>CM073590.1:90283446-91665946 GCA_037074705.1 Zhengitettix transpicula
TTGGAAAATCCGCAAGTCCCGCAAGCAAGGTCATGGTCAGCCAAGGAAGGGGTTGACGACCGGGAGGGTATGGCCCTAAAATAGATAAAGTGGGTCACGTGTGCACAAGGACCAACCACGAGAGAGGGATTTTGAGGAGGCAGAGAGAAAAGTCTGCGAACACGAGGAGATGAATTTGGATCGTCGGTGAGAGTGGACAGGGAGAGTTGATCCTGAAAGATTTTGGTTTTGCACTTGGGTCTCCGGTCGTTTTCTGCGAATGCTGATGAGAGAGAGAGTCACCAACGGGAGTCGACCCTGTCCGAGCTGCAGACCTGGTAAGTCGCATTCCATGCTTCCAGGTATCGCGTCGGTTTGCCACGAGGAGAACCACGGTTAATCTTGAGAAAGGGAGGGGGTTACATGCATCCCTGGCAGACTGGAGAGCTTTCGTTTTATATAAATTCTCATAAAATGAATTCTTGTTTTTATTAACTAAATATTGTATTTCCCTTTCCTGCAAGAACAATTTCTTGCAGGTGGCGCCCAACAAATCGCATATCATTAGTTAATTTGACCTTAAGCTCACCACAATATTGAACCAATTCTATCGTACCTCAGTAATTATATTAATATCTACCAAATCCTTGGTCATATAATTTTGGCCAAATATTACCGTCTGGTGAGAATTAACGGGTATTCAATGCTTCTTGTTACATTCGGCTTTAGGACTCGTAGTATCTATGGAGAGACGCTGTGTGTGGTGTGATACACTGAGTCGCACGGTCAATACAGTTATTAGGCCCTTATTATTACACACTAATTAGGCTGACATGGTGGCATTAGCTCTAATGACTGAACAGGTAGTGCACAAGCAGGGCTCAGTCCTGTCAACGGGAAGGCAAGTTTGCCAGCTAATGACATTTTAAGTGATTCATATTACAGAAGACGACAATACGTTCATATTACAAACCTGAAAGATAAGTTGTTCCCTTCTCTACTTTGATTATTTTAGTAAAAATAAAAGGTAGATCAGAATTAATACTACAGAATCAAGTGACTAGAAGAATTTCAAAATAGACGTATTATATTTCCATTCGAATCAATAAGGTATTATGGAAAAATTTCATCATTAAAAGTTTTTCTACATGACATTGTTTATTGTGTATACTATTAGTGTTTTGTTTCACTTAGAATTATTGCATATAATATTCAATAGAAAACCAATCAGAGAATATGATATTTTAATCTTTGTATGATTGAAGTGTTATTACATGTGTCTAAAGAAAACCTTATCAACATGGGTGAAACTATTGCTTGAAATAGTAAACATCTCTTCATCCTTTAGCATTATTTATGAATTTATGTCAGAACTCTCTTTAATATATATTGTAATACCCGTCTTGTTGATAATTATTGTTTTAGGAATTTAGATTAAACTAATTATTAAATTTTATTAATCTAGAATACAACTCAAGAAAATCTCTGTATATTTTTTATATCATTTTACCTCAACAATTAAATTACACTAATAATCCAGTTACATTTTATAAATCAGACTCTGTACCCCAGGGTCTTTACTGGGCTGATAAGGAAACGGAAAACTAAAATTTACAATTTAAACAATGCAATTAAATAAAATGAAAACGAAATCTGACTGATTACCCTTATTTAACAATTTACAGAAATTATTACTGAATGTCTACTTACAATTTTATTTGGGGTTTTTCAGGAATGAACTTTAATCTACAATACCCTTCTGTGCACAGACTTTTACTCACGCTTCACAGACACGTTCACTTTATCCTTTTTGATATCCCGACTCCTGACTGCTTGCATGGACTAAAATGTTTATTTTAGTTTTAGTCACGGCCACCATTCAATTTGACCGAATATTAATCACCGCCTCTACGTACATCTCCTCCCAACTCTCACACCACACTCCACGTCCATCTCCTCCCAACTCTGACTCCACAATGCTCTCTGACTCCAGAAAGCTAATTTCTATGCACTTCCCCCTCTCCAGAATATTCCTTTTTTTCACAGTTTTTGAGTTTCCACGTTCGCCAAACAAACACCAACTGTTGGCTTTCTCAATACAATTAAAATAAACATTTCCTTTTAATATAATTGTATGTCCACAAAACTTCTGTCATTTTGCCTTTAGGGTTTCGTCCCGATGTCTGTGAAAACCATTAGCTCTAAGAGCCGCTAAACGTCCAATTATAGTTCTCCCCTTCTCTAAGAGCCGCTTATCCAACATTTTATTATTATTTTTTTTATATACAAACCACTCAATAATCTCCAATCTGAGTTGAGAACCAAAATTTATGTCCTCTTTAACTGGGTATTACAATATATATGGCTAATTTCAATATTATATAGTGGTGCATTATGTTATGAGTAAATTTTTAATGGTTTAATGCATAATTGATATCTTTAATGCTATCAGGACCTTTTGGCTTTATTACATTTTTGGCAATACTTTATGCCAATTCTATATTATTGTTTATCACATACTAACTAGCTAATTACGTATATTCACAGCGTAATTCATTTAAATATTACCATACAATATAATTGTACGAGTGACTTTTTAAAACGCAATAATTAATAAAGTCAGCAGTTTTTTAGTGTAATAGGCTACATGAGGGTAATCCATGAGGATGCAACTCTCCTTTAATAGCATAGGAAGCTTTTTAAAAGGGGGGATGCGGAAGGGTAGACGACGGTTTCCAAACGTTATCAGGGGCCTCAAGGCGTCAGTTGAAGAAGAATAAGAAGCTTTCGACTGGTCGATAGGGTAATCCTCATAGTGGCTACTCTCCTCATATAACATAGTATATTGGCTGAAATGCGGGATGCAAAAAGGCAACCAAGGGTTAACTAGGGCCAGCGGACTGTAGTTTTAAGGATCCTACCCGAATTATCGCCTAAAAGTGATGAAGGAAAAACCCTAGAAAAACCTGCATTTGGTACTTGTCCCACGCCCTTCCGATGGTGTGAGAGGGGTTTTCCGTGGGGGCGCAGAATTCTGTTCTCCTTGCCTTGACCAGTTTAGGAGGCACAAGGCAGACTATTCCAATAGGAATAGCGGAAAATTCTAACCGTATGCCCCGGAACTTATACCTCTCAAAACAGGCCGCGTTACTTCGGCTTGTGGGAATCTTAGTTGAAAAGCACAGAGATAGAAGTAGCCCTCTCCGTCTCTCCTAAAAGGTTGTGTCTTCCAGACAAACAACAGCTCTCACAGGTTTTGTTGCTTCGTCGGGCACTTTTTTATTAGTGTAACAAGTTTCACGTTTGGTTACATCTTACTTTCCTATGACTGACTAAGCGATTACACGCATATTTATTAATATTGACGATTTTATTAAATAAACTGTTGTGACAGAAATATACACAATGGGAATAATTATCATTATGCACTCTCTCCAATTGACTATGTTATAGTTAGATTCATCTCATTTTACGTATTCCAAATGTACGATATTTGAAATGTTTTCGTTTGTCAAAGAAAAAAATGCAATGCTGACACATTTCCAACATTATCTCACTACAAGAATGGTATTTTTGGACGCAATTTTCACGGAGGAGACAAGCACATCTACTTGTGCAAACTATGCGGCAGAAGATCAGCGTATCAAGGAGGAAAAAAATTCCAATTTTTATACCGCCTCCGCGGAAGAAGATAAATTTAATTCCACCTGATAGAAAATTTCATACTTCAGCATTATGTTCGAGGTTCACCTTTATGTACCTCAGCAAAGCTGTTTCCAACGTGAAAGTATTTGCTTATTTTTTAATAATCCAGGCAGTTTTAGTGTCCTTGCTTTTCAGTATCCATCATATTGTGCCTCAATTATTAATGATAATATTTTTAAAGAAAATCTCTTCATTTTACCTAGTTTATATAAATATATGTTTCAGTAGTCTTGTATCACTCAGAGTTTATATTTTATTTATCTTTAAATTCAATTATTTGTCATTTCATTAATATTGAGCCTCAATACGAACTGTCTTTGGAAAACCATTCCTATTTTCTAAAGCGACTATTGCCGCGCTTTACCTTTCTTTCAAATTTTCGTTAATTTGTCGATTTCCCTTTAATTTTATTCCTGATACCACAGTCATATTTATAGAATTGGGAAAATATTTTGCTAATAGGAATAAATACCGTAATTTTCCTTGGAAATTGTGGGTCTTAAACCGTTGAAAACAAATATTGAAACGGTTTGAAATTAGAATGCTCCCAATTACGATCCAAAAACTTACTGGTTTCTATTTTTATTTATGCATTCAATAAATTTCTGAAATTGATGATTGAAAATTTTTCAAAAGAAAGTGTTCGAGTTTTTTAGATCGAGGCATTTACATCTATAAATAATTTGTAAAGGTCCGGATTTTCGTGTATATTGGAATAATCAAACGAGAGGCGTTTAATAAATAAAAAAAATTAATCAACTTTAGAAACAAAATATTTATTATCAATTATTTAACACAATTACACAATTTAAATATATCTCATTCTCTTAGGGTCGTAACTGGGTTTGATACTGGCGAATCATTATATTTATAATCTTATCAACAATTTACAATTGAAGAAAAAAGTTACTTGTCAATTAAATTAGAACAAAATTTAATTGTGAAAGAATTTAAACTAAAAAGATTGACGCGTATTAACAAATTTTTAATTAAAAGAAGAGAACGAAATCTGACCGCTATCTTTTAATCAGGTTTACATACTTAGTTGTTTGTAAATTGTACTCACGTCTGCCCAGCATTCCAGGATACCTTTAATTGTCGAAACACTATGGCGGGTTTTACACTGTTTCTACTCACAGATTCTGCACTGATTCTAACTACATATTTTATACGTAGTCAGGAACCCGGATGATCCTCCTTTCGTACTCTGGGTAAACCGCTTGACTTGACTGCTAACTCTACTCGGCTATGTGCACAAAAACTGTTTTGTGCTCAGCAGGTTTCGTCGTTATGCTCGAGTGAATGTTTTGTCTTGAGCAAAATGTTCAGGGACCAATCAACTCTGTTGAATGCTAATTCTCAATATTTCTCTGCAAACTGTTTTTCACCATATCATAATACGACCTGCTCTATCGTTCTCCAATTTACAGTTTCTATTCGACGACGTCCCACCGCAAACTTTATCTCGTGAAACCTTTGCGACCTGAACTTCTCAATTTCTTAATGCGAACTGCATCTGACCAAACCTTCCAGCCAACTAACTTCTCGTCTCGCAATTTGAGCGCGCATACCTCTTCCGAAAAAGGAACAGTGCTTGGCTTTTCTATTGTTGCTGTGTTCTGTACCGCCGTAAGAATAGATTTCTCAAATAATTTAGATTTCCAATTCCACAATTAATGTCTTAATTAATTGGCATTACAATATAAAGAAGATACAATAAATACTGGAAATATCTTGAAAGATTGTCGCGTCGGCTCATTCAGTCAAATAGAGCTATTATGGATTTGTCCGGTTTGACACACACACACAAACAAAAAACAATGTTCTTTGAATTGAATTTATTTATTTTCAACAAACAACAAATCCTCAAAAGTATAACATATCAATAAGAAAATCCAACTTGTTAACTTTCTTGGGTGCCACAAAACCTGGTGTGTGTTTTGAAAATCAGCTTCGCAAACTATAATTGGGCCAACCGCACTCATCAATCGTACTACAAAAAACAGTTAAAAAATAACTAAATATTAGTGATTTTAATTTTGTCAATTTGCCATCAATTGTGCATTGAAAACTGTCTCTCACAAATGGAGAGGGCGGAACACGATTACATCAAGCGAAAAAACAAAATCAAAAACAAATAAAACATCCAACTGGCTTCTTACGAAAAAAACAAATTCTTATGTGAACCTGTCCGAGTTAATATTTTCACATGGGATCACATATCATTCCATCCACCGATGTTAGTGTTTCAAATTCGACCATTCAGTAGCTGAATACATTGAATATCCTTACAGGCTACAATGTCGGGAGAACTATTAAAGAAACCATCCGAACACTCACTAGGAAAAAGGGTTGACAAGCTCTCGGCGGAACCAGCGCCTCGCCCCTGAAAACTCTCGAAAAATGATGAGCCGTTTCGGAAAATCTCGTAACTCAATATCAAAACTGAAGCGTGCTACCGTACTTGACAAGCCGTCTCTCAATGTTCTCCGCTACTGAAATTTTATTCCAAGAAAAAAACCAAGGGGGGAAATTTCAAAACGTCATAGTCATTAGCAGCCACCGCTAATTTATTCTTGAAAAGATTTAGAACTGTTTACGTTAATTTGGAAAAAAATTACTTCATTAAATGTCTTCATGCTCGAAATTTTTTATAAATTTATTTACTAAATTTGAGTATGGGAAGCGTTGAGAACGGGATGTGATACAATACTATCTTTGTCTTTGTTTTTACCGGAAGTAGCTGTAGATTGGAGAGAATATATATGAATTAAAACATTGTGTGGAATTATTGTTCTTTTCTTCTTAATTGCAATATATCACATGTATCTTATGAACTCATGAAATACTCGTCAATTAATAAGCAGCTTTAAGAAATTCAATAGCTATACGTCGGAGTCCGGAATTTACAGATTGAGTTCAGCGACAGTTACGGAGGATGGCTCACCATGTCCCTGAGATCTATATATTACATTGAGGAGTGACAATAAATGAAAAGATGATGAGTATAAATTTTTTTAAACATATACATATAAAACAAATTAATAAAATTCATTAGAATTTAGGCGCCGAATAGTAAGACCTTTTATAATATCATTACAAAACGCGTGGGACTAGCATTACAAATTTGGTACCCACAATGTATTGCCTATAAAATATTCAATAATATAGCTCTAATGGCCATTATTTTGATTTTATCAACAAGTATTAAAAACTAATAAATGGGGATCTTTACTGCATACAATAGTTTCGCGTGTAATTATTACAGGGAATAAACTTAAATTCGAATTTTCTAACTTGTTGCACGTATTTGTTGGTAGTCAAGTTGACTATAACCCGGAAGCTCCGGAATCAGTAGTTTTGTTTGCATTCATTGGGTTGTGAATGACAATACTAGAGCCCTAATAGGGATCTGGCGGCCGTTGTGGGCGCAGGGTGAGTTGTACTAGAATCCCAAGTGGCGCACTGCGTCGAGATACACGGATCCAGAGAGGCGAGTTATGACGCAGTATTTAATATCCGCTGTGTGTTTGTCTTACAATCTCGAGGGAGCTTTATTGCTTTGCTGGCGCTACTTGGGAGCTCGGCAAATACCTTCTCTCTCCTAACTCCACTACCTTACTGTACCACCAACACTATTTACTGAATGATAGTACGAGCACTCTGACATTGGCACCTACTCGTTATTCGTCGTGTGTCGTCCTTAACATATTTTAGGAGTATTAAGAAACATTGTTAGCACTTTGGGTAGTTATTACTCGGTAACTCTATGCGTAATGTTGACGAACTAGAAAAATGTCCTATGTACGAATGTTATTCAAAAAGGAAGATAAGTGCGTGTAAGTTATACAACACGCCAAACACAGAAAGTGAAGATGTTGCCTATGCACCCAGGCGAATGAACACAGAGTGTGAAGAAGTGAGCAGATCATTGCAGGAATGTGACTATTATTTTGGACAGAAGAAGTAAGTGAAACAGATACTCTTACATGAAATTACTTTTCCACATATCCACCAAGTCTCTGTAAACAATGGTCTGAACATTTCCCTAAATGGCTCAATTCCTTGACGATTGAAATCAGCCTTCTTGGTCGTGCAGCCATTCCCGACCCGGTGATTGAAATACCTCTTCGTTGGAAAATCTCTTCCGCGCCACATGATACTTCAAGTTTCCGAAAAGATGGTAATCGCATGGCACAAGGTCTTGACCATACCGCTAATCGAAAACGTCGAATCAAATCTTTTCTTTAGGATACTGTAGTCCAGTGTTTCCCAAAATGGGGCGCACGCCCACAGAGGGACAATTTGAATTTTTAGGAGGACATTTAGAAAATGAGTTCAACTAAAATTTAAAAACCGCTAGGTATTATTTAACTTACACGAAAGGAAAATTTTTTGGTATCTCAGTATGAAATAAGCATTCGGTAAGTTTGGTGCTCTTCCTAGAGACACACTTTAAAATAAACTACGATGTACTTAGATTATTGTTTACTATGTCTAGGGATTCATCTAGGGATGAATAGTGCGTTCTGTTAAACTATGGCTGCGCTAAGTACTTGTCTACTGTAGTCTAGCGTTTTAAATCACATAATAACTTAATTTCATATAAAAGCTCGAATGGACGATAGGTTTAGCTATCTACGATTAAAATAAATTATTACTTTCTTTATGCACCAAATTATGAGGGTCTAGTACGTTTCGGCGCGAGAATTGGAGAAGTCAAGTGCACTCGTTTGAAACATTTTTTTTTAACAAATTCACAACTGATATTACTATTAGAAAATGAACAAATACTCAAATTTAGAATACAAATACGTTTTATTGGTATTGTAAAAATTAAATAATAGTAAATTAACACAATAATAAATTAAATCTATAACATATAATTATAAGTTTTACCACGTAAGTAGTCTGTAATATCGCGGTCACGACAATTTCTCATTATTAATAAAATTCTGTTGTCTGCATCACGATATTTTTTTTAATTTACTTAAAGGTTTGTGACCAGCAACAAGTTGTTCTAAGTAAATATCTCGTCCTTTCTGCACGGATATATATATATATATATATATATATATATATATATATTGAATGTAAGCTTTATATTTTCAAGGTCTACTAATTAATCATATCTGAAGACGTTCTGAGCAGCAAACGTCGTGTATGTCTAACTATTTGTACGAATAATTTATTTATTATACATTTTATTCTGATTGGCCATTAAAATTTATATTATAGCTCTCAATATTGTAAAATATATTTAAATTCTATATATGATTTACTTCGCTCGATGTCTATCATTATCTGCACTTATGAGAATAAAAAAATTCTGTTATTTATTTTCTGCTAAAAACACTGATTTAGTTTATTAGAGATAAGAAGAAAATATATATTTATTAACATATCAACGCAGAGACGGAAATTCTGAAGCTAGATACATGAAAATTCACGCAACCCTGTATAAATAATCATTTTTCTATGCGAGTTTTTTTATTTGTCTCTTATTTTACAAGCTATAATAACTACTTTACATTTAATAATAACATGAATTTTATGCATATTTTGTAAATAAAATATTGCACTCATACTAATGAAACGTTTTATGTGATATATTTATTTAATTACGTACAAATTAATACTATTAATTAATTGCATATAATTATTGTATTTTTAATTATTTTGTACACTAAAATTTTTGTGTTTTTATGTAATTTTAAATTTCTAAACGCTAATTATTGTAGGTTAAATTCAAATAGTTTCTAATAATTATTTGTGATTTAATAATATAACGTAAACTATCTACTTATCTGGGGACTAATGGAAGTTTCAATCAAATGCTCACACCAAAATGATCAAATGCCGAAATGACTCGCACCGAAAAATCCTTGCGCCGAAACGTCCCCGCGTCGAAACGTCCCATTTCCAAATTATAAAGAACTGTGATACAGAAGTTGAAATTAGGCTTCTTTAGAAAATAATTAAATTTTTTATGTAAAAAAATATGTATGCGTAACATAAGGGGACATTATAAACTCTTAAGTGGGGCATGGTAAAAATAAGGTTGGGAAACACTTCTGTAGACGATGGAATTAGATGCGCATCGACTCAGAAATTTTCGTGATTGCTGTGAATGATTTCCTCGATTGCCTACACATTGTCGTATGTGATCGTTGTTGATGGCCTTCCTTCCCGATATCCATCATTCACGTTAGTGTGACCTTTGCCAATTTGGTGACGTGATATTGCATTTAGTCTATTTACCGCCAGAATCTCCTTGTGAATGTCTGTGCAATTTAGACGTTTTTCCGACTAAAATAGTATTGTCCCGCGTACTTCGCCTTTGGAGTACGGTTCAAGTTGACGCGCCATTTCACTCGCACAGAGTGATGCACCTCGTACCAGTACCGCTGTACATGTTCTGTCTTCTCACAATGCACCACTTTTGTTGGGCAGAGGTCTTGGCGTAGGGCGTCATCTGGTAAGGTACTTTTTGAATCACCCGCGTACAGCTGAGATTTAGATAGATTTTTGGGAAATAACAGGGAATGCACTCTTGAAAAGGAAGCAACTGTATTCCATGAGGTGATGCCCATTAGTCCTTAGTTGAGAAAATCTTTCCTCAGTAATGTGAGAGACGGCCATCACATTCAGGACTGGACAAAGAGATATTTAACAATACGTTTCCAATCTAAATAATACCTGAAACTGAAAAATAATTATAACATGAAGCAACAAAGCAAAGAGGGAAGTCTCTTAAATATTGCAATTGCACTCTACAAATGCGTTCCTTATGGAATATAACTGTAATGAATGGAAAATAATTAAGAAACTCGTAGTAATTTCCTTGAACCTGGGGACTTTTATATCGTTCTACAGAGGTTTAACGGATATATTATCGTATTACACAACTATAACGTACCCGGAGTTTCACACGAAACACATAATACTGAGGTCTGATATTCGTGGTATTATACACTTGCGGAGCTAATTACAAGTTTGCTAACAGCATTATTGGCAGTAAGTAGGGATCAGAACCCAGTATTGCACTACGATAGACGTAACCTAGAATCCGCTTCAATCCATACCTGCAACTTTCCGTGTCTAGTGGTTGGCTAAATATATTATAAACTTTCACACAAACGTTTTACTTAGTACAAAACAATATGACGCAATCTATGGATTACATATTTCTACAAAGTTGTGAAAACCCAGGTTATCGCACAAGCAAGGTGATATTTTTAACGGTATGAAAGACTGGAATTCACAGAAGACGGCTGATACCGCTGAATCAGATAAATGAGCCATTAGCATTATTCCAAGCCTATGTGTAGCCTCACTACCTTTTACGGATAACAAGGGCGCAATTCACAACATTCGTGTGCTAAACTGAAGCACGAGACAACGTAACTTCAACGACGGGAACTGAACCATTACAAGCAGGCTTTATACATACGCGCCTAACAAAATGAACGAAGTGTCAGAGTAAATTTAATAAGACCACCAATCAACCGTCATATTATCTGAAGAAAGTTTATTTAAATGTGTTTTACAAATTGAAACACAAGCAATATACTCAACCTATAAAAAAACACAATAGATAAATAGCAAATATTTCTGCGGGGTCTTGAAATTTTCACGGATTTATACTATTGAGAAACTTGAAGTGAAATCTTATTACACTATGAGTTACATCAGGGGTTCATTTCCAGAATCCAATATACCTAGTTTTGATTTTTGAGTTACGGTACAAACGGTCCAAGAAACGTTTAGAAAACTTTTGTTTTTAACCATTATAAAAAAGTTATAATTTCATTAATGTTATACAACATTAAAATGGAAATTATTATCTCTATTATCGATACTTTACTATATTCTGTTATCATAATATTATAATGTAATCGAAGAGACCCAATATATTAGGGATGAAACTATAATATTTATCAAATGCATGATTTACCCTCATTTCAATTTGATATCAGTGTTAAACTGTCAGACGAAGTTACACGTACGCAGTCGTGGGATACGCTGGTCGTTATGGCTCTGAGCCGTGTTTAATTCATAGCCCACGTCCACTAGGAACTCGTGAAATCGTTTATTCGTCTCTCATTTCACTTGGAGCCGGCAGGGTTGCACGATCTTACTCCCGGAGACCAGCTGCAATATCATTTTCATCGCTATTCCCCACGCTTCCAGCACATTTATCCTCATTTCTATTCCCAAACTCTCTGCGACTCGAAAAAAAAAGTGCCACATATGGGTGGCGCCTCTCATCTGTAGCACAGCTGGAATAAACCATTCAGACGGCCATGCTCGCACAAATCGAACTCTCCCTGTTTACCGATAAAAACAGACGCAGGATTAACAAAAGACGAGCTGAGCAGCGAGGTTTTATTATTTCTCTCTTATTCCGGAAGCGGACCGCAACTCCGTTAATACCACGGACGAAAATATCGGGATCTCTGACGTGTGGACACAAACCACGACCGATATTTGCTTTAACTTTCATTTATATCCAATCTGGAAACGATATAAAAACTGTTTGTAAACAATATTATGACTTTCTCGTAAGCGTTCAATTTAACAAGTTATTCGCGTTATAAAACCGCTCTTATATAACATGGTTTATTATTTCACTACATCTATTTAGCGTTGCAAAACCATTCGCTAGAAAATTTAATCGCAAAACCAATTACTCTTACAAAGCAAAAACTGTTTACGGATGATAAAAACTTGCTTTATTAGGAAATTCTTAACAAAACTTCCTTTTACCGTCGATTCCTTGCGACTTCATACCCTTCATCAGTTTGTTTTTCTTAGTAAATAAAAATGTTAACGATTCTGGTTTCGAATAGAAAACAAGATACAGCATCCTAAAGATAAAATTAAAGGCGAAAACTCAAGCTAAAGCATCAAGATTTACTAATAAATCATTTTAATCATTCGTAGTAAATTGGAAAACATATATTACAATACGGGAACATTTCATGACATCATTCATTGTCTCTGAGAACTGAATCACTGACAAAGGAAAATTTGTTATAGGATATAGGTAGAATAGAAATTGTCGAAGAATTACAAACTACTTTAATATATCACGAAATATACTGTTCCTTCCAGCATATCGGTAATTTTTTCTGAGGATAAAGTCATGAAATTCACAATGAAGGATCCTAATTAATGTAATTATTGGATTCAGCTTGGAACGTTCGGCGACAATATTTCAAATGTCTAAAAGGACTGGAAATGAGTGAGAATAATAAAACTTCCTGGTCACCCAACTTTTAGTCGCCGTAAAACTCTTGAGGTACAGAATTTGGCCGGTCTTTGTGAAAATATTGGAATCGTAATTTATTCGTTCCATACCTTCCTCATCAACATTTTAAACAGAGTATGCCCTCAATTCCCCCAAATGTATTCTTTTGAAATAACTGATGGTTTTCGCGGCCGATGAAACTTCATTAGTGTCCGTCAGTTATTGGACTGGGCTGCATTTTTTCCCCTTATTATTGGAGTAATACGTGTTTCAAAATTAATGCAATGCAAAATTAGTTAGTATGCTGTGTACCAGTAAAGAGGTTTGTTATATTCAATTCATCACTGTTGTAGAATAAAAGTAAGGAAGAACATCTTGAATAATATTTTACTCATAGTTTGAAATGAATAATTTCCTACTTTACTTTAATCATTTAGTTGAATATTATTATTCGTAAAATAGATACTGAATTCAGTGAACTAAACACTTCTGTATATAATTGTTTAAATCTTATGAGATATTCACAGTACATGCTAAATCGCTATTTTGAGTATAATAATATATTTAAAAGGTCAATATCCATTACCATGGAAAGTAGCTGTTTCCAATCGTAATGAATATTTGCAATAATGTATTTCAATCGACTGGTAAGTACATTTAAATAGCGAATTAAAAATTCTCAAAAAATTATCGCGTAAGGAACATTTAATTTCAACAAATATGCATCTCGTGTCCAAGAAAGTCCAATCTGATTGACAGTACTTTTAATATTCATGTTATTGTTTGTTTACAGAAATACGTTTTATCAGCTGATTAAAATATTTTAGATCATAAGATGCTAATTAAAGTTCCGAATAGAAGAGGAGCAGCTTCTTGGTGGCAAATTGACGATAATTCTTTCAAATTCCATATTTCTGTCTATAAATCTTTTTAATTTGTGTTTTCTTCATTTCTGTATATGTATTATTGATCCCAAACATGATCTGTCGTTAATTGTTTAAGTTTTTCGCAATGAAAATATTTGTTTTAACATAAGAATTTTTCAGGTAATTTTTAGCCATATTCATAAATTATTTTTTAAAAAATGCAAACAAAATAAAGAAACACAATCAACATAATGTGCTAAACAGAATTAATTATGGTGAACAGAATTGAAAGGAATGTTACACTGAGGAAAACGTGCCGTTGAAACTGGATTAAATTAACGTAAATATAATTACAATATTTTAAACCACAATGCCAGGAGAGACGGAGATGGGATGCCTATTCCTCTCTCCGTTTTTATACCAAGGTTCCCGCAAGGTTCGGAAGGAGGTGGGACAAGTACCTAACGCCCGACCTACAATTGTCAGGTTTCTAGGGTTTGTCCTGCATCACTTTTAGGCGAATACCTGGTCAGGATCCTTAAACCATAGCCCAGGTGCACTAGTTAACCCTTGGCTACCTTCCTCTGCCATTCCGCATCTCCGCTTTCAAATCCGTTCCTATGCTATTAAAGGAAAGTTGCCACCCTGTGTAGCCTGTTACTCTAAACAAAAATACTTGAACTTTCTATGTATTTTGTAAATTCAATATGGTGATTACTAGGAGGCGATTCTAATTATGCGTTGTAATTAAATAAAAATATAATAAATATTAATTAATTTTAAGTATGTAAATTAAAAATCAAAAACAAAAGAAAATTAATGTAAAAAGTGTAAATAATCAAATATTAACAATTTACTCTTTCCCTTATGGTTCAAAAGAAAAATTGTGTGGTGAACCAATACATGCCTATAATTTCATTTATCGTTATAAAAAACGTGTGGACCTGGCAATACGATACCTGACAAAGCAAATTTGTATAACGATACTATGCCCGCGGGTGTCATCTAGTTATTGCGGCTGGTGGGGTGAGGTGTCACGTTGATCGGAGGTGGCGGTGGACCGCATCGCGTCGTTGGGAAACCGCTTCAGAGTGCATCACCCGACGGATGATTCAGTTGGGATCCGACTGATTCTTCTCTTAAAAATTCTTAAAACTGTCTTGTAACCAAATGCCAAGAATTTTCTCTTTCTTCTTCCCATCTAGATATTCCTCCTCCATTTCAAGATTAGCCAATCAGTGATATTATTGTATAAATCTCATTGGTTGGGCCTCTGACAAGATGGGGAACACGGTGATATATTGTATTTTCTGCACAACAAAATAAATTCCCTTACCGATGTGTAAAATTTTTTATGCTACCGGGACTCAATTAGGTCGGGCTAATACTTTTTACTGTAGCTGTTTGGCCTGGTTGTTAAAACCTTTATCTGGTACCCCTTTTTTACTCCTTAGTTATCCTTCTCATTGTATGAGTCAGTCCCCTTTGAGTCACACCATAACCGTTAGATTCATCATATTTAATTGAGCGAAATGCGCGTGAATAATCGCGGAGCGAGACAAAATGTCTTTATCATTGAATAATATAACAAATACGTAACTACAACGAATTAAAACACGTAAGTACAAAAAATGCAAATTTTGCTTAAATACTTGAAAAAACATGGAGCCTTCCCTTGTGCATAAATTATCGTGGGGAGTTAAATTTGGTAAAAATAAATGTAGTCGCATGTCAACAAAACCCAGTAACAGAAAGTTAATAAAATTTTGGCTCATCTGTAGTAGAAATTCCTTCTGTAATCCATCCAACAATTCTATTATATTATCCACGTATTCTCGCTAAACATTATCCTATGCTTTCCACTTAAAAGTTCTGAAGTTTTCTTCACTCTTTCTTCTTAAAAAACACTGAACTCGGCGTTTAATAATTCACTTCACTTTCTCATAATCTCGGCGTAAAATTTGGATCACGTCCTTAATTACTAAAATTCATCATATTAGCAATGCAAGCAAATGATGCATGTAAAATATCAGTACAAAAAGAGCGAATAAAAATTAAACTAGATACAACTAATCGTAATTTTTAAATTACATTCCTTTAATGATGATGAAGCAGTCCACGATAATGCTACAGATACCTATTTAATCGTTGCCACGTGCCCAACTTTTCTTGGAAGACAGGCTACATGAGGGTAATCCACATGGTGAATACTCGGCTCTAATAGCATAGGAAGGGGTATGCGGAAGGGTAGAGGAATGTAGCTGAGGGTAAACTAGAGCCCCCGCGCTATAATTTAGTGATCCTACCCGGAAATTATCTGCATCAGATAGGTCGGGCTTTTGATACATTTCCCACGTCGTTTCGATGACAAAAGAGGTGTTTGCTGTGGAGTCACAAGATTCCCTTCTCCGTGCCTCGACTGGCTTAGGAGGCAGTTGACTGACTATTCCAATGGGAATAGCGGACAACTCTTACCGTTTGTCCAAGATATTCGACCGCCGAACATACACCTCTCAAAACTCGCCAAGGAGTCTCGGCTTGTGGGAATTAGTTCAAAAACACGAAAAATATATTTTTCGGTGATATATTTGCCTAGAAGCTACGAATAGCTAATCTAGAAAGCTTCTTCACCAACTGACTTACACCACTTAGCTATGAAACTGTTGTGCATCTCGGAAATTTCCGTGTCCTGCGAACGAATTTTTTCCAAACTGGAGTAAATATGTACCAGAAAAATAAGATAGCTCACTTTCTTTAATATTACACATATTTTGTCAAAGTATGAAATGAGCAATTTATATATATATATATATATATATATATATATTGTAATGATTAAATAAAAAGGTTTATTAAATTGCCCCACGTTGTGGAACCAAATTGTAGTAATTAAAAGGGAAATAATTTATTTAATTGCCCCACGTTGTGGAACCAAAATTTAATGATTAAAATAGAAAGATTAATTAAACTGAAATGAATAACAAAATGATTAAGATAAAAAAACTTTTAATTGCCAAAGATTGTTTCAACAGGTGTTCATTTAGTTTTACAAATGATTTACCCTAGGTTGGCACGCCGAATTCAATAATTTCAAAATTTACTAAACAAATATTTTTATTTTATAATTTGTGGCGTTCAAGGGAAAATACAATCTTTTATATTTCACAAACAATCAAATTTAGTAACTCTTCTTCTCAGGGTCTTTACTGGGTTTGATAAGTAAGAACAATCAAAAATTATACATTAAATAATTAACAACTTGAAACGAACGAAATACAAAATCTAACAAAATGAAAAGAACCAAAATCTGATTATACCATTTATTACCGTTTACAGAATTTAATTATTTTGGTTTGTACTTACAACTATCCTGCTGGTACCAGACTATGTTTTGGAGCTTGGGACACAATTCACAAAAAAGCCATTAATAACTGATTCTACACTTGATCAAAGAACACGGATGTAGTTCTTGTAATATTTTTTCCGGTCAACAGTCGGACGTATTATTTCAATGCCTTTCTACAGAAAAAGTTATTTCGGACCTCCTACGTATGTGAACGTGGTGCTAAACTTTTTTTTTAGCTTTGCATTTTTTTTATAACTTGTGTCTCCGTCCAGACCTTTTTACTTAGATTTTAAAACATATGTCTCTCAGTTGAATTTCTATGCTTGGACTCTTAAATTCTGCTCCCTCTCTCGACCATAAGATTCGCCAGACTGCAACCAACTGACCTTCCGTACAATACGCGCAGTTGACAACAAAGCTGGTCTATGTTTTCCATTGTCGTCTTTGAGATCAGTGCCGCTAAACAATTCATCATAATTAAAGTCATTTATGGCCTCCTTAATTAGTATTACAATATATATATATATATATATATATATATATATATATATGGATTCCATTTGTATTAGCTTTCGTGCATAGCCATAAGTTTATAATTTTTTTAAATATGAGATTTAATTCATAATTTCGCAATTTGATAGAAAATTATTTACATATTTGTATTACTATATTAAGGGAAAAAGTACAGACAGGGAAATATTTTGGTCAAAGAAATCTCAAAACTAAGTTGAAAGAATATAACGAGAACCTTTTACTTCCCTTTCACTTTGTGGTATAAATGGTAGAAAATTACTTCCGTTTTTCTTCATCTGGCCTCTGTAAATTAATATATTATTTTTTATTCAGTAATGTAACAATTATGCAAGAATATTGCCTATAAAATACAAATATATTTTAAATAACTTACATATACACATATAGACATGCACTATGCACAAAAAGTTTCATCTTCCTTAATGCAAATATTTATCTATATCGTAAGCTATAATATCATCTCTCTGTTGCAGAAATAGAATTAGTCCCATATGTACATTTTTATATATATTCATATATTAGTATTCCAGTTTAATGGAAATTTTTGTACTATTGCGTACATAATTAATATTGATTTTTAATGTATTTACTGGTATAGTTTGTCATATAATGTGATTATTATGTACGTGTAGATAGCTATTATTTGTTCGATTATTTTGTTACGTTTACATTACCTATTCGGGCACTTGCGATAATACTAAAAAAAATTAATTATTAAAAATAAAGCTTTTTATATAATAAAAATATTTACTTGTTAATAATAAACTATTTTAAATGTATAGTTAGTATTGTTACGGCTGGTTGATCAGTGACATAATTATACTAAAAGTCGTAATTTGACAATGTTTTCGGCCAACTTATTATGTTTGCATATCCTTTCAATTATCACAAATAATAGACGACGGATCTGAAGTTATTGTTAACATTTCATACTTGTACTTGCATGAGAATAGTTCTGTTTAATTAATTAAACTACACGCAATATCCTCTCAAGTTTCTCGTATACAGCTGTGCAAGTAGACTAAGATGTGTAATATTGCAGCACTGCATGACTGTTTGGATCTCAGAGTTAACGTAATTGGAAGATTAGGGTTTCATTACAGGGTATGTAATTACCTGTATACTAAAGCGTAGTTTCAAACGTTGGTGATAGTTTATTCCACATTACGCATTATGAAGGATCATATAACATAAACATGAGGCTGAATTGTAAACCTGAAGTTGTGCAAGAAATAACAGATTTTTTTGGTCTTAAATTTTACGTATAGGTAATATTTTGGATCCGCAAATGAAAAATATTTTTTAACTCATTTCAAACTCAAGTAAAATATTTTTTTCCGCATTATGTGTTAATAAACTTACAATTAATTTCATTTAAGCGGTAATATAGACCTTAGTTTCAGAAAGAGCTCATAAATTTTAAAGTTATGAGCTCTTTTTAAATTATCCAAAATTTATCCAAAAATAAAGTCTTTAATAGTTATCCAAGTGAAATGAAATTATTTAAATTAATTACAAAAACATTAATTTATTTTGTTACATATTTTAAATTGAAACACACTGTTATTAATTTATTCAAAAATAATAATAAATGAACTGGTACTGCATCATTAAAAGTACATCATCAGAAGACATGGCAGAAATATTAATGGAAAATGTTGTACGATTAACTAACTCCCACCTATATTGAAAGCTGATATTATTTTTATAATTTCAACATATTATTCGATGTGCTCAGTAAGTAACTAAAGCAACCGTCGGAATACGTCATGACTAATTGCATTTGAATTTAATATTTTCGGGATGTATTTAATTTAAAATAAGGTTTCCATTAACAATAAGCTAAAGGTAATTGTGCTCCGGTTACAAAAAATATATTGTTGCGGGAACTTTCGTCTTAATTATAATTTACGTTGGAAACCCAATGTTATCAAACCATTAAAAAAAATTAATACTTACAGACTTTTATAAATACACAATTTTGCCTCAATAGTAATAATTTTTAACTCATATTTTATTAACAGAGTAAATATGAAAAAAAATGAAATAAAAATATTATCAACTCATATATTATTCAATTAATAATTGAAGACTGACCACACCGTGCGGTTTTCTATGTGTTTGGGATACAAATCACCATTGTCTGCGTCACCTCACTGCATTGGTTTATAATGAGTTTACTATAATGACAAACTATTGTCTTAATACATTCAAACTGTTGTTCATCTGAAATGGGAGCCTATTTGACCTTGAAGCTCTTCCTTGCGCCGACAAATCAAATTAGTGCGACGTTGGCAAATATTATCCACGTCGTTACAGTAAATGACTGTTGTAATTCATTATTGACGAAGTGGCAACTTTAGTCTATTTCTCTGCGCTGATTTGCTGACAGCCCGAACGGATCCCATTTGAAAAGATACTCAATGCTATAATATTTAGGTATAAAATATGGAAATACATTTCACGCGCGAGTCTATTTTGATTAATAAAACTTTGCATGTTTGATTAAAGTTTATATTGTAATTAATGTATCACCATTTTTAGGCGTTTATTTGATGATTAATATTTTAAATCATATCTTTAGAGATACTGAAATGATCAGAAATATATGCTCGTTGCATGCTGAGGCATAGTTAGATTGAAATCTAATATCTTATTCCAGTTTATAATGGCTGAGTAAATAATATTTTTCAGAATAAATATGGAGTGAGGAGGAAATGAACAATTTATGATTTAAATTTAAATGTTTCCTATGTTGAATCATCCCACAATACAAATTATGCGGACTGTCTCTGAAGGAAGTCTACAATTTATTTGCCACCTCCGAAGATAGTAATATTTATTTTTCGACAAGTACAACACCTGAATTTGGGTTCGTAAACTGATAAATATGGCACAGCGCGACGGTGGCGCAAAACAAACCCAACACAGCTGGCCTATGATCGCCATATTGAAAACAGAAATGTGACGTCACAAGTTGCGAGATGCTACTTGCTCCTCTCCAGTGTATATGCTATCTGCAACTAGTTACACGGTAAAAATGTAAAGACTAGCGTCCAAGCTCTTGAAAGCGATTGCGCTTGCCAGTGTAAATGGCACTGTAATTGTAGTAACCACTGACTTCAAATTATTGCTAGTGTAAAGCCAGCTTTAAACGGGTCTTCTTATCCGGTCAGGCGGGATACAGTTTCTGCGTTTTTGTTTCCGCTGCCGAAACTATTGAATACCAGGAAACGAAAGTATTCACTCCTGGCAATGTAAACGTTTTTATTTTTCTCACTTCTCAAGAAATTCTTAACTGCATTTAGTTATTACTGCTCCATTATCAACTCCAGTCTGGATGCTTGTTTCATGATTCACAGCATCCGACTAGTTCACTCTTCCATTGTCAATATCCTCCCTTGTACTCTTGGTTACAAAATGTTTCTTCAAAACACCATCTGATGTTTTTCTCTTATATTCAGTGATATTTATGTTTTCTTCTCCATGTTTACGTGAGATATCTAAGTTTCCGAGGGGTCAAGCAGCATTACTCCATTACAGCCATTCGTAGTTGACCTTTAATTATCATTCATAATCCACAAATATTAGCGCTGTGATACACGCAATAATAAAATTAATTACTGATTCTAAACCTTTTCCGAGTTATTTTCTACAGGTAAGATTGTTTCGGGGAAGGTGTTTCTCACTTTATTGTAAGCGGCAGTGATTTTCTACTGTAATGTGTTATGAACCATTTGCAAATGAACAGAAAGAAATGCTGAGAATAAAATATTAATTAATGGCTTGCAAAAACACATAGTTGAACTGAGAATAAAACGTGGAAAGAATTAATTTTAAATGTGTCTCGCAAGTGCCTAAGTTAGATTGACAGGCTGTGGAACGTAAAGAAGTAAAGTAGTAATTGTTCAAAACAAGAATCTTGCTGAAGATACCCAGCTTGAGAATTTTGTAATGACAAGTCTTAATATTTTTCAGGGAAAATTAAGGATAAAAGCAGAGAAGAAGGTCAGCATGTTAGTTATGATCCGCTACCGACGCTAAAATCCGTTGACGACGTCAGTATTTGCAGTCGACTCCAACATCGTGAAATGTCGTAGAATCATCACCCAGAGCGCAAACTGGGTTAACACAACTGACATGTTCTAACTGCTAAGCTGTAAAACTTTGCTGTTTGTTAGTTAGTTCATCTTGTAATCTTTTCTGCTAATTTGTCTAAAAAATGTTCCGATTCAGTGATCCATAAAAGGTCCGAAGTCAGGGCAGATGCAGGGATTAACTTTTATTAAATCTCCGAGGAATGTATATACAATATTCTGCGTAGGCTACACTAGAAAATCTACCGTAGTTTCTCGGAAAACGTCATTTTAATAAGGAATTAGCATGTCTTCGGTCCAGGGGACCTACTATGACCACTCGCGCCATGAAGTTGAAAGATATAGTTTAAGACAGAGCAGAGAGCGCCAAGGATCATTCAAAACCCAAAAGACGGCAGTAGCAAAACTAACTCTCAAAGTGGCTCCAGAGACTGAGAGAAAATCCCCCTCAAAAGTGAAGAAGCACACTTCCTAGAAGGCTGGTAAACCAAAAGTTGTAGATCAGCCCACGTGATCTAGAGTGGGGCCCCTCAAAACCGGTTACCACAGGGTTTATACAGCAGTTTGCGTAGTAACATAACACCAGACGAAAAGTGTTCTCGTATTGTTTCCACCCGATACGCACACATCTTCCCAGGGTCCTAGTATAGAACGAATAATATTGCAAATTCGTAAATCTGTATGACAGGATGTATTAACAAAGATTAAATCAGTACTAATGTATTTATAAGGATATTATTTGTCACACATCGGAATAGACAAAAGAGTGAGCAATGATGCACGAAAATAGTATTAAGACAAAAGAGTAAACTTAAGGACGACATACAGCTATATAATTCAACGAGTACGTACCAAATAACTTTATAAGAAATATTCAGGAGAATTGATAATAAGAAAATAAGCCAAATAAAGACCAAAGAAGTGATGATATATAAAAATCACACAACGTTTCTGGAAACCTTGTTCATTTCTTTACGTACTAGAAAAATAAAAACACAAGAGCCAAGAGCGACACAACTGCACAATTCAGTTAACCAAACTCATACGTATTGTCTCCGCCTCATACGCGTGCATTACGTACTGATAAATCTGTATTATGAAACTTTTGAGTTTTGTAAACTGAATTGTTCATTTCTGTCGCTCTAGGACAATTGTTAAATAGTATATACTCCTAGTCGTTTGAATTAAATTAGAATTTTTTTTTTTGGGGGGGGGGGTTGGTAATAGGCTACATGAGGGTAATCCACATGGTGGCAACTCCCCTTTAATAGCATAGGAATGGATTTGAAAGGGGGGATGCAGAAGGGTAGCGGAAGGCAGCCAAGGGTAAACTAGGGCCCCCGGGCTATGATTTAAGGATCCTACCCGGCAGTTCGCCTCAAAGTGATTAAGGGAAACCCCTAG
This sequence comes from Zhengitettix transpicula, assembly GCA_037074705.1. Taxonomy (NCBI): domain Eukaryota; kingdom Metazoa; phylum Arthropoda; class Insecta; order Orthoptera; family Tetrigidae; genus Zhengitettix; species Zhengitettix transpicula. Next base: position 90,306,631 of record CM073590.1, read on the forward strand.
AAAAACCTGCATCAGGTAGGTCGGGCATTTGGTACTTATTCACCATGTGGATTACCCTCATGTAGCCTGTTACCTTAAAAAAAATCTTCACTATTAAAATGAATGTTAGTAAATTTTGGACTTGTAAAATACAAAATGTCATTTCGGGTTTCATACAGCCATGATTTGTTTGTAGCAACTACTTTGGTTGGTGTTATCAAATTTTTGTAGCTTTTTATGTTTTGGGAGAAGATATTTTGGAAAGGATTATGTGCCGGCTCCTTAACAACTTGAATGCAGACCCACAATAATGTTTCGTGGTGAAGTTAGCAGTTTCTATCTTCTTCTGTCACGCTTGTGTGAGTATGTGTGTGAAATTATCAGAGCTTGGGTTGTAGCACTTAAAAGATAAGCCCATGGCTAAGCTCGAGTCTTTCTCTCTTAAGCCAGAGCTAAAACTCCTTGCAGTCGACTGCGCGGCCGCCAGCTCCAGGGGGATAGAAGCAGGCAGACGTTAATTAAAACACTTAAGGAGAGACACAAATGCAAATGTTACTCAAGTAAGATAGAAAAAATATCTGCCTCCCAGTCTTGCATACCCTTAATTATTTTTTGCTGAAGACTTAAATGTAATATAATATCATTTAAAAACCTGACGCAGAGAGTTAAATATTTAAAACTGATAAATAACGTTTAATTTAACTCACTTCGTTACATTACGATGATTGTTTTAAATATTTATATTAGGCGGGGAGTAATCCAATAAGAAAATGTAAAAAAGTTTAAACACTGTGGCAGGAGAGATTATATAAATATTTTAATATTCAATTAGAAAAATGCATTCAAGTAATTCAGTTTTTGCTTACATTCTAGTAAGAATAAAAAAATAACAATATTGTGAAATTAAATGTATGTTTCGGAAAACAGTGACAGATTATAGAATTAATCTCCCACGTGAAATGTGTCTGAAATGTTTTATAGGGCAAGAGAACTTTAAAGATTTTTTTAGAATAACAGGCTACATGACGGTAATCCATATGATGGCAACTCCCCTTTAATAGCATAGGTAGGGATTTGAAAAGGGGGATGCGGAAGGGTAGAGGAAGGTAGCCAAGGGTCAACTAGGACCCATGTTCTATAGTCTAAGCATCCTACCCGGCATTCGCCTAAAACTGATGCAGAAAGTACCATAGAAAACCTGCATCAGGTAGGTCGGGCATTCCGGACTTGTCCCACGCCCTTCCGATGGCGGGAGTGAGGTTTTACTGAGGGGACGCAGCATTCACTTCTCCATGCGACAATCAGTTTAGGAAACACTTGGCCGACTATTCCAATAGGCATAGTTGACAACTCTTACTGTAGGCCCAAGGTCTACAACCCCGGAACAGACAACTCTAAAAACACGCCAAAGTTCCACCGCATGTGGGAATCTTAGTTCAAAATAATCAGAGATAGGGGAAGGCGTCCCCAAAATTGGCCTCCTCCAGAGATTTCTGGAAAGGTTTATCTGCTTCCGTGAAGAACTTTACCATTTTTTTTTAAGGGCAACAGGCTACATGAGGGTAACTCCCCTTTAATAGCATAGGAAGGGATTTGAAAGGGGGGATGCGGAAGGGTAGAGGAAGGTAGCCAAAGGTTAACTAGGGCCCCCGGGCTATATTTTAAGGATCCTACCCGGCATTCGCCTAAAGAACCCTACAAAAACCTGCATCAGGTAGGTCGGGCATTGGGTAGTTGTCCCACGCCCTTCCGATAGCGGGAGAGGAGTTTGCTGTGGGGACGCAGCATTCCCTTCTCCATGCCTCGACCAGTTTAGGAGGCAGCTGGCCGATTATTCCAATGGGAATAGCGAACAACTCTTACCGTATGCCCAAGGTCTGTGACCCCGGAACATACACCTCTCAAAACAGGCCGAGGTGCCTCGGCTTGTGGGAACCTTAGTTCAAAAACGTAGAGGAAAAGGCTTCCCCAAAGGTAGCCCCTTCGTATCTCTCCTACAAGGTTCTGCCTGCGAGAGAACATCCCTCGCAGGTATTGCCTGCGAGAGAATATCCCTCGCAAGCTTCTCATCAGGGGACTTTACAAATTTGAAACTACTCTATAACAAGGAATCGTAGGAATATATAGCATCGAGAGTTAAAACGTATCAAGTGTAAAATTTAAACTTGGAGAATTATATAATTTATGAATTGCGTCTAAAATTATTTAAACCTTAAATATGTTTCCATAAATATCAGTATTTCTGCTTATAGCTATGCATGTTTAATTTCATCAAAGTATCTTTATTAAAGTTTCCTTTCAGTTAATTACTGAAATACTTCTCAATAATAATAATAATGACTGACGTTTTCATAAACTTATATAGTGCATAAAAAGTAGATAATTTTTATGCATTTATTCTTTCAAGAAATGCTAACTTCTAGACACTTTAAAAGATTTGAAAATCTATTAATAGATTTATTATTTAGAAAGTGATGAAATGGAAGGAGGAAACCGCGAGGCCAGAATATCGGAAATTCTTCACCAGACGTAATTCTCGGAGACGTCATTCGTAAGCTAAGCGGATTTATCGTGGGCGGAAACGATATCTCGCATCAAATGTGCCGAGAATCGCTAAGGCATTTTTCAACGTATTACAGTTGTAACTGCATGCTCCAACTCCCTACAAGCGAACGAAAACAGTCCATGAAAACTATGATAATAATTTGAAATTTATTAAACGTACAAATAACACGTCTCATCCCGTATTCTGCGGACTGTGGAATAAAAACCACATCGGTGTTAAAAACTTATTCATAGATGACTTTATAATAAGTTCTGCCAGTATGTTAAAATGTGGCAATCTTTCAACGTCTCGGGTGAGCAGTCTTAACATTTCAGGTGAATGCGTGTGAATAAATCCCCTAAAATAATTCAAATTTATTCATAAATACATGTAGATTTTATTTATCTGCCACTCAGATTCCATTTATCTTGACTTTATGAATTTTTCCTGAATGAAAGATAATACTGATATTTTTGTAGACCGGTGGAAATACTTTCATTCTAAACTAATAGTTGTTACTGTAAATTAGTATCAAATGCTCTAAATAAACGACACCTTAAAACTAAACAACAGAAGTCTTCATATTCCTTGGATTATTGTAATTAAAATCTAAGAAAAAATATATTTACTGACTAACTGGTACCCTTTTTAGACTCCATAAAGATTAAATAGCGATAAATACAACGCAAGAGAAAAAATATATACATTTTTTAAATGTAATTCTTATAGAAGTAATCAAGAAAAAATAGGAATTGTACTATATTTTTCAAAAAATTAATAACAAGAAAATGATTTTGAAAGATATACTATCCGCTCTATATTAATTACGGAAAGCGGAGTCTGTATTCTTCGGAACAATAAAGAACTTCAATTATGAAATCAAATCTAAATACATTTTTCTAACTACTCAATTCTATATGGTAATATTCAGCGATATAAAAGTAACTACGTCTTCAAATCACAAACTTATATTATAAATATGTAACCCAGTTGGAAACCCAAGAACAAGAATAATAATCTATATAATAAAAAAGAATGTATGTTTGTATGTATGTATGAATTTACGTTAATTTCTATAAAAATTTAAACGCGCGGGCAGATTGCAACAAAAATTGGTACACAAATGCTTAAAAACACGATAAACCGTACTGTGGGGGTGAGAAGCACCTAGCATAAATGCGGAAAGAATTATAATTAAAAAATGTGATCATTTTGTGTTAAATTACTGCGCGCCAAAATGCCGTGACGTCACGCGTTACTACCCTACGAACAAAGGAAATTGTTCCTTTTTCAGTAATGAAATAAAGCAGCAATATTTTAATGGAATAAAAAGTATAATTTTATCCAGTAATACTCCATTGAATTCCAATAACAAACAATACGAAATACTCGACGATCATTGCGGAAAATGTAAGTTAATTTTCGTGCCATATTAGTGACTCTAATATGGCGACCATTTGTTGACTTTGTGAATCTAGCTAACAATTTCATCAATTTAATGTTTCGTAATGTCAGAAGATTGAGGGTCAATTATATCTTGCAATAATCAAGGATTATATATTTTTTATGTGTTTTGGGATTTATGCAATAAAATTCATTGTATTTTATAGATATTAAATTAATGCACTTTCGGTATATTTAAGTATTCTATTTGTAAAGAAATTCGGAGGAATGTTTGTTGGGATTGATGTAATAAAATTCAAGTTATTTTATAGCGGTTCAATTAATGCACTATGGGTCGAAAGTATGTACGAAACTACGAACAGTTAGATTTAGGTTAAATCACTTAAATACTTCTTCGGGATTATTTTAATAAGTACACGGGCAACGCCGTACACCCGGCTAGTATTAGGAATAAAACAGGAAATTATTGGTTTCTGTTTAAAGTCCTTGTACTGTTTGCGGATCATAATTAGCAAATTAATTTATTGATAATTTTGCTCCAACAAGCAATGATGTTAAAGTATTACTTGCAATAAATGCATTTAGTTAAACTGTATAATAAATTTGATTCTTAATATTCGCCATGGAAATTAAATTCGAATGGCATACCAAATAATATAACTGTCATGTCAGTTTCTAGCCTTCCCTAATAAATTTCTAAACTTTTTCCAAGTTAACAATCTTTATTTTTTACGTTATTTAATCTAAAATTTTTGAAGAGTATTTGCAATAGCTGCTTGTCCCTTTTTATAATTAAAACAGTTCTCACAAGTTTGATTCGAAGAATTTCCGTATTTGGTTAAACCTTTATTTTTGCAATATAATTTATGTTATCATAATTAAATTTATGTTTAAAGTTAAAATAATATAGTTATAAGGATGAATATGTGATTAAATAATGTATTTTTTAAATAAAACGAAAACCTTAAAATCAATCCTTAACTTTTATTTAATGAAAGAAACTTTCACATGTCAACTAACATTAAATTACTCATGAGCTTTCGTTCTTTCGAGCATATTTATCTGATTGTTATTACATAAAAACAGCCCTGCTCTACTTCAAAAACACATAGTGAATATGTTGGAAAGAACGAAAGGTCCGAGAGCAATTTTATGTTCGTTGACATATGCAAGTTTCTTACATTAAAATAAACTTTACGATCGATTTTAAGGATTTTGTTTCAATTTAAGAACTGTTCTTACTCGTCTGTCACACAACAAAATACGTAATTTCTTTCAAAAAATATTAATTACATTCTGAATTATATGTTTGAAATTTCTAATTATAATCTATATATACTGTAATAACCAATTTAAATGTGGCTTTAAAAATAAGAAATAAGCTCCACGTTGTGGAAGACAATTTGTAATAACCAATAACTATCAATTTAAATAAAATAATTTGCCCCACGTTGGGCGCCAAATTGTAATATATGAATTTAAAGTAAATATGCAAATTTTTCAAAAATTTTATAAAGTAAATTTAAAGACTTTGTCGAACCAAAATAAATAACGACAAATGATAAAATTGCTTCAACTTGTTGCCAAATGTTCTTAACAACTAGAAGGCTAATTAATTTGCCCACACTGGAGCACAAAATACAATTAATTTGATAGGAATTTTAAATTAATTAAATTATTAAATTCAATAAAACAAAACAAATTAATTTACTCAACAATACAAATTTCAATCTCAATTTTATTTCTTTACATTACGTTTAAATCAAATTTTACAATGAAATGAAACTCAAAATATCTCAGGGTCTCTACTGGGCTTGATTGAAAGAAACGAATATTCAATTACAATTAGAAGAATTTAAAGAATATATAAAATACAATTTAATGAAGTTCCTAGAAAACAACGAAACCTGACACCTCACCTTTAAGTTACAGTTTACAATAATTCTTTAGTTTTAATATCTACTTACAAGTTGCATTTTGGGTTCAGGAACATGTTTCAGTTTTAAAATGTAATGGCCAATTCTGTGCATAGAATTTACACAGATGTTTCACTGACATTTTTCACAGCACAGCACTTTATCCCTTTTGTTTCCTTATTCCAGGTTGTAGTTTTCTAACGCCTCGTACAGATGTTACGCCTGCGGCCACCAGTCAGTTTGGCCAGTAAGATTGACAACTCCAAACGTTCAATTTATTTAAAATGTTCCGGATCTTTTATCATACATCACAACAGAGTTCAATTCTTGCATTTAACTAATACTTCCATCTCAACTAAACCATCTTCTTTCCTCAAGCTCCAACTTCCAACATCAAGAATCCACCTTCGACCACCGCCCTCCGGCCGCTCTCCATTACCACATCCACCCCGATCGCTCTCTGGCTTACGACTCACTATTTTATCAAAATCCCCTCTCCAGAATATTCTCATTTCCCACGATCTTGCTTTCTCACACTCAGATCACATCCGGCTTTCCCACGCTAAGAGAGTTACTCAAAATATTGTTAAATAATCAATCCCTGGTCCTGTAATTGAATGTCAACAAAGCCGCTGTCCGCTTTCCTTTGGAGACTTGACCCGACGTCAGTCTGATATTATATCAAAAAGCCGCCGAAGATTTCCAGCCTGATTCAGTAAACAGATTTTAATAATAGCCGGCATCCACCTCTAGTCTGTGCAGTGAAACAAATATTATAAAAATTTAAACAAAATAATGGCCTTCTTAATTGGTATTACTATATATATGTATATATATATATATATGCATGTATGTATGTATCGAGACATCAGTGATATGATTTTTGACATACACATATATATATATGCATGTATGTATGTATCGAGACATCAGTGATATGATTTTTGACATACACATTATTGATTACTTGTATCCTTTCCAATGATAGATTTACATGGAACTTGAATTTTAATTTGGCGTAAATAACTATATTATGGAAGATCGGATTTAGTTAACATAAATTGGAAATTATTATAACCCTGGACTATGTTTCAATAAAATTTAAAATCATATAAATACAAGTATTAACTCTTCAGGAAGTGGGCAGTGATTATATTAATGCTTTCTGAATATGTCGACTGAATTAAGTTTTATAATTGCCACAGAAAGGATTGAAACAGATTAAATTGACAATGTACATACAGTATTGTGTTTGATTTGACTCTAGTTATATCTTAATAATCTTAGATTAATATTTGGATTATACGTTTTTACATTCTATATTTTCTTTTAGTGAATTTTATGAATATTGATTCGCAAAATGATATTAATGACGGTATTACCGAAAGTTTCTTCGACCAAATAAATGGTATTAAGATTTATATATATATTTTTAAATATTTTAAACAACATATGGTTTATTACAATTAATAATATGAATATAAAAATCAGTCGTAATAAATTTACAGTAAGTGTCTTGAGTTATTAGACGATTTATTTTCAGACAAACGACCAAACTAGCCACCAATTCCTTTTATAAACTGAGGTTAAGATCTCATTCGCTTTGGATTGTATACTAAGAAGAACATTGGTTTTCATATATTTGATTTCATACTCCTGTTCAATAGATCAGTCTTGCGAATTCGAGTAAGTATACTTACTATAATATCATCAGGTGTTGAAATAATTGAGTATTTAATTAATATTTATTGTAAGATTTATAAAAATCGCATTAATGAGTAATTAATAAAACACATCATCAGTAAACACAAATAACACAAGTAAAAAACGACCCGTAAAACAGAGAATAATAGAAGATAATTTAATTTAATACAAAATTATAAAGAGAACAGACGTTTCGATCAAATCTTTGTCAAAACTAAGCCATACTATTGTAATTTTTTTTACGATGGAAAAATAAGTGGGAATCTAATTGACACCGGGGAGGGACCGCAATCGACCCGATAGTGTGGAACTTACACCCACTAAACCCAGTATCCGTGGCATTATTCCATCCAGGAAGCGCGGTAGCATTACTTCAGGATGCTACATTTTAATCGCTAGCTAGATGTTATCCGGTGTTAATTGTCCGAGCTCGTCTTCCAGCTTACGTTTGTCCGAAGCCCAACAGTCGCAGATAAAAAAAAAGTGTGGTAGGCGTCCTCAGGTTTTTTGCAATAGATGCAGGATCGATTCTGCACCTTTTGCATTTTCTTCAGATATGCTTGGAAATAACCGTGCCCGGACAAGAATAATATTGTATAATAGTATTGACAAAGATCGCCACAGTTGATCGAAACATCTACTCTCTTTTAAATTTTGTACTGTACAAAATTATTTTCTCTGTGTTAAGGACTAATTAAGTTTTGTTGGACGTCAATTAGAAAAAGTTATTAAGTATATATTTTTTGTAAAGTTGGTCGATCATTCGTGCGTCTTCACAGTCGGGGATTTTGTTTCTATCCACTTATTATGCATGTGTTAAATAATATTTTGATTTGTTGAATTTTCTGTAAAATAGAGAGAACCTGAATGAATGAGACCGGATTTTTATTCCTGGGATTTGGCTGAGAGAGGTCACGTCCGTCACAACTATGTTTTCTCAAATAGTGAAATTTAGTATACCATATAATATAGAAAAAATTACATACTGGTTTTATATAAACTAATGGCGGAGTTATAAATATTTGAAACATGATTTTGAATTTATTGTTGTGTTATTAAGAGTTTTACATTTACGCAAATTACCTTTGACGTAATCAACTACAAGCTCAGATGTATGATTTAATAAAGAAAAGCAGTTTATTGAATTAATAAATAAATAAAGTATTATTCCTGGCGGAGCTGTTCTTATCTTTAGCAGGCAGAACCTTACAGACGAAGGAGGTTACCTTCGGGGATTTCTTCTCTCTCTGCTTTTAAACTAAGGTTCCCACAAGCCGCGGACCCTCGGCCTGTATTGAGAGGTGTATGTTCCGTGATCACAGACCTTGGGTATACGGTAAGAGTTTATCGTTGTTCTCATTGGAATATTCGGCCCGCTGCCTTCAAAATTGGTCGAGGCATGGAGAAGCAAATGCTGCGTACCCATACAAAACCCCTCACCCGCCATTGGAAGGCCGTGGGACAAGTACCAAGAGGCCGACCTACATGATGCAGGATTTCTAGGGTTTGTCCTGCATAATCTTTTAGCGAAAGCCGGTTATGATCCTTATACCGTAGCCCTGGAGCTCTAATTAAACCTTGGCTACCTTCCTCTACCATTCAGCATCCCCCTTTCAAATCCCTTCTTATTCCTTTAAAGGGAAGTTGCCACTTCGTGGATTACCTCCATGTAACCTGTTACTCTAAAAGAATTAATAAATATATTTTTTTATATATATTATGCAAAATCAGTGGTTAAAATGCTACAATTTACTAGTATGAAATTTCATGGCATAATTGATCGGAGAAGAATGTCACCAATGTAAATCGATTAGCTGTGTAGTGATTTGCTACGAAAATCTCTGTTAACTTATTTTTTAAAGTTACTTCATTATTACTTATATTATTCTAGAATTATATGTTGTTCTTGTTTATTTTTATTTTCTAAGAAAAACAGCGTATTTCTGTATTTACGAATGTAAGTACTGTATTTGATTGTTTTGTTGTGGATAATGAATGCTCTCTATCAACCTCAAAAGAAATATGCCTAATAATTATTCTTTGGCTTATTGTAAATAAATGTTATCAGTCGTGTGAACAGAAAATATTTCTAATTTAGTCTATATAATTATTTGTGAAGACATCTCGGTGACAGATACAACGTTCACTGAAAATATTAATAGATATTTTCCAGGAATCGCAGGATAGTAAAATAAAGGAAAAATTTTAAGTGAATGATATAAGTATTACAAACTGTACTGCATAAAATTAGGAAATTGTGTGAATATATCATTATGTGTAAATTATGGTATGTGTATCAGCTTTGTTTCTTAGGTTATTCATAATAAATACACAAATAAAGGAAATATTTAAATAATTTTTCTTACTAAATATCATAAATGTTAATAATACGTTTTATGACAGTTTCTCACATCTATTCGTTGCAAATAATTAATTTGACTAATGTGGAGAATTATATAAATAATATCAATTTTTTGTGAGCTGTATATTGCTTCGCGATTTGATTATTGTTCAATATGAAAGTTATTAAAAAGTGAAAGTGAAATGTAAAAAAAAATGTACTTCATATATGCAGACACGAATGGAAGTTAAACATCCTGATGGGCAATCCTCGTAGCCTGTTGGGAAGCTGCCTCTAAGAACTTGAACTCCCTCCACTGTCGCTCCCAGAAATTGTCAATTTCACTTCGCCGATGGCGCCGTCGCGCAGAGGAGTACGTATGACATGCAGATTACGCCAAGTTTCAAACTTCGGAGCCAATAACATCGCGAGAGGCCCCAAAAGGTGCTGCAGCTGATTTCTGAATTGGGTAGGTGATTTATCAAAGTAGAACTGTTTGAAAGGCTAATCAAATCGCTGCTGATGTAAAGCCGATTATAACTAAAAGAAAGTATTAAGGCCTTAATTCAGTAACTCTAAAAACTGTAAAGTCATTTAAATTACCCAGAATTTTTTCAAAATTAATATTAAGTACTTACAATTTTATACTATGCATCATAAAAATTAAGTTATGTACCATGCTAACATTCTTATTAAGTTTCATATATGAGTCTAGTGAAATAATTGTACTTTATAGATAATGACATTGTTAGAAACGAAATTCACAAGATTATTTAGCAGATAAAAAACGCAGGTTTCATTTTAGGTGACTTCTCTCTAGTTACTGAATTTAGTCTTAATCTATGGAAGAAAAGTGTAAACGCAAGCACATAATACTATTTAAGCACACACAATTTTATCTTTCAACGTTTAACTTTAATGCGTAAATCTCGAGCAATAAATTTATTTCCGCAGATGCACGTTTATCCTTATTTATTGTAATTGCTCTATTTATCTCACACACAGTTATACTTTGATAAAATATAGTCGAGGATTATCATTCCTAGAATAACTGTAAATTTATTCTCAGACGATTCGCAGTATCGATCTTAATGCATCACTGGTAATTGAACAATATTAAGTATGAACAAGTAAACTTTAAAGTTAATTAAATCATCTTTAAAAATGAATCATTACCTACAGGCAACATAGACACTGCTCCAGCGGCAATCCCATTTGGCTGTTACACTTATTTGAACTAATTAACAACTTTACTTCTCACAAATTTCTCTTCCTATAGTAAGTTAGAACTTTAAACCATCATATAATAATTCCGTAATTTGACCTAAAAGACCTGGTTTTACTCTGAACTGTACGTTTTTTATGTACATACTTGTAAATGAAAATATATATTAAATTATAATCGGATTAATTGTGATAACTTAAACATAAAATTCGAACATTTAACTTTAATTTAATAAGAAAATATATGAATTACAAGTTGATCTATAAATTTTAATTCTTATCTTTTAACATAGTATGGTTTCTAAACAAAATAAATAGTAGAATCAAGTCAGATAGGTCTTCCTACAGATCCTAAGTTTCAAACCGCAAAATTAATGGATGAATCATTAAGATATTGTCGATACAGACATACTGTTATATCGAATACACCGAGGACCTGTAACTAACGTAAACGTAAAGCGCTTTTGTATTATTCGACTGTACGATATTCTCAGTGGTTCAACGAGTTGTAATGAACATACGTCCATAATATGAATATATACCTAAATCATAATATAATTCACTGCATTATTAAGTATTATTAATTATAAAAATGACCTTTCATAGTTGTAAAAGTTTTTTTTAAGGGAAAAGGCTACATGAGGGTAATCTACGTTGGGCAACTCCCCTTTAATAGAATAAGAAGGGATTTGAAAGGGGGGATGCGGAAGGGTAGAGGAAGGTAGCCAAGAGTTAAATAGGGCCCCCGGACTATATTTTAAGGATCTTTCCCGGCATTTTCTTAAAGAAATGTAGGACAAAACACTAGAAAAACCTGCATCGGGTAGGTCGGGCATTGGGTACTTGTCCCACGCCCTTCCGATAGCGGGAGAGAAGGTTGCTTTGGGGACGCAGGATTCCCTTCTCCGTGCCTCGACCTGTTTAGGAGGCAGCTGGCCGACTATTCCAATGGGAATAGCAGACAACTCTTACCGTATGCCCAAGGTCTGCGACCCCGGAACGTACACCTCTCAAAACAGGTCGAGGTGCCTCGGCATGCGGGTACCTTAGTTAAAAAAAACCCAGAGAGATGTGAAGGCATCCCCAAAGGTAGTCTCCGCCAGAGCTCTCTGGGAAGGTTCACCTGCGAGAGATAACGGAGGAAGGTATTTTTTATTTTTTAGGGCAAGAGGCTACATGAGGGTAACCAACGTTGGGCAACTCCCCTTTAATAGCAGAGTAAGGGATTTGAAAGGGGCGATGCAGAGGGGTAGAGGAAGGTAGCCAAGGGTTAACTAGGGCCCCAGGGCTATATTTTAAGGATCCTACCTGGCATTCGCCTAAAGAAATGCAGGGAAAACCCTAGAAAAACCTGCATCAGGTAGGTCGGGCATTGGGTGCTTGTCCCACGCTCTTCCGATGGCGGGAGAGGAGTTTGCTGCCTGTACCAGTTTAGGAGGCAGCTGAACGTATGCGCTAATCTATGAAGGTTGATCATCAACCGCCAATTTCGTAAGCATTAAAATTCATAAACAATTTTTTTTTTGTGTAATTCTTTCATAAACATCATTTAATGCAGTTTCCAAAGTTCTACACCACACACCAGAAAAAAAAATCTGTCAAATTTAATAATAAACTTTCTGAAAAATTGCAATTTTTTTTAAAAAATAACTGTTTAAAATATTAAAATATTGAAAGCTGTTTTTGTCTGACAAAATATTTGTGTTTGCGATTTGTGTAAAAATTACTGTTTTCAAAACATTGATTTGTGATTCCAATTTTCACGTTTAAGTAATCGGCTGATTTTTTAACACGCGAGAAACTCCTAGTAGCCGAGTTTGTAAGACGTCAGTGAAACGGCTGATGGCGAACTGTAACATTGAAAGTTTTGTAAGCATTTCATCACAATTAACTTTGTATCATCTGATGTCTTCTGTTAAATGTAGCCATCAACACATGTAATAAGGTTTATTAGTTATTTATTTTTCAATTCTAAATAGAGCGATAAAGAATCATACAGAATAGACATTTTTGGAAATATTCTTATTGCAAAAACTTAAATCCGGTCAAATTTATTGAAGATTTGGTACTGACGAAACTTCCTACAATTTCAGTAGCACAAAAAATTACGAATGAAACTTGATACAGAAAAAAATAAATAATTTAATTAAATATTCCACTCAGCGATAGAATTTGATTGACGGGTTTATTTGCAGCAGAGAATACATTATATTTTTATATACTTTTTGTGTAAATATTTTTGAATCTATATTTAACTTATTTTTTATATTGTATGCGGCTGATAACAAGCGTGTACTTGGCTCTAATAATGTATTTACAAATTGTAGAAATGAAGTCAGAAGTGATGCAACATAAAATCTATATTTCCTGTGAAATTAGCAACTGAAAGCTATGAAATTGTGTTTTGGCAAATGTCGTGGCCGTTCCACCTCGTATAAATTAATAAGCCTGCTGAAATTATACCTAAAAACAATTACGGAAAAGAGCTTTCCGTGGAAGATTGAGTTGAAGGAAGAAAATAAAAAATGCTTCTTCATAGCATCATGGAAGAAATTGTGTTAACGGGCAATAAAAATGACTTTAATTAGTTTTGTGATAATATTTTGATTTCAAAGTGAGTACTATATTAAAATATTATTTCTGCTCATAACAGTCTTTGTTATTTCATTTATCAAGGAACATGAAAAAGTATAGTGTATCTGATTTCGAAATTAAAATCTGAATTTTCTATAGTAAATTCATCGGACAAACGTAAAAAATCTGACCTACCCAGAAACGGATTCGAAGTTGTTAAGATATAAATAAATTAAAAAGTAGTATACCAATTATTCACTTAAGTCTTTGATATTCCTATGACAACAGAATACAACAACAACAAATTATTGGCTAAGATCCCGTGTAAACAAGTTCAATGTGACTGGCTATTTATAAGTAAACTAATATTTGTCGTAACACAATTAATAAAGTATAGTTTTTTAAGTATATCATTTTGAATATATAATAGCTATGAGGTTTTTAAACGTACCTAGAAACATAAATTAATTTTTATAAACATTAAATTATTGTATTAATTAATTTTTACAAGCTGATTCGCTCAGAATCACCGTCTCGCTCATCCCGGGTTCGAATCCCGGCAAGTTTATGATTGTCAAGGTCATGGAAACTCGGGTTACGGCTGAAGTAGAATCACTACGCTGACAACCTTCCACTCCAAAAAAATGTGTCTTGTAAGATACACCCAGGAGAAAGAAAGATATTCAATTGATATTAGATTTGAAGAAAGGACCTAATTTCTCAGACAAGAATATAATATTTAACTTTCCCTCAAAATAATTATTGTGAATGCGTACAATATTTTTCATAAAAAATCATAATGTACATTTTAAGTTGAACGATTGGATACTCAATTCTCTCTTAATAATATTTATTTGAAGTTATAAACGTTGTGTTTACTTATAACTTTTCAATTATGAACATTGATTTTGAAGGTACACATTATTTTACGAACAATCTTGCAATTACAAGTGTTTTAATTTTAAAGTCATTCGTTTACATTGCTTCGTCGTCTTTTAATAAGCGGAGATATTTTTATATAATATGTTTGGATTTTTTTAAATGTGATATTAAATATCAGTGTTTTTTAAAGGACGAGAAACAAGTTTAGTAAGAAAAATTGATTTCCTGATATTAATTGGAACTTAATGTTGTTTTACAATGTATAAAGAATATTACTCGGATTTTGTTCAGTAATATTTTCATCATCATTGATATGAATATTTTAATATGTGCATTTTAGTAAAATGATATTGAACAAAATATCAGTGTAATAATGAATGACACCATTGTTATACCAGTAATATATCTAAATATATATTTATTTGAATGGATCTACTCTCACAATGTTAGTACTGTGATAGTGAGCGCATACTGGCACCAGTATTACCATTTGACGTGTTTCTATACAGTTCCTAAAACGGAATTTGATAACCTGTGGTAATCAGCGTGGTTACTCAATTTGTGTAGTTACGTTTTGCGTCAGGTAATTGAGCAAAACAAAAGAAAGATAACGATTGTTTTTATATGGACTTGTAATCGCAAGCACCAGGATATTGCACTTTGTTTTCACTTAAGATAAAGAAACTATATCTTGAAGCCACTGAAATATCTATTCAGACATTCATATAATAGTGTTTGAAAGTAGTAAACCTCAAATTTAAAGGCATTACAAGTAAATGAGGTTTATTATTTGACCTACAAGTATTAAAGATTTTTTTGTCATATATAACCCTCATATTTTTGGCCTATAACATCTTTCATTAGTAAAAAATTGTTTTGTTTTATCCTTTGGACAAATTCTATTCTCAACATACTATAAGAAAAATTGAGCTACCTTTTCCGAATGCAACAAGCAGTACACGTTTTGTATGGTGTTAATGTATTACTCTTATTAACTATAGAAGAAAATAGCATCTCTCATTACAAATTTCCTAACGAGTATAGTAACTTATACACAGATGCCGAATTAGCATATTCAAATTGTTTTTTTAAAAAAAGATTTTGAATTGTAGAGTCGAATTCTGACTGACTAGAAATTCTAACAATAGGCAAAAATATATAACAAATGTAACGAATTTCAAGTCAATACCTGATGAATTTATGAAGAATTAACAATTAATGTCCAAATCAATGGTCTGTTATTTTAGTTACACAATAAACTAAAGACCCATATAACAGTCAAAAAACACCTCAGTTGATGGTAACGATTACAAATTTCAAGTTACATTGTTCAAAATTAATTTCGTTAATTTATAGTGTTTTTGTCAACAGACGTAAATTTTGTTATTATTATGTTATTATAGTTATATCGCTTAAGGCAGGCACAAGTCCGTATGCTCAATTACTAGCACGGAAATACCTTTTTCTTTCATTTCTAATATACTAAAGTCAAAAGAGTCGCATTATTGGGCGCGAAATACTGCACATATCTGCAATCAGATAGGTGTGCGCGATAGGTTCCTTATATCTATTGGTCGACTTCTGCGTAAAGAAATAGATAACGACGGTATTAATTAATAAAAAAGAATCCTGTTCCGGGTAACAACATTGAACGGTTAATAATCATTTTAATCTTATAAAATAACCACAGTCGAAGAAATGTGAAATGAAATAAAAATTTATTTCTGTATTTTATAGATTACTATAACCACATAGCTGTCAAGATGACTCCAAAGTTATTTCCAGATTCTGACACATTAATTTTTTCTGTTCGGAGTATTGTGAAGGGAGACAACCCTGCCATCTCCGAGTGCTGCTCACAGCTCCAGCTCGCTTGGGAGCGTCGCTTCTTGACACTGTTCTTTGAGCTACATCCTCTCCACCTCTGTGCGACAGCTCACAGCTTGCTCAGGAGCAGAAAGCTATTTTGAGCAACTTTCAGTGAATAACTCATCGCAAGGGACCAACTCCCGTCATGGAGCGGCTCAGACCCATCTCTACTGTAAACCTGGAAAAGAATACAAACATCAAGCCAAGGTTACCGTGCAGTATTAATTATTTCTATTAATGACGCATTTAAATATTGATACAATCTATAATTCCACCTTGCAAATTATCCTTTTTCCTAAGCAAAATAACCAAAAATCATCTCAGAACACAAGCGAATAATATAATTGAGGACATTGTAAAGAAACTATATAATCAGATTCAAATCTAGACCGAACCTCAAAAACTGACGTAATTACAACAATCCTACCAAATCATTACAGAAAAGTTTGAATTAGCAATACAGCATCGATAGCCGCAGCTGAAACATATGCTATTCCTTTTGCCATTGAATACTGCAATTAACTATTGACTGTTCACAGGCTCCCTTGAAATAAGTTAAGGAACATAACCAACCCAAAAATCAAGAATGGTATAATCAATCAAATAAGAGACAATTTATACAACTGCCCTATACAAAACAGAAACTTCGTTTGGATTCCGGCTCATGTAGGCATAGCTGGTAATGAGAACGCACATATTCTTGACTACCATCACAAATCAGCAGCTTAATGAAATATAGGTCACTACATGAACAGCAATGGATATTATAAAGGATTGTTTACCAAAAATTAAGATGATGTGGAAAACTAGGAGGTGCCCAGACAAGAAGGGATAGTTTCACCGACTGAACTCTGACTTACCAAAATTCACCAAGACGACATCAAGTAATATTATCAAGGATCAGATCGCTGTATACTCAACTTACACATACCTAAATATTTTCAAATTAGCTCAATCCTCACTTGCGAAGAGTGCAACTGCCACCTCACAACCATACTCACAATCTTACACTGCAAGAAGTATAATGAAATACGAATGAAGACAATAGCCAACTACTCATCTAAAGAATTCTAGTCAGCATATGCAGCCATTAAAGGAATCATAGACCTCATTACGTTATCGTAATTATCAGATTTAATCTGATCCATAATGAACTTTTATCTTAATATTATGGCTGTAATTTTAATAATATTATGTAACTAAATTGTAAATTTTTGAACGTCACCATTAACAAGACTTTTGACGCCACCGTAACAATAATAATAAAATAATTCATAAGTGATTGACAATAATTAACTTATGGTCTCAAGTAATTTGTTTCCAATTTCACAAAGATGATTAAAATAGATCATTTAGTTCTTTATATAAGTAAACAATAACCAAAATTTTTACCTTTAACTATTTGTCCGTTAATGTTACAACATACTTCCTTTTTACAGACGACGGTGATTTTGGTTCAATATATTTCATATGATATAATGTTGTCCCGGTAATAATTGAAGCCCTGATCTTGCGGACTGTGTTCTGTTTGCCTTAAACCGTATAATTTACAATCCACTGTTTGAGAGATAAATTGTTAATTGCTCATGAAATTGTTAGTCAGAAACTCGCAAATCGCATTTCATTTATAGCTTTCCAATTATTTTGGAACTTAACTTTAGAATTAGATCAGCGTTTATAATTCATATTCCTTAAATAAGAACACGAAAGGCAAGTGGATATTCTAATTAGGAATCTAATACTCCTTGCAATGGGAAGACTTATTTTGTTCCATAGGCAACAGAGGCGGCTACTGCTCTGTTCTCATGTGCTACAGCGCATAAATAAAATTAAGCAGAAATAATTTTTCTTAATTTCAAGAGCCTTTATAATAATAATAATTGTGTTTTAACAATGTGAATTTCTGCTTAGATTTCGAAGGCTTTAAACTGCCATCCTTGCTGAGAACCCGCTACCGCTAATGCAGCCGGTCGGCTATTTCTATGTTACCCACAGATCAGTAAAGGATCTCTCTCCGGAAAAAGAAATAACGCATGTGCAGTATTCCGTTTCATCCCGTAAAGCTCAAAAACTGCCTCATTTTGGTGCTGTCGGTTAGTCAGCACATAAAACACTGCTATCACGTGTGGCCTTTTTCTAAAATATATAATATACAAAATAGTTTTGGGTAAGAAGTGTATGTCAACTTGGTGATAAATTAATCCGTTGTTTAAAATTAGATACTATGTAAACGGAATTAGAAATGTAGTGTGTTACATATCGGGTTATTTGACGCAGATTATAGGCAACATTATCGTTGTTGTAGCATTATTAATATTTGTTATATTTTTATAGTTATTGTCCTAAAAATTGTTGTTTAGAGTAATGTAGCCCGTAAACTAAAAAACTAACGAGCCACCATTTATATCCAGTATGATTCAAATGTGCCCTCCGATCCAAAGGCAGGTTACTTGTGGAATTCACTCAATTCTTATGACGAGTACTATACATGTGAGAGAATCTGCGAATTATTGGTGCACTTTACTTCCATCTACATTACATTAAAAACCATAAAATTTATTGTACGATATTGTAGCTTTTCTTGTCCCTTCAGAACATTATTTTCCTCAGCACATTCAGTTCTTAAGGAGATTTGTTATTTATAATAGTGAAAGAATAGAGAACATAAATTAAAAAGAGGCAATTAGCTAATCAGTATAGTTGGTATATTTGAACAACGTTTCAAAAATAATAAAATCAACGTTTATAACTTGAAGAAAATATTCGGTCAAAGACGCAGTAGGAACATATGTGACTTAACTAGGTTTAAATATCTCGCTTTTGGGTACCTAAAACTACGAGACGTGTCAGGAAAGTAAGTACAGTTTTGGAAAAGAACTCATAAAAAAAATTTTCAAAACAAAATTTATTTTTATATGAAAGAGAATTTCTTAAACTATTTTCCCACGTAAATGTCACCATTTTTCAGACGTTTTTCATAGCGGGAAACCAACTTTTGAATGCCCTCTTCATAGAAATATGCCGCCAATGAAGACAGCCGCTGTTGAACATCATTTTTTGCTGTTCTCGTTGGGATCCGAAAATGATTACGGATGTCCGCAAAACGAAGCGACTTGACCGGTCTTTGTCATTTCTTACCCGATATAGTGATGAGGGAGATGAATTCTTAAACAGTTTTATGACCGGTGATGAAAGTTGGGTTCGTCACGTCACTCCAGAATTAAAAAACTTCGATGGAGTGGAGGCACTCTGGATCCCCCCCCAAAAACAAAATTTCAACAACGTTGCCAGCACAAAAAATCATGTGCAGCATGTTCTTGGAAATACAGGCAATTCTGTTTGTTGAGTTCCTTCCTAGAGCTTAAACCATTAATGTTGTACGTCACTGTGAAGCACGAAGAAAACTAAGGCGCGAAATTCAAAACAGAAGACGTGGGATACGCAGTATAGACATTGTATTTCTTCATTCTGCTGGTGTCATTTAAAACATTATTCAACATTTGGGTTGGGAGCAGTTCGATCACCCGCCGTACAGCCCCGATCTCGCACCTTCTGACTACCACTTTGTTCTTGAACTTGAAGCGGGATTCTGGAGGTAGGCACTTTAACAGCGATGACGACGCAAAAAAATGGTGTTCAACAGCGGCTGTCTTCATTGACGGCCTGTTTCTATGAAGAGGGCATACAAAAGTTGGTTTCCCGCAATGACAAATATCAAGAACAATGGTGGAATCTTTGAAGAAAAATTGTTTAAAAAATGCTCTTTCATGTATAAATAAATTTTGTTTGGAAAAAATGTTTTTATTAGTTTTTTTTTCCAAAACGGATTACTTTCCGGACACGCATTGTCCAAATTGCTATCATTGTAATAGCAAAAGAAATACTGTAGATGTAATTAAAGTCGTACTATTCGCTTGTGTTATAATGTCAATATATTACAGCTTCTAACCTGAATAATCATATTACTTCTTATATAATTTTAACAATACTGGAACTCTGTGTCTCTACTACGAAATGAATACAAAGAGATATATTCAAATTTCTGTTTATATTTTTTAATAAGATATGAGTTTTCTATGGAGTAATATATATTATACATAAGGTAATATTAATTATTAATAAAACACTTAATTTTTTGCTCATATAATTTGTATAACCTAGGAAATATTTGGCATTCAGATATGCCTTTGGTAACCTTGTACATTGATTATATACACTTATAATTTTGAAAAACACAAACAATTAATTTCCAGGAATTCATTTGCATTTCAGCGATAAACAGTTTTGACAGTAAAACTGTAGACAAAGACACTTTATCAGATTCAGCAATTTCAGAAAAAAAACAATGCATTTGCATTAATTATACTTTGTAATATATAATTATCTTAACAAAGGTTGTTATCACCTAGAAATATAAGTACAAGTTTGGGAATATATAGAATAGTTCCATAAACCTGAGGACACACACTTGATACATAATGACACGATATTTTATTTTTTCATGTAAGTACTGAATACTTTATGATATGATTTTATTATTCACTGCTTTTATTAATATTTAATCTGTGAGAAGCAAAGGTTTCCGTAATGGAAAATTAATTGATCAATTATTTATTTTGCGTTTCATCCGTTTCTTTATTTTAATCGTAATTAACCGTTTATACAATCCAAAATTTATTTCCTTAAAATATATCCAAAATGTTTTTCATAACCACATTTCTCAATTAAAAATGCTCTACAACGAATAATTGTAAATTTGAAAAATATGGTACTATTTACTTGACGAAATTTCAAGTCTGAATGTTTTTGGTGATTTGGTAGTATATATTGGAATGCAGTCTTTAATTTCTTTCACTTTATTGTATTTTTGTAAAATATACACTGAAGTGATTATTTTACGGCCACAGCAAATGAAGTCATCAGTTCATATTGAGATCCCTGAAATGTTGCTATTCTTCCATTCTGTATGCCAGATGATTTATGTAGATACGAATTTGTTCGGAAAGTACGGCCCGTTTTGTTAGAAAACATAAACCAACCAAGGTTTTTTTCAGATTTTTTTTATTTGATTCCATACATATTTCTCTATTTTTCACATGTTTTACATATTTGTTTAAACATTTGTCATAACGTTCTAAAAGCTTTTGTATGCCTAAGACATAGACGTCTGCCGCCTGTGAGGATCATTCCTTCATTCATCAGTAGAGTTATGTGAGAAACCCACGTCTCGTCCCGTGGACTTAAATAAAAATTGATCACCTTCCTTATGATACTGTACCAAAAAAAAGGGAACTATGCGGAAAAATAGATAAATTTCTAAGAAATTAAAAGATTTTTTGAAAATCTGTGATGGTTTTTTTCGTAAGAAATCAGACCTTACTTTCCAAATAACCCTCTTATATTTGGCTGATTCTGTTGATAACTAAGCGCAATATAGGGAATAAATAATCTTATAATGTATTATCCAACACGTCAGTTACTCAAAGAATGTATTTCATTATAAGTATATAAAAAATTAGTTTTCTTTAACTTTTTAGACATTCATCAATATTTTTAGTTTTTACTATGCTTGAATACGTTAAAACAAATGGGACGAAATGTTGGGTGATTTTGTATTAAATTGTTTCTGAAGTGTTGGCAGTTTAACTAATATATTATTTGATTTAACGGAAAAATATCAAATATAAATCTGTTTTACAATAACTAGCCTCCAATCAAAAATACTGTGAAATTAATTATTTTCCCAGGATCAATTTTTATTTTATTCTACCATGTACACGCCTTTCAATGTAAAAGCAACTTTAATTTGAAGACATTTAATTAATTTTTTAGTATCTTATGATTAAAAATATAAGGGTGGTTCAATATATACGTTAAAATTTTAGGTAAGAATAGAAAAATATACAGTCTCTGAATTTTGATTAATTTAACGGTGAAAAATTTCGAGAATAGGTCATACCTATCCTGTATAAGAAAAAGATGATAATTTGTACAGATAAATACGACGTAGACATGTACCACTGTATGTTTAACTAACAATTTTCATGATTAGATAATAATTTTCAAAATTATGGCAATCTGTTTTAATTATTCAGGAAAACTTTCATTTAAGACATCTAATACATGCATTTCCAGGATAGCGAATGTAAATATTCCAGGTGATATGATGAATGTAGTTTTCAATCAGGAAAATAACGTTCAAACTGCTAATTCCACAAAATTTCGACAGCTAGCAACATCATCGTCATGTGAGCTGACGACAGTGGCTGAACTAGCTGTCGAAAAAACTATGTGTTACACACAAGTAATGACCCAAAAAGAAACCTGGAAACTTTACATTTATTTTCAAAATTACGTAAAATGTTCCGATATATATATATATATATATATATATATATATATACGAAAATGTGTCCCGAGGTAAAGTTATAAAAGCCTTGAGTAGTAAACACAGATGGCAGTCGAGCGGCTGGCGAACTTTTTTAGATTCAATAGTGAAGTGTGAGGCAGGAGTGGAAAAGGCTAGGCCGAGGGCAGTAAGGCAGACTCATTCGAGTGGCTGTTGGTGTTGTATACATTTTGTGTGATAAAGCACAGTCGAGTGTCAGATTTTGGGCCAAATAGACTAAAGTCGGACATTCCGTCCAGGGGCGTCGTTGGTTTTTGGTCGCTGTTTTTATCTGAGTGTAATATCATTCTGATCCTAAGCAAGTATCTGCGTTATAGTGGATCTAACTTGTATTTTTTGAATGACGTTGATTTTTCATACGGATTTAGTGTAACGAATCTCACTCGAGGTTTAGATAAACTTGCCAAAGATTGGTAAAAGGCCACGGGAAATGGTAATCCTGTGAATTGCCGTCTGTATATGATATCTCTGCCAACAAACCCTATCTCCACACCTCCTATAGTGGCTCTGGGAAATACAGCTTGCTGTAGCAAAGTGGAGAAGGGTGTTTTATTTATGGTTGCGACATTGGTTCCTTAAAGTGAGGGGTTGAGCTGCATTTTGCTCGCCGCCTAACCGATTCATTCGGATTGATTCAATGAATTTCCAGATCTCTGAAGTTTGTTCCGAGCATTAACAAACTACGATGTTACAAGCATGGTCACTTAAGGCCCGAATTTGACGTTCCAAGGTATTTGTTTAGTTTAGTTGTGAATAATAATTAAGCGTTAGATTTCTATAATAAGCATTATAAAACGTTCTATAGTTTTATGTTCTCATTTTTGTAAATTCCTATATTCTATTGGAGGCCCGTAGGTGACCCTAATCGGAAGAACTCAAATAGCCGAGGAAATAATAGTAATTGATTTTGATTTATTTTATGCAAGATTTTTTTCGTCTTCAGTTTTGCAGTACGGACGATGTTTTCGCGTTGCGCCCGTTGTTTACGAACGTTTGACGATGGGTCAAACTGTGTCTCGGGAGAAGAGTTTTAAAGCCCTAGGAAAGAAACACAAGTCAGTCAGTAGTGGAGGAGGCTAGCACGTGGGTACTCGCGTAGTTGTTGGTATTTGTGTATCTGGAAAGCTTGGTCGAGTTCGACGTTGCGTCCAGGTGCGCCGTCCTTTTTATGGGTCTGAAATCATTCCGATTCTAAGCAGTTATGTGCTAGAATGGATCCAATTGATATTGTTTGGGTATAGCGAATCTCACTCGAGATTAAGGCCAGTCCAAGGTTGGTAAAAGGCCCCGGGAGATTGCAATCTCGGGTAAAGCCGTCTATCTATAATACCTCTGCCAACAAATCCTATCGCCACATCTCCTATGGTGACACTGGGCAATGCAGATTTTCTGTAGCAAAGCGGAGAAGGGTGATAATTGTAGAGTTGTGAGTTTGTTGTGATCATTAACGAACCACAAAATAACGTGCATTCGTTAAAGGGTGTTGGACTGCTTAGGAACCAATTTTGACGGTCTAAGGTGTTTGTTTGGTTTTGGTTAAGAATAGTAAATAAGTGTTTGAGTCGGTTACACAAAGTTTTATAGTATTCTGTGTTCACTTTATAAACTCCAATTTTTTTATTGGAGACCCGTAGGCGACCGCTGAGATATATTTCCCTTTAATAGTTTGGTGTACAATAATTTGGCACTATTATGGGGGTAAATATTAATTAATTTAATTTTGTTTATTACAATTTATATATATATATATATGTGTGTGTGTGTGTTAAAATTTTATTTACTTAAAGTATACTGAAGCAACTTTTATTTGGACGAAATTTTTATCACTGCCCTTTAATTAATGACCCATTAGTCTTATTTTATCCCCTAATTCTATTTATACTTTGCATTAATTAAATAGAGTTTTCTTATTTGATACTAGTATATTTTTCTGAAATTTTTCTTTGTGTTTCCTCTATAGATATTATAGAATCTTATGCAATGTAACACTTTTAAGGCAATTTTATGTATTTCGTTAATTTGATTATTCAGTTATATTTATTTTTTCAGTAGTGTTGTTCTGCTCAGCCATGGTGCTGACATTTGCAGATACCTGCAATACTGTATGTCCGCTAGTAGAAATACCACTCTGTGCAGTAAACAAACAAGGTTCTGCGATGACGTTCAGTAATCAGTGCTTCATTGATATTTATAACTGCCAGAATAATGCTAGTACGTACAAAATAAATATATATGCATTGAAATAAATTATTGATACAACATTGTTACATTTGTAATCTTTAAAATTATTTTTATTGCAGATTATAAGTCTGTTGCCAGATGTATATGCAACAGCACTACTTCCTTGGTCTAAATTAATAATCCATCGGGAATATATTGGTACCATGTGGGTGAATTCCATCTTTCGTGGATTATTGTAAAAACATGTTCGTGATGAACGTGCTTCAATGATGATACGCATATGATTACATTTAATTATTTTTTTTGTTGTTATCTAAAAATAAAGTTTCTTTAAGAAGAGTTATTTTATTCCGACAGCCACTGTTAACCTCGAACATGGTTTTCATAAATTTATATATTATTGTTTCTAGTTCGTAAAAAATCTATAAAAACTGGTAAATGGACCGAATATAATTATTTTCCTACAAAATTCAAAATAGAAGTCATTTGATAGAACCGTAAATATAAATTTCAGAAATTCTTAAAAATCGGATATTAGTTCGTCTCCTCGTGCATTCTACCTTCAATGCTATAGCAGTAAAAAAATTACAGTTGCAAGTGCGACGAACCCTGGTCATGAATTTTTGCAATTAAAAAATTAATAATGTAAATTCAAGAAGAAATTTATTTTTAAAATTCAGTACATGCTTTTATCTAAATAATTATCTTGAAAACAATTCCTAGTAACTGATCGAAAAAATATCTGTTATATTGTGCTGGAACGAATCTACATAGAAAGAGAATAGGGAAAATTAATAAAGTAAAATAGACGACTTGAATGAGTAAGTTACACAGACTGATCAGTACACAGAAAATTCCTATTTAAAAAAATTACATTATCTTCAGAATAAGCCATATTTTGTATTCTGACAGTTTATTAATGAGACAGCATGAAACTTTGACGTCATTTTAAGTACATGTTTATGTAAAAGATTAAAACCGTAAATATTAGTATTACATCTAAAATTTTATCCAAATTGATGTTCGTGACGTTGGAGTTACCGGAAAAATTTATCTTGAGCTGCTTTGAGCTTTATGGAAGATACCGAAATGCCTTGTCTGACGCTTCGACCCATCTCGAACTCATTTCTCTGCTGTAATTACATGCTTCGGTTATGTTTACCCTGACAGACAAGTCTCATAAGTAAATCCTCTGTTTAAGATTTATTACTTACGTTTCAGTGTATTTTATGAGACACGATTTATTAATTTATTATGTAATTAGTAAAGGTTGCAGGCTTATTTCCCAATTTGTATTGGAATTAAAAATTTAATAACAGGTTATTAAACTATAAATTACAATTCCAAACGTATACATTTTCGAACATTTTCGTTGGCAGATAGTGTTATGATATGTATTACAAATTTATCTGTACTTTAAATTAGTAACCTTTTATACGGTATTCGATACTGGCTGTCTTTTGGGTTACTTTTCTGAGTTGCTTTCCCTGTTCGTGTTGCTGTTATACGATCATACAACATTATTCTCTTGCATAACGTGTGTGATAAGCCTGTTGCAACGGTTTTTAGCCCTCGCAGGTGGAACCCTTAGGAGAGACGTAGGAGGCTACTTTCGGGAACGCCTTCTCTCTGTATGCTTATAAACAATAATAATTGTTCGTTGTTCATATTAGAATAGACGATAAAATGCCTCGTAAACTGTTCGATGCACGGAGAAGCGAATGCTATGTTCCCACAGCAAACCCCTCTCCCGCCATCGGAAGGGCGTGGGAAAAAGTACCAAATGTTCGACCTACCTGATGCAGGTTTTTATAGGGTTTTCCCTGCATCACTTTTAGGCCAATTGTCGGTTAGATATTGATTTTGTTCTAATTATCAAACCCAGTTATGGCCCTGAGATAAGAGATTCGACGTATTTGATTGTAATAATAACGAATTAATACATGAAAATAAAAGTATTTGTTGTAAGATGGATGAAATTCGGCATAAAAAAATAGGTTTTGTGCATTGTAAATTTATCAACAATAATAAATTTCTTTTAAATCTTAGTAAATTTTGTTAATTATTCCTATGATTTAAGACCATCTTTTAATCATGATATATTCGACGTCTTCAACGTGTGGCTAATTATTCAAATTTTAATTAATTTTTTTTGTAATTGATTCATTTAATTAAAGCCTTCCAGTTGTTTATTACATTTATGGCTTCACCAACGTGGGGCAAATAAATCATAATCCAGTTGTTTATTACAATATATATATATATATATATATATATATATATATATATATATATATGGAGTTGTTTGCGTCAAGAAGACGTATCATGGTTACAAATAATGCCATTCAGCAATCTTCTCCGATATCATAATA
Source organism: Zhengitettix transpicula (assembly GCA_037074705.1). Classification (NCBI taxonomy): domain Eukaryota; kingdom Metazoa; phylum Arthropoda; class Insecta; order Orthoptera; family Tetrigidae; genus Zhengitettix; species Zhengitettix transpicula. Next base: position 90,334,031 of record CM073590.1, read on the forward strand.
TACCCAATGAAGAATAAAAGTTTTAATTTCTTGATACTCGGAATACTTTATAAGCTATGAAAGTATATTATTTCTATTGCCTGCGAGAGAAAAGCTATCATATATGATATATCATAAGAGTAATTATGATCAGGTGAAATATGTAGAATAAAATGCAGCAATTCAATTGATAACTCCAATGATTTGATGTATGTTTTGTCATAGTGAGTGGTATTTAATAAATACTTAATTCTACATATTTGTAAATTATTAAGTTTGGCAACCAAGAAAATTTAACATATTAAATGGAATTGAGTACTTAATTAAGACCGTTATATAAATTGACGTAGAAGGTAATACTCTAACTACGTAGTTAGTCTTGCTTCCGAACGTCTATAGTTCCACCGCTGTAGGTATCTCGATTCAGATTTCATAATAGTTACATACTGCTCAAATCTGGTTGCTCATTGGTGTGTTGTTAGGCGATAGTCTCGCCACTCGAGTGAGACTCCAGATTGCCTGCAACAATGGCGTTGGCTATTAGCGTGACGTTCGCTCCTCGCAAGCTGTGTTACGAGAGATTACGCGCTTCAACTATCAAACTTCGCTTCTAGACCGTGCACCGATAATTATCTACGCCGGAATACAATCTGACGCAACTTACTTCAGTAACAGGGAACAATGTTCCGCGATGAATTGCCCTCTCAAGCAATTAAACAGACACCTCAGAGTGACGGCATTCTGGAGTGGCTCACAAATGCGCAATTAATATTACTGGAAAAATCTAAGTAGACCAATATTCTAAGCAATAAGCAAGGTGAAGCTCAGAGAACTTCGCTTAGATACCTGTAATTATATTATTATTCATCGTCATTGTTAACAATTTTTTAATCATAGGGTCGTAAAGATTTGTATTATTGGTTCTATTTGCTGGTAACAAGTAATTGAAATTTGAGAATGAATACTGTTTATTATCCCACGTGACTACTAATTGCTAGATCATTTTGATCAGTCAGACTCACGCTTTAAGATTCTGAGCTCACGGTACAAGAAGCGTCACGCTTTCCACATATGATTTACTACTGATGATTAATGAAATTAAGTATCTAAGAATTCTCATTAAACACGAAAATGGATACGTTATATTTACAAAACAAAAAAATTAATTTATTAACAGAGATAATTTCTCACCATAAATAAAATATTAAATTTAGGTCGGGTACTCTTATTTATAGAGTTTAAATTATTAAAAATGTTTTTCTCTGGATAATGTTTTTAAAAATAACGATATTTTCTTTTACTGAAGAGTGAGGTAAGTATTATTATACTATCATCGACGGAGGATTTGGAGGACATTGCATAAAAACAAAATGAAGATAAGATATTTCACAGAATTTGGTTGTTCTCACAGTTTCTTGAGTTAAGCGTGTATCTTTACTCTCGTCTTCCGAAGCCATACACAAGGAAACCTGTGAGAGCTGTTCTCATCTCTCGTAATTGAACCTTCCCGGTGAGCTGGAGAGAGCTAGCTACCTTTGGGGATTCCATCACCTCTCTCAGGTTTTTTTTTAACTAAAGGGCCCTAAAAACCAAAGCACCTTAGCTAGATTTGAGAGTTGTGATAGATCGGTGTTCTATTAATGAAGCAAAGTTTAATAATAGATATGCCTTCTACCTTTTAAGATGCCTTTTCCTCTCTCCATTTTTGGCCTAAGGTTACCACATACCGAGGCACCTCGGCCTGTTTTAAGAGGTGTATGTTCCGGGGTCACAGACCTTGGGCATACGGTAAGAGTTGTTCGCTGTTTTCATTGGAACAGTCAGCCAGCTGCCTCCTAAACTGGTTGAGGTACGGAGAAGGGAATGCTGCGTCCCCACCGCAAACTTTTCTCCCGCTATCGGAAGGGCGTGGGACAAGTACCAAGCACCCGACATACCTGATGGAGGTTTTTAGTGTTTGTTCTGCATCAATTTTAGGCGAATTCTGGGTAGGATCCTTAAACTACAACTCGGTTAACCCTTGGCTACCTTCCTCTCCATTCCGCAACGGCCCTTTAAATCCCTATTAAAGGGAAGTTGCTACCTCGTGGATTAACCTTAAGTAGTCTGTCACTCTAAAAAAGTTATCACTACCCCTAAAACTGGTATTGAGACCGAAAGGAGACAATTATATTCCGATTTTAAATGGATCCAATGGACCCCATCGAGTGAAATAATGTTTGGTATCAGTCCTTTATAATAAATTTCATCTATCCGTTCTTTTTAGGCCAAACAATTTATTGTTATTGCTCAATAATACCTGGTGAAAGCACTGTAGGGATGAGAAACACATTGCACAAACATGGAACGAATTTTAGGTGAGACACTGCGAAAATATCTACGAAAAGATTATGACGCGCAGGTTCCTTGACGTCACTATTGTAATGTAACAAAGTTACTCCCAGAAAACGCTTTGAAGTGTGGCGGTTGGTAACTTTTGAATAGGGTGGCATGTTATTTTAGGACGAGGTGGATTGGCGGTTGGAGTCGGAACAGAGAGGCAGTAGCTTTGTGAAAATGTAAAATGTTAAATAAAGAATAGCACAGCAAATAATTATAGTGAATATAAATTAATCAATCAAAAGTAGAGTCAATAAGTGAGACGGAGCTTTGTTCCAGTCGCCAAGGAAGGCAAAAATGACCACATTGGAAGTACGAAACGTCACGATAAATAAAACTGAAGTGTATTAGACATTTCATTGACTTTGAGTACGTAACTAGTTTCTTAATGTTTGAATGCGTGTAATGGATGAAGTTGAAAAGTTCACCAGAACATCAGTAATCATTCACGAGCTTTTACACACTTGCTTTGTCTTGTTAAGTAAATATTTGACTTAATTATATTTTGTTCTTTCAAAAATCCCCTGTGCTATTATACTGCTGCAGATGTGCATGATTGAGGCATTAAATCTAACCTACACTAGTGACACAGGGATCGAGAATTTAGCAAAAGAAGTGCCCTTATTTAAAATTGAAACGTAACCAATTCCAGTGGTTGGTATCCCGGAAGGGACGTAGCATGTTACACTGCACAGATATTAATGGTTTAAAGAAGGAATAAGTAGGTTTGTACGAAACAAAAACATTACGATTGAATTAAAAGTTTAATTATATCCTGTTATATGTACTCTAGGTGACATCTAATGCTGATCGGTAAACGAAAGAGTAATTTAATCAATATTATTATTTAAAAATTTTGGTTGTCAATTCGCAAATATTTTAAAATCAGATTCTGGAACAAACAATTTTATTTTGGTTTTGTGTACACACGTTCCTTACTATTAAGGAACAAATAACTGGGATGTTTTGCTTCTAAAATTCTAAGCGGTGGGATTGACATTATAATTATTGACTCATTTTTCCGTGATGTATGTGGGATAGATCAGTCGGATAATAGTATAGCGAAACAGCGAATTGAGGATAGTTAAATAAGAAGGAATTAGGGTACGGGAATGCCTTAGCACTCAATCTCAGACACTGTAAATGTATATCGAACACAAAACTTGAAGTAAAAAGATAAGATTTAAAGGAAAGAGAAAATATGGAAAGACCAAAAGCTACCGTATTTGTCGAGCGTCGACCGATTTTTCAGGTTTATCGAGGAGAGGATATTCTTTTCATATATCAAACCCAAAGTGGAGAAGCAATAGTAATTTCAAACTTGCAGACGAAAGCTAAATCATACTCATGATTTACTGTCGCCTTGCAAGGCACGGAGAAGGGAATGCTGCGTCCCCACAGCAAACTCCTCTCCCGCTATCGGAAGGGCGTGGGACAAGTACCCAATGCCCGACCTACCCGATGCAGGTTTTTCTAGGGTTTTCCCTGCATTTCTTTAGGCGAATGCCGGGTAGGATCCTTAAACCATAGCCCGGGGGCCCTAGTTAACCCTTGGCTACCTTCCTCTACCCTTCCGCATCCCCCTTTCTAATCCCTTCCTATGCTATTAAAGGGGAGTTGCCCAATGTGGATCACCCTCATGTAGCCTGTTGCCCTAAAAAAAAAAAAAAAAAAAAAAAAAATTGCAACACCTTTCCCGCCATCGGAAGGGCGTGGGACAAGTACCAAATGCCCGAACTACCTGATGCAGGTTTTCTAGGGTTTTCCCTGCATCACTTTTAAGCGAATTGCCGGGTAGAATCCTTAAACCATAGCCCGGGGGCTCTAGTTAACCCTTGGCTACCTTCCTCTACCCTTCCGCATCCCCCCTTGAAAATCCCTTCCTATACTATTAAAGGGGAGTTGCCACTATGTGAATTACCCTCATGTAGCCTGTTACCCCCCCAAAAAAATTGCCACGCTAGAAGTAAAGTTCATGCTGCGTTGAACTTTTTTTGTTTGTTCGCCAGACGGTTAGGGTCATCTGGTGGTTTCTTATATTCTCTCCGAAGAAATACAAATTTACAACAAGAACTAAATAATTATCTTAAGTTTTCATTACCAGAGAAACAGTGGGCAATACGAATATCAGACCAATAAACAGCTCTGGACGAGTTTCAGCTACGGTTGAGTACTGCATTGAGTCTATCTTCATAACTGACGCTAAAGAACGGGCAACCACCACCGTAATTTCCCAAGAAAAGGAAAGGTTCACAAATATAATCACAATCGGATTCAACACAGAACAATAAATCTGCATAACATGTCGTCAAACAGTTGCGCCATTAGAATTGTTATAAAATGTTGAATTATTATTTAACATTCCTCCTCCATGTAGAACCTGATTATCCCATATTTATTGATTAGAAATTCCGTCCTTAGATATATATGTTCTTTATATTAGAGAACTTTTCTTATTATTGGAAAATCATTAATGGGGTGGTTTCCCTTTTCCTAAAGGCGGTAAAGATTTTTGACCCGATGCAGTACTCAATGGTGTGTTCATAGGCAGCATGAGCTCGCGCCAAAATGGGCTTGGTGATTAAGGCGAAAGTGAAACAGACACCCACACGACATCAATGCCGTCGCCGGGTCATCTGATGCGATGCAATTAAGTTGACCACTTCCCAACAGTCCGTCGCATACAGCGTATTTCATCTATATCAAGTGATATATTTTTACATTGCTATCCATTTTGTTTAATGGCATGTTGATGTGCTTTAGAAATGAAAATACATTAATTATTCCGACAATACTTACTTTTTTTTGAAGTTGATAATGCTTATTCTTATATTATAATTCATTACACTATTATAAAATTATAGGAACACTAACACCGATTTGTATTGGTTTCATGATTATTCGTAATATATCAACAGACAAATTCAAAATATATTAAAATTAATGAAGAAACTAATTTTGCAAAAATTTAAAATGCTCATGATTAAACAATAAATTTAAACTCAGTTAAAAAATTATTTTATTTCCGTTGGTTAATTAATAATTACTTTTGGGATTATAATTGAGGTTTCTCAAGTTTGAGATTTGACTCGACGTCTCATATCGTGCATTTACTTAAATTGTTCATCCTCTTAATTATGAAGCATTGCTTAAGGATCTCATATTTCCTAAGCTTTATTTGTTTTAACGAATGAGGTTTACATTATACGTCATCAACAACTCCGTTATTATACATTTGGTGTGTTGTATAGTCTTTATGACCTTTCACATCATAACATTAAAAAAGTCACAAAATATAGCCAATTAATTAGATTCTACTTTATATGAGAAATGAAATTTCGCTTGCAGAGATATTCCTGCGTCACATTCAATTAAATATATACATTGGTGTGTCAGACTGCTACAGTTGCGGTTAAGTGGAATTTAAAATGTGATTTGCTCGCTACCAACATTAATTAATTCTGGCTGCAGAAATGTGACCGCCGTACATGAATTTGGAAGAAAAAAAATTATAAATTACCCTCTCACTCGGTAGGCCCAGTTTTAGCTTCAGAAAAAAAATTTCGTTGAAGTTTATGTTACTGAAGATTCTGGAATAATGAATCACCAAACTAAGTAGATAGATGACGATATATTATTCTGAATATAAAAAATCTCATAATTACACATCATGAGTTAGTGGATACAAAAAGTAATATAGCGGGTTGAAAATAAAAGGTTAAGGATTTGATTGGATCGAGTGAACTCTTAATGATTCAATAGTTTTGCTATGAGTAACGCCAATCTATGCCCAACATAAGAAGAAGAATATGAATATATAACTTCGCTTATTTCGGTTTCGATATGCATGCTTCCACAATCAGAATAAAACCTAATAAATGTAATTCAGACCGATATTTAACTTTTATAATCAACACTAAACTGACGAACATTGAAATTGATATTCATAATAATACTAAAAAAGAGATGTCTATTTACCTCATAACATGAGAGTTTGCATTCATTATATTAAAATTATGCTTAACATTGGAATAATGAATTAGCATTTTTCGTGAAAAATAAATTATAGTTTTCTTAAAACTATTAAATAGATTTAATTATTCAGCGTTATTTAAAATGAGGAATAAAATTAAGATAACTTGGCAAACTTGTCCCCACTTTACATTCCGAATGTTAAAAACGTTGACACATTTTACGTAAAGGTATTTGCAATCATTAAATTACATTTATAGTCATCTGACTTCTATAAAAATATTCTCATTTTTTCCATACTTTCATAGTACTAATTTATTATTCTAAATTATCTAATAAGTAAAATAGTTTGTTTGTGACTTTTTGTGTATATGTGAGTGTATGTTCCGCATAGAAATCAACATCCGTGGAGTAAATTTGATCAAATTTCGGATAAGTGTTCCTTTCGAACCGGAAACAAACATTGTGGTGGTAAGACACGTCTACCACCCACAGGAGCGATGGGAGGAATTTTTTTAAACATGCTGAAACGGCCGATGTATTCGTCGAAAGAAACTTTTTAGGGGTCAATGAGATAGATAGCGTTTCTCCAAATATTTTTGTGTATAATTTCAACACCTTTCTGCATGAAAGGGGACCACCTTTACGGATGGATTGGAGGGGGGTTGCATAAAAACAAATAAAAAACCAACCGAGATTGGAGTCAAATCCAGGATTATGGATGTCGCTGAGTTTTATTATAATAACCCGGGATACTTTCCCAATAAAAAAGAAAAATGACACGTCCTATCAGCTTTTTTATGTTTATATATAAATTTATAATGCTTTTCTTTACTCTTGAAAAAGTTCTTTTCATTTTTGTCTATTATATTAAAGTTTTCTAATGAATTAGAAAAAAGATAAGAATTGGATTATTAAATAAAGGATATAAATCAACAAAAAATCAGAATAACAATATCGCATTTTTTAAATAGCAACTTAATAGAGAAACTTCGCACAACAGGTGACGTGTTGCAGTTATAAAACCCACAGCATGGAGAAGAATGTCAAATGTAAATTCTGGTCCAGGGCTTCTTGAACGACGACTTCGTTAAGTATTGTTTGACATTAAACCGATTTTAAAAGTTTCTTCCTAATAGGCGAATGTTTACAGCATTGTAACGTCCGATGGAGACTAATTAAAAGTTTACTTTTCTTCTGATTTTATACACTGATTACATTGGAAACTGATCATCAATTTTTAAATACATCTCAATCATCAATCAAAGTGACTTTCAGCAAATATGCAGACCTAGCAGGACGACTTGCTCAGATGGAACCCTGCAGTCGAGACAACAGGAGAACTGTGCTGAGCACAGGTCGAGGATTTATTGAGGCGGTTAGGCTAGTTTATTGAGGGAATTCATCGGCGTCACTCTCAAGAGTTTAGCAGTTATAAAAACAGCAGCTCCAACGTTCTGGCTCTTCTCGTTCGTTCTTTTTTCTCGTACTGTTCCTTCTCATCCCAGTTAAAGGAAGACTGATTAGTAGAGTGCGTAGTCTGAAAACTAAACTGCTGCAGTTCTAGAAGCACTGTTTGGTCATTCATCCTCAGAAACCCTGATCCTTTAATACAATGTGGACATTAAACGACGACCACTGCTTAGCGAATTATGAATACAGAAACGCAAGTACGTAGATACTTTCTGCTATATTCGGTACAGAGATTTAGAAATTCTTATGGCTTGTTGTCAATTAAGTTTCATTTCCTTTTTCTGAAGTTTACTGACAATTATGAGGATTAATGACATAACGTTTCCATTTCTTTAAAATTGAGCCTATTACGTAATTGATTTCTTTTTATAAAGATCAACAAATTTGTATGTTAACAATTATTTTTTATGTGTGTTTCATCATCACTAATATATTCCTCTATAAGTAAAACATTATAAAATGTTGGATTTTCAGCTGGATTCATTAGTACATCCAGGTACCATGTACGATATTTATATATTTTTTTTATATATGTGAGGGAAGGAAAATGCCTTCAGTTTAGCAAAACTGTGGTATCATTCAAAGTTTTCGGCAAATAAAATGGTAAAATACTGAGAAAATGTGTTCTTTTTATTAGCTCCCGTTTATTTTGTTCCCAAATACGCTCTATGATTCTCATAAGCTTACTAGGTATTATAAAATCGAAATAATATTTTTATACAAATTACGTATGGAAAGCTCTTCCGATTATTAAATTGAACACAAGTAAAACCAAGATTTAAGTACTTATCTTTGTATTCTGTTCATCATTCTGAAAACCTGATGCACAATTTTATTTTTCTGATATAGTTGTCTTTAAACGTGAAATAGTAGTTGTCAGAAATAGTTGCCTAGGAAAAAGTCAGCAATACTCAATATAAATTAATACTTTTACAGCCACGGCACTTTCCAGGATCCCGGTGTAAAAATCCTATTAATTTAGTCTTATTATTTTATTGAAAACTCTAATTGTATTACATAGTAAGATTGTTTTAAAAATTGTCACAAACAATAAAATATTCTTTTCCAAGTTGATTGTTAATCAACTTTGTATGATTATATTTTCTGTTGACTTATTAATCAGGTTACTCTGTACGTAAGTCAGCCTTGAACTGTTTCTCTTCCCTGTCCATTTATTTTAGAGCTATATGAGGATAATCCACGTATTGCAAATCCCCTTTCATAGAATATGATGGGATTTGAAAGGGGGGATGCGGAAGGGTAGAGGAAGGTAACCAAGGGTAATCTAGGGACCCCGGGATATGGATTCCACTCGGCATTCGCTTAAGTACACTAATATACTATGCATTTAATCTTAACTGCACGACTATGGCAAGACAACGAACTATAGCTGGAGAGGTTTCAGAATTCCTGTCACATGCGCAGTAAAGGGAGAGAGAATGTGGAGGGGAGCATTGTAGTCCAGGGAGATTCCCCTCTTGGAACAACGCCATTATCGTTCTTAAAATCGTTAATTATATTCTTATGAACGGGATATACAGACAGCAATACCCAGTAATCATAATCATTTAACTTTTATGGATGAGGTTTTTAGTGTACAACATATCCTGAACTGAACACTATATTTCCTTGCGTTAATGTTTCCAGAATGGTACTTACACTACCAAGTTAAGAGTTGTCCGCTATTCCCATTGGAATAGTCGCTGCCTCCTAAACTGGTCGAAGCACGGAGAAGGGAATGCTGCGTCCCCACATCAAACTCCTCTCCCGCTATCGGAAGGGCGTGGGACAAGTACCCAATGCCCGACCTACCTGATGCAGGTTTTTCTAGGGTTTTCCCCGAATTTCTTTAGCCGAATGCCGGGTAGGATCCTTAAACTATAGCCCGGGGGTCCTAGTTAACTCTTGGATACCTTCCTCTACCCTTCCGCATCCCCCTTTCAAATCCCTTCCTATGCTATTAAAGGGGAGTTGCCCAACGTGGGTTACCCTCATGTAGCCTGTTGCCCTAAAAAAAAAGTTGGTATTCAACGTGTAACGCATTGCGTGTCTGATCTCATGAAACTAACAAAACTTCGGCAAAACTATCTTATTAATATAAATAAAGTGCTGGAAATTAAGTGAAGATAGAAAAAAAATCCGTCGCTTAATTCATCCGCATTTAATGCTTATGTGGAATGTTGCGTGGCAACGAGTTCCACGAAACAGTGATCACAGTTTTACTTTCTGAAATTTCCCCAGAAATCAAATGCGTTGCTAAAATAAATTTGTTTTTGGCTTGGTCAGAAAAGTAAAATTTGTCACGCTATTGAAATATCTGGACGTGAACGAAAATTTCTATAGCGTTGATGGCGTTCGCTATTAAAGAGTATATGAATTTCTTTAAGTGCATACATGTTAGTATCGACAAGATAAACTAAAAACACGCTACTCAGGGTAAACAAAATATTAAAACAGGTAGCAAGTAAAATATATTAACCAATATGTATAATCTGTCATCTCTAATCAAATTATTATTCTAAACAATCATTTGATTGACAAAATGCGAAGATTTTAGATGTTGATAACAGTTATTATTCTAGGACTGCATCAGGAATGATTCATATTAAATCTAGCACTAATGCAATTAAGTTACAAACCGATGAAATGAAACTCAACAATAACTATGCTCCCTTACAACTTTGGTCCGTTTCCACCATGCGTGTAAAACGATTGTGAATGTCAACGAACGTATGCAAACAGATGGAGACACGAGTAAGGCGCTTTTACAAACGTTTGCAAATATTTGTTTGCAAGTGTTGACATATTATATTGAAAGAAGTTCGTGCGCGTTCAAGGTAAACTCACTTTTTTAGTTGTATTGAATTCATAATATTTTAAAGTAAACTTTAATCACATTATTAATAAATATATTTTATGAAATAATTTAGTATTAATAATAGTATAAATTATTATTATATTTCATTATTACGCGAACTAATAATGTTTCACGCTATTCTTTATTTTAAAAAAATGGCAATGTAACAATGGTGCTTCGACTAAATTCTTATGTTGTGTGGACGATTTTTCGTTGCCGCAATTTGATACACATTGTCTGATTGGTAAATTCCGCAGAATCTTGCAACTCGCTTCAGACAAGGACGAAAAACTCACTGTACGATGGACGTGTGAGTGAGTAAGGTCACGCACAGCGGTGGTCGCCATGGTCAGTAAACAACAAGATTCTACAGTGTAACTGTTTCAATAGTTCATACGCAAGTGTAAATCACGAAATTGAAATACCACGTTCTAGAATATATGCCAAAGGTTTAGGGTGAAAATAGAGGTGCTACGACACGAAACGAGTGTGCTGGAGTCGTCTAGGAGATTTCATCCTGCGCTCTGAGATGGAGACTGAGTCCGAACCAGGAGCTGCGTTGTGGAAACACATTCTGGTTGCTGTTTACAGGTGTGATATATTTCACAACGGGCCGAGAACGTCGCTGAGGAGCAATTCCCGATCCAAGTTCGCGTCAAATTTACCGTGTGCATGTCGAGGTGGAACCTTCACAATTTTGAGGACAACTCAGCAAACTGTAAGCTACAAAATTCATGATTATATTTTTTTTCTGTAAAGTACCTTTATCAATCTCGATTATATACAGTAATATTTCGAGCTCTCTGTTTTTAATTGGCAAAGCTCGTTCCACAATACCCTTTTTTGAGACATGTCTCATAAATTTCATTAATAAATTTAATGCTGGTCAAATTCGCGTTATAATAACTCTTATTGGTGATGTAAAATTGTTTTCAGTGAAACTACTGGCAACCATCAATATATATTGTAATACCTAGTTATGAAGGCCATTATTTTGTTTAAATTTCATAATATTTGTTTCACGGCACAGACTAGAGTTGGACGGCCATTATTTAAAATCTGTTTACCAACTCAGGCTGGAGATCTTGGGTGGCACGTATAAAAAATGATGATTGACAGCAGATAAAGGCTCACAAAAGGGAGAACTATAATTGGGGGTCTTTAGCAGCTCTTAGATCTAATGTCTAACGGACATCTGAACAAGACCACAAAGGAACGATGACTACAGTTTTTTGTTGACATCCAATTATAAGATAAGGAAATGTTTATCTAACAATATTGAGTAGCTCTCTTAACGTGAGAAAGCCGGATAAGGTCCGAACGTGGGAAATCAAAACTGTGGGAAAAAGGAATATTCTGGAGAGAGGGAAGCTGATAGGAAAGTTAGTGTGATGTCAGAGAGCAAGGCAGGAGGACGTGGATGAAAGTAGTTGGATGTCATAGAGCAAGGGAGGAGGACGTGGTGAAAGGATAGTGTTGTGTTGTGAAACGTGTGTCAGTAAAATGTCTGTGAAATTTTATGCACCGAGTGGCCATTATTAAAGTGTGTTCCCGAACCCAAAAGCATAAAACTTGTAAGTAGCGATTTAAACTAAATAATTTTGTAAACTGTAAATTAAAGGTGAAAGGTCAGATTTCGTTTCTAGTAACTTCAATAAATTGAATTTCTATATTCTATAAAATTATTTCAAGTGAAATTGGATTTTTGTTCTTTCTATCAGGCCTAGTGAAGACCCTGAGATTTTGAGTTTCATTAAGGTATAAATTTTCTTAAATGCCACAAAAGGTAAAATTAATTGTTAGTAAAATTTGATCTAAATGTGGGGAAATAAAGTAGAGATTTAAATTGTATTTTGTGTGAATAAATTTGTTTTGTTTTGTTAAATATATATTGTTTAATTTAAATTTCCTTTAATCAAATATTTAAAAGTTGGTTATTACAATATATATATATATATATATATATATATATATATATATATATTGTAATAATAACTTTTAACTAAGGGAAATAAACCACCATTTTAGGTACAAATTATGTGGTATTCAATGTTTTACTAAAGGGGTAAAAATGAAGGAAGTTGAAATTAATCCATATATTTAAAAAGATAACAAAAAAATATTTATGTTATAAATCTTAACTACATTGATTATTTTATTAATTTTTCGGCTATTTCAGGCCTCTAATATAGATAGTACAAGAAAACAAATGATTTTAAGTTACAAAAAGAAAATTATTATTAAATTAATAAGCTATTGATATCTGACGGCAGATATTTACTTATTATGTTTATAGACGAAAAATTTGTTTGCATTACATACCATTGTCAGATCTTCTGAGGCTTATGCATACGTGAGTTGCTTTTTAGTTAATTTATTTTTTATTTACAACACTTTTCACTAGCAGACCACTTGCACTGATTCTGCTTTCTTGTCGTTTGCAAACACTTTGTAACACTGTCGTTGTCTTTCTGTTTCTGAATATAGAATTGTTTGTAGATCACACACCACTCGCTGACCAATTGCTTTTTATTGTTCACATTCTGAATATCTGAATAACTGTATATTTGCGTAAAACATTGCTCCAAGAAACTGGGTTCTCTCACTAAATACTTGACAACTGCAAAATGAGAACTGGCAACTACTGTCTGACAAACATAACCTAGTCTGACAAACACATTCTGCTCTGTATACTGGCGACTACTGAACCGGCAACTACTAACACACTCTTTCTCTGACAAAAACACTCTGCTACATTCTACTTCGGCAACTCTGCTCCCCTAAAGTTCTGCGCGTCTATTTATCCCTTTTTGACAATCACTTTGTAGCAAGCATTATCGGCTCCGCATTCTCGCCAACAATACTCTTGCACAATGCCGCCGCCAATAATGAACGAAACAAATTAATTAATTAATTACATATTTATTGTGTTAATAAATGTATGTGTGAGTTGATTTAAAAAATTTGGAGTGTTTACAAACCTTAATTGTGTTGACCTATCATCCTTGTAAATAAGTTAGTTAAAAGTACCGGCGCATGAGAATTTAGAACGTCTGAGGGGAGTGACGTAAGCAGAAAACCTGACTGAGAATATTAACTTTCTTCTTTATATTAATCACAAATGTCTTTAAATTTAAGTTTTATTTTATTTCACTATTTTACATATTTTTGAAACCCATGATTATTTTAATGTAATTACATTAAAAATTATTCGAATTGCGACTGTAAATAAAGGCTTTGTATACATAAATTGTAACGGGACTTCACAGGGTTTTGTGAAATAAAAAAAATAACGCTTCGGATATTAAAATACGACTCCTTTTCGTCAGGTTCAATGGGAAGGCAAATAATGAACTGACTCGATTTATATGAGTTGAAGAGGGAAGTTTCTACGGCGATCCTCAGGTGTTACTTAAGTCCTTGATGCAACAGTTAGATGCTTAAGCAGGCAGTACAATTCTCTCTTCAGGGATAATGTTTCACAGCCTCGGATAGGTAATATTTAATAAATTCATATGGGTTCTTTGGAAATATTTAAAACTTTATTATCTCTCCATGTAACATTTACCATAAAAACGATATATTTCGCCCAATCATCATTCTCTCGCAGGTGAACCTTCCCAAAGAGCTCTGTATGAGGCTACCTTTGGGGATGCCTTCTCCTCTCTTTGCTTTTTTTTTTGAACAAAGGTTCCCAGAAGCCGAAACACCTCGGTCTGTTTTGAGAGGTGTATGTTCCGTGGTCGCAGACCTTGGGCAAACGGTAAGAGTTGTCCGCTATTCCTGTAGGAATAGACGGCCAGCTGCCTCCTAGACAGGTCAATGCACGGAAAGGGGAGATCAGTGCCCACACGCCTAAATGGCGTGGGGCAAGTACCAAATGCCCCTCCTAACTGATGAAGGTTTTTCTAGGGTTTTTCCTGTATCACCTTTAGGCGAATTGCTGGGCAGGATCCTTAAACTATAGCACGGGGCCCTAGTTAACCTTTGGCTACCTTGCTCTACCTTTCCGCATCCCCCCTTTCAATCCCTTTTCTATGCTATAAAAGGGGAGTGGTCTCTTTATGGATTACCCTATATAAAGCCTATCTAAATTTTTAGGTTCCTAGGCAACCAGAAATGATACTCTTTCAACGTAAAATAAAATCTTTTCTTTTACAGATAATAATTATGAGTGTACTTTACGTATCTGCTGATATTACCCAAATACAATACAAAACAAAAATAAATTAAAAGTGGCTCTATTACCAACTAAATGTTGTTTTAATGCTAATCAACTTATATATATATCTTCTTATTTAGTAAGTAATATTATAGTCGGCCATCTTCACTTTTTCGTACGTAACACTATTGTCAAAATTCTTCGATCTCGGGAACCTGTTGACTTATTTATTTGGGAACTCATTCAATGCGGAACCTCAATTCCGGCGGTCACCTTGCTTCTATAGTGCAGACTAATACATTCGGGCAGGGCGCCCCTATTGGGGCACGTACACCGGGACGATGTTCACAGTGGAATAGGTCGGTTTCGCCCTTCTTTTTGTTGGCGTAAGTGCATATTGGCTGTCTACCCTGTCTTTAGCACACAATGGAACCGCTCTCTGAACGAGCTCTCGTGAATATTTCACCTTCTTATAGTACCGTGTCTCAACGCCGGCGGAACAAAAGAAGCGAGAACAATGGGCGCCCGCTCCGCGAACGAAAATCTAATGTTGGCGTGTTAGTTCACCGAGTGTGACACAGGGTGCGCCACTTTCCTGTACGTAAACAGCGAGGGTGCCTGCCAGTCTTTTATGTGACAGCATCTGCACCCTGCCCAAGCTACTTGTTGAAGGAATCCACTAAAAAGGTTCCGAAAAAAAAAATAAGTCGCTCGCAAGCAAAGTGACTTCAAACATCAAAATATGAATGAAGTCATGATTACATTGAACAATTTATTCACCTCTGGACTTCAATCAATATTTTTATTTTTCTATCAATTTATGTCTTCTTTGTCTAAAATAAATATTAAATGCTGTTTAGAAACACACGTAAATTGCGTCCCTTGCTGATTATAAGAAAACGAATTTAAAACTAGTGTTAACCTTAGTTAACCGCTAGTTCGAAATGTGGCGCAGATGACCTATTTGAATTCTCTTGTGGCACGCTATAACATTATTACTTCAGATCTGTCTGAATTTTTTAAAGTAAACATGGCGCCACCATTGACCACAGAAGAACAGCGTTTCATAATTTACCTTTTGTAGTCCAAAGGAACTGAAATATATATTGGTGTTGTATCTGGAATTATGGTAGGCATGCGTTTAGTTATGACATTCCAGCAAAGTTAATTTAAAGTTTAAACGTTAGGGGTGGGTGTGGTAAGGGGTGATAATACTAAATTTATATCGCCCAAGATTGTTGTCAAATATAGTGTTATGGTAGTCGCTGAGTTTCGTTAAGGCATTCCAGCGGGGTTAAGATGAAATTGA
This sequence comes from Zhengitettix transpicula, assembly GCA_037074705.1. Taxonomy (NCBI): domain Eukaryota; kingdom Metazoa; phylum Arthropoda; class Insecta; order Orthoptera; family Tetrigidae; genus Zhengitettix; species Zhengitettix transpicula. The sequence goes on from CM073590.1 coordinate 90,350,162, forward strand.
GGTTGAGGTAGTAGGGGATGATAATAATAAATTGATATCACCCGAGATTAGTGTAGAATTCGGAGTTATTGGTGGCGTTGAATGTAATTATGATATTAAAATTGCGGGTTAAGTTGAAGTTCATATCCTACGGGTAGGGGTGGAAGGATGTAAAACAAATTTATGCGTTCAATCTTTAAAAAACATGGAGCAAATTATACCATATTTGTACACGTTACTTATGATCCAACAAAAAACATTTCTTTTTTGTAATACACGAAGTAGCAATAGGGATTGGTATGGTAAGGGTAACCTTTTAAAAACATTCTAAATCAACTATAAGCATTAATGAATAACTTAATTTACAATAATAGTCTTGTAAAATATTATAAATACAATTATACATACATATTACGAGATCTATATTATGATTTTGTTTTGTTTCGTAAAAACACACCTTTCGGGAAAATGATCCATCGGGAAAATGACTTGTCGGTAAAACGTCAATCGGGATATTTCTGCGGGAAAACGACCAGCAAGAGTGGGTCGGTATTTTGTACTAAACCGTATTAGGACGACCTGCAATTCAAAACGGCGCTCTACGACACACGGAAAAGTTTGTCGTACCAACAATAGAAACTTAATCTGACTTGTATGAAATATAAATTCAAATTTAAATATATAATAAATTAGAAATATTTTGACATTGTTGAAATAATCATAAGTTGTGTTAATAGTTAGTTAATTTAATATTAACGGCAACTCGCCACTCGAGTGAAAAAAGAAAAATGAAATGAAAAACAAACGGGAAGAAGGGGAACAGTGTATGATAAACAAGGGAAACTATGACAGGGGTGGTATAATTATTTAATTATAGCACTTCAAATCTGTTTATGTATTCTTAATAGACATTGGTGTATTTATTCAAATCATGGACGTTAAATCAGAAACGATTTCATATATAAATATAAAAGGCTATTAAATGTTTGTAATCAAACATTATACTTTAATAACCCCTCATTACAAAAATGTGCGCCAATTTTTATTCAACCGTTCAAATAATCTATGTGCGCGTCCGCGTACAAATCGAGTATTGGAGATTAACTAACAGGTTTATAATTTAATTTTTAAACCTATTTTATATCGAACATGCCGTATCTTTTGACAGATCAACAACACGAATCATATTTCATTACGGAAATATTTTTCAATCCAGTTCCTATCATCCCATAGAAAGATTTTATCTTTTTTTTAGAGTAACAGAGTAGCATGAAGTTAATACATATGACGGCAGCTCACCTTTAATAGTTTAGGATGGGAATTGAAGTGGGGATACGGAAGGGTAGAGGGAAGTAGCCAAGGGTTAACTAGGGCCACTGGGCTACAATTTAAGGATCCTACCCGGCAGTCGCATAAAAGTGGTGCAGGGCAAACCCTAAAAAACCAGCATCAGGTAGGTCGGACTCGTGGTACTTCCCTTCTGATTTTCTGAAGGTTGCAGTATTCCCTTTTCTGTGCCTTGAGCGTTTAGGAAACAGATTGGCCGACTTTTCCAATGGGAATAACGAACAACTCTTACCGTAGCCTCCGGCAGAAACACTGAAGTGTCGCAGTAAACAGGTCGAAAAAAGCACAACATTCAGTCACTTCAGAAAAATACAGGACACTACAAGTCAAGTCAGAGTGAGTGAAAAGCCAAAACTCCAATCGCTGGAAATATTTAGAGATATAGGATTTCCAGGAGGATCTGGAATATTGAGGGGTTTATAAAACGGGTATGCAGACCATGATATTTACTTAGTTTCTGTGATTGTTATGTTGCAAGCTGAGTGATAGTGACATATTGAACCAGAAGACGAGACACAGTACTACCGAAAAAATCTCCGGCGTGCAATTTTTCTGTAACCTGCACCGGCCAGTTAGTGACGGCGTCGAAACTGATGTGATTTTGTTACCATTTGTGGCTTTCGCCACCGAATCCCTGTTTTTAAGAAACTCATGACTATATATTTTTTATATGTTTATTAATACTTTCGTAATCTCCAAATTGGTGCCCAATAACGATAATATACATCTTGCTGTAATTGTGATATAAAAATTAAATATTGAAAAATATTTTACTATCAAATAACTTTTGTTATTTTTTTAAAACTTTTTAATTCCTATTATAGCGTTTTAAAGTATTAATACAAATTTGCGCCAAACTGTGTGGCTTGTTAAGTTGTAGCACCTTACTTGCAGGATTGGAAACGTACAGGGTTAAAATTAAGTGAACAGGGAATAATTAGTTATATAATTTATTAAAAAAGGATAAGATGTTGTAATATTCAAAAAAAGATGGACGTTTAAATGAATGAATTTAATTTACTTTACAAACAAAATATTTATTTTTAATTTTTAAACACATTTACACAATTTAAAAATATCTCAGGGTCTCTACTGGGTTTGATAATGGCAAATCATTTTATTTCTTAACTTGAACACAAATTCCAATTTAAAAGAGAAAAGATTTACTCGTCAATTAACTATGACGAAATTTACTTGTCAACAAAATTAAACTAAAAAAATGGATTCTAATTAACAAATTTTTTATTGAAAGAAGGGAACGAAATCTGACTTCTATCCTTTAATTAGGTTTATATAATTATTTATTTTATATTGTTACTCACGGCAGCATTCCAGGATACCTTGTACTTGACGAAACACTATGGCGGGGTTTTGCACTGCTTCTAAAAACTCACAGATTCTAAAATTAATGTTTTTAGATGAAAAATCAGGAACCAGGATGAACCTCCTTTTCATCTCTCCCTCGGGTGACTTCTGCTAATCCTGCCCGGCTATGTTCACAAGACTGTTTGTGCTTAGCAGGTTTCGTAGTTCTGCTCAAGTGAATATTTCGTCTTGAGCAAAATGTTCATGGACCAATCAACTCTGTTGGTTGGTAATCCTCGATATTTCTCTGCAAATTTCCTTTGAATATTTGAAATTGTCTTGTCTATTTCAACTCGATCAACTTCTGTCGTGTCTGACTGCTCACTGCTTCTACTTAACTTTACTTTTTAAACGAATATCTCGTCTATTTTAATACGACCTGTACTTGATCAAACCTTCCAGCCAACTGACCTGAACTCTACCATATCATAATGTGAACTGGACTCTCTCGTAATTTTGAGCGCGCATTACTTCTTCCGACTTCTTGTATATTGTTGTTATGTTCTGTACCGCAGCCACAAAGGATTTCTCTAACAATTTAGATTTTCAAATTTTCAATTAATGTGTTAATTAATTGGCATTACAGTGTATTAAAAAGTTTATTATACGTCTTCCCCGGTATCGATGTATATCTTCCTCAGAGAAAAACAAGGAAAGAAAAAGGTCTCTCAGTGGGCACAGGTAATCTGAGGATCAATATGTGGCACTCATAGTCACCAGAGACACACACCGACCAACGACACATCTGAATATTACTTTACCTCTGCGTGGTCAATGACGGCGCCGGGTGGCTGGTTCCCGTGACTCAGCTCTCGTTCTGGTACGGCGTCGGGCTGCTTACGCCCCGTGGATCGTGGTGGTGATTCTGCTTTACGCTCGTACGTGTTTCCTGTCTGTGGCGAGACTCATCTACTCTCTCTAACAAAGTTCTGCGACTTACCAATCGCCAACTCCTTCAACATCTGTCCACCAATCTCTACCATCCCCCTCTACAAATTCGGTCCACGTGGATGTTGAGAGTGCTGGACCAATCTCCAGCCTTTTTCCCTCACGTGGCCTTCACTACCAACCAGAATGACTCAGTTTATCTCGTCAAAGCCACCACCAACGTTGGTCCAGATTTCCTAGAAGACGCCGGCGTGCAGGCCCAACCTGGAGGAAATTTGTCCGTATTTTCCACAGCAAACAGTCTCCTTTGTATTTAAGTCCTAAGCCCTACACCTTCAGAAAAATTCAAGCCGTACTTTGTCTATGGGATCTTCCATGAGCGCGTTCCACGCCGGGGGGTAGAAGTTAAATAAAATATGGTTTGAAAACAATGTTTTAATATAAAGATGGAGGCGCACGCTACAAAGTACTCAAGGGCAAACATACATAAGAAAGCACACCTTTCTGCTCACTGTTTATGGTGGGTTTAAACTTTTTAAACCAATATGATAAACTAACGTCTACGCCTTAATACAAAATGCAAAACAAAACGTTCCATTCATAATTCTGTGCGTATTCTGATTCTTGATAACAGAATAAGAAATTTGACCTAATTGTTATTTATTATTATAATTATACTGTCCAATTACATATTCATTATAATCAAACGTATCAAATAACATTGAATTTGACAACATTCAATTTGGAATATTAGTGTGGCTAAAACTGAATCCTTGGACCTCTATCATCGATTATGAAATCATAATGCGTTTGTAATATTCTAAATTTAATGCTATAACTATTTAATAATAATAAATGTTCTTTAATCATCCTGCTGGTACGCTGGAACTGACTTAAGTTCAGTTATATTTCATATAATTAAAATTAATTACATATTTGTAAAATCATTATTAGAATCAAGGCAATCTGTTATTTAAAAAACTTAAATCCATTTTCCGATGATAATTACGTAGTTAAAACTATATTAATCCGTCAGTGTTACAGTATTACGTTTCGTCCGTATTTTATTCCATCCTTTAATATATGCTATAAAATACGTATTATCTCGCGTAAATTTAATCACGCGATTGGAATTACAATGACAGTTGGATATAAAATAAATTTATAAATAATTACAGGAATACTGCGTTTCAAATATAATTAAGAATAACTATTTAAAACCAAGTAATCTTCAGTGCTATAATTACTTCCACTCCCCCAAAAGGCAATAAGATTTTCTGAGCTTTGACTGAACTTCGTTTGTTTTCCAAATAAAACCACAAATATAGGATCAAAAGAAACCGCAGAGTGGAGATTAACTCTTGAAAATTGTCCTCAAATAAGTTTTTATGAATTAATGCTTCAAACATGTTATGAAAACAGAAAATGTAGAGGTATAACAAATTCAATTGTATTAGGCTTAGGAAGCTGAACGCCACATAGTTAAGCGTTATAAAATAATTATAAATTATTTGCCTGCCTTTGCTGCAGCCAGGACCCGGGTGGTAAGCGGCTTAGTCAGCAGTGAATATCATGTCCCAACGCTGTACAGCCGCATTTTTTATTTCATTTTTTTACCTTATTTACCAAGGCAGGTTAATGGGTGCATTCCATTGGTCGGTTTACACCAACCAGAAAAGTTACGAGTACTACGATTACGCCTACAGTATTTCCCAAAGTTATTTCAGACACTCACAAAACAAATTCAGTTTATTTGTATGTAAAAATCTTTTGCAACTACGGTACTTATGTTTTTATATAACTCTTTCAGTGCTTTCTATAACACAAGTTTTGTTTTACTTAATTTATAAAACTGTGGTAATGCGACTGAAATAAGAACAAACTAATATCTGGTATAAGAGACTTTAACGTTTGTGAACTAAGAATAAAAAATTCGCGGGTTTCTAAGCGGGTTAATTTCATATATATATATATATATTAATGATAATTAAAGGCAATTAAAGAATTAATATTTAAATAATTGAAATAAATTGTTATCGGCGAGAACACAAACACAACAATAGGTGAGAACATATACAGGCGGGCCTTTGTCGTTGGAGAGCATTTAAGCTTCGGGGTTCACCAGTCAGTCACAAAATTTCGTCGAGTAGAGTTGGTCAGTAAAATTTTAACAGAGAGAGTTACTCGGAGGAGAATTATGAGTGTGATTCAGGAGGCTGATAATCAATTGGTCAGCAGGTATCGGTAGAACTTTGGAGAAGGAGTCATTTGCCCGTAACCAGAACCAGACCTACAATCTTGGCTGGAGAGAGAAAGAGGGACTTAAAGCAAAGGTCCGCAGAATTTTACGGAACAATTGTGTCTGGTGGAAGATACAAAAGCTTTGGAAAGTGAATTAAAACAAATTAAATTCAGTGAAACGATGGTCTGTAACGTGTAAATAGTGTAAAGTTTATCATAGAATCCAAACAAATGCCTGGTACCGGTACAAACTGTAAGTAGAGAGAAACTTTATAAAATTTATTGCTATGTAAACGTTAAATAAGGGTAGATCGTCAGATTTCGGATTCCATTTCAATTTGAATGTTGTAAATTTTGTTTCTTATTTTTGATAGTAGGAAAAGGAATTGTTCTTTGTTTAAAAGGCCCAATTAACCACCCTGAGACAAGAGTAAAGAAGTTTGTATAATAGTAAGAACATTAATGTAAAAATAACCAACAATAAAGTTTGTAATTATTAATTTAAATAAATCGATTGTCCTGAGATTTAAACCCTGTAACCATTTTAACATCCTTTCATTTAAATAGTTAATAATAAATTCATCCGCTTAATTACTTAAAATTTTGTTTATTACATTTTTGGCGCATCAACGTGGGCTAATTAATACGTAAAATCTTTTGCATATTACATTTTTTGGCGTGTCAACGTGTAGCAGAAACATTTAAATTCATTCATTTAATTAAATAATTAAAATCTTTTGATTATTACAATATATATATATATATATAAATGAACATACTCCACGTTCCTTCTAATAAATACTTCTAATAAATACAGTGATTTGTAATTTTCACCCAGTTCAAAAATCAAAAATGAATTTAATTTACAATAAAATAATTTTATATCAAGAAGAAAAACTATAGAAATCTGAAAAGTCTGACAAAGTTATAGAAATCTGGCTGTAACAATATTTACGTAAAAGTTTACAGAATAAAGTTTTTTTTATATACCATTTATTTAGAACTGTCTAGTTTGTGCGCACGTGATTACTTTAATTTTAATTGAACAACCTGCCTTTATTCACAGGTCATAGCACTGATTTTATTATCGTCTCACTTTGCAAAACTTTCGGCTCCTATCTGCTTTAATGTTGTGCGTATCATCACACTCAGTTTGCTGTGGAAAATCCCTATAAAAGAGAAGCTGATATAATCAGCTTATACATTGCTGAATTCGGCCACCTTTGGCCATGCTCCCAGAACACACATGACTGACAAACAATGCTGTTCTTCACAACGCTCGACCTCAAAATTACGTCGCCAATAATAAAAGAAACCATTTAAATAAACATTTCATTACACATTGGTAACCCTTACAATATATATATATTGTGTTAATCAACTATTTATTCGTTTAATTCTATTTGCCCCACGTTGTGGTAGCCATTTATGTAATGATCAAAATGAAAGGGGATTAATTAAATAAATGAGTAATCAAAATTTACAAACAAAATAATTTATTATCAATTTGTGGCTTCCAAAAATTAAAAACAATTACAATCAAAATTTAATATCTCTTCTCTCAGGGCCTTCACTGGGTTTGATAATTAACAGAGAAAATGGCTGAATAATCTGATTAACAATTCAGTTTAAAATTTACCTAAAAACAATAAGTCGATAAATGAAAGAAAGCTAAATGAAAAGTGAACGAAATCTGACCTTTCCCTTTTAGTTACTTTTACAAATATTGTCAAAGTTTTGGTTTCTCACATAATGTCCGACTGGTACCAGAATTCTTTTGTAGCTTCAAAAGTTCACTATAATACAAATTTTATTACACTGATTCTAAATTTCCTCACAGATTCTACACATACGAAGTCGAAATGCAATTACTCAGCTCCGAGTAAACTCGGATGATCCTCGCCTAATTGGTCAGCTATCGAATGTCGTTTTCCCTCAACGCGAAATTGTTCAATTTCTTTATAATGAAGCAACCCTTGCTTAACCATTGGCTAGTTGTTAGAACATCTCTCTGTCCAACTATCTGCTTGCTAACTGGAACTCACGATTTGCAGATTTTAGATTTTTACTGTTTCAATTATCTATTTGGACCGAACTGCTAAGTATCTCGGTGAAGATTTGTTTTTAATGTCTCTCCTCTCGTGGCTGACCGTAGACTTAGACTGTCGACTGAAGACTGCCTTTACTTTTGCGCGCTCAATCGCCCTTTCGGCTCATCAACAAAGAAACAGAACTCAGCGCTATTGTCGTTTTGGTCGCTCAAATACCGCTACAATTAATTTATTCGCTAACAATTTAAATTATTTAAAAACAATTAATGGCTTAATTAATTGGCATTACAATATATATATATATTGAAAAACTTTGCGTATTAATGACTATGTAACCCTGTTGGAAGCCCGAGAATTGTTAATACATTTCGAAAATTTATTTTTAATTAATAAACTATTGAATTCACTATTCAAACCGCAATTGCCAAGCAACGGTAAATAAAACTTGGATGTGAATTATACTGTCAATAAATAAATTCAATTTATTCATTCCTGGATATGAACACTAAATACGCTTTATTCGTGTAACTGTCTAACAATTTTAAACAATAAATTAGTTTCTAATATCGAAAATATGTGTTAAATGTATACTTATTACAAAAGAAATACCACACAACTTTTCCGAAATCCTTGCTGCATTCGTCAGGTGACTCAAATTCGCAAAAATCGCAAGAACGGCATATCGCGAAAAACAGTGACTAACTCAAAACGAACTATTTGAGAATTTTATCTGATAATTAGCTAGTTCCTTATCTAATAAAATTAATGTTGATCAAATTTCTTTTTGAAATGTGTATTATTTGAATCCATCAATTAACTTCACACCTGCCTATATTTTATCTAATTTATTTCGCACAATAACTTTATTCTGTTTCTAAATTGACAGACCAATTAAGAAATTTGTAGGTCACTACTGAGTAACATAGATTCTCTACCATTCCACTAATAGTTGCAAGTATTTGCCTGCATAAGAGTTGAAGGATATTACGATGTGCTAGTTACAGTAATGACCACACTAGTTATATGTCGGAAATTTTCTATTTAAACATAATTCATTCAGGTGGCCAAGTGAGTGAGAAATTACGTCGGCAATGTTTTCCATCAATGTTGAAAATTAGCAGCGATTTTTAAATTTCATTCTGTCTACATCCGATGGTGAGGGGTTTGAATATCACCTATATCGTGGCTTTCTATGTAAAATTCTAAAAGGAACATCAAATTCTTTTTAACGAAAATTAACTATTGTTTCAACTTCTCTTCATCTCCTCTTAGGTCCGTCATCAATTTCCTTGAATTCCCCAAACTTGTCTTTTCGACAGTTCTGTTCAAGCAACTGTTTTCTCTTCCGCTGTTTGTCTTACACGAACCTAGCAAAAACTGATGCCTCGACTTTGAAAGTCAGCCATCGTTATGGGACAACATATTGGATGAGGGTGAACGCGATTTCTGTGTAAACCATCGGTCCTGCTTATCTCACAGGCACGTCATCGCAGGTAGATGTTACAATTGTATAGGCCACCTGTGGAAATTTCACCATCGAATAAATCAATATTACTGTAATGTAAGGGAACGCTTGTCACATCGTATTAACTTTATACGCTTGAGACGATCACATAACTTCCTGATATTCATTGACTTGTTACTTGCGACATGATAACATAACTGACGCACGAAGGTTGGAAAACCTGCTCAAATTTTTCGTAAATGACGATATTGATTAAACAGATTATAGGTTCGTCATCTTTCAAATAAGACACAGCAGAATCCCATTGAGATTAGAAAAAAACTTTAGTAAATTGACCTTCATCGAAAATGTTTGTCGTGAACAAGGAGGGGTCCGAGATAATCAGAGACAAACTGGAAGGAAATATAAGTCTGGATCAAAAACAGGAAGATAAAATGGTTGGTGTATTCGTTTAAACTGTACATGTGGAATGCTGTCTACAAGTTTACGTAGAAAATTCGAAGTCGAAAAACTCCAAGTGAAAGAGTGGAAGCATCAAGAAACAGCAAAACGTGGAAGTACAAATTGATCAGTTTTTAAGAACATTTAAATTGACCTCCATATTATTACAATAAATCATCAAATGTAAAAAGTGATAAAATGGGACCAAGGTACCTCTGAATAATCTACATAAAGTTAAAACTAAGACCGATGAGACCACTTCACTTCAATATGATAGACAGAAAATTCCCCGGAGTACGTGTAAAATCCCTTAAGGTTTTTGTATTCTTTTAAATTATAATGAATGAATTGGTTTCACGATGGTCATTGTGACAAGTACTGCATGTTAAGTCGGGAATTTGGCGTGTGTTCGAAAAAAGTTCTCAACGTAATACGATGACCAAGTAAAATGCTTCTGTCATTTTCTGTGTCCTGAAATGAGCAGGAATGGCTGAACGTCATTCTGTAAGCCAAATGGATTAAACGGTGTGAAATGAACAATACTGATCGAAGGGACGAATGTAACGGACTTAGTTTTTATATATATTTTTTCATAATAAATCTTTTATATTTGTATGAAACACCGGAAAATTTTTCACTTTCACGCCATTGTTGATAAATATGATCCTTTCAAACATACATCTAAAAGTTTCATACATATGCCAGTCGTAGATTAATTTTGGCAGCCTTCTGTAGTATTAGTGTGTAGTCAGGCGAAGACAATGAAAAAAACGAATTTAGCGCTATCATTAAACAATTTCATTTGAAGGATTGGACAGCTGCACTAATAAAACCCGAATTTGATTAAGTTTATGCGGACTCTGCACCTGCAATAAAGACCATTTACTTCTGGATTAATCATTTTAAACAAAGTCGCAGAAACACTGAAGATGAAACTCGAACGGGCCGCCGAATTGAGGTCACCACTCAGGATACATAGAAAAGGTTCACAATATCGTAATATAAAATCGCAGACTAAACGTTCGCGAGGTAGCTGATGCCGTAGGCTTCTCACCTGAACATGTGCATTTCATTCTCCATGAAAAACTAGCCAAGAAAAAGCTTTTTTGTGCGATGGGAGTCGAGACTTTTGACATTGGACAAAAAACTGATTCGGAAAAACATTTCAACGCCGAATATAGAAATTTTTAGACGTAACTCACTAAACGTTTGGCGCAGATCCGAAACCGTCGATGAAACTTGAATCCGTCACTACACTCCAGAGACCAAAGAACAATCAAAACAATGGTCAAAAGCTGGTGAAAGTGCACCGAAAAGGCAAAGGCCGTTTTGTCTGCTGGAAAAGTGAAGGCCACTGTATTTTGCGATTCTTTAGAGTATAATATTCATAGATTTCTTGGAAAAGGGCACAACCAAAACTGAACTCTATTATGCCGCTCTGTTGGATCGTAAGAAACGGGTGCTGATTGAAAAACGACCAAGATTGGTGCGCAAGAAAGAGCTGTTTGACCAGGACAATGAGTCAAAGCACACAGTAGCAGTTTAAATGGCGAACGTGTACGAGTTGGAATTAGAATTGATTTCTCATCCACCCTATTCACCAGACCTAGCACCAATTGACTTCTTCTTGATCACGTACTTGGAAAATTTGGCTTGGTAGGTACAAATTTTCATGAAATGAAGAAGTGATCGAGGCCGTGACGGAGTATTTTGCAGTTTGACATAACCTCTTTTTGTGATAGGTTGACAAAGATGGAAATTTTCTGGGCCAAGTGTATACCCAAGGAAGTAAACTATGTTGAGAAATAAAGGAAGTTTTCTAAAAAAAAATTATTTATGTTACATTTTTACCGGACTTATAAAACCCTCGTATTTACTAAATCTCCAGAATTGAATACTCAGTTACAAAATTTGAGAGTCTCATGCTCCACTCAAGTACCAGGCATGCTGTCTATCAGCTCGTTGTTTGGATCGCGTGGAACGCGTTTTTTAAATTTTACGTTGACGATTACCGTACTTATAGATAAATAAATTAATTCTTCATACGAAAGGGCCACGCAGCGTGATGCGTAACAACGACAATAAACACTCTTTTTCAGTATTTTTCCCCTCGGAAGTCACCAGTCACCTTTACTGAACACGGCGCTATTAGTCTGAAGGCCTTAAAAACTTTCGAAAGAAGCCTCGTTCAACTTTGACATTACAGCTCAGAAGTTGCGCCGTGCTTTTCCAAGATTCGCAGCCTAAAAATACGCTTTAGCAGACGAAGAAATTGTAGATGTGGCCAATATAATTTACGAGAGGTGCGGATAACGTCACGGATCTCATCAGTTAGTACTTTACCCACACCTAGGAGTAAAGAGAAAATTATTCTGTGGCCTAGCCAGGATCCCAAAATCTGATTCAATATGAAGCATATAGACCCATAGATTAGGCCTATTAAATGCATTTACTAAACTTTAAGAAAAACATTTGGGGCATTTAATTACCATTATATATTATATAATATAATGCTACCATATATATATATATTGTAATACCAATTAAACAGGCTATTAATTGTTTTAAATAATTAAATTGTTAGCGGTACAAATGCGTAAAGGCGACAATCAAAGCGGGTTTTTCCTTTCTTTAACAATGGAAACTGAAAAACCGCGCGCTTGGAGAACAGTCAGTCTGCACGGAGATTCGAGACAGAACGGTCCACATAAAGTAATAACACAGTAAAATTTGCTAACATAAAAGTATGAATAGTGTTATCCACGATGTCCAACGGCGAGATATGATACTTTATGTAAAACGCGAGTAAGCAGTTTGGCAGAGAGACAAATAAAATTGCAATTTGGAAGCCGAAGTTTTTGCTGCCCAAATTGAACTAATTGTCGCATCGAGAGACTTTGAGAAAATCTACATCCGGCAACCGGCTGAGGGTGGACTAATCCAGATAGCAGAGACGAGAGGGCAACGACCACGTGTATTCAAATTCCAAAGTGTAGAATCAGTGAGTAATGAATGGCCTGTTTTTAGTGAGTGTTAAATTCAAGCAAGAAGAATCCAAACTGGTACCAGAAGTACTGTCATGAGTACAAAAAAATTATTAATAATTGTAAACGATAATTAAAGGGTATAGTCAGATTTCGTTTGCGTTTTTCTTTTCATTCGTTTTCTTTTGTTTCTAGTATTTTAACTATGTATTCATTTAAGTTCAATGAATTGAATTGTTAATGTTTTAATTGTTCTTTTTATCAAACCCAGTTATGACCCTGAGATTCGATGTATTTGATTGTAATGATATAAGAACTGTATTTTCATAAAATACCACGAATTAATAAATGAAAAATTGAAGTATTTGTTGTTAACTGGATGAAATCCGGCGTACAAAAATAGATCTTATACAATGTAAATTTATCAGGAATAATAATTTTTTTAATTTAAATCTCAAATTCATTTTGTTAATTATTTCAATGATTTAAGACCACCTTTTTAATCATTACATATTTTACGTCTTCAACGTGTGGCTAACTATCATTCAAAAATAAATTAATTTTTTGTGTTAATTTATTCATTTAATTAACCCTATCAAGGTGTTTATTACATAAATGGCTTCACCAACGTGGGGCAAATTAATCGTTAACATTGTTATTACAATATTTATTTATAACACGAGTAACGAGTAACTGTCAGAAAAATGTTCTGTGACCGTTGCATATAAATATAAAAATTCAAGTCAATGTTGCTTTGAATGCAGCTTTTTTACCTGGCCTACTATCGAGCCTGCATGTATTTTGAAGTTCCAGTAAAATTGCTTCAAGGTGTTAACATTTTGCAAAATCTCTCACCAGCCTACTTGTATAACAGTCGAAGGTTTGAACGGTCATTGGCTGTCTAAAGCTTCAAGCTTGTCCTTGCTACGGAACTTAAATAAGCTAAAACTAGCTGTTGCCGTGGTCTAAGAAAGAATAAAAGAACACATTCAAAATATTATAATTGATCCAATTTATTCAGTTTTTTTACAAAGCACTTACGCGTATACTAGTAAAGTTCAATGAATATATGCAGTAGTATGGGATGAATAGAAATAATATTTTAGTGATACGCAAGTGTGTGACACGTGTTTATATCACGAGAAAATTAAATAATAAAATTTCGTGGGAATTTTTATGTCACATTTAAAATTCAAAGTATTTTCAACGAGACATAAATTTTTCATTATATTATAAAATCATTAATACATGTTTCTTACTCTGGAAATAATCTATAATTATTTAATTCAAACGTAAATGTATAAAAATATGAGCTTGTGATACATTTGATATTCTCTAATTTAAGTCACGTCGAAATTATTTGAATAATTTGATGTGTTACTTCAATTTTTTTCATATAAAAAATGGCAATCTCTTACTTAGTAATTACAGAAATCCTATAAAATAAATGGAACGTCGTAAATATTTCCTGTCCATGAAATTAGAATACTTGCAACAAATTCTAAACATTGTAGATTTGTCTCTTGTCTGCTTCAAAAAACCTGGTTTTCTCTTCTTTTAATTGTTCTCGAATCCAGGTAATTGTAATATAGTTAACCGGTTCATTGAATTTCAAATACGAGTGACGAAATGCTAGTTCTCATTGTTTGGTTACAGAGTATCTCAGTATCATATTATAATTATCTAGGCCGTATAATTTTCTCATTACAATCGTTTAGTGTTTATTTTTTGCCCGTATTGTTTATAGAAGATGTGGGGATTTTGTAACGTGAAAAACGAATATTATTTTAATGTACCGACTTTGAGAATTTCGTAGTTCTTATTGACAGTAAACAATAAAATAATTAGGATAAACATGAAAAGTGTAATATTAATCAAAGACATATAATTTGTTTACTTCCATCAAAAAACGTACTGCAAAGTTGCAAATAATCAGATAATTTTTTTTGAAACAGTGAATGACTACAAATTATTTTCAAAAGCAATCAGTTGGTTTAGAATTATTAATACAGAGTACATACGATTATTTTTTATAATTTTTGTTGAGTAGAATTAAGGAACACGAAGTTAATGTAAAATGTCCACACCCTAAACATTCTCCTATTACAATTCTTTTTTTCGATCCAAATCATTTCTTAAATTTCAATAATACTGTTATTCTACATAAATAAGATTAATTTTAAAAGTGATTTTACTCAGAAATGTTCCATATTAAGCCCAAATATTTTATTTAATTGTAAAACAAGATGCATCTCATTTATATAATATTTATGATGGTTTATTATATAATCTTTGTTATTTTATATCTTGTGTGTATAAACTTTGTAACGTTTATCTTTGGTCATCTTCTTTCATTGTGGCTCAGGTTTTGCCAAAGATCACAACAGTTCATCGAAACGTCTTCTCACTTTCAATTTATGTATTGCTCAAAATTAATTTCTATTATTGTCTTTTAAATGGGTAGTTAATACATGCAATTGTTTAACAGTTCCAGCATTCTTGTAATACTTAAAATCTTAAACACGTGGGAAATGTTGAGTGAGGAACCCATTTCGTTCTTGGTCATCGGTTTCTCGGACTTTCTAAGATTACTCGGTGCGACGCCTTCCATCCTACCCCTTATCTGCTGCTTTGGCTTCCTTGGAAGTGCCGTTCGTCGTAATCTCAGAGACCGTGGGTTAATTGAATTACCTTCAGATTTACAGATTACCTCTACCGTATACAAAGCCAAAGGAAAAGAATACGATAAAATTATTGACGAAATGAAATTGTCTTCTAGACCACATCTTCTAATTTACGACATATTAACAATAGATTAGTAGGCAATTAAAGAATAAAACGTCTTTGTTAAAAGTAAAATAATTAAATAAGTGACCGAATATCAGACAAAATAGTAAATGATAAATATCACACAAGTGTGGTAAGTAGATAATATCCTAATCACTAGAACAATACAGACAGCATTTCAACTGAACTACTAATAAAATGGAAACACTATTCTGTAATTTAGAATAAATTGAAGTTATGACAGTTGACAATACAAAACGTCACTACATCCAATTACGAAATACTACTACTACTACTATATTTTGTATCAGTTAACATACAGATCTGGTCTAGTGCTTCGTTGTAAGTTAAGTACAGAATACACAGCAATGTGAGAAGAGATCAAGAATGCGACTACTAGTTGAGTGAAATAAAGATGGCGGCGGATTAAAAATCTATTTAAATTGCAGAATTTAAACATAAATCACGTAAAATGTTAAGTGTAAATTTATTAAATAGCCTGACATTGGGAAACGACTTCATGTAATGTACATCTCTACAGAATGCAACACGCAACGAGAGCCCCTTAGTAATATACAAATCATTACAATTTGCGGAAGTGCTTGAAAAAAATATTTTAAGAGAAATTGAGATTATTATTTCCACTTTTATATTTAGTTATATCTAGTGACTGAATACAGGAAGTGTTGCTGTGGTCAAAAACTATTGACGTTCGTCCATTTTTAGAAATGAGAGCCATTACAGATATCGAAAATGTACACTGTCGGCTATATTTTGTGTCGGAAGAAATTGTTTTGTATTGGAGTAATAACTGGAAGTACGCATTATAATTCAATTAAAAATTTTTAATTAAAATTAATTATTTTAAGTAATTTCTTAAAATTTACGTCTATGTATATTGTAATGCCAATTAATTAAGACATTAATTGTGAAATTGAAAATCTAAATTGTTAGAGAAATCCTTTGTAGCGGCGGTCCAGAACATAGCGACAATGTAGCCAAGAACTGTTCCTTTGTCGGAAGGTCCGTCAAAATGGCGTATGCGCGCTTAAAATTAGAGACGATAGAACAGTTTGCATTCAGATATTGAGTAGTTCAGTTCGTAAGAAACATTGAGACGCAAGTACATTTTGCATTAAGATTTTGAGGAGTTCAGGTCACAGGAACAAATTATTAATGAGTTTGCATTAAGATATTGAGGAGTTCAGTTCGAAGGAGATATTGAAGGAGCCGTTTGCATTAAAACATTGAGAAGCCGGCCAGATATAGTAAAAGTTTCGGTTTAAGTCCGGGACAATAAAGACTACCCAATCGACGAATCGCAGAAATCACCTAAGGCGAGCGGTCAACCGATAGATAGATCATCCGAGTTACTGACAACATAAAAATATTGATTTAAAATCAGTGTAGAATCTGTGAGTAGAAACAGTGTAAAACCCCACAATAGTGTTTTCGAAAGTTAAAGGTACGCTGGAATGCTGGGCAGACGTGAGTAACAATTAAAAACAATTAATTATGTAAACGTAAATTGAAAGATAGGCGTCAGATTTCGTTCTCTTCTTTTGGTTAAAATTGTTAATAAGAGTCATTCTTTTTACTTTTAATTTCGTTCACAATTAAATTTTGTTCAAATTTAATTGACAAGTAAATTTATTTTCATTTTAATTGTAATTTGTTGGTGATAAGATTATAAATATTTTTGATTCGTCCATTATCAAACCCAGTTATGACCCTGATAAATTCAATATTATAAATATGTAATTGTTTGATTTATTGCCACAATAAAAATCTATTGTTTGTAAATTTTAGAAGCTTTCATTTAAAAGCCTTTCATTAGTGTTTATTACAATATATTGTAATAACCAAATAAAGGCGTATAAATAAAAAAAATATTTATATTTTAACACACAAATTTTATTAACAATTATCAGAATTTACAATTATACATTTAATATTTTAACAAGATCTCTTTCTCTCATGGGTCTCTACTGGGTTTGATAATGGACAGAACTTAAATATTCAAAGAACCCAACATTTATCTTTAAATCAAACAGAAGTATCGACGAAACTTATTAACGAACTTATTCTACAGATTGCTTCTAAATTTACAAGAGTTTATTTTATTAACACAAGAAGAGAACGATATCTGACTGTTATCCTTTAATTACGTTTACACATGTTAATACCATAAATTTCTACTCACGATTTCTCAGGAACCTTTGGCTCGTTCATTAAACACGCACTTTATAGATTGAACGTTTACACACACTGACTCTAACACATATTACTGGTTCGACGATAGCTGGTTCTCTATACCCGGCGAAGGACAGCCCAGTTGCTCGTGGTGACACTACTCGACGCTGGATGTTGTATCCTGGTCTCCTACCATTGAAGACTGGTCTAATTTTGATACTAATACGGATTGAACTTCTGCATATGAAAATGTTTATGTTGAATAATTTTCTATTCCTCTCGTAGGCTGCAAATTTTCTCCATTCCCTCCGCTCTTACACTCAACTCAAACTAACTTCCAAGTTTGATGCCCACAGCATCTCTCTCTTACGCTGACTAACCTACGATGCTCACAGCACCCCTCTCCCACGCTGACTAACGCTGACCAACTCTGACTCAAACTCAACTCACGATGCACACAGCACGCTGGCTCCACTCTGACTCCACCACAATAGGTTATTTCACCCTTATATACTACTAGCATCCTTGTCTTCCGCTCTGTCCCACGACCACGTCGGATTTTACCGACAGCTTTTCCATTACTCAGATTTACTTTCTGCAGCTGCAGTTTCCTTAGCCAGCTGCTAGCTCCTTCGTCATGTCACATCGAGACAGGAACCGCAATTACTTTGCACCCTCAGTATCCCAAGTAAATACGCCACTTGACATCTCTCCATTACTCCGAGATTTACATCCTGCAGCTGCAGTCCTTTCGCCAGCTGCTCTGTCTTGTCACATCGAGACAGGACCCGTAATTACTTTGCCCTTGCGTCCTCTTCCCAACATGTGCGCTGTTCCAAAACAATGCATTCCCTCAATGCATTACAATATATTGCGATTGAGATATAACCTGCCCAAAAAACACCACAACAAGAATAAAAACGGGTACAACGTCTCTTCCACAGATTTGTGGACCTTCTCAAGTACGTGCCTTGTTCCTTTACTTGAGAAGATCTAAAAAAAACCATTGTTCATAATTAAGTAATTTATTCTCTGTCCTCTTCTAATAGGATGAAAATATTGAACTAGAAACTGTCGATGTGCAATAACAGTTTTATTACAACGGTAACGACATAATTCATTCTACATGCCTAAAAAAACAGACCAATCACGTGAGAATCTTGAGCAACGCTATAAATATTCGAGTTTGTTAGTACTCCTCACCCATAATACTACGACTACGAGGAGTTATTCGGCACAAAAATGTTTTCTGTATAACTTGTAGAAATATGAATTTACTCGGCCGGACTATGTCTCGACGCCTGCGATAAGTAGTGGTCAATGCGGTCTTCCAAATAAATTGACAAAATGATAAAATTTACTATTTATGATGTATGTGTTTAAAGTATGAACACGAGAATACTGTCATTGAGAAGCTTTGAGAATCGCAGCTCATTTTATAGACACCATATAATATTTTCTTACAAAACATTAATTAACACATTAACAACAATATATTTATTACATTGGCATCATAATATGAACAATTAGATAATGAAACTTTCTAATATATATAATCTCGTGTGAGCATATAAATAACTGTTTATTTTATTATAAAATAGATACTTTATTCAATTATTGTTTTATAAAATTGCTGGCATACGAAAGTTATAATAATACGGCTGTGTTTATGGCAAAGC
The DNA here is from genome assembly GCA_037074705.1 of Zhengitettix transpicula. Taxonomy (NCBI): domain Eukaryota; kingdom Metazoa; phylum Arthropoda; class Insecta; order Orthoptera; family Tetrigidae; genus Zhengitettix; species Zhengitettix transpicula. Next base: position 90,369,582 of record CM073590.1, read on the forward strand.
TCAATAGCCCTGGAATAAAAAATATTGAACTCATCTGATTTTAAATATGAGTAAAAATATAATTAAAGGAAAATCTCAGGACCAAAAAGAAATTCAGTAGATGACATTGTAGAAATATTAGACCAGGGTTCACTGAGCTCGTCAACCGCGGGAGCTACTTTCGCATTCAGAAACGAAATTGAAATTGAAATCGATTCTTTTTAATATACGAAGTTTTATTTTATAATATATATTACCAACCGCCTTCAATAAGATTTAGTTTTGAACTTTCTATAAACTTTCGACTCTTGCATCCTACTTAATACCTTACATTCTGGAAATTACTGAATAATCTTCACTACAAAATTAGAAAAATTCGAATAACATTCAATTGGAAGCATTATTTCCCTTCTATGCAACGATTTTGGGCATATCTGATGCGTAGTTGCTCATTGTCATTCGGATGTATTTGTCGAGGGGATTGCCAGTCATTTGGCTTCTGTATTTTTTTTAATAATAATTACATTTCAGAAAAAGCAGACTTGAGCTGAACCAAGCCTTAACTCTCAGTGTCACACTAAGCAACGCAGGAAACTTTTATTTTGGTAGGACTGGGCAGATTTGGTCTTTGTAAATGATTTTAGAGACAAATAATTTTGAATATCTATTAATTAACGTTAAAAACTGACCCCTCTTCGATAAAATGTTCAGTCAAACAAATAAAAAACTCATAATAAATGTGATGCAGTTAATTGTGCAGGAAGTCCTGACAGCGGAAATTAAATTTCTCTCTTAAATCATATATAATTTGCAGCAGCTTTCTGGTATAAAAGGGTTGTGAACAGCTGTGTATTTCAAGATACTTCTTCAAGACAGTAAAATGTTTGAAGTATCCATATCTAAACTTTGTCTTCTAAAGCTGCAATTTAGCTGAAAATGATTGTATGTCTGATATCGTTCTCACTAACTCAATTTCCTGCTTCTTCAATTGGCAATAAACTTTTCGGTTATGTCGTCTTAAAATGAAAAATCCTTGATCTAATCAAGATCTTCAAGCACAGTGTAAGAGTCTCATCTATCCTAAAAAAAAAGTTAATCAACACATGAAACAATTCGTGGAAACGTTTTAAAACCGAACCCCTGCTGTGCAAACCCAATCATCGCTGTTTAAGCTTGGTATATAGCCGAATTTGTTACTACGCTGCGCGATTTTGAGCAGCATATATTAATTATTTCTAGGCGATAAGCATCTATAATAATTACAAAATTGTTAACAATACACGTGTCTCTCATTATCGCAAACTGTTATAATAAACACCTTGATACAGACAAAAACAAAATCAATAATTGTGATAACTGAATAGAACAGGGATTCCTTATTCTCTCTTTTGTCTAATAATCTTTCGCGAGTTATCTGAAACACCGTTACGAGCTACTGTTTGGTGATCCCTGAAGTAGACCAACTCAAATCTAGCGATATTTAAAATTTAACAAGTCAGATTTGGACATATTCAGATTTACCCAGATACTGCGTCGAATTAAGTAAAGGATGTACCATAAGTACATGTACAATAAGTGCAGAGCGAACCAAGTAAGTAAAACGATTTTCATGAGTGTTGACTATTATAAGAATTATTATTTTAATCTCTTATTGGTCGATTATTTGGACTGTTATAAATAGAATACTACCTGACCGAATACAACATTATGTAGTTATCATAAAATAAAAAGATTATTCAGTGTGAGAAGAAGTTAAAATGTATAGCCGAACAGAAATAGTTAGTCGTGTCAAAATAGGACCTGTAATTGTAGCGGGGGTAGGTTGGAGCTCAGTTTAACATGAACTTTTGTTACGGAAACTTGCTACTTTAAAAACTATTCTGAAAACTTTGACGCGTGTAAATATATTGTGTTCATATCAGGATATGTTATATGTCAAAAATCTAAAAAGTTGATGTGATAAGTACAGGATGTGACAAAAAGACATTTACGCTGTCTGTATATCTCGTTCGTAAGAATACAATGAATGTTTTAAAGAACGACAGCGGCATTTCCCCAGATTCTCTCCAAAGGGTTCCCGCCTGACGAAAGTACTCCCACATTTTCCCTTCTTCTACAGCGCATCTAACACGAATTTCTGTATCATATTAACTATACATAATGTGTGTTACTCTGTGGGCATTTGGTTGAAATATACATGTGCATTTACAAATTTATTGAAGAAATATGTTTTCAGTTATGGCACTCTGACACCTTTCGAATGTAATATTTTTTAACGACTTATGTCAACTCTTGTTAATAAGCGGGTTCCAAACATTTATATAATAGGAATTAAATTCGTACAACGCTTCTCTGTTTTAATGATCCGATCCGATGTCGTTTATTATTAGTTTTCATTTATCTTACAAGTATTTAATTACACACATCGTGGGTCAAAAATATCAGAAGAATATATTGAAGTGATACACGTATTTTTTATTTATTTAGAGAACGGTATTTTTATGGCTTCCTCATACATTTGCGTACATTTCTAGTTAACAGTTATAAATTATTTTATTTAATAAACAAACACAATAAAGCACATTGAAATAACATTATTTTATCTGCTGCCAAGAACAAAAAAACCACTATATTACATTAAACCTATTAGTTATCTATAATATTTTTTATATATTTGCTGGAAATCACGTGTAATAATTTTTTTTTATTTGTTCTAACTATGCTCAGAAGAGTACGGCTACTTTTCGGGCTTCTATTTGCTAAGCGATCGTGAAATGTGACACACTTCATCATTGAGCAAATACCGATGTGTAAATACGAATACATTTGTCTGCAGTGGTTAGGCAGCATTGATTGCACGTTGTAACTCTTAGTTAACTGCTGAAACCTGAAGCACTTTAGCTACGATCACTAACGTTCGAGTGCCGTGTTGCCATACAACTACGAGTGTGTGATATATGACACTAGTTTCCTATAAGTTATTATCGAACGAAGGATTTCTATAAGTTATCACTAGGTGTTATCCGTTCTTAAATGTTCTCTTTTGATATCTAAACTTAGTTTGGAAACCGTTATAGTTTAGGTTTTATATTTTTAGTACAGTTTTTCTGCTCAATTTAAACAGAACACACTTTTATTTAAAAATAATCGAAGATACTGCTTTAATATATTACATTACAGGCAAAATTATTTTTTGTTTGTTCCAGTATATTAATTATTTCTTGGTTAATATTCTTATACCTAAAACCTACTCCGAATACTTCTCTTTGTCCGCATATACCTTATCTCCGTATATGTATGCATCTCTCAAAAACGACCTATTTATATATTATAATAACCATCTGCCCGGCATTGGCCGCGTATTTATCTATATCAGACCGAAAATGAAATTTCTCTTTATAGTATTTTTTTATTAACTCCACGTCAACACGTGATTTAGCCGGCATTGGGAATATTATTGCACTTCTCAACAACACCGAAAATATGCATTCGACTCTAATATGGGTCAGCTTAGATCATTTACCCAGTTTTACTTCCCTATAGAAACTGAATTTCAACTTAACTACCTCGGTGAATGGCACTATTCTTCTCAGGGAACACCAAACCCTATCATTTGGGTATACTACAACTTATACATTCCTACTCTCACTTTGCGTTTGAAGGAGATGAACTTAAACTGAACTGGTTTTGGGAGTGTACCACTGATAACAACGGATTCGACTGTAACACTGACCATTCAGAAGATTCTATTCACCCCATCTACCTCTATGAACTTGAACTTAACCGTCATGGTGAATAAAGTTATTCAACACAGCGGGCTCCAAAACTGTGGAACCGACAGAAATCTCCGTCTTTTTCGTATTATTTTTGTCAACTATTTACACTTACTCCCCTTGAGATGTTCCCCTCACATGTTGGTTGAAATTTGACTTCAACTACATCTGGATTGATATTAATCATATTAAGCAGCTAATATCTGCCTGTGGATACCCACTCTCACTCTTATCCCTCTTAGTGTTCCTTTCTGGATCGTAAGTAACATGCGTACCAAGTTTTGTAGGAATTGGCCTATATGTTTTAGAATATATGGAGTTCTTACATTCATTCCTACCAACATAAATTTTTATTTATCACATAGATTTCCTCTCGAAGAATCAATTGCCATATAATCTTACTCATTTTTTATTTTATTCTTATTATTCTTGAACGTTCGGTTTTTTCCGTGTAGTATGAACGTAGCCAGAAAATCTGGAATGGATGTGGCTTGAGCAATAAACAATATCGAGTTACGTATAGCTCGACAGTTTTAAACCCGTGTCGGGTTATACAGTAGACTTAGTATAAACACAGTGTTAACCGTCTAGGGGCCCCGCCACAGATCACGTGGGTTGAACTGGACCTTTTAATTGGTTCCCCGCCTTCATGAAAGTACCTCTGCTCTCATGAAGGGGGAATTTTGTCACACTCTTTGGAGCCACTCTAAAATTTAGTCTTTCGACTGGAGTTTCGGTGTGCAAAAGCTGCTGGGCTTTACATCCCAGTAATTTTCTATTTAGGAAACTTATCTTTAACTTCCTAGCGCTTTCTGATTTGTTCAAGTTTCTGCACGGTACTATAGATACCTAGAACTTCAATTTATCGACTTTACTATTTACTTTTCTAGATTTATTCTTATCTACGCTGGAGAAGAGACGGAATTGGATTTTACTCGGACCTATTACGATTTAGTTTTATAATTTCCATACTCTCACTTAATACTAAAAGTTATTGGCGTCCTCCTTATTTATTTCTGTAAGTTTTAGCAGGTACAATATTATACAAAAAATGAAAGCTCTAAAATTTATAAATTGATTTATTGCGCGGTTTTTAAAAATATCGTGTATGTTCAGATAAGGTAATAATGATATTTACAGTAATAATTGTATATACAGCTATACATCACAATATATACTAAGAAATAATTAATATACCATTATCCAAGGATAATTCACAAACATAAAACGATACAGAAAGTACTATGATATTTAAGTACGTGATATCTGACACTTAAGTACATGAAACAAGTGGAAGTGTTATAAAGGGGTTTCATTAAACACTCTTCTAAGATTAGAGCGTATTGTCTTGCTTTCTTCTGTATAGAATATACCAAAGCTATTGTTGTTTATGTTTCTTTTCATAATGAAAACGACTATTATGTAAAGTTGTAAATGCATGAATTATAAGTGCGTTATGTTCAGACAGACGTCCTTCAAATTGGGTTGATAGTGATTTATGTTCCATTTCAAAATCTTTATTTTTTCCCGAATATACACACATCAGAAAATAGACATATTCAGTTGCATGAAATAATTGGACTTGACGATTATAAATTATAAATGTGCTCATTAATGAAATTAAGGTAGCATTGGAACCTTAGTATAGAAGACACAATGGCATTTATGTCGAAGCAACTAACTGTCATGGTTAGGAAAAGAAATATGGTTTTCTTTAAATTTACAATTAATTTCAATATGATATGATAATAGAAAGTGGCTTCATTTACTTTGTAAGTCTGTTAAACTTTTCTTTTGGAGAAAATAATTAAATCGTAGATAATTGATGAAGCTGTTGAACAAACTCCTTGAAAATCAGCTCTCCGTTTTCGCTCTTCTTTGATTTTAACAGCTGCGGCAGCGCGAGGCTCTTGGCTGCTCGCTAACTTGCCTGGTGCAGACAATGCAGTTTAATTACGGCGAATAATTGACCTTGTATAGAGGGGACGCCTCGCGGGGGGTTAGAGGCGGAGGCGGTGTGCCAATTAATTGGTGGCTGGCATACTTAATTTGGCGGCGACGTTGGGACATGGCGCTGCGGTTAGGCCGTCTTCTGAATTACACATGCTGCAGAACGCTCATGGGTGCCAACAGCCATTGTGCGGCTCTCCTTCAAAAGCGATTAGACAGCCGTAACATTGTATCACCTTGCAAAGTTCACTCACGTGTCTTCCTTCAATTAACTGCTTTTTCTTTAGAGCTTCTGGCGCTATCAGCACTAAAGAATAACGTAATAATATCTGCGTTTATTTGAACAATTGATAACCTTATAGTCCGATGCCGGTATATGTAGCGTTTCTTCTCCAAAATATTTATTTTGTTAAATATTAAACACATCAATGTACCATTAACATCAGACTTTTAATTTCACTACGGATTCTCAATTTTACATTTAAAATTATAAATTTTCTTTAATGTTGTAAAAGTCTTCAAATAAAATCTGAAGAGAATTTTGTTCGTCGTTCGTGTAAAGAAAACAGAAAAGGAACATATATGCGAATGCAATATAGGAGATTTAAGGATCCAGACAATAGAATACATTAACTGTGCGCTAATTGTTGTGTTGCTATAAAAATGTTTACGGTCATATCAGTTTTTGTAGCCATAAAGGTAATTAAGTACAACCAGTAACAAAGAAAACATAATGTCTGTTGAAAATAATAATGCTAAAAGCGTTTTGATGTAGATTAGCGTCGTTTTCTAACGGTGAATAACTGAAAATTGGACAGGAAACTAAAATTAAAGATAAAAGGTAAGAGGCAAAGAACTTCAAAGAAAACATAACAGTGTCTTGTTTAATATTAACAGTATGTGTATGATTTCAATACAATACACAGCATTTCAGAAATTAATCTTTTCCAAAAATGTGGCTATCTGTCTATAATGGAGAATTTGCCAAAAAATCAACCATTAAATTTTGGTGATTGAACTGTGTTTACAAGATGACAATTAGATTCTTGTTCTTCAATCCCAGTATTTAAAATTCCTTTTGTTTGCCCTATATAACAAAAGTCACAATTTGGACACTTATTTTTATAAGAAACATTTGTAGTGGAAAACTTATTAATAGGAGCACAATGCAAATAAATTTAACCATCAGTTCAACTTTCAGGAATTTCACACAGTTTATTCTTTACCGAATACATGTTAAAGGATATTTAAAGAAGAGGTCTACATCGCATCCAGTAAATCCATTTCTCAGCTGAGTGTCCAAGTCGTTCCGATGAACAGTTTAATTCATTCTGTAAATGGACAAACTAAGGCTGTGACTTTCACCCATAAACATATATATTTTTCGACAAGTCCAAAATTTCAAGTCAAAGGCGAATGTTCTGATAACCCATTCATTTCTTTAATGCTATTTCTGCCTCTTTCTGAACTGCCTTTCAAAACCTTATCAAAATAAATTTCTAAAAAAATTTTTTCAATAAATTTTCACCACTGATTCTCAAAAACTACTTCAAAACCCTATAAACTCTGTCAAAACGCTTTGTCAATAATTTCTTCAAGATTTACTTACATGCTGATTCAAAAACTGTACCAACTGTGCTCTCATAAACTTTCCATACCCGCCAAGGGGTATTATAATACTGTCTCCGAATTGCCTTCTGCAAAAACTACTTTTACGTCTATTTCAAATCTATACTCTTCAAACCTGCTTCCGAATTGTCCGAAAACTATTTTATGACTGTCCTTTCTAGTCATCTGCGACCAGTTTTTAAACCTCATGGCTTCAAATGTATCCTACTTCTCCTCTCTTTCACTAATCACTAATTTTCCTTTTACCCTAATTTGTCCGTTTCCGAATGAGTGTGACCAATCATCGTCACAGGTCGGCGTTCATTGTCCGCGGTCGTTGACTTTATCTGAGAGCACGGAGGAGGGCCATATTTTAATCCCTTTGTCTCTACAGCCTTAGCCTCTGGTACGTCAGGTTTGCAGCACATTTTACCACCTGGGAATGTCACCGTCTCCTCTCTAGAGAATTCCTTGTTTCCCGTCGCTCTGCTGCAAAGCGAATTGCAAATTTCTACTCACGAAAAAATATGCGGTTCACAAGAGCAATGAATTTTATCTCAGTTGATGGATCCTTAATGCTAATTTTATTCCTATTAAAAGTTTGATAAAGAATTCATATTTAAATAGATTTAATAATTACCGCTACAATACAACTCTCAATTGATTGACGTATTATGTAACATTTAACGCACAATATTTATATGACCTTTGGCTCCTGAATGAAGGCCTGCGAGGGCTATTCTCTCGCAGGCAGTACATGCGAGGGATATTCTCTCGCAGGTGGAACCTTGTAGGACAGATACGAAGGTTACCTTTGGGGATGCCTTTTCCTCTCCGTTTTTGAACTAAGGTTCCCACAAGTCGAGGCACCTCGGCCTGTTCTGAGAGGTGTATGTTCCGGGGTCACAGACCTTGGACATACGGTAAGATTTGTCCGTTATCCCATTGGAATAGTCGGCCAGCTGCCTCCTAAACTGGTCGAGGCACGGAGAAGGGAATGCTGCGTCCCCACAGCAAACTACTCTCCCGCTATCGGAAGGGCGTGGGACAAGTACTCAATGCCCGACCTATCTGATGCAGGTTTTTCTATGGTTTTCCCTGCATTTCTTTAGGCGAATGCCGGGTAGGATCCTTAAACCATAGCCCGGGGGCCCTAGTTAACCCTTGGCTACATTCATCTACCCTTCCGCATCCCCCCTTTCAAATCCATTCCTATGCTATTAAAGGGGAGTTGCCCAACGTGGATTACCCTCATGTAGCCTGTTGCCCTAAAAAAAACCTTTGGCATTCGGTAAGAATTGTCCGATCTTACCATTGGAATAGTCGGCCAGCTGCCTCCTAACTTGAGAACACTGCGCCTCCACAGAAAACCCCTCTCCCGCAATCTGAAGGGCACGGGAAAAATTCCAAATGCCCGCGTCCTTCCTGATGCAGATTACCTAGGGTTTGTCCTGTATCATATTTAAGCGAATGCCGGGTAGGATTTTTAAACTATAGTACCGGGGCTACCTTCCTCTACCCTTCCACATTCCCCCTTTCAAATCCCTTCCTATGCTATTAAAGGGAAGCTGCCACCGAGTGGAAAACTCTCACGTAACCTGTTACTTTACAAAAAAATATGAAATAGTACTTTCAAATTTGAGATCAAAATATTTATCATTAGAATGTTGTCTAAGAAATAAGTAAAATTAAAATTAATAAGTATGGAGTCATTTCAATTGCGAATTAATTTACCTGCATTGCGGTTCACATTGACAGTTTTATCGTACGCGTAAAGGGTGCATTGTTCATTTTAATACAGGCTTCTCACACAGCGTTTGTAAATTATCTCCATAACACGGATGGCAGAGCAAACACATTTGCCTCATTATCTACAGCATGTAGTTCCTTTATCTGAATTTAAAAATTTGCCACGAATACATTTTTCTGTACACTCTTCTTCACAAAAAATGAGAGTTCCTTCCGCAATTCACCCCAACTCACTATTGGATCTGGTTGGATGTCACACGCGCAATCACGTCCGTTATTAACTGTTTAATAAGTAATGCCATTTTTTCATTAAATATAGGCGGGGGCTACCTTTGGGGATGCTCTCACATCTCTCTGGTTTTTTTGAACTAAGGTTCCCACATGCCGAGGCACCTCGGTCTGTTTTGAGAGGTGTATGTTCCGGGGTCGCAGACTTTGGGCATACGGCAAGAGTTGTCCGCTATTCCTATTGGAATAGTCGGCCAGCTGCCTCCTAAACAGGCCAAGGCATGGCGAGGGGTAAGCTGCGTCCCCACAGCAACCTTCTCTCCCGCTATCGGAAGGGCGTGGGACAAGTACCCAATGCCCGACCTACCCGATGCAGGTTTTTCTAAGGTTTTCCCTGCATTCCTTTAGGCGAATGCCGGGTAGGATCCTTAAAATATAGCCCGGGGCCCTAGTTAACCCTTGGCTACCTTCCTCTACCCTTCCGCATCCCCCCTTTCAAATCCCTTCCTATGCTATTAAAGGGGAGTTGCCCTAAGTGGATTACCCTCATGTAGCCTATTGCCCTAAAAAAAAAAATCATTAAATATACAGTATGCTACCAAATTTTCGTAATAATGGTTAAACAATTTTCCTTACGGCTATTATTCCACATAATATTATTGTGAATAAATTTCTATATATTTTAATCTCGAAACACTTGCAATTATTTCTACCTCATAAACTATATAGCAGTTCATTGAAAGTAATCTGTTTTGTAAATTTAATTTCCAGTTTACTGACTTTCGCTGTGGTTCGCTTGAATTTTCGAGGTATCAATAGAAATATATAACCTTATTTAAGGAACTAATCCATTTTATCCTGTTCATAAGTCATCTATAATCTTAAATACAACCGAAATAAGACATTAATAAGAAATATAGCCAATTCAGACAAAAATTAATAATATAAATACCACACAACGTTTCTGAGATCTTGTCCATCTCCTCAGGTACAAAGAAGAGCCTAGAGCGACACAACTCCACACGTCGGTTGACAAAACTCAAAAGCGACGAAAACGCAACGACAATGGGAGAGCCGAAGGCTTAGCGTAACAATATGGGAGCAACAACAATAGGAAAGCAGAAGTTTTAGGGATCATAGCAATTATTTAGTTTAATAGTGTCTGTTTGTACATTAATAGGTGTGATGTTTGATTTAATGTGAAGCATCTCTGAAATGAGACTGGAATTGTGCCTGGTGTCAATATCTAAAATCTTAGCATTTTGCAAATAAAATGTATTTTTAGAATTGATTATTTGTTTGGATATTACAGTTTGTTTATCAATTCGAAGTTTTATATTAGATATATGTTCCTAGATGTGTATTAAGAGGACGATTTGTTTGCCCTATGTAGCAGGAATTACAATTATACAAAGATATTTTGTAAACAACACAATGTTTGCTGTAGGTGTCAAGTGGGTCCTTGTGGTTTTTAATCAAGTAAGAAAGGGTATTAGTCGATCTGTAAATGATGGATATTTGATATCATTTGAATATTTTGATAAATTTGTGATTTAGAAATTTGTAATAAGGGAGTACGAGAAAAAAATTGTCTTGAGGTTTTTCTACTTTACAAACTCACGGAAAATTTCTATAAAATTTATAAAAGCATGTATCCTGAACATTTCTTCATTGTTTCTCTTGCAAGTCCTGGATGTTTATTAACCAAACAAATGTTTTCATAAATTTAATCATATCTTATTCAACAAAGTATCGCCAACTTCAGGATGCATTAATGCGTTCGGATTCCAAATTTTCTCCACCATTAGAAAATGAGCATTGTGAGTTAAAACACGGAGCTTCATGTCAGAATGTGAAGAAGTGCATTGAATGCGGGAAAAATGTTTTTTGTCAGCGTAAAAAAAGTAATACCAATAACAATATTTCAGTAATATAATATTTCACGCTAAATGTTTCTTATAGTTAAGAAAGTAATATTAATAAATATAAAGACTGTCATCAAGAAAAAGAATTGTCCGCTATTCCCATTGGAATAGTAGGCCAGCTGCCTCCTAAACTGGTCGATACACGGAAAAGGGAATGCTGCGTCCCCACGGCAAACTCCTCTCCCGCTATCGGAAGGGCGTGGGACAAGTACCCAATGCCCGACCTACCTGATGCAGGTTTTTCTAGGGTTTTCCCTGCATTTCTTTAGGCGAATGCCGGGTAGGATCCTTAAACCATAGCCCGGGGCCCTAGTACCTTCCTCTACCCTTCCGCATCCCCCCTTTCAAATCCCTTCCTATGCTATTAAAGCGGAGTTGCCCAATGTGGATCACCCTCATGTAGCCTGTTGCCCTAAAAAAAAAGTAAAAAGATCTATATTGTAATAAACAACTATTATATTTAATATATTTATAGGAATAATTAATAACATTTACTAAACTTTAAAATAAGTTTATTATTGTTGATAAATTTTACAGTGTACAAAAACTATTTTTCATGCCGAATTTCATCCATTTAAAACAAATACTTTAATTTTCATTTATTAATTCGTCGAATCTCTTATCTCAGGGCCATAACTGGGTTTTTATAATTAGAACAAAATCAATGTTTAAACTGACAATTAACAATTCAATATATAAAAATATTAACCTGAAACAATATTAAAATAAATGAAAAGAAATCTGAACGAAATGAAATCTGAACGAAATCCGACTCTACCCTTTTAATTATCGTTTACAAATTTATATCGAAGTTTTGGTTACTCACGGACCGTCTGTTTGGTACCAGATCTCTCTCTCTTGTTTCTTGATAACTAACACACTAAAAAGCCATTTTTCGTTACACTGCCTCTACCTAATTGCAATTTTAATACACACGCTTGAATTTCTCGTCTTCAGCTATCTGGAACATCGGATGAGCATCCCCTTTCTGGTCAGCTAGCGGACACCGGATTCCTCAATGCGAAAATTGTTCCATCAGCGTGAAGCAACCTTTTGCTTCCCACGTTTGTAAATTGTTATGAAAATATCTCCGTACAACTATTTGCTTGCTTCCATACAGGTACTCGCGATTTGTAATTTATATTTGCAGACTTTACTGTTTGATACTGTATTATATCTCTTGTACTCAGATTTTAGCCTCCTTCTCATATCATTGCCGATTCCAGACTAAATTCCTTACGCGCGCGCATTTCCCATTTCGGCTTTCAACAAAGAAACAGAGCTCGGCGCCATTGTCGCTTTGGAAACTCCTGCCGCTACAATTCAATTTATAACAAAACAAATTAATGGCCTAATTAATTGGCATTACAATATATATGATGAAAATTAACTAATAGATTATGAAGTAGCCGATACAGTCAATATTGAGTGATAAAATAAATATCACACAACGTTTCTGCTAACATTGCTCCTGTCATTAGGTATAAGGAAAGAGCTATAAGAACTACACACCGCACAAACCAGGTGTTGAATTCTAAACCATAGATATTACTATAGATGTAGAAAAGTTAGTCTAACAATAAGGGAGCATACCTTTGTTGAGAGTCGTAGTATTTGTTGTAACGTTTGGCGTTTAGTTTTAATATAAATCATTTGGCATATTGTTCTAGAATAGTACTTGATGTCAACATCTAAAATCGTAGCATTTTTCAATAAGAGTAATGTTTGGAATTGGTAATATGGAAGCGCCAGATTTTATATCACTAATGAGTTTTATATTGGATATATATTATTTTATTCTGATTTTTAAAGATCTTTTAGTTTCCACTATGTTACAGGAATTACAATCAATCGAAATAAATTTGTAAATAACAGCCAAATTAAGGTGTGTAGTTTAGTTTCATTATTGAATGTAATTATTTTATAAATACTAGAATAATAATATATTATTATATTCTTTGAGTCAGGTTTCGAAAGTATTTTTAGTTTTCACTGTATAGCACGATTTACAGGCAGAGGAAGGAGATTTTGTAAATAGCAACAAAAGTATTGAGTGAAGTGATATATTTGGCACCATTAATGAATATAAATATTTTTATAAGTGTAACTAAAACTGTAATTATTATTGAGGATAGAAATATTTGAAAACATTTTATTTTAAGTTTTTTACCCATCTACGGTAACGATGGTGTGTTTCTTTGTTTTCTCGTGGAGAATATATAACACATCCCAGAGAAGGGGCTGCCATCAATTGTAAACAGTAATAATTTATCAGCGAACGAGGCAGCCTGGCCGACGCAAAGGACGCTGTGCCAAGCTGGAATACAAAGGTCCAAACGCTCGAGCGAACAGCATAACGCATAGCTTCCATTCCGCCATAATGATTCTCTACCCGTAATCGTCATGGGCCTACTTAACATCGATCATTAACATAGCCGATCAGACTGGAAAATTCCGACGTTCAATAAATAAATATCAGTTTATTGTTAAAAAATGTTGTGAATATGGATTAGATTTAGATTGATAACTTAATCCGAAACACATGCACAATATATTAAACATAATAAACCAAATATGACTTAAAAACTATGTTTAACATTTTTGTCGCTACGGGAATATTATTTTCAGCATTATATTATTATTCATTTATAATAAAACTACCTAAAATAATTTATGTTTAACAATACAAACTTACATATACTTTTACCTATTACTTTCGTTGAAATATTATTATCAGTAATTTATACGTAATCGCAATCAGTTTATACAATTATAAAGCGACTAATGAACAATTTCTGACAGTGTAACAGATTATGAGTTTTTCTATCCACAGTTTTCTGCTGGCAGTTGTCTACACTTCTATATGTATTAGACCACTATAACAATATCGCAAACAGCTCGTTGTATTATCAGTCTCTTCTTTATCGAACATATTATAGATTTATGAATCCAAATATGTATCATAAACATAAAAAATACTTTAGTTTCGGCTCTTTAGACAATTCCTTGCTATTGGAAAATTTGCTCCATGGGCCTAAGAAATTTAATTAAACAATTATTCACAGCAGTCTTCCTTTACATACGGCATTCTAGAATTTCTGTAGGAATTTGACTGTATACTACCCCTTAAGTCTTACCTTATAAAATGCCGTCTCCGTTTCCTAAACGATTTCTCTTGACTCGGTAAAATCCAGGCAAAATAATAATTTTCAGGATCCTCTTAAAGCATAAATCTTCTCCCGACATTGGATAATCTCGACGGGTTCACCAGCCCGGGTAATCTAAATCTGTTGAAACCTTTGCTACTTGTAAACTGAGGAAAGCTGTAATGTCTGAAAATCCATATACCGGAGTTTTATTGTTTTATTTCGTTACTGCTGTAATTTGCCAGAATGTATCAATTCTCAATCTTGGAACATAGGTCCTACGCCGATATGTAGTAATTGGCCTATTCCCGCCTCGATCTATAACGCGTTTCTTTTTACCTGCCAATCCTTATTATTCATTTCGTAAGTTCCTCCATCATATTTTTTTTCTCTAGTATCAGGCATTTATAATAATTAAAATTTTTTATAGTATCAGACATTTATAATAATTAAAAATGTGACTACTCCTTATATACATAATTATTTTTCGACGATCATAAAATATTTAAAGTTTGTTTTCTTCTTCGTAAAACAGTTTTCGAGATATTGCTAAATATTTCAATACACATTCGTAAAAGTAGATAAAAAGGGTCATATTCATATGAATACATGGGCGTAGAACCAGTAAATGAGGATTTAATTCGATATCTTAATCGGTTTTCGTTATAATACGAGTTTTCGTATAAAAATTATTCGTTGAGGTTATTCAAATGAGCCTTATCCGTATGGAATCGATGTCATGGGACACAATTGGCTAGGTTTCAGTCCGATATCGGTAACTACTTTCAAAATATTAGGAATTTGCGCAAAAAACATTCGTAAAAGTAGGTAAAATGAGTAATGTCTTTATGGAAACGTTCGCGTAAAAAACGATTGACGCTGTTTGAATTCGGTAACATTTCTTTTACAATTTATATTCTTAAACCTTCTCTTCAATTTATGTTCTAGTATTTCCTTTATCTTTTCAGATTCTCCCAACTCTTCGCTGATGGTCTCAAATTTATTTTTACTAATTTCTTGAACTACACTACTTGCTTGTTAACTTTTTGATTTACTACTACAAGTCTTCTATGTAGCTCCATAATTGGTTACATAACATATTATTATTTTCATCAAATTCATTATTTATTTCTGACCGAAAATACCCATCTCAATGGATTTAATGTTTAAAATTTCCTTTTTGTACTTAGATTACTTCCTTACAATATTGCTTGGCTCCTTTCTCCAATCGCTTCGGACCTTCGTTGTTCTCCTTGACGCCGCCATAAATGTTGCTGGACGTTTCCTATGATTCTTTCAATGATTACATTACCTTGGTCATTTGTCTTTCCCTCTACATGCCTAAATATATTCTCACTTTTTCAACCGGTATATGAAATAAATAAATGATACGCTAATTTACTGACGGTTATAATTCTGTACGCAAAGTTTTACAACCTATAGGCTTCCACTATTGAATTTAAATTCCCTCCTATTTCATTTAATATTTACAGGGTGATTCTACGGTCATGGGCCAAACTTTGAGAGATGTTAAAGCTTACTAAAAAGTAATTTTTTTGTATGGGAGTGTATTGTCGGAAATGCGTTGAGGCATGAACACAAAAAAAGAAACATGAAAAGGGAAATATTGTTTAAAATGAAAAAAATTATTGATTTTTGTCATCTGACAAGTGTAGTTGTGTCGGTCTCGGCTCTTCTTCACACTTGAGGAAAGGAACAAGGATTCCAGAAACGTTGTGTTGTATTTATATTACCACTTTTTTTGTCTGAATTGGTTAACTTTCTTATTCAAAAATATTGTTTATTTACTACATCATCGTAGAGTGCTTCATTCCAGCAATGTTTACTATAAATCCCATCATTCGCGAGACTCGGCTGACGCAATTGGAGACCTCTTTGTTCGACCATCCATTGCGATGCAAATGTGCACGAAATACCCGATATATTTCGAAATGTTCTCCAATCACTCCTTCGACGGTACGAAATATATATTACTATTGGTATGCGCAATTTTGTCTCATTTTCTTTGTTCAAGCATCAAAGCGTCCGAAGCCAATACAAAAAAAAATGCATTTACTGCACCATCTCTCATATTTGGTCCCTGGACAGTAGAAAAAACCTTTACCATCCGTAACAGTTTGTCCCATGACCGAAGTGTGACCCTGTATATTTTACTGAAAATATAGAACTTTAAACGCAGTAGTGAAAATGATTTTAATTCCACTGGTATTTTATTCAGTAAGGTAGGTGCATCAAAAATCAGGGCAAACGGTCGTATGGTTATTTCACGTATTTTTTGGAATAGCAGGCTACATGAAGGTAATCCACGGGGTGGCAACTTCCCATTAATAGCATAGGAAGAGATATGTAGGAGGAGACGCAGAAGGGTAGTGCAAGGTCATGAAGGGCTAACTAGGGCCCCAGGGCTATGGTTTGAGGATCCTATCTGGCAATCGCCTAAAAGTGATGCAGGATAAATCCTAGAAAATCTGCATCAGGTAGGTTGGGCGTTAGGTACTTGTCCCACGCACTTCCGATGGCGGGAGAGGGGTTTGCTGTCGGGACGCAGCTTCCGTTCTCCGTGCTTTGACCAGTTTAGGAGGTAGCTGGCCGACTGTTCCAATGGGAAGAAGAACAACTATTACCGTATGCCCAAGGTCTGCGACTCCGGAACATACATCTTTAAAAACAGCCCGTGGTGCATCGGATTGTGGAAACCTTAGTTCAAAAACAGAGAGAGGAAAAGGCATCCCCAAAAAGTAGCCCTGTCCGTCTCTTCAGAAAGATTCAGCCTGCGAAAACCAATCAAAGAGAGAGAATTCCAAAAAAATGGAAAACAAAATTTTATGCCTTCCGTCTGCATGATAATTTAGTCAAAGAGAATTGTTTTCGACACATAGAGCACATGTCGGGAAATAAGCTGCAGCACTCGTGAGCGTTCGATCTTCAGTCACCTGGATATTGAGACTTGAGACGGCTTACTTGAGACTGCACTTTTCAACCATCAATAGCGTGCGGCAGAAACTTGGGCTTGTAAGTCATAGCATTTGGGTTTTGTGACACTTCACAACTGATTAGTAAGCTGTTATCATCACCTGCTACAAACTACCTGGTAACATTAAGGAAATAAAAAACAGTCCAGATGAATTCTAATGTGAACGTCAAAAATTTCTACAAAGCCTCTCCTACTCTGTAAATAAGTTTGGGGAAGGAATTTATACTCTCAACCCAACTTAGAATCTTAATACTACGGTTGTCATGAACTATTTTCAGTCACTAATTATTGAATTATTTTAGAGTTAAATTATAATAAGTATTCTGTAAATTTTAAATTAATTGATGCAGATAAAGTATTTAAAATATTAAATTATTATACTCTATTAATACGAAAATTTTGTTATTAAATCTGGTATAGTATAATGACACTTTTCACTTCATTGAAGCTTTGCTTCGAATGAGGATCTATGGAAAATTAATCTATTCCGTTGTATTCTTTTCTATTCTCATCTACGTTTATCCAGCTACATAAAGGCAAGGCACAACGAGTTCCGGATCCGTATTAACTTTAATTAAATAAACGTGTATTAAACATTCGTGTGAATGTTCTATTGGTTATTAGGTTAGATCCTGCTCTTAGGTTTATGTTCTCCTAATTCCAGCAGCAGTTGACGTATATGAGAGCAAGGAAACAGTTTCAAGTAATCGAACCAAGGCTAACTGCGGAACGAGGAAAACTTTCTAATTTCGAAGAAAGTACACGAACTATACTTTTACTTAGCTTCTTAAAACAAATAAATAATTACTACACCAATAAATTATTACGCAGGTTATTTGGAACAATAAAAATTGTCATGTTTGAAAACATTTTAATAGAATGACTGTCTATAAAAACAACTTTTAAACTCGAACCAGATGAAGTCGGGAAATAAGAGATGAAACGTTGTTAATTGAATTAATAAATTCTTGTTTCTGACTTTCCAACTTTAACCAACGAATTGAACTTTTTATAGATGTTTTTTTAAATTTTAAGAATACGAAGTTTATTGTAAATTATTCTGAAATTTCATACCGCTTTTAGCCGCGTGAGCAACTATAAAGACAGGCAATGGAAGGGGATAAGTACAGATCAGGGACTTTTCGAGAGGCCGCCTTCTATTATTATTAATACAATCTTATGTGTATTTCAAAGCAGCAATCCCAGAGTCAAAGAACCGAGTTACGTCACTAATTTGAAGATGTAACGACGACGCCATCGCGTTTCGGTTTATTGATCAGTTAAACGAAGTGCGATTACCAGCCAATGATCTTGGAGAGAATATTCTAATATTTGTAGGAGAAGATAACGCTTTACGTCTTGGAACAGAAATCAACAACATCAATAAAAACTAAGATAATCATTCATACAGAGGGACGCCAACGCACTTCATTACTCCATCAATCAATGGTTAATAATATCTCACGACTGAGAAGTAAAACTTTTCGACCGGGAGTTAATTTTATATCTGAAAATCAGGTTCTCATATCTGATTAACAGACGCATAGATTTTAATTTAGGTAACAAAAACTTACAAACTGTTAAATAATTTACGGAAAATTAATTTTTCAATTTTTCTCATGCGGAAGAGTACAAAAAAAGGCATACAAATTAGAGTGCAAATGGGCTGACTACGTCAATTCCTGATTGCTGTAACTTGAGATTGAACAAAGTTCGCAAAGGAGGGATTTCATTCGTACAGGTATTATTTGTCCTATATATCCCCTAACAATTTTCTACTTTTGTACTCGTTTCATATCCAAGTGATCTCGAATTTAGATTCCAATACTGATGATCAGATAATGGAACCCGATTAATATAATAATTTTGGAAGTATAATGATAAATAAAAAAATAAGTTAATAATTATGCATTGGGTTGGTTTATTGTTAACAGTTGAAAGTAAAAATAAAATCTATTTTGACCAATTGATCAATTTGACGACGTTTTGCCACATGTCGAGGCACCTTGGCCTGTTTTGAGAGGTGTATGATCCGGGGTCGCAGACCTTGGGCATACGGTAAGAGTTGTCCGATATTACTATTGGAATAGTCGGCCAGCTGCCTCCTAAACTGGTCAAGGCACGGCGAAGGGAAAGCTGCGACCCCAGGGTTTTCCCTGCATTATATTTAGGTGAATTGCCTGGTAGGATCCTTAAACCATAGCCCGGGGGCCCGAGTTAACCCTTGCCTACTTTTCTCTACCCTTCCTCATTCCCCCTTTCAAATCCCTTCCTATGCTATTAAAGGAGAGTTGCCACCATGTGGATTACCCTAATGTAGCCTGTTACCCAAAAAATTGACGACGTTTTGCACAGCACTTGAATATTTTTGTTATTGCTAAGTACACTGTGCGGATTATTTTAATTTTTTTTTTCTATTTTAAATATCTTATGATAATTATGTCACGTTTGTTCCCGAACGCTACGAACAAATATATTGATTTTAAGCAACTGACCGTCAAAATGGGTTTTATTTATACTTTTTCAACTGTTAACAATAATGATGATGCTAATAAAATAAAGTTTTGTGTTTCATTTGTTAGTGACTGATATGACTTATATGAGTGTCTATGTAATACTTCATAGAAAATACTTCGCTTTATTGAAGTAACGCGATATTAGTTTTGAACAAAAAACTTCTTTTGTTCCTTCATCAACATGTTGGAATAAGGACTCTCAAATTTTACAATAAATAGTTATGGCCCTTTTTAACATGAAAACGAAAAGCTGAGTTATGTACAAACGTTTACGTATCCAACAATAGAGCCTTCATCACTTGTAATTGTCAGCAATGAAGGACTACGTTCTTAATATTTACATCACTTGACAAATAAAGAATAGATATTTGATGCAGACGATATTCATTCCAAATAATAGGCAGGCTCAAATAATTATATTGATTTGGCATTACCAAGGTATAAATGCTGTTAATATAATTCACTGGGAGTTACGAAATAATGCATTTGCTATCCTTTTATCTTGAATAGAGTAGTGGTTCTGCATCCAGCTCAAATATACATTTTCTGGAATATCTCGAAATTATGCTCGGCTCCTGACAGCAGCGTAAGATAAAGTGTGTCTTGTAGAAAAGCTCTTGGGGTTCCACCAAAAGCGACAAAGACGAATTGTTGAGCGTGAGGAATTCGTATAAAATTCACCGTCAGCGAATCGACAACAAAACAACGATTTCGCAAATACCAAGTCTCTTCGGGTGCGGATATTACCGTCCTTAGCTTATAATCTTTAGAAGTTTCTTAATTTACCTGACTTGAAAAGTCAAAGATAGTTTCATAAGTATAACCAAATAAGCAAAATACTCTGAAACTAAACTGGCAAATGTACAAGTTTTAATACAGTTAATAAAAGTATATTAGCTGTCTCTAACTTAAGTTACCTCACTCACATTTTTTAATTTTTTTAAGGATAACAGGCTACATGAGGGTAGTCCAGATGGTGGCAACTCCCCTTTAATAGAATTGGAAGTGATTTGAAAGGGGGGATGCGGAAGGGTAGAGGAAGGTAGCCAATGTTAACTAGGGGCCACAGGCTATGGTTTAAGGATCCTACCCGGCAATTCGCCTAAATGTAATGCAGGGAAATCCCTAAAAACCTGCATCAGGTAGGTCGGGCATTTGGTACTTGTCCCACGCCCTTCCGATGGCGGGAGAGGGGGTTTCTGTGGGGTCGCAGCTTTCCCATCGCCGTGCCTTGACCGGTTTAGAAGGCAGCTGACCGACTATTCAAATAGGAATAGCGGACAACTCTTACAGTATGCCCAAGGTCTGCGACCCCGGAACATACACCTCTCAATGTGGGAACCTTAGTTCAAAAAACCGGAGAGATGTGGAGGCATCCCCAACGGTAGCCAGAGCTCTCTGGGAAGAATCCTCTCGCAAGTTTCCTTCACCAGTAACATTTATTTTTAACAACTTAATCAAGTTTTTGAACTAAGTTTCCCACAAGCCGAGGCACCTCGGCCTGTTTTGAGAGGTGTATGTTCCGCGGTCACAGACCTTGGGCATACGGTAAGAGTTGTTCTTTGTTCCCATTGGAACATTCGGTCAGCTGCCTCCTAAACTGGTCGAGGTAAGGAGAAGGGAATGCTGCGTCCCCACAGCAAACTCTTCTCCCGCTATCGGAAGGGCGTGGGATAAGTACCCAATGCCCGACCTACTTGATGCAGGTTTTTCTAGGGTTTTCCCTGCACTACTTTTAGGCGAATGCCGGTTAGGATCGTTAAACTATAGCCCGGGGGACCTAGTTAACCCTTGGCTACATTACTCTACCTTTTCAAATCGCTTCCTATGCTATTAAAGGGGAGTTGCCACCATGTGGATTACCGTCATGTAGCCTGTTACCTTAAGAAAAAATTAAATAAATCGTGCAGAATGTATATTATTTAGATATAACAATTCAGTAATGTATTATTATTTAAAAAGTGTTATTCTTAGTAAATAAAGCCAAATATTATCGATATAATTAGAGAAATTGTATTGCCTTGTAATTACGAATCAAAAATTCAATTTTATTATTAATAGCGAAAAAAATACAAATTATCACATTGATTGAAAAATGAGTGCCTTGGTTGATTATCGTTTTTCTTAAATTAATCGTAAAAATTTCCAAAAACATGCAAAACCGTTTCAGGTTCTGTTTTTTACGTTAGAAACACCTCAATTTGTTTTCACTTTAATTAGCATTCATGTCGTGAAACTTTTATATTCGTTTTAAGTTTGGACTGTTCTAATTTCTCAAATCTCCGGTTTTGTTCCAAAACTAACCCGCAGCTTCATGAGGCAACGATGAACTGTAAGTTTTTTGCAAGGTCGGAAGATTGACGAGCTGCCACCGTTTCGCGCAAGAAACGCGGCTTGAGGTCCAGGGTGCGCGTTCTGGGGTCACTACAAGTGCTGCCAACCAGCCAGTGTTTAATTACTTCCTGACGGCTCGTAGGAGTAAAACGAGCCGTGCTAGCGTTGACTAAAGAATAAAAAATTGTCAGCCTTAACTGAAGCCTTGCAAGAGAGACAAAAACTGCGATGCCAGGAGAATAATCCAGTTTGTTCTTTTCGGATGAGGCATAATGTTTGCACGGAAATGTAATTATAATTTTATATTTATTATTTTATAGAAACATCACCAATAAAAATCAGTTCATAAAATATTGCCTGGAACAACAAATACATAAAGAAGATATGAGGATGACTGGCAATAAACATTCATGCTCATGTCTAATGAATTTTCTGTAATTGGTGCACTTCTATCTTTTAACATCAATATGATTTTAGACTGGCATCAATCGGAAGTCCTCGACTACAAACGAAATCGCATCTCTTGATGGGTGGTTGACTTTATCGTCGGCGTAGACGTCAGGGATGAAAATGTTTGTAATTAATTCTAGACTACCGTGAATATGTATTTTTAATCACACAATGTTTAATAAAGATAAAAGAATAAAAGATATTGTAATAAACAAATAGATTAATAATTTAATTGTTCACGTTGTAGCTATTTAATGTAATAATTAAATATGATGGTTTAATATAAATGAAAAGCTTATGAACAATTAACAAACGGTTCTCTCAGTGCCTTTACTGGGTTTGATAATGAACACAAAAAAAAGATTTAAAATCTTATTAACAAAACAGTTTACAATTTACCCAAACAATATGTCGATAGAATGAAAGAAATTAAAAGTAAAGAAATTAACTTTGATTGACAATTAAAAGGGAACGAAATCTGACTTTACCCTTTAGCTAATGTTCACAGTTAGTATAATTAAACTTTGGTTACTCACATATTGTCCGTCTGGTACCAGCATTCTTTGTTTCCCCTACACAACAGGATAAATGCAAATGGTTATTTACACAGATTCAAGTTCTCACAGAATTTACAGGCTCACCGGCGAATAGAACGCAGACAAATTTCCGGAGACTTGGACGAACCTCTCCTTGGTCAGCTATCGGATATCGTCTTCCCCTCAGTGTAAAATTGTTCGAATTTGCCTATTACTGGAACTGATGATTTGCAGATTCTTTGTAGACTTGTACTGTTATTTTTATTGATTTGAAATAGACTGCAAGGTATCTCGGCGAAAAATTGTTATAATGTGCCTCCTTTCCTGGCTGGCTGTAGACGTAAAACTGACCTAGAATTTCGTGCGTGCAAACGCCATTTCGACTTTTCGACCAAGCAGCCGAGCTCGATTCTCCATTATTGCTTTGTTCGATCAGACCGCTATAATAGATTTATCAAACATTTCAAATTTTATGTCCAAACAATTACTGGCCTAATTAACTATTGCTACAATATATTTATGATTCCATCACAAATAAAAAAGAATAAAGTCTTCTCTGTATTCTAACCGTGTAAACAATTGTATTCGCGACGTTTCAATTACGTTCACTATTGCTGACAATGACAGTGAACGTCATCGAAAAATTGCGAATGCAATTGTTTACACGGTTAGAATCCCGAGAAAACTTCACTCATTCTCTACACCGAGAAAGACTACAATCTGTACAAATGAAAAAGTCAATAAGTTTGTTTTCCATTTCTTTTTTGATCTGAGTGCATTTCAATCTGCTTCTCTTGGTTCTCCAGTCTATTGAGGGCTTTTGCCTACCAGGACGTCCGCCATCCTGTCATCTTTCATTACATTTTCAGGATTTTTTTGAGTGGCTCGTGGTCAGAGTAGCAGTAAAACTGTTTCATTGAATCTACAATTTAGTACAAAAGCAGCACAACGTGTTGTTCCAACAAAAATATTTCCGCACGTTGCCCCCAGTAACATAGTTACGTTTTCATCACAATTGTAAAACAAAACAATTACCGGACTCCTATTAACCTCATCGCCCCTAGAACATATACGAGAATAGCTGTATGGCGTAAGAAAGGCGCAAGGGTTTTTCACTGTGCGTGACTTATTTTTGAATCTATTAAGATGAGATTAATGTCAAATTAAATTTTTTTCGTGACTAATACAAATGAATCCCCAGGCAACACCGGGAACCCGGTTAGTATATACTATTTTACTTTTCGTCAGTTGTTATTAATAAGAATAATTAAATCAATTAATCAATTTTATTACTTCCCTAATTATTCTATTTTCTCCATTCTCTTAAACCTGTCTTTAATTCTGCCATATTTCTTCTGATGTCTTCCCTCATTTTATTATTTTCTGCTATGTTTATATCATTTTTCCTATCCAAATCTGCAATATTTCTGTTTGTCTCTTCTATATTTTTATCCCCTTTTGTGATCAAATCCGCTATGTTTTTATTTATTTTTCCTTCAATTTTTCCAAATTGTGATTATTTTTCATACTACTTTTTCCAAATACTCTAATATCATCATATGCCGACTATTCCCTCCCATATTTAATTTAAAATCAATTTTATTTTTAAATTAAATCTAACTGACACTTAAAATTTTTTTTAAAATCAAATGCTCTTCTAATCATTTTTCTTTCTTTTTAATAAACATTAACTTACACACGCATAAATAACATTGCAAAATATTGCATGCACATCTTTCAAATACTATTTTGCACCAATATCCCGTCGTTATCGTCACATTTACTTTCTTTCTTTATAATGTTCTATTCTTTATTTACAAGATACGTGCCAACACGTTGGAGCGCCATAAATGTAATAAACAATAAGAATAGTAGTTGAAATGGTTTGATTGTTCACACGTTAAGGCATCAAAATGTGGTTACTCAATAATGAAGATAATTAATTAAATTTAATTAATAATTGAAAATTATTTAATGAAAGGAGCATGTAATAATAACATTTATTTTATTTAATTAAACAATTAGTGTATTATACACAACTATTTTACATTACAAAACAAATTTACTTGCTGAACTTTACAACAATTTTATACAAAATGTCCTTTTCTCTTGCCTCAGGGTCTTTATTGGGACTTTTAAATAAAGATCAATTAATTTTACAATTTAATGCTGAAAAATATTTTTTTAATAAACTCTCGAAATGTAATCGAATAAAACGAAATTAAATCAAAATCTTACGATATTCTACCTTTTATTAAAGCTTACAATTTTAATTATAAATGTTTGTACCGGCACCAGGGCAATTGTAAATATTCTGCAACGCACTTTCACCTCGAACACTTATGAACAGGCCATGTGACCCTGAATTTATTCATTATTGTTTGCAAACACTTAAAACTGTTGATCTCTGCCAATTATTTGGAACTTGCGACGGAAACTGGAGACTTCTACCACAAAATCATCAGCCTCTGCTTGCAGACTGCTAACATAACTCAATGCTCTCGCTTCTGATTTCCAACTCAATTTATTTTAGTTCTGTCCTCGACTGAAATCCTTCGCCAACTGCTAAATTTAATTATACTGTACTTCACAGTGTCTCGTAGCTGACTGACAAATTTCAATTCCTTCCGTACTCAGCAAGGTCTCATGGCTGACTAACTACTCCATCAACTTACGCGCGCTATTGTCTAACAATGTCTTGGTCTGTTCAATATTCTCGACCATTATTGTATCTCTGTGTGATCGCCGGCAAGAATTCAGTTCAATAGTTTCTAATTATTAATTATTAATTGCCCTTTTATCATTACAATATATATATATATATATATATATATATATAACTTATAACTTGAATTCTTTAATTATTTACTGAATTAACGTTTGCATGCAATTAAATGTCCTTATTAATTTTCTTAATATTTAAAGAAATTTAAATATTACTTTATTTTATGCAATTTAAACCACATTGATGAAATTTTCAATTTATCAAATTTTATAACATATATATATTGTAATAATTTAAATAAAACTACAAATAATGTCTGAATAAAAGAACTATTACGTGAAAACTACAAACAATTTTATTAACAATTTTAATTACATATAATATTTGGTATCTCAGGGTCTTTATCTGGCTTTGATAAATGGGTAAATTTTATACACTCAATTACATTTAGCTTTTTTAGGTAAATTAATTCGTCTGAACCTCGACGAATTTTGTTGCAGACGAAAATAAGATTAAAGATTGAATTTAAATTAAAGAACTAAACAATTAAAGAAGTAAACAATTAACGAAGTGAATAATTGAAGAAACGAAATAATTAAAGAACGATCTGACATATCTTTTAAAAAGAGGTTTACAATCAATTTTAGAGTTTTCTACTTACGGCCGCCCAGGTCACAATTTTTGGGTTTTCGTGCACACGATTTGGGGATATCACTGATTCTACTCATTAGAATTTGAACACACGGTAGTTGCTCTGGATCTCTGCTATTCTGGAACCTCGATCATCTCACCCTCAGCCAGTTTCCGGACGTAGGTCTCCTCAACGTCTCTCTATGCGAATATTTGCTCAGTTTGTGAAGCAAAACTTCTGCTTCCAAACTCCGATCTTATAAGTCTCTCTATCAGAACTGGTTACTTGCGTTTTATGTAAACGATTAGCTCGCCGTTGGACTTCCTAGATAGCCCTATTCATAATTCTGGATCCACAGATTTTTACTGTTTCTATTTCTCTATGTGGACCGAACTACTATGTCCTATTTCTCGACGTAGACTTTTTCTTTCGCGTCTTGCCGCTGACTGAAGATTGCTTTTGAACTGTTCTATGTCCGCTGCTCAACTTTTTATACTGCAAATTTTCTGAATGGATATCTGCCCGCAACTGTGTCCGCCGTCCAACCAACCAACTTCGTCTCGTAGATTTTGAGCGCGTACACTCTCCTAACTCCAACAATACATTCTTTGTCTCGCCGCCTTATTCCGGCGTCGGCTTTATATCCAATAATAAGTCCTCTACAATCCAACTTTATAATTATAATAATGGATTAATTACTAATTACTACAATATATATATATATATATTTATATATACATATATATATATTGTAGTAATTTGTAATTAAGACATTGTTCTAATTGAAAAGTTGAATTGTAGAGGACCCATTATTAGAGAATATAGAGCGGACGCCGCAACAAACCGGCAAGGCAAAGAAAACATTGTTGATGAGTCGAGAAGGTTCTACGCACTCAAAATTTACGAGACGAACAGTACAGTCGGGCAGCAGACAGCGAATAGTTCAGACGAAAAGTTTTACAGTCGGCAGTCAGAACGAAAGAATGTGGTCCAGTCACAAACATGCTTTCAAATATTAAAAAGTAAAGCAATATTCAGTCGGCAAGGAGACAGAGCAACTAGTGTGTATTCGGTGGTCGAGCGTAGATTCATCATGCTGTATATAGACAAACCAATTAAGTCCATTTTCAACTAAAGTCATGAGATCTACAAATCCAGGTTGCAGTAAAGCATCGAGAACCAACCAATTTCTGTTAAACCAACTAACGAACAACGCCAATTATAGCCTGTGAACATTTAGAGTCTGTGAGTACTTAGAATCAGTGATGTCCCCAAAATTGTGCACGAAAAGCTAAAAAGAGACCTGGGCGGCCGTAAGTAGAGAAAAACTTTAAAATCATTTGTAAACCACTTTTAAAAGATAAAAGTCAGATCGTTCTTTAATTATTTAATTATCGATAAAATGAGATCCTTAATTCTAGATAAAATTGAAATTGTTAAATTCAATCTTCAGTATTACTTCTTCTGCAACAAATTTCGTCTATGTTCAGACGCATAGATTTCCATAAAAAGTAAATGTAATTTTGATTATATAAATTCTGCCATTTATCATACCCAGTTCAAGACCCTGAGATCCCAAATATTTTGTGTATTTTATACTTGTTATAAAATTGATAATAAATCTTGTTTAATAACTTTCACTTAAGTTCTTCATTTAGAAACGCCACATTCATATTTATTTATAATTTTTTTTTTTAAGGCAACAGGCTACATGAGGGTGATCCACATTGGGCAACACCCCTTTAATAGCATAGAAAGGGATTAGAAAGGGGGGATGCGGAAGGGTAGAGGAAGGTAGCCAAGGGTTAACTAGGGCCCCCGGGCTATGGTTTAAGGATCCTACCCGGCATTCGCCTAAAGAAATGCAGGGAAAACCCTAGAAAAACCTGCATCGGGTAGGTCGGGCATTGGGTACTTGTCCCACGCCCTTCCGATAGCGGGAGAGGAGTTTGCTGTGGGGACGCAGCATTCCCTTCTCCGTGCCTCGACCAGTTTAGGAGGCAGCTGGCCGACTATTCCAATAGGAATAGCGGACAACTCTTGCCGTATGCCCAAGGTCTGCGACCCCGGAACATACACCTCTTAAAACAGACCGAGGTGCCTCGGCATGTGGGAACCTTAGTTCAAAAAAACCAGAGAGATGTGAGAGCATCCCCTGTATGAAGGCTTCCTTTTCTATTTATACATATATATATATGTATC
This sequence comes from Zhengitettix transpicula, assembly GCA_037074705.1. Taxonomy (NCBI): domain Eukaryota; kingdom Metazoa; phylum Arthropoda; class Insecta; order Orthoptera; family Tetrigidae; genus Zhengitettix; species Zhengitettix transpicula. The sequence continues at coordinate 90,398,329 of CM073590.1, forward strand.
AATTATCTTAAACACATGAGGGATATATTGAAATTACTTAAATACAATTAAATGGACCATGTAAAAATATGTAAACCCTAATTTAATTTAATTTAATTTAAAACCAATTAATTATATATTTTTTTAATAAATTATAAACCAAATCTTAGTTACAGTTTAAATTATATAAATTAAATTAAATTCCTCGTATCACTCGCCATTATTTATTTATCTTATAAAATTCTTCAGTTGATGCATTTCTTTGCGCTGCGTATATTTTAAAGCATAAATTTTTCATTTATCTGAATTAAATTTTAATCCCGTTCATAATATTAAATTTCTAGAAAACCTGAGTTTGTCTTAGCTTTTTGGATATAATTTCATTTATCTGAATTAAATTTTTATCCCGTTCATAATATTAAATTTCTAGAAAAACCTTAGTTTGTCTTAGCTTTTTGGATATAATCTTGAATAAATAGATTTACCTCTTTTATATTTGATTCTAGAATATTTCCCCGAGCGTTCTGGGGAAAAAATTAATAAAATTGATATTGACCCTTCCCAGAATCTTAACATCAATATTGTAGTTCATGCTGCATAATGTATTATTTCTTTGAAGTATATTTATTTTTATACTAGTTTTTTTAAATAAAATAATTTATTTGACCAATTACAAAATTATGTACTGGCACATATGTCACATTAAGTAACTTTAATAAGTCTAATTTTTCGTCAGATGTATAAAAAATGTCTATTAAAATCAAATGAATCCTATTTCTGTGAATTGATTGATCACAATTTAGGAAACACAATAAAAAATGAAGACGCTCCTTCACAATTCCTCGCCATTTTGGGGCGATTGTGGTCCTCCGTTTATTTTATCCAGTTAAGCAAAAAAAAATTACCAACCTATCTCTAAGTTGTTTCCAAACTCCTTACAGATATTACACTTAATTATAATATAATAATTTTAGTAATAATAATAATATAAAGTATTTTATCCGCGGTCCCTCCACGCAACCGTTTTAGGGCTGCGCGAAGCCAAGTCGGCGAGTTGCGCGGGCTGAAAAGTACCAATTATTTGTCAAGACTCAAGAAAAAACGGCACCTTTGAGAGGCCGGTGGGATATGGATTTTGGTGTGAAGGAATTGGATCGGAGGGACGCAACCGTGAGTTACTAGGGCCACTCGACTACATTTAGCCTTTGACGCAGGAAAACACTAGAAAACCTGCACCAAGTAGGACGGTATAATTGTGTATTTGGACTGATGGTATAAGACAAGGTTTCTGAAACAGAAAAGTTTTTTTTTTTTGGGGGGGGGGGGGGTAAGAGGCTACATGAGGGTAATCCACATAGGGGGGATGCGGAAGGGTATAGGAAGGTAGCCAAGGGTTAACTACGGCTCCCGGGCTATAGTTTAAGGATCCTACCCGGCATTCGCCTAAAAGTAATGCAGGGAAAAGCCTAAAAAAACCTGCATCAGGTAGATCGGGCATTGGGTACTTGTCCCACGCCCTTCCGATGGCAGGAGAGGGGTTTTCTGTGGGGTCGCTGCTTTCCCATCGCCGTGCCTTGACCGGTTTAGGAGGCAGATGGCCGACTATTCAAATAGGAATAGCGGACAACTCTTACCGTATGCCCAAGGTCTACGACCCCGGAACATACACCTCTCAAAACAGGCCGAGGTACCTCGGCATATGGTAACCTTAGTTCAAAAAAACCAGAGAGATGTGAAGGCATCCCCAAAGGTAGCCTCCGCCAAAGCTCTCTGGGAAGGTTCACCTGTGACAGAATTCTCTCGCAGGCTTCCTTCGGGGCCCTCTGCTGAAATTCCGAGCGTCTTATATACCTTTTTGAAGGAAGCCTGCGAGAGGATTTCTCGCAGGTGAACCTTCCCAGAGAGCTCTGGAGGGGGCTACCTTTGGGGATGCTCTCACATCTCTCTGGTTTTTTTGAACTAAGGTTCCCACATGCCGAGGCACCTCGGTCTGTTTTGAGAGGTGTATGTTCCGGGGTCGCAGACCTTGGGCATACGGCAAGAGTTGTCCGCTATTCCTATTGGAATAGTCGGCCAGCTGCCTCCTAAACAGGCCAAGGCATGGCGAGGGGTAAGCTGCGTCCCCACAGCAAACTCCTCTCCCGCTATCGGAAGGGCGTGGGACAAGTACCCAATGCCCGACCTACCCGATGCAGGTTTTTCTAAGGTTTTCCCTGCATTCCTTTAGGCGAATGCCGGGTAGGATCCTTAAAATATAGCCCGGGGGCCCTAGTTAACCCTTGGCTACCTTCCTCCACCCTTCCGCATCCCCCCTTTCAAATCCCTTCCTATGCTATTAAAGGGGAGTTGCCCAAAGTGGATTACCCTCAAGTAGCCTGTTGCCCTAAAAAAAAAAAAAAAATATACCTTTTTTGCGGAGCTCTCGAGAAGGAAGCCTGCGAGAGGATTTCTCGCAGGTGAACCTTCCCAGAGAGCTCTGGCGGGGGCTACCTTTGGGGATGCTCTCACATCTCTCTGGTTTTTTTGAACTAAGGTTCCCACATGCCGAGGCACCTCGGTCTGTTTTGAGAGGTGTATGTTGCGGGGTCGCAGACCTTGGGCATACGGCAAGAGTTGTCCGCTATTCCTATTGGAATAGTCGGCCAGCTGCCTCCTAAACAGGCCAAGGCATGGCGAGGGGTAAGCTGCGTCCTCACAGCAAACTCGTCTCCCGTCATCGGAAGGGCGTGGGACAAGTACCAAATGCCCGACCTACCCGATGCAGGTTTTTCTAGGGTTTTCCCTGCATTTCTTTAGGCGAATGCCGGGTTGGATCCTTAAACCATAGCCCGGGGGCCCTAGTAACCCTTGGCTACCTTCCTCTACCCTTCCGCATCCCCCTTTCTAATCCCTTCCTATGCTATTAAAGGGGAGTTGCCCAATGTGGATCACCCTCATGTAGCCTGTTGCCCTAAAAAAAAAATTATACCTTTTTTGCGGAATGACAGTAAGTGTGTTCTAAATTGATTATATATATACCTTTTCGACAATACACCTAGCAACAATTATCTTCTCTGCATTCTCGCGCCAAACAATGATGTTCTTTACAATGCTCTGGCCTCAAAGTTACGCCGTCAATAATTAACGAAACAATCTATTACTACATATTTGTAATCTCTACAATATATAAAATTTTAAGATCTACGAGTAGAAAATGAGATGAGACTGTTAACCTTGAGGTTATTGTACTGTAAAAATGAAAAAAATTACGTCTGATAGAAAATAATGAATAAGAAAGATAACCAATACAGGCAAAAAAGCTAATATATAAAATGCTAAGATTTTAGACATTGACACCAGGTAGTTTTGTTTCTCTAGGCTCTTCTTAGCACCTGACGAAAGGTGCAAGGATCCCAGAAATGATGTGTGGTATTTATATGACATTTTTTGTCTGTATTGGCTATCTATCTTATTCACTATCGTACTGTACATTAAAAACAGACAAACATTAAGTTTTAAATTATCGAAGACTTTTAGTGACGAGTCCTACCCTTTCTACTGGTTTTTCTGCAATGCGAACATTTTACATTTATTTCAAAGTTCATCAGTTGACTTTTGTTTGATTTAATTGTGCATAATCTATACAACCTTAAAATGTGTTGGTGTATGAAATTCGTTTGAAACAAAGATAACATATGTATTACGTGTGTTATAATAATCGATATAATAATCATCTAATAATATTTTGATTTGTGCTTCAACTGTACGAAACAAAAGGTTTTTGTTTGCAATAAATAGAAGGTTGCAGATATTAACAAAATATAATCTATTTTAAATTAAAATAATTAATCATTCATTAGAAGACTTACCTGTAGCACCAAGATGAATTTGGTAATAATTTAGCAACACCAGAACTAGGCTGAATCTCTTTTTGATCTCCTAAAACCTGAGCTTCGTTTCTCCCGTGTGGTTGTTCTGGCTCTTACCCGTCGTCTACGCAGTTCATCTAGTTCGGTACTGTGCATGTGCATAAAGGAAATTTTAAAGGCGGCATTTTGTGAAAGCTTTTGAAGCCGCTAATGCATTGTTCAGCGCGTCGCGTCGCCCTTTCTCTCTGCTTCTTGACGGCAATAGCTTGGTTGCGGTAATTCGCCGCGAAATGGATGTCGGATTGTTTGTGCATTACCGCCAACTTCATCCCCGTGTTAGTCGAGGCGGACACGCCATATTCCAATAGCTAATTGGATTATTTGATGAAATGCAATTATCATTTGAGTGTGATTACATTTCGCCTCGCCACACCATGTACTGATTGAGTTTAATGACCTAATAGGGTAATAGTGGTAGTTAGGAAGCGCTATAGCTTATTCGAACAATTGGTGGTGAACAGTTAGAGTGTTTATCTCTTAGAGGTTTACCATGTCAAATGGTATTCTAAAATTCTATGTTATGAGAAGCGAGCAACAGTTAATTTTGCATTCTATTACTTACCACAACAGTCAATTTCTCACAATAAACAGCAAATAAAACTAAAAATTGTTATTCTTGCAACAATGCTTTAAAACACCGCCACAAATAACTAGTTTCAATAACTCTATTAAAACTAGTTAGAAGTAGTTAATTTGAAGTTCAAATAACAAGAAAATGTCTCCGCCCAAATGAAAATAATTTAACTTAATGTCAGTTGTATAAGTTTTAAGGCGTGTGCTTTTATTACTTTTATTTCTGGTCTCATTTTTAGTCATCATACCACTGTGAACAAAATGTAAGGTGAATTTATTTATAAAATATAAATTTTTTATTTATTCTTCCAAATCAATTTCATCCCCTTAAAAGTAATCCCCGTACGATAAAACGCACTTTTTCCAACGCTTTTTCCAGTCCTCGAAACAGTCGGAATAGTCTTTTTCCAGTATAGCCTTTAAGACCTTCTTCGATTCGGTTTTTATCTCCTCAATCGTGTCAAAACGTCGTCCCCGCATTGGCCTCTTGAGTTTGCTGAATAGCCAAAAGTCGCACGGAGCCAAATCAGGCGACTACGGTGGTTGAGGAACGATATGAGTCGAGTTTTTGGCAAAAAAGTCGCGAAGAACCAATGCAGTATGACACGGTGCATTATCGTGATGAAGGAACCAACAGTTGTTCGCCTATAATTCCGGCCGTTTCAGACGAATAGCTTCACGCAAACAACGCATAACGCTCAAATAATATTCTTTGTTGACAGTTTGGCCCGGCGGAAGGAATTCATAGTGCACCACACCACGATAATCAAAAACTGTCAACATGACCTTGATTTTCGATCGACTTTGCCGTGGTCTTTTCGGTCTTGCTTCACTTTTTGCACGATATTCGCTGGATTGGTCGGTGGTTTCTGGGTCGTATGCGTAAATCCAAGTCTCGTCTCCAGTAATGATGCATTTCAAGTGGTCCTTATAGTCAGACAGCAAAGATTCACACACATCAACGCGACGCTTTCTTTCCAAAAAATGGAGCGATTTTGGCACCAATCGAAACTCGACGTGTTTGAGACACAAAACATTCTTCAAAATGGTTTGGGCTGAGCCAAATGATATTCGAACACTATCAGCGAGTCTATAATTGTCCATCGACGATTTTCAAGCACCAAATCTTTGATTTTTTGGACGTGGCCCTCGTCGGTCGACCGTTGATGGTCGTCCAGAGCGCAGTTCTTCAACGCGTTATCGACCCTCTTTTAACTCGTTGTACCACTTATAAACGTTTTCTTGTGCCATAGTTTGATCACCAAAGGCCTTCCGCAACATTTTCAACGTGTCCGCACAAGAATATTCGTTCCGCAATCAAAATTTGATGCAAGTTCTTTGCTCAACAAAATTATTGCAAAAATCGATAATTCACTTTTGGTTGTTTACAAACACGTGTAACTCGGAGATAATTAAGCCTTTTAACAAACAGACGCTTGACAAATATTATAGATAGTCCTACCAACCTAGGGAAAAAATTACCTTCCTTCCCTAATACCCGGGAGTTTTAAATGACAATTTCACCTTACTTTTTGATCACAGTGGTATGGTATTTTCTTCTGGCGATGATTAAATGCAATAGCGATGTCGTCACAGAACATGAACCCTATGTAGAATAATAAATTATAAAATCCGGAGATCAAAATGCAGTTTACTGTCAGGGAATGAACTGGAGACATCACTAAGGGCACACGTCAGTATCAATGGCGTGTTTCGCAGTTTGTGTAAGTAGGAAAGACAGAAAAAAATATGTAAATTACATGGATTGTTTTACTAAGCATCAATTTAGAATAGTCAAATATGTAAAAGTATTTGCAATTATATATCAGAAAATACATATCGAAGATGCGAACATGATCTGTGTTCCAGTACTGCTCTTGGTTGTGACACGAAATAGAATATCATTACCGACACTCACAAAAATAATATTCAGTAATCGTAAAATAGCTACGCTGTCTATAAGCAAAACTTTTCGATAGTCTTCAACGATCTTATTATTATAGGCGACAGGTTATTTTGAAAACAAATATTGTCATTAAGTAGATTTTGGAATACGAAGCAAATATAGTGTACAAATGAGGAACTTTCAACCAATTTACGCCTCATTATTATCACATACTTTGTTTAAAAGTATTTAATTTCTGGTTAACTCTAAAAACTAATTTGTTACTTTATAACACTAGATGTTCGTTCCGCAAACAAAATTTGATGCAAGTTCTTTGCTCAACAAAATCACCCATTGGAAAAATCGAAAAATTCACTTTTGGTTGATTACAAAAACACGTGTAACTCGGATATAATTAAACCCTTTAACAAACAGACGCTTGGCAAATATTATAGAAAGTCCTACCAACCTAGGGAAAAAAATTACCTGCCTTCCTAATACCCGGGAGTTTTAAATGACAATTTCACCTTACTTTTTGATCACAGTGGTATACTGTCAAAATTAAAATATAAAACGAGTTTGTTAACAGTATAATAATTAGGTAAATAATTTCCCAAATAACAAACAAAATTAAGTGCTGAATAAATTCGTCTCTTTTCCGCAATCCTTTTCACTTTCGTTGCTTGAATCAACTATGCTTGAAGAAGCGTAGTTTAGTATTTATGAAGCATTAATTTTTGTCTGTTATGCGGCTACTTATTTATTTAATTCTTATAAATATACTATAAAACTACAAATTACAATCATATATCATATAAATGAATTATCAGAATATGATTAAATTTTTCATTACATATGTATCAAATTTTTTTTAACAATTTCTTTTAACAGTAAAAATTAATTAATTTATTTAGTGAATCTGATAAGCTTCCTTAAAATGTTGTACACCCTGTTATTGAGTGGAATTGTTTTTTTCCTACCTCGTTCTTTTGCTATTGGTGCAATTCTATTACACGTTAATAAATAATTGTATTTTTCTCTGTATAATTTTCAAAAGTCGTATAATAGGTAAAGATTGTATAGAATTATTTCGATACGCGAATTCTTAGAACTTTTATATTTGGAATAAAAACGCTATATGATATAGGAAATATAGTGGGGGAATTTACGCAACGACGTTTTCTCAGTAAAGAGTTCTATTTCAGTTATTTCCCATAAAAGTGATTAACTAATTTAATTGAATTTACATTATCAGGGATTTCCAGGCTTAATTTATTGATCGGTCATTTGATCTCGCGTTTATAGGGTTGACTTGGTTGGAGTAGTTCTTTGTGATTGTGAATCGCGATGAGATGTCATTTTTAAAAATAGCAATCGACCGTTATCCCGATAGAAACTCGTCAAAAACTTTTATCATTTCGGCCTATGGAAGTTATTAAAATAATACATTCATGGATTTTTTGGTGTTAAGTTATTTAGAATAAATTTTTTTAACGTTTTTCTTTACCAATTACAACACCTGGAGATGTCCCTAATATCGGGAAGCAACGTGTTTTACTTAATGTTGTATTGTGAAATCAAATTTATTACCTTAATTCATTGAATAAATTTATTTTACTGTTTTGGCCACATTTCATTATTTTATATTTCATAAATATTCAGATCCCGTTCAGTCTATATAATTACGAACCAATGAAAATAAGGTCATGGCAAAATATATTCACTGTAGACTGATTGACCAAAGCGTTCCGTTCTGGACTTATCCGTGGAATTTCGCCTTTAAATATGAAAAAGTAAATTGGGTTAACATGTACATTCTTGATCACCAAATGAATATATTTCAGCCGTCACTTTTCTGTTTCCTGGGAATCTGTTTGTATGGGTTGCTAGACTGGACAACATAAAGCTGATTCCGAAAGTGCGTAGATATATTTCATGGGATATTAAATAATTGACTTCCGACATAACTATCTTGAATTTCTATGTTACGATTTTCTTATCAGATTACTAATTTTTTTATATATAGCATGGAATGTGCATGATTAAGTGCTAAGTGTTTGATGTAATAAGATGACTATGACCTTAAGATGTCGAAAGATTCTTCTATGATTTTAAACTGAGTTTAAATAAATTATTTTAATGTATGATTGTCGACTTCTTGGTTTTTTTTATCTTTTAACTTGAACTCTAACATTCCACAATATGAACTGTTTAAGTGAGTTTTATTATCTGCTATAAATTTTCAATATCCACAAAGTTTTATATTGTCGTTGGAGATAATAATTCTTCATTTCCGACTATTAAAAAGAGAGCAACGCTGAATATAGATATAATATTTAATTCTTAACCATGAAGGGGTTCTTTTAACCATTGTTTTAATATACAACGTTTAATTTGTGGCGACTAGTAGCCGTCTAACGGTAACCCTTGAGTACCCCAATGAGAGACATCTCGCTCAGGAGCAGATTCACGAGGCAGTTATTCGCTAGACACGGAATATCACTTGTCTATAATTAACTCGTCTAACATTTACGTCCCAATATATGCGCATTGTGCCGCACATCATCGGATGGTATAATTTTAATCTGGGCAATTCTCTCCTCAGTGGTTATCCAAGAAGACGCAACACAGAGCGTCGCAATAGTGTGCTTACAGACTGGAAAACAATAGGACAATTCGACCGAGCCCCGACGTAAAAAGCAGCAGCCTCATCAACCACAACCGTACCAGCAACACCGGTTTCCTGGTCCGACCTGTCGTGCTTTCTAATAAAAATGCTTGCCGGCCGTCACACTGAGTGCGCGATCCACGCCACCATCTGCACTTGAAACACCTATATTTAGGCTGGACTTAACCCTCCACCGGGAGTTCGTTTGACAGTTCGTAATTGCGAACGTCCCCTTACCCATAATCGATATGAACACCTGGCGCGTTTACGACTGCAGCCGGGGGCTACTTGTGGACGTACGGACGGGTCAGACATTTCGCAGAACGCGCGCCGACGTCAAGGTATTACTCCAGCGGAGTCGTTCCGCGAGCTCTTGACTCACTACCAGACCAGCTAGTCTAAAGCAAGGCACACCGCGGTACATTACCTACGGACGACGTCTTGATTGCCTTATAAAGGCAGAAAATAGTGAAGGTCGCATTAAATGTCATTGTCCGCAATAAAGGAATCCCGTCGATCTGAGACCCTGGGCGTTGCCCCTCCACATGATACCTATGGCTACACAGCCCTGTGGCGACTATTGCGCATCGGAAAATTGAAACAATCCAGACTGGTAACCGGTATGCATGCAGGTCTACACAGAAAATCTGCGCTGCAGACTGGTATACACAGCCGGCGAACTGTAAGAGTATGTACGCAAGTCGTCATACATTCAGCAGATATCAATAAAAGCGATATCACACAATCGTATTGCTCCATTAGAAGTAAGTGTCCAGGGTCACTGCGAAGGGTGGAGTTGAATTTGCCCGAAGGCCTTTGGCACTTGTCGCCTCATTACAGTATCCCATAATGGCTCTCAAGGTACGGCTATCTTGTGACAGCAACGGGCTATTGTTAGCGGAGAATTTCGTCATCGGATACTAAGAGATGGAGGCAAGTCCCCATCCATCGACACCTTAGCCACCAAGATATACGGTTGGTGCTCGGGTCACCAACACCTTCCACAAACTCTATGGCTGGGCGGCCGCCTTCAGTCAGTCTCCACTACCTCTCAACGCCTGTTTTAAAATATATGAATAAGATAAAGAAACCACAAATATAATATCCAATTACAAAAATATTTAAGTATTAAAAGATAAATATTTCATACTATAACTGGATAATCATCAATTATTTTTACAAAAATAAAGTATATTATCACTGCTGCCTACTTTCTTATTCAAACGTCATTTTCCGAGAAACTACGGTTACTTTTGGATTGTGATCTTTGCAGATTATTGTAAACACATTCCTCTGAAATTTCATAAAAGTTCATCACTGTATCTCACCTGACTCCGGAGATAAAAAATAAATTAAATTGCGTCTGTCCCCTGGTTCTAACGCGACTAAAGGAGGGTTAAATATTTAAACAATATAAATTAGCAAAATTATAGAATTTAAATAGTAGCCGTACATTAAAAATTTATTTTATTCTGAATTATCTATAAATATGTTCATTGTTTTGTATTCCTGTTATCACAGAGATATCAAGATTTATAAAATTATGTGAAACGTTAAATCATAGACGACGGGTCCCAAACGGTACCTTGCGTAATGATGTTAGACAAAAGAGTTATATTTATTAATTTTGTATTTTATCTATATCATGAAACTTATTATAACACGTGGTGTCAATGAGAGACACATGTATTGTTTCCCCCTGTCATAAGGTCATCCATTATAGTTCTTTGAACAACAATGTGAATGTGTATTTTTGTTCATGTCCTTGCTTTACGCTCTCCGGCGTTCCTAGCCAAATAACACACAGCTAATATTTTGTTTTCTTTAATTAATGGAAAAAGGAAAACGTTGACTGGGAGGCTGTCGAAATGAGAATGGAAAAGCGACAAGTGCGTGAGAGTTTGGCGGGGCGAGGATGGGAGGGCCTTGTTCGCATCCTGACTCCTGGCGATTACGTCGGAGGTAAATGTTGCTGTGGCTATGGCGTTCACTGTTGACAGTTCGTGTTACTCAGCATCCGTACCGTTCACAAATACCACATACACGCCGATCTCGTCTACGCTTAACCGTTTCGGGTAGCGAGAGATTTCATTGCGCCAACACGCCATGTCCAGACCGGATGACGGTTCATTTATCGACAGCAGATGTCATGAACCAATTACCAATTGCGTCTCAAGCCAGCCACCCGGGTTTCGAAGCGAGCGGTTTTCATTATATTAACAATACTCTCAACAGCTGTAAATGTAACAGAATTTTCGTGCGCAATGTAAATCGCATCTCAGAAATTTATGCCCACTACATTTCATTTAATTAATTGTAAGTAATGTTCTATAATTTTTAATTAAGTGTATTATAAATTACCATGTTTGCAAAGTCTTGCTTTGTTTGAATTTTTAGAAACACGGATTTTGAAATTAGATCATTTAATTAAATATAATTAGAACACCTGAAGAGGTCCTGATAAATTAGGGATGATACTTCGAGATGTTTTTTATGTTATAATGTCTAAAATTAATATTAATACTTTTATTACTAAATGGGTTGATGTTTTCATTTATTTAAGGACGTTAGATAAATATAAATGTTAAAAGGTTTGTATCTTAATTAATAATTTCTAAGCATAATTATTAAACCAAACACTACCAATTGGAACAGTTTTAGATATAGATAGAAATTATAAATCCAGACAAATTTCCTAAATGTTATACATTAAGCTTCTATTACATTCACTTAATGTGAAAATTTGCTCTTCCGAAAATTTATACCTGCTCGCTCAGTGGTTAGGATTGAAGAAAGGATCCTAGGGACGGTTGTGGTTTATTATTAACTTTTATAGTTACACACACGTCACGTTTATGAACAATAAACATGAGATTATATTTCCCTATTAAAGAACTGGTTGTGCTTTTTACGAGCGTTGAATTAAATATATTTAAGACAGTTAGTTCAAAAGATTTTTGATTGCATTTTTTTGAGTTTTAAACTAGCACGATTTATGGTAGTAATTTTAGGTCTCACTATAATTTTCTTGAGATAATGATGGTGAATACATACTATTTTAAAGAACAGATAATTTGGTGTATTGTGCAGTATTTTGAATAACAACTGCGTTTCTAAATAAATATATAACTTCTTCAGCTTTGTAGCAATCATAACGTAGTGTTTACATAAGATTTAGACCTATGAAAATCTTGCGTTTACGTTTTTAATTTTCTAAATTGATTGTGACGAGAAATAAAATGTGTTGTAAACGAGCTACTGTTTGTTGGTATGACAACAGTAACATTTTAAAAATGCGGTTATTCAAGGTTTTCTATTGTGAGCAAATTAAAAAGTCCCAACTAGTTCGTTACAATGGACGCGGAAACACAAATATTCGTATTCACCTTACTTAATTACCCTGACCAACATGCCGGAATACATTTCTGTTTGAAGAGCCACATGTTTGCACGGATTGAATTTTCATCTTTGTTCCGTTTTAATAGAAGGGTAGCAGCAAAGATTATTGAATGTTATTTCATTCTTTGGGGATAAACATTCAGTAACCCGTGTAAATATAACAACAGAAATTCTTTTCTCCTTCTGACGTCACAAACAATTCAGCGTTTCATTATGAAAAAGGAAGCGGAAATTGAATCAACCTGCAGACTGACGGAAGAGCCAATTAAAAACATTTAAATGAATTTTACCTCCTCTGCGTAACCGAATAAAAAGAATTCAGATTGTAAAATTACATTAAACTGTGAGCAGTGGGAAAATTCGAGAGAAATTAAGTTACGGAATCTGGGGAATCACGGAGAAATGTCTCTACGTTTCTAAACTCATTAATAATTCCTGGACACCTGAGAGAATTTGCCAGAACATTAAAGTTGAATCTTATAATAATATTTGTGGTTAAGAGAACTTTATGAAATCAACATATGGGACGACATATAAAGGCTCTCTCATTCTGATTGCAAACAGTTGTTAACATATTCTATTAAATATATTTTCTTCTAGAAGTGTGATTTATTAATTTATAAGTAACTCATTGACATGTTAATAGTTTGCGTAAAGCAAATTTGACAATTGGATATTCCTCGATTTGGTCAAATCATTCAACATACTTTGATTCAAATGTAGATTGATGTCTTATGTATGACAGTTTCTTGTTTGAAGAGCCAATCTATAAGAGTAGATTATTTGTTTTAATTGTCAATATTACTCACGCTTTCACAATTTACAGTTGTCATATTGTTATTTATATGGGCCTACATAATTTTGCAGTGCCAAAATGTGTTCATATCCGCTTTTTAAGCACCCTATAGAACTAATTACCGTAAATGTGTAATGAAAGTTTATAAACTTTACAGTTATTTGACTATTATTTTACACTACACTATTTACTATCAATTATTTTCATAATAATAAAATTCAGCTTTAGTTAACATTAAGTTTATTTATCAAAACGTTCACCTTTGCCAAGCCATCATCCACAAACACAGAACGTCTGATGGTTAGAGCGTTACATACCGGAACAGTAATTAAATCCGGTTAAAAACATTAAATTTTTTGATTGCTGATTTGATTGCAAACACGGCCAACTTTCGCAACCTTCCAACTAGCCGTAGCCGTGACTGCAGCCTTGAGAATCTTTCAGTTACTTTGTGGTTTCATTCCCTATCTATCGACCTTAATTACACATATAAACGTAAAAGTTCCTTCTAAAGATCTCTAAAACTAAATAATATACTCCAAAACTGGATATACAGGAAAATCGTCTTATGGGGTACGTTAGTTATAATAATTAAAGAATTGACAATGATCAGGGAAATACTTCTAAATACAATAAAATCTGTTAATGGTAGGACATTTCATACAGTTGAGTACGAGCTGGTAACGTCCAATAAAACGTTTAAGTGTTGAACTTACCGCAGCAATAATAGAAATAGGGTCACAACACATATTTGATTAAAACATTAGCGTAATTTACACATCCTAATTATTTCGAAAGTCCAAAATTACTCTAAGCTTAGGAAAACCTCACATTGTCGGCACCTTGAGATTTCATCAACGTCTCTGGTGAGTGGGAGGAGTTTGAACTGCATTTTATAATAATTCTCACCCCATGAAGTAAGGGTTGAATTTAGACTTAAGCTTTGTAGAGAGTAATAGTATTATTTTCTGTAGAAAATATTTATTCGTTTTGGCATTATTTTAAAATTCACACCCCACAGCGATTGTTCCAAAATCGTGTGGCCAATTTATGTCAATCTTGGTTGAAATTATTCCACTCGTTTAATTTATTTTGATATCATATACATATTTTACACAAACATAATTTTTAGTGGCTACTGTAAGAGACGTTTGATTGTAATTTACTTTTCTTGGTCCTTTAATAGATATTACGTTGTTTCGTAACTCAATTTTATAATCACAATTGCAATAAATAAATATTCATTTTCCAATACCAAAAGCTAGTATGCCGGAAGTTGTAACAAGTATATATTCATTTATTGATGAAGTAATATGTAGAGACAGTTTTTTTTTCAGTTTTGTCTTGTAGAAATTCCATTCTCTTCTTTGCAAGTAGTAGGCAACATTCGCAATTTCGCACAGTGTTATGGTTTTATTTTCAAGTGCCTTTGTTTCATTTCATAAAAAAATAAGAGTGAAATTTAAAAGTCTCCTTGGGTTTAGTTCTGTTCACCTATTCCGTGGTTGTAATTTTATTTTTACCTTTTTTAAAAAAATTATCATTCTGTGAAAATTAATTGAACAGAGAAAAAGGTACTAATTAATAAGTACATATCGAAATAATAATGGAGAATTTAAAAATTAAGAAGGTAAATAAACAAAATATGTGGATACTTTGAAATTGATTGCTATTTTGAAATTACAAAGTTGGATATAAATGTATGTATTAGATAACTAATAATTATTCAAATATTCCTTGAGGAATTTTGTTTCAGTGTAAGTGGAAATTTTATTATTATACATCAGAGGATATAAAAATTGTTTGGTTTAGTCGAATAACAACAATGAGTGCATCAATACTTCTTTAAACAGTAAATATTAGAAGTGAATTTTCGAACATTTTAGTTGACTTGTATAAGGATTTGTCATGTTAGACTATGTAATATGTTTGTTAATAGTTCTTTTATATAATTAATTTGTTACATATCCATTAAAGAAAATTTGCTGTGGAACTAATGTTACGTAAGAGGGAAGTTACGATATCAACTAAACACAAAACTGACATGCGTAATGAAAGAAAAGCATACTCCCAAAGTTTTAAATTGTGAGTTAACAATTCGCAAAGGTAAAGAGAAAATTCTCTAAAAGTTTTAATTAGTTTTCTGATCTCAACGGGATTGTCTTGTTATTATTAGGCAGCCAAAACTACGGCGTAAGGTAGTTAAAAATAAAAACTTTTAATTAATTTAAAACATTAATTTACAGGAGTATTAACGGGTAAACGTAGTTTTATGGGAAAACGTTAATTTGAGTGAGACAATTCGACTCTGAAGATTGATTGTCTTACAGAGGCACACTCATGCATAAATAACATTAAAAATTTGTTTTATTCTTTTCCTTGTTCACCCTGAATAAATTTGAAATTTGGTTGATTTAAATTAAGCTTTGTTTTTTATGTCATGGAATTATAATTATTAATATTTTTTTTTGTATTCATTATCAGTTTATTTATGAACCTGGAGCACAATTTCAGGCAAAAGTGCCTTCACATGTGCTGAAATGTTTTAGATTTCTTAATAATATATTAAATTCAAAGATAAATCTTCATAATAATTCCACCAAACTGAAGCCCTTGTCTAAGTACCTTAAATGGAAAGATCTATGTTTGCTAGAATTGTTTACGATTCTTGTGAATTGTTTCCTAAGTCGCTTGAGCGCTTCTCGTACATTTCAAAGGAGCGCGTATTAATTACCGGAACCAAAATTTGAGTGGCGCTTAATTTATATTTCCTTTGTACTGCGTTTAAGACGTAAATAACCATTAGCGAAATATTTCTATAATTCTGACGCTACGTTTCTGAGAAGACAAGTATTAATAAACATAAGTTTATATTATGGATCTTGTATGCGCTTTTACATAAGGCTAAAATAACAGTGATTATTCCATTGCATGAATAACAAGTATTTAAAGAAAGTAAAAAATTAATGTTATTTTTTTTTCAGATTTGAACAAACTTATTGATTTATATATTTTACGATATTATTTTATAATATACTTTTTCACATGTCTGTCCTATTATAAATTTCCGCGCAAGTATTGAATACCAGTCCAGTCATTCAGAATGTGGCTCGTGGTGTTAATCGTTTCCGCAATAATTAACGATTTTGTAAAGTTTATGCTCAAACCTTTCCTTGGGTCTTATTTATTGTGTCAATTAAAAACTAATAAATTTCGCCAGATGCTCCCAGCGCTAATTTATTAATACCGACACTTTATGAACGTCTGTCTTATTGTATTTGGTCGTTGTAATGTACGCACTACTGCTTGCTTCTTTCGATTGATTAATTCTGTAAACATTTCTATTCTGTTTACTAACAGCCTTATGAATTATTGCAATATTAATTAAGTCTGATAACGAACCAGTTATTATTTATTGCTTTTCATCGTTTACTTGTGAAATATTTTTAGAAACACTCGGCCTCAACACTTAATGTCTTATATTTAATTAATAATATATTACGTACGATTTCTTAGGAATTCGGAATTGGTTTTATGTAGATTTTACAACAAAAAGCTTTATATTAGTCCACTGCTCTATCCTTACATTTTCTTGATTAAGAGAAATAAATTGTTACGTAACAATCGCAAGCTGTTGAACTTTATTCAATACATGTGGACTAATATAATTTTTACCATTCATCTGATGTATTTACAGATGTACAATGTGTGTGGTATGCAACAATAAAAGTACGAGTTTCTTGTGAAAGCAACTTAAACGTTTCCGATTATTGCTTCTACCAACAACTCCTGTAAGTTCAGGATTTCTACAGAAGCTGTAACGTATTTCTGAACTTGTATCGTGTACATTAGGCTTAAATTACAACGATTTAGTGAGTGTCTTTAGAACTATGTGAGTAATTCTTAAACAAATACAAGCATTAGTGGGATAAAACCCCTCTGATCCTTTCTCTGAGAGCGTGTTGAACATCTGAGCCACAGGTGTAAATGTTTAGTCCGGAGTTTTGCTCACGCCAGCAATAAACTCGAGCAAGAGTGTACTAGACTGTGTTACACAGCTAAAGCAGCGCGCTCAAACTCGCTGGTCTCGCTCCACTTTGCTGATTAAAGATAGACGTGAGGCGATAAGCGCTGTCTCGATAAGGAATGAGGAGATCGTAACCAAAGAAAAGCAGACTGAATTTTACGAAAGTGAATTTGGCCCTTGTACGATCCCTCAATGAGAAAGGTTTTAAAAGGTATTCTACACAAGAGTGTTTTCAGAGACCAAACTGCCTAACAGCTCTTCAAATGAAAAATAATTTTAGCATTCATTTGCAGAAGTTGTAGAATATTACAGGATACTTAAATAATTAAAACAAATTATTATTCCGGATAAGTAAAAATCAATTGGTAAAACCTTTAATAATAAGATATATGTTTACAGCAATAAAATCATCTGCTAAAATAAAAATTTCAGGTATCATTACCTAATAAATGTAAGGTTTGCGTAAATAGAGCGGATCATTTAGTGAACGATCAATTGGAGTTGAAATTAGACACTTAAAAATTCTAGCATGACACAATGAAATCAAGCGATCCCGGAAACGTTTCATTCGACGCTAATAATGGCCGCTTAGGAATGTTTTTAAATTTCTCCCCTTCTACCCCTCCCCTAGAGGCAGAATGTGGGCCTTAAACCCTCAGTGTTTGTTCCTGGATCGTAAGTAACATGTGTATAAAATTTGGTGGAAATTGGTCTACGCAATTAAGATTGTAAATGGAAATTTGTTTCACCCCCTTCCACACTCACTGCTAGGGGCCTGAACTACACATTAACCAGTATGGTAAATGTCAGAATTAAACTCAGTGACTTCCATAACCCCAAGTTCAATACCAGTCTCCATTGTTTACTCATTACTTTATGTAATAGCCTTTGATCCACATCCTAACTCACCACACATCTAGGGGCTGAATTACAACATAAGTGACATAGTGAATTTCAGAAATAAAGTAATTGATATCTATAAACCTGGATTTGACACCTATCTCGGTTATTTAACGTTTATTTCATGTAACGCACCTTGTGGTGCTGTCTTCGCATGCTGTAAGGGATTGAAATTGTACACTAAAACATTTGCAGAAGAAACTATTAATCTCATCGACCCCTAAAACTAAATATTAAACGAAAAAAAACGACCGTCATAATATGTTTTTAAATTTCACCCCTGTTTGATTTCGAAATCCCGACAGAAACCATCGCGAGGTTGCGCACAACAACTCAGTAACGTTTCATCGCAATCTGATTAATAGTTAGGGGTGCATATGGGACACACAGACAGTCATTCATTTTTATATAGAGAGAGATTTCTTCGGAAGAATAGCTCTTAGGATAATGAAGTATATTTATAATTATTATAATCAATTATACTATTTCTCTGACAGGTACGACAATTAAAATATATACTGTAATGCCAATTAAGTAAGACATTAATTCTGAAATTAAAAATCTAAATTTTTAGAGAAATATATTCTTACGGCGGTACGGAGCATAGCGACAATGTGGCCAAGCATTGTTCCTTTGTCGGAAGGCAGAAGCGCGCTCAAATTGCGAGACGAGGAGTTAGTTGGCTGGAAGGTTTGGTCAGATGCAGGACGCATTAAGATATTGAGAAGTTTCGTTCCCAAGGTTTGACGAGATAAAGTTTGCGGTGGGACGTCGTCGAATAATAACTGTTGATTGGAGAAGGATAGAGCAGGTCGCATTATGATATGGTCAAAAACAGTTTGCAGCGAAATATTGAGAATTAGCATTCAACAGAGTTGATTGGTCCCTGAACATTTTGCTCAAGACAGAACATTCACTAGAGCATAACGACGAAACCTGCTAAGCACAAAACAGTTTTGTGCACATAGCTGAGCAGAGTTAGCAGAAGTCACCCAATGCAAGCGGTCTGCACAGAGGACGAAGGTGGATCATCCGGGTTCCTGAGTTTGATGTAAAAATATTGATTTAGAATCTGTGAGTAGAAGCAGTGTAAATCCCGCCATAGTGTTTCGACAATTAAAGGTATCCTGGTATGCCGGGTAGACGTGAGTACAATTTACAAATAACTGAGTATGTAAACCTGATTAAAAGATAGCCGTCAGATTTCGTTCTCTTCTTATTGCAATTTAATTTTTTCTCATTTAATTGAGTAACCTTTCTTTTCCAGTAATTGTAAATTGTTGATAAGATTATAAATAAAATGATTCGCCATTATCAAACCCAGTTATGACCCTGAGAGACTGAGATATATTTAAATTTGTAATTGTTTGTATTGCTAAAGTAAATCTTTTGTTTGTAAAGTTGAAATAATTTTTATTTATTAAACGCCTTCCATTTAATTATTACAATTTATTTACTGCAAGATTGACGCACGAGTAATTTTTAAAGCAATACGTTACGTTTGAGTTCTTGAACGATAATGTATATTTTCTGAATTCATGCAGTTAAGAGAAAGAATCATTTTGAAACAAGATATGCATCTCGAAATATCGTTATTTAAGAATAGCAAATTAATCCTTCAAAACTAAATAATTTACTCACCTGATTAAAAAGTATAGAAATAGTTTTCTAAAGTTAACTTAGGACTATACCAGTAATTGAATTAATATTGAACAAAATTTAACTTGTGTATATCTGTTGAATATAAATAGCTTGTAGCATTTTGAGTTATTTCAGCAATATTTATAATTCACGCTCTTTGAATTCATAACAGTTTTTCATTGTAAATATTCCTTTATGAGTGTTTTCTCTACGTCTATTAAATATAATTAAAATATCAGAAGATAACATTACAACCTAGTAACTTAAGGATATATTGCTATCTTCCTTATGATATCGAAGAGAATTTTACGTTGGTTATTATGTAGCAGCGGGGTTAGTTAAGGAATAAATTAATAACAATAGAACCAAAGGAGTAATACTAGCAAAAAAATGTACTCTAGCTCGATTAAACATTATGTTCTCTTTCACATCTCACGTTAAGCGAGGCCGTGGATACCGATCCTGAAGGCGTGACGCGGATGGATAAACTTGTTTTGTAATTACCGTTTCGTCCAGGTGTCATCATAATGTGATTTGCTCAGCTTTTTGTGGTATCCTTTCTACTCGCAAGTCACCTTACTAGTCGGCTACTTTTTCAGTTATAATCTTAGTCGCTGATTATCCAGCGTGTGTTCCACTAACCGGCGACAAAGAAAATAATATAGCTCGCCTATCTTGTATCCGGTCTCGTAACAGGAAATGATCAGATTGGGAAATGAAATAATATGCTTTTCAAAAATTTGAATATTTAGAGAACAAATTATTGGGTGTTCCATTATCTATACTAGAAAAATTATGAGCGGGCAGAAGAATGAAGAAATAATGATCCTACGTTTATAAAAAAAACTCAGTTCGTCTTCCTGGAAAAAGATTAATAATCAGAGATAAGCGTAAGAGTCAGAACACTAACTAAATAATACTATATTCAACAAGAAATCGTTCCCTTAATACACATATCAAGGAACATAATGTAATGCCAATTAATTAACACATTAATTGTAAATTTGAAAATATAAAAATTGTTTGAGAAATATATTCTTAGGGCGGTACAGAACAAAGCAACAATGTAGCCAGGTATTGTTTCCTTTGTCGGAAGAAGCAATGCGCGCTCAAAATTACGAGAGAATTCAGTTCACATTATGATATGGTAGAGTTCAGGTCAAGTTGGCTGGAAGGTTTGGTCAAGTACAGGTCGTATTAAAATAGACTAGATATTCTTTTAAAAAAGTAAAGTTAAGTAGAAGCAGTGAGCAGTCAGACACGACAGAAGTTGATCGAGTTGAAATAGACAAGACAATTTCAAATATTCAAAGGAAATTTGCAGAGAAACATCGAGGATTACCAATCAACAACTTAATTGGTCCCTGAACATTTTGCTCAAGACGAAATATTCATTTGAGCAGATCTACGAAACATGCTAAACACAAACAGTTTTTGGTGCACATAGCCGAGCAGAAGTAAACCGAGGGAGAGACGAAAAGGAGGTTCATCCTGGTTCCTGATTTTTAATCTAAAACTATTAATTTTAGAATCTGTGAGTTTTTAGAAGCAGTGAAAAACCCCGCCATAGTGTTTCGTCAAGTACAAGGTATCCTGTAATCCTGCCGTGAGTAACAATATAAAATAAATAATTATGTAAACCTGATTAAAAGATAGACGTCAGATTTCGTTTTCTTCTTTTGATTAAAAATTGTAAATTAGAATCCATCTTTTTAGTTTAATTTTGTTGACAAGTAAATTTCGTCATAGTTAATTGACGAGAAAATCTTTTCTCTTTTAAATTGGAATTTGTGTTTAAGTTGAGAAATAGAAATGATTTGCCATTATCAAACCCAGTAGAGACCCTGAGATATTTTTAAATTGTGTAATTGTTTAAATTATTGCTAATAAAATTTTGTTTGTAAAGTTGAATTTTTCATTCATTTAAAAGCCACTCCTTATTGTATATTACAATATATCTAATATTAAACTTCCCACTGTAATGGAAAAAACTATGTGATCTTAAGTTTTGGAAAGTCTGCTAACCATATCGTTTTATTTTGTTTAATTTCAAATCGACAGTGATTTCATCTGTTGCGGCAAATTACTTCTTATTCTTAATTATTTAATTAAAATGTGTTTATGGCGATCCAACGTGTTATGCATACTGTCAATTATGAATATTACGCAAAGCAGACGCTCTCCTGCGGACGAGCCCATTGTTTAATTCAAGCAGGCGGCGGTGACAGCCAAAGAGCATCGCGTAATGACTGCTGTTTGTGCGGCGGTCAGCAGCGTACACACACACGCGCGCACAAACGCACACATACATGGCGTAACGAGCTGCGGCTCGTGATCAACAAGAGTGGGGGTAATGAACAAGTGACAGGTAAACAACAACGTTCTCAATCGCAGTCCGCCACTGACAGCCCCGCAGTCCTTTGCTCGCGCAAATTCAACGGACGGGGCGTATTATTAAGTGAATGTATCCTGAGGTTCCTTGTAATCCAGCGCAACACGCCATCAAACTGGACTAAATACAATCCTTACTCATGCTTCCAATTCAAGCTATTTAGTTTCCCATTTACATAAAATCCGTTCGCATATAATCTCTCACTCAGCTAATTATTTCCTATCTCACCTTGTAGTTGGCTAAAGTTTTGAAAAACAGAACTTATTTAAAACTTAAATACTTAATAAAATAGAATATTTTGTCGTGTATTATTACGGTTTTTAGCGGGACTAAAAAAGCAGAGCAGGGTGTTCCCGGACGGAGCTGACTGACGAAATTCATATGAACTATCTGCGAGAAAGTCAGGCAGTGGAAATTTACCAAGTTGGAGACTGTTATTTTAATACATCGATGTGGCAGATTTTGAAATAGTAGCAGCTGTGTGTGTCCGTGACGATCAGTTTAAATTATAGTATAAAACATACATTTTTTGCGGAACTCCTCAGAGCGTAATTAATAATTTATAAAGAAAAAGTCCTAAATTTAAGTCTTGAACAAACGGGATGAAATTGTATAGAAGTCAAAGGTAATGTAGCAGACATCAGTCTTCGCCGTTTTTGCATTATTTTAATGTAAATCTCTTCCGCCCCAACCCCTACGAGTCCTTCATTATAATTAGGGATTGAAATTAGGCAGCTTTGAGAACAAGACTATCAAACTCTGCGACCCCAAAAACTTTTCATTCGACGTGAATAATTGTGGATTTTAAATTTTTTTAAACCAGAACCCTTCTTCCCTCCACACATATAGTTGCTAGGGATGTTTTACCGAAAGATTATTTAGTATAATAAATTATCTTAAATATATAATCAATTGCATAGGATGGTAAAAAAGAGAAATAACAAGGAATAATAAACTTATCTACAGTAAGACGTTTCCGCTGCACAACGCAAACCTACATAAAACTTACTGAACACCGCGTACACTTGATGTAAAGAAGTGATATAAGTAAATATATTATAAATAAATAACTGTGTCATAAATATGACTTAAAATACGTAACACTTTGGATGTTTAATGTACAATTATTAGATTTAATGTGTATCATTTCGATCCTAATATTATACCTATTTTCTATGTCCAGGATTTTGACACTATTTCAGTCGAAAGTATGGTTCGTAGGTACAAATATTTCGAGATGACATTTTGTTTAACATCAGAAAGCTTTTAATTCGTGTATTTAATGCTTTTTTTTATTTTGGCCGAAGTAATTCGCCTTGCAATAGTTGCATTGAATCTTATAATGTTCTACTTCATCTTTACAGTTATCGATTATACTAGATAACACGTTACATGGTATATAATAGAAATATTAAATTTGTTTTAAAATAGGCTGAGTTTAGAATATAAAGTTTTATGTAAAGGAAATTATATGTGGATATATTTTGATTGTTTTCAGTCTTTTCCCTAGGACTAAAACCACTGAGTTTGTGGAGTCTCTTCTTGATATTATAGTTAATAAACCGAGAGCGATAAGTGTTAGCCGTCAGATAATAGAAAACGACATATAAGTTATGATAATAAAACTTATGGTCTGAGACCAAGATAACATGGTCGACGACGTTAGAAACCATGGCTCTCTTTTTATTTGGTGAGTGAAAGAATAATAAATGAGAATTCCACCAGAGAATGTAGGTTGTACCAATAAGAAATTAGACTTGAAGTTTCAATAGATAATTTGACATCTAATAAATTAAGAGAACGGTTAACTTCAGCTACAAGAGCGTGAAAGAGTATTTTTTCCTGGCTCCATGAGTTTAAGATAGTACGTGGAACTTTGTTTGACTTCTATATAGCTACACGCCAAGGGGCTGAGCTAGGACTTAACCGACAAGTTGAATGACAGAATTAAACTCAGCGATTTTCAAAACCCGTTTTGGCGCGTTTTAAAATATACACACACTGGGGTGAATGAAAGGAACTAATACTTCGATATAAATATATAGAAATATTCCAGGTCGTGCGCACAACTCACTAAAGTTTCATCGCAATCGGATGAATGGTATAGAAACGCTTAAGGAACAAACAAAGATACATTCATACACAAACATACACACACACACACACACACACATATATATATATATATATATATATATATATATATATATATATATTGTAATAATTTAAATAAAGTGGGCGCTTAAAAATAAAAAGATTGTTAAGGGAAAACTATTAAACAAGATTTATTATAAAAATTAAAACACATATAATATTTGGGATCTCAGGGTCTTAAACTGGGTTTGATAAATGGGTGAATTTATACAATCAAATTACATTTACCTTTTATGGAAGTTAATGCGTCTGAAACATAGAAGAACTTTGTTTTGGAAGAAATAACACTACAGATTGAATTTAAACAGTCCTAAATTTCATCAGGAATTAACGATCTCGTTTTATCGATAATTAAATAATTAAAAATTAAAGAACGATCTGACTTTTATCTTTTAAAAACGGTTTACAATATGATTTTAAAGTTTTTCTACTTACGGCCGCCCAGGTCTCATTTTAGGTTTTTCGTGCACAAAATTTGGGGATATCACTGATTCTAGTACTCACAGACTCTAAATGTCAACAAATTCTAATTGGCGTAGTTTTGTTAGTTGGTCTAACACTAATTGGTAGATTCTCGATGCTTTGCTGCAACCTGGATTTGCAGATCTCGTGACTTTAGTTGGAAAATGTACTTCCTTGGTTTATCTATGGCCAGCAGGTTGAATTTATGCTCGGCCACCGATTACAACATTAGTTTCACTCTCTCCTTCCCAACTGCAAAACCTTTTATAATATGAATTTTCTGGTCTTTACACCTCGCTGTTCTATGCCCGACTGCAAAACTTTTTATAACATGAAAAGTTTTGGTCTTTACACCTCGCTGTTCTATGCCCGACTGCACATTTCTGACTGCCTGTTCGTCTCGTAGATTTTGATCGCGTAGAACCTCAACAATGTTTTCTTTGCCTCGCCGAATTGTTGCGGCGTCCGCTCTATATCCTCTAATAATGAGTCCTCTACAATCCAACTTTCCAATTCGAACAATGTCTTAATGACCAATCACTACAATATATATATATAAACTAAAACTAACTAACTCCTTGGCTCGACAGCCCATGAAGGGCCTCGGCCTACCGATACAGCTGCCAGACTGTCATCTTACATGACACATTCTGGATTTAGGAGTGACACCTGCTCACAGCCTTAACCCCAGCTTTCTTGACCAGGACGACCACAGACATCCATGCCCATGCTGGGATTCGAAGCCGGGACCTCTGTGATGCTAGGCAATAACGCTGGCCACTACACCACAGTAGGCTGTCATATATATATATATATATATATATATATATATATTGTAATACCAATTAAAAAGGCTATTTATTGTTTTTAAAATAATTTAATTGTTGGCGGAACGGGTGCTTAAAGACAACAATCGCAGAGGGTCTTTCTTTGTTAGCAATGGGAGACTGGAGACCGCGCGCCTAGAGGAACTCAGTCAGCGGCAAGACGCGAAAGGAAAAATGTCTACGTCGAGAACTGGGACATAGCAGTTCGGTTCACATAGAGAAATTGAAACAGTAAAAGTCTGCGGATCCAGAATTATGAATAGGGCTATCTAGGAAGTCCAACGGCGAGATAATAGTTTACATAAAACGCAAGTAAACAGTTTTGATGGAGAGACTTATAAAATCGCAGTTATAAGGTTTCGGTCATTAGTAAAACTCCAGGAACTTCCGTTTTACCTTAACCGTTTCCTACAGAAAATGCTAAATATCGTAAAAACGACAGTCCGGCAAACACGACCCGTTCGCAAAACGCACTTTTAGGGATATAATACATCGTGGCATTCGTCTTTCTGGAAACAAAACGATCGGTGCATTTTTGCTGTCGGGCAAACACTAATCGGGATACAACTATTTTTATACTTCTTGGAAGTGTCTATTCGAATATCGTGCTAGATTCGTCTTACGAATTGGAAAAAGAATTCGTAATTTAAAATTTTGATACAGTTTTTCTCAATATTTTTTTCTTGTCAAGAAGCTAGAATATACAGCAGTTGCTTAGTATGCAAAGTGTTGAAGAAGTTTAACTTAATACATGAAAATATAAAATTAGATTAGGCTTTTACGTTTTGTCAACTGAATTGTGCAGTTGTGTTGCTATAGGTTATTGTGTTTGTTTAGTTTTCTTAGCATCTGAAACATGGCTTCCAGAAATGTTGTGTTGTTTTGATGCATCACTTGTTTTGTTTGTATTTGGCTGTTTTTCTTATTATAACTATTAGATTATGTTATAAATTTGCATTGTTTTAAACTGCACGACCTATACGGACGTTTAGATAAAAAATTAATATGGCACAATAATAATTCTGTGTCACAAAAATTTATTTTGCATGAGTGAAAAAAAATAGGAGTCATAAGTATTTGCGTAAGTTAAATAAAGAACTCTGTGAGTGGTATAATTGAAACGGTGGTTTACACAATTGAAATAATAAACAAAATTTGATCCAAAACATTTAGTTATTTGAATTTTTAAGCTATAGGCATGGAAATTTCACATCCTGAAATCAGAAAACACATATCCATTGAAGAGTGAATTATAATTTATAAAAATTAAATTGATTTTCAGGTATTAAAAGTAAGCATTCTTATAGCGAAACACAAAATGTTTTATGAATGAAAACAGTTTCTTTGAAGACTTAAGTGGTATGTGTACTAAATACAACATGCTGCGTGTTGTACCAACAGGTGGTTCTTGATTTCAAAGCCAGGATTAAGAACTTAAGTGCTGGGACAGCAAGTTATTACTCGATTTGACGGGATTTCGCAAACAAATAGGAGAAAAACGACATGGGTGATGTTATGTAAAATATTGACTGCAGACTGAATTCGCATCAACTAGGTAGATATTTAGGTTCTGGCTTCGACGTTTATCAAATATTACAACAAAATGACATTCTTAATTGGAAAACTGTTTCTAAACAACGCGAACGTTATTTATTCAGTCTATATAAAAACGAGATTATAGCTAATTTTAACACTTTCTCTGAAGAAACAGAAAACGTGTGTGAAACAGCGAAGTTATTTATTTTATTTTCCATTCATTTTACTGACAATTTTGTGTCTATATTGTTATCATATTTCATAACTCACGGCTCTCAAATAAATAGTAGACTCAATGGCTTTTGCATTGTACAAGAGTTGTAAAAATTACTATACTAGCACGCAGTGGAACATGTGGGTTACCTGTATTTTGGTGATTCAGTAATTTAAAAACACATTCAACTTTGTTTCATTTATACCTTTCGTGCATGCTTATTTACTTCATAATTGGTAGTCGGTAATACCCGGTTTATCTAATGGAAATTACTCGCTTATTACGTTCTAATTCTTTTCCCTACTAACCACAACATATCTTCTCTTTTTGCTATATTGTTGCGTTAAATTATGTTTTAGTACTGCAGTCTACTTTTTATTATTATGTATAACATTTCATACTATTTTTTTTGTTTTACTATATTGAAGTATTTCTATAGCAACATTTAATTAATTTAAATATATTCGTTTCTATTGTTTTCAATATTTTTTGCCTTATAGTATTACAAATTATATAAATATATATATGATATATTGTAATATGCACAAATTTCATTATTTAAAATAAATAACACGCAGGAGCTCAAAATGTAATATTCAAAATTATTTTACAAATTTATTTAATTAGATTTTAAAGTGAAGATAAGCCTTACATTATAAACCAATTAAAAGTTAAAATGAAAGGGTTTTAAATGAAAACAATAATTCAAAATATAACAAAATTAATTTAATAACAATAAATTTTTATCTCAGTTGAAATTTTACAAGTTGGTATTGTTGTGCCACGACTTTAATTTTCAGGGCCGGCTATCGGGCCTCCAATACAGATAGTTACAAAATGACAATTGTTTAATATTGCGACTGCAGATATAGCCGAATCACTACCAACAGAAAACACGCGTCTCTATGTGTATGCAGATGATATGGTCATCAAAGCAATCTCCAGACAAGATCTACAAGAGGCCTTAAACAATCTAACAAACTGGGCTCAAGAAAACGAACTAGAAATAAACTTTCAAAAGACAGCAGCAATGATATTCAGGAAAGGTGGCAGACACAACACAAAAGACACTTTATACCTCGGCAACAGACCAATAAGTGTTACAAACAGCTTCAAGTACCTTGGGATAACCCTACAACAGACAGGAAGCACATTCACACTACACGTGAAAGAAAAAGTAATCGCAGCTATCAGAGCAATGCAAGATATTCGGATTATACAACTCCCCATAGACACGGCCATCTCCCTCTACAAAGCAAAAGTCACCTCAATAGTCACATACGGTTTGGAATTAATATGGGAGAAACTAAATAGAAAGGACCTGAAAGATATTGAAAAGATACAAGCAACTTTTCTGAAAAAGATACTGTGTGTCTCGAAATATACGCCATCACTTGCATATGAACTCACAAGGGAACCTTTACATCAGGGTTAACTTTGCCATCTACACCTACATATCAACACGTGATCCAAGAACTAAAGGAAAAGAAGAACCAGATATGGGACGATTTCTACAGTACCACCGCCATGATGACAAACGAATGGAGGAGAGCATCATACGAACTACGACACACAGTAACCCGTTTCGCCGTGCACGGTTTTCACCACAAGATTTGTAAATCAAAAATCTTTTATCAACCAGATGTGAATTGTGTTTGTGAATTATGTGAAATGGTGTGTGACAGATATCACGCATACTGGTGTTCCAGAACATCTATCTCAATGAGAGAATTTTGTAGAGTGACCCAATTTACTTTACACATTGTGTGAAATTCCTTATATTATTATAAAATGACAATTAAAATCTTACAATGCAAAATATTCCTGACTTAAATAATTATTGAAATACACAATCTGACGATAATTATTATTTACACATTAGGTTTACAAGTAATAAAATTACTTTTTTGTTTACTTTACCCTTATCTGTTTGTCTGCGCTCGATCTCACTTGATTTTGTAAACACATCACAGAAGGGCCATATTTCACTGAATTTGCGGATGTTATATTATATATATGTATATACATATATTGTGGTAAGCACAAAGTTAAGTAATGAATAAAGGAAAATATTTTTAAAAGATAAAAATTTTTTTTTTGAAAAAATATTTTATAGCTGAATTTACATATTATATTGTTAAGTAAACGCCTCAACTATTATGAGAATCTAACTTTCAGGGCCGCTTATTTGCAGTTATTTGCAATTTTCACCAAATTACAAAAACATAAAAAAGAATTAAATTGATAATATAATTTTATACCAATAACAAAACTATTAGAAATCTGAAAAGTTATAGAAATCTGGTGGGAAACGATATTTACGTAAAGGTTTACAGTACAAAGTTTGTTTTTTTATATACCATTTATTTAGAGCTGCTGTGGTTTGTGCGCACGTAATTATATAATTTTTATAGAACACTATATTTCATAGACAGACCACAGCACTAATTTTATTCTCGTCTCACTTTCCAACACTTAGGGCGGCTTTCCTCTTTGCTGAATTCGTATTGTCCCGCTTAGTTTGCTGTCGAGAATCCCTATACTATACTATGATGAATGACTTAATGACTGTGCTGGAATGAATTCTTAGTTCTTGTTGTTGTCATCAAGTTCATTGGACGAAATTCTATTTTATGATAATTTTAGCCTACACTTTACTGAATTCGGCCACCTTTGACTGCCTGTTTCACACAACACACACTGTTCTCTGACTGTACTGGGACTGTACAGTGCTTTGACTGTTTCGTCAAGACCTCCAAACAAACACACTGCTCTCTGAACATTTGAGTTCTCCGCAGGCTCCCAAAAACACTCTGCCTTGCTCCAAAACACACGCTGCTCTCTGAATATCAAAGTGTTTACTGACTCCGCTAAAGTTCTGAGCGTCTTATATCAGCTTTCTCGACAACAATTCGTATCACCCATTACCGTCTCTGCATTCTCGCGCCAAACAATGATGTTCTGTACAATGCTCTGTCCTCAAAGTTACGCCGCCACTAATTAAATAAATAATTTTAACGAAGCATTTCATTTCAGTACACATTTGTAATCTCTTCAATATAATTAATAATTTTCGTTAATATTATTGTCGGCATAATTTTGAGGCCATATCATTGAAAATAACAGTCAGTGTGGTGCAAGAATGCGGATATTGGAATGGTTACCAGTCTTTATCTTTGTCGGCAGCGTGTGTAATACGCAGAACTTTGGAAAAACAGTCAGCCAGTTTGGAGAGACTGGTGATGGTCATAGAAAAGTCTGTTTTGGGAGCCTTACCGATTATGGGAAGAGCAGTCTGGTTGTGGAGGTCGTGCGAGAATAAACATAGAAAAGTCAGTTCTCGCGAGTAAACAAGTAGCAACGGACTGCCCGATACTAGGGTTGTCTCAGAAACGAAAATTCTAAACATTACAGACTTTTTTACGAGAGATAAACACTATGGTCGGATTGGACACTTAGTATAGGTTGGAATTGCATATCCAACTCGGTGGTTGGTACTTGGCGAAGTGAATCAAAGTTGTGAACAGTGTAATGGCCTGTTGAAATAATTTTTTATTTAAAAGAAAAAAATAGTGAAGTGTATGAAGAGTATGGTAAAAGAGCCACTCTAATAAACTGGTTCGTAAAAAAATCTTCGATTGTAAGCATTATATAAATATGAATACCGAGAGATTTATTTAAATTCCTGTAAAATTCACTGGATTTAAATTTATTTAGAACTTTTTTATATTAATTGTTGTTGTAAAATTAATTATTATTCATTTGTAACTCTTTTGATTTCGATATAATTTGTGCTAATTGCAAATTACTATAATTATTACAGGCCCAATAAGCGGCCCTTAAGAATTGGGTATCATTAAAAGCTGTGGCGATTATTTAAAAATACGTACAGAAACTAAATTAAAATCGAAATATGTATTACATTCTTGTTTTATCTTATTCAGGTATGAACCCTATAATTTATATTTATATTATTTGCTCCCAACGTGTTGGCTTTGTTCATTACAATTTTGCATATTAAATTATTTGGCACCGCAACGTGTTGGCTTTATTTGTCTTAAACTCTATAAGTATATATATATATATATATATATATATATATATATTGTAGTAAACTACCGGGGTACTTTTTAATTTGCCCCACGTTGTGGTAGCCAAAATTTAATAATTAAATATGATGGGCTTTTAAATGAAAAATTATTAACTTTAAAACAAACAACATTTATTTATCAAAACTTAGCAATTATACAATTTAATAAAAAACATATATCTCATTCTCTCATGGGTCTTTACTGGGTTTGATAAAGGACAGAACACTTAAATAACCAAAGAACCCAACATTTATCTTTAAATTAAACAGAAATATTTAATCGTCTAGACATCGACGAAACTTATTAACGAACTTATTCTACCAGATTGATTCTAAATTTAAAGAGTTTATTTTATTAACACAAAAGAAAAGAACGATATCCGACTGTATCTTTTAATTCCGTTTACACATATTAATACCATGAAATTTCAACTTACGATTACTCAGGAACACTTGGCTCGTTCATTACACACACACACTTTATAAGCTGGACGTTTAAACACTGACTCTAACACGTTGGTTTGATGAAAGCTGCTTCTCCGTTCGTGAAGGACATCTCACTTGCTCGTGGTGAAACTACTCGACACTGGATGCAATGTCCATCGAAGACAGCGGTCAAATTTTGATATTACAACAGATTAAACTTCTGCATACAAAAATGTTTATCGTTGAATAATTTTGCTATTTCTCTCGCAGGCTCCAAAATTTCTCCATACTCTGTGCTCGCCGCCGTACGCCTCCACAACTCTCACTCCCCTCTTGACTTCGGTGCTCAAAGCTCCCTCTCCCACTCTAACTAACTTCCAAAAATCTTATCTTGTATTTATATATCCCAGTCCCTTCTCTTTTCCTTTGTTCCAAAACTACGTCGCAGCTGCTCGTTGACAGTTTCCCCATTATCCCGAGATTTACATTCTGCAGATGCAGTACCTTATTTAGCAAAAATAGCTCGCTCCTCTGTCTTGTCCCAAAGCCGACCATCGAGACAGGTCTAATTTGTCTTTGCAACCTCATTTACTTTGAACTTGCATTCTCACCCCCGCACTCACACGTGCGCGGTTCTAAATTCTCCAGACCGCCCAAACTGCACCCTCCATCCTAAGTCACTAAGTCAACAAGTGACCTGTCCAGGCCATTAATCAGAAACAATGCCTGCCTTAACAGATTTATCTTGCGACAGGCCACCCGCGCGTCCCTCGCTCCCGACGGCCAAGCCCATTAATCAGCAACAATGCCTTTCCTTCAAGGCATTACAATATATATATATATATATATATATATATATATATATATATATATATATATATATATACTAGGGTGGTCTCTCCTTCCTAACGTTAAAGACGGCAGCACTAGTCAACTAAATCTAGCCAATGTGTTTTCACATGTCTTGGAAGGTACTCACCAAAATCTCAGTCATTTTGGACGCTCAGTTTTTGTTTGACAACCGTTTGAGTGAGTCGATGTCAGTGCTATTGTGAAATTGGAAAAAATAGAATATCTTGCTGACATTAAATATTTGTTTTTGAAAGAAAATACGCCTACGCAAATCAAATACTAGTTGGACGCAGTGTATGGGGATTCTCCACCATTTTTTACCACCGTGAAATTTTGTACTGCTGAATTTACCGTACCGGTTTGGGAGACGATGAACGTTCGGAATGTGCAAAAACTGCGAACACTTACGACAACCTCGTTCACGTTCATCAAATGTTGATACACAACTGACAAATTAAAGGGAGAGGGATATTAGAAGCTATGAATATGCCCAAAGAACGAGTTTGTCACATACTCAATCAAGATTTAGGTATGAGGAAGTTTTCTTCGCCTTGGGTGCTGCGTTTGCTCAGGTTAGACCAAAAGCGTGTTAGAATGAACGTTTCCAACGCTCTGTTGGCGCTATAAATCAGAGTTTTGGCGCCGGTAAATTACTGTAGATGAAACTTCGATACACCTTTATACTCGAACATATAAAATTACAGTCAAAACAGTAGACTTCGAAGTGCTAATCGGTTTAAAAAAAAGAGAAGAAACTGTTTTATCGGCTGGGAATGTGATAGCGAATGTTTTTATAGGGATCTTAATCGATTATATTCCAAAAGGGAACACCTTTACTAGCACCTCATTATTTGACAATATAGAGGCAGAAATTGCGAAAACGGTCTTTAATTGGTTTCACCAAAACAATGCGCCATCTCGCAACTTCAGCGGTTGCCATTGCGAAATACATTAATTACGATTTGAACTGTTTTACTATCCTCTTTACTCACCAGATCTATCCCCATGCAACTTATATTGTTCTCTAAACTTGAGGGCAGTGATTTTCGTTAAATCACCATAACCTTCGTAAAGAATTATTTTGCAGAGAAAAACGCCGAGTAGTATTTGGACTGTTTCAAGAGATGGGAGCATCGCTGGGAGATACGAAGCCTATGTAGAAAACTAAAAATAAATTTAAAAAAAAGGTTTTGTACCTTTGTTAGGTCGTAAACCTTTCAGACCACCCTCGTGTATATATATATATATATATATATATATATATCACCTGTCGTGACATGTAGCGCTCTATTGTACTGTCATTGAATAATAATTCTCCGATTTTATTCTTTAATTAACATTTTCATTTAATTATAAGCCATTTCTGGCTTTTGAATAATTTTTAATTCTGTGTCAGTTCTATATGTATTTAATTCCTTCGTTTTTTGTTTCTGTATAATTCCTAAGCCACTGGACGTTCTGAGCCCTACACATACGTACACCAGTTCACAGAATTGCATTAAATGCGTTTGATAGAAATCAATAAATTGAAATGAATTTAAAACGAATCACCTGCCCGAATATTACTCTTTATTTATGTGACAGCTTTACCAATTGACAAGCTGTTAGGAGGGGTGCAGATTGAATTTTTCATTGTTACGTTGAAGAGTGTATGACTCATAAAATTAATTTCACTGTCACAACGCTTCAGGTCATTTCACAACAAACCTTTTCATTCACACTAGCTCGTAAATATATTTGCATAACAATTCTCCCCGTCAAAAGGTTTGCCAAAAATAACATTTAACTGTCGCGTGCAAAAACACTCTCTACGCGAACTAATCCCAGGGCGAAATGACAAAAGCTTTTTATACCCGAGTAACGTTTAGTAAAGTGTACAAAGTTCAAATTAGGAACGGTTAACAAAATAAAAGTGCTTATTTTCAAATAGAATTAACTTTATTAGGTCTTCGGGAGATGTACGTGAACAAAGGTTTTTATTTCACTAATTCGTTACATGGATCTCATAAGCTCCTTTTGGTTCACATAAACTGCTATTTTGTGTTAAGTTTCTCTTAACTTAACCGCTAAGTGAAAACTAGATTTGTAAATAAATTAAAACGTAAAAACTGTCATTCCTTTCTTCACGGACTCGTACATAAATATACGTATAACTTGAATATAAAATTAGCACATATAATCACAGAAAGTGAACCTTCCCAGAGAGCTCTGGCGGGGGCTACCTTTGGGGATGCTCTCACATCTCTCTGGTTTTTTTTGAACTAAGGTTCCCACATGCCGAGGCACCTCGGTCTGTTTTGAGAGGTGTATGTTCCGGGGTCGCAGACCTTGGGCATACGGCAAGAGTTGTCCGCTATTCCTATTGGAATAGTCGGCCAGCTGCCTCCTAAACAGGCCAAGGCATGGCGAGGGGTAAGCTGCGTCCCCACAGCAAACTCCTCTCCCGTCATCGGAAGGGCGTGGGACAAGTACCAAATGCCCGACCTACCCGATGCAGGTTTTTCTAGGGTTTTCCCTGCATTTCTTTAGGCGAATGCCGGGTAGGATCCTTAAACCATAGCCCGGTGGCCCTAGTTAACCCTTGGCTACCTTCCACTACCCTTCCGCATCCCCCCTTTCAAGTCCCTTCCTATGCTATTAAAGGGGAGTTGCCCATAGTGGATTACCCTCATGTAGCCT
The DNA here is from genome assembly GCA_037074705.1 of Zhengitettix transpicula. Taxonomy (NCBI): domain Eukaryota; kingdom Metazoa; phylum Arthropoda; class Insecta; order Orthoptera; family Tetrigidae; genus Zhengitettix; species Zhengitettix transpicula. The sequence goes on from CM073590.1 coordinate 90,433,737, forward strand.
GTTGCCCTAAAAAAAAAATGTAAACATTCATGAGAATTCTCAGAGAGCTCTGGAGGAGGCTACCTTTGAGGATGTCTTCACATCTCTCTGGTTTTTTGAACTACGGTTCCCACTTGCCGAGGCACCTTGGCCTGTTTTTAGAGGTATATGTTCCGGGGTCGCAGACCTTGGGCATACGGTAAGTGTTGTCCGCTATTCCTATTGGAATAGTCGGCCAGCTGCCTCCTAAACTGGTCGAGGCACGGAGAAGGGAATGCTGCGTCCCCACAGAAAACTCCTCTACCGCTATCGGAAGGGCGTGGGACAAGTACCCAATGCCCGACCTACCTGGTGCAGGTTTTCTAGGGTTTGTCCTGCATTTCTTTAGGTGAATGCCGGGTAGGATCCTTAAAATATAGCCCGGGGGCCCTAGCTAACCCTTGGCTTCCTTCCTCTACCCTTCCGCACCCCCCCTTCCTAATCCCTTCCTATGCTATTAAAGGGAAGTTGCCACCATGTGGATTATCTAAAAGAAATTTTTTTATTATATTCAACACTAGCTGGGTGCCCGGCGTTGCTCGTGTACTTATTTATATAAACTCGAAAAAGTATTTAATTGAATACTTAAATATATTCCTTGAGTATTTCAGGATATAATTGTCAATTGTCACTCAGTCTTCATACATTACGAAATATTACATTGATGAAATTGTTAGCTAGACTCACAACTAATATAAAGCGAAAATTAACTTACATTTTCCGCAAGGATGGTAAAGTAATTCGTATTCTTCTTTGTTACCATTCGATCGATGGAGTATTGCTGTATAAAATTATACTTTTTATTTAAAGAACATATTTCTGCTTTATTTCATTCCTAATAAAGGAAATATTTCCTTTGTTCGTTGCGTAGTAACGTCTGTCTCTTGCGTGACGTCATTGTCCCTTGGCGCGCAGTAATTTAATATTTAATGATCACGGTTTTTAATTATAATTCTTTCCACATGTATGCTAGGTGTTTCTCACCCTCACAGTACCGTTTCTCGTATTTTGAAGAATATGTGTACCAATTTTTGTTGCATTCTGTCCACGCGATAAAATTTGTATAAAGAACAACGTAAATACATACATACATACATACAAATATACATCCTTTTTTATTATGTAGATACATACAACATACATTTAAAATTTCATTTCAGATCGTTTTGAAGATTCGTATCATTGGTTCTAGTTGTGGTGGAGGTTAATTTTTTTTATGAATTTAATATGTTTATATTTTATTGTTATACGATGTAGAATTGCACATTCCAAACGAAATGAAATTACGTATTTATTAGGCTATTAAGTCCTTTCAACTATGATAATCGTCTATAGATATTGTAAATTTTGTGTAATTATAATATAGGCTACATAAAGTCTAGAAATGATAATCTACAAAAAATTTCTTATTTAAATGTTTGAAATTCCTGAAATCCTGAAAACTGATCTGATGAACCAGAATGTTTTACATGACTTTGAATTTAATGTACTGTTACTAGAGACGTTGAATGCTTTTTTTCAGTTCCCATGTTTAATATTAATATTCATTGTTCAAATTAATATCATCTGTCGATAATAATGCAATATTTTGTCCGAATTCGCGCTGTATTTACCTTAAAATTTCGTTACCTATGTAATATCATATTGTTATTCCTGCAATTTTCACACTATATCAAGTATTTTACCTCAATTTGCTACTTTTTCAGTCTTTAATTGTTTTACGAAATTAGGGCATTAAATGCCGAAAATATTTTTATTTTTAACATTTTGTTGACCGCGTTCGGCATACGATTTATTCATTTAGTAACTATAATTCTATTATTTCTCCATATATAAATACATGTATAATTTTGGTTTCGCTGTTACTCGAATAATCCTTTGATATAGCGATATTCAAGTCAAGAATTTATGGCGTAAAACAAGACAGCCATTCACATAAAAGAACTATCAAAGAAGATTGGGTAAATGCCAAGTTTTGTATGTTCTTATGAGATGTAAAGATATAAATTACTCTGCGACACCTGGCAATAAGTCGATTAATCGAAAGCCAATTCAATGTATTATTGGAGTAACTCAAATCTTAAATTGTGTTGCATAAGTGATTATTGCTATTAAACCTATACTTCATGTGACAGTAAAGTAATTATTAAATTAAATAATAATAATGAGCTGATGTATAATTCACTGAGTATCTGCGTGTGATAGAAGAGATTTTTATAAATTTAAGGTATTGATATATTTTTAGGAAACTTTTAACTATTGTACTCTAACCTGCAACAAGGCAAACGCCAAATTCGCTTCGTATCCAAACTATGTCATTTATATTTAGACACGTTAAAAGTATTAAATTATTTAGAGTAAGTACATGACGTGTTAATTTTTGTTTTGAGGTGTAGACAGGCTATGTATAGGGTAATCCACATAGTGGTAACTCCCCTCTTATAGCATAGGAAAGGTATTTGAAAGGGGAGATGCGGAAGGGTAGAGTAAGGTAGCCAAGGGTTTACTAGGGCCCCCGGGCTATGGTTTAAGGATCCTACCCGGCAATTCGCCTAAAAGTGATGCAGGGAAAACCCTAGAAAAAACTGTATCAGGTAGGTCGGGCATTTGGTACTTGTCCCACGGTCTTCCGATGACGGGAGAGGGGTTATCTGTGGTGTTACGAAGATGTTTTCGAGTAAATACTAACATGTAACGAATAGACTGTGAGTTATATGATACAATGTTTGTTGCAGCGATATTTATATATCTTCTGTAAAAGTGAATGAGCACTACGTATGTGTGGTGATTTTGGCAGTTTAGGTTGTTTATTTTAATGAGATATTTGACCATCCCAGCATAAAATAGAGCATTACTTCTTGAAGAAGTGTGCGATTAATCGTAACTTACGGAAATTTCTTCCGACAAGAGATAAATATTTTGTATAAACAACAGCTTAACATATTTTATATATATTTTTATAATTGCAAAAATATTTTTAAAGGTTGATATTTAACAACATTTTCTTTATAATTCATACTGTCGAAGCACGTCCTTTTAATTTTGCGGACATCTTTAAAGCAGATAAAACGTCCCAACAATAGCAAATCCTCCGGACAATTTAAAATAATTCTTTAGCAACTTGTAGAGTCAGATTTTTCATATACAACTTTAATGTCTATAGCCCTTGGGAAAAGTTATTGGCGTTTCCCAGGTGGGGGGACGAGGTATAAAGAAACGAGGAAAAAAACGCGATATTTTTAGATGTTATCATTGTGTTTAAGAAATATAATAACATACCGAAAGTAACCTGGAAAATGTCAAATGTGTAATGTCGCTAAGATCTTTCTGACGAAGAAAGGCGAACAAAGAAATATCTGACTTCAGGTATGGAATCAGAGGACTCCGCTTTCTATTTTCCTGAAATATTACCCTAAAATATGGAAGGTTATTTAAGTAAACATGAAAATTATTCAATCATGTAATTTATTATTCAATTGAATTTTAGTTGCCCTATCACCAGAACTTTTCTTTTAAGGATTGAGTTGGAATTATTATTTTTCATTTCAAACAGGACCTGGTACTTTACGAAGATAAACATGTATTAATTTAATAACTTCAAAGTTTAATATAAAACTAATTCGTTTTTTGTATTTTTATATAATTTAAACTAATTTATATATTAATACCACCACAATATTAAGTTTCAGTTTAAAGATAAAGATAATCTGGAAAAATGAAAATTTGTATTTATAATTGCTTAAATATGTCATGTTGGGAATGAAATCGAAAAAAACTTAATATATATTAACAATCATTATAAAACCACACCACATTTGCAGCTGGCATAATTCCTAGAGCAGTATTTATGAATAGTCTCTTATGTTCATAATAATTATTAATATGTTCAAATCCAGTGAAATATAACCAGTGCCTTTATATTAGCGGAGACCGAATGTTTTGGCCACATAAACTAAATAACACATTTCCACTGACCTAAAATGACTTCTAAAACATTAAGTCGCGTCTGAATGCAGGAACTGAATTAGTTTCTAGTTTCCGAGGAAACTATTTATAAATTTATGTTCCGTAATATGATCCCATTACCGTGGGAACAGGCAATGTGTTCTTACTTACTCTTGGTATTTACTAAGTGAAGCAAGAAAATGTAGTTACAGGAAATCAGTGTCTTGTTAAATTGGATTAGGCTAGGTAAGTACACCAGACTTACTTTACGTCGCTTACATCAATACAGATTTGAAGAATTCTGAACGCTGGGAATTATACAAGTGCCTAAAAGCGGATAACGCGCTTGGAATTGATTATGTGCGCAATGAAGGTTTTTACACTTTTGTATTCAGATACTTTATTATTATATGTAAAATGTATTACAGCCCACGCTAATGTTTTATTCTCTGAGCTTTAACAAATCAGCGTAATGTAGGAACTAAAAATCACAGATTCATAGTAATTAGTGGGCTAATATTATTTACATTTAATCTGTATCATTAAAGAAATTTAGAAAGATGTTTTGACCTTATTTACGAACAGTTTGAAAGTAAAACATAGTTCATAATTCCAACTACAATGTCTGTTTCACGTGAAATATTAATTATCTATACACTATTTTTAGTGCATTTTAAATCTTCACAATTATGGAATTTTACCAATATGTCTTCTGAAGTTCTGAAAGAATTTAGTGATTTATTTGAGGAGAAGTGAACAGATTAGATCCATGTATGTATACTTCCACGCCAAGTTCTTACCGGACGCTCCTTACTAACATTACTGATCGAAACCTCAGAATATACTGTCTTTTATTGTCATTTATTTTTTCCTTCCTGCCTACATAATTGTTATTGAATTCTCTCTATATTAGTTCACCTCCAGATAATTTGAAATCTAAAAATTAATATATCGAAATTATTAAAAAAAATTTCCTTTAGTTTTAACGGAAGGCTTAATTTTAGAAATCGCTGTCGTTTGAATCCTCAAAAATTACAACATCAAAGTTATTATTACATGTTTACATAGGTGATTTTATTGATAAATTGTGTATTTTTTTTCATCTGAAGTGTATCCTATTTCAAAACATTACATAAGCTCTCCTTATTTGGTCGTTTCTGACGTGAATACAAACCTATATACCGCCTAATATCATGTGTTTTTATTCTCCAAACATCTTCTGCGTTTTTTTACAATGTCACTATAAAATTAAATTTCCCTTACCTGTAATAAAAATATTTTATCATGTTCACCTGCGAAATCGTAACCATTATTGGAATGCTAGTCTAAAAAATATTTGTATCTAGATGCGATAAACACGTTGAAGATAAAAATATTTCGGTTTCAAACAGAAAATAAACGATGAAAATGCAGTAATTTGAATTTAAAGTTAAAATTTGTTTTTAAGTTAATATTTTAGATTAACGTCGGTTTTATTACATGAAATAAAAAGTAGTTCATGAGTAATATCAGACAGTTTGATAACGTTTCGTTACCTATTTGTACCCTATAATTAATAATTATAATAAATTAGTGAAATTTGAAATTATAAATGTGAACTCAGTCTGGTTATGAAGAAAAGTTGCTTGATTTTCACATTTATAGAACGTTCTGAGATTGGACTTACCTGTATTTTACTTTACCTTGTATTTGAGGTTGTTTTTATTCTCATTGTAACGCACGTTCAAATATGTTTTTATAGTTTATTTAAAGTTGATTTGGTACATATCATTAAAATATTGTCAAGTGAAAAGTTCGTTTTATTTGCTTGAGATCTACAATAATTTATTGAAGAGACAAAGACAGGCTATATATAGTGGCCACTTCCCTCTTATAGCATAGGAAAGGGACAGAAAGAGGGGATGCGGAACGGTAGAGCAAGGTAGGCAAGAGTTAGCTAAATCCCCCGGGCTATAGTTTTAAGGATCCTACTCAGAAAATCCTGATGCAGGGGAAACCCTAGAAAAACATGCATCATGTAAATCGACCATTTGGTACTTGTCCCACGCCCGCCCGATGGCGGGAGTTTTAAATTGTGCCTGAGGGTGATAATGTGTGTACTATAATTGTTTAAATACTCTGAGAAAGTATATTTTTCAATTGTATTCTGCATGTTTTTGTTTCTGTTGATCGACATAACAATAATTTAGCGACTCCCCATGAATGCAGTACGAAAAAAACATTTGGAACGGAGTGTGTATTCGAGCCTAATTGAGTATGAAATAAGTAACTAACAAGTCATTATTTTCTCACAGTTTTCCCAACTCGAATATTTGCTTACCTTAATTGTTCTTCTTTTAGAGACGCACATCATATTTTCAAGACTTATAATTTTTACTTACGAAATAATGTAGTTTATAACAAAAAAAAATGTTTGAGAGTCTCTATCGGGACAATTATAAAGATTAAAATTTTCAAACATACGATCGATATGGTAGCTGCCTGGCTTAAATCAATTAGAATGAAGTTACATATTCGAAATACAAAATTTTGGTCTGTATTTAACTTAATATTTAAATTTTTATTGTTTTCATTTTCTTAAATATGATGAATCAAATATATTATGTGGGTTTAACCTAATAGAATATTTTTTGTATTTACAAAAGTTATTATAGTTCGGTACTTCTCATTACAAATTACGTGTTTTAAAGGACAAGAGAGATTTTGCGTAAATGTATTTCACCTGAAAAATAACTCGACGGAAAGCACTGAACCTGGTGATGATGATGATATCATTGTTATTAAGGATGTGTATCCATTGCCGTTATAGGGCCAGAGGTCCTCTTCAGCATAGAGTTTGCTTCTTTATTAATGACTAAACATTCTAGGTATTTATTATTTATTTTTTGGGTGGTGATCGATTCAGAATTATTTTTTATTGGTTTGGGGCGGTGAAAGTAATCCAAACGGCATATTTCGATTTAAGCCTTTGTTTTTAACAAGTCTGGGATGGGACTATGGTGGGAAACTGTGTACTTTTGTTTTACGTTATTGATGATGACGTCTGTGAGATAAGAATATTTGAAATTAGGTTTCAGGCCAAATATTATAGAGAGATTAAAGGTGGATAGGACTTAAGAATTTTTTTATGGATTTGTGGCCGTAGGATCCACGGAGATGGGAAGACGTTGTCGGATAACGTGGAAATTTAGATGGCGATGTTGTTGTAATAGGTTGATTCATGGGTACAGGAAAATGAAATGAAATACAGAAGCGAAGGATTCTTCTTTCCAGGATCCTTAGTGATTAAAGGTGACGTGGTGGGAATGGAGTAGAAACGATGTGGCTATAGTCTATCGTCTGTCGCCACTGACTTAAAAAATGCGGCTGTCGGATCAATGGATAGGTTGACTACTACTACTCCTTGGCTCGACAGCCTTGTAAGGACCTTGGCCTACCGAGACGACTGTCAGACTGACATCTTTCATACACCACATTCTGGCATTAGGAGTGACACGTGGTCAGATTGTCGATTCTCCCTCAGCCTTCACCTCAGTTTGCGTGACCAGGACGAGCACAAACATCCCTGACCATGTCGTGATTCGAACCCGGATCCTCTGTGATGATAGGCACAGACACTGGCCAATACTTCACAATAAGCCGACAGGTTGAGTTTTTAGTGTTTCATAAAATTGGCCAGCTATATTCGCACAAAACTGTTACTTTATATGCTCCATTTTGTTGATTTTTCTGTTGCATTCCGATCAAATAAAGTGTAAAGAATTATTTTTGTGGGCTGGGTTTTTACGTTAAATCAAAAAATATTGACCATTAAAGAATTTGTAATAAGTGTATTACCATTAAGCATGAAAAACTCTTATCTCAGGCACCTGTTGTTTTTACGTAGAAGAGATCTTCTGCCCGTACGAAAGACGTACTGCTATTCTGTGTTGTGTTCCTTGCTGTAGTTCTCGTACCGACGTCTTCGTATCTCACAGCCGGCAGAACGGGTTAACTGCAGTGATGACTTTTGTCAGGACCATTGCAAGGCGTCGACTCAGGGGTTGAGCACTGGCTAAGGCGTCGGCCTCCGAGATTGATTGCTGGCAAGCCGTCGTACTAAATTGTGTAGTGCTATTCTGTGAACTCTTCACTAACAAATTGTGGCCCTTTCTCACGACGATTCTGCCTCGGACTATATCAGATACGACAACTTGGAAAAGTTTACAGCACAACTCATGAGATTTGTAGATCGGTAACACTTAAAACGTGTACACGTAACGCCATACGGAGCCTTCATAATCACATCCACCAGCTGCGGTGAGCGCAGAACAACTGTCCAGTTTCAAAAGCTTATCACCGTTCCCTCCATTATAGCCTCCCATTATTTTACTTTTTTCATTATTAGAAAACTTCGTCGAAATGTCAGTTTCACTAATTCTTCCATTGTTACAAGAGTTATAACACGCAGCTGCAGTTCCTTTCTCAACGATGGCCAACAGTTCTGTCATGTTTAGGCCAACAATCGAGACAGGACACGAAAATTACTTGGATGGAAATATTAATCTCCTCCACCTCCACGCACACCTCGTCCAACATTTCACAGAAAACAACTCCCGGCATCCGTCCGCCAATGCACGATTTCGAATTCTCCAAACCACAGCAAACAACACTACCGAGACAAAGCAAAACTAAACAAAAATACACGCATTACAAAGGATATAATTGGAAAGTGAATATTTTAATCGAAAAGCGAAATTATTCGTCGATCAGTTTGCAAAGGGAGAAACTATTTTCGTCTATAATCTATAAGAGCCGTACAAAACTTCCAAACGGAAGCCGAATCAGTAACTTGCGCTCACTTTTTGTGACCAGGAGTTTTAATTTATAAGCCGCTACATTACCTGAGGTAACATTTTAATCTTTACAATACTTTTATATTTGTGTGCTTTTATCTGTGAAAACATTGTCCTTATAATTTGTCCTTATATCGTGCATAATTTCTTCATGACCGAATCCATTTATCCGACCACATGGTAGAACATTTTGGGTCAAAATTTAATTTCGTGCTACTGAAATTATTTCCTAATCTCTGATGCGTAGCCTTTGCTTAACTCATCTCACGTGTCATCTGGAAATACATTCCACTTGCTTATGCAATAATATCTGTACGTTTGAAAGTCAGATTCTTATTTAGAAGGGAAGTCATGGCTCAGCTACCACAGCGACCACATGCTGCCAAATAACCAGCCACTGTCTGCGTGGCTTGTCCATCCATACTCGGCGAATTCCGGCGCGTCGCTAATTTCGTTAAGGCGCCTGTCCTAGGCTGAGAAGCAATCTCTGCCGGATATCTGCGCTACGCTAACCGAGTTTGCCAAGTAACAATCTCGTTACATGTATGCATGAGATCCGGAACCAAGAGAAGGGGTGGAAGGGGAACCATTATTAATTCAACATCCACGCCACCCCGAGCAGAGTCGCTGAGACGCAAGGAGGGGCCAGTTAGTCAGGAATTTCCCCTAACTTTAATTAAGACGGCGGCAGCGTCGCAACGGTGCAAGGTAATTGCCATGATTGTACCTACGAGTCGTCCACAGGAATGTCCTCCGGCTACCGAAACATCAGCAAATCTCACTCTGTTAGCTCCATTCACGTTACTATGCTAAACAGCAGCCTCTTGTCTCTCACGGACTCGGAAAATTAAGGTTCAAGTTAAATAATTCTCTGTCTTCTGGATAAGAATATTGAGTAAAATTACTTAAATATGTACACATATTATACTTACAAAAAATTGAAGAAATTGTTATACGGATTATTTTGTATTGTACGTGTCAGTCTAGGGTAAAGAAGATATATATTAATTTACTTGTAAGAAGTTCCGAAAATTGTTAAATAGTTTACTTAATAAATTTTGTGTGTAAAGAATCAGAATTTAATATATTAAGAACCTTTCGTACCGAACCAAATTGCAAAGGACGTTTGTTATTACTAATAACAGCGTACGTTCTGAGAAAACTTGTGTTAGACAAAATCTTACAGAATTTATTATTAATAAAAGCTATTATTTTAAGCTGAACGCTCATGAACTAGTTATTAAAGTTCCAGATTATGATAAATATTAATAATATTTTATCCAATTTTTGTTCAAGGGAGGGTTCAATTACCAAAATGTTGAAAATTTCATTTTATAATGAATCAGAGGATTGGGTACATACGTAATTAATTTATTTAGATATCACAATAACCAGTCAACATACAACAATTAAATAAAAAATTTAATTGTCATTATAAACAGGTGCTTTTGGACCTTACAATTGACCATATTCATCTGAAAATGTTTACAAAAAGATGATTGGAAACACTATTATAGTCGTAGGATCACGTTTCAAATCATATGCGTTCACATGCAGCCTGGAACAGCCTGGCTAAGTCAAGAAATAAAAATAAACCATTAGATGGTTCCAACATACTTCGCACAGCCAAAAGCACCTACAGGTACGTCTAACCCCGGATGTAGACATTAATTTATTATATATGAACGATCGTAATGAGGCTTGATTGTTAAAAGAGTGTCTGCAAAAATATTGAGTAAAATAAAATGATGTGGTAGATATGTTAGTAATGTAACTATCGGTTATGTTGCATTTGCTTTTGGCTGCATCCTTTGTGCAGCCGCGTTATTGCTGTGCTGACGTCACGCTTATTAGCGATCGCGAATTTTCAAGTCATTTTCCTAGTGGCACTCGTGCAGGGTGGATAGCAATAAGTCTCCATGTAGAACTCAAGCGGTACGGAACTGAAAAGTTAAAAGGTTACGCAATTGTTCGAATTACAAGCCATTGAAGATCTTCGTTAGATTATACCACGTCCTGTGTTGTGTTGAAGAATAAATTTATTTAAGAAAACTATTAAGTTTTCATAATTATTTCCAATAAAAAAATTATCTGTCGCATCATTCTTGAGAGCTTCGGAAGAGTTGCATGAGTCGGTGCATTGAAAGCAGCCTCGACTACATATTATCGTCAAAAAGTCCTGAGCAAAAACTGAGTCGAGGACAATCTTCTATAATATATGATGTGTTGTTAAATATATTCATATACCTGTTCAATATAACATTGGGAAAAATATTTTTTGTGTGTAAAAAAAAGGCCGAATGTGAGTACCATTTTTGATTTTATGACGATAGTTAACGGTTTTCCCGCCAGGTGGTTGTAATAGTAATGTATACCACTGGGACAAGACGGTTCTACAAGTGCTTCTACAGAACTATTCAGTGGTGTACGAGTTAATCTAAACAGTTCAAACCCGTAAAGTCGCTAATAACTGTATATAATTACTTAACAACAATTAATCATTATTAAAATAAGTAATAACACATTAACTTTATTATAATATATAAATTATTTGTATATTATATCAGAGTTTTATTACTATTAACTGCACTCTCAATTTAACATTTCAGAAGCCATAGAGAAGATATTCTGCAATGCCAAAATTTCGTCATCGCGTTATAAAAAAGTGAATTAGTCATACATATTTAAAATAACTATTCTAAATAATTTATTCCTCTCCTAAGAAGTATTTGTATGTCATGTGTGCCGAATAGATACCATAAGTATGCGAAAAATGAAATAGAATGTAATAGCGTTCTGCAGAAGTAACCTACAAGATTACGCCTAATCGAAACGTCTTCGATTTCATTTCTATGAAATGTATTTCTGTGAAATTGCACGAAAGTTAGTGATTAATCTATCTCTGTTCATTTTTGGTTAATTACTTGGATAGAAAAAATAGTATTGAATTCAGTTCTATTCTTTGTGATCAGTGTACGGAAATAATATTTTGATTCTCCAAATGCACTACCGATTATATTTCTACAGTGTCATGAGTAAAACTGCTAATAATTTTTGCTGCTGCACATTTCGTAAACAGATAATGTGGTAGGGAATGCTGGTTTTCTTTCCTTGTTGTATAACATTTGTTCATTCCTGAAAGATCCTTTTTTATTCCAGAAATTTTCACGTTTTAATCTGATACTGTGCTACTTTATGACGACACCCATAATCAAAATAATTCTGAGTCAGGTAATAGTTGAAAAATCGAAGTAACATCTATTTTATATTTGGGAATGGGACACTATCTTTTATATAAGGGACAATGATATAATTTAAAATATATTATATAATTAATATATATATAATATGTATATATATATAACAGTAAATGTGGGCGTGACAAATTAATACACTAGAGCAGAATATTTTACATTCGGTTAAACAACATTATCAAGTCAATAACATTTTGTTAGACAATAACTAACGTGAAGATATACTTTTGCATATTACTAAATTTTTCCCGTCGCGTTGTTGTTACTGTATCATTACTATACTGTGGATTCTGAGCAAGTTTCCAAACACTCGTTCGCCTTCCATTCCTGCAGCGTATTGAACTTCCGGAGCTGGTCCGTGGAATGACAATTGAGTTCTGCGCGCGTCAATGGCGACAAATGAGCTGGAGTGTAGAACAAGGCTTGTGGGATTGACTTGCCAATCAAACCGCCTATCCCCCACAAGACGTCTCACCCATCGCGTGTTTAATGTATTCAGCCGGAAATGAGCAGGGTTTAAAACTTAACCTTAGTAAGCATCGGTTTTACGAAACCAAGCAGTGGAATAGAATTAACTTAGAACGAAAGTGTTGAGGCGTCCAGACTAATTCGTATATACATATAAATTAATTATAAATAAATGGAGATAACTATTCTAAATTTTCAGGCTGTACAACCGCATGATATTAATGTTTAGTATCATTTAGAGAGATTGCTTACCCTGTTGTTTACTGAACGATAGGTAATTCAGGATTATTCCTTGCAGTAATCGGGTTAGTACTTTTAATTTCCGAAACCTCAGTTATTCTGGCTTACCATAAAATGACATACATTATTATAACTGTACTGAAATACAGGGCGAAAAATTATGACAAAAATGTTGACGTAAGTCATACAGCATTTAACCGGTATGACTGTCAGCACGAACGAATTATTGCTGTATACGAATACATATACCATTTCAGCAAGCAGTAAAGAAAGTATAAATTTAAACTAAGACTAAATTGGAGTATAGAATACAAGCAATACGTCAATCAATTGTCTTTAAAACCTACAATATTTCTAGGTAACATAATTTATTCTCCTTTGAAAAGAAATACTGCCCAAATACCATCATCGAGTAGAATTTGTACCAGATACGTGCTTGAAAGTAAAGATTTTCCCGAAATTGGAAGGTTTATTTATATTGTGGTTTAAGAAAGGAATTAAGAAGCACAAAAACATAATTTATAAAAATTGGCATTATTCAGAAGAATTAGGTATTTATTTAACAACTAAGAAAATTGAATGTAAATAAAAGTGAATAATTACAGGGTCGATTAATAAACTAAAATTATGATTTATAAAGAACTCTCCAGTTATTTAACGACTTTTCTCTTTCTAGGTTTAAACACTATTAACTCTTTCATTGCTAAAGCACAATTCATTTTTCGATTGCGAGTTTCCATCCTCGATACCTCGCTTCTCCTTTCTGTCTCTTTAACTACCTTCTGAGGCAATGATTTCTCCCGAAAAACAGTCGTATGCTTCATGCTTCTGAGAAGGTATTAGTCTAGCTCGGTAGAACAATTCCTGGAATTACCACTTTTTTAGCATTACAAATAACGGATCCACCCCATTAATCCCTCAAAAGTGGTACCTTTGTATATTTTAAATATTTCAAATTGTCTTCATTACAAATATTTTAATTTAACTAACTTGTGATTAATAAATTTATCATTTTCAATACTTTATGCGTTTTAAATTACTTTTTCTTTCTAAGGCGATATATATAGTTTCACTTCCTTACTATGTTAAAATTTGATCTAAATTTATTCTTCCAACTAGTATTGTGTAAATACTCTTGCAGACACGTTGTTCGTCGTTCTATTTAGAATTGAAAACTTACTAAAGGTTTTCACTATCCATATATATTCTGCATATGGAAATTATTAAAGGCCCACAAATCGACCCTGAGAAATAGTCATTTTTTTATTATAAAATATTAATTGATAATGTAAATTGAAATTTATTTGCCTTAATAACTTTTGCAAAATTTAATTGTTTCTTTGTAATAAATTTTAAATGTTTGTTTAAACTGCTTGTTTTACGTTGCATATTATTGAACGCACAATTACTGCATAATTGTTTGCTCCAACATACCGTTTATTAAAATGTAAGAAATTACTACAAATTGGCGTCATTAACTTGTGGCTTTCTTTGTAAATCGAATAATTGTAATTTAACCGATTGACCAATATATATATTGTAGTAATTAGTAATTAATCCATTGTTATAATTGCAAAGTAAGGAACTCATTATTAGACTATATAAAGCATACACCGCGACAAAGCTGGCGGCGAGTCAATAGAACCATTGTTGAGATATACGCAGTCAAAATTCTACGAGACGAAGAGACACACAGTCAACGAGGAGAGACGAGTGTAGTTGGAAGTCAGACGCGGGCAAGTGGTTCATCGAGTAAAGTTTGGACATATAATTCGATCAAGTAAAGGTTACAGGAAAGTTTCTCAATAAGTAAAGCCACAAACAGTAACCTAATAGTTTCCTGCCGCAGTAAAAAAACTCAATAAGTAAAAAGAGACCGTCACCGATGTCATCGAGAGGAAGTTGTTAACAATCCATCTAACCATTAATCCGGAAGGAGTTGCAGTTTCCAGTTTCCAGAGAAGAGACCCAAAAGTTTCGACAAGTGCTTTGTAACCAATTTAAATTCAGTGATATCCCCAAAAACGTGTGCACAGAAAACCCCAAAATTGAGACCTGGTCGGCCGTAAGTAAAAGAACTCTAAATTTATTTGTAAACCATTTCATTAAGATACGTCAGATCGTTCTTCAATTATTTTCTTTTCTTTAATTATTTCTTTTCTTTAATTGTTTTGTTAGATAATATAAAATTCAAGTCACCCATTTATCAAACTCAGTCGGTAGAGCATGAAATTTTAAATATTAATGTGTAATTATTTTATATTATATTATTTGTTAATAAATTTTGTTTAATTCTTCACATAGTTATTTTTATTCAGCCACAGCCATCAGTCGTTTATATTTAATTATTACAAATTGGCGCATCAACGTGTGGCACGATTTTTGGTAAATAGGGTAGAATAATTAAAGAACGAAATCTGACAAACCTCGGTATAAGTGCAAGAAAGTATTTTAATTTGGATAGGATGTGCATGAAATTTTTGGAAATGAATTTTACGCGTGTGAAAGTTAGAGGGTTATTGAAAAGAAAGAAAAATGATTAAATGTGCATTTAAAGTTAAAGATAGTAGCTTAAGTTTAGTTGTTTTTTTTTAAGTTAGATTTAATGTAGAGAAAATGGATGCCGAAGAAATCGTGTTTCAATGTGGGCAAGCAATCAATGATGATTTTCTTGAGCAGGTGTTAGATAAGTCCGAAAGTGAGGAGATGGAATTAGTTGAAGGGTTAAAGGAATTGGAGAATGTAGAGGTAGAAAGTCAGAATTTAGGTGATGAGATTGGCAAAAATTCCAAGAAACAGGTGGGAGGAGATAGTGGATATATGATGATATTAGAATTATTAAATAAAAATATGGCTAAAAATGATAAAAATTTTGCAGATATAAATAAAAATATGGCTAAAAATGATAAAAATTTTGCAGATATAAATAAAAATATGGCTGAAAATAATAAAAATTTTGCAGATATAAATAAAAATATGGCTGAAAATAATAAAAATTTTGCAGATATCAATAAAAATATAGCTGAAAATAATAAAAAGATAGCAGAAATGGGTATGAAAAATGATCAAAATTTAGCAGATTTGAGTGAAAAAGGGGATAGAAATTTAGCAGAAATAAATAAAAGTTTAGCTGAAATGGGTATCAAAAATGATCAGAAATTGGAACAATTAGCAGATATGAATAAAGAAATAAAGAAAGATGTAGCAGATTTGAGTGAAAAAGGGGAAAATTTGGATAAAAAGATGGATAAAGTTATGGAGGAGAATAATAAAAGCATAGTAGAATTGAAGGCAGAAATAAAGGAATCTAAAGTGGAATGTAGAAGGAATTATGAGACGTTAGCAGCAGAAGTAAGAGAATGGAGAAATGAAAATAATGAAAGAAATGATGAAACTATTGAGAATATTAAAGTGGGCAGTGCAGAAAAAGTAAACAAAGATGTAAACATTGAAATTGAAACATGTGAAGTAGCAAATAAAGTGGGGTTATGGGAGGAGAAATATGATGAAAATGTTAATAAAATAGAAGTGATAGTCAGTGAAAAGGTGGAAGAGAATAAAGTGGGGTTATTGGAGCTGAAGGATGATGAAAATGTTAATGAAATGGAAGTTATAGTTAGTGGAAAGGAAGTAGAAAATAAAGTGGGGTTATGGGAGGAGAAATATGATGTAAATGTAGATGAAATGGAAGTGGTAGTTAATGGAAATGTTGAAAAGAATTTAATTTTGTTGGAGCATAAGGCTGATGATGTTGAAGGAGAGATTAAAGGGTTAAATATTGAAGGTGTTGATGAGCAGAAAGATGAAATAGTGGGAGAAAGAGGTGAGATAGTAGCAAAAGTAAATGAAATAGAAAATTATGAAAGAATAGAAGAATTACAGGGAGGTGTTGTGAATCAAAATATGATAGAAATGTTTGTTTACAAAGATGAAGTGGGAACAGCTGATGGGAGTAGTGCTATGAAAACATTGAGGAATATGGAAATAAAATTGATGATGATAAAACAGATGGGATTTAAGAATTTAAAACAAGTTGTGGGATATATTGAATGTTATTTAAACATAGAATTTGGAAATAAGATTTTAACATTGGTGAATGGAGGGGAGAAAGATGTGAATAAAGATCAGCTGATCAAATGTAAACATGGAACAGCTGGAGAATTCTGGCAGAATGCAGGTCAAGGCATATTTGAGTTCAGAGATACTGGATAGATGTAAAGTTTAGAAGGGATTTAAATAATTAGAAGGATTAACGTTCTTTGTTAATTACACGTGTGGCTAACGTGGTTACTTCAGCTAACAGAACTATTTTTCCTATATTTTCAAGATTCTGTTTTTCTTCCATCTTATACCTGAGGGGATAGTCATGTTTAACTATCATAGGTCTAGCACACCTAGGGAACCTTCTTGCTACAAATTGTAGTTTCCTTTCAACAATTTGGTCTTCATCACCTTTAGGTGCTTATTCTGTTTAAACTAAAGCTATTTCTTGTTTTCTTCAAATTGAATATTGATGCTGTTCTAACCAAAGTTGGTGAAGGAAAAAGCAGATGTTAGAGAGTTGGAAAGAAAGATCATTATGATATGGGTTTCTTATGATTTTCATTGAAATACTGGGGGGTCAAAATTCTCGCTTAATTCATTTTGTGATAGGGGACCACTAGGAAGTGTTTTGCGGATAGGCGAGCGGCATTCGTGACCGAGAACGTTTCTTTATTTTCTTGATAATTTCGTGGCGTGTTGCTACAATGTTTTTGTTTATTAAAGATTTTGAGGTTAGAGAAAAAGGGGGCGTGACATGTTTAAGCTGTCACATGAGAGAATTTAAGTTTTGAATGATTGCTCACTCACAATTGAAATGTTTTGAAGATGACTTTGAGAAGTTTAATGTGTAAATAGAGGAGAAGGTGTAGAATTAAGATGAAATACTTAAAGATAAATTTTAAGAGATAAATTAAATGTTGAAAAAGAGAAAAGGGGCGTGGCATGTTTATGCTGTCACATGAGATGAAATAGTTTAAGATAATTTTAAGAAATGTAAATTAAATGTTGAAAAAGAGAAAAAGGGGCGTGGCATGTTTATGCTGTCACATGAGATGAAATAGTTTAAGATAATTTTAAGAGATAAATTAAATGTTTGAAAAGGAGAAAAAGGGGCGTGGCATGTTAAGCTGTCACATGAGTGAATTTAATTTAAGTATTGAAGTAGATGTTATGATGATGATTGAACATAGGTTAATATGCAGAGAAAAAGGGGCGTGGCATGTTCAAGCTGTCACGTGGTTGATTTTAAATTTTGTGTTGATGTAGAAGATGTGATGTTTCAAGTAATATTTGTTGTGTAAAGAAAAGGGGGCGTGGCACTGTGCTGTTGTCACGTGAGACAGTTGAAAATTGGAGGGGATAGATGTAAACAAAAGAACAGCTGACATCTGGAGAAAGTAGGTCAAAGCTTACTTCAGATTAAGTGACAGCATTGATGTTTAAGATGAATAATTATAAATTAAATGAAGTTAAATTAAGTTAATTCAAGATTATTAAAAAAAAATTTAATTAATTTAATTAAAAAAAAATTATTTTATTTTATGGCATTAGTTTTAAGGAATGCACAATTAATTTCAAACCGTAATAAATTGTAGGATCTAGACTATTTGGATAATCAAACAAATAATAAGTTGCACCAATATTTGATGGGAATGTGTAAATCTTTTAAATGAATGGTAATTAGGTATAAGTTTCCGAGCGATCTGACAAAATTAGGGCAAAATTGTAGAAGAGAGAAAAGAATAAAATTCAGTTTTCGAAGAGTAAAGTCCAGACATTTCCTTTCTCAAACGGAATTTGGGGCGTAATGTAGTAATTAGTAATTAATCCATTGTTATAATTGCAAAGTAAAGAACTCATTATTAGACTATATAAAGCATACACCGCGACAAAGCGGGCGGCGAGACAAAAGAACCATTGTTGAGACGTACGCAGTCAGAAATTTACGTGACGAACAGACACAGTCAACGAGGAGAGACGAGTGTAGTTGGAAGTCAGACGCGGGCAAGTGGTTCATCGAGTAAAGTTTGGACATATAATTCGATCAAGTAAAGGTTACAAGAAAGTTTCTCAATAAGTAAAGCCACAAACAGTAACCTAATAATTTCCTGCCGCAGTAAAAAAACTCAATAAGTAAAAAGAGACCGTCACCGATGTCATCGAGAGGAAGTTGTTAACAATCCATCTAACCATTAATCCGGAAGGAGTTGCAGTTTCCAGTTTCCAGAGAAGAGACCCAAAAGTTTCGACAAGTGCTTTGTAACCAATTTAAATTCAGTGATATCCCCAAAAACGTATGCACAGAAAACCCCAAAATTGAGACCTGGTTGGCCGTAAGTACAAGAACTCTAAATTTATTTGTAAACCATTTCATTAAGATACGTCAGATCGTTCTTCAATTATTTTCTTTTCTTTAATTATTTCTTTTCTTTAATTGTTTTGTTAGATAATATAAAATTCAAGTCACCCATTTATCAAACCCAGTAAAGACCCTGAGATTTTAAATATTATTGTGTAATTTTTATATTGTATGTAAATTCATTAATAAAATTTGTTTAATTGTTCACCTTTAATAATCTTTTTATTTAGACGCCTTTTTAATCTGTTTATTACAATTTATATATATATATATTTATATATATATATATATATATATATAATTTAACTAACTTATTGGAAACCGACAACCAAAATTCAGCTCTTGAATAAAAATTTATGATCTGGGGGCTTCTCCAACATTTTAACCTGTCTTTGAATGGTTACACTCTTCCAAAGAATGAGATATAGCAGCGATTTATCGTGAGCCGAGCTGTAACATGCAACCGACGAACGACCCACCACTCATTCCCCAGCGGGCCAGAGCGCAAGAAATTTAATTATACACTATAAATGGTACATTTAATGGATGGCAGTTCTTTGTGTGCTTGTGCCTGGGCGAACCCCAGTCAGGCTTCATCAATAAAACTGCCGCACCACTTAACATCCCCATCGTGATCTCCTCTCCCTGTCTACGCAATGCAAAAGCTAATTACTGATTTGTAGCGCTGGGCTGTACATCAGGGACTGGAGGAAACATTATGAAATGTGTAATGAAAAATCGATTAAAAGAATATATATATAAATTATTATTATTTTGTTTAGTTTACAAAGAATATAGAAGCCGGTTTTAAGGTCCAATCGAACTATTACGATTCTAGTTTGCTTAATGCGTCCATACCGTAAGTACTTTTTTTGAAGGCCTCGACAGGCTGTGTATAGGGTAATCCACTAAACCACATAGTGCATAGTGCATAAACCACATATAGCATAGGAAAAGGAGTGAAAGAGGGATGCGGAAAGGTAGAGCAAGGTAGCCAAGGGATAACTAGGGCTCTTGGGCTATGGTTTAAGGATCCTACCCGGCAATTCGGCTAAACGTTTTGCAGGGAAAACCCTAGAAAAACATGCATAAGGTAGGTCGGGCATTTGGTACTTGTCGCCCGCCCTCCCGATAGCGTGATAGGGGTTTGCTATGGGGTCGCAGCTTTCCCTCGCCATAGCGGAAAACTCACCGTATGCCGAAAATCTGCGACCCCGGAACATACGCCTCTCAAAACAGACCGAGGTGCCCCGTCATGTGGGAACCTTAGTTCAAAAACCAGAGAGATGTGAAGGCATCCCCAAACGTAGCCTCCTCCAGAGCTCTCTGGGAAGGTTTACCTGCAAGAGAATTCTCTCGCAGGCTTCCTAGTGCCATAAGTATTTTTCCCAATATTAATATTATTATTGGTATTTACTTTTTTCCATGCGAGTAATATACACAGTAGCAGATTGTCAGATTTTAATGACTTTAAACTTCATTGATGCTGTTATTATTTTTTTCGAATATTCCATGCCATTTGTAACTTTACATGACAGTTGCTATATGAAATTATGTTGATATACTTTGCTGAAACTGGTCGATGCACGGAAGCCATGCGATGTGCGTAAGACTGCCCTACTACTTTGATGCAGGCTTTGTAGGGTTTGTCCTGCATCACTTTTAGGCAAATTCCGGGTATGATCTTTAAACTACGGCACGGGTCCCTATATAACCATTGCTACCTTCCTCTGCCCTTCCACTTTCCCCATTTTAAATCGCTTTGTATGCTATTAAAGGGGACTTGCCATCACGTGCACTACCCTCATGTAGCCTGTTATTCTAAAAAATCTGTTTTAAGAATATAATTTTATATATACATATATTATTGTATTTATGATTGGAACCACCACCATTATTATTAATTAACTTTCTAAATCATTTGGCAACGGAGTATCGGAATTTATTCATTCTTATTGAATATTTAAATGTATATACAAATTTTATTGCACATAAAATTCATTAATAGATGTTTATTTTGTGGAAGTAATGTAACACTTATATTGCTGGAAAAAACGGGAAGGGAAGCCTGCCAGAGAATTCTCTCGCAGGTAAACCTTGCCAGAGAGCTCTGGCGGAGCCTACCTTTGGGGATGCCTTCACATCTCTCTGGTTTTTTGAACTAAGGTTCCCATATGCCGAGGCACCTCGGCCTGTTTTGAGAGGTGTATGTTCCGGGGTCGCAGACCTTGGGCATACGGTAAGAGTTGTCCGCTATTCCCATTGGAATAGTCGACCAGCTGCCTCCTAAACTGGCCGAGGCTCGGAGAACGGAATGCTGCGTCCCCACAGCAAACTCCTCTCCCGCTATCGGAAGGGCGTGGGACAAGTACCCAATGCCCGACCTACCTCATGCAGGTTTTTCTAGGGTTTTCCCTGCATTTCTTTAGGCGAATGCCGGGTAGGATCCTTAAACCATAGCCCGGGGGCCCTAGTAATCCTTGGCTACCTTCCTCTACCATTCCGCATACCCCCTTTCAAATCCCTTCCTATGCTATTAAAGGGGAGTTGCCTAATGTGGATCACCCTCATGTAGCCTGTTGCCCTAAAAAGAAAAGACTTATATTGTAATGAACAGGCGCAGCCAATTTAAATTAAATATGGTCATGATTCGATATTGTAATATTTTATAAAATTGTATGGGCGAATAAGCATGTCTCGCCGTACGTTGAAACATCGGTTAGTAACCATATTTCCTACCGTTGTTCGTTTGGCCCCACTCCTAAATGTTAAATGCATCAGGAAGATATTAATAATATTATTGGTGAAATTTGTAGAGTCAAGAGCTGCCCGGGAGAAATACATTGAAAAGTCAAAGTTTGACCTAGTCAGGTCACGTCGTTCGCAGCCGACGCCATTACGCTTAGTAGAAATAGAAATTTTGAAAAATTAAATTCTGAATCATAGGGTGAAAACTGGAGAAGTTTGTACTGTAGACGAACAGACTGAAGTTGTCGTGGACGACTAGTTTTGAATTTGGAGCAAAATACCCTGCAATCTTCGTGACGTGAGTTCGAGCAACGACCGCTTCGATGTGTGTACGACAGCGGTTCGTGCAAACAGCTTAATTTTACTGTATAGGGACAGTAAGCACCAAGTTTTCCTGAGTCTTGGTATAGTTGTGGTTTACCAGATCCCTCACCACGTCTGTTTGCTCTACAGAGGCATTAATAGATAATCGTAGTGCTGAGAGCAATGCGAGAAAACTGTAAGAAACATTGTAACACATTATTTACTCCAGTAAAATACCTTCATTTTCCTAAATACCAATTTTAATGGTCTGACTGTGAATCGGTGAAATTTGAAGCCATACAAAATCTAATTTATTTGTGTTTTACATTCACTGCGGTGTTAATTGTAATAATAAATGTTTTTGGGTTGAATTTGTGAGTGATAAATATATTGATTAATGAATGCACATTTAAACAAATTCAATCAGTTGTTAGAGATTGAGTTGTCCCATCAGCAAGCAGTGTGACGTCACAGCGAGTTGATAACAGCAAAGTACACAGTTTAAAGATATTTTTTTTATTAGTTTATATAAAGAATAGTTCCCTTTAGTTATTATGTTATCAATATCTCACCTCTATTTATTTTAATATTCTGTTTATTATTGTCTATGATATCGTGAAAATATAACGAGAACATTATTATTATTATTAGCGTGATAAGTTTTCTATCTTATCAAATTATTTTCAATATTTAACTTGGTTTGTCACAATGTGGATTAATACTTGCCAGTTTGGAAATTTCACGGTAGGTCACATGAGTCCTAATGTGAATTTGAGATTAATTAATAAAATTTGCTAATTTGATGTATTATTAGATTTATTTATAAATTCAATTAAAAAGAAATCATAATTTATTTTTTCGAGCAATATATTTTTCTCAGGTTGTTTAGGAGATAATTCTACGGAATATATTTACAAATTTCTGTGCATTTACGTTCGGAAGTCATATTTGATACCTAGTGATAGGCAGTATCCGTTGTCGTCTATGAGCTACTTTATGTGATATTAGTATTCTTAGGCTGATCCACTATAGTAGTCTCGTCGTTTGAACCCAATGTGAACTATGAATATTGTAAGATACAACTTTAAGTTTCTATTTCTCAAAATATCTCTCAGCTGTCACTCCTGCTACGTCATGACAAGCTAATCTCAGAAATATTAGGAATGTTATGGATTCAAAAAGACTGTTAATCTATTATTTACGATTGTGCTGAACATCTTATTCTCACAAAGATTTTATTACAGTTACGTACGATTTATTATATCCACAAACTCAAGCTCTTGTGGGAGCCAATATATGGACTAAATGTTTTAAATAATGATAATTTTATTTTGGTTTTTAATGACTTATACCGTAGTATTAAAACTGTTATGTTGACTGAGTTGTTTAAGAAGTGCAAGCCAACGAATGAAGTAACGCGAGTAAAGACGAAAATAATAATATTGCATGTGATGCAAGTCACCAAGATAGAATTGATCTTGTTTCGGGGTGTTTCAATTCAACTATTTGCCTGTGTAACCAACTGACTCACGTTAAAAACATAGCTCCCTGTTTCACTTAAGCAAGAACAGCAGGTAACGTCACGTGGCGACCCATGGGAACGAGGAAAAACAAATGAGTAAGGTACAGAGTTCATAACTGAACTTGTGGATTTTTATAAAATTTTAGAATAAATAACTGAGGAAAGGACACGCAGTTATTAAATATTTTGATTAAATGACTGTAATTTTAAATCGTTAATGAAATTTGTTTATATTATTAATAAAATAATTATTGTTGTATTTTGAATTCTTAAATTTATTACGGATTCATAACAATATGACATGATGTAATAGAGCGTTTAAATGATTAAACTTTAAAACTTTCAAGTTATTAAAAAAATTATTCTGTAATAAATTATTAAACTTTATTTATATTATATAATATAAAAAATATTCTGCTGTAGACCTTAAGTAAATAAACAATTATTTAAGTTTGTTTTGAAAAGTTTCCCGTTAAGATTTACGAGTATTTCTATTTCGAAAATTCCCTGTTAACCTCAAATAAAATTTTCTTCTGTTCATTCTGTGTTCCAGAAATGGGCGTATAAGTGGGTTCGTATGCGTTTATAGTTTTTCGTGGTGTTTCATTGCTCTTTCTTGAATTTTGACGTATGGTATTCGTAGATCATTATGTATAGTTAGATTACTAACATACCAAGGAGCATCAACCATGGCTCTGAGGATTATCCAATGCGATTTTTGTATCTTGACCGTATTTCATTTATTCGCACATCGCCGTAATTCAATACCGAAAGTTCCAAACCGGTTTGATGATGGCTTTATATATAATTATTTTACTTTCCAGACATTGATTTGACCTTCATCCAATCAGCCAGTGTAGCTCACGAAGGCGTATGTCCATTTGTTTCTTTTTATTTTCTACATGTACCTTCAAACTTAGTTTTGAGTCGAGATGCATTCCAAGATATTTCACACGTGCCGATACCGGGAGTTTATGGTTGTTCATGTTTACTGTAGGGCATTATTGTTTCTGAAGAGTAAATGTTACCTCTAAGTGGTTACCTTTGATTCTCCCTTTATCCATCCAATCCTGAAGTTGATTTAGTTAGAGATGAAAAAATACGTAACCAAAAGTCTTCATAAAGTGACTCATGCATGGTAGTTATAAATAATGGAATGAAATAATTCTGGTAAACCTAATAATTTAACGAACTGTCCAAGATTTTGACCGTATTTGGCGTCGGTTACAGCCAACCAAGTTGGTTCCATTCTTGCCCTATCATAAAAAATGTCAGTGGTGGATTGAGAATTTACTGTAGGTGATCTTCATCTCGTTACCAATGTTTAATTTTAGTAATTTTAAGTCAGCTTGAGACTTTAAAAAAATCATTCATTACAATTTGCAGTGTTACAAATATATGCTGTAGGAATATTTTTCTATCTCATCAGGCTGGTAAACCTATTTAAGTATTACTTGAAAGCAAATGAGGGGTTTCATTAGGTCGTGGAAAGATGTTTAATATATTTCACGGTTCTACAATAACCCAGTGTCTACATATGTGGGTATTTCATATCTGAGGGATAATGGAAAAAAATAACCTACTATAATGTGAATTTGGTTTTTGGAATTTTGGATCGATGGACAACGTTTGGTTTCAACGTTTTTGTGTAGGTTTCGCAAGCGGTCCCCGTGTATTTTCATATAAGGGCTGGACATGCAATATTACATTCCTTTGACCTTTTGTAGTGTCTTTCACCTTCCTAGTATTTTACTTGTTTCAGCCGTAAAGCTACGTAAATGCACATAAAGGTTGGACCATTTCATCGGATAAATAAAGCATAAATATTGTTTCCAGAACGTTTGTTAAAAAACATACTAAAAAACGTTTCATTAATTATGCTTTAACCATTTTGTTAAAGATTAAAATGAAACACGTATGTTTTGGAACATAATAAAAGAAAGATAACCAAATACAGACAAAAGGAGACAAATATAAAATTATTTTCTAATAATTTAAAATCACATAAAATTCAAAGGAAAGACAAAGGAAACTGACATAATGAAACTAAACAATTGCTACGATGTTTTATTGTTACGCTAACCATTCTGCTTTCCCGTTGTGGTTGCGTTTTCTTCGCTTTTCATTTGTTTTCAACTGAATCGTGCAGTTGTGTCTCTTTAGGCTCTTGCGCTTTTTTTAGTTTTCTTAGTACCTAAG
The DNA here is from genome assembly GCA_037074705.1 of Zhengitettix transpicula. NCBI lineage: Eukaryota > Metazoa > Arthropoda > Insecta > Orthoptera > Tetrigidae > Zhengitettix > Zhengitettix transpicula. The sequence goes on from CM073590.1 coordinate 90,459,672, forward strand.
ATATAACAAGTTTCCAGAAATGTTGTGTGGTATTTATATCATCACTTCTTTTGTCTGTTTTGTCTATTTTTCTTATTATTAATTTGGGTGAAGTTTAAATAATATGGATTTTGGAATAAAGATAAATTATTAAACCCTATAGGTAAGCGGTGTTGTTTAAACAGTCATAGGCAAAATTTGGGATTGTTTGGTTGTAGAATGAAAAATTTTAGTAAACCCTAAGTTTTTCAAGATGTCCAACCGTGATATCCTTAAGTAATTGAAGTAGCCACTACACCTTGTTTACGGATATATTCCAAACATGTCATTAATAATCACATTCTAAATATTCAGAAGAAATAAATTTTCGAACTTCGATTCTTGTATTTTAACCATTTAATTGAAACATAAATAGAAAGGTTTGTATATTAAATTTTAAATTGAAAACCCTTCTCCAGAATATATTTTTATTAATACCTTGATAATAGCTTTAAAGATTTTATCATAATTAGACCTAAACTTACCTCCACATTCAAGTCGTATATGTGTGGAATATTCTCAGGATCAGAAGTTTACTGCCGACTGAATTTTCATACCGCGCAATATTTGTAATGCCTATTAATTAACACATTAATTGTAAATTTGAAAATATAAATTGTTTGAGAAATCTATTCTTACGGCGGTACAGAACACAGCAACAATGTAGCAAGGTATTGTTTCCTTTGTCGGAAGAAGCAATGCGCGCTCAAAATTACGAGAGAATTCAGTTCACATTATGATATGGTAGAGTTCAGGTTGCATTAGCAGCAAGGTTTGGTCGCAGGAAGATATTGAGAAGTTAGAGTTGGCTGGAAGGTTTGGTCAAGTACAGGTCGTATTAAAATAGACGAGATATTCTTTTAAAAAGTAAAGTCAAGTAGAAGCAGTGAGCAGTCAGACACGAGAGAAGTTGATCGAGTTGAAATAGACAAGACAATTTCAAATATTCAAAGGAAATTTGTAGAGAAACATCGAGAATTACCAATCAACAGCTTTGATTGGTCCCTGAACATGTTGCTCAAGACGAAATATTCATTTGAGCAGAACTACGAAACCTGCTAAACACAAACAGTTTTTGGTGCACATAGCCGAGCAGAAGTCAACCGAGGGAGAGACGAAAAGGAGGTTCATCCTGGTTCCTGATTTTTGATCTAAAAATATTAATTTTAGAATCTGTGAGTTTTTAGAAGCAGTGCAAAACCCCGCCATAGTGTCTCGTCAAGTACAAGGTATCCTGGAATGCTGCCGTGAGTAACAATATAAAATAAATAATAATGTAAACACGATTAAAGGATAGACGTCAGATTTCGTTCCCTTCTTTTAATTTAAAATTTGTTAATTAGAATCCATCTTTTTAGTTAATTTCGTTGGCAAGTAAATTCCGTCATCGTTAATTGACGAGTAAATCTTTTTTCTTTTAAATTGGAATTTGTGTTTAAGTTGTGAAATAAAATGATTCGCCATTATCAAACCCAGTAATGATCCTGAGATAAATTCTATTTGTAATTATTTGAAAATTGTTTTGAAGTTTTGAAAATAATGCTATTGTTTGTTAAAGTTAATTTTTCATTCATTTAAAAACACAGATCATATTTTGTATATTACAAAATGGCTTCCACAACGTGGGATACGAATAAATCTAAATTCATTAAATTAAATATTTTGTAATTTGAATTATTAAAATATAAACAAAGATTTTTACAAATTCATCAAAATAATAGGGTGCAAAGAACAAGCTGTGTTTCAGGAACATTTATTATTGCTTCTGACATATGATTCCAAAAACCTATTTTTGATTCCCGAGAGGAAAGCAGCAAGGACTGCAGTAATGTTGTGTGGTATTTAAATTAGAAATTTGTCTGTGTTTGGGCTATTTATTTATATAATTTGTATAATTAAATACATTCTCGGTGCTGAATGAATTTAAATTAATACTGACAGAATAGCAGAAGTTATTTCTCTAATAATAACTTTTATTAACAACGAAAGTGATAAATAAAATACCAAATTATGACTCCAATTTTTTAAATATAGGCTCGTTCAGAAATATTCTACAAACTAAGTTATTGGTAGTAATTTATTTGCCGAACTTAAATCTTTCACGTATGATTGAATTCATAAACTATATTTTAACTAGCTTTGCAATGGTCAAGTTTATTTGAGTATTGAACGACTATCACTGCAAGAAAAGCTTACTAGTGCCTCCAATTCGAGCACGAGAGTTTGCGTGACTGATGTAAATAAATTACAATTCAGTATGTGGCACTAAAGTGGCATTTTATGTCTCTAATAGTAGTATAAAACAGTATAAAAACAAACACACAAAACACCATTGGAAAACCGCAACTGTGATTCTTTGTTTTATGCATGTTTACGTATATTGATACACTTACCTTTTGATAAGCTTAGAGATACAATTTTACTCGTAAAATCGTGGAATGTACGATTATAGAATATTTCAAAATACATTCAAACATTATCATTTTATTGCGGTAATCCAATACAGTTATGATATTTTATTCTGTTGCAGCGTCTATATAAGGAATGGAAAAAATATTAAATATTCTCAGTGAATTAATGTTATTTCCGTTTTTAGATATACTCTTTTGTAAATGAATATTTAATGCTGTGTTTCATATAAAGTGATATTTAGAGTGATTCAAGAACTTCAAATGGTCATAAAACAGCGCAGACTTAAAGAAAAACTTGTATAACACACATTTTGCCTGTAGCCTCAAAATAAAGCAAGTGAATCACACCACAGAAGACAACAGAAGCGTATTCTTTGTAGTTACAAAAAGAACAATGTATATTTATCCATTTGAATGGTACGAGAACGCACATTTCATCCCTCGTTATGGCGACTTGTAGGATGGCCTTTATAAATCTCCGGCCACGAAGATAATACCCTCGACAGTAGCGCCGTCCTGCTTCTAGGAGTACAATGCAAGTGTGCCTCTATTCCTCAAGAATTATTGCGAGGAGCAGAAACCATCTCGGAGGTCGTCCATTACCCGCATGATAAGTAGTAAGGCAAAGATTATCTTGCCAATAAAACTGCTTGGAGGAAAGAAGGAATAGAAAAGTTATAAATGCACAACAAACTTTAATAAATATTTCTTAAGAATTCCAATTTCAATATGGAATATAACTGTAAATACTGTTTAATTAATATCTTTTTTAAAATATTTCAATTCACAAACAAACCTACATTCGCATTTTAAATCATACCTTAATTTTCATAACACGTCTATCGCATTATAACATTAAGTACTTCTCGTATTATTTAATTTTTGTAGTTTTTAATTTGAGCAATCTGTTTGAAAAAAGTTTAGCATCAGTAGCTTTATTCGTTGCAATATGAGATCGTTTTTTGATGAAAATTGTAACTGAGCTGATTAAATAGATATAACCAAGAATTATATCTAATTGAAAGTGATTGTTCGTCTAATTTATGGATGTGTTTAAAATAATAATACTCTATGCGATTAGATTACATGCTTATAAGCTGCTTACTTAGAAAGAACGTCTTAAAAGATAATTAATAATAATAATAATATTCTAAAATTTTTCATTACTAATTAAAATTGTTAACATATGAATAGTATAAATTAATATTTAATTTCAAGGGTTGTGATGATAACCAATTTTACGCAGTTTTCAGACCAGAATATTACTCCGTAAAACATCCTTCATAATAGTCACAGTCTTTAACAACGATTATTATCCTCTACCACGTCCTATAACCAGATTTTGATATTCCTAACCGTTTAGAGTGTGGGCAAGATACTGTAATGATCTTTCCACCGACATTATGCTTATCTTCTTCTTTTAATAAATAAAATAGACAATTTGTGCGCATATTTGTGCGTATGTTCCGCCTAAAAAACATCACCCTTGGAGAAAATTTGATCAAACTTTGAACACGGGTTCCTTTCGAACGGGAAAGAAATACCAGGACGGACGGCGGTGAAAATTTTCAGACATGTGTAATCGTCCGATATTTCCGCGTAAATTATTTTTTTCGTGGTCAATCAGATTGATAGTGCCGATGTTTTTTGTGTATAATTACAACTCCATTCAAACATGGGAAGGGGAGCACCTTTAGGATATGGGTGGAGGGGCGTTACATAAAAATAACGTGAAAAAAACTAGGAGTTGTATGGAGTTATGGATGTCGCTCAGTTTAATTATGACATTCAGCTTGCCGGTTAAGTTGTATTTCAACTCCAAGGAATAAGCGTGGAAGGAACTAAACAAAGTTTCTTAGGATACCAATAATATATTTTTATCTCTATCAACGCACCGGGAGTATTTTTCCGTTCTTAAGCTACTAAGAGTACTTTTTTATACTTGGTATGGGTAATATTTATCTTATCTTATCTAATGACACAGGAATGAAATTATCATTCCCTCTGATATGTTAAATCACTAATAGATTAATGAAGAAATAAATATTTTTTCGGGCTTATATACATAAATACCCGGACAACGCCAAGCACTCCCCTAGTAATATATTAAAGTTATTTTATAAAGTTTTTCAAACGCCAAGACTTCTCCTCCGTGAAACTATGATCTTCTTACTGACATACAGAAACCTTCTCCTCAATTCTAAACCACAGTTGAAAAGTAAAATGTTCTTTATTATTTTCCTTTATGTATACTTGCTCAGGGACAAATGTATACGTTAAATTCCTGTGGTGTAACATATGTTAGTCTCTGCTATGCACTTAGGGTTAGTAATTATAACAGAAGAATGACAGCAACCACAATTAATTAAATTCAGGTGAACAGTCATAAGATTGTTGTTTTCCGGCACGCAAACACGAAAACTAAGGGAGTAAAAGCTAGGGAAGCAATTACGTCGTTATGGAAATTGGGAGAATAATGTTTCCTAAATTCATTCGATAATATGAAACAGTTCTGATTGGCAGCCAATGTTCAAAAATGTTTTCTGAAGTAAAATGGCTAATTAATACGCACATAAATTATTTTTGTGCCAATCACTGTATTCTTAAAATTCAAAATACATTTTAAATTATTCATGCTTTCTCAACTAAGTAATTAATTATTTGTCAAATAATAAAAATAGAATCGATGGTTACAAACCTTAATTTTCCTACATTTCTATAAACGAAAGTGTTGGAGACTATTATTGTGTTTCTTCTTTTGAGGAATAAAAAAATTGTATCTCACACCCTGATTTTCAAAAAACACTTTGTTATTCAAGTGAAGTCATGGATACCAATAACTTTTACAGACATTTAAATATCATGGATCGCATAAATTGTTGTATTGAATTTGTCTTGCTCTTTAGATTTTCACTATTAAATGTAAAAGTTTCACGCATTCTATTTCGTTACGTTTAATCGTTGTCATTAAAATTTTTATCACTCATTCTACCTGAATCATCACGGTAAGGAAACTTCAAGGTGGATCCACACTGACAATTTTTAAAGTTATTAGTCCTGAGACCGGTTTGAAGAAAATTCTCTATGGAGAACATTTTTCCTATTCGTGGGGAAATTAATGTTGCTGTGGTTTCTCGATGCCTTTCGCCGGTTTTCGAGAGCGATGAACCCAAAGCAGTTATCGACCGTGCGAACGTGGCAGCGGGTGCTCCTCAATGGGATTTATGATTACGCTGAAAATGAGGTAGACACGCTCACATAAAACCACCCTTGCCGGGATTAGAATCCGAGACCTCTGTAGTGCAAGGCAATGGCGCTGACAACTACGCCACAGCATTTGTATGTGACATTTACATGTTACAACGTATAATAAATATGTATTCTGACTACTGATAAAACTAATCAATAAATAAATATCAGGCAATTTTAAGACAGAAAAAAGAATTTATTAAGTTAACAACGTTCCATCGCGTAATTAACATGTCCAAACTTTTTTTTTCAACTTGAACGTGATGAAGTCGCAAATTAAGCGATGGAACGTTGTTAATTTAATAAATTCTTTTTTCTGACTTAAAATTGCCTGATGTTTATTTATTTACATAGGTTCATCTATTTTGTTTTAAATATTTAACAATAGGATAAATAGCGGATCGAAAACGTTATGAAATTGACCTAAATATGGCAATATAGAAGTGTAAATATATCGCTCAAGTCAATCTGAAACTGGTTGCAAAATATAAAACGTGGAACAAATATTATAAACGAGATCATTACACACGAACAACAGTCATTCTTCTGACATGTTAAAAGAAAATAAGTACTTCATTCGTGGCAAATTTTCCATAAAAATTTGTTGATATCTTAAGGCTACAGTGCATATAAGATGATGCATGTATTAACGCGAATTACTGTTTCCATTTGTTTGCTGCTGTGATATCAATAAGTGTACAATAAACAGTTAATATTAATTAACACACAATTAATGAAGGAGAAAATAAAAAATTATACACGAATGTGATAAATCATATGCTATGTGCTATACAATGTTTTGAACAATCATTCGTTATTTCGGGATAATTTAAAGAATAGTCTTCAACTTGACATGAAAAATACAAAACGGAATTTAAGATAAGAAAATATAATATCAATATCTGTGACTTTAAAGAACACTTAGTGTAGTTAAAGAGCTTTTCGGTGGTTGGAAGTAAGTGCTTCTAATGTACTGATAGATTTCAGGAAGTCTGTAATATATAATAATTTCTTTCTTTTTTAAATTATACTGCCATTTTGTTTCTTCTTTTAGTGTACCATGTGAATCGACTCAAGAACTGCTGCGGAAGATGACGCTGCATGGAAGCTAAGTAATGGCTACTTTCCGCTCCTTTATGTAGATCGCTGTTGTTCTCTGAAGGGTACATTCAGTATTATGTATTAAAGGGTTCATTTAGATATGAGTTGTATTTAGTGCTTAGTTTTTGTGTTGAAGATGAATTGTTGGTCTTTAGATATGACTACTGTGTCATATTATTTATATTCATGAGTTTCAAGTAATAATAATCATGAGAAAATAAAATATAGTCACAATTTAATTGATATAATTTCATAACAATGTATTGAAATATGATATTTCGTCTGTGTAGGTTTAATAAACAGAACAAATGGTAAAATATACAAATTTAATACGGCATTGTGAAAATCTAAAACAAAATATAATCGTCAACAAAAAGTTTATAATAATCCATTAACACGCTACTTCTAAAAAAGTCATAACTTCTAAATCACATGTAATTTGAAAACCATTTACAGTCGAAATATTTCACCAGAAGAATTATGCATATCAGGAAACGTTTATTTGTTTTTAGGAACGAACTATTTTATTTTTATTTCTGGCACGTATGGTAGGACATACGAACAATTTCGTATCACATTGGTGCCCGTATTACAGTAAAATATTTGGCATCAGCGTTTAAACTATTTTTATTTACTAAACCCAATACACTACTTTGGCTAATAACATAGCCCTAAGGGGTACGATTGTAATTTTGCCAACATATATTCCAAATTGGCCTTAAAAGCATATGCTTTGTGTGTCGACCATCGTAAATTTCAGTACTACGGTTGATTTAAGAACCAATGTCGTCCCGATGCCGGGAAACCCGAAGTTAGTAAGAAACGACTTGATTTTCTAGACCACGTGTGTGAAGGGGATGATGATTTACAGTTAGGGGAATGACGTAAAAAAATTGAAAATTACCGCTCACGTAGGCTTTTTCTCCTCCGTCTGGATCGGGTTGAGACTTTTTTTTGCAAATATGGTAACACCCAGGAAAACAAGGACAAAAGTTGTTGTCCCATTTCTTTTTCGGAGAAAAGATAAAATTAACCTCAAGACTGGAAGATTCAGATACAGAACCGCCGAATTATATTTTCCTAAAGGAGCTAATAACCGTAAAATATTAATCTAGAATGTAAAAGGTTAAATTCGGAAAATTCGCAATTATTTATTGAATGGAATTCAATTGAGTTTTTAGTTGTTCTAAAACCGCGGTGATGATGAGGTAGAATTACCAACCGGTCGCTAACTAATAGCATTGAAAATTGTATTAATTAATTTGCTAAGGAATTGGAAATGTAATTTTAAACTTTTTAAAATCAATTCGAATATGTATATAATTTAACACGCAATTGTATATAAAATAACACAACAAAAAACAGTGATACATGAGACAATAAATGGTAATTGAATTACAGATTAGTGGAAAGGTAGACGTCCACATTTCTGTATTATCTCTCTTAATTTCCTTTAAAGTTTATATATTTTTTCTCTTATCAGGCATTAGTTGATCTATTTGCGGGAGCTTAGAGTAGTTTTAATATGTTATAAATAGTTATGCGTGTAAAAGGGAGTGTTTGTAGAAATGTCGATTTAAGTTCAAAGTAAAGAATGAAGAAATATCGACGATTATGGATTTTTTTTAGAATTGCGACAACCAATTAATGGTAATGTCATTATCGCAGGCAAATATAAAAAAGAAAATTTAATTTCATTGGCGGAAACTATGCCAGTAATGCACTTGTTTAATAAATTAGTGGTTACTACAAAAGTTACAAGTGAGAAAATGTTTAAAGCAGGTTTAGATCGTTCCATAAATAAGTCAGTAGAAGCGGAAGTGGTAGAAATTGTTGAAAAATATGAGGTATCGAGTTGTAAATCTGACAAAGATTTGTTAACCGAAAATTGAGACTGAGACAAAATCTATTGGATGACTTCAATATTGATTTGAGTTTTTCCGAAAACGACAATACTAAGAACGTTCTCAGATTCAGTACATCTGACTATCAAATCTCTGAGACCTTAACAAGTTAGTCGGCCGACCTCTTTATTTTAGCCTCAGTTACTACTTATGACAATTATTATTGATCTGTCGTGAGCTAAGTCAGCTCAAAACTTTTCGTATACAACACTTGAAAATTTCTATTATTAAACATTGCTTCATTAATAAAAAACCGATCTACTCACGTTAACTAATGGCGTGGTCTGCTGGATGTATTTTAAACCCTCATATTTTTAGAAGGAAATCGTGGCCGTGGATTACGAAAGTTATGGAGTACTGTTGGAAAATTTCCTGAAACCAAGAAGAGATTGTTCCATATGAGGAACTGGGACAGCTGTGACACCAACTTGATAGGGCTTCAGCTCACACAGACAGAAATTCTCGGCCGTCGTGCTTCTTCAGGATGGTCTATACGGCCACCAGGTAGCAGGAGTTTCCATATCATACTTCAAGGATATATGAAGAAAAAAGTCTTACAACATCGCCCTCACACCGCACCAGGGCCAAGAGATTGAAATATTTAGGTGTGAAAACCATACGTCGAAATATCTTCAACAATGAGTTGTTTATAAGCCACCATGTCGAGGACATTATTTTTAACACTTAATGAGTATAAATATTATTGCTACTAAATTCTGCAACTGAAATACTTTTTCTGTACATATCTTCATATTTTTTTATATATTTTGTTTAGGTAACAGACTACATGAAGGTAATCCGCATGGTGGCAACTCCCCATTAATAGCATAGTAAGGGGTTTGAAAAGGGGGATGCGGAAGGGTAGAGGAAGGTAGCCAAGGCTTAACTAGGGCCCCCGGGCTATGGTTTAAGGATTATACTCGGCAATTCGCCTAAAAGTGATGCAGGGAAAACCATAGAAAAACCTGCATCAGGTAGGTCGGGCATTTGGTGCTTGTCCCACGCCCTTCTGATGGCGGGAGAGGGGTTAGCTATGGAGTCGCAGCTTTCCCCTCGCCGTGTCTTGACCGGTTTAGGAGGCAGCTGGCCGACTGTTTCAATAGGAATAGCGGACAACTCTTAGTGTATGCCCAAGGTCTGTGATCCCGGAACATACACCTCTCAAAACAGGCCGAGGAGTCTCGGCTTGTGGGAACCTTAGTTGAAAAACGGAGAGGAAAAGCAGTCTGTACCTGCGGGAAAATAATTATCAGCCATTGATGTGAGGTTGATATCTTTAATATAAAAATATATGGCAGGATACAGTGAAAAATGTGGAGAATACAATTTTTTTAAATGTGTTCTACAATAATGTATCAGTAATACATCCCTACATGATCATGACCTGAAACTTACTACAAGACAGGCATCGGCGTGAAACGCTTCAAAGTTTTTGAGTGGCCTTGAGGAAGGCAAGGATTTAAGAGAGGGAGATGTCACCCGAGGGCGGGGACACTGGAGGCGGCTCGTCGCCGTCGTAATGCAACACTTAACATTGATCGGAGCGGGGCCAGCATCGCCGATAAAACTCTCTCCGCTCCAACCCCCGCCTCCGGGCCCAACCCAACCGCACTCTCAACTCAACTCTGCTTCTGCTTTATCGCACTCCACGGCTGGAGCGGATTCCTCAATCTGGCTCACCTTCAACAGAACCCATTCCATCTGGTGCAAGCACCGTGTATCACACTGCCTGCGAAACACGAACCAGATGCAGACCATTCGTTATGTTATGTGTGCAGTGCGTTGCATTTTATCATAGCTTCCATAGTGTGACTCAAACAATTTTTAATAAATAGATGAAGTGCTAGAATTATTATAATAGGATAATTTAATAGAGTTTGTCTTATACTTGCTGCCATGAGACATCGGTTTTGTGCGATGGTATAGCGCCCATTATTTTAGATCAAACCGGAGGGTTAATTGAGACAGAGAACCATATTATTAAAAATGAATAATTTCTGAAATAGTGTATATAAAAAATTAACATAATACTGTTAATATCAAGTATGTCACATACATTCATAATAAGTTTTATTTCAACATTTTGGTCCGTATGTAAGTATCGTTGATTCAAGTTCTTGATGATGTTATCATTATTATTCAAGAGCCTATGTCATTTGCCGTTACAGGGCCAGAGACCCTCTTCAGCATAGGACTTGTTTCTTTATTATTTTATGGATAAGTGATAGGCGAAAACATTCTAATTCTTTAACAATATTTATTACATTGGTATTTATGTTTAATTTCTACTAGTCAATTTTTTTTGCCGAAAAAATTATGCCAATCTGCGTCGAAACGTTCGGCACTTTTAATCTCAATTTTCAAAGTTATTGCTTCTCTATTTAAAGTTTCTCTATATGAAAGTCGTATTCAATACTATTATGCTTTTTAACAGACGCTAATTTCTATGTTATTTTTGTAAAGTTGTATCCATAAATAGAATATGATTTAAAAGTAATTGAATTTCTGTGTGTTACATTAAATTAATTTGGTGTAGAGACCAGAAATTTTTGCGAAGTTGTCATTTAGGGATTGGGCAGACGACTAAAGTCACTGCGGCTATCTAGATTATAACGCTCGTTATAAATAGCGAAGAGATGTGAACTTTGCCATTTCCGAAACGGAATGGCCTGCTCTAGCTTTGTCAGTTCAATATTTGGCTACAGGGTAGAATTCTCGGCCCCCGAATTTCACTGCCGCGAACGTAATGACAATTAAAACTTAAAGTAATCTGTATAATTGTATAAGTTGAGGGATAGTATAAAAAGAAATAAGATGATATTTTTTTCAGTAAGAAAGAATATCACATATTCTTGTTATATAAACGTATGTTAAGTATTTCTATGAGTATACAAACTTGAATTTCAAATGTACTATCCTCTGTTTTATCGAACTGTGATTCATTTGTATTATTCTACCAATATATTCTAGACTTTTATTCCGTGTTTTGAAGTAGTTACCATGTCAAAGTAATATCTGTCAGGTAACTATTTTCTTAGTCTCATATCGTCGGTCCAAAATTAACTTTAACTATCGGTCATGAATTGTGTGAATTTTTCTTGCAAAATGATAATTGTATTTCCCTTTTCACTGATAACTACAGCTTTTATTTCAGAATATTGTATTTGACGGCCTTAATTCTGTTATTCTTCCTATTGAGTTTTAAATTTTTGTTAATATTGTTTTTATTACAGGCGTATCGACATGATTTGCAATTTAAAACCGTGAGTCTGGCTTTTCAAAGACGACTGTATCTACAGTAAGTCACGAAACAAATGAGATATAATTGTATAACAGGGAGACGCCGTCAAATTCAATTTTTGGACTTATGATCATGAAATAGAAAGCAATTCATTTCTCGTTAGCAAAACAGGTTTTGACAAACGAACTGGAATGTAATTTAGGTGAAGAAGGCATTCGAAGGGTGTGTAGAGATACACATTTCAGGAATTTTTTTTCTAATCTTAGGCTGGGGATTCTAGAAAGTGAACTAATAATACGTGAAAGAGCATTATTCTTTTAACAGATCGTTATTTTTGCCCCTGTGACATCTATCCATTGCCGTGGATAGCTCCAGTGTTAGACGGGTTGCATATAAGAAATCGTTCTCTATATTTGTCTCTTGGATTTTATATATTTTTATGGTAATTGGTAATATTAGGCGATTTCCCAATTAATATTTCAAAATATTATCATTTTACCTTGTATTGCCTTAAAGTTTACCTAATGTGTTTGTAGCGACCATTCTCTTCAGAACATCTCCATGTCATGAACAATAGTAAAGTTCATGTCTTCCGGATATTCTTATGACTCTGTTTTCAAGGTATTCTGAACTAAAAACCTTAATGCGCCTCGAACGTAAAGGTAAATGCATTAATATTATTGTAGCTCCCAATATTGCATTACATGATGGTTTTATTTAAAGGAGAATTGTTGTTGTCCCTCCTGTCATTTATACTACACACCCGACAATTCCTGATGTTCGGACACTGCATAATAAAATATTAAATTACTTCCTGCATATTTTAACAAATATTTAAAAAATATTTAGATAAGATGTGAAAAATAATTTTTCGTAAATAATGCTATTATTGACCGTTGAATAGTTGTTGGGATATAATTATGTAAAATGTTCACAGTGTAACTTGCAGATCGTCAAAAAAATCATATTGTCATATGCACTTTGAACGATTTTGGCGAGTATGTCACATTTTTTGATTGAGTTACTACCGAAATTTCATTTTGCAAGTTATACTTTCAGTTCTCTATTCGCAATATCAATAATCTCTTAAAAAATTAAGCATTAAATATTACCTATAAGAAACTAGAAAAATTGGATAGCTTTTTAGAGTGAGAAAAAAAATAATACGTCCGTATAAAAATAATAATTAGATGAAATAGCCAAAAACAGACAAAGCTAAGTGATTATATAAACACCACACCACGTTTCTGGGATCCTTGAACCTTTCGTCACGTGATTGAAAAAAAACACGAAATCCAGGAGCTACATAACCTCTCAATTACAGTTGACAAACTCAAAAGCCAATATTTATTAATATTCTAATAACCTAATTATTATTTAGAGTGAGGTTGTAGAAAAGTGAAAAAAAATTATTTCACTCATCGACCGTATTAAAATTTTGGTCGTCGTATTAAGTTTCGTTTTTTGAATGTACTTATCAGATATCATCATGCAAAATGTTGCCAAAATTGACTATACTACAGTTAATTCGATATGGTATGTAAATTGTCATCCTGATACTTTGGGAACTTAATATTTTATATACATTTTATTTATTGTTCGTTGTTATGGGACTTTTTGTCAAGAAATTAAACATTTTTCTTTAATATTGAATACTTTAACATTTCTTGACGTTTTTAAATTTAATATAAAAGATTAATTTTTCAATATGATGATACGGTGGAATTGTATTCACGAGGACAGCCGCTGACAGGACTCCTCGGAGGCATGGTCCTCCTCGGGTGACTTTCAAATATTTAAAATATATATTAAATATATTCAGCCAACGGAACTTGCAGGGACCATATCTGTGCGGCCAAACAACAGAATTTTAATCTGCGATGATATGGTTCAAAGCAATTGTGTGAACGTAGTAACCTTTAATTCTCCTTATAGCACCTATATATATCAGTATTCTAATTTTGAGTCATAAGTTCCATGCATTTTCTGCTTAGGAGGAAACTGAGTGACGGTGACATGCGTATGTATTATTAGCTGCAATTGGGATCGATCATGGATATCTTGAGCGTTGACGGCGTAGAGACGCTGTTTGGAATCCCAGGCCTACGATAATTTATTCGCGTCAACCTGTTGAGGTATAAACTGTGCAGTATATTTTAAAATGAATAAACTGTATGTTTATTTTTTCAATAAGAAAAGAATATCACAATTTACACACAAACATATTCAACAACACACGCATTCATACATACAAACACAAACAGGTCTATGTGTGTGTTAAGGACTTTTAAGAAACGTAAGATCTTTTTTCATAAATAATTCTGAGAAATATTTGCATTTAGCCTTTGTTTTCCGTACTTTAAATAAAATGTCTGTTTTCGTTTTAATAGTCAATCTGAAATTACAAACAAATTTTAATACTTAAATGAAAAAAATTATGTCTGATTGAAAATTAATATTAAGAAAGACAAAATAAGTGATAATGTAAATAACACACAACGTTTCTTCAACTTTTGAGTTTTTTCAACTGACGAGTGCAGTTGTGTCGCTCTAGGCTCTTCTTAGCATATGAAGAAATGCACAATGATCCCAGAAACGTTGTGTGGTATTTATATTATCACTTATTTTGTTTGTATTTACCTATCTTTCTTATTATTAAAATTTAATACTGTTGCAATATTATTAACAGAATAACCGTCTATATTATTAGGATTTGTTTCGCATTCTCATTCCCTAATTCATTGAATTTTATAATATCTGGTGACAGCTCGCTGAACTGCTTCTTAAAAACGCGTGGTAATGTGAACACCGTTACTTGTTTGTCATCCACGCTTGAGATTTCAGCGCGCAGATGACAACTCATTCAAGATCTGCATCGTCCTCAGATGAACAAAACCATAAATCTCACTGATATTTTTATGAGTTCTATTGTCACAAACACTAATATCTGATGTAAATATAATTCTAGGGTCTCACCCCGGGCCAATTGTTTGTTAAATAAGTACGTTTCGACGGTAAGCTCCGCCATCGTCATCAGGTTAACTATGAGATCTAGATCACAGTTAACCTGATGACGATGGCGAAACGTTGTTATTTAACAAACAATTGACCCGGGTTGAGACCCGAGAATTATATCTACAATAGATTCACCGGGAACTAATATATGACTTTACCAGTTCGATTTTATTTTCAACTCGTCCAATTGCCGACTCGTTTCTGTTCGAAGTGTCTCAATTAGATCCGAGAAAGCATTTACTACATCAACAATGGAATCAAAACGTAATATTTCCATTAAAATATGCTTTTTATCATCCTTTTAGATTTCATGAACTTGATTTTTTAGTCAAACAGTCAAATATCGCATTTACTCTTGAAAACTACAACTATTCTGCCCAAACATTTTTTAATAGTCGTCAAGACATATCTGTTATTATACGAGCGTCCCTCATTTATGCACTAAACTGATTTATTCCGACGGTACTATGGCCCGCCATTTTATTGTGGCGTATTCTAGTCGTTTATAATCGAAACGACATCAGCTGTGTTATCCAAACAAGAAATAATTGATCTTTTTATCACTTTCTAGAATAATTCATTCCCCACGTTGAGCGCCATAAAGTAACCGTCACCTGTGTATATTTCGGGCTGAAAATTCTTCCTATCAGGACGTAATTTTTTAATTAAAAAAACATTTTAATTCACGACAGCTAGCCAAAAAAGAAAGTCATTGTTTATTCCACCAAAGATGTAATACATAACTACAAAGATAGTTAAGAACGTAATCAAAGACTATTGAAACGCCATTAAAAACAATTTAATACATATCACCCAACTATTTATTGTGTTAAAATTTATATATATTATTTGTAACCTTATTGAGACTCAATATCGATATTAATTTTTTTGGCAAAAATTACAATTGCAGGATTTGTGATTAGTTAACGTTTACATTATAAAGTATTCAATCAAGTTTTGATACGTCGACTGTTGGTTTGGACTTTGCCAATAGATTTCTAATTTACCACACAAGAGAGCTAAATTTCACTCCACGTTTAAGGGAGCGAATTCTTTTACCCCATCAAGAACAGGTGTATCTCAGCTCAAAAGGTTTTTCTTTGTTCAAACAGAAGCAGCACTCTAGCACAGGAAACAAACAGAGGTTGAGAACAAGAGGAAGGCAGAGGAACGTAAACAGTATCGCGTCTCTCACAAAGCGCTGGCCGCAAACAAACCTCGTCTGTCTTGCTCTTGATTACCCTAATACCTGTGGCCCGTATTACCCAAGCAATTCGGCGGTGCTCAAGGGTGCTTGTCGTTCCACCTGCTATCCTTGTTCAGTGGCCCATGTCGCCTTACATAACCAGTTCTCCTAAATTTTTGCTACGCGCACAATAAGTGTATTTTTGGAGACAAAGAATTGGGTGATATCTTCAAATGTTGCGCTACAGTGGGACAAGTATTCACACTTCAGATAAGTCTTTACAACAAAAAATTGTAACAACGTGTTTTACTAGTGTCGTTGATTTTATTTTTTTAAGATTTTAAAGAAAGGAAACGATTGAAGTAAATATATGAAATTATATGACGGCTGAGAAATCATATTAAAAAATTGAAAATTCAGTACGGCAGATATTTTTTGTACCACAAAGCGTAAAATTACTTTGAAGACGTTTGTAAGATAGTGTATATCCGCTTGTGGAAGTGTACATAATCTATTCAAATGAAAATAGCTTGATACTTTCTAAATTTGGTAATGAGATTATTACAAACAAATAATTATTACAAGCAAGTAAACATTAATGAAAGTTGATACTTACGCATGCAGGCAAAATTGTATTACGCAATACAATGTATTAAAACATCACTTGCCTATTGTTGTAATACCATAAATATGACAACACTTGACTTGTTTTATAGAAGTGAAGTAACTACGCTTGATCGAAACGGAAGGTCAAACAATGCGTACTTATATACGTTTATATCTGGGTTGCTTCATTATTGACATTACGTGCCTCATAATTACTAATTTTGAGAGATCCACAGCAAAAATATTCCGTATGGTTTGCAAGAAACGCGATGATAGAATTACGATTTCTTTGTAGTTATATGCTTTAATGAGGTATAAAATATTTACAATTTTTTTATTGGTTTCTGTTTCAGGTTATGACTTTTTCTTCGATTGATAGGTTCCTTGTACATAATATTATTCAGATACATGTAACCAACGTAACCGTTTGTCTGCAGATATAATGAACGAATTTGGTCACTATTAGTAATGGTTGAGGACGTTCGTGTGACAACACGATAAACAATTAAACAAATGACTTCACGACAGTTTTTACTTTTGGGTCTGTCATGTGAATCTTTTTAACCTTTGTCCTATCGTATAAATCACACTCTACTATGATTTAATATTCATGTCTATTTATTCGTCCTTTTTATGATTTTAATTTTATCCTCGAAATCAGTCAGAAGGATACAAAAAAATTTGTTTAAATTAAACTCATTAATTAGTTGAAATAGCTAAATACAGAATTAGATGAGCGAACAACACATGCTTATTCTGTGTTGTTTCAGAATTACTTTCTAACTTCAATTTCCACCAACACAACATAAATATTGTCCTAACATTTTAATTTCTAATGAGTATCCTTTAAATTTAATTAATAAACACATCAATCAAGATTATATGAAGAAATCAAATATCTTACTGCCACTCATCTACAATCACCTCAAGCCAATTTTTTTTATCGTACTATCTTATTACAAATTTATACATCATAAATTCGTCCAAATTTTCAAAGAATATCAAGTATCCATCACTTACAGATCCACTAACACTCTTTTCTTCTCGATTAAAAACCACAAGGACCCACTTGACATCTATAGCAAACATCGTGTAATCGTGTAGTATACAAAATCTCTTGCTCTAATTGTAATTCCTGTTACATAGGACAAACAAATTCTCCCTTAATTACCGTATCAAGAAACATATGTCTAATATCAAACTTCCCAACGATAAACAATCTGTAGTCTCAAAACAAATGATCAATTCGAAACATTCATTTGATTGGAAATTACTAAGATTTTAGAGGTTGAAACCAGGTACCATTCCAGAATTTTATCATAAATGCTTCATATCAAATCCAACATCATATAAATTAACGCACAAACTGATGCTAAGAAACTCACAATAGCTATATTTTTACGCTAACCCTTCCGCTTTCATTTTGTCGTTGCGTTTTGCTTCGCTTTTGAATTTTTTCAATTGTAAAGTGCGATTATGTCTCCCCCGGCTCTCCTGTTTTTTTCAATAATCTGACGAAGGCCATAAGGAACCCACAAACGTAGTACGGTATTCATTTCATTACTTAAGATTGACTGTATCTGGCTGTTCTATCTCATTATTATATTTTATACAGACGTATTATATTCTTATTTAAACCCACTCAATTAAAAATGCAACTTTCATAACCATAGCAATTTAAATAAATTACTGTAAGTGAAGAAAAGTTATTTCTCAATAACACGATTGATTTGTAATGCTGTAATATATATTTCTTGTGTCTCATCAGAAAGATGTCTGCGTGCAACCATGAAAGACATACTTCAGTTACAATTACTAATTCCACCTTTTCGGCGGTGGCATAGTTATAATGCAGTTGTGACAGTCTCAACTTCAGATCTATTTGTGGCATGCCTGTTGACTCCAGGCTACGCCAAACAACTATGCAACCGTAGAATTGTTGTGGCTGACAACTGTAAATAAGGCGTCTAGGCTGTATCAACCAGTATCTGATTTAATGAACACAGGACATAATTTTGATCGGTAACTAGTCAACAAATCCTTATATTTTTAAATTGAAGCAGTATATTTAGTGACGCAATTTACCTCATTTCTGAAGTGAAGTTACCGCAATTAATTGATGAAGAAACTGTTCTCAAGTTATTAATAGCCCAACAGACTTTCGTGAAGCACGAGAGATCCAAGAATAATAAAAATCGCAGTCTACGCTAAAACTGAGTCTCTGACTTATAAAATATGAAAACTGTTCTGTAACCATCTTAGATAAATGAACATATTGAATTAAGATAATATGCTTTAATATGCGATGATATACTGCGATTTTTGTAACACTTATATTACAAACTTTTCGCACAGTATCAGTATCAGTAAAATATTCATTATGCACAATGAAATATAATATATTTATGGAATTGAAATGAATGTAAAATGACGAACGTAATTGGCTTTATTTTTATTTGGCGGTAGATATGTACCAAATAAGGAAAATAATCATATTTACAGTCGCAATGAAATTAATTATTTCTTCATTCCTAATAGTTAGTAGTATAACCTTTCGGTTTATTTAGTTATTTTCATTTGTAATAAAATATTTAGAATCTCAATTAAAAATCCGATACATAACATGTAAAATTATTTTACTAAAAATAGATGCGACACATCCTGCATACTTCTGTTTGGATAATTAATATATATTTAATGAACAGGTATCGCTAAAATGAATAATTCGGATGATTGCCTACTTATTTGGAACTTTTTGCATTTCAAAATCAATTCATTGTAAAATTTTATCGACTTTACGAACATTATCGATTAGGCATTGTTTGTAAATAGTTAGGTTCAGCGTACAGTAATAGGTGTATTATACCGTTCGTTATGCGCTAAGACAAAATTCTTACGCTGTGTAAAACAGACTGTTTAATTTGTTAAGTTCTGATGCCGCGATATGTTAGTAATTATCTGATGGAAAATTCCTATGAATGTTGAGAAAACATTCATTGTACGATGGACTAGCGAACGAGAAAGTCACGTTCGGCCATAACGGCCATACCTAAGTTATTTAGTGCGAATTATGAAGTTAAATAACAAATTCTAAAATCAATTTCCAAGCCGTAGGCTACATACTGAGGGACGTACAATTACACACAAAAATAGTATTGCAAGATGGTTTCGGTAAAAATTCCCGCGAGGAGAATTATTCCATCCGAGTTGGGAGTTGCGTGGCATAATACAGTCAACGTCACTGTCCTTGCGATCAGAAAAATACAGAAATCTACGCGGTATCCAGAGGAACCACTCCCGAACCACACGTGCTCCAATCTATCAATGGCGATCATCAACATTCAACTTTGAGGACAATAAAACAAAAACTGTAAGTTACAAAATTCATAATTACAAGTTTTTCAGTTTAATACATTAATAAATATCAATTATATGCAGTATTCCCTCCGAATTCTCTGTTGTTGTTTTTTATTTTCAAATCTCATTCACACAATACCTTTCTGATAAATATGTGTCATAAATTTAATTATAAATGTAAACACCGGAGAAACTGTAATATTTTTGCGTAAATATATGTGGTGAAAATCTAGAAACCTGCTGAAGCCCAACAATGTCACTTAATATTGTGTATTAAATAATCAAACATACTTATGTCTTCATAAGTATTTGTGTTTGCCGACGTCCTGTGTGTAGGGGTCAGCGTGACTGCGGAACATCACAGTGGTCCCGCGCTCGAATCCCGGCGAGGGAGTTGATGTTTTTGTGCGTGAGAGTAACTCGTCAAATTAGTCTCCCGACAAGGAAAACATTACTTCCCATACAGTCGCTAATAACCTGAGCTGTAGATACGACTGTAAATAAATCAATATAAAAAATATTTGTGTTTGTGAAATATGTAAAACTTATTGAGTTTGTAAAACCTTGTTGTGTGGTTCCATATTTCACGTTTATAAGTAATTAGCTGTTTGCGTGTGACACATAAGTATCTAAGTGTCGTGACGTCAGAAAGGGGGAAAATGGAGGTGAACTATGGCAGCTTTTGAGTTCGTTACAAGGTTTGTCCGGTGTGTCGTTCTTACGACTGTTGCGATTCTTGGATCTGACAAGGATTGCAGAAACGTGTGGTATTAATTTTGCACTAATTTTTATCTGTTATTTTCCTACTTATTTATATAATTATTATACAGTTAACATTAATAATATACTTTCCCCTTTATATTCATAACAAAATAATTTTAACAATAATATTATATTTTATTGTAATTGTATTAATTATTGCAATATATATTTTAATGTCGGCCGTGTTAACATTTTACAATAATAACTGACCATGGGATTAGAGTCAATGATCTTGTCAACATTTGTTTAATGGAAGTGGCGCCACAACATAAAATGCCATAATCCATCATGTCAACGTGTAGATTTTTTGAAAAAAAAAAAATTATTTCACGTATCTTGGGATCCGAGACCTTTGGCAGACTATGTGAGTTGGCCCCTGTCCCCATTGAACAGTCGGCCAGCTGCCTCCTAAACAGGTAGAGATATGGCGACGGGAATGCAGACTCACCAAAAGATTCGTGCAGCCTATCAATAAAAAAAGAATAAGAAAATAAGCAGGTTTCTGTATGGTTTTCAATGCATCACATTTACACGAATTGCCGGGAAATATAAGTGAACTAAAGTCTGGAGACTCTAGTTAACCTTCGGCTACCTTATTCTCCTCTTAGGATAACCCTTCTTGATGATGGCTCTACATGAATTACTCTCCAGATAATTACAGGAAAGATAATTATTAATTACTGCATAAACTTATTAATTGATTGTGAACAGGGAAAGTTCTATTTATTGATTAAATGTGTCACTTAGAATCCTCATTTTTCCACTATAACTATATATTGAAATGAAATTTAATAGGCATATTTCATAAGTCCATGTTGTATCAAAAATGACTTTACACGTTTATAGAAGTCTAATTAAACAAATTAGTGAAATTGTTAAGATGTCATCTCATCCAGTTATAAATTATGTTAAAAAATTTATGTATGATTAATAAAACATGTTTATAAATCCACCAAATTTCTTTGTCACGGTATAGTTAATAATTTAGTTTTCAATGACTTCATAAATTTTAGATTTTGTAGCGCGTAATTTTTAGATACACAATTATTAATTTATTTTCACACAGTTAAAGAAACAAGCCGATTCACATAAAGAGTGGATGAGCATTTCCCTAATTAAGTCTTTAAGTCTTAAAGCTGATTACCCCTGCTTATGGAATTCAAAGTTAATTTGGGTCGTAAGTCTAATCCAATTAGCAATATTTGGAGCATTACCAAAATTGTTTGTAAGCTAAAGTTTAAGCAATTTAACTAGATTTAATGTTTCTCACGCTAAATAGCGCAATGTTATCTGGTATCTAATCAATCATATAATTATAACTACGAAATATATTTTTAATTTAATTTTTAACTTACAATATAACTTCGTACAGAGTATTAAGGAAGTTGGTTTGTAAGGTAGTGTAAACGTGTTACTAGTAACATCCACTGATGTTTCTCCCTGCTTACATTATTACCCTTTCAGTGTTGTAATACAATTTTTGTCATTTTACTTGTAGTCATCCGTAGTAAGTGTATTTTATTTCATATTATCAGGGTAGAAACGAATTAAGGAGAATTCAGTTCCAGTAATTCCGTAAAATTATAGATTTATAAATGATATATCGTGATCTACATAATCGAAACCTGAGGTTCACAAATATTCCCGTCTCTCTCAGCTTATTATCCTGAACATCGGTGATAGTGTGAATCTGTGTCAGCTTTCGCTGGGTAGGAGTAATAATTGGAAAGTTTCCTAGAAAGTACAAGATTATTGAATGTAATACTTGGAACCATCTGTCGTGGAACAATTTTTGGGAATAGAAATAATTTTCGCGTATTTGAAAGATTCTTGGAAGTTGCCACGGGGGAAACCACGTTTTAATTAGGTACTATGGTGGAGTTACGTTTTTTTATTAGCGAAATACTTAATTTACTCCAACTATGACTGTCGTATGAGAAATTCCGATATTCTTGTTATATCAGGAACTTCATTTTCGTTCGAGGAATATAAATTGAGTAACTTGTTCTTTGGTTTCGAGTAGCATTTCATCGAAATATCGTTCGCGTTTACATTCCCTTGTTTCATGTTAAGAGTATTAATGAAATACGAGTTAAATTCAAACGCTGCTTCTTCACTAGAAATTGTATTTCATTATTTAGAAATATTTATCTGGGTGACTTTTTGATTTAACGTAAGTATTGTGGATAACTTTCCAAGTCGCTTATATTTTCCTATCGCAATGTATAATATTTTGATTCATCTCATATGTTTGCAGATATAATTTTTGCAAAATTATGTCTGCTGTAGTAATTTTTAAATTTTCTGTCTACATATATTTCACGAAACTTATTAGTGTTAATCATTTTATTATAATTTTCTTACATTGTGAAGTAAACTAATAGTTCGATGATAGATATAACATGACAATATCATCGTAGTTACTTATGGTAATAAAATTCGATAAACGTAGCCTTCCATAGAATATGACTGTGAGGAGGAATACTGCCTTACGAGGGAGTTGGTTTAGTACTTGACATGATATTAGGTCGTAGCCTGGAGACCTTGTGTATTAAGTTTGAAAACTTTAATAGATAGACTCATTTGGAAATGTGTTCCTTCTACTTGTTCAACATCACGGGATCTGTTTTTTTTTTAAAAAAATAGGTCAAGTATGTAACGAAATAATCTGCTATTTCTTAATCAGTACGAGATCATTTGTACTTTGGACTTCCAATATGAGCGAAGTGGCTTTTAAATTCATTTGTCCCTTTCGAGAAGGTGTAATAGTTTTCAGAGAGATACAGTACAACATTTTCGATAAGTTAAGGAATCTGATGATCAATATTGTTTCTGGTAATCTATCAAATTCTCTTGACACGGCTGTTTCCAGACATGAGGTATTGTATTTGAATCGGTACATTAGCAGAATATGATCATTTGTGTTTGATTTGTGATTGATTTGTGTTTGATTTGGTACGTGTATTTACACACAGTTTTTTCGACAAGTCTAATGAAATATTTATGGAGATTTCATTCCCAGATTAAGCTTATTGATTACGTCTGCTTTTTTTAGTTTTTTAGTTTCTTTAGTTTAACCGAAATACTTAATTTACATTATTTTACATTTACATTATTCTTCTAGTGATAACAGGGGTGTAATCAGTTTACGATGTGTCTATTTTTGGATATTCAGCAAATTTTATGCTGTCGTTCGGCAGATGTCCAACATAATAGTTTCTGCCAGAACTTACGAAAAGTTAACATTCATATCATTAAAGTTCCTGACGCCGTATATAAATTGTGGGAGGATAAGGTGGTTTTTGAATTACATTAATTGCTTCCATTTTTAATTTTTCTTCAAAACTTCTGTAGTATGATGTATTATAGTTTATTATTATAGATAATAGATATTGGGTTTCGAGTCCCGCATTCTGGGTTGAACATGTGCGTTATCATAAGTAATTCTTCAGCACTTTATTGGTAGTTGAAACTAGTTTTCTGTTCTGAATCTGAAGGATTTGAGGATTGCTTTGATGGTGATGGGTTACTGATATTAGGAAGAAATGGTTGATGTGGAACATGAAGTTTGGTGTCGAAAGAAGTGGTTGAATTCGTGGAAAATTTGAGTGTATTGCAGCTAGTTCTTGTCAAAATATTGGTTTTTGAGAACTTTTATGTGGACGCGTACTGTTCTGCTGTGAAAACATGCATAATATGAGACCACCGGGCTATTCTATTTCTGCTGTGTTTATGGTGGAATTGATCACCACTTGTTGACCACTTGAAATAAAATTGTATTTCCAATTGCGTTCACTCGTTTTCGGGGTCTGTCAAAGTGTATTGTTCGTTTAAACTCAAATCACTAATGCATTTAAACCCACATTCTCAATTCACCTTTTACAGGAAAATTTATCCTTCCGACATTCGTAATTAAAATAAATTGATTAAAATCACTGTATTATGTATTACAGCATAATGCTTCCTTGTGAATTGTGTCAATAATACAAAGAATTTACGCACTTTGAAATGTTAAAAATCATATTAATTTTTAACTGAAGAAAAAATAAGCTGCCATGCTTAATTACTGTAACACAAATTATTTGTATAAGGAATTTTGTAAATCAGAGTTTGTTAAAATGGTTGGTCCGGCCAGACAGCTTTGTTGTCGACTTGTCTTCGCTGCGGCGTGATGAAAGGAAGTCGAGAGCAGTCAGAACTTTGTGCAGATTGATCCTAAACGTCGCTCGTAAAAATTCATTTTATATTAATAGAGTGTTCTAATGTAATGTGAAAGAAATTAAAGTTAACTACGAGCATATTAATTTTATCACTCATATTAAATGTGGTAGGAATTAAAGCAACGTGTTCTATCTTTGAGCGTTTTAAGTGAGTTACGCCTCAATTAGAGTAGAATCGACGCAAAATAAAGAGAAAATGAAGTGATTAGGTTCAAAATGCAGATCATTATAACTTTATGGAATATTTCCAGTGCGTCTATCAGTGTCATTGAAGAGAGAAAGCCAAGGACGACGAAACAGATAATCAAATACAAGCTTTAACTTACAATATTTGATTTATGCCACAGTAACTGTCAACTGTTTTTCCCACGGGAAAGCTGTGTTAGGATCTCATTCTTATCTAAAAACTTTAATAAGCATTAATTGTAAACAAATCTGTTATAACTTTAATTGAAACTATTCTTTTTTAATGATAACCAGTGTTATCATTAATGGCGCCTACGCTCTGAAATAAACGTCACTTACATAGTCGGGATTTGAACTAATTTAGGGTATTATATATAATTTAGTGATACTGGTAAATGAGAAATATGTCACAGCTGTTTTTAAAATATTGTAACCATCTACAATGATATTGCAGGAAACCCACAGGCCTTAACCACTACTAACATAAATGAGTTACTTAAAAGATACATTAAAAAGATTCAGTTTACCATAAAATTGAAAGAAAAACCTGGATCTTATTTTTATTTAGGAGCTCTTCGGCTGTATAATGTCCCAGATAAAGGGAAGTAATAATTAGATAGATAGTTAAATTCAGTCAAAAGAAGTGATAATATAAATATTATGTGGTATTCATATTAACTTTTCTTTTGTTTGAATTTGGCTATCTTTCGTATTATTAGTTTTCTATTTTCATTTTAAAGGGAAGTAACTTAGTGCATTTTTAATTTTTATTGCAAACTGAAACTTTTTAAATAAATAAACATTGCTGAAAACCAAAGTTATCGAATAATTACCAAAATTCATCAATGCGTAATGAAATGTAAGTAATTAATTTTAATTAGAATTTATCCGCATCACAAAGGATAAACCAATATTGTTCTATTTAACAATCTTGACAATGCATTAATTACCGAGTGTCCTCTCAAATCACTGTTCTTAACTGAAATTACAGAAAACAGGAATTGCAGAATATAGCAAGTCTGTGACAACGCTATACTTGCTCGACTTTACTGCAGAGATGGCAGCCAGCCATTGTGACAGGATGCGGGCATTGTTTACGTACCTGAAACAAAGGTTTGCAGGAATACTAGAACGACTCTCACTAACTCTTCCACTGTGAAGTGTAATACGAAGTATAAAACATGCTGACAAAAAGAAAACAATGTGGACTATGCTCAACGGAAGTTATTGGAATCATAAAAATACCAGAGTTGTAGAAGTTACTATTTTTTCACTCTTTATTTTATTTAACTTTATTTACATTTTATCCGAAGATCATACAGTTTACATGATAATATATAGTAAAGATAGAGTTTAATTCACATTGGAGAAGTTCATTAACTGCCGGAAGAAAATTACTTTCTATGAGTTTATTGAAACATATTGATATTTAATAGGAAAAATTGGTGTTAAAATTCGATTAAGGAATTATGGAGCTTCTTCCACTTTAATGGTTGAACGAGTTGAAGTTCCAGAATTGATGCAATAATGGAGTTATGTCCATATATCCTTTTGCTGAGGGATTAAGACATCCCTGATGGTTTCATTCACTGTGGGTATATTCAGGTTATTATGTAGTGAGGAGTTTCATAAATACCACGGCACTCCAGTTATGAGTCGCTTTACTCGGATTTGCGTCACTTTTATACGTTTTATGTTACTTTATGCGGCAGTGACCAACAAATCACAAGAGTGATACCATATCGGTCTTATTAACAGTAAGTATAAATTTTTTTTTTGTCCAGATATAAGGGATATTTTTCTTCCAGTAGGGATTCCGTCGGATTCTCTGCCTTATCCTTCCAAAGAGGTATTATGAGAGCCACACGTGTTAGGTTATGATCAAAGTGGAGACCCTGATATCCTGCGACAGTATCAGTTGGTATTATCTTGTTATTGAGATGTAGGTTTTGATTGTTTTGAAGTTTGGTGCCGAAGAGTGAATGGAACTACTGTTAATTTCGAGAAATCATTTTCAATATACATTTATTGCTCCATATTTTGATTTGTAGCGCGTTATCCTGGAGTTTATGTGCTGCTGCATGAGTGTAATTGACTTGGAAAACAGCCAGTGCCGCTGTAGATCGTTCAGATAGACGAATGTAGTGGGAGTATATCAGGTAAAGCTGAGGGCCAATGACGCTGCCTTGGTGTACACCTGATTGCACTCGTTTGGATGTTGAGATAATTTGACTGAGAACGTTCGTCCATTCAAATAGGATTGTACCAGCCTATATGATGCGTCAGGAAGATGATGTTTCA
The DNA here is from genome assembly GCA_037074705.1 of Zhengitettix transpicula. NCBI lineage: Eukaryota > Metazoa > Arthropoda > Insecta > Orthoptera > Tetrigidae > Zhengitettix > Zhengitettix transpicula. Next base: position 90,487,229 of record CM073590.1, read on the forward strand.
ATTTGCCTCAGTAGTTTTTCGGTATCGAAGGACAGTATATTCAGGACCTTCTACTAAAAGCACTTCATGTTAGTGTCGGTTATACAGTATAATGGTCAGTTCGGAATCCCAACTGTGCAACGGGAATTAGATGTGAATTATTTTCCACACGTTTGGGTAGGATTAATCGTTCCAGTACTTTGGAGAGTAGTGAATGGGCCTATCTTCCACTCTTCATTTACCTACTTATTCTCCAAATAAGCCATCGATGTATATTGCAATCTTAATTTTTTTTATTTAAGTACTACTTATCTGAATGAATTCTCTTAGATCAGCCAATATCCTTATGAAATATTAAAGTCTTATTTGAGATTTAATATCGAGCACAACAGTTCCTATGTATGACGCTTTCCTCAGCTGTATTCATTTTGAATCGCGGTTACTGACCACGGTTTCCAACACTTTCTGACTGTCGATATTATAGAACTTGAAAGTGGTATGCAAAGCTTTACCGAATTTGATTCGGTATGGTAAGACTCTGCATCAAAATCACGCTAAATTTTAAACGGGTAAATTTAATTCATATAATCAGAACAGGAGATTATCATTTACTTAAGGAGTCACCTGGTCTAAAACCGAAAGCGTGGCATAAAATCAAAGATAAATTGTTTTTTAAATAGCATATAGCACATAGCATTTTCAAGACTTGTGAATTAAATATAAAATTTGGTAATATATATAAGAAAGTTTCAGATTGTACGGAAATATCATTAGAACTTACAGTACTTCGTTTTGTTAAAATAATTTATGCGCATATCAGCAGGAGTTTGTGCGTATTTCCCTCATTGCGTAGTTATAAGCGCAAGAGATCCTAAACGCGTCTACAAAAGAGAACTGCTCGTCAATACCAGTATCATTAGCAGCGCGAAGCACGTATTGGCTGTTATTTACGGTCAGGAAGCTCTCTGGCTCTGAGCTATCACGCACCTCCTCCCACGCAAATACATGCCTTATCAGGTTGAATGTGCCGCTGAGAGAGATACCCTTTCTATGGCTTCCATTGGTTTTCTTCTAGATGTGTAACATGCATACTTTCTCTGAATTTAAGATAATTCTTCTTCATTTAAAACGAAAAGATGATCTCATGCAAGTATCATTACTAAGGAAGAAGTTCAAAATTTTATTTGCGATATTATGTAAACATGAAATTACTAAACTTGGTGTTTACTTAATGCAACAAATTGTGTAAATTATGAGGAAAAATGGTTTCTTCTTCCTCTGAGGCTTAATCTTATATTTGACAATGAAAATGTCGTTAATTGGTTATTCCTTCAAAACTTTAGTTTTATGTAACGAAATATCCGATTATTTAAACTCGTGACATATAGAAATAGCAAAACAAAAGATCGGCATTATCTGTTGTCCTATTTATGTCATAAACAGAAAACATAAGCGTATCCATTGAAAGATTTTGGCCATTATTGATATAATTCTAAATATTCATTGTTAATATTCATTTTTCAAGCATAAGGCGTATAAATTATCATATATAAATTAAGTAAAGGAATATTAAAGTATTATTGAAATAATTTTTTATTGATAATAGTTAAAATATATTCTAAGAAACTGAAAATGGGCAAGAATTACATCATATGTCGAAAGATAATTGTTTGATAACGACTTACTAACAATACGCCTTCAGACACTTTCTAAATTTTATGAGAAGTCACTTACAGAGCTACGACTGACTTCTAGTCGTAGATATCAGTGTATTCAGTTTTAAAAATTAGCTCCAAACGATAAATAACTGCATTGTAATGTATGTGTGTTACACATTATTCTAGATATGTAATGCGGCAATATAATACATAAGTATTATAAATGAATATTTATTATGTATATATATTTCATATGAATATGTGTAGCGTAATTGTTTTAAAAAAATTGTAACGAAAACAGAATGGCAAGTAAAATAATTCGGGAAGAGCTCATTTTACTTATCCACAAGGATAAATTTAAAAACTAGAGGGTCGTAAAAATTTATCCACAAACGATTTGGGGCACGAAGCAAAATTGCTCCTGGCAGTTTTAAAAAGAAACTATTGCATTTGCATTCCTTGCTACCATTATAAAATGTAGGCGAAGGTGCGTATAGCAAGAGTACAAAAGTAGAAGTTGAAATATCTCCATGTCTGAGTTAATTGGCATTTACATTTATTCATACATAATATGTATCTGAAATATATTAATTCAAATGTTAGCGTTAAAGGTATATATGTTTCATTCAGTTCTATTATTTTATTTTTTTCATCAGATTTCATTCAATTCTTGTTGTCAAGTTATGTCTAGAATAAGTAACACATTTGCGTATTTCTGAGTTACGTATCTACAAACATGATTGCCAATGATCGGATAACGACAAACCTTTATTATTGAATACCATTCAAGGATTATTCTCAAAATTATACTCCTTATTCTATTTTTCAATATAATGTTCAAAGTATTAAACAAAAAAAATTAATTCATCTGGTTTGATCGGTGAGTCGTTCTTGCTTGCGACGAAAGCAACAACGTATACAGAAACAGTGCGTGGTATTTATATCAACACTTTATTGTGTCTGTTATTATCTTACTACACTATTTTGTATTTTAAAATCACACTTTAAGGCTATAAGTGACAAAATATGTCGTTATTGTTCACTCAAGTAGATATTCTGAACGGTCTGAACAATTTTCGCCAAAAAAATCCCAGAAAAGGATTATTATAGTGCCATTAAAACTTGATAAATTAAAAAAAAAATTGCGGTTCACTTCATCATAATTTATCTACGGGATATTTTGAAGTTGGAAAATATGGGCCATTTAAAGTGTGACTTCGGTAACTTCCATATGGTATACTTGATTTGATACAAAATAAAACTAGTAATACGTTTTTTTAATTCACTTAGGAGCATATTAAATATATTTACGTATCTGCTCCAGAAAAATTGAATACGTTTGTAGTTAGAGAAATTTAAAACGTTTTGCAATAGTTGTGATCTGTTATTAAAATTGTAATTTTTTTCGTACCAGTTTCAGAATTTTTTGAATATATCATTTCTATTATTACAGAAAAACAATTAAGATGTATGGATGATTGCTTTCTAAAGGACGTAATTCGACAAATTTAAATAAAAATAGTCACACGATATTTGGCAGTTATCTGAAAATTTTCAAATTAATGATATACATTTAGTTTTGAATTGAAGTAATGAAACGATATATTTCTCGTATCTTAACACTTTTGGACGATAATTACGTTCGGAAAACCAATTTACAAATGACGTTTGGTTAGTAAATTCACTTCAGTTCTGTTAAGTAGTTCACGTTTCATTAATATAACTCATAATCCATGATAATTTGGAACAAAAAAAGTATTAATATTAGTTACGAATGAAAATGCGTATATTATAATATTGTTGCTCATTATTGAAATTTACTAAGGAAATATTCCAGAGTATAAGTGCAAACCATGAAATAATAGTGTTCGACTGCCTACTATACAACTACAATTATGTCTCCTCTCTTTGGCAGTTACTATGGAACATTAAAATTTTAGCCAAGTCTAAACGTCACTTTTCTATCAGATGAGGGTTTACGAAAATGACAATTAATACACCATATTATTAAAAACATAAAAATATTCAAAATTTACAACACATCTGATAGCTCATCACACAACCTGATCGATTTGGAATTTCAGTTCCATCCATTTGTGAACTTTTTTCTACCATCATAAAACGAATAAAAATTTCCATATATAATTATATATATATATTGTAATACCAATTAAACAGACCATTAATTGTTTTTAATAATTAAATTGTTAGCGGTACGAATGCGTAAAGGCGACAATCAAGGCGGGTTTTTCCTATGTTTAACAATGGAAACTGAAAAACCGCGCGCTTGGAGAACGGCAGTCTGGAATCGGCGATGAAAGGTGAAGGAGTCTAAAACCTGCGTACTAGAGATGAAACAGTTAAAAGTCGACGGGGAGATATAATACAGTTCAGTTCACCTAGAGCAACAAACAGTAAAGTCTGCAGATATAAAGTACGAATGGCAAGATCCTGTATTTTTACATGAAAGCAAGTAAATATTTTTACGGAGAGATTTACATAATAATTTGCACACAGTGAAGCAAATGATTGCTGCGCGCTGATTGAACAATTTTCGCATAGAGGGGACCGGCATCCACTAGCTGACCAAAGGGGGCGGCTCATCCGAGTTTCCACATAGCAGAGGACGAGTATTTCAATCGGGTATATTAAAAATTGTGTAAAAATGTCCTTTTAGTGTGGTAGTTTTCAAGATACAAGAGAGAGATCTGGTACCAGACAGACATTCCGTGAGTAACAAAACTTTTATACAAATTTGTAAACGATAATTAAAAAGGTATAATCATATTTCGTTCAGTTTTCGTTTCATTTAGTTTTCTTCTGTTTCACTTATCTTCATATTGTTTTAGGTTAACTTTTTATATTTGAATTGTTAATTGTCAGTTTATACATTGCTTTTCTTCTAATTATCAAACCCAGTAGTGACCCTGAGATATAGATATGCGATGATATAAGAGTTGTATTTTCATAAATGCCACGAATTAATAAATGAAAAATTAAAGTATTTGTTGTTAACTGGATGAAATTCGGCGTGCGAAATAGATCTTATACAACGTAACATTATCAACAATAAATTTTTAAATGTAAATACATTTTCGTTAATTGATTTATTAATTAACCCTAACAAGGTGTTTATTACATAAATAACTACACCAACGTGGGGAAAATTAATCGTTATCTTGTTGATTATTACAATATATATGCTGCGAAAAACTTGATATTGGTTTTACCAATTATCTGCTATAACTATTATAAGTGGATCACAATTGTTTCATCGTGAATTAAAAATAAATATTTCACCATTCAGCCTTCCTAATTTGTTTAACAGAGATTATAACCTTTTATTTTTTATTTTTTTGAATGCTGAGGGAAGTGAGCTCATAACGTACTGATTTCTTTTACAGATATGAATATTGGTTTCAATCTTTAATGGACGTAGCAGAGAAGAAATGTCATTATATAATTAGATATTTTGTTACTTTCGTCGAATCATGAAACATTGAAAATATTATTCGTAGTAGAAATAGATGCAAATATATTGTTGACTAGCTGGGTGCCCGGCGTTGCCCGAGATGTCATTTATCTATAACCCCCGATATGACTCCAATTTCGGCTGCTTTTGCGCAATTTTTATGTAACGCTACTCGAACCCTAATCATTATAATTAACTCTGAAAAATATTTCTTCAGCGCAAATATCTGCCGTGTTTGCATGTTCCAAAATTTGCACCCCGCTACCCCTGCATCTGAGGGGTAAATGCCAATTTGAATGTCGTAACTAAACACAGTGACTTCCATTACCTTTGATTTGACTCCAATCTCGGTTGTATTCGCGTTATTTTACTGTAAAGCATCTCCACCCCAAACCCGAAGGGTGTCCTTTTCACAGAGAGTAGGGGATGAAAATTGTATTCAGATAACATTGGTAGAAACACTATCAATATCTTTGACCCCTAAAAATATTTATCCGACTCAAATATCGGCTGTTTTAGTATGTTTAAATATTTCCACCCCCGCTTCTGGGGGTGGAAGACGCGTCTCACCCCGACAGTGTTTGTTTCCTGGTCGCAAAGAACACGTGTACGAAATTTGGTGAAAATTGCTCGACTGGTGTAGATTTGTATTTTATTTAGAAAACGTTTGTATGGGAAATAGAAAAGGGCTGTTTTTAGGGTTTTCCCGGAAATTATTCGATTTTTTCTCGCCTTTTAAACCTTCCCTAGACCTCCACGAACATTTCAAGACTAAGATAAGATAAATCCGTTCAGCCGTTCTCGAGTTTTAGTGAGACTAACGAACAGCAATTCATTTTTATATATATAGATTTTGAATTTACACTATGTTCTGACAGTTTACCTGTTGTCGATAAAGTAACAAAGTTCCGAAAATTTAATAATGCGGCGTTTTAGTACACAAGAGCAGCAAATCATCTTCTGTTCACTTCGTGCTCCAGCTAGATATAATTAACTAATAGATAAATAGAGACACGCCGTTACATCGCAAAACTTCGGACAATAATTATTATAGCAACGGGAGTAATCATTCACACTCATTGTATTCCAATATGCGATAAACACAATTGTTTTGGTTGTTGTATTTAATAAAATTATTTTTGTATCTATTTCGATGTAGAACGTTTTTATTACGATTAATACGTTACTTGAATTAACTTCAAGCTGGTTTTTTTACTGTTTTAACTAATTTTATCGGATAGTTACTGTAAATTACAACGTGCATGCGATATTCAGTTACCTTGATATGATTATTATCATCACTGTGTAAAAATAGTAAAGTGCATTTTATGATATTTATAGCCGCAGTAAAAATAGAATGACTTGCTTAAATACGAGAGGACATGGTGTATAAATATTTTGCAGTATCAATTGTTGTTAACTAACGCCTTAGAGTTGCTCTGTAATTAATACATAAGAATACGTACATTAACCATAGAAGTATTTTTTCTGGATTTTAGAATGAAAATCAACTTTAATTTTTGTTCATTGATCACGTATAGTAATTATGAAGTTTTGAATTAGAATACAGAAAACAAAATATCTTTAAGATGAATATATATATATATATATATATATATCGTAATAATCACTAAAGATGGGCTTTTTAAATGAAAACTTAATTAAATTTACAAAATAAAAAATTTTTATTGTGGCAATAAATCAAACAATTTAGAAAATTTATAATATTGAATTTCTCAGGGTCATAACTGGGTTTGATAATGGACGAATCATTAATATTTATAATCTTATCAACAACAAATTACAATTAAAACGAAAAGAAATTTACTTGTCCATTAAATTTGAACAAAATTTAATTGTGAACGAAATTAAAAGTAAAAAGATTGACTCTTATTAACAAATTTAATCAAAAGAAGAGAACGAAATCTGACGGCTATCTTTCAATTACGTTTACATAATTTATTGTTTCGTAAATTGTTACTCACGTCTGCCCAGCATTCCAGCGTACCTTTATTTTCGAGAACACTATTGTAGGTTTTTTTAACACTGCTTCTACTCACAGATTCTACACTGACTCTAAATCAAATACTTTTAGGGTGCCAGGAACTCGGATGATCCTCCTTCCGACATCTATCGGTTGACCGCTCGTCTTAGGTGATTTCTGCGACTTGTCGATTGGGTAGTCTTTATTGTTCCGGACTTAAACCGAAACTTTTGATATATCCCGCTCCTCAATTTTTTAATGCAAACTGCTCCTTCAATATCTCCTGCGAACTGAACTCCTCAATATCTTAATGCAACTCATTAACAATTTGTTCCTGCGAACTGAACTTCTCGAAATCTGAATTCAAAACTGTACTTTCGTCTCAATGTTTCTTACGAACTGAACTCCTCAGTTCTGAATGCAAACTCATTAACAATTTGTTCCTGCGAACTGAACTCCTCAAAATCTGAATTCAAAACTGTACTTTCGTCTCAATGTTTCTAACGAACTGAACTCCTCAATATCTGAATGCAAACTCATTAACAATTTCTTCCTGCGAACTGAACTCCTCAATATCATACTGCGAACTGCTCTCTCGTCTCCAATTTTGTGCGCGCATACGCCATTTTGACGGACCTTCCGACAAAGGAACAGTGCTTGGCTACATTGTCGCTATGTTCTGGACCGCCGCTACAAAGGATTTCTCTAACAATTTAGGTTTTAAATTTCACAATTAATGTCTTAATTTATTTGCATTGCATTATATGTTTCTCATATCACTTACTTTGCAATAGAAGGTATTGAGGCATGCAAAATATCATTTCTTGGGACATCCAAATGCAGATATATTCGAAATAAACTCGGTGGATAACGTTTTCTGGACTAAAATCAAGCCGTATTTATGAGTCGGCAGAAACGGTTCTTGTTAAACGTTTAAGAATTCAAATAGTCAGAAAGATGGCAATTTATTTGATTAACGGGATTGCTCCAACAAACTTAGATGAACAGCATGAGTGAGCCTATGTGAAAGATGCGATATTGAAAGATTGGGATAGGAAAACTTTTAATAAAATTCTGCATAGAATGAAAACGTAATATTAATTTTTCATATGCAGTAGATCTTAGTCGCGAAATTGATCGAGAAAGTTGTGGTTTAGGAGTAACGTGTTTAATATAATCCCTAATCGTAATCTCTATTTTGTTTAGGCTGCTAATTTTAAGTAAAGTAAAATGTTGAAAACAGATTTTTCCGTCTGTTGCGGAGCCAACAAAAGATTAAAAAAAACATAATCTGTATTTAATAAATTAAATTTTATATAGTTTATATTACCAAATCTTGTTAATAATACATTTTTTGACATATTTTTTTCTAAAACTATTAAATTATAGTAAATTTGACTGCACAATACAATCGTATATTACAACCAACTGTCCAGAAGCCATGTGGCACTTTCAACCTATAAGAAAAGGTGCATCCTTGCACCTGTAAAATCGAGTCAGATGCAGCTTCGATAGCAGAGAGCAGCTTTATGTATGAAAAATGGGTCAGGATATGCAGAGGCCGAACTGAAGAGATAAACATTATAGTATCAGATAAAAGAGCAATAAAATTCAAATTACAGTCTGAAAACGGTGACGACAGAACTAGCTCAGTTAATTCAGTCTTTTTACTTTTGTTGTAACAAATTAGAAAACACAAAAAATTAACGACCCCTGTAACAGTCAATAACAGAAATTAATTTGACCAATACAGTTAGTTGACTTTTCGATCAACTGTTTCGATCTTTGTCAATACTATAGACCAGACTGAAATATGTCCAAAGGTAAAAACATTACAAAAAATATGTAACAAGACATTAACTAACACAGAATATTTTATAAACCATCATAAATAGTATTTAAATGAGACGTGTATTGTTTTACATTTAAAGAAATTTCTTGAGAATTTTATGAGAATAAATACAATACCGCTTGAAGTTCTAGGATTTTGTAAAATATTTGCTTCTAAACCAAGAAGTCAGTAAAGAAATGTGAAAATACACGTGTTACATTTTTATTGATCCTATTTGTAACAGAGAAACAAATTTACACGCATAAGAAGTTGTGTTACGGATTGATACATAATAAAATGGGTCTCAAACCTAAAGATGAAGAAACAAAGTCATTAATTTGATTTATTTTGTAGTCAGTGCAACCGTTATGGGTACAGCCATGTCGTATAAATATTTATCATATTTGTTCCATATAGGCCACTTCGTTAAGTTATTATGAAGAATTTAATTCAAAACAACCATCGTTTATTTAAAAACAACCATTGTTTATTTAAAGGTGCTTAGCAAATAACTGAGCTATTTTTTAACAATTGATCACAATGTGGGCTGGTTTTTTCCCTTTTTATTCCCTCACATACCAACCGCGTGTGACATGTTATGTTCAAGTTTCGCCATTTTCCTGTTGACGCTAGTGTTTTCCAATTTGAGGCAAGTAACTTTGAGCCATAGTTTACATGACGTCTAGGTTACTTCCAATGATAAAAGGCATAAATTTGGCAGGACTATTAACATTAACCTTTACTTCTTCGCGCTCTTTGCCCTATAAAGGTTCGTGGCGGCCGACTGTAATAAGGGAGAACTGTCGGCTTCTTATTGTCTCTCAGAATGGGACCGTTATACCGCAGTAGCTAGCGCCATATCTATCTAAATACTGCAGGTCCGTTCTCTTTTACGACGGACGCCTCCTCCTTCCGACTTTGCTCCCCTTTCGTCTACATTCGCCTCTCACAAATAATACAGAATGGCCAGCAGAGCCATTTATAATAGAGACACCTATTTGGCTGCTCTGGGAAGCTCGTTACTTTGAATCACATATTACGTTACATCCGCTCACAACTAGGGAAAAACTGATGAGAACGGCGGACAAAATGGGATTACGGTGTCGAAGTTTTAATATGTAAAACAAGCCGCACGAAGTTGGTAATTTCAAGCAATTCCTTAAATAGGAAGCAAATGAATGCAACAGATTGCCTTTTCGAAAACAGCTATGATCACAAACAGCGTGGCTACTTAGCGTCTAGGAAATAAAAGGTCAGACAAGTAACAAAAATAATTTTAATTAAACCAAATACATTATACATATTTTTTATTTATTTTCCATCTCATACGTTAATCCCCCACTTAAAAAATATTTAACATTTATTTAGTCATCAAATATAAAGAACACTTACAAATTTAGTGAATATTAACTAATGGTTTCCGTTAATTTATAACTAAATGGTCTGGCTTGCCTGGGCACTTAAATCCACATTAATCTATTAGTCAACCCAACTATGAAGACTGAATGGTAATTTCATCAGAACCCATCAGAGTAGATAAATACTATCGATACCAAATATCGAAAATACTCTTGGTAACTTAAGAGCGTCAAAAATACTACCGGTGCGTTAAGTGACTCAAAAATATTCTCGGTACCCTAAGAGAATTAAAAATATACTCGGTACCTTATTACCGTAAAAAATAACATACTACTTTAAGAGAGTTAATTATACTGGCGGTGCCCTAAGCGTTTAAATTTCGTCATGTTACTTAATAGAGTCAAAAAGTACTCCCTGTACCTTAGAAGAATCAAAAGAAATTTCCAAACCTTAAGACAATGAGAAATGAGAGTCTAAATTACTTCCTTAAAAAAGTTAAAAACACTCCAGGTAAGCTAAGAGAATAAAACATTCTCACTTTAAAAGGAAAAATATAGTTCAATTTCTTTAAGAGAGTCAAAAAGGGTCTCCGTACCCTAATAGAGTAGACAATACTCCCGGTGCCTTATGATCGTCGAAGATACTCCTAATACCTTAAGAGAGAGAAAATTAATTGAGGTGCCTTAAGAGACACTAAAATATTGTCGCTAATGTAATACTGTTAAAATTAGTACGTTAAGAGGGTAAAAAATATCGGGAACTTTAATATTAAAAAATACTCCCTGTAATTTAAAATGTCTTTAAAATACCACTGCTTTCGCCCATTCCTCTACAGGTGATGGAGTGTTTTACCGATTCAGTGTTTTTTCTAATCGTAAGTAATAACTGTAAAAAATTGATTGAATTCGCTGCACATTTCTTAAGTTTAAACGCGGCGGGACATTGTTTTCCTCTTCTACCCCTAGGGGCACAACTACAACATAATTAAACTCAGCGACTTCCATAACACCGGATGCAAATCAAATGTCGGGTTTTTCTGTGTTATTTCTAGGTAACGATCCTACTATGCCAAATCGGGAAAGACACTAACAATCTCATTGAGCCCGAAAAATATTTATGCGCAAATATCGGTCGTTTTGGTATGTTTGAAAATTTCCACCACCGCCTGCGGATGGTTGTCGTGCCTTACCCCCTAAGCGTTAGTTTACGGTAAGAATGAACATGTGTACAACATTTGGACAAAATTATTCAACGCATTTAGATTTGTATTCAGAACATACACACATATAGAGAAAATTAATCCAAAGAAAATAATCCCTCATCGATTACGTATCGTACACATACAAAAGGCAGTGTGTATATCAGTTCAATTCTGTATTATGTAATATAAATTTCTTTAAACTTGACCGTAATGAATATTACTGATTCAGGCACTTAATTTCAGACTATGTTTACGTTCGCTTATGTGCTATTTCTTCATTTATATTCATACTTTATATATAATTAATGGGAAATGTTATCACTCCAACGGTTTGTTAACATAATCAATTGAAATACTCTGATATAGAATTGTTATTCCTAGTAAGCTATTTCATTATTCATAAAATTTATTCGTATACTAAATTGTTACAAATATATTGGAAGAAACTTTTGCAGTACATTACCTTACGCTAACTAAGAAAACAGCTACTGGATTATTTTCTGAACGTACACGTTGATATACATTTATGCCAGCACTATAATTCTTTTTTTTAAAAGAATGGAGAAAAAACAGCTATTTATTACAAAAACTCAGGAAATACTATATTACTCTTGACTCATCCTTAGAAGATAGTCTTGAAATGTAATGTGAATTATTATACAATACTGAAACTAAAACCAGCAAGTTACCGTATTCATGCGTCAGCGCTGTATTTGGGAGGGTGGAGGAGCGAGTATCCGACGGCGACATCAAGCAGCGGCCATTGAACCACTGTGATCCGATTATTAGCGTGACAGACCTGAGGCAGCCAATTACAGTGTGGTCGTGTTTGCAAATAATGTTTCAAAATTGGTTCCAAATAACTAAAAAGATATATACAGACACGGCCACTGGCAATTATCAGTCAATTAATTCGGGAAATGTGAATTAAATGTTCCTGTGTAAATACATAAGGTAAACACATTATTTAGTTCAAACGTCGACATTCATGGCATAGTACAAAAATTTCATTTTAATAGTGCTATAAATTATTGTTACGCTATAGTCTTCCCATATTATTACGCGACTAAAATTTCTGCTTGAAACCAACAAAATTTTTATCAACAATAGTTGTTTCATGTGTCATTCAAAGATTTTAGTGTACGATTTCCATAATAGAAAGTGAGGGAGACCAAGTCACTGAGTACCATCACACAAAAACTATATACGGTGGATTATGGTGAATTTGAAGCTTAAAAGAACTTAAAATTAATGAGATTAATGACAATTGACAGAGAATTTCTTGTCAAAGCTTTCTAAACAAAGGATGTAGTCCAATCTGTTTGTGATTCCCGTGTCCAGTTACGGACAAGGAAGTTGAACTGTAAGCATCGAGGAAAAAATATAACCAAATGTAATAGAAATAAAAATGTAATAAAAATAAATCAAATGTAATAATATCGGTAATCTGTAAAATAATGGAGCACTTAATTTCAGACTAGAAAACTGTTAACTAATAACTGTTTTTTTTCAAAGGACTAAACGGATTTAGAGAGGGATTCTTCATTATAGCAAGAAAATTTCAATAGTACGGAAACTAGTGGACGAAATAGTGATAGACTGGAAAACCACTTGACTTTGTGCCCCATGATATTCTGTTGAACTGGTATAGATTGGCGAGTAATACTGTGAAATCGGGAATTTCTTACGGGCAGGACTAGAAATGTCAGATTTAGGTAGTTTCCTCAGGAAATCCGCAAGCGTCTGGAATGGTCAATCCACAAGTATAAATTCTAAATTAAGACTTTTTGACAATGACTGTCTCGCCTACAAAAAATAAGTCTGATGAAATAGTTTTTCAAACTGATCTAAACGCATTGAGCAATTGGGAAATAGCAAATAAAAGGACAAAAAAACAATTAATTTCATTTTTCAATAAAAGACGGATTTAAATAATACTAGATTACATCATCGTCGGGGACAAAATATCTCAGATATCTAAATGGGAGCCGATTTCACCTTGCGCTGTCGAATCAAATTAGTTCGACGTTGCCACATTTTATTGTCCACGTAGCTGTAGCAAGGGTTTGTGTCTTTCATTACTGACAATGTGGTAACATTTATATTATTCTCGGCTCTCCGCTCACAGCCAGAACGGCTCCCATTTGAAAACCATTATTGAGATTGATCCAAAATAGGGCAGGAAGAACAAGTCAATCACGGCTTCCGGAAAAGCTTGGAATTCTCTACATTTCTATAAAAATTATTTAAAAAACGGCGAGTCAATCAAAAGAATTAACTCCCAAACTTTAGTCCACGCTATAATAGAATATGATGCCATATATGGGGACCCATATTAGAGGATAAAGTTAAAGCTCTTGGGTGGAAGTCCCTGGGGAAACGAAGGCTGAAGGACCAACTAATATCTTTGTTTAAATCGTACTCAGGATATATCATCAGAGATGAACTAGGTAAGCCAACCAAATCATCAATAGTTACATAAATTGTATACCACCATAATTGGGACCGCAACGTGGTAACTTTGTTTTCTGTATTAAACACCGAGCTTATGCCAAAATGCAGTATTTAACAATAAATACAAATTATGTGTTACATTACTGTACAAAATAGATGAAAACGATTATATTTTAAATGTTAAGTGAGAAATTATATTCAAAAACAAATAATATTATTTTTCCACAAAGGCAACATTAGAAATATACACTTAAATTTTTGATTCTAGTATACTATTCCGTTTTATCTTGTAATATAATAATTTGCTTTGAAATGTTTTAGTGTTATATTTTTTGAATAATATCACACTGCACACATTATTAAAATAATGTAATCTAAGTTTGTTAATTATAAACATAATATATTTTAAATATATTGTAATGCCAATTAATTAGGCCATTAATTGGTTTTAATAAAATTTAATTGCAGCGGCAGGAGCTTCCAAAGCGACAATGGAGCCGATTACTTTGTCGGAAAGTCAAAATGGCGTATGCGCGCTAAAACTGGAGAGCACGACGATAGTTTAGTTGGTGACGGGACATTTCGGAGGACGGAACAAATGATTCTGGAGCAGAGACTAGCCGTTGTTTAATGTATTATTAAACAAAGTAGTGAGTTTAAGACAAAGTAAAAACGTTCACGGAAGCATTGAATCGTAAATATTGCTAAGTAAGAGCAGTGTACGTCTGTAGCCAGCCAGGAATAGTGAAGTTGCAGTTTCAGTCCCAAGAGGTAAAAGACTAGCAAATCTACAAATCACAGAATTCATATAAGGCAAGCAGAATTCAGATAAGGGAAGCAGTCATCAGATAGCTGACAAAAAGGAGGGTCATCCGAGTTCCTGGGAGCCTATCAAGATTGACTTCAAGAGTGTAAAATCTGTGAGCCAATATTAGAATAAGTGTAAAATTTTTGCAATAGTGTACTCTCGAAAACAAAAGGAATGCTGGAACCAGTTGGACAGATGTGAGTAACAAAATACAAAAATTGTGATTTATGTAAACGTAATTAGAGGATAGAAGTCAGATTTCGTTCTATTTTAATTGTCAATCAGAGTTAATTTCTTTTCTTTTAATTTCTTCCCAGCGACATAGACATAGACATATTGTCTAAGTGAATTATAAACTGTATGTAAATTAGTTTTTTTAAAAACAACTTGTTGTGTCCATTATGAAACCCAGTGAAGACCCTGAGAAATTAATATTTTAAATTGTAATTGTTTTTGTGTTATTACCACAAAATAAATAAATATTTTGTTTGTTAATTTCGATCTTTTCATTTAATAAAAAGCCTTCCATTTAATCATTACATTTTGACGCTTCACGTGAGGTAAATTCATTTAAATTCAAATTAATTAATTAACGCCTCTTTGTTAATTATTACAATACATAATATCATATGCACAGTACCGAAAATCCTTCATTTCAGCTAAGAGGAGCGATTTAATTTATGAACATCGTGACTGGACATATATTAGGTTCAAGTGTAGAAGTATTATATACTTCTACGACTATAATAGTCTATATATATGTACTTCCTGACAAATATTTAACTTCAAGTTATTTAGAAATATGTGGCCTTTCGCTTTACAGTCAAGTATGGAATTACAAAATTAATAGTTCAATTATGTTTAGTAACTTTATACGAATTGCCAAATTACAAAACTACTGGTTATTTTGAAAATCGGCACTACTGAAGAAGATTTACAGTTGTCTGGCAGGTTCGCATGAAACAGTGAACAACCTTGATAAATACGGAATGATTGATTCTTCACTAAGCTTAATATAATCCGTATGGATGTCGGAAAGTGTTAGCTACGTTCACAATGTAAACAAATGGTCGCCATATTGGAGTCACTTAATATGGCACGGAAATTAACTACATTTTCCGAAAGGATCGTAAAGTATTTTCTATTGTTTTTTATTATTATTCGATGGAATATTGATGGATATAATTATACTCTTTATTCAATAAAAATGTTTCATCTTTACTTCATTACGAAGTTGGATAGCATCGTTTCTCTCTCTCTCTCTCTCTCGCGCGCGCGCGTGCGAATGTGTGTGTGGTTTGACGTCACAGCCTCCTGGCGCGCAGTAATTTAACACATTATGATCACATTTTTTATTATAATTCTTTCCACTTATTGTTTTCTGCCCCCCCCCCCTCCACAGTACTGTCCCCCGTATTTTTAAGAATATGTCTACAAAATTTTGTTTAAATCTATTTAGAGAATTTACACACAAACAAACATACATACATACATCCTTCTTTACTATACAGAAGATGTTGTGTAATGCGACTAGGTGGATGATGTAAAAACATATCCCCAAAATAATACTGTGCCCCTCAAAGCTTTAAATACAGTGATATGGGGTACAACCATGTACATAGAAATTAATAATTGGAATACAAAATACTCGTATTAAAATTTAAAATAAGTTTCACTGGTTTATATTCGAAAATATTTTAAGTTGGGCAAACTAATACGAACTAGACGAATGAATTTCACGTTATATAAATGCATATAATCGTCCATAATATACATCTTACTCGTGCTATTTTGAATCGTCATAAGTTCAGACAGACATTGAATTTATTTATCACAAAACATTTTAATGTTGAATGTTGTAAATATATCTACAATTTCCGCATTAATAAACTAATAAACGTGTGATTGATAATCACATAATTTGCCAATGCGGAATGGAAGTACGACATTCCTCTATAAGGCCCATGAATTACTCATGAACCATTTTTATCTCACTCAACTCTGTAAATGGCTACTTAACTCACACCTTCAATCCTAAAATTGAAACATAGCTTGTAATGCCAGATTCGACGATAAACACAATATTTTCTTAGAAAACTTGATCTTCAGCACATTTTTGTAAAGCCAAAATAAGGATTTTCACGCCAGTGTGATAATCCTGTAGCTTAAGGAGTATGGCTCACTCTCTGGTGTAGCAAATCTTAATGGACTTAAATTCCCGGAGGAATGCAGGCTGTTTTCCTTTTGTCATTTATATTTTATACTATACTAGCTGGGTGCCCGGCGTTGCCCAAAATGTTATTTATCTATAACCATCCATAAGGCTCCAATTTTGGTTACTTTTGCGCTATTTTTATGTAAAGCTCCTCGAACCCTATCCCTAAATGTGCTCACCTCCCATGACGAAGGGGGATGAAGTCATTGAGTAAATATATCGGCCGTTTTTACATCTTAGAAGATGACCACCCCCACAAATATGCGATAATGAAAAATAATGTATTCCACGCAAAAATCGGCCAATTACATTGTCTGAAAATTTATTCCCTCGCCCAACAACTCTTAAACCCGTCGCGTTACCCAGGTTGTCACAATTAGATTCAGCGACATTCATAGTCTCGTAATTGATTCGATTCTCGGTTGTTTTTGCGGGATTTTATTTAACGTACATCCACCCCACCCCTAAGCTTGCTCCCCTCACAGGGGTTAAATTATACACAAACAACATCGATATAAATACTATCAAAGTAATTAACCCCAGGAAATAATTATCGCAAATATCGACCGTTTAACATGTTTGAAATTTATCACCCCCGACCACTCCCGCTTCGGGGACTTAAACGGTCAAGTTTAATGTCATAATTAAACTCAGTGACAATCCTGATAGTTTCTGGCTTATTTTTATCTATTGCTACTTCCACGCCAACCCTTAAGGGTGCACCCTTCCGAGTCCGAAAGGGGTTGAAATTACACACAGAGAACATGTAGGGAAATTTTATTAATCTAATTCATCCCGAAATATATTTAATTGACGAAAAAAAAGCCGGTCAACTCATCCCAACCCAGCCGATACCCGCGCGTTGTCCAGATTGTCATAAATAAATTCATCGACATCCATTACCTTCGATTTGACTCGAATCTCAGTTGTTTTCCCGTTATTTTCAAGGAAATTAATTAAAATCAGTGACAATCCCGATAGTTTCTGGTTTCTTTTTATGTAATGCTACTTCACGCCCACCCTTAAATGTGCACCCTTATGAGTCCGAAAGGGGTTGAAATTATACACAGAGAACATGTAGGGAAATTTTATTAATGTAATTCATCCAGAAATATATTTAATCGACGCAAAAAACAGCCTGTCAACTCATCCCAACCCAGCCGATACCCGCGCGTTGTCCAGATTGTCATAAATAAATTCAGGGACATCCATTACCTTCGATTTGACTCGAATCTCGGTTGTTTTCCCGTTATTTTCAAAAAATCCCCTCCAGCCCCACCCCTATCATGCCTACAAACAACATCGGTAGAAATACTATCAACGTCAATGGTCCCGGCATTTATTTATTCCACGCTAATATCGATGATTTAACATTTCCATCCCACCCACTACCGCCCCTTGGGGCTAAATGGCCAATTTGATGCTATAATTGAACTGGGCGACATCCATAACCTTGGATTGGACTCCAATCTCGGTTGTATTCGCGTTATTTTATTGCAGCGTTCCTCCACCCAACACCTAAAAGTGCTCTACTGATTATCCCGACCCGCTTCTGGGGGTGGTAGACGCGTCTCAGCCCAAAAGTCGGTAGAAACACTATCAATATCTGTGACCCCTAAAAATATTTATCCGACTGAAATATCGACTGTTTTAGCATGTTTAAATATTTCAACCCCCGTCCGCCCCCGTTTCTGGAGGTGGTAGACGCGTCTCACCCAGACAGTGTTTGTTTCCTGGTCGCAAAGAACACGTGTACGAAATTTGGTGAAATTTTCTCAAGCGGTGTAGATTTGTATAACGAACATACAAATATACAAATAAACAAACATACAAATATACATACATACATACACTCATTTTTATTTATAAAATTAAACGTCGTTATTAATGGAAACAACATCGGTTAAAATAGTATGAACAACACCACCCCTAAATCTGCTACTTTCCCGTGGTGGAAAGGGTTAAATTTTTACTCATATCACATCGGTAGAAACACTAGAAATCTAGTTTACCCATAAACACATTACATTTTGGCAGTTTCAGAATAATAGACAATTCTCACCCCCAGCCCTAAGCAAGCTCATCACTAATGTCTAAAGGGATTTATATTTTCAACAACATCCGTTGAAATAGTATTCACGTAATTAAATATTTCAACCCCCAAGCACCCCCGCTTCTGGGGGTGGTAGACATGTCTCACCCCGACAGTGTTGGTTTCCTGGTCGTAAAAAACACGTGTACGAAATTTGGTGAAATTTGCTCTACCGGTGTAGATTTGTATAACGAACATACAAACATACAAACAAACATACAAACAAACATACAAACATACATACACTCTTTTTTATTTATAAGATATAATAAACACTAATAAATTTTTTATTAATGAAATTTGCCCCACGTTGTGGTAGCCATTTTATGTAATACTTCAAATAAATAAAATTACCAACTTAAACCAACAATTATCATTTATTAAAACACAATTTTCAATTACACAAATCTAATGAAATTTTATAAATCAAAATAATTTTATTTACCTAGAATACATTTTAAATAATTTGACTCGGTACCCTCAAGGTCTTTACTGGGTTGATAAAGAAAAGGAACAAAAAGTTACAATTAAACAAATACAGTTACAATAAATGAAAAACGGAATGATTGAAATGATTTAAACGAGTGAAACAAATGAAACGATTGAAACGAATGAAACGAAAGTAACGAAATTAACGAAATCTGACAGTTTTACCCTTTATTAGCAATTTACAATTATTAATTCAGAAAAATAAACTTACACGCTCTTTGGTCCACACACTCACTAAATAAAAGGTTAAAAGGCACCAGGCTGCGCTCACACTCTGCTATCACAGCCACCTCCTCTTGACGACGTCACACTCTCGACGAATTCAAACACCTCTGCTGGCAGACAGACCTCCACGATGAAACTCCCACCTGTTGATGACTGATGTCCAGCTGATGATCTCTCCCCGCTGACACGTCCGTCTCCAGTCCACACGACTAACTTACTCCAACTTGACTTCCTCTATATCTCCTATATAACTAACTCTGCCTTTATCTGCTCTCTTATTTATATCCCGGCTCCCTGATATTCCCTTTTTTTTTTTTACAGTTGTTTCGAAATTACATGTTCGCCAAAACAAACACCATCTGTTAGCTATCTCCCGCTCCGAGAGCCACTTAATCAATTACAATAAGCATCTCCATTTAGTATAATTGCCTCGTCCATCTGTTATGATGCCTTTCAGGGTCCGTCGGTCACACAATTTGCCCTAAGAGCTGCCAAAATGCCCCAATTATTAGACCTCCCCTTCTCTAAAAGTCACTTACCCATAATTTTATCATTATCTTTTATATGTACGCGCCACTCAAGGATCCCCAGTCTGAGTTCGTAAACAAATCTGACAAAAATAAGAAGACTTCATGTCTTTCTTAGCTGGTTGTTACAATATATATGTATATATATATATATATATATATATATATATTGTAATACTAATTAGAGGCCATTAATTGTTATAATATAATTGGATTGTTAGCGGTACATTTCTTGAAAGCAAAAATCACGGCTCTTTATCGGCGATAGTTGTTGGAAACCGCGCGCTCGTACGGAAGTCAGTCAGGCGAACGTTTTGAAAGATAGAGGAGGCTGATCTAAAAAGTACGAATAGCGTGGTCCAGGAAGTTCAACTGCGAGATCTATGAAACTCTATAAAACACAAGTAAATAGTTCTTGACGGAGAGTCTCATGATATAAATTCGCAAAGTGGAAGCAAAAGGTTTGCACCACACAGATGCGAAATAACATTTCGCATAAAAGGCATCGAGGAGACATACGTCCGAGGGCTGACCAAGGGAGCGGCTAATCCTAAAATTCCAGGTGGAATAAAAACGAGAACTACGACCGTGTTTATTAAAAAAATGATGTGTAGAATCAGTGAATAAAGGCCTTTTTTATTTAGTTGTGCCCTCAAGCTCCAAGAATCAGATCTGGTACCAGAAAGACATTCGTGAGTACAAAAACAATTATATAGTCTGTAAACGAGGATCAAAGGTATAAGTCAGATTTTGTTTCTTGTTTAGTTCCGTTTTCTTTATTGTGTTTAGAACTTATATTTCGTTCACTTCAATTTTGATTTGTTGATTAGTTTATTAAATTTATTTGTACTAACTATCAAGCCCAGTAAAGACCCTGAGAGAAAGAGTAATTAGATGTATCTGTTGTAAAATTATAAAGTTGAATTTTCCTAGAAATCCACAAATAATATAAAATTTGGTTTGTAAATTTGAGGAAATTGAATGTGCAAAGTGAGGCTGATAATTTGTATCTTTGAAGAATAATTTTTTTTTTAATTAATTAATTTTTTTAATTAAAGCCTTCTATTTAATCATTACATTTTGGCCCAACGACGTGAGGGGCAAATTTAATTCATTTAATCATTCAAGTTGATCATTACTATATATATATATATATATTGTAATAATTAACTAATGTGGGTGCTTTAAAATAAAAAGATTATTAAGGGAAAACAATTAAACAAATTTATTAACAATTTTAAATACACAATAATATTTGGGATCTCAGGGTCTTAAACTGGGTTTGATAAATGGCTGAATTTATACAATCAAAATTACATTTATCTTTTATGGAAGTTAATGCGTCTGAAACATAGACGAAATTTGTTGTAGAAGAAATAATACTACAGATTGAATTTAAACAGTTTTAAATTTATCAAGAATTAACGATCTCATTTTATCGATATTTAAATAATTAAAATTAAAGAACGATCTGACTTTTATCTTTTAAAAACGGTTAACAATATGATTTTAAAGTTTATCTACTTACGGCCGCCCAGGTCTCATTTTAGGTTTTTCGTGCACAAAATTTGGGGATATCACTGATTCTAGTACTCACAGACTCTAAATGTCAACAAATTCTAATTGGCGTAGTTTTGTTAGTTGGTCTAACACAAATTGGTAGATTCTCGATGCTTTGCTGCAACCTGGATTTGCAGATCTCGTGACTTTAGTTGGAAATGTATTTCATTGGTTTGTGTATGGCCAGCAGGTTGAATTTATGCTCGGCCACCGATTACAACATTAGTTTCACTCTCTCCTTCCGGACTGCAAAACTTTTTATAACATGAATTTTCTGGTCTTTACACCTCGCTGTTCTATGCCCGACTGCAAAACTTTTTATAATATGAATTTTCTGGTCTTTACACCTCGCTGTTCTATGCCTGACTGTCCAACAATGTTTTCTTTGCCTCGCCGAATTGTTGCGGCGTCCGCTCTATATCCACTAATAATGGGTCCTCTACAATCCAACTTTCCAATTAGAACAATGTCTTAATTACTAATTACTACAATATATATAAATGTGTGTTTGTGTGATTTAATACAGTATGAATATAAATGATATCTCTTCGTCAAAAACCGCCTCGCGAGAGTAATTAGGCATGCGGCCATCGATTATAGTAAATTTTTCTTTATTTTCCTGAGTTATAGATATTGCGAACCCATAGCATGGTAATGGTTTTTATTTATTTTACTAACGCACGGTGGGTTTATTTTGAGAGGCAACAAGGTGCGAGTTATAGCGACTCCCTCACAACTGTCTAATTGAGATTCGCCACTCCTCAGAAACCGCTGTTGTCGCTAGGCATGCACATCAGAGTCTGCCTGGAATCCAACTGCCGTTCCAGGTCACCAGACCTCAACCCTTAGAGGCTACCAGGAACCGGTCTCCTATACATTCGGCATACCTGAGCAGTTACTGTATTTTATTGTATTCAAATTATCACATAATAATCCTATTTTAATTACGTATAAATCAAGTCCATGTAGTTGCTAAAATAAATTTACGGATAATTTTTGATGTAGTGTTAGATTTGTTGAAACCAGAATTTCATGCATAAATCATAAATGTTCTACTCCTCCGTAGAACTCTAGTTCTTTTATTGTTTCATTGAATTGAATTCTAATTTACTCTTATATTTTAAGTGTTTATTTTTAATGAACCAGAGAAACCTCCGAATGAAACTACATATAAACCGACTTAATAGTTAAATTATTATTATAATTAAATTATTCGAATAATACTAAAAATTATCAATGCAATCGAAATACTACTATCACATCACCAATTTGGTTTTACATAGCTTTGAGCAGTAAGCAAACGAAATTAAATGTCCAATCAATTTGAGGAAAATAAATTTTGTGAGGTCGTAGTCTATATATCTGCCAAGCCTTCGAAAAAGTGTGACGCGGAGGTTTTATTTTCAAAATAATAAAATTTTATTACTTAGAAGAAAATCATATTTAATGAATGATAAAATAAAGCAAGGTTTTTCAGAAGGCGGAAGACGTTTGTTTGAATGGGATGTGGGCTACTGGACTCAAAGGTGGCCTGCGTCCATTTTGGGACAAAGGAAGGACGATAAAATGGGCCAGCGATCAAGAAAGAGTTAAAAAGGGTGACTGACAGCTTCGAGTGACGACCAAAATTATTAGCTTTACCGAAAAGAACCCGGAAACATCTGTTTTATAGACAGGGACACAAAAATTTCTGACGTATGGGAGAATTTCATTTAGACATTGGCCAACCAATGACATTAAAACAAAATTATTAGTAATTGGTCAATTGACAATTTCGAAACCTCAGGAGTCAAAATGGGACGAGATCAGGGAAGAATATTGGTAGTTGGTTGGAAGTTCTGGGAAAGCGCAGTGGGTGACCAGTCGCAGTCAAGTGAGTCGATTCGAGCTCACTTGTAATAGATAATTCAGCTCTGTCCGACACCGACCATTGATGGACTCGGCGGCCTCATCAGAAGTCCATGACACCACCGTACATCGGCAGCCATAACAAATAAACTTCCGCCGTGAGGATTTTATATTTTCAAGTATCGTAATGTCAGTCCTCAGTTGTTCATTAAATTATATTAAAAGTGCGTTGTTGTGGTTCACCCCACGATAATCGCGAAACTCAGAGAGAAAGAGGAAATCGTTGTTTTTATTCATTAAATTTTAATTTACTTTTGTCATGAATTAAATTTTAAATAAATTAATTTCTTTTATTAATTTTTTATCAAATAGAAACCCCCATCTTACACCCAGTAATTAACACATAAAATATTAAACTATATATATATATATGTGTGTGTGTGTGTGTGTTTGTGTATATATATATTATAAAATAATATAAAATATTAAAATATTATAAATTAGTTAAGATGGAAAGTGTTTTGTGCTGTGTTTCGAAATAACTCCTCAAAATGAAAATCAATTCAAACAGTTTTTAAGAAATTGAAAAACGCAATTTCA
Organism: Zhengitettix transpicula; assembly: GCA_037074705.1. Taxonomy (NCBI): domain Eukaryota; kingdom Metazoa; phylum Arthropoda; class Insecta; order Orthoptera; family Tetrigidae; genus Zhengitettix; species Zhengitettix transpicula. The sequence continues at coordinate 90,511,531 of CM073590.1, forward strand.
TAGCCATGTTACAAGATCCCTGACATCGGACACTCACATGTTTTCAGCCCTAAAGTATTGTCAATTCTAGTTTCTTTCTCCAACTCACTGACCCAACGTATATGCCCCTTGTACCTTCATAGGCAATCACTCAGATTCAACAGTCGTCTGCCTGGGCTGGGCTGAATCGAGTAGAACCATGCTTTTAAGAGTGTTTTACGCTGAACTGATGTTCCTTACTCTTTCTGAATAGAGATTGTTCGAAACTGTTACTTTCACTTGTCCTTTTAATAAAATTTCCGTCTTCACTTAAAATTATCCTCCAACATCCCTTCTCAAAAACCAACAAATGAAACACTCTGCAAACATTAACCATATGTTAACTTAACAATTCTGATCTAACTACGGTGAAATATACGCAATTCAAACCATCTGTTTATCATCAATATTATCGTAAAATAACAATGACATTCACTAGTTCACGTAATCATCGTCTAAATAAATCGTGAACTTTGTTCGTTTACTGGTACCTCACAGAAATATTATCTTTGATAAGAGAAGGACTCGACGACCACAATAATGGGAGGAGCGTCACGAAATGTATTGTGGGTAAAAGATAAAAAGAAGCCCCAAGAATACTTTCTTCAAAAGTTTCTCGTCAAGGGCGACAATTACTGAAGTAGGTTTCGCAACTACGTGCGTCGAAGGAAAAGAAACAGCAAAACAATTTCGACGCTAAAAATAAACTGTACCACATTACCGAACGCCAGGGAAAGAGCTGAATTGTTAAATTCTTGCTTTGTATTGCTTTTTAATTCAAGCCTCAGCCACAACGTATCACCGGATTAATAATAACGAAAATTTTCACATCGTAACAAAATAAATCACAAAAATAATTTCACGTAACCCCATACTTCATTACTTCATTACTGATCGGAATTCTATAATTTTCTCTTGTGTAAATTGTAACTTGCGGCCATTTGTTTTCCATATCTTTGAATTTCCGTAAAGTAGTTGTCATTAATGATAAAACTTCACGTCACCCCATCACGCAATGGTACGTAAACAACTCTCATACGTTTTGGATCTTTGGGTATAGTACTGTTATAAAACTTCCTCGTTCTCCTTCCCGCCCTAGCATTTTACGCAACGTGAAATTATATAACTGTAACCCATTATCTGAGACGATAAATTCGAGCCTCAGCCACATTGCCTTTTAAAATTTTGTTCAACGATGAAATTTTGTAATTCACACCATACATGCTTAGTGAATGCATTAAGCTCTACAAACACAGAAGCCATACCCACTGATCAGTTATGCGGTATTTCTGGTTGGTGAGGCCCCTCATATGACCGATTATGATATTTACTTGATTATAATATGTTTTAGGTCTTCACGTACTGTTTGGCATCCGTTTCAAATTTGTTCCTCCCACCAACTTTTCTCATCATGGTAATTAAATTTTATGGGCCTGAATAAATAACCAATATCGGGAAAAAAGCTAATAAAATGCATTTACAGTATTAGTTACAGACAGTAATTAATAATTTAATGTCTAAATTACTTTAATAATATGAAAACAATAGAAATTGATCAAAATATAGAATATTTTCATTTATAAATAATATATAAAAAATGTAACTTTGCACCAAACATAGCTGACATGAACGGGCTCCAATTCAATAAAATATTGATTGTTTCGAATAATTTTTCTTGTAGTTGTGCGTAGAATTGATATACATTAAATAGTTTGAACGTTGAATGCCAAATAAAATAATTCGATGTTTTATATTTCACATGACGCTTTCCACGTCCTTTAAGCACTATTTTGCCTTGAAAAAAGGCTACTCTAATGTAATCTAAAACATAATTCACTTGGCAAGGCGAGAACTAGTTATCTGACTCTAGGACAGCACAGTCGTATTCCCGAGTTGATAATACTGTAAACAGTTTACTGCTATTGTTCCTGCGGGTCTGCATGAGCCAATTAACAGCTGTTTCGTGACTCGTTCGTTGCGTTGTGAATTCTCAAGTTGGATGCAGTTAGAGTTTCTAATATTAGTCCCCTTTCTCGTTCGTGACAGAATACGCAACTCCCGCTTCCACACACATATTCGCAGATAAAATTAAATAGCTTTATATCTAGATGGGGTGTTTTCCTCGTCCATGTCTCCTTTTGCTCAGTCTTCCATTATATCTTATTAGCTTAAATAACCCCCTAAAACAATCCTAGTGCAGTTTGATCGATTAGATGGTTATGTGGTGTCTTACTGGCCACTTTGAATTATTATGAGTCTGTAAAATATTTAATAAAAAAATTATTTGCAAATGATTTATAATAATAGTAAGAAAGATAGCCAAATACATTTAAAATAATTTTTTTTTGTAAAACTACGTCAAATTAAATTTTAGATTGATATGAAAATGAAACGAAATTTTAAAGTGGCATAACTCTGTAGGGCAGAGAAAATTTTCTAATGTAGCTTCGAAAAGCTGCTTTCAAGGAACGTTGAAGGAAAATTGAAAGTAATAAAATATAAAATGCAAATATCGCGCTTTGACGAGAATGGTAACCAGTTACTTGGAATGTTGGAAATGCTGATTACTGGTGACTCTACTGTTGACCGCAGTAGACTCTTTGTCGTAGATCCCTCCAGAACTTGTCCGGAAACGATGCTGGATAAAGTTCGCGTAGTCAGTCCCTGGTTGACGGTCTGATCGTCGAAGTTTTTACTCTGTAATTGGCTAGAAAATAACTATTATTATTATTATTATTATTTTAATTGAAGTCTATAATGGTCGCGTGGACATCGTGGTCATTGGCGACCCATATGTTATTTACAATAGTTTCTTAGCGATATTATTTACATACATTCTTAACATCATTAGCAATTGTGTTTCTATATTTCTTAACTAATGTTTGCTTCCTCGATAAATTTGATGATGTCCAAGGCGGCTGTCGTTGAAGTAAAGAGGTCTGAGATGTGGTGTTTTGCGATTGTAGCTCGTCTGATGTCGTTGTATCTGCTGCAATAGAAGAGTCTATGGGGAATACTTAGTGGTTGACTATCTATTATTATCTGTTATGAAAAATGTTTTACAGAATTTTTTCAATGTAAATTCAAGGAGACACCTTCCTCGTAACTAAATGACGACCCTCGAATATGCTGCGACTTGCCTACGCGCTTCGACAACAATTAGAAGGAAAATTATTTTTGCCTGCCAGATAAATGAAATTACATAACATAAAAAAATAACGGAGGAAATGAATCACCAAAGTTACCTGGTGAATATCCACAGGACATTAGTTTAAAACCCTCGGCGTCCTAACGACAGCGCGATGTCGTATTTGTTAAGCCTAAGGTTTAATTTCTGATTTCCCTTCATCTTTTAATTTTTCAGATCTGTTATTAATGGATCTGGTCGGAACTCCTTATTTTTGTTTTTAATTCCTATTATGATCACAAGCTTCTCTTCTCGGTTCATCCATGAATCTTATGCCTACACTCCTCATATTGTCCGTATGTCTGAAGCCACACGGCGCTGCTTGATGTTTACATCGATCAATAAATTCAAATGTTTGCTGGTCCGTGTTTATTTAGGAGGTGCAGAGAGGTCCGTTATTCTTTTAAAGGAGTGTACGCTTAGCACTCCTACGATTGCGGCCTCAAGCAATCTATGGACTAATAATCTGTCTTTAATATTTGTAATTAATGAACATTGATTAATAAATACGACAGTTAAATGTTGCAAAAGTAAAATGCATTCAAAAGTAGTACTTCTTCAAATTATTTATGACAAACAAACTTCAATTGGAAAACCTATGTAAATTACACATATATAAACCATAGATATTTGCAAGAAATTCTACGTGAAAATACGACAATTGTTTCCACGACACTTAATAAACAAAATTGTGAAAATGAAACTAAAACTTATATTTAATCCTGAGCAAAGCTCAATAAGGGATATGGAATTCATATATAAGTTTACAATTAGATAGCGACACCCCAGGTTGAGCGCCAATTGTAATATTTACTTGAATTTACATATTTTATTCCGAATTAGTTTACCCCATTCCTTGCTTGAGTATAAAGAGCTAATTCAATTATTATATATAACTAGCTAGGTGCCCGGCGTTGCTCGTGTAATTATTTATATAAACTCGAAAAAGTATTTAATTGAATCTTATAAATAAAAAAGAGTGTATGTATGTTTGTATGTTTGTATGTTTGTTTGTTTGTATGTTTGTTTGTATGTTTGTATGTTCGTTATACAAATCTACACCGGTAGAGCAAATTTCACCAAATTTCGTACACGTGTTCTTTACGACCAGGAAACAAACACTGTCGGGGTCAGACGCGTCTACCAACCCCAGAAGCGGGGGTGGACGGGTGTTGAAATACTTAAACATGCTGAAACAGCTGATATTTTAGTCGGATAATATTTTTTAGGGGTCCAAGATATTTATGGTGTTTCTACCGATGTTTTCTGAATATAATTTTCATCCCCAACACCCTGGGAAAAGGGCACCCTTAGGGTTTGGGGTGGAGAATACAAATCTATACCGGTGGATCAAATTTCACCAAATTTCGTACACGTGTTCTTTGCGACCAGGAAAACAACACTATCGGGGTGAGACGCGCCTACCACCCCCTGAAGCGGGAGTGGACGGGGGTTGAAATATTTGAACATGCTAAAACAGTCGATATTTCAGTCGGATAAATATTTTTAGGGGTCCAACATATTTATGGAGTTTCTACCAATGTTTTCAGAATATAATTTTCATCCCCTACACCCTGGGAAAAGGGCACCCTTAGGGTTTGGGGTGGAGAATACAAGTCTATACCGGTGGATCAAATTTCACCGAATTTCGTACACGGGTTCTTTGCGACCAGGAAAACAACACTGTCGAGGTGAGACGCGTCTACCAACCCCAGAAGCGGGGGTGGACGGGGGTTGAAATACTTAAACATGCTAAAACAGCAGGTATTAGATTTGGATAAATATTGATTGTGTTTCTACCGATGTTATCTGAATATAATATTCATCTCCTACGCCCTGGGAAAAGGGCACCCTTAGGGTTTGGGGTGGAGTTGCTTTACAGAAAAATAACGCAAATACAACCGAGTTTGGAGTCAAATCGAAGGTTATGGATGTCAGTGAGTTTACTTCGGATAAATATTTTTAATTGCCCATTTAACCCGAAAGGGTGGGGGTTGGAAGGGGAGATAAATAGTCAGTTCTTGCGCGTTCTTGGAGGAGAATAACGTGGATACTATTTCAACGGATTTTGTTGAAAATATAAATCACTTTAGACATTAGCGGTGAGCTTGCTTAGGGCTGGGGGTGAGAATTGTCTATTATTCTAAAATTGCCAAAATGTTATGTGTTTATGGGTAAACTAGATTTATAGTGTTTCTACCGATGTGATATGAGTAAAAATTCAACCCTTTCCACCACGGGAAAGTAGCATATTTAGGGGTGGTGTTTTTCATACTATTTTATCGATGTTGTTTCCATTAATATCGACGTTTAATTTTATAAATAAAAATGAGTGTATGTATGTTTGTATGTTTGTATATTTGTATGTTTGTATATTTGTATATTTGTATGTTCGTTATACAAATCTACACAGCTGGAGAAAATTTCACCAAATTTCGTACACGTGTTCTTTGCGACCAGGAAACAAACACTGTCGGGGTGAGACGCGTCTACCAACTCCAGAAGCGGGGGCGGACGGGGGTTGAAATATTTAAACACGCTAAAACAGTCGTTATTTCCGTCGGATAAATATTTTTAGGGGTCACAGATATTGATAGTGTTTCTACCGACTGTTGGGCTGAGACGCGTCTACCACCCCCAGAAGCGGGTCGGTATTATCAGTAGAGCACTTTTAGGTGTTGGGTGGAGGAACGCTGCAATAAAATAACGCGAATACAACCGAGATTGGAGTCAAATCCAAGGATATGGATGTCGTCCAGTTCAATTATAGCATCAAATTGGCCATTTAGCCCCAATGGGCGGCAGTGGATGGGATGGAAATTTTCTAACATGTTAAATCATCGATATTAGCGTGGAATAAATAAATGCCGGGACCATTGACGTTGATAGTATTTCTACCGATGTTGTTTGTAGGCATGATAGGGGTGGTGCTGGAGGGGATTTCCTTGAAAATAACGGGAAAACAACCGAGATTCGAGTCAAATCGAAGGTAATGGATGTTGCTGAATTTATTTATGACAATCTCGACATCGCGCGGGTATCGGCTGGGTTGGGATGAGTTACCGGCTGTTTTTTTGCGTCGATTAAATATATTTCGGGATGAATTAGATTAATAAAATTTCCCTACATGTTTTCTGTGAATAATTTCAACCCCTTTCGGACTCATAAGGGTGCACATTTAAGGGTGGGCGTGAAGTAGCATTACATAAAAAGAAACCAGAAACTATCGGGATTGTCACTGAGTTTAATTAATTTCCTTGAAAATAACGGGAAAACAACCGAGATTCGAGTCAAATCGAAGGTAATGGATGTCCCTGAATTTATTTATGACAATCTGGACAACGCGCGGGTATCGGCTGGGTTGGGATGAGTTGACCGGCTGTTTTTTGCGTCAATTAAATATATTTCGGGATGAATTAGATTAATAAAACTTCCCTACATGTTCTCTATGAATAATTTCAACCCCTTTCGGACTCATAAGGGTGGGCGTGAAGTAGCATTACATAAAAAGAAACCAGAAGCTATCGGGATTGTCACTGAGCTTTTAATTTCCTTGAAAATAACGGGAAAACAACCGAGATTCGAGTCAAATCGAAGGTAATGGATGTTGCTGAATTTATTTATGACAATCTGGACAACGCGCGGGTATCGGCTGGGTTGGGGTGAGTTGACCGGCTTTTTATTCGTCAATTAAATATATTTCGGGATGAATTAGATTAATAAAATTTCCCTAAATGTACTCTGTGTGTAATTTCAACCCCTTTCGGACAAGGAAGGGTGCACCCTTAAGGGTTTGCGTGGAAGTAGCATTAGATAAAAATAAACCAGAAACTATCAGGATTGTCACTGAGTTTAATTATGACATTAAACTTGACCGTTTAAGTCCCCGAAGCGGGAGTGGTCGGGGGTGAAAAATTTCAAACATGTTAAACGGTCGATATTTGCGATAATTATTTCCTGGGGTTAATTACTTTGATAGTATTTATACCGATGTTGTTTGTGTATAATTTAACCCGTGTGAGGGGAGCAAGCTTAGGGGTGGGGTGGAGGTACGTTAAATAAAATCCCGCAGAAACAACCGAGAATCGAATCAATTCCGAGACTATGAATGTCGCTGAATCTAATTGTGACAACCTGGGTAACGCGACGGGTTTGGGAGTTGTTGGGCGAGGGAATAAATTTTCAGACAATGTAATCGGCCGATTTTTGCGTGGAATACATTATTTTTCATTATCGCATATTTGTGGGGGTGGTCATCTTCTAAGATGTAAAAACGGCCGATATATTTAGTCAATGACTTCATCCCCCTTCGGCATGGGAGGTGAGCACATTTAGGGATAGGGTTCGAGGAGCTTTACATAAAAATAGCGCAAATTGGAGTCTTATGGATGGTTATAGATAAATGACATCTCGGGCAACGCCGGGCACCCAGCTAGTACTTAAATATATTCCTTGAGTATTTCAGGATATAATTGTCACTCAGTCTTCATACATTACGAAATATTACATTGATGAAATTGTTAGCTAGACTCACAACTAATACAGCGCGAAAATTAACTTACATTTTCCCCAAGGATGGTAAAGTAATTCGTATTCTTATTTATTATCATTCGATGGAATATTGCTGTATAAAATTATACTTTTTATTTAAAGAAAATATTTCTGCTTTATTTAATTCCTAATAATCTCCTTCGTTCGTTGCGTAGTAACGTCTTTCTCTCGCGTGACGTCAATGTCTCTTGGCGCGCAGTAAATTAATATTTAATGATCACGGTTTTTAATTATAATTCTTTCCACATGTATACTTTATATTAAATAAAAATATTTCTGCTTTATTTCATTACGAAATACAGAACTATATTTAGGATGCGTCAATGTCTTGAAAACTTATGACGTCATCGTCTCGCGCAGTAATTTAACACTAATTCGTAACTTATTTCAATTATAATTATTTCCACGTTTATTCTAGGGGTTTCTCACCCCCACAGTACCGGTTCTCGATTTTGGCAGAATACGTATACCAATTTTTGTTGCATTCTGTCCACGCGATAAAATTTGTATAAAGAACAACGTAAATACAAACATACATACATACAAATATACTCCCTTTTTTATTATATAGATAGATAGATATATAATATATAATATATAATATAATTAACGTCCTATTGTTTCTACCAGAATTAAAGCACTTTATAATCAAGGTCTGCAAAGAAATAATACACTTATATTTAAGAGTTGCTCATACCAAATAGTGAACGTTATTTCCCATAAAAGAAAAAATTCTGAGTTCCATGAAATCTTGGGACTTGTAAGCATTCCTTTTTTTTCTGATGTATTACGTACGTGCCTTATGTGTGCGTCTTCCTGGAGCCTAAAAGAAAATCTTGTCTCCACCGACACGACACATTTGTAAATGAAAAGTATTTTTAGATTGTAGGTGATAATGGAAATGTTCACAAACAAAGTGACGTTATCCTATTTTTGTATGTGTTATCGAAATTCTGGTTTTAAACTACATGTCATTTTCCTCCTGGCCCCAAACCATAGAAAATATTTGAATTTTCTTTCCTTGAGGACGGCAGAATAATTGTGCATGACAGATGCAAGAAAACGTATTGAATCGTAGTTGAGCTTTGTCATGGAATTTGTCAGACTGGCTGGGAACTGAACACATTTGAAATTTATTAGTATGAGGGTCGTTAACGTTATTCGAGGTTTTACTTTATAAAACATAAAGCAAATATACAAGAACTTTCGGCAACTGACAAGTGATACCATTTAGCAGTACAATTGTTCTTTCAGTTCGGTGAATAAACCTGATTAGTAATCAATAGAAGAATGACATAATTTGATGGCAGGAGTTGTATCTTTGTATATTTCTACGATATGTATACTCTGCTGTTGTCGGTTATACATACGACAGGAATTCAACAGGCGGCCAATATACAAAAGCGGAAGTCTTACCTTGCCGTTATTGCGACACATTCCGGGAGACTCAACTTCATACGTTTTGGCAGGGCAGTGAGTCCATATCTTGCTTATCTTTCAACCAGAACATCACATTTATTTTGGAAGTCCAAATGTGAATCATATTTAATTCAGAAATCGTCAATCTGGATGATACCTGATTGTCCGACTATTTATGAGGTGATTTTTGAAAGATCATTATTCTTTGTAGTTTTTCCTGTACGTCGCTGCCGTAGCACGCATTTCTTTCTTACTCAATTCTATGCGTGGTAACTTCGAATCAGATACATCCTGTGTCTGATACGGATGCAACATGACGACGGCCAGAGACACACGCAAGGTAACTGAATACTTGACGCACTATGCCGTAGTCCATAGTGAACTTGGGATTTAAAACATTAGACTGTTGAACACGTATAATTTGTATATTTTCGTTGTTAATTTCATCGAAACTAATAAAATCCCATAAATGTTTCCCTGAGTTTTTATCAATTATAAACGCACCAGTTACACTAGGCAGAAGAGAATTATTGCGGAGTTTCATTCCCGCTATCAATAATGATGTTTATTAACGCTCAATCTAGGGAACGCAGATATTCAAACGTTTCCAGTTGCGGGGAGATCTTAACTTGTTTTTCTATTCCAATTCATGACACAGGCACTTTTCTCAATTACCCATTTTTTATATTATTATTTACAATTTATAGTAGCATTAACGTTTTGGTCATTAGCGACTTACATCTGTAAATGTTTTATATTTGTATAACATTTAAATTACTTTATACAACTCAATTTTCATAGTAAAGTCTATGAGGTGGTTTATTGCTGGTGATGAGTTGCAAATCTCCATCATTGAATGGGTGGCTATGGTTGATCTTATCTTACTTTATTTGGGGCTGTCAAAGAGGACATGAAGAATTGTTGTGGATTCCTTGAATGAGGTGCATACCGGCTGCGGAGATCTGGAAATCAAGAATGAGTGAGTTCAATGTTCTTATTCTGGCTACAACATCCTTTTGCCTTCGAGATTGTTCTTTCAGGTGCGATATTTCTCTGATGCTGTTGACATTTCTGAGGATGACTCCGCATTCCTCTGGTTTCACAGGTCTGCTCCACTTTTCCTCCAGTTCCTTTTAGAGCCATACTCTGCAGTCCCTGGATCTTCCATGATGATCAGCTTCCATCTTCGCCAGGAGATCTGCCCTGTCGTGTCCTACTATGTCCTTATGCGCCGGTAGCCAGGCTATAGTGATCCGGTTTCCATTTTCTTGTATTTTCAATGTATTCTCTCTAATTCGATTTATGCAACCATTTCTGTAGATGGTATTGGTTATTCTATGTATTGCGTCCTTGGACTCTGTTAAGATGATATTGTTGGCCTCCGGTGTTTCCAGACACAGTTCCGTGGCCATGAAGGTGGCGTATAATTCTGCTGAAATTATCGATGCATTATGGTTTATAGCGATAGATTTTTCTTTGCCTGTCGTAACTATTGCGCAACCAACTCCATTTGAATTTTTGGGCCCATCGGTATAAATGACTCTGGGAAAATTATATCTTTGTAGTAACTGATAGACTTCAGCGTTCCAGTTTGTGTTGTGTGGGTTGTTTACTTTAAGCTTATGTAGCGATATATCGATTGGCAATTCGTTAAGCGTCCATGGGGGTATGCTTACCGTGGTGTTGTGGTCCATCTGTGGAAGAGTCATTCCTTCCTTTCGTAATATATCCTTTAGTGTAATGTAGTACGGGGTTAGGTTTCTAGGTGGGTCTTACTCTGCGTATTAAGGAGTGATGGTTTGCTCTCTTATTACCCAATTTTATGGACAGCGCAATGTAATAAAGTCTGTATAGGACAGAAAGTATATAATTTCTGTGACCTGTAATTAAATATAATTTAAGCTGACAAATAATATTAGTATTTTTAGATGTTTATGTATATAAGAATTTCAGAGTACATGGTTCAATTACGAATTTTTACAATTATCTTTCTTATTGTGCTTGATATTTCCCACATTACCGTCAGTCTGTAACACACTTAATTCACTTTGTCAATAAAGCACTATACGCAATTATCTTCGTTACCCACCTCCAGCGTAGCACGGGCTGCTACACCAATTTCATTGGAATATTTTATCACAGAGGGTGGAGTTAGTGTAAAGAGGAATGACGGAGGATGAGGTGCGAAGGTGAGTAGTGGAGCTTCCTTCCACAATTGAATCAATATAATCGAGTTTCATAGTTGGTTATGTATCATGAACAACTCGAGAGGACCAACGTTACCTGCTATTGCAGAACCATGATATCCTGAAATATTACGCGGTAGTGGGACAATTAATGATTTGCTATTTCAAAGATTGATTTATTTTTAATAAACAAATTTTTAAATTTACTGTTAAAGTAAACGGCAAAATTGAAAAATGAATAATATACGTGATTTTAGAAGTCACCATTAACTATTATAAATTTTCCCACTCAAAAATATTTATTTATTAATTAAGTAAGACGAAAGAATTTAACGGAGCCGGGAATTTTTTACCATGAACCACATTGAGATTATATTTTTAGAATATATAACCTGCCATATAGGTTTTAATCTCAGGTAGTTACGGTTCTCCTGGTTACCAGTCCAGGAAGAACAAACTTGTAGAGAGAAACTTACCTTAAATTTTAATGACAATAAATTTGATATTTTTATCCATAATGAGTTACAATTATAGTGGAGAAGTTTACGAAATGTTCTTTTGATAACCATAATTATATTTACATGAATTACTTTACAAAATCACCTCCTCGCCCAAATACTGATAAAATTAATGAAAAGCGAGGTTATTATTTAAAATGTTAAATAAAAAGTTCCCTCACAACACATGAAAACCGCGTTAATACTTTCTTATGGATGAGATTAAAAAAAATGTATTGAGTTACTAGACTTGACAAAAAAAATCACTTCAATTTAAAGATGCAATATATTGCGTAGCAAAGTAAATTTCTCTTTTTGGGGCACGTATCAATCTGTTGAGCAAAATCGATCCTAGATCGTACTTATTAAAAATACGTACACTGAAAATACCACGCAGGGCAAGAATTGAAGCAGACCCACAGACTCCTCCAAAATGTAGGGAGACAGCTTTCTCGCTCGATGCACAGGTCAGGTCCCCGGATGGAAGCTCATGCAGATGAAGGAAAATGGCGATCGAGTTCTTCCGGATTCCAGGAAGGAGACGGCATCTTCAGAACGTCTTTCTCCTAGAATTTTTGTTCCCCCAAAAAACTCGAGATCCTGTCTTCAAATTATCAAAGTATGTTCCCGAAACTATTGAATACAATTTGGGCTGAACAATATTATGAATTGGGTCGTTCGTTTTGTAATGAACTGACGCCCTCAGAATCCAATTGCAGAATAAAAATCTTCTAATAAATAAATACAAATGTTTTTTTCAGACCGTATTTTTGCGAGTCAAATCATAACTTTTAGGTGGTATTTATTCCATAAATCGGAATAAATAAATTAATTATAAATTTTTTTTTACAAAAGTTTAAAATATTACAACTTAAAAAATTTAATAATTGAATTTATCCATTATTCTAATTAAGCATTTTAAATAATTTTTTTAAGTACATAAACTAAATGTCTCTGCAATAGTTGATTCGTAGAAGATGGACTGTAAGTACAGTGGTTGCAAAGAATAATTTCCTATTGATGTAACTGGCCAAAATAAAGAAAGAATAATAATTATATAAATATATTTATGTGATGTCCGCATTCAAATGGGACGTTATAATATATACAACTCAATGGTTTTTGATAACAATGTGGTTAGCATGTAATTTGGTGCATTGTAATCGACATTTAGATAAATAAAATTTTTATCGCATTGTAAGAGGAAATCAGCTTTACCGATTATAGCCCATTAGTGGTCATACGAAGAGGAAGCTGTGAAGCGTATTTAGCAAGTTTTGTCAGAGGTCGCAATGCAAGTGCGTCTAAGTAAATCTATTTGTTAAGATGACTTGCAGCTAAGAAGTAAAGGGTAGTGGTTACAAAAAAACTATGCTAAGAAATTTAATTTTACATTTTTCGCAAACGAAGAGACAGGCAGTGTGTAAATAGTTACTAAAATGGTAAACGACGCACAGTTAGTTGGGAAAGAGAAATGTAGGCCGTTTGTGACGTGAGAGACTTACTTAGGGACGTGAGAGTTAGTAGGCCGGGTCGAGCGTCAGTTGCTCCAGTACTTTCGAATAATACATGATAAATTTGGAAACACTTTTTTAAGATTTTGTAATAAGAGAAGCATTCGAATTTCAGAGAAAAACAGAAGTCTTTATCGATTTTTAACATTATTTTAATGTAAAACTTGAGTAATTATAGTTGCTTTCATTGTAAAAAATTAAAAATAAATAACTACATAGAAGTGGGAGATTAACTCAGAATGCAAGACAAAACTTTATTTCTGCCTAACAAAAATATATTTACTATAAATAAAAAAGCAGTATTAAATTAAGCATTTATAAATACAATATTTGATTTGATTTTCCATATTGTAATGAACAAAGGATTTTAATTATTTAACAATTAATTTACCCCTCGTTGAGGGTGCCAAAATGTAATAAACAACAAATAATTAAAAGAATTCAATGGTTGGCCACACGACAATGACGCCAATTTGTAATGAATTGAATATTAACTAAATTTAAGCAATTGATTATTGGATGAATTTTAATTTATTAAATTTTAAAAAATGAGAAAATGCTAAATGATCTACCAAATTTTGAACATAACAAAACAATTAATTTATTCAAAGTAAAATTACAAAATATCTTGACGAGATTATTTACATTTGTGATCTTGCTATTTTACAGATTTTATCAACTCTCATCTCAGGGTCGTTTATTTGGGCCTTATAAATAAAGAACCAATCCTTTTACATTTAAATTAACAATCAATTTTTTTACATCATTAGAGTTAAACGATAAAATAAACGTGAAACCGAAATCTGACGATTTTATCCTAATTTAACGTTTACAAAACTTTTATTAAATTTTTTCTACTTACAGTCTCCTTGCTGGTACCAGGAATTCGTTTTGGGCTCTGATGCACTATACACTTTTCACATCTAACAGGCCATAATTTCGCAGAATTTAAATTTAATTCAAAACACTGTCCAAAAATTTGGAATCTATCAACTGGAACGATTACTCCGTACAGCTCCTGTGGTCCTCGGCATTAAGTCTCCCTCTCACCAGCGAATATGGTATTTCTCGTTCTAACTATTGGTCAGCAAGATTGTTATCAACTCATAAGAGGTCTGCGAGGGCAATTCTCTCGCAGGCAGTACCAGCGAGGGATATTCTCTCGCAGGCGAGAACCTTGTAGGAGAGACACGAAGGGGCTACCTTTGAGGATGCCTTTTCCTCTCCGTTTTCAACTAAGGTTCCCTCAAGCCGAGCCACCTCGGCCTGTTCTGAGAGGTGTATGTTCCAGGGTCACAGACCTTGGGCATACGGAAAGAGTTGTCCGCTATTGCCATTGGAATAGACGGCCAGCTGCCTCCTAAACTGGTCGAAATACGGAGAAGGGAATGCTGCGTCACCACAGCAAACTGTTCCCCCGCTATCGGAAGGGCGTGGGACAAGTACCCAATGCCTGACCTACCTGATGCAGGTTTTTTAGGGGTTTCCCTGCATTTCTTTAGGCGAATGCCGGGTAGTATATCCTTGAACCATAGCCCGGGAGCATCCCCCCTTTCAAATAGCTACCTATGCTATTAAAGGAGAGTTGCCCAACGTGGATTACCCTCATGTAGCCTGTTGCCCCAAAAAAAAATTAAAAAAAACGTTAACCACAAAGGTTGTAGTGTTAACGTTCAGGACCTTTGTAAATCTACGATTCGTTAGCACCTGAAGAACGGTACCTGGATCACTAAAATTGTATTGATGCAGCAACAAAGCCTGTCACTCTCACCTCAGAACCCTATAAATTTAACAGCAAGTCCCTAACACTTCCGTCAGACATGAAAGCCTCGATAGCAGACTGGAATAAGCTAAGTATAATATATTTCCTTCAGTCAATGTTTTATAGTACTTTTAACAGTACTAAGTTGCCGCAGAAAAGTATCGTGTTAAAATTAACTCCGGCATACCCCCACTACATCATACGCGTACAGGACGTTTGCTCATATTTTGTCGACAAGACTTCTGAAACCATTCGAACTATAAAATCATTCATTATATTATTACGAACGGGATAACAAACAAAGCAAAGTCTTCTTACCACACCCTACACTTATCGTTTCTTAAATCTTTTTTGACGTACAATATATCCTGAAATGAACACAATATATTTCCTTGAGTTAATGTTTTCAGAACAGTTTTTACGCTACCATTAATCTGTAACAACGAATCGTGTTAATCTGAGTTCCTGCCTACGCTACAATTACAGGTCAGTGAACCATTGCGCTTCGTATTCAGACACGACTAACTATTTCTCTCCAGCTATAACTATTGTTAGGCTCGACCCCACTGTCGGATATGAACTAACTCTTGCAGCAATGGCACGTCAGCACTCCGTCAACCCGATATCCTTCCGTTAAGCAGTGACAGAGACTCAGGATTCTTGTGTTTGAGGGAGAAAACGTCATTTCCGACACCAGCTGTATAGAATTTCCACCACTCTCACTATAAGTCCGAGTACTAATGTGAGTCAAGCTGGCAGTGGATAAATCTGATTCCCGCTGAATCAGATCCTTGGCTGGGAATCCCGCGGATCCATCAAGAGGCGCCCCAAGTATCTTCGCGATCAGGTTGTGTGGCACTTGCCGGAAAATCGTTTGCAATCTATTATTCGATCCCAGAGTCGTTGACCGCGCCCTGGGATCCATAACTACGAACATGATAGTAGATGAAAGTTATTGTATATAGAATAAATCAGAAGTAATTGTATCAAGTAGACATAATTGGTGAGAACACTTTATTATGAGTTGCCACAGAGCTACCTGGTTCAAAGTCTAAGCGGCTTACCGTTAACAACAAATTCCGACAATTATATACAGTTCTGCTAGAAGATAGGAGTTGTCAGTCCGAGTAAAAGGCAATTACAAATTTCCCGGAAAACAAATGTTATGCCATCAAAATCACTTTGAGCGTGTAAAGTAAATTCACTCAGACATCACTGATGAAATTATAAACAACGGATTTTTGTCCGAAATACCTCAAGAAATATTTTTATATAAATATGATCTGTCAGCCGCAAAAAATAATAAAAGTGTAAATGCCATTTTATTATTATAACTTTTTCATGATAATTAAAATAATTCAGAGAAATATTTTAAATTATTTTCTTGTACGGTTTATAAAAGAAAACCAAACAACCAGATAATATCAGGAAAAAATTTGTTCAATTTTTGCTTGTTACCTTTAAAGAATAAATATAATATTAATTTAGATTTCATAGAAATATTAATTTATTTCAAACATACTAGAAATTTTCTAAAATATGTCACAACATTTTCTTTTCAGCCCAGCAGGCAAGGATGCTGTTACGGTTGCTATTTACCACTATGTCTAGAGTGAGCTAACTTTTATTTGATAGCAATACCAAGATTTCATACGTAATTGTTTTAATATTTTCATGGAAAACATAACTATTATACTAAAGAGCATGAATACATTGATTATTCAAAATATCTTATTTAGTACCTGCCCCATACCTAAATCACACAAGCTTAATGAACCTTATAGCACCCATTCGCAGTACCTTACAGAACCTAAATACTGTGTAACGTAATTTACTTTCCAAAGTCCTCAATGTTGAAACACATTAGACTGCCAAAAATTATTTTCTCTTCGTCAACCAAATCCAACATATAAAGAACCATTCTCTACGATCACATATTAATTTCTCTTTCAGTCGTTTCTTTATTAACTTTTATCATCAAAAAACTTATTACTAATGGCATCTAATGTAGATGACATATTTTTTTTATTAAATTCACTTACATGCCCCTCTATGAAATGATTTACATGTAAAATTTACTACTCAATTCCACATTCGTTTAACATCAATTTCCCGCCATAACAACGGGTTATTCATGAGTAGGCCTCTATCTCTTTTTTTTTCACAATAAAATCATCATGGGGGATTTAGAAAATGTTTGTCTGTCTCTACTATCTTCCCAATCTATTTGGTTTTTAAGGAATGCTGAGTACATCTTTTGTGTTGTTTCTAATGATTTTTTTGCGATGTTTGTAATAATTATAACCTATAGCTCAAATTCACCTATGAATTTGAAAATAAAATCTACCTTCATTTTTGGATGTCTCCGTATTAGCGAAAGGCAACAATGAACTAACTAATTGGTACCTCAAACCGACGTTTTATGGTCGGGGTCTTATTATTCTTTCAAAAACACTTCCTAGGCTACAATTTAGTTGAAAAAGTTATTCGCATTTCATATATAATTTTCCATAACAATAACTTACGAAAAGTTTGATACAATGTGATTGCTATTTTACATCCGGTAGATTTGATCAAGAAATATATCGGCTCAAAGTAGAACACAGTTTAATCTCCCAACAATAAACGCATCAAGCCTACTGTTGACAAATACTTATCATTCTTCCATTCATGAAGAGTATAAATTTTAAATTAAATGAATTATTTAAATAGCACAACATTCATATATCTTATATATAAATATTGTAATAAAATGACATTTACAGTTTCATTATATTTTTTATTATATTTATATAAAACTTTTTCTCCGAGAATTGTGGTCGAAAAACCGTGTTTAATAATTTAATATATATATGTATATATATATATATATATTTATATATATTGTAATATACCCTAATTATGGGACTTTTAAATGAAAAATTTATTATTTAACAAACAAAATATTTATTATCAATTATTTAACACAATTTCAAATTTAAATATATCTCAGTCTCTCAGGGTAATAACTGGGTTTGATAATGGCGAATCATTTTATTTATAATCTTATCAACAATTTACAATTACTGGAAAAGAATGATTAATTATCAAATAAATCAGAATGAAATTTATTTGTGAACGAAGGTAACCTAAATGATTGATTCTAATTAACAATTTTATCAAGAGAAGAGAACGAAATCTGACGGCTATCTTTTAATCAGGTTTACATACTTAGTTGTTTGTAAATTGTTACTCAAGTCAGCCCAGCATTCCAGGATACCTTTAATTGTCGAAACACTATGGTGGGTTTTACACTGCTTCACTCACAGATTCTACATCAGATTGTACATCAAAATCCGGAACTAGGATGATCCACCTTCGTCCTCTTGGTAGACCGCTTGCATTGGGTGACTTCTGCTAACTCTATCTGGCCGGCTATGTGCACAAAAACTGTTTTGTGCTTAGCAGGTTTCGTCGTTATGCTCTAGTGAATGTTTTGTCTTGAGAAAAATGTTCTGGGACCAATCAACTCTGTTGAATGCTAATTCTCAATATTTCTCTGCAAACTGTATTTCACCATATCATAATGCGACCTGCTCAATCGTACTCCAATTAACAGTTATTATTCGACGACGTCCCACCGCAAACTCGATCTCGTCAAACCTTGCGAACTGTACTTCACCATATCATAATGCGAACTGAACTTCTCAATATCTTAATGCGACCTGTATCTGACCAAACCTTCCTGCCAACTGAACTCTCGTCTCGAAATTTGAGCGCGCATACGCCTTCCGACAAAGGAACAGTGCTTTGCTTTTCTATTGTTGCTATGTTCTGTACCGCCGTAAGAATAGATTTCTCAAACAATTTAGATTTTCAATTTCACAATTAATGTCTCAATTAATTGGAATTACAATATATATAATTAATATAAAAATATTGCGAATATTTTATCAATTATTTAGATACACGTATTATATGAAATTTCCTGTAAAGACTACAATGTTTGTTACATAGGACAAACAAAATGGTCTTTAAAATTCGCCTGAAAGGACATATTTTTAATTTAAACAGCATTCTGACAATCATTCAGTTCTCAGTGAACATGTCAACTGAAATATCCACAGTTTATAACATGTCACAATATTTAATTATGAAATCAAATGTTACGCTTGACTAACGTCTGAACTGTTACACGATAATTCCAATTGTTCATCCGTTATGTTAAATCCGATAAAGATAAGGTCAGAAACATCAACGACTTTATTGTCAAATGATAGAGAAGATCGTTTTATTTTAAATTGATTTATTTACTGTCGATTTTTGACAAGAGTTTCACGCACACAAACATTCATGCCCTCGCCGGGATTCGAAATTCGGGTTTTCACTAGTCTGTTCTTAAAAAATTCCTTACGTAGATTTGTAATTAATTTTTTTACGCAGTAATGAATGGAGATAAAAATTTAAACAACAATGATCATAATGTTATTTTAATCAGTTCAATTTCAATTTAAAGTCGCTTTAGGGTGAAATCTGATAGGGTTTTTTTATGTGTCGTAGCTTGTATGCATGATAACTTGCAAGTTTCAATTGTTTCTAGAATAGTATAAGCATAAATGGAAGTATGTAGTTTTGAGAGGGAAAGTTAAATTTTGCAGAGTTGGCGTGCTGCCCGCAGAGCGTGAAAGATTACACCAGCGGGACTTGTAACCGGCGGTCACAGCCAACCTGGTTCATTTATAACTAGTCATGGGTCCTAAGTGCCGCGTAGCAGATGGCGACGCTGGTCTTCTACTATACGCTTTCACTATCTCACAGGGACGGTAAACTTCCCTCCAGCTTACCTTCAGCATCCGTAAATCCAATTACGTGCCGGCTTTAATGGCAACACCACAGTCTAAGAAACACGCGGCGAAGCTGTGAAATTAAAATATAAAATGAGGTAGTACATTTAGTGAAATATAATTTTAATAGGTTGTTGGTTACTTAAATTAGTTCTCATTTGATAAACTGAAAAATGTGAGTACATAATGTGCAATAGTTTTACTGTTATAAATGTCTTCAGTAATTTTTCCGCAGGTCTAGGAAAAAAAAATGAAAAATTATTTTATACCATAATTTTACTATGCGTTGAGATCATGAATATGAAGAACACCGGCAAAAAGTTATTATTTTGCAAAATGATGATTTATATGGCAGTTCATAGGTTTTTTCAGCAGTTTTTATGTTAGGTCCAAGTGAAAGATTTTTCTTCCGCCATATTAATATTGTACCTGTAAAACTACTTATAGAGCAGGAAACTAAAACTTTAAAGATTACAAATTTAAAACCAAAATTATGTAAAAGAAAATATGTATCTTATCTAATTGTAATAATACATGAATGTTGATAGAAACATTGTTACCAAATATCAATAATACTATTCTGAAATTTAATTTAGGATGAACATCAGGATAATATAATAACATTAATTACTAAGATAAGTAAGATAAGAAATTAGCCACTAAGTGACAAGCGACACATTCTTAAACTATTATTCAAGTAATATTTTTCGCAATAAAAAAGTCACAAACAACTTAAGCTATATTATTAACAGATGGTTTAATCTAAATAGAAATTAAAACAATTACTTATAAAATTTTATTTACCAATTTCTACCCCATAAAAGATATATAAATTGCCGTATTTCAATATAAGTAAATAAATTGAGAAACAATACAAACATTTGTAATAAAATATAAATGTTTGTTATACTCAATATTGAGATAAATAATAGATTAAATAATACGGACAACAAACATCATAAACAACACTTTCGAGCCAATAGAAAATAAAAATAATAATAAAGTATTACTTTTAAATATAAGTAATAACATGAATGTAAATGATAGCTCATTTAAACAAATGAAGCATACTAATAACGATAAAATTTTTAAATACTGTTGGTTAACATATAGAGATAAATTAACACCAAAATTATTAAATGATAAAAAAGTGGCGGGATCGATAAATTAAATTTGTTTGAAAATCAGGCAATAAAATTAATAGGTAAATAACAAAGGTATAAGAAAAAATTACAGTAAACGACCAAACGAACGTTATTTACCAAGTAGATTGTAAAGATTGTGGGAAAATATATTGATTGGACATCTAGTACTAACATCAAAATAAAATTATAGTCACTAAAACATTGCTAATTGCAACACTAAAATCAACATAGCATTGTCATTCAATCTTTTAAAACTAAAGCTTGACATATATTGTGACAATCAAACAATTT
Source organism: Zhengitettix transpicula (assembly GCA_037074705.1). Lineage (NCBI taxonomy): Eukaryota > Metazoa > Arthropoda > Insecta > Orthoptera > Tetrigidae > Zhengitettix > Zhengitettix transpicula. The sequence continues at coordinate 90,532,924 of CM073590.1, forward strand.
TACATAAAACAACAAATAACATAGAAATAAAAACGTTAGAGTCTATATATATATATATATATATATATATATACACTAAAAATAACGATTGTATGAATACAAGGAGGAAAAGTGTTGAAATATCAGAGAACTACGCAAAATGTTGAGATTATTAATAAAGTTTGAAATTTTAAGAAATTTTAGAACTCAATTCTCTTTATATTACGATACTTATTCAAGTTTAAAGTTGATAATTATAAAATTGACGTACACATCTATTACATCTTACATCTATATATGGAAGAAATGTGTCATTTGTCATTTTCTAAAAATGGATATATTTTAAAATTGAAATAATTGAACTACACAAGTTTTAATAAACTTGACAATGTTCTATCTTATAGTCCGAGGGGATTGATTTTGCATCTTGACAACAGGTAGGCAGTTATAATATAGTATTTTCTGATAGAAAATTAAAAAAATTATGTTGCCATTATATATATATTGTAATAATCAACCGAGGGGTTTAATTAAATAAAAGAATTAATAAAATTTAATACATAAAATTATTTATTTTCACTTTGTGGCTTCTAACTCAAAAACAATTACAATTTAAAATATAAATTTCTCAGGGCCTTCACTGGGTTTGATAATGGACACAACAAACTGATTTTAAAATCTTATTAACAAACAGTTCACATTTACCTAACAATATGCTGATAGACATAAATTAAAAAGAAAAGAAATTAACTTTGATTGACAATTAAAAGACAACGAAATCTGAGTCTATCCTATAATTACGTTTACAATTAATCATTAGTTTAGTTTTGTTACTTACATCTGTCCAGCTGGTACCAGCATTCTTTTGGTTTTGGAAGTACACTATTGCAAAATTATACACTGATTCCAAAATGTCGACTCACAGATTTTACACTATTGAAGCCAAAACTGATGGCCCTCAGGAACTCGGATGGTCCTCCTGAATGTCAGATATCTAATGTCTGCTCGCCTTATACGAATCCTATGATTCGTAGATTTGTTAGTCTTTTACCGCTTTGGACTTAAACTGCAACTTTACTATTCCGGCTGGCTATAGACGTAAACTGCTGACTTCCTTTCCTGGCTGGCTGTGAACGTAAACTCTCTTAGACTCTCCTGGCTGGCTGCAGACGTAAACTGCTTTTACTTAGCAATATTTACGATGCAATATTCCGTGAATGATTTTATTTTGTCTTAAATTCACAACTTTGTTTAATAATACATTAACGACGGCTAGTCTCTGCTATAGTATTATTTGTTCCGTCCTCTGAAATGTCCCGCCACCAACTGACTCCTAGTTCTTTCGAGTTTTAGCGCGCATACGCCATTTTTGACTTTTCGTCAAAGCAAAGTGAGCTAGCTTTTCATTGTCGCTTTTTTCGATCAGTCCGCTATAATGGATTTATCAAACAATTCAAATTTTATGTCCAAACAATTAATGGCCTAATTAATTGGTATTACAATATATATATATATATATATATATATATATATAGAGAGAGAGAGAGGGAGGGAGAGAGAGATTCAAATTTTATGTCCAAACAATTAATGGCCTAATTAATTGATATTACAATATCTCTCTCTCTCTCTCTCTCTCTATATATATATATATATATATATATATATATATACATAGAGAGAGAGATGTTAAATTGATATTAATTACGTAATTTTTCTTCTATTATTCTGTGAATAAGATTATAGATATATTTCCGAAAACTCCGGTTTTAAAAATCAAATAATTTCATAAAAATCAATTAGCTTAATATTCAATTTGCGACCGATTAAAAACACATTTCGAAGAAGTACAAAAAAGTGCAAAATATTTGAAATGACAAAGGAATTAGTTTAAAATTAATTCATTTACAGATTTCATATATCCGGACAACGCAGCGCATTCATCTATTTATTAATTATAATGGAAATTATTTTAGGTAGTGTAGACAACAATTCGAAAAAATGAATTATTTTTTATTAATATGTGAATGCACTCGAGACAAAAAATGAAGCATCAGTAAGAGTGGTAATAAAATAACAGTTCATCGTGTTGATTAATAAATTATTGAATAATTTTAATAAAAGTGGAGTTTGCAATTCAACGAATATCCCACGTAATAATATTGTTGGGGCAATTCTTCGAACCTGGGAACAAGCGTCGATTCGTTTAAAATTTATAAATAATTATTCTTTTACAAAGGTATATCCTTGCTGTCATCATTAACGAAAGATAATATAGGATACTCGTTTGCTGCTTTCGTACGTTTCAAACCTCTCGTATGGTAAAGTATTTTATCTCTGAATTTCGTTCACTGTCAATTAATTTGAAATCCTTGCAGATGCAGATCTTCTAGATCACAGTGGAATTATAGTTTGAAATAAACACGCTTTACGAATGTATCGTTTTTAGGAGCGATCCAGAAAATTTCATAATCAAATAACCCGAAAACTGCGAGTATATAATGCATGTTCTAGTAAGTCGTAAAACATCTCCAGGAAAAATAATTTTTTATTGAATAATCCATTATTAGATTATAATAAGGATAAAAAATCAAATATCAAGCCATATAGAGACATTTAATATTATTATTGGACATTATATTATCTTAAAGATAGTACTCATTATTCCGTTCTGTCTTTGGCGCTCCGAACATTCTTCTTCAGTATCAATAAGAGATCTGAGAAAAATTTCTCATTCCCCTGTGTTTGTTACAGATTTTGTTATGTAAATAAAAGTACAGAACTCTGATTATCCGTATAGAAACCAATCTGTGAGCCTATGAAAAGCATTTTGAGGAATATTTCACATCTTATTTTTGTATAATTGTGAAATGTCGCAAAATACGGATGCTTGAGAAATTTGTCATTTTCTAAGAATATTTGCACAAAACATTCCAAAACCTTGCATAACCGTCTGGAGAACGAACACACCAATACCTTTCTTAATTCTTGAATGAATGACAGAAAGATATTACTCTTTCATGAAGTAGTCATGGACGATCCACTCATGAACTGATTAAAAAAGTTCCCCTTACGGAGTGATCGATCGATGACTATGAAAAAAAATTGGATTGTAACAGGCTCACTGTTATGAATCTTCCCCATGCTTCCAATCCATTCACTCCATTCATGAGTGCAATCCCAGCGAAATATAGGGAGTGTTACACGAAGCGAAGGGTTCACTCTCCCCGCTAACACATTTCGAATCAAGGAAAATTATCGTTGAGTTCAAATTTCGTACTCCTTAATGGCTGCTTTTTAATATTATTTACAAATATTTTTCAATTTTCTATGATCAAAATAATTATAGGTTTTATAATATTTTCTTAGTCGAGTATCTTCACGTCAGGTTAATAATCATTTACTTGAAAAGAACGTAATTCATTTATCCCAGAAGATAGATTCGTCTTGTAAATCGCATTTTATTGAAGGAGAAAACTCTAACCAGACAGGAATATATTGAATTATTGCGTGATAGAAGCTAAATATGGGCTGTATATTTGTGAACTTTAGAGTGCAAATCCTTAATATTTTCCATCGCTACGAAATTTGTGTAAACACGTGAATTGGCCTTATTTTCCACTAGTTGGGTCTGAAACAATTAGTTTATTAAACCATTACATTACAGGGGGGTTGCCCACAAAGAAACCTGCGAGAGGATTTCTCGCAGGTGAACCTTTCCAGAGAGCTCTGGCGCGGGCTACCTTTGGGGATGCTCTCACATCTCTCTGAACTATGGTTCCCACATGCCGAGGGAACCTCGGTCTGTTTTGAGAGGTGCATGTTCCGGGGTCGCAGACCTTGGGCATACGGCAAGAGTTGTCCGCTATTCCTATTGGAATAGTCGGTCAGCTGCCTCCTAAACTGGCCAAGGCATGGCGAGGGGTAAGCTGCGTCCCCACAGCAAACTCCTCTCCCGCTATCGGAAGGGCGTGGGACAAGTACCCAATGCCCGACCTACCCGATGCAGGTTTTTCTAAGGTTTTCCCTGCATTTCTTTAGGTGAATGCCGGGTAGGATCCTTAAACCATAGCCCGGGGGCTACCAACCTCTACCCATCCGCATCCCCTCTTTCTAATCCCTTCCTATGCTATTAAAGGGGAGTTGCCCAATGTGGATTACCCTCATGTAGCCTATTGTCCTAAAAAAAAGGGGGAGTTGCCCAATGTGGATCACCCTCATGTAGCCTGTTGCCCTAAAAAAAAGTAAAAAAAAAAAAAGAACCAGAGCCTGCGAGGAATGTTCTCCCGCAGGCAGATCCTTGTAAGAGAGATACGAAGGGGCTACCTTTGGGGATGTCTTTTCCTCTCCGGTTTTGAACTAAGCTTCCCACAAGCCGAGGCACCTCGGCCTGTTCTGAGAGGTGTATGCTCCGGGGTCGCAGACCTTGGGCATACGGTAAGAGTTGTTCGCTATTCCCATTGGAATAGTCGGCCAGCTGCCTCCTAAACTGGTCGAGGCACGGAGAAGTGAATGCTGCCTCCCCACAGCAAACTCCTCTCCCGCTATCGGAAGGGCGTGGGACAAGTACCCAATGCCCGACCTACCCGATGCAGGTTTTTATAAGGTTTTCCCTGCATTCCTTTAGGCGAATGCCGGGTAGGATCCTTAAACCATAGCCCGGGGGCTACCATCCTCTACCCTTCCGCATCCCCCCTTTCTAATCCCTTCCTATGTTATTAAAGGGGAGTTGCCCAATGTGGATCACCCTCATGTAGCCTGTTGCCGTAAAAAAAAAAAAGAACCAGAGGCCAACCTTGTAGGAGAGACACAAAGGGGCTACCTATGGGGATGCCTTTTTCTCTCCGTTTATGAACTAAGGTTCCCACAAGCCGAGGCACCTCGGCCTGTTTTGAGAGGTGTATGTTCCGGGGTCACAGACCTTGGGCATACGGTAAGAATTGTTCGCTATTCCCATTGGAAAAGTCGGCCAGCTGCCTCCTAAACTGGTTGAGGTACAAAGAAGGGAAGGCTGCGTCCCCACAGCAAACTCTTTTCCCGCTATCGGAAGGGCGTAGGACAAGTACCCAATGCCCAACCTACCTGATACGCTTTTCTAGGGTTTTCCCTGCATTACTTTTAGGCGTATGCCGGGTAGGATCCTTAAACTTTTGCCCGGGGGCCATAGTTAACCCTTGGCTACCTTCCTCTACCCTTTCGCATCCTCCCTTTCAAATCCCATCCTATGCTATTAAAGGGGAATTGCCACTATGTGGATTACCTTCATGTAGCTAGCCTGTTACCCAAAAAAAAACAAAGGACCAGAGGCCCCTTCAGCATGGTTTTCCGGGGGGGGGGGGGATTAAGGATGCAGACTTCTAATTATTTTATTTACATTATTTGCGTTCGGGAGATAATTGGAGCACACTACTTTTTTATTGGTCTGGAGTGAGGAAAGTAATACAACGTCACTTTTCAGTTTAAGCTTTAATTTTCAACCGATCTGAGTTGGGACGGTTATAGTATGGTGAGAAATTAGGGTGTTGTAAGTCATGTTTTTTTTTGGTTATGGAGGATGATGGCTGGGGGATAGATAAATTTGAATCAAGGTATCAGGATAAAGATTATATAGGGGTGGAAAGTGAATGGGACTTTTGGTATGTTATTTTTATGGATATGTGGTCGCCGTATGCACGGATTTGGTCAAGAGGTTGGTGGATAGGGTTGAAGTTTAGAAGGCGATGGTGTTGAAATGGGTTGCTGTATTGGTATAGGAAGGGAAGTCAAAATCAGAAACGGAGAATTCTTCTTTCCAAGACCCGTACAGGTTGAATACGACGTGGTGGGACGACAGTAGAAACGATATGGCAATAATCTATTACAGGGCGGATGAAGGTTTTGTGACAATGGAGACGGTAATGGAATGTAGGCATTTCATAATGTTAAACCTTTGGGTCACTCGTTTTCCGAATTGTTAGTCATTTGGGTTCAGGCTGAAGGTTTGGTTTAAGTAAATCCTGAGTTTGCTGGTTTATAGGTAGATTACTTGGTTCTAGAAAGCTATACGGATTTATTTTTTATCGATGTGGGAAACAGAATAGATTTTTGTGTCGTACTAGGGAGGTTTGTGCATGATTGTGTTTGACTCGCCACTTGAAGAGCCATTCGTGTAGGATTACAGTTACGTGTCGAGAGAGGTAATAAGGTTATTTGGAGTTTTGTCTAATGTCCACAAGATGGATTGACGGCGAACTGGGAAATGTTATCGTTAAAGCCGGTAGGGTGCAGGAAATAATGACAGAATTACGAAATAAGTGGAAAAAAATTGCACTTTAGGGGAGGCAAGCGGGAAGATTTTTTATTATTGATCGATACAAATTAGGATCTTTATATTAGGAAGGATCGTATTCAACGTCCATGAACAAGAAAGCTGTGTGTTGGAAGCTATTAAGGAACCGAAAACGAAAAGGAGGTCGAAATGAATTTGAAGATGGTGTTAGAAGCGGAAAGTTTCTGGAAACCATATTGATGGGTGGATAATATGTAATATTCTGGATAGAAGTATTAGAAGCGGTTGGTGATGATATTTTAGAGGATTTACCAATAACATTTTATAATGTTATTGTCCAGATGAAGTTGGGTTTTAGGAGATTTACCTGGTTTCTGTGGTATTGAAATAGTGGAATTTTTTCGAAAGTATGACAGGGACAAGAAAGCAATGAATATAGTGGGTGCGAATGGGACTATGATTTTTTGACAGTTTTTCAGTATTTAACGGATAACGCCGTCAGCCCCAGGGGTGGGATTTCAGCCATTGTGGAGAGAGATTGGGGATCTCCTTGTCAATTTGAGAAGGAGGGAGGGGTGAGCTTGGAGCTCATTTATATGGCGGCGGTGGGTTTCATTAAATAGACTAACGTTAGGGATGGAAAAGGATTCTCGCGATACGGCGAAGATGTCTACGATCACTGACTAGTTTGTTCCTAAACCAGCTGGAATTCTAATTGAGTTACTGTGATTCGCAAATATTCTCAATATGCTTTTCAATTTTTGTCAGAATTTTCCACCCTGTCCCAATGTTCTGCTCTAAACTGACAGGTTGAACAACACCACCCCTCATAGTGTCGTGCTATGTGCGGCTGTTACATGAGCATACGTGCGATGAGCGGACAAACCCTTAACCCCGTCCCAGTGCCCGACGCCTATCCGCATTCCTGACCGCTGAGCGGACAGGTATAAATTTTCGGAAGTGTAACTTTATTGCTCTTGGTTTTTACATATATTACAATTTTAATGTATAACATTTCTGAAACTTATCTGGATTTATAATTTTTATCTGTATCTAAAATAAGGAAACTGTTCCAATTGATAGTGTTTGGTTTAATAAATATACTTATAAATGATCTATAAATCTGACGTCCTTATAGAAATGAAAACTTCAGCTTATTTAGTTATAACATTATTACTGATGAAAATTTTTAAACATTAAAACAATCTCAAAGTTTCATCCCTACTTAATTAGTATTTCTGTAAGTGTTGTAAAATTCAATTAATTAATCTAATTTCAAAATCCGTGTTTCTAAAAATTCAAACAAAGCAATATTTCACAAACATGATAATTGATGAATAAAGTCTCCCCGGTCTTCTAATCGAGTAAACAATTCTATTTGCGACTATAGCTGGAAGACGATGGCAGTGAACGTCATAGAAACGTCGTGAATACAGTTGTTTACTCGGTTAGAAGCCCGAGAAGACTATTCATTCTCTACACCGAGAAAGACTACATTATTTATGATAATTCATAATACAATAAATTAAAAATTTATACAACATTACTTACAACTAATTACATGAAATTTAATACATAATAAATTTCTAACTTAAAAGGCTGATGTTTTCATTTATTTAAAGAAGTTAGCTGAATACTTCTGAAAAATATTCATAATTTAATTTATCATTTCTAAGCATATTTCTTCTACCAATCCTGTCAATAGGAAGAGTTTCCATATTTTAGATACAGATTATAACTCCAAATAAGTTTCTGAAATTTTATACATTTTTAAATATTGTTAAAACCAAGACAAATTCTTTAAGCAATATTTACCATCTTATAAATCCAGGATTCATAAACTTTAAAAAAATATTCTTTATGTATTTTTGTCTAAATTTCTTACTGTCGATATTTATTCCACTTCAACTTGTAACAATCTGCGATAAATTCTATTCTTATATCTATAAATTAATAGATTTCCTTTAATATTCCGTCTGAACGTCCATATGAGGACCGAATGGTGTTGTATTATTAATTAAAGTCTATTTAAATTATTGCGTGTTGCGTGTTCATTTCGTTAACATAACTTAATTTCTTAACTATTTCGCGTTTTAGGAAAAAAAATACTCTTTCGAGAATTTCTACCTCCTCACACAGTGATCAAGAAAGGGGAAGGGGGATAAGTAGAAGATGGGTCTGTCCGCTCATGCCACATCTGCTCAAAACACGGCGCCGAACCACACAGGAGTGACTTTAAGCGATTCCAAAAGGTTTTGATGTTTTAAAGCGATACAAAACGCCTTTTCCTTCTAATAAGATTAAGAATGTGGGGCGGGAGTGTCGGATAACAAGGATCTATTATCTTTTTTGGGATATTGATGACTTGAGAGTAATCATATACACTGAGGTGCGTTTTGATTATGGGTAGTATTACGAACAAAAGTAAGAATAAAGGAATACTGAAGAGTAACCTGAGTGATGTTTCCACGTGTTCCTCGGACCTGAGTCACCACGTGTAGAGGTGACTTTGTAGCTGATCGATAGAGTAGATGTTATATATATTGATATCATGTGTGTTCACTTCACGAACGTAATTGTGCAGCTTTTCCCTACCTTGTTCATTGGAAGTATACAGTACGTTTCACGTAATCCATAAGTGGTGAAATGCTAATATCCGTTATGTAGCACTGCTTGTATTACTGGATCAGAGTAGAAAGACTGGAACACAGGAAACTGAAGTGTACTACAAACTGACTCGTGGATGTAATGTAGTCACAGCATGTTCGCACTCGACGAAAGCAGATCAGCGAGTGGAAGCTCGACGAAACTGAGATCTCACATCGCTTGTCGTCGGTTCTACTGTCCTGGAAGAACCTGAATCTGCTTCTACATCATCGTAAAATTCATGGACAATGATACAAGTGGCTCCACTTAACTGCTGGGAAAGGCTGTATTCGCAACCAAAGCCCCTTCCAACCACTTCGAATAATTATCGTTATTAATTCGAGAATATCTAATATATTTTCTTATAATAATTTGAAAAATTAGAGATTAGTAGAAGGTTAATAAACAGAATATTATTTCAATCAACTATATTGAGTACAACTATTATCTCAACAAGGGTCTGAGGTTCAACTGCTTGACTACTATCCATTACTTAAAGCGAACCTTCACACGAAGTAAAGCTTCCACTCATTTCATACGTAAAGTCAACATGACATGTAGTATTCATGAGATTTAAGCAATATTTATTCTCGTCATTTACAGTCTGTGCATTAATTGTAATTCCACGTTCACGTTAGATTGAATCGAACACTTGATAGGTTATTGCCCTAGCCTCAAGACCATTACATTCCTCTATTAAACGATCAGCAAGCGTTGACTTTCCGTGATCTATATATTTCTTACATTATCCTTTGACCTGGAGGAAATGCTAATAGAACAAATAAAGTAAATAGAGAAGAGTAAACAAGAAATGCAGTTTATTCAAAAATGGACAGAATAAATGTCAATTTGCATGAGAAATTCCTCCAGCTTATCTCAAGATGTTCTAAGATGACTTATTAGTAGCGATTTATTTTAATTTATCGTTGCTATGTATGTGGCGTTTCATCGAGTTTTTAATAATAAATTCTAATAAAGCATTATCAACCACTTTAAATTTAAGATCCAATATTATATTCAGTTTAGAAGCGAAACTTATTTTTCTGCTTCATTTCGTTACATGTAAAATATAGAACATGAAGTCACTCTCTCTCTGTCTCATCTTCAAGAGAGAAAACACATATTTTCTAGTTTTACTCTCATAGACTTTGCTCATGTTTGATTCATACAGTTACTTAAGTGATGTAGCGTTGTATTAAACGATTCAGATAAAACTTTAAGTGTGAAAACGGAAATTTGTTTTAGTAATGAGGTTTTGAGTTATTTTTGACAACTGACGGTGAGAGTAAGTAAAGCTCGAAGTTTCCCGTGAGATATATGAATATAATGGTGTAGTAGTGCAGTGCGGCGTTCGTTAGGAAGCCAGCCCCTGCTGGCTTTTGACGCAGTATTTATCCGAGGCTCATCGAGGCGTACGTTGCGGCGCAACAGAGGCCGTTTAAGACCAAGATTAATTGCGGCTCTCTCATAAGTTTTATCGACGCAGAAGCTCCATCCATCTCTGCCTGTGTCGGGGAGGCGAATTCTGGAGAGCTGCGTGTAGGTTTGTGTCCGTCGCGTGGTACTGCGGTGGCCCTGCCTCCTGCCATTAATTCAATTTTATGGTCCGGCTTCACGCGCCGAGCTGTATGTTACTGCAGCAATTTAGCCGCATTTCTGGGTCAAAAAGGAGACGTGAAAAAATGGGGAGATTGGAATTGATTTATAACCGTTGACTTAATATGTACAGCTTAGGCGGCTTTTTTTGTGTGAAAGTTACCGTTAATATTGCAACCAAAGTAAATAAAAACAATAATTTTTAGCAGATAAAGATACAATATCCCTTGACAATGCACACGTGTAGTTAGGGTGAAATATTAGCGTGTGATTTATTTTTCAATATTTATCTTTGTAGGTACAATAAACGGAGATTTGTCATATTTATTGTATATACACATAATAGCACGAAGCATAACAAAAATTTTGTAAGAAATATGTATAATCATTTGGAAATTCGGTGGTTATATTACTCTATACGTTTTCTTCTGATTCATTCATCAGCTTAAACCTTTACAAAAACCGATTACATGTAAGTTTTTACATGTAATTTTTTACCTTCTGTGAGAGGTGACACGGAAAGGCGCTGAAAATATTTGTTCTGAAATTCATTAGGCAATTTCTTAGTGACCAGTAATCTCATATTATATTTAATAAATAAAATAGACTACGTTTTTGTATGTGTATGCATGTTCCGCGTACAAGTCTACACTAATCTAGAACATATTACCAAATTTTGTACACGTTTTCCTTTCGAACAAAAAACAAACACTGTGAAAGTAAGACTCGACAACCACTCCCAGGGGCGGAGGTAGACTGGGGAGAATATTTTCAAACACGCTAAAACGGCCTATGATGGCGGAAAATAAATATTTTTCCGGGTCAATGAGATTTATAATGCTTGCCTCGTTGTTCTTTGTCTGTAATTTCAAACCCTTTGGCCATTGGAGGGGATCACAGAATGATGGGGGAGTGGGAGGGCGTTACAGAATAGTAACATAAAAAACTAAAGTTATAGTTAAATCCGGGGTTATGGATGTCGCTGAGTTTATTTATATTCAACTTTCAGGGTTATCCCAGGGGCGAAGTGAAAATTTTTAATCGCCCGATTTGGTTTGTTTATAATTGTAATCCATTTCAGAATAGGACAGAATTGTGGGGGAGTTTTACATCAAAATAACTAAAAATCAACCGAGATTGGAGTCGAATCCGGGTTTATGGATGTCGCTGAGTTTAATTATAACAGTCAATTTGACTGTTAGGTTCTACTTCTAAACCTATGAGTGGGGTTGGAAAGGAAAGCAATGTGTGTATGTTCTGCATACAAATCTACACCAGTGAAGAAAAATTTGACCAAATTCCGTACACGCGTTCCTTTTAAACCGGAATCATACATCGTGGGGATACGACACAACTACTACCCCTAGGAATGATGGTGGACCGACTTGGAAATTTTCAAACATGTTTAAACGGCTTGATATTTTCCTGGAAGAAAAATTTTCATGGTCAATATGATAGATAGGGTTTCTCCAAATACTTTTGGGTATAATTTCAATCCCTTTCGGATTGGGAGGGAAGCAGAGTTTATAGGTGAGGGTGGGGGAGCGTTACATAAAAATAACTAAGAAAAACGAGATTGGAGTAAAATCCGGGGCATAACCCCAGCTTGAGTAGCTTGAGTTTAAGTATGACAACCCGGGCTACACCGAACACCCAGCTAGTCATAAGATAAAAAATGGAAAATAGCCTGAATATCTGTAAAAAACGTAAGTCAAAACTGAATATGCGAAACCAAAATATTATTAATAACAATTAATTGCAAAAACTTTAACTACTAGCAGATTGGCCAGAACATTTACGTTCTTATGTGTTATTCATAACATGAAATATTTCTTGGAGTTCACATTTGTTACAGGATATCCGAAACTGGAAAGTATTATTTTTAGAGCTTGTTTTGAATAGTCCACACTGTCGAATATGTTCTGTGGAAGAGTTGCCATTGTAATGGGAGCTTATTGAAATACAATAAATAATTTATTATTCCCTGTGATGCTTTTCAATTTGTTACTTAAACTTTCGTTCAGTCATTGGTTCTTTAATTTTTTTGGCAAATCGTTCCTTTTTTATACATTAAATTTTTCATCCGTTGGTCAGTTGATTAATTGCGTATCAGACGTCTTTTTTTTCACTTTATTTTTCCACACTATAATTTGTTTATTAATTTAAATACAGTTATGTCTGGAACTATCATAAATTTTATTTATGCGTATGAGCAGTATGAAACTGACCTTTCACGCATGTTCACCTTCGCCTACACTCGTGCTCGGCGATGCGGGTAGCCTAAGACACTGATGTGTAGCTAATCGTCCATGGAAAGTCGGCTAAGCTGTATTGCAAGCCATTGATGCCTGCTCGTAATGCTGAAACCGAGAGTGGAGCAACCGTGTCGGGTTCATTATGTCGTGCATGGCTCCGCTGAAGCTCGCTTTACACCCCAACTGCTGAATACAACATCGGTCCCGAGGGAAATTAAGCTCACTAACGCGAAGCGTAAAGCTATTGCCGGATAAATATATCATTCGACTGCAAAGAGCATGCGCTCAGCATACCTATATCTGTAGCGATATGTAAAGACATACCAGATTAAATGTGGGAACTCTATCTAGACACGTTTGAATAACCTTAAGGGAATTTTTGTAAAGTAAATTGTTTGCTGAAAAATAAGCTCTATGGTTTATTCATATACGATAAAGATGTTGCCTTGGCAATATTTCATATTCAACAGATTTTTAACAAAAATAATTGCACACAGGGATATTGGTCGCTAGGATGTTACGGGATCGTTTCCTGGTCAGATCGTCAGGTCTAAAATAACATTTTCCACTCAATTCTCCAGGAATTGGTTGAGGTGAACCGTGAAACCCTTCGTTACTTTGAAAATATTGCATGGCGATCTAGCATTTAACCTTCTCAACGTACTTTAAGAAAATCCTCACCCTTTTCATTCTAAATTATAATTTAAAAAATATTTTACAAAATAAATAAAAAATTATTGTGAATGCTTATGACACCTCGCTTGAAATTAAAATTTATATTGTGATAGTACTAAATACATACATATATTTTGTATAATTGTTATAAGAAATATACTAATACTATTACGGATATTATAAATCATAAATTAATATTAGCTATAAGTAGGCAACTTATTTGTTTTCTTTCGTATATTTATATATCAATTTGTACACTAATAAGAATATATAAATGGTTTTGTATAATCCACGGTTAATTTAATAAATCATTATCTACGAAACGAACAACTGGATTTTTCTATATAAAATAAGTTACAATTATTCTTAATAGAAACTTTTCTAAGTATCTAAAAACCGGGTGAATTGTTGTTCCATATTAAATATTAGTTTAATTGAACTATTGTGGGGTTTTATAACTCAGTAAAAGAAATCCCCGTTAAAAATAATGAAGAATCGATTATGAAACTCCAGAAACTGATGTATATATAATTGGGTAAAGTTTCATAACTGAATTAGACGAATTTCTTTACATTTTGATTACATTTGATTAAAATGGAAAGAATTCTGATTAATGAACTAAAAATGTTTCTAAAGAATTTGAGCACTTTTATTGATAAACAAATAGTGGCGGCCTGTGGATCTTTATTACGTATTCTTCATCGTTCTAAATAGTTGCAATTGATATTTTTTTAGAGTAACAGGCCACATTAGGGTAATCCACAAGATGGCAACTACATTTAAATAGAATAGAAAGGAATTTTAAAGAGGGGTGTGGAAGGGCAGAGGAAGGTAGCCAAGGGTTAACTAAGGCTCCCGGGCTATGGTTTAAGGATCCTAACAGGCTTTCACCTAAAAGTGATGCAGGAAAAAACATAAAAAACCTGCATCGGGCTCTTGGTACTTGTCCCACGTCCATCCGATGGCGGGAGTTGGGTTTGCTTTGAGAACGCAGCATTCCCCTCTCCGAGCCTTCACCAGTTGAGGAGGCAGCTGGCCGACTGTTCCAGTAGGAACAGCGAACAACTCTTCCCGACCCCGGAACATACACTCTAAAAGACAGGCCGTACTTTAAAAGCAGAGATAGAAGAAGGCATACCCAAAGATAGCATCCTACGTCTCTCCATGAAGGTTCCGCCTTCGAGAACTAAGAACTTCTCTCACAGGCTGGGATAGAGTTCCAAGTTTTAGTTTCATTATTATTATTTGGTAAAGCGTATTAACTTCTAGCGATTGGTACAAAATTAATTGTTGCCATCCATCATGTAACCTCTTCTAATTTTTCTTCCAAATTTTCCTGAATTTTGAAATTGGATCCAAGCTATGCTGGTTTAGTCATTGTAATCCAAATATATGTAATACAATTTTCTTCCGTAATCCAATGCTTGGGTGACAACGACATTTGTAGTAGTATATTTATTACGAACGAATGTTATAATACTGCAGTATAGATTTTTGACATTTTATTAAAGTCCTAATTTTAGACAACCCGAATGAGCGTATATCAACTGAACTTGACGGATCAGACTAAATCACTATCCAATACATTATATATGACCGATGCTGCTAATTAAACTTTTGCTTTCAAAATAAATGATCTAAGTCTCTCTTGATACTTTAGCTCAGAAATTTATCGTTTTCATCATCTGTTGGAAACCATCAATTCATTGCACTATGATAAAACCATTTTTTGTCATTGTTATTATTGTGTTGTGGTAGACAGATTTAGAGACAGAATTTAACTTTGAATGGTTAAGTATTTGGAAATAGGATATTATATCAATTATTCCCAAATTATGCGTCAAGACTGTGTTATAGGGGCGCCGGGAAAATATTACATTGGACGCATTCAACCCAGTAAAAGGTTTCACGGGACAATTAAAAAACCTTTAACTTATGTTTGCGATCCATTGCGACACAAAAATATAAACTATATAATTTTTGTATATTCAGTTTATTCAAATTGTTTTCCTTTGTTGCACCAGCTTCTAATCTTCAACGAAAATAATTTGTGTCGCAATATAAAATCTGTTTTTGAAGATCAACAACCACAACTTCTCAAATTGTTCGAAAAATGCTACCAAGCAGATAATTTGGACAAATTCGCATGGATTCAAGACCAATTTAGAGTCAAACATCTATCTGAATTCGCGTCGTAAGAGGAAGAAATTATTATTGTATCGTCTTGTGACTTTTTTTAATACAAAATTTAGCAGTGTGATCTTTGGATATTTCTAAAATATGAATATCCGCTGTTGAATGGTACAGCTCAAAGAACATTATTTCCATTTACAAATATAGTGGAAGTACATTTATTAATGCAATAATTTAAGTATGACCTATATAATATAAATTACAGCTTTTAACTCATATTTGTGTGCATTGCCAATATATTAAAAATTTGTAAATGAAGCCCGCATTATATAAAATAAGTTTCAATAAACACTACCAGCTAAGTTTTCCGTTTCATGAACATTCGTAATTATTAGTAAATCTCGCTTTGAGCAGTATTTTCATTCAATGGAATTTACTTTATATTTAATTACTTGGAAATAATACGGAATGTTCGTAAACACATATTGTGATATGCGTAACTAACACCTGAAAACGTTTCATACATGAATTACAATCATTCCCAGTAACAATATTCTGGTTCCTCACTACAGAGGTTGAACGGCACAAAATGACCATCTTTAAGACTAAAATTAGTTTGTAAACATGATATATTTTTATACTTACTTAAAAGTTATATTCAATCATTTGATACTCTATTTATACAGTAAACTAAGGAAAGAAAATCGGAAATTAATATATGTCCTTTGATAAATAGTTTACAAAACTTTTAATGTTTATACATTTATAATTATTTCTGTCAGTTGTTGCACACTATGTATCGTATGACAATGATATTTAATTACTTCCGACACGCTTTGTCTCATTGTTCGCTTTGTAGCTATATATATATATATATATATATATTGTAATAAACAATTGGAAGGCTTTAATTAAATGAATCAATTAACAAAAAATTAATTAAAATTTGAATAATTAGCCACATGATGAATACGACGAATCTATAATTATTTAAAAAGGTGGCCTTAAATCATATGAATAATTAACAACATTTACTAAGCTTTATAAGATATTTATTATTGTTGATAAAATTACAATGTACAAGACCTATTTTTTTATGCCGAATTTAATCCATCTTAAAACAAATACTTTAATTTTCATTTATTAATTTGTGACATTTATGAACATTCAGTTCATATGTCATAACAATCAAACACGTCGAATCTCTTATCTCAGAGCCATAATTGGGTTTGATAATTAGAACAAAATGAATGTATAAACTAACAATTAACAATTCAAATATAAAACGTTAACCTAAAACAATATGAAAATACGTGAAAAGAAAGCTGTACGAAACGAAAACTGAACGAAATCTGACTATACCTTTTTAATTACATTTATAAATTTGTATAAAAGTTTTGTTACTCACCGATCGTCTGTTTGGTACCAGATTTCTTTCTTGTATCTTGAAAACTACTACACTAAAAAGCCATTTTTACCCAGACTCTACACTTCATTGAAAATTTTAATACACACGATTAAAATACTCGTTCTCTGCTATTTGTAACCTCGGATGAGCCGCCCCCTTTGGTCTGCTAGTGGATTCCGGTCTCTTCTATGCGATAATTGTTCAATCAGCGTGAAGCAACCACTTGCTTCACCGTGTGCAAATTATTATATAAATTATATAAATCTCTCCGTAAAATATTTGCTCGCCATTCGTACTTTATATCTGCAAACTTTACTGTTTGTTGCTCTAGGTGAAGTGAACTGTATTATATCCCCTCGTCAACTTTTAACAGTTTCAGTACGCAGATTTTTGACTCTTTCACCTTTCAATCACCGATTCCAGACTTTTAGATCATCAGACTTTTACGTTTTTCAGTTCCACACGTGAACTGAAAAGTTCCGTTTCTCGCAGCTGACTGGTGTTGTCCAAGTGCATACTGAGTTTTCTCCGCGCGCGGTCTCCATTGTTGAACAAAGGAAAAACCCGCCTTCATTGTCACCTTTAAGCATTCGTACCTAACAATTTAATTATATTATAAACAATTAATGGGCTGTTTAATTGGCATTAATATATATATATATATATATTATGTGACTTTTAATTATCAATTGCATATTCTCGTTTGTTATCTCGTGAATTCTAGTTGATAAATCTCTTCGAATATTCACTATCCCACTTTTCTAATTTTATGTAGATTAAAAGGAAAAGCACAGACTGAATACAGTAAGTTTTCCTTATATGGTTTTTAGATTAACAAACAAATTCATTTATATATTAGGAAACGTATAAATACAAAATATATATTATAAAAATTTGAATTAACGATTAAATTGTAGCGTGGTAATTTAATAATTGGTTTGGTTGAGAACTTGGCAAGTTGGAATTTGACCAAACCCCTCCGTGTCGGGGAAATAATCCCTGAAGTCTGGGCATGAACACGATCTAAGCAAACATCTGGACATTACCTGGGGTGTTGAAAGCGTGGAAAAGGAACGTTTCCAGAAATATAAAATTTCATAGGACACGTAACTGCCTGTACCAATTATATTTCTTGGACCACGAAAGAACAACCTAAAAGAGTCGATAATATCGATATCGATGCACGCAAAAAGCGTCTGTGCGGAAACAATTTTCGACGTGTCGTCAGCGAAGGCGGTCCACTCTTCTACGAGCCGTCGCCAGAGACGGACAAAATTATTCAACGCGCCGTCGTCTGATGCAGAAGAAGTCTTGAGCAGAGAGGACGGCGAGGTTGGCTGGTCCACGGAAAGAGCCATGCGACAGTTTCCCGGAAGATACACTGCCAAGTTCTCGAAGTGTTTTATCAGGCTTTAGTAAAGTATAGAATTAATATGAAATTAACAAGAAAAGTTATTTGGATTTAATTACAAAATGTTAGAGTTTAAAATATTCCCCCAAAATACAATCACAATTAAATGAAGTTTGACATTTGATGGCACAAGAACTACACAATGCTTACGCTGTATTTTAATTATACCAAATTTAAAATAATGCATTTATACCAATTTTGATTGATCTTCAATCCAACTTGCAAAGAATTTACAAAACCACAAATTGTTAACAAATGAAAACACAACTCTGAAAATCGGTCATATTATTGCAAAGGCACTTTCACGACACACACAGATCAATTGTTTCAGTACTCCAGACTACAGAATTACACCCGTTGCCTAAAGTCAGTTCGCAATTATGATCGGCAATGTAATTTTACATGGAAATCGCTTGTTATTGGATAGCATAGATCACCAGATAGTTTGTCTCTGGTTACCAGAGAATTGCAATGTTCCAATTAGATTAAATTTATACCAGTGATACCGCTCCTACTGTCATCGCCCAATGGCAACTTTCTTCTTCCACGAGAGATTTAGTTGCCCAATGACGACGTTATCACCCGACCTCCACACACACACACAGACTGATAATTAAACTTCAACACCGCTTGGCCTACTTAGGCCTACGCCGCGCCGCTCGGCCCACTGGGCACGACGACCCCTCTACTCGACATCCACAGACGAACTAATAATTTTCACTGACCAAATTCACCCCCTCCCACTCGCATTAATGGTATCTAGTGGTGAGAAATTGACATAGTCTGGTCTCTCACCGTTCAAACAAACGCTTCGACATATCACCTTTTGACTATTACTCTGTTGCTAAGCCAAAAGCTTATATTACAAAAGGTTATATTTCCTTCTTATCGTCTGATTTCTTAAATTACTTCATATAATTTTTTTAACCATATATAAATATTTACAACTCATTGTTGTACATTGATGCTGAGAATTTTATTGCTTGAAAAATAACTATAATTAAATTTTTAATTTTTATTTACGGTCGTAATTGTATGAGCATTTTCAAAATAAATAAAATTATGTTAAACTATTTATTTCCCATATATACAATTATTCAAATAAATTAACATATTTATTAAAAATAAATGGAAACAATTCAATTGTTTTTTTATAACACTTGAGGCAGCCACTCCTCGTTTAACTCATTAAATCCCAATATTCAGAAAAAATAGTATAGAAGTTAAAAATAGTAAAATTATTCTAATAATATTTAATCATATTATGATTACTAATTTTTTAAAAACTTATTTTTATTTCATATTATGATTAATTAAAATTAAAATTCACAAATTAAATTTAATTGTCCTTCAATTCTACAATAGGAATTAATTTGGAACTTATCCCGTATCCCTAAATTCATATATTGATTGATGCACATTCTCCCAAAATTATCTTTCTATGATCATTACTGCATCTTCAATCAAATATTTTCCATATTTACTATTCCCTGCATTATTAATTTTAATGCAATATGGATCAGTCTTATATTTAAATAATATTTTAAATCTTGAATAATTTTTTTCAACTTTTTAAATCCCAGTTCTTTAATAACTATAAATTGACAATCTAAATTCATTAATGAATTATTTTTAATAATAATTCCAGCATCTATTCCCATTTCAGTTTCTACATATTCCTTTGTAATTTCTTCCTGCAATTTTTCTACTATTCCCTCATCTGTATTTTTCCTCTAATTTTTCCGCTATTTTTCTGCTATATTTTTATCAATGTCTTCCATATTTTTATTTTTGTACTCAAATCAGCTTTATTTTTATTAGTATCTGTTATAGCCTTACATAAAAATTTATAATGCCATTTTTCTGAGAATCAATTTTTAAAATTATATTTAGCGAACAGTAAAATTTTCTAAATTAAAATCAACGTTTAATTTTTTTACTTATATACGTCTAATTTTCACACGCACATAAAAATTTAGCAAAATATTGCATGAACATATACCCAATGTTACACTCTTATTTCTTTACAAAATTTACCCTATTCTTTATTACGAGAAACGTGCCACCACGTTAGAACGCCAAATTATGTGTAGTATTCTATTTACTACTGAAACAAAAGCTCCACGTTTGAGCCAAATTACATAATTATTAAATAATACAATGCCGCCACGTTGCAGCCAAATTATATTGTATACACTAATTAAATTAAACAAAGGAAGCAAGTTTACAGGATTTTTCGTTGAAATTAAACCAAATTTAACAAAATATTATTTAATTTATAATTTCGATTTACGTCTAATTGTTTACGTTTTATGTTTTGAAAAAAAATCCTCAGCATGAGAATCAAAATCTCGGGGACCGCTTACAGGGCCTCTAATAAAGATAGTGATTTCCAATTTTCTACAAAGTTACAAAAGAAAAATATGAATTTAATTTTCAATAACAAAATTTTATTAAAAGGAAACTAACAACACAAAAATACTAGAGAAATCTGATAAATCTAGAAAAAAACTGACAAAGCTATATAAATCTGGCGGTAAATGATATTTACGTAAAGGTTTACAAAATTTACGTTTTTACATACCATTTTTTTCAGAGCTGCTCTGGTTTGTGCACTCGTGTTTATTTTACTTTGAATAGAACAATATTTTAAGTACAGGCCATATCACTGATTACTATTTTCGTCCCACTTCACAACACTTTCGCCGCCTTTCTACTTTACTGTCGTACGTATCATCACACTCAATTTTGTTGTAGAAAAACCTTTAATACAAAAGGTGATGATATTCAGCCTATACTTTGCTGAATTCGACCACCACAGACTCGCCCTGACTGCCATGATCAGGCCCTTCAAAAACACACTGTCTCCCACAAAACACTGCTCATCCACAAAGAAGAAGAAGAAGGTGTAGACAGGCTATGTATAGGGTAATCTACATAGCGGCAACTCTCCTCATATAGCATAGGAAAGGGAGTGATAGGAGGTAGAGGAAGGTAGCGAAGGGTTAACTAGGGCCCCGGGCTAATGTTTAAGGATTATACCCGGCAATACACCTAAAAGTGATTCAGGGAAAAAACTTGAAAAACCTGCATCAGGTAGGTTGGGCATTTAGTACTTGTCCCACGCCCTTCCGAAGGCGGGAGAGAGGTTTCCTGTGGAGTCGCAGCTTTCCCCTCGCCTTGCCTTGACCAGTTTAGGAGGCAGTTAGCCGACTATTCCAATAGGGATTGCGGCCAACTCTTTCCGTATGCCCAAGGTCTTCGACCCCGCAACATACACCTCTCTAAACAGGCATAGGTGCCTCGGCATGTGGGAAAGTTTTGAGCGTTTTATATACGCTTTTTCGACAACAATCGCCGTAGCAACCTTTATAGTCTTCGATATCTTACGCCAAACAATTCTGTTACGTCGCCAAAAATTAAAAGAATTTTTTTTAAAAAATGTACATTATACAATGGTAATCTTCATACACACACAAGCATACACACACCCACCCACCCACCCACACACACACATACACACACACACACACACACACACACATATATATATATATATATATATATATATATATATATATATAGCCCTTTTTACTTAATATTAAAAAATAAACTTTATTACAAGAAAATTAAAAAAATACATTTAAAAAATATTATTGGGGGCCAGCAGATATACATTGGTCTGCAAAAAATTAACATTAGCTCCGGCTTGGTTATTTAGTCCTCCTTCTCAATAGGGTAATGTGGGCGGTTCGGTAGCTATTCAAAAACAGAGTCTATTTCCGCACTGTGTAAAAAATTCTACTTTTGAAGGCACTTTACAGAAATTGTGATGCTTACTTTACTTGTGGCGTCAGCCGACTTGCAGTGGGCCACTGGTCTTGTAGTCTCAGCACATCTTCCTGCCTCCCCGCGTTGGACGTCCCTCCAAAACCTTTATTGCTTCCCGCTCGCCTCAATCTTCCATCCACTCGACTCTCTCACACTCTCCGTCCTCTATCTCTCGGTCTGCCTGCGTCTGTCACCCGGGTTCGGAGTATTTATAAGTACTCCGCCCCCCCAAACGATGCATAAAAAAAGGGACGCGTACCCGTGATTTATTTTGGCCTCTCGGGGAAGAACACGTGCGCGTTTAATGTATTCCTCCTCAGGCCCGCCGACACAAGGGCGGCCACTTAAGGTTGTTATTCATTGCAATATATATATATATATATATATATATATATATATATATATATATATACTTTTCCATTCATTATTGTATGGTGTTAAGTGAATCTATAGTTGAAATAATAAATAAATCGACGTTGTTTTACATTTCGCTAACATTATTATTTTATGTTTTCCCATATATTAAAAGGTTCCTTAAATACTATAGTTATGAATTACATTTTAACGAAGCAGCTCGTTAATATAATATAGCGAGAATAATGTATTAATATTCGTGAAAGCATTTTTCTTAAGCGACGCATGTGTAAATCTGTCTGTTGGATTAGAATGCCACTGGAAATTTTGTTTCCATTAATTTCCATAAATTTACATGAAAATTACATACCCAATCGGTAAGAAATATATTTGAGATCTTATAGATGTTTAGAGCCTTCAATTTATAATATAAAAATTTAACCTAAACACCTATTCACCCTCAAGACTGTCATCAATTATTTTAACAAGCGTAATAACATGTCAAAGTTACACATGACATTAAATTAAGACCTGAAAATGAATGAAAGTAATAATTTGTTTCATTTATGTAAAACCACTGCCTCCCTATTCTTTCTTTAATTTAATAAACGTAATACATATTTTATGGTGGAACCATTTTATCTTATATGCTTCAGGGAGACTTGAGCTGCGTTATAATCAAATTAATGAATCACTTCTGTGGAGTTTTACTTGAGGCTTCTCTGACTCTGAGTTTAATCACATAAAGCAGATTGTTAAATAAGAGCCCTTGTGTATTTCTGTTCTGTTACGATGGAATAATGCGAGAAGTTCAAATAATATCCTACTTACACTACGTTTTAACACAGACCTAAGGTAATGTTATAGATCGCGTGTCAGTTATGAAATGATAAGGAAAAAACATTTGAATGATTCTTCGCTGTGCTTAGATTTTGCGATGGAAAAACGTGTAACATTACCCAAACAACGTAATAACTATCTGAGGTATCTATACTTTAGTGTAATAATGCAACCATTAGGAATAAGGTTCCAGAATTAATTTGGGGTGAGTAATTAAATGAACTATGCACTGAGGAATGCATCAAACCTCTGACGTAGTCGAATCTGAATTTGGAATTACTGTGGACATTCCACTACACAAAAGTAAATGGAAAAAAGAATAATTCTCATAAAAGAGAGTAATTAATAACAAATTACTTTATTGCAAAATAAAATTTATAAAAAAAACTATTTATCAAGCTTTCCCATATATTTTTTTGCCTTTACAAAATTATTAACTTTAGTTTATTTTGTATCCGTGCGGTGCGACTGTGTTATGGACGCTAAAGATGATGTCATCCATTTCATCGCAGAGTGCCCAAAATACGAGGTGCAAAGACTGCAGCTCCATGACATTCTGGACGGCGATAACGTCGGAGAAAGCATAAAAAAATTGGCTCAAAACACGACCCTGGCTTCATCTCTCCATCGTTTCGTACATTCCTGCAGTAAGCTGATGATAAAGCGACAAATTAAAGACTGTTTTGATTTTCACTATTACTTGAGACATAAACTATAAATCAGCAATTTCCTTAAGGTGTAAATATAAACTTTTATAAGATGAATAATTAAAGATATAGAAATGTTTTGTAAATGAATTAAATGTAGTATACCAACCGTGTGGGGGTTAAAAAAATTGTACACACAGAAATTAATGACTGACCTTCAATACATATATACATTTGTTGTGAAACAGTTTTTCCATGTAGATTTAGTCTGTATTTTATAATTAATTTAGATGGTTACTTTGAGATATTAATTATACTTGGTTTCAATTGATTTTATTGCCTAAAATTATTTTTCTAAGATGAATAATTAAAGAAAAAAATGTTTTGTAAATAATTTTTACGTAGTATACTAACCGCTGTATGTAAATAACTGTAAGCGCTGTTTGTAGTCTTCAGAACAATAAAGAAATATGTATGTATTAAATAGTGTGTGCAGTTCTGCCTTTTCGGTTCTGCTTTCCTGCTTTCTGTTTTCTGTTCTAGTAAAAATCCACGACGACATCCCTTCGTACTTGTCGACAGGTAGTGATTAAATGTTTTGATCGTGCATCCTCAATAAATATGTAAAAGTATTGTGACTAGTGAATTGTGAATAGTGCCTTTGTGACGTGAACATTTTTAGTGATTTTATGTATTCGTATGAATTATTACTGTTAAACATGTAGTTAAATGTACTTAAGAATTAGGAATTTTTATTTGTGCTTCATTTTTTATATAATCTGTATCTTGTAATTAGAAACTAATTTATTACCTATGCTCTTACTTATGTAAAATTGTGAGTAATCCTATGTCTCTATAAGAGGACTAACGAAAAAATAGATCTATCAGCTTATCACTGCCAATAACTGTCAATGTGACTTTCAATCTTATAAATAAAAAAGAGTGTATGTATGTTTGTATGTTTGTTTGTATGTTTGTATGTTTGTATGTTTGTATGTTTGTATGTTTGTATGTTTGTATGTTCGTTATACAAATCTACACCGGTAGAGCAAATTTCACCAAATTTCGTACACGTGTTCTTTACGACCAGGAAACAAACACTGTCGGGGTGAGACATGTCTTCCACCCCCAGAAGCGGGGATGCACGGGGGTTGAAATATTTAAACATGCTAAAACAGCCGATATTTTAGTCGGATAATAATTTTTAAGGGTCCAAGATATTTATGGTGTTTCTACCGATGTTTTCTGAATATAATTTTCATCCCCTACACCCTGGGAAAAGGGCACCCTTAGAGTTTGGGGTGGAGAATACAAATCTATACCGGTGGATCAAATTTCACCAAATTTCGTACACGTGTTCTTTGCAACCAGGAAAACAACACTGTCGGGGTGAGACGCGCCACCACCCCCTGAAGCGGGGGTGGACGGGGGTGGAAATATTTGAACATGCTAAAACAGTCGATATTTCACTCGGATAAATATTTTTAGGGGTCAAAGATATTTATAGTCTTTCCACTGATGATATCTGAATATAATTTTCAACCTCTACACCCTGGGGAAAGAGCACCCCTAGCGTTTGGGGTGGAGAATACAAATCTATACCGGTGGATAAAATTTCACCAAATTTCGTACACGTGTTCTTTGCGACCAGGAAACAAACACTGTCGGGGTGAGACGCGTCTACCAACCCCAGAAGCGGGGGTGGACGGGGGTTGAAATACTTAAACATGCTAAAACAGCAGGTATTAGATTTGGATAAATATTTTTGGGGTCAAAGATATTGATTGTGTTTCTACCGATGTTATCTGAATATAATATTCATCTCCTACGCCCTGGGAAAAGGGCACCCTTAGGGTTTGTGGTGGAGTTGCTTTACAGAAAAATAACGCGAATACAACCGAGTTTGGAGTCAAATCGAAGGTTATGGATGTCAGTGAGTTTACTTCGGATAAATATTTTTAATTGCCCATTTAACCCGAAAGGGTGGGGGTTGGAAGGGAAGATAAATAGTCAGTTCTTGCGCGTTCTTGGAGGAGAATTACGTGAATACTATTTCAACGGATGTTGTTGAAAATATAAATCCCTTTAGACATTAGTGGTGAGCTTGCTTAGGGCTGGGGGTGAGAATATTCTATTATTCTAAAACTGCCAAAATGTTATGTGTTTATGGGTAAACTAGATTGATAGTGTTTCTACCGATGTAATATGAGTACAAATTCAACCCTTTCCACCACGGGAAAGTAGCAGATTTAGGGGTGGTGTTGTTCATACTATTTTAACCTATGTTGTTTCCATTAATAACGACGTTTAATCAAAAGTAAAAGTGTTTCAGAACCATTGCTTTTTATACTCTTTTAAAAAGTTTTTATATTATAAATTGTTATAAACATAATTTTACATTTATTCCGTAATTTAAGTTGTATTATTGAGAAGAAATAAAGCAACAAATAATCACGGACAAATAAATGTAACAAAAACTCTACATGCTAACGTAGTTTATAATTTAGTTTACTACAACTTCAATGAAAATATTATCCACGTAAACTACATTATTAGAACAATTGTTCTCAAAATCCTAAACCATATAAATCAATCCATTAATAATCACTTTTCTACCAGAACGAAAGGGCTTAATATAAATAATTATTACACTTAATCTTATAAATAAAAATGAGTGTATGTATGTATGTATGTATGTTTGTATGTTTGTATATTTGTATGTTTGAATATTTGTATGTTTGTATATTTGTATGTTCGTTATACAAATCTACACCGCTGGAGAAAATTTCACCAAATTTCGTACCGTGTTCCTTGCGACCAGGAAACAAACACTGTCGGGGTGAGACGCGTCTACCACCCCCAGAAGCGGGGGTGGACGGGTGTGGAAATATTTAAACATACTAAAACAGTCGGATAAATATTTTTACGGGTCAAAGATATTTAAAGTGTTTCCACTGATGATATCTGAATATAATTTTCAACCTCTACACCCTGGGGAAAGAGCACCCCTAGCGAACACTGTCGTGGTGAGACGCGTCTACCACCCCCAGAAACGGGTCGGGATTATCAGTAGAACACTTTTAGGTGTTGGGTGGAGGAACGCTGCAATAAAATAACGCGAATACAACCGAGATTGGAGTCAAATCCAAGGTTATGGATGTCATCCAGTTCAATTATAGCATCAAATTGGCCATTTAGCCCCGAGGGGCGGGAGTGGATGGGATGGAAATTTTCTAACATGTTAAATCATCGATATTAGCGTGGAATAAATAAATGCCGGGACCATTGACGTTGATAGTATTTCTACCGATGTTGTTTGTAGGCATGATAGGGGTGGGGCTGGAGGGGATTTCCTTGAAAATAACGGGAAAACAACCGAGATTCGAGTCAAATCGAAGGTAATGGATGTTGCTGAATTTATTTATGACAATCTCGACATCGCGCGGGTATCGGCTGGGTTGGGATGAGTTACCGGCTGTTTTTTTGCGTCGATTAAATATATTTCGGGATGAATTAGATTAATAAAATTTCCCTACATGTTTTCTGTGAATAATTTCAACCCCTTTCGGACTCATAAGGGTGTACCCTTAAGGGTGGGCGTGAAGTAGCATTACATAAAAAGAAACCAGAAACTATCGGGATTGTCACTGAGTTTAATTAATTTACTTGAAAATAACAGGAAAACAACCGAGATTCGAGTCAAATCAAAGGTAATGGATGTTGCTGATTTTACAATCTGGACATCGCGCGGGTATCGGCTGGGTTGGGATGAGTTGACCGGCTGTTTTTTGCGTCAATTAAATATATTTCGGGATGAATTAGATTAATAAAATTTCCCTACATGTTCTCTGTGTATAATTTCAACCCCTTTCGGACTCGGAAGGGTGCACCCTTAGGGGTTGGCGTGGAAGTAGCATTAGATAAAAATAAACCAGAAATTATCAGGATTGTCACTGAGTTTAATTATGACATTAAACTTGACCGTTTAAGTCCCCGAAGCGGGAGTGGTCGGGGGTGAAAAATTTCAAACATGTTAAACGGTCGATATTTGCGATAATTATTTCCTTGTGTTAATTACTTTGAAAGTATTTATACCGATGTTGTTTGTGTATAATTTAACCCCTGTGAGGGGAGCAAGCTTAGGGGTGGCGAGGAGGTACGTTAAATAAAATCCCGCAAAAACAACCGAGATTCGAATCAATTCCGAGACTATGAATGTCGCTGAATCTAATTGTGACAACCTGGGTAACGCGACGGGTTTGGGAGGTGTTGGGCGGGGGAATAAATTTTCAGACAATGTAATCGGCCGAATTTTGCGTGGAATACATTCTTTTTAATTATCGCATATTTGTGGGGGTGGTCGTCTTCTAACATGTAAAAACGGCCGATATATTTAGTCAATGACTTCATCCGCCTTCGGCATGGGAGGTGAGCACATTTAGGGATAGAGTTCGAGGAGCTTTACATAAAAGTAGCGCAAAAGTAACAAAAATTGGAGTCTTATGGATGGTTATAGATAAATGACATCTCGGGCAACGCCGGGCACCCAGCTAGTTGTAACATAAAACAGTCCCGCAGATGTGATCATCAATTTGTAATTTTTTTTAAATTTTATTTTGTGATCAAGCTAAATAACACCAGATTTTTCTGCACCCAAAAAGATTAATTTTTGAGTTATAGCTACGAATGAAAATACATATCACATTACAACTGGGATCAAATTTTGATATAAAGTTTTGGTAAGCATATAAAAAATCTATAGAGACTTGAGTTCTTTCTAACAGGTTACTCGTCAGCTTGCTGGTTAAGAGTAGTGGAGGCAATGTTTAGTTATTCACAAAATCCCGTACTGTTGATCTTCCCGTGGTACAGACGGTCGGCTCCTGTGTTCCTCCCAGCTTTAGGTTTGTCAAACCCTATCCATTACTCATTCAAGACAATTGTGTGATTTCTTGGTATGGAATCTGCCAGGAAATTCGGAGAAATAGTTATAAATTTGTCCGTACTGCACGTCTATCCGTGTTGCTACACAACAAAACCGAAATATTGCACCATTAAATATACATAAATTTTAACCGTCGCTGTATGTCTTGCATTATGACACAAAAAAGACTTTAAAACAGTTAATATGAAACTGACACAATAACATCAGTCAGAGTATTATTGTACTTTCGAGAATTCGTTACGTTTTGTGCAGTGTTCAGCTTTCTCGATAATCCACCAATTAATTAGTTATTTAATTTTCAGAGGCATGTACATAATCGAGTCGTTTGTAATCCATTAATCACCATATGCAACTAGAATTGGGCTGCGAGCAATGCGTAGGTGGGGCTGTTATTGATGGCGAACGTTGCAACAGTGAGGCAAACACGTTAAACACCCTCCGTAATACCAGCAGGACGCACCTGCAAATCGCCAGCTACCTGAATGCCATTAAATCTGCAAATAACGTAAAATGATTGGTCGGCTGTAGCGAAGGATTTTCGGGAAAACAATGATTTACGGACAAAACGTATTGACTGGAAGTGTTCCAATAGCTGAGACATATTGTATGTGGAAGTGAATTTCCACCGTGTTTCACCACATTGAAATATAGGATGAAAGTAATTTAATTCAAAGTCTGGTTATACCAAAGTGAAAAATAAATTGTCAAGCAGAACAAAGTATTGTTATATTACTTTTAAAATTTTTAGAAATATTAATGAGTAAAACAATATTATATTTTTGAATTCAATACACTGAAAATTTAAATAATAATCCTGTCCAAATAACTTCAATAATACACATAATTTGTTTCTCTTACAAATAAGGTTTTGTTTGCTACTTTTTCCATATTGAATCACATTTTTTAAATATTTCATAGTTCCAGACCAGTAGGCATGTTGTCATCATCAATGTTCTTCTCTAAGGGTTATGAAACTGAATTAACGCATTGGCATAGAATTTCTACAATTCTTGAATTAAATCACTGGACCTATAAACCATTTACTCACAATATCCATTATTCTTTGAAGTCATAAAATTTGGCTGTGAAAATATGATTAAGTAAAAATTAGGTGAGCCTGTATTCATGTCTGTGCAAAGTATAGATGAGGCTTACGTCTGATTGGGAGCCGAGAACGATAACTCACTGCGTACTAATTGAAGGTCCTGTGCTCCATTCCCGTCCCTATCCAGATTTTAGATCCTAATCCTTAATTCTTCCCAGTTAAGATTGTTACTTTGTTCAATAACTAACATGTGTCCAGTTTTGAACGGGCATTTATTTATGTTAGTCCAGAAATAGTATTGACTAGTCCCTAATCTTTTTGTACATATTTCATTAAACCCACATCGATAGCGTCACTTTAACGTTATCCTCACTGACCTAAGTCGACGGGGGTTACTGCAAATAAACCAGGATGATTATTGAAGATACTTTAACCCACTAAACAATTTTCTGCTTGCTAAAGTACGTACGGTGTATTAAAAGAGATTATCAAAGCACAGATAATTGAATGAGTTAAAATACTCCTGTATCTTAATAGATCTAAGAACCCAGTACTTCTAGGTTGAGAAAAATACTACCACTATTTAAAGGTAGTAAAAAATTACTAGTGTTACCTTAAGGGAGTTAATAGTATTCCCAGTTTCCATTAAAGTACTCCTAAATACTCCTAATTCTTCAAGAGAGTCAGAATTAATCACTTATCTAAATAAACGTAAAAAAGTTTCTGGTGATTTTTTGTCCACGTCGTCCAACGTCACGCCGATGACCATAATATTTCCTTAATCGGCATGGCTAATGTGAGAATTAAATTGTGAGTTTGCTGTAATACCGGATTCGCCGCAAATCTGCACTTTTTCGCAATATTTTTATTTACACACCCACCCTTAGTGGTGATCCCTTTCCGTTCCGTAAGGGGTTCAAATAAACAAAGAATATCGGGCGGGATACAATTAATTTCATCAACCACGAAAACTAATTATTCGACGCTAATATCGGACTGATTCACATGTTTTAAATACTACACTTCAAGCCACCTCAGCCTCATGGACCTTGTAGTGTCTCAAACCACAGTATTTGTTCCAGAATTGTAAGGTAGAATTGAACCAAGTTCTGTTGAAATTGCCCCGCGTGTTTAATAATTTGTGCGGAATATACATACACACATCAAACTTTATTTATAAGATTTAGGACACCTATACAATATAATTGAAGCTGAGTTTTCATCGATGACAACTTCTATTTTTTTTAGGGCAACAGGCTACATGAGGGTAATTCACGTTGGGCAACTCCCCTTTAATAGCATAGGAAGGGATTTGAAAGGGGGGATGCGGAAGGGTAGAGGAAGGTAGCCAAGGGTTAACTAGGGCCCCCGGGCTAGATTTTAAGGTTCCTACCCGGCATTCGCCTAAAGAAATGCAGGGAAAACCCTAGGAAAACCTGCTTCGGGTAGGTCGGGCATTGTGTACTTGTCCCACGCCCTTCCGATAGCGGGAGAGGAGTTTGCTGTGGGGACGAAGCATTCCCTTCTCCGTGCCTCGACCAGTTTAGGAGGCAGCTGGCCGACTATTCCAATGGGAATAGTGAACAACTCCTACCGTATGCCCAAGGTCTGCGACCCCGGAACATACACCTCTCAAAACAGGCCGAGGTGCCTCGGCTTGTGGGAACCTTAGTTCAAAAACGGAAAGGAAAAGGCATACCCAAAGGTAGCCCCTTCGTATCTCTCCTAAAAGGTTCTGCCTTCGCGAGAACATCCCTCGCAGGTTACCTGCGAGAGAATCCTCTCGCAGGCTCTCTGTTTCTTGATGACAACTTCTATGAGATTACGTGTAAATAAAAAAGTATTTCTACGAGTAACTCATACGTATGAGAGAAATGTTTAATTCAGATGTAATATTGTTCTAGGAGTCAGTTGTCTAATTTAGGGAAGAATTATTTAAACTAAAATGGGGAGAGCAAATTAAAATTTGGTCAAGCGAAATAATAATTGACTGAAAAAGTGAGAATTGAAAGATATTACTCGTATTATTAAAAGTATATCAACGGTCGGAGAAGTCTGCAGCGTTGTAACTACTATGAACATATCGTATCAAACCTTAATAAGCAATTTTCAAAATTCTGATAATCAGACGCAAGTCATGAAGATTTATACATGAGCCAGTTGTGATCAGCCAATTTTTAGAGGAATTTTGCAAGATACACACAGGACAGATGATAAACTCTTTATCCGGGTGTCGTGGTTGGTGAATGGCTGAAACATGTTATTGGAATTGTGGATGCTGTAAAGTATTATTAGAACTCGCCCAATCTCGGACAGACACTTTCTTTAATTTTTGACATATTTTAGACATATATTATATTATTGTGATTATTTTTCTAAGTTCAGATTGAGATGTATAACTGCTCTTAACTATATATTTTATTTATTAAATTTAAAATCAACAACTTTAAGATTATATTATTGTCAATTATTAATGAAACCATATGTCTTCTACACGTTTTTATTCTCAATAAAAGAAAAAATATCAAGAGGTTTCGGTCCAATTAGATATCTTCATCTGCTACAGCCGCACATATCTTTACAAATATACTTTCCTTCAATTAGAACTCGTCCTCAATTTACAAAATATTTTACTCGTTTTAGTATTCGTCTTATGCTGAATTTACGTCAACCGTAACAACTGATATGTCTCATAGATTGAGAATACAGAAGTATGAAAGACTGATTTGGTTTTATTAATAATTAACAATATTTTATTTATATTACGTATAATTTTAAATTGGTTTGAAATGAGTTTTGAATTACTGGATTTAAAACCTAAAATATTAAAAATTCAATCTTATCTTATATGAACCTGATTTAACGAGTAATGTGATGTTGTTTTTTATGAACATAAAAAAGTTGATCATTTTCTCAGATATAACATTTACAGGTTTCTTACTATAATATTTATATTTACGTGCCTTCTGTAATATACGAAATAATCCTATATATCTTATATTTGCTGCTGATAACTAATGAATGCTATGACTCGCATGCAGGGTGAGCATTTATTAAGTCAGTAAACAGTGAAAGTGATGGAGTATCGAATGAAAGTTATGGAAAAATAAATAATTTCAAAACATTAAATATGAAGAATTGATCATTTTGTGGACGGAAATAAGATTACCTATCAGAAAGTGAGAATCATCTATTTTTGTAGGAAGTAATTTACTTAAAAGTGCGAACTTTCAAACATAACAAATCTATTACATTTGTCATATTTTATAAAAGACAACCTTCTGTGTGAATATTATAAAATTGTCTGTCTTTGTAATTGATTATAAAATTGATGAAATATTTTACTTCTTATCTATTAAGTTTGTAGGACTCAAACATTGACATACGAAGGTATAATAACGCAGTTATCGTTTACTTACTACGTTTCGTACCCGAAGCACACACTAACTTTCAGTTACCTAATTATTGTTTGTTTCCAGGTTAGTTTAAATGAGATTCATCTTGTTACCCCTAAAAGCTTGTCGAGTGCCTGTTTAGGGCTGAACACCCATTGTCGTCCATCAATGCAAATCACTCTGGCCCGCTCCCAACCAACACACCCGCTCCTTGCCAATTGTAATTTCTCCTTTTATGAAATATTGAATAGGCTTCAAGTGAATACAGTCGTCAGTCGTTAAGGAGTTGCAACGTTTTATATGGCATCATCATTAAAAATCTTTGCATAAAACGGTTTATATTTTATGTTCCTTAGTAATGTAGATGTAATTGCTCTGATTAAACTATTTGTAAAACTTAAGTTAAGCTTAATTAAATATTTGTTGTAGCGTCATTTTCTGACGAAACATTTCAATACTGTAGGCGAAAACAAAGGATGCGGTTCCACATGGTACTATTTTGTGAATATTACCATTTTTAATAACATACATATAAAATACATCAATATTCCGAGGCTATGCGCTTTTCTAATGATTTTAGTGTATTTGTGTAACCAAGTTTTATTAGAAAAAAATGACCAATTACGAGATCAGCTTGTTTTTTTGTTTAATTCGTTTAACTTAGACGCTTAACAATTATGATAAAATCTGATTTAAATATATGCTGAAAGATGAAGTTATATTAAATCTTATAACATTACAGAAGTATATATGAAAAGTAAATAAAACTGGTAGAAGAACTTTAACGTCCGTGCAAGAAATAAAATACATTTATTTAAATGCCTTATAAAACTGTATCAATATGATTTTTTTTCAAAAAATAAAAGTTTTAACTTTCTTACTCTTTATTCAAATGAGTTCCTGGTATAATTCTTCACGGACCAGAAGAATATATGTAATTTTAAAAAAAATACTTGTTTGACTAATATGCAAGTGTAATTTGTAACATAAGACCCAGAAAATTAATTAAAGAAGAAAAATAACCTTATACTTACAAGAAAGATGTGTCAAATTATTTTATTAAAATTACATTAGTATATTATAAGAAAATAAACAGATTACAAACTGATGAGACAAAATAAAATAAAATTCAATGGAAAGCAAACAATTGTTTTAGTTAGTCACTTTTCTTTTTGATAAATGAATTCATGGAATGAGAGTTATATTTAAAATTTGTGCAAATCAATGCTACCCTTTTTGTAAGGAATATTATGCCACATACATGAAGTAATACTTTTTATTAATGACTAACTGGGTGGCCGGAGTTGCCTGGTATTTATTTTTATAAGCCCCTAAAATTATTTAAGTAGACAAGAATCTCTTTCTTCAACACGTTATTTAACCACCGTAGAGAGCGTCACATTTTTAAACATTTATATTTCACGTCCCCAATCATATCTGTGTCTACGGAATGTTAATTTAATCCTAACCGGAATAATGACTCTCTGTACCTTAATCGAGTCATGAAATCTTGAATGAGTCAAAAATACTGCTGTATCTCATTTATTATTCTGCTGTTACATTCAGAAGGCCTAAAGCTATCCCCATTTCTTAATAAAGATAAAAAATTAAGAGAGTCTGACATAATTACGCCCCCTCCTCTACGGCAAGTTCACTGAATACCCATATCAAGAAAAATATGTCTATTATCAAATTTCCCATCGATAAACAACATGGAGTCTCGAAATATATCAAGTCGAAACATTCATTTGATTGAAAATTGATAAGATTTTAGTTGTTGACACCAGATACTATTCCAGAATTGTATCAGGAATGCTTCATAATGAGATAAAATAGCCAAATATAGACCAAAGAAGTAATGATATAAATACCTCACAAAGTTTCTTCAAGGGCCAAAACAAAAAATACAAGAGTCAAGAGCGATACAATGGAACAATAGATTTGACAAACTCAAAAGGCTAATACAGACCTTAATAGAAAGGTGCTTCATATTAAGTCTATCATCACTGCAATTAACGTACAACCTGATACTATGAAACTCAACAACGGTTGTAATCTCTTATTATTACGCTAAACTACTCTTTTCATCGTCACCTGGATGTGCGGTTGTGTCGCACTGACGACACTTGCGTTTCCAATCATCTGACGATTCCAGAAACGTTGTGTGATATGTATTTTATCACTTCATTTTGTCCATTATTAGTTAAGGGTTGAGTTAAAAATTAGAACATTATTAATTATAAAATTTATGTTAGTGCTTTGTTTTATAGGAAAGTTTTTTTTATTATTTAAAGTAAAAACCACATATTCTTAATTTGGTATACATCGAGTCTTTAAAGTATCTGAAGCTATATATCATGTATATATTTAACTGAAAAGTATCTTTTTCAACACTCACATATTACATTACGTATGTTAATACATAATTACAGATTAACAGGACAATGAAATAAAAATTGGAAAAACAAAATTTTATGTTAAAAAAATATTGCCTTTGACTATAACCTTGAGGATATATTTGCGGTTGAAATATACGATAAATAGCTCAAATACAGAAATGTTCAAACATGGACTGGAATTGCAGAATGTGGGAACCCACAATCTGGTAACAAAAAGTTGATTTAGTCGGTAACCTTGCATTGCATCTCTATATACAGAACGATTTAATTCAGTTGCAGAATACGCCAGTTTATATTTTTGAATAATATTGTCAATTCACTTCAATTTATTGGAGGAAGTTTCTTGGACATGTTAGCAACATCGTAACGTACCTATTACCGAAGAAAATGTGTCCGAATGGCCAAAAAATATTGTCAACTTTTGCCCAACATATCAAGTATATTATACTTGCAATGCCACGTTGTAAGTCAATTAATTTAATTCAGCTATTGTATATAATTTATCGATAGTTTATATTTAAAATTTTATTTTCATCCTGATAGACCAAACGAAGAAAAGCGATCAAAGAAGTGAGCCAAGCGGTTACGTTACGAAAACCGTAAAACTTTCAGTTGTATATCGATTGATGGATTTTTGAATGAAGTATTGGAGTCGATTGACGTTGCTCTCGGTCACGTTCGTGTTATTGGAGAGAACTCCGCAAATGCTGACACAGGCACGAACGACTCGAGTTATCCAGCCTCTGGCGCTAAGCCCAACACGCACCAAGGATTGGTCTCTGTGGATTATCCGCTCTGCTCACACCTTCCGTAACGATGGCTTCCCAATAGACGCCACTCAAAACTTAGTGGTTCTCATTAACCAAATAAATGAAAATTAATATAGTGGTTTTTTTCACCAAATGTGAAATTTACATTTCTTATTTCTACAATGGTGTCGTGATCAAGTATGATTTATAAGAATTAGTTTTGTGTTAGAGACTTCCTCTCGAAATACAACTTTTTCATAACTTCGCCAAAAAGACTTATAACATCACAAAACGTACTTTCCTCAACTATCTAAATTATTCGTAACTTACCCATATTCCACAACTTCTGCTCCAAAAGTAACTTATAATATCCCAAAACTAACTAACTTCTGCTAGCTCTGCAGGCTCTCTTTATTCCTCGGTTTTACGAAATTTCCCCCAAAGGATCTTGGATTCTGCTGTTTTAATCCAATAGGAGTCAGATTTGTACCCCTACAAATCTCAATATTTTCATGAGCCACACCACCATCAGGGGCTCACATGGTCGAATTTAGGAGCGTGGGAAGTCACTTTCGCGATTCTTGCTCGAGCTAGAATATTGTGACCAAAGAGTTGCACACTCACAATATATTAATTCGCACAAAGGGATGTCGCGGCGAGCATTGCCCCTCGCCAGACTCAAGCCGAGAATATGAATTTCTCTTTGTTTCTTTCGGAACATAAATTAAAATACATAAATAATAAAAAAATAATTATCCTTCTTGTGTCCACCACAGATCAGGAAACGTATGATCGTTCAGTGAGGTAGCTCTGCCCAGATAATGGATATGAAATACACGTTTTCTTCAATAAATCAAGAATGCAGGCTAACTTATGATGATGAAGCACAAAAATGTATGGAATGTGTATAAAGATATGCGAGTTGGTCAGTGGCCTGTGTATTGAAACTTCAGGAACATTTCTCTTGTTTGATCAGCTTAACTTTGAAGTACCGGCGTTGTGAGAAAATCATAGGAACACAAAACTGAGCCTAGAAACAAAATCATGGGATCAGCATTATTGTAAATGTGATAATAAACGTAGAATTCAAGTATCAATACAATATACCTAGCTGTTAAATATATAGAATTAAACTACAAATAATGGGAACATTATTGAATGTTAATTTATTTTTGTAATTAATATTTGGACAACTGTAATATCTCATTAACCTCATACTGAACGTTTATTGAATGCTCATCTATATTTTAGGATCCCTGTTCCGCCAATCTTCTTTGCGATTCACTCACTGACCATTCCGTTAATGATATCTTGTAACGCATAAATATAGGTCCTCGATTTATATTCTAAATTTGTAAATATGACTGATACTCCAAGTATGAATGACCGACTAGACCCGAGGCAATGACTTAGTTCAACGTCCGGAACGGAAGTAAGAGATTTGCACAAAAAATTATAATTATTGTAAAAGGACTACCTATTTATTTTTTCGGGTAGTGAGGAAGGACCCAATGTCTTTTGAAGGAAAGTGCATTTGGTCATAGCGTTTCCGGAAGCTTGTTGACAGTTCACGTGTGCGGGCACAGAAAATTTGCTGTGTTTTTACAAATAAGGGCCCGTAAGACGGAAGGAGATTGTTCGCGAGAAATATGTAAGATGGTAGATTTTATTTTGGTAGTGGAGGTTTCTATATGCAGTTTTAGAAACATTGTAATTATATATCAATCATTTAACAGGCAGTTTCATAGTGCTCGTGAAATAAGTTATCATTCTTCACTCGAAGTGACAGACGTCAAAAATGATTGATTATCATCGTTCATATTCACGAAGTGTTTTATGTATCAGTTTTTTATTATATATTTTATGGGCACCACAGTATAGAAGGAACAATAAAAGAAAATTGGTGCATTGGCGGAATGTGAATTGATCGCCAAGTTTGTCTCTTGCGTCAGTATAATATGCTGACCCTACATAAATTGTGGTGATTCTATTCAAAGTGATGAATAAAATTTATTAAAAGAATGGCAATTTATTACCACTTATTATTTACACTTTAAAATAAAAAATTCTAATATTATCTTTTAATTTAAACATTTTGTTGTAGTTTAGGAAAATGCGAGCCAGTGTATTAAATTCAAAATAAAATATTCAACCTTGTCTCAGGGTAATTCGTAGTATGAGAAATAACTAAAACGAACGTTAATTGAATTACATTTTCATGGAAGAGACATCTTTCGATCCACGGACTGCAATCAGGAAGAAACTTGTCGGCTTCTTCAGCATCCGTTTCATTCCTCGGAGCTGCAACTATTTCTCCGAAAAGTTATGGAGCAAACATTTTGGTACAGTTTCTCTCCTGTTCGCTTTCTCATGTCACTCTAGAGTTTTTCAGTATTACAAATATAACAAAAAATGGCCCAATCGATAATTCAATTCAATTAAGGTATTTTATCCCGCATGAGGTTTCTCGGAGCCGTTAAGTGGCTCACGAGAGATTTTTCTCTTGTTTTCGTATTCTTACTTCCGACATCAGAAAAAGGACATCTTTTAATTTGTCTAATCAGCTTGGCCTCCCGCATCCTCATCCGCCTGGTGAGACCGCCTTTGTTACTTGAATCAAATACTTAGTTTGAATTTCTGGAAGATTTACGATTGAGGGAACTTCCCTTTTTCTTTTAATTCCATAGTATATGTTTCATCAGCGAGGCTAAAAACTGTCTACTCAATTGTACCACAATAAAACCAAGAAAATATTTCAATTGCCAATACGTTCCACAATTATTTCTTATTTTATGCTTTTGGAATACACATTAATTTAAATATACAATAAAACACTTAGTAAAATGTTTAAATGTAATTCTTGACAATTTTTTTCGGGTAACAGGCTACATGAGGGTAATCGACATGGTGGTAACTCCTCTTTATTAGCATAGGATGGGATTTGAAAGGGGGGATGCGGAAGGATAGAGGAAGGTAGCCAAAGGGTTAACTAGGGCCCCCGGGCTATAATTTAAGGATCCTAACCCTAAACGTGATGCAGCACAAACCGTAAAAAACTTCAATCAGAAAGATCGGGCAGTGGATATTTGTACCACGCCCTTCCGATGGCGGGAGAGGAGTTTGAAGTGGGGACGCAGCATTCCCTTCTCCGTACCTTGACCAGTTTAGGAGGCAGCTGATCGACTGTTCTAATGTGAACAGCGAACAACTTTTACGCTATACCCAGGTCCAAACAAGTTGAGGTGCCTCGGCTTGTGTGAACCTTAGTTCAAAATCGGAGAGAAGAGAAGGTTCTCCAAAGGAAGACCCCTCCGTCTCTTCTAAAAAGTACTACCTGCGAGAGACTAGCACCCACAGAAACTACAATTGAGACAATTTTGTATATTTTTAGGTAATTTACGACTGCAATTTATTTTTTGTTATTCATTTATTCATTAATTTCTCACGTCATTAGCGACTCATTATTTACGAATTGACGAGAGTTTCTCTTACGCACACAAACATCCATGCCCTCGCCGCCATTCGAACCCTGCTCCTCTGTGATCCGAGGCAGTCATGCAGACTCCTACACCACGGGAGGCCAAATAATGTTTTTTTTTGTCATTGGCTAAAGCTAACTTTATTTTAATTTTTAAAATTATGTATACACTATGCTGCCAATAAAATAAGTGCCTCGACGAGGAAATAAGTAACAGAATACCTGTGTTGTTGTTTTAAAGTCGCGTCATCTTATAATGTTCTTTGTGAGTGTACATATTAAAAAAGTAATATAAGCTTTATTTTTTAGGGCAACAGACTACATGAGGGTAATACACGTTGGGCAACTCCCCTTTAATAGCATAGGATGGGATTTGAAAGGGGGGATGCGGAAGGGTAGAGGAAGGTAGCCTAGGGTTACTAGGGCCCCCGGGCTATATTTTAAGGATCCTACCTGGCATTCGCCTAAAGAAATGCAGGGAAAACCCTAGAAAAACCTGCATCAGGTAGGTCAGGCATTGGGTACTTGTCCCATGCCCTTCCGATAGCGGGAGAGGAGTTTTCTGTGGGGACGCAGCATTCTCTTTTCCGTGCCTCGACCAGTTTAGGAGGCAGCTGGCCGACTATTCCAATGGGAATAGCGGACAACTCTTACCGTATGCCCAAGGGCTGTGACCCCGGAACATACACCTCTCAGAACAGGCCGAGGTGCCTCGGCTTTTGGGAACCTTAGTTCAAAAACGGACAGGAAAAGGCATCCCCAAAGGTAGCCCCTTCGTATCTCTCCTACATCAATACCTGCTATAGTGGATTTTCGACATTTATTGGCTATGAGGGAAGGAATCTAGTTATTACGCGTCCAACAAGGGAGACTACTGCTTTAGAAAGTTTTAAAGTTTCTCTTCGTCCGCGTCAAAGCGTCTGGCACTTTTAAATTTAAATTTTATTCGATATTTTCCCTCTATTTAAAGTTTATCTGTATGAAGGCCGTATTTAAAAATATTGTCAAGTAACGTACTCTCCTTAAGAATGTAAATATATACTCTCACATTCTTAACTAAGTTAAATATGTATCATATACCTCATTTTGAATATTAATTTGCTTCCATTATTCTTATTTTATATTAAATTTTTGCATATGAAAAATACTGAAGAAATATGATTGTATTTTAGATGCAACTGTGTAGTGCAATAACGGACAACACTAAATGTATCTGATTCTGTTTGTTTACGTAAAAGCTCAGAAATTTTTATGGAAACTGAAATAAATAAAAGAGATTTTGTTATTCAGTTTTATGAAAATGAAAACAGAAACTATTGAATTCAAATATAAATATCGAAAATCGCACGTTTGAAGATGAATGTTTTACCCAACATGTAAATGTCTCGATAATTAAATTAAGGAACAAGTTTTTTTCGTATAATATAATGTAGGGGCTATTCTTGGTTTTCCGTCCGAGTTTCATAGGTGAACGACTTTTCAACAGCTAGGGCTACCATATTTTTCATGTTAAAGTCTATCCAGTCCATGATATGTTGCTCCCTATATACCCTCACGTAGCTGCCGAATCCCGGGCGCGGGCCATTTCGGCTATAAGTGTGGGCGGAGGCTAAGTAAAGGGTTCTTCCTACGTTCTCGTACTGTCCGTGACCTACTTGATGGAGCAAATACGTCTTAATAGAGGTTTCTATGCCTCTCTGAGCCTAGACACCAAATCTCTGTAAATATTTATGGCCTCCAGTGTGACGTTGACCCGGCAGATTGAGGGAGCGGCGCATGGTTCTCGATAATGTCTTAATGTAGGTAGGCATTTTGCCTAGGATTCCTTATGAACACTGAGAAGTGGTCGTTTTGAGGATCTGCGGTGACTTCGGTAATTCATTATTAACGGAGGCCAACTCAAGGTAGGTGTCTGAGAATAATGTGGATTGCCACACTACATCTGTAGTTTTCACCTGGCAATAATTACCTTTAGAGCGGTGCTAGATTCGCGGCTTAAGTTGGTAGCCTCTAGTATGGATTTGTAAGTTTCGAATGGCCCTGTAATATAGCGTACCTGCTAAAACTAAATAAGGACGATATCAATAACTTTTCGTTTCAGCTAAGGTACGGAAATGATCAGACTAAATAAGTTCAGGTCGGAGGAAAATCCTGCCCTGTCTTTACTTCAGCGTCGAGAGGAAGACTTCTAGGGTAGGAAAATAGGAAATTCGATAACGCGGGGTTCTTGGTAAGTTTAGTACCATCCAGACATGAAACAAAAACAAGTTATAGTTTAATTTTGAAAAGTGTGGCTGAGCAGAGAGCGCACAGGAAGCTGTACACCCAAGATGAGAGAAAAAATCCCTCCCAAGTAAAATACCTCTTTCTACAAGTCAGGGAAACCAATAAAAAGGTCCGGATCAGCCCACGTGGGGCCATAAAACAAGTTTTCTACAGACCTTGCATCGTAACTAGGCGAAAAATGTTTACATGTTGTCTCCACCCGAGACGTACACATCCTCTCGGGGCCACAAAAGAAGAAAAATTCTCACTAGTTTACTGAACTGAAAGAATTACTAAAGTAAATTGATTAAATATTGTAATATACAAAAATGAGTGGCTTCTTAAATGAATGAAAGATAATTAACTTTACAAACAAAATAATTTATTAGTAATAATTTAAAACAATTACACAAATAATTACAAATAGAATTTATCTCAGGGTCATTACTGGGTTTGATAATGGCGAATCATTTATTTAGAAATCTTATCAACCCAAATTTAAATAAAAATATTTACTCGTCAACTAATAAAGACGAAATTTACTTGTCGACGAAATTATACTAAAAAGATGGATTCTACTTAACAAATTTTATCAAAGGAAGAGAACGGAATCTGACGTCTATCTTTTAATCCGGTTTACATAATGAGTTGTTTTATATTGGTACTCAAGGCAGCATTCCAGGATATCTTGTACTTGACGAGACACTATGGCGGGTTTTTACACAGCTTCTACTAAAACTCACTGATTCTACAATTAA
Organism: Zhengitettix transpicula; assembly: GCA_037074705.1. Taxonomy (NCBI): domain Eukaryota; kingdom Metazoa; phylum Arthropoda; class Insecta; order Orthoptera; family Tetrigidae; genus Zhengitettix; species Zhengitettix transpicula. The sequence goes on from CM073590.1 coordinate 90,575,998, forward strand.
TATTTTTTAGATCAAAATCAGGAACCAGGAACCACCTCTTCGTCTCTTCCTCACTCGGTTGACTCCTGATACTTCTCTGCCTGGCTATGTTCACCAAAACTGTCTGTGCTTAGCAGGTTTTATAGTTCTGCTTGTGTGAATGTTTTGTCTTTGCTTTCCTGCAAGTTTATTTCGATTCTCGTTCTCGCCTTTCGTTTTCGTCCTCGTCTCTCGGTACGTGTTTAATCTACAAGTTCCAAAAGTTCTTTTGCGACCACCCGATCGCTGAGGAGCCGAAATGCAGACTGAACTCTACCAAAACATAATGTGTACTCTCTCCTCAATATTTTAATGCGACCTGTACTTGACCAAACCTTCCAGCCAACTGAACTACCGTCTCGCAAATTTTGAGAGCGCTGTGCTTCTTCCGACAAAGAAACATTGCTCTGCTACATTGTTGTCTTGTGTTCGGTACCGCCGTCAAGAATATATTTCTCAAACAATTTATATCTTCAAATTTACAATTAATGTGTTAATTAATTGGCATTACAATATATATCACAGACTTTAATAAGTGCAACTCCACCTCCTTTCGGTCACATTCGGGAACCACCTTCTTGGTTGCTAATAGTGATCGCGATGAGTATAAGTTCGCGGGATTCCCACCCAAGGGCCCAAACTCAGTTGGAATAAGTTTCGGTCAGTTCCATTTATGATCATGATTTGAATGCGATACTGGGTAGCAGTTAAAGGCACTTCAAGATATAATAAGGATGAACTGACAAGTTTCGAACCTGACGGTTTCTCTCTCAGGCTTGAGTATCCTATTATTCCGGATTGCTGACCATCCGTACCCGGAGAGTACAAATGTATTTTACGCAAGGATTCGTTCAAACGAAAGGGAATCAAACAATATTTTCCTATTGTACCAGTAGGTTCTGACACGTTTCAAGATATTGAAGTGCCCATTTTGACCTGTTTCAAGTTAATTTGTTTCGACTGACTTCTTAGGCTGTTCAAGACGCTCTTATCCTTTATGTTCGTCGATCCTTTCTTTGTTATTAGAGAAGGGAGTCAGAGTGTATTTACTGTAGTCTGTGTCGTCATACCCAATCTATCTTTAACCAACGGTAATAGTTCCAATATTTTCGATTTGGTTCAGACAGTATCATAATTTTGGTTTTAGTTCAGAACGCATATAAAAGAAAGCTATTTTTACGTAGTTTCATTATCATACATTTAACTTTTCATAATAATTTTAATCGTACACAGATTCCGCACGGTTCAGATAATTTGCCATTTGTGTTTGGTTCGCTTAAAAAACGTAAGCCACCACAGAGCGATGGTGCTCATACAAATAAGTGTCTGCCTTATAGGTTTTCTTTAGTAATTTTATCACTCCAACTTCCAAGGTACGTATAATTAGATTGTGAAGATATTATTACGTGCTTAATTATATCACTTGATGTCGAATTTAATATCTTTTGGAATTAAAATAGAATTTGACGTTAATATCAATGCAGCTGTAACGCTTATAACTAGAAACGACACGAAAGTCTAACTATGGTTATGGGGTTGAAAAAGTAATCTAGACCGAGTAACTTACTAATAATTTGTAATAAAAAATTTATTGCCGTCGCACTATTATTTATATGAAACATTTTAATTATTTAGGTATATATGTGTATATATTATAACATATTAAGTGTATCATAATATTTCGCTCAATAATATAAATAATTCATGTTTTCATTTTCATAAAGAAGATAAATAAATCCTCTTTTGTTAGATTTAGTTACACTGTAAGAAAATTTTGTTTTTTCATATACAAATGTTTTCCTGTATTACCGTCCATTAATGTTTCGATACAGTTTCTTTTAAAGACAAGTAGGATTTTATTCAATATACTAGCTGGGTGCCTAGCGTTTCCTGGGTAGTGTTATATCCATAATCCCCGATTTTTTTGGGGTTGCTTTTGCGTTATCCTTTAATTAGTTCACTTCCCATGCCAAAAGGGATTGAAATCATTGACCCAGAAAAAAGTTTAATTCCATAAATATATTGGCTGTTTTAACATGTTTAAAGCTTTCCATTGTGGATTAAACTAAAAATTCCCCACCGAAATGGGCCGGTTACGATTGTTAGAAAACACCTATATCCCGCATACCTGCACCAAGTAACTTCCCCCCTCCCCGCGTTGCCCAGGTTATCACAATTAAACTCAGCGATATCCATAACCCTGAATTTGACTCCAATTTTGGTTGTATTAACGTTATCTTATTGTAACGCCCACCACCCCCACCCCTAAGAGTTCTCCCCTTCTGTGCCGAAAGAGGTTGAAATTTTACACAAACAACAGCGGTAGAAATATTATCAACGTCATTGATCCCGAAAAATATTTATTCCATTTGACATATTTGAAAATTTCCACCGCTTGGGAAAGTTAAATGGCAAGTTGAATGTCATAATTAAACTCAGCGGCATCCATAAATCCACATTCGACTCACTATAAATCTACTTTATATCTAAAAGTATTAAGCATGTTTGAATATTTGCAACCCCGTTTATTGGGGTGGTAGACGTGTCTCACCCCGACAGTGTTTGTTTCCTGTTTGCAAGGAAAACGTGTACAAAATTTGGTGGAACATACACACATACAGACACTGTTCTTTATTTATTAAACTAGTTTGGTGCCTGGCGTTGCGCGGATTGTCATACATATAACCCTCGATTTGACTCCAATCTAGGGTGTTTTGCGTTATTATGTAATGTAGATAGACAACTATCTCTAAACGTGCTCATCTCTCGTGCCGCATAGAGTTGAATTCATATACCCCGAAAAAGTTTCATTCGACGAATATCGGCTGTTTTAACACAAGAAAATTTCTAACCCTGACACCTCCGCGCGTTCCCCAGGATGTCATAAATAAACTCAGCGACATCCATAACCTAGATTTGACCGAAATATCGGTTGCATTCGTTATTTTCTGGTAACGCTCCTCCACCCGCACCCCCATGATGTATTGGGTTGAAATTATACACAGATAACATCGGTAGAATTACTATAAATCTCTTTGACCTCTAAAAATATTTACCCCACTTCAATAGTTTTAGCATGTTTTACTATTTCCGTCCCGCCCACAACGTCTCCTGGGGTTGGTAGACATGTCTCATCCCAACAGTGATTGTTTCCTGGTCGCAAGGAACACATGTACGAAATTTGGTGAAATTTTCCCCATGGGTGTAGATTTGTATGTAGATATGTATGATAAAAGTCGACCCAATTTTGTTTATCCAATATTATGGACTTTGGAATTAGTTGATTATCTAAAAAATAAAATTTTATTTAAATGTGTCTTAAATGTATGAATAAATTACAAACCAAGATTAATGCACGATTTTTAAAAATGTATTTGAATATTTACAATTTTTTTATAACATTAATGAGTAATATGAAAATCGTGTAACATAGTTATGATATGAAGAAGTCATACATTGATGTTACTCCCAAATAAAGGCGTTAGGCTGGTTGCACAGAGGAATGGCCATTGTCGATTTAATCTTCTAGATGCGACTGGTTTATGGGCTAGCTGATGTAGTAGATCGTTTTCGTCACCCATGAGAGTGTGCTGTAGGCAGTTGCTAATCGTCTAATTCACTGATTACATATGGAATCCTTAGGTCTTCGCGGAAGGTTTGATTGTTCACGTGTCAAGAGCGTATGTCAACATGTGGACTGTCTTAGACAGCAAACGCTGCATTTGTTTTAGTGTTGGACGGTTTTTTGCAATCCCATAGTTGAATTCCGTAAGTCCAAATTGACTTAAAATGGATAACTGTGATTTCTTTCCAATTAGCCTGTTCATTTCTTTGACTTTACTGACTAGTTGTTTTCTTTTGCTCATTATATAAGTCTTCCAGGTGAGTCTCAGGACGATGTACATTCCTAAGTATTTGGCTTCTGATTTTACTGTTATAATTAACACTTGTGGACGTTTTCGATTGTTGGTAAACGTGACTTGGGTAGATTTGTCGTTATTTACGGAAATTCTCCACTTTCTGAACCTGTTCTCGAGGAGGTCGGGATGATTCTGAAGATTTTCAGATGCTTTAAAGATGCATTGCTGATAGGTAACACAGCTGTATCGACGGCGAAGGTGGCGATCTCCGTGTTGACAGTGGTTGGAAGGTCAGAGGTGAATACTAAATACAAGAGAGGTCCCAGTACGCTTCCTTGCGGAACTCCAGCAGTGATATTCTGATACTTTGAGAATGAATTGCTTATTCTGACTTGGAAATTTTTATCACTAATGTCGGATTTTAGTAGAAAATAAATTTAACTTGGAAAGACGATTTTGATTTACAATTTAGAAAAAACTCTGTGGGGTTAAAACAACCACATCATCACTACTGTGCCTGTGGAAGAGGTTGACATATATATATATATATATATATATATATAATGCATAAACGACCGATATGTCGAATAGTTTCCAGGACCGTTGATATTAATAGTTTAACACTCGATTTATCATAAGTGAACTTATGGTTGGGAGCGGAGCAGCGATAGAGGTGTCATAAAAATATTACAAAAAAGGCCAGGATCTATGCCATTTCTATTGTTTCTCAGCTTTCTGGGTTGAATATTGTAATTCACCTTGCCAATTAAATTCAAAATCAGTCAGTGCCTCTTGGCATAGAGTTAGTGGGGAAGGAGAAGATTTTCCAAAAATGGTCCATGTTGATGTCGAATCCATCGTTTTCGATGAACAATAACTCTCGGCGCCGAGTTAACTCCAAGCTCAAGCCATTTAAAATGATTTTGTGGATGTAATGCGTTAATTTTAAATTCCAAAACGGACAGAGTTTTATGTCAATTTCGGAGTTTTGGGGTTACCTGAGTTGGTAAGTGGCACTCATTTGAAGTTCAACGCCAATCTTCACGGTGAGAAGGTAAAACCGTTTTCATCTTTCTTATATTAGTGCAATATTTTTTTGTGTCTTTGAGATTAGTACTGAAGCTCCAGATATCGATTAAGTCACGTGTTCAGTTCCAGGGAGGCACGGAGATGTGAAATGGGTAAAGTATAAAATTTTGAAATAGCAAGAAATTAATGTTAATTAATTTCCTCCAAAGTCTAACATGAAAATATACCTGGGAAATTCCGGGAAGTAAGCCAGCATTTTAAAAAAGTAAAAGTGATAATAATAATAATAATAAAGTTCTGTCCATAGATATAAATATTTGAAAAAAAAATTGTTAACAGATGGGTAAGATGTGTAATTTTGATGAAGGCGAACATTATTTCTTTGCTGGGAAAAATAAAAGTATGTAATTTGAGCTTATAACCTGCAATAATTGTAACCTTTCAATAGGAAGTTTAATTCAAATTCATTGCTTTTCATACAGAAATTTATAGGTGAAATCTATCGTGTTATAAAGAATATTTTACTTATTTACGTATTGTTATATTCATATTTATGAATATATGTCCATTCATATATTTAATTACGTAAATAGTTTGATTAATGACTCTCGAAATAATCGAGACATGTTGGGTAGATTTTACGTTACACAAAATTTCTTGAATTTTTATATCATCCAGTCATTATGGGATGTAGGTAGGACTACTCTGATGTTGTTACTTCTAAAAGTACATCAATTTTCATATATTCCTTTAAGTTAATACCACTCAAACCAACTGCTTGAAGTAAATAAAAGGAAATTCCTAAGAGACAGCTCACTATCTCCGCTCAGACTTATTTCAGAAACTGTCCTCTCTGTTCACTTCACGAGACATCAAAACCCGTATATTCATTAAAACTTTCATGCATAAGTTATTTGCGCTTTCATATTTGGCAGGGGATTTTCGCAAAAGCACACGAAAATTAATTAAAAACTTTAACATGCAACAGAAATAAGCATACTACGGCTCGAAAGAGCATACTTAAATTATATGTTTGATGAATTCATAATAATCAAAAATGTTATTTGTAATCCGAAATTTTATAATAATATTGTATATAAAATATTGTATTTATTTGTCTGTGTTGATACGTTATACAGATGCATAAATTTTGAAGACGTATTTTTAATGACCAGTCTCGATCTTGACCTTTAGTCAATGAAATTTTATAATTTATTATTTATAGTAGTCAGAGACATCTCAACAATTATTTTTAATACCAGAATTAATGATAATGAATTAAAGTTAGCAACGAAAATTATGTACATTTCAGGTTTTGAATTTTTTCACGTATAGGTTTTCCTGTTTTCCTGCAAGTACTAGGAATAGTCACTTCATAATTGTTTATTTGGACCGGTTAGAAAAACCTTTAGACATGTAGGCTGAACTATAGTTACTAAAATTCTCTTCCCACTATTTTGCAGGTTTTTGTAACGAGTTTTTATTTCCATGTTGGTTAGATGTACGTTAAGACAGTAATCGACGTAGAATGCATTATATTAATTATATTATATTAATGAGGACTAAGTGATGAAATGAAACGTAGTTTGAATTGACGTCAATATTCGTCATACTTCTTCGGCATAAATGTTGACCTACATACTTGTAGAAATCTAGATAATCTCCGCCATTCGTGTCTCCGTTGTTTCTTGAGAATAATAACGAGCGTGATAATCGTTATTGACAAACTTATTTTTATCCCTATAGGTAAATTATTTATTACGTTATGAAGAACTGAGTGGTAACTTTTCCATAAACCTCGCCGATTTAAATTGATTTTAATTTTATTAGTATTCTATACACATATATTTATACTAATATATATCGTACGCCTGGATTTTTAATTAGTTTTGAAGACTATGCGTTTTGTGTACCCAGTTGATGTGATAAATATACCGGAACCAAATAGTTATGTTTTTATCAATCTGGAATCATAATGCGCTCTATACAATAATTTTTTTTAGTACAAATTAATGTTGTGGAAAAACTAAAATTATCTTCCGTCCACTTTTCAGGTTCTGTAAGTATTATTTATTAACATAAAATGTTGATCAAATTGTTAGAAAAAATAAAAAAAATTAAACCATCTTGTTACATACTTACTGGCTATTGTAGTAATTCTCTGTTTTCGGGTAACTAGATTGATACGTCAATTTCGGCAGAAGTTACGCTCGGGCACGAAGAATAAAATTGCAAAAACTGTGAGATTTAGATGAAATCACATTGCATTAAAATTTAGTATACGCTTAATATTTTGATATAAAACTTAACACATTAAAGAAAGAGACCCAGGTAAGCTAGAAAATTTAAAATATTATTCAGTGATGAAGAAGAATAACACCACCAGATGAAATTATCTGAATATTGGCTCACGATTAATTTGTAAATGATTTTTTACACATATAGAAAATATTCGGTAAATCGTTTCAATTAAAACAGATGTTTCCAAACAGTTAAACTATTCTTAACTAGTGATAAGGTAAAAAAGAAACATGTACTTAGTGAATACTTTTTTATTTTACATTGAACAATATATTGTCATTATTTCAAAAATTTTCAATCGAATAATAAAAGCTAAACTAGATTTTGTCAAACAAAACAATTATCATAAACATAATTTCCATTACTTTATTTATTTCAAATAGAACGTTTTCGATTAATTTCCGGAGGAAAATCGATTTCTTTTAAAAACAGCAATCAGTCGATCCAAGTTATCAGCTCAATTGTATCCATACCTTAATCACTCAGATGGTAATAAACACATGTAAATAATGAGGAAGTATTTATCACAATTCACACGCAATTTCACAAGCAAAAATATCCACAAGAATGATATATAAGTAATTAAAGGACACTTGAATATTTTTACCGTGAGAAACATTTACACGGTGTATTGTAATTACAGTTTTACGTCTATATTAAAAAATATTTGTCACACTGTTGAGGAAAAGTTTCGTTCATATCAATTTTCAGAAGTCATCATATAATTTAACAATTTAGCGTCTTTACTAAACTGCAATTACTTAGCCTCACCATAGAAGCTCATTTCCAACAGTCCCTCGAAATTACATTCCATATAAGAATATTTCATATTAGTTTAGTACGTGACGTATCTAATAGTTTTTCGTAATACAAAATAGATAATTTAACGTCAACATATTTTTACCCACACTATGGTACGTAATATATATATTTATTTTGTCTTAATCATTTACCAATTACTATATTTGCTCAATTATCTGCTCGTTCGGCAAATACGCGTCACTTACAATTTGCCGTGAATTTAGTAGATATTTTCTTTGTCACCATTCTTAATCCTGAACTGAATGCAAATAATTGTATTATTATTCAGTGTTAGTGGGGCCTTGAATATCGAATATGTTACACCTTTGACGCAAAGGAACGCCTGCAGTCTTAATCTAGTAACAGTTCGTTTCCACTACTTGTAGCACTGGTCAAACACCTTACATTTCAGCTTCTAGTCAGACCGTACTCTCCCTCTTGTTCTGGCCGACCAGCGGCATCTGCTGCTCTGCCGTGTGAAGATGCACGGGGCTGGAGTAGAGGTGACGCCGAGAGTTTGCCGATCCAGGCGATGCGACTGGCCAGTGTCTCGGCAGCGTCGAAGTGGCGGGTGGCAAGTCCACCTCGCTAGGCTGCACAAATTCAAAACAAAAAAGTTTCATAAATCACAGTGCTTTCAGTAGATTTTATATAATATATTTAGAATAACTGGAGTAATACCTCTATTATGAACTCATAGAGGTATTACTTCAGATGCAGGAAACCGGTATTTGCCCTGCATATACAGATGACCGAATCTTCCTTATTCCTGTTAAAAGCAGAAGAGAGTTGGAAACAAAATATCACATTGTTCTAGAAGGATTATTTAAATGGGTTCACCAAGCTGCTCTACAGATCGCTTCCCGTTCTTTGGCAACAAATTGAAACGTCTTCCGGTAATTCGGTACAACGGAATCTCCGTACCAACATCAATAGAAGTACGATATCTTGGACTGGTTATTGATGGCAGGCTCTTATTTTCACCACAGGCACGTTATGCAGTTCAGAAAGATGAAACGGCTTTGGAGAAAGTACTCTTCCTGGCCCAAAAATTTGACGTGCCACCCAAAGTTAAATGGTCATATTATAAATCTATTTTCCTCCCAATAATTACATATGGAACTTAAGAAAGAGGACTAGCATTAATGGAAGATTCCTCTTCGAGATTGCGCCTAACATCCAAGATAGAGTAGAATGGAACGGCAATACAGGAAAAGAACTGTCCAGCAAGGCAAGAGAGGCATTGAACCCAATAATAAGAGAACAAACCATCAGTCCTCGATATTCAGAGAAAGAACCACATAGAAACCTAACCCTGTACTACACTACACTAAAGGATATATTACGAAAGGAAGGAATGACTTTTCTAGAGATAGACCACAACACCACGGCAAGCATACCACCATGGAAGCTTAAAGAAATTCCAATCGATACATCGCTACATAAACTTAAAGTAAACAATCCACATAACATTAACTGGAACGCAGAAATCTATTAGTTGCTACAAAGATATAATTCTCCCAGAGTCATTTATACCGATGGGTCCAAAATTTCAAATGGAGTCGGGTGCACAATAATTACGATAGGCAAAGAAAAACCATAATGCGTCGATAATTTCAGCAGAATTATACGCCATCTTCATGGCCACGGAACTGTGTCTGGAAACACCGGAGGCCAACAATATCATATTAACAGATTCCAAGGAAGCAATGCACAGAATAACTAGTACAGTGCACAGAAATGGTTACATAAATCGAATTAGAGAGAATATATTGAAAATACAAGAAAAAGGAAACCGGATCACTATAGCCTGGCTACCGGCGCATAAGGACATAGTAGGACACGACAGGGCAGATCTCCGAGCGAAGATGGAAGCTGATCATCAAAGAAGATCCAGCAACCTGCCAGTCTGCACCAGCAGAGATTGCAGAGTAGGGCTCTACAAGGAACTAGAGGAAAAGTGGAGTAGACCTGTGAAACCAGAGGAATGAGGAGCCATCCTCAGAACTGTCAACAGCATCAGAGAAATATCGCACCCCAAAGAACTATGTCGAAGGCAACAGGTTGTTGTAGCCAGAATAAGAACATTGCACTCCAGTTTCACTCATTCATTCTTGATTTCCGGATCTCCGCAGCCGCTATGCAGCTCATGCAAGGAGTCCACAACAATTCCTCATGTCCTCTTTGACTGCCCCAAATATAGCGAGATAAGAAGATCAACCATAGCCGTATATTCAATGATGGAGATTTGTAACTTATCAGCAGCAATAAACAACCTCATAGATTTTACGATGATAACTGATTTGTTTAAAGTAATTTAAATGTTATATAAATGTAGAACTTAACAGTTGTAAGTCGCTAATGACCAAATGTTAATGCGACGTTAAATTGGAATTAAAAAACAAAAAATAAATTTAAAAAAATAAAATAAAATAAAAAGTTTGACTGCCACGGTCCCTGCAATTATTACCTGATCTGGTTTGTAAAAACTAATTTTCCTGAACGCAACTGATGCAATGAAATTGCAACCTCTTTTCAGTTCTGACATACCAGTCGGACTTCGAAAACCTTGATATCAATACTATTGAGGTTACTGAAGTACTTCAAGGATGAGGACAAATTCGGTAAGTTAGAAGCAGAGACTGAAATTCTTTAGGAAAGACGAAAACAAGAAGAAACGAATAACATGGAGAAAAGAATTCCTACAGATGAAGTAACATAATTTAGGTTTTTTAGTGTGGTGTGGTAAAATTCTCACACTACCCAAAGGCATATTACATCCGAGGAGCGTAACGAGTTTCAGAAGAGGTACCGTTATAACCACTCCGGGGTAACCAGCAACTTAAAAGGGGTTTTCCCACTTATGGGCAGAGTGTAAAAAAAATCAGGAAATAAAACATACTCGATTAAACAAACTTTAATTTTGAGCAACCTAAATTAAATAGTAAAAGTCAGAAAAAATAATAAACAAATATGCCTGTGAAGCCGGAAAGAAAAAGACATTAGACATCCTTTGATGGTAATGAGAACAAAGGTGGGATTATATTCAGAAAATAATTCTGAATGTGTTTATAATAATTAAATATGCATTTTTAACAGGTAATTTTTAGATAATTTAAAATAATTGGCCTTGGTGTCGACAGTGAGACGTCAGAGACAGACAGAAATTTGCAGAAACATCGATCAGTCAAGACCTGCAAATCCAGAGACAATGGCATAGTTCTGCGGCGCAGACAGTGTAAACAACTCGTCTCGCCAGGAAAAAATTCACCTTGGGAAAATGGATGGCGAATGGTAGGACAGGTGACGAGTAAAGAACCCGGAGAAAAAATTGGCATTGAATCTTAGCTCGGCGAGGAGTGAAACTCGCTAAGACCAGTAGGATGAGCAAGGTTATAGGCTCTAATTAAATAACCAGGACCACCAACTTTTGCTTTTAGTTTAACAATAATCTTGTGTCATATTCATCTGTAAGAAAACATACATCCATTTTTGGACTTAAATCTTACATTGAAATTAAAAACCAAACTTTTCATACGTACAATGTACCTTACGCTCAGTCCGTAGTCAGTCGAACTGTTATTTACACTTACGTCATATCAAACTGAACTAGTTAAAGTCATTCTTACACATTTCAAACTACCTTATCTATTAGATATTCAAGGTCCTAATTAGTATCCAATCTTATCGACAAATCAATTATCTAGTTATGAAATGGGTAATCTTCCCATTGTTCTCCTCAGTTTCTAAGACCGCCGTGCTGGGAATCGAGCATATCTGTTATCCTTAACAAGAACATAGTTCTTTTACTGATGCAAACGATGAATATTATTTCTTTCCTCATTTTCAATCATTTTCGCTCCTTCTGCCGACAAAATTCACTATTGAAAACCGGAGAAACGTCCATAAAATTTTCGTCACCAATTTCTCAATAAATTTCAAATCTAAATCTTGACCTAACATGTACAGTAATTGATCAGGTCTGCAGGTAAGGATAGTCTGAGTTTGGATAAGGTCGCCGTGCAACAGCTAATTTCTCGATTATGCAATCGCTTTTTCATAATCTGGATACCTAGAAATTCTGTTGTTTGGAAGTTATACACCTTCGTTAATGACCTATCTAAAAATATATGTAATTATGTATGTTATGAATTTTAAACAAAACTATAACTATTGTTCGCTTGCTACGATTAAGTTAAATGTCTTCTATGGTATTATTCCCATTAAAGTTACACAGGGAAACGTGAGGAATTATGCATGACTAATTTTACCTTGATGTATTAGTGATTGCTTGATACTGGACAACTGCTTCTATATACTTAGTGGCACCTGGGTATCAATTTAGTGCGTCAGAGAGATATGGATATTGATGTGGTGTGTAAGCGTGTGTTGTATTTACCATTGCCAAATCCCTGAGAGGCATGCCGTTGCGCAGCGTGCAGAAGCCCGCGTAACCGTCGCCCACACCAACCTGTGGCTGGCGAACTCTGCTCGGGGACGCCACAGCGGATGTTGTTTCGATCGTTGATATGTGCTGGTACCTAGCCGCTAAAAACTCCACTCGTTCGTCGGGTTCCACTGCGAACAAAATTGAAATAAGTTAAATGTGTTGGATTTGGGAAATTGTACATTTATTCGTTCAGTCTATGAGATTTCAAAATTTCGTAACTGACTCATATTAAAAATTTACTTATTGGAAGTGAAAATTGAACGTATCAATTAAAAATTAATCAGATTATTAGTTAAATGAAATTCGCCCCTGGTGCAACATTTTTCAAACTGTCAGTTTGAAATGTTTACATATGACTCAAATTAAAAATCAAGAATGATAGATGATCTCTAAAGTCAATGAAACTGAATTACGGATTATAATAGAAAATTCTGGTGATTTGACCGGTATACGGCAAGGACAGCTGAACGGTAAAACGAAGCATTTATCGAAAAGTCCTGGGTTCTATTCGAGATTTTTATATCCTAATCCGTAAATTACTGCTATTTTCTATCTACTATCTACTATAGTAGTCAATATCTGTTGACCGTGACGCTCTGATCCGATCTATCTTCTTTTATCTCCGTGACTGCATATATAATCAATTTAGAATAAACTTACTGTCATTCCACGTTTGTCGATAAGTATTCTGATCAGAAATATAGAATTTTGTGTCTGAAGCCTGAGAGAGATTTATCTCGCAGGTGAACTTCCGAGAGAGCTCAGCCGGAGGCTACCTTTGGGGATGCCTTCACATCTCTCTGGTTTTTAAACTAAGGTACCCACATGCCGAGACACCTCGGTTTGTCTTGAGAGGTGTATGTTCCGGGGTCGCAGACCTTAGGCATAAGGTAAGAGTTGTCCGCTATTCCTATTGGAATAGTCGGCCAATTGCCTTCTAAACTGGTCAAGACAACAGCAAACCTCTCTCCCGCCATCGGAAGGGCGTTGGAGAAGTACCAAATGCCCGACCCACCTAATTCTGTTTTTTATAGGGTTTTCCCTGCATCACTTTTAGGCAAATTGCCGGGTAGGATCCTTAAACCATAGCCCGGGGGTCCTAGTTAACCCTTGGCTACCTTCCGCATCACCCTTTCAAATCCTTTCCTAAGCTATTAAAGGGGAGTTGCCACCACGTGGATTACCCGCGTGTAGCCTGTTACCCTAAAAAAAAATTTGTTTCCTCTTAATTTTAAGAAACATTGATTCTAAAATCTCTTACTGCTCATCAGCTATGTGTTTCGGTAAATACTAAAATTACGAATAGTAAAAAAGTCAATAGTTATTGACAGGAGAAAATAAAATTGTACCCCCTCTGATCAAAAAAATTAATGATGACCTTGTTGAATTTCTCTCTTCAGAGGTTCTGTCTCAAAATATGAATATGTAACGAGCTACGGTAACAAGGCAAATATTGAAAAAGTGTGGAAGGCCGCAATGTAGTATTAGTCGCTCCTAATGTAACAAAATATGAGGCATGAGTACATTTTTAACCCGAAAGCTACCTTACAGGAAAAATGGTTAAAGTTTGAATAATGACGGAGTTATAACATATTCTGTTTAACACTACGAAGAATTATTACCCTTAAATAATTGCTCCAACTTTGAATTCATATTTACTAGTGAAAACTATTTCCATGTCAAAAGAGGAATAATTGGGGAGCACAAAGTTGTTGAAACCCTTGTGGACAGAGGAAATAAAGTTGTAAAATAAAGAAATAAAGAATAGTCATGGGAAAAGCCTAGTTTTCTAAGTAACTATTCAATGAAAAAAGGAAAGAGAGGGAAATATGGGGATTAGGAGTGAGAAAGAGGCAAACATTCTGAGGGAATGTGAAGCGGACGCTGAAGGAGACAGTCAATGAAACTTGTGCGCAAAAGAAGTGAAACACGTGTTTGTAAATAGTATACTGAGTTAGTTTTTTTCAATTTTCACCTAAAATTAATTTTTTGCAGTACTTTAGAGGAATTATTACATAATACTTTGCTTACCAATGCGAGAACTTCCCATACGTCATTTTATATGTAAAAACTATGCGGATGTATTTTACGAGTTAGTACTAAAATAAATGGTAATGTTTCCAGTTGGAAAATTTACCATTTGGTTGACGATAACGGGGAATTTTTAATTTGAAATTAATTTTTCGTAATGGACAAAAATTAAGAGTAGTGCAACGCATAAAGTTCTTACAGTGGCAATGTTGTAATGAAAAAAAATGTGAAGCACAGATTGGTTTCTATGAGTTACAGGAAATGTCTTACTGTACACTGAACTACAAAGTGACGCAGATTTATTTGGTGGTATTTCAATAGGGAGAATGGATAAAAAAAATAGATGCTAAGAATAGCCAGACAGTAGTAGGGGAATGAGTGTGGTATAAATAGTTATGGCGTGCATAAAAGTAACTCTTATTGGGGAAAATGGTGGTCTTCGTACAGAAATATGGAAAGTCGACAATAAAACAACGTAATCTGCGGTGTTGGTTTCCTCACCTGCCATTGGCTGCGGAATGACGTCCGGGTTCTTGTCGTCGCCTTCACCACCTAGGGCGCCTCCAGGGTCTAGCTTGACGCCATCTCCAACGCCACACTTGTCGCTGATGGACGTCGGACTGGAAGCGACGCGTTGGTCCGCCAACTCGTTGCCTTTGCGGTGTTGATTGCGTCGATAGCAGAACATCCGCACCAGTGTCGCGACGCCCAGGGCCACGACGAGAAGAGCGGCTGCCACGCCCGCAACCACACTCAGCGCGGGTGTCAGAAGCCCTGCGCCACGGGGCCGCTCTGTGAGAAGCGGTGCACCGGGGAATTTTGCAGTTAACAACGAACTTAAGCATTAGCAAAAGTCTTCACTCAAATATTGAAAACAGACCAGAAAATCTGTACTTAACTCCCATTATAACTATGGCTAACAAACAAAATCATACGACGTAAAACGAATATTGAACAACTTCCTGGTAAAGCAAGCACTGATTACAATGTAATAATTATAGGCGAATAAATAGTTATTTTAGAATTGCTGTATCACATACGTATTTGGGGAAGCTGCTCCAGCAATATTTAATTTCTCTAATTACAAAAACGGGTAGACGCCAACGTGGCCTCAGCCAATACAATTCTTGACACACTACATATTATTAATTTTAAAATACTTAAAATACTTGGAAAATTTGTTTAAAACTAATTATAAAAATCCATAACATGATGCATAAGTCCCTGATAGCATTCACACAGTGTGTAAGTTTTTCACGAATAATCAGTAATAGAAATACCAACAACTATTCATTTCTCAAATGAAACAGAATGTATTATTTTGAATTCAACGAATTTATTGCCATATACATGAATTTTTGAGTCAATAGGTGACTAATAGGTAAATATACTTTTTATTCGAGTGAGCTGAATTCGTGTCAAATTAAAATAAATTTATGAGTTGTGTTAACGTTATCAAATTTAATGTAGTTCCATTGTCTTTCCATACGAATTTTTAATCTCCTTTCTGCGAAAAGTCTGATAAGGATAATATTCATAACATATTTATCTGTGAATTTCCCCTCATCAAATTTAATTTATTCTACGCTTTGGTGTGTTTATTTCAGTCGTCTATAGGTTAAAGTGATGTTTTGTGTATTTGTATATTCCAAATATTTAATTCAAATTTTTGCAGTAATAATTACTTTCCCCCTAGCGTTTTTAATATTTAAAACAAAAATTATTTCATTGAGTAATTTAAGTAATATTAAACTTCAGTACTATCGAATCTTTGTAATAATTATAACACTTGAACTATAAATCAATTACTGTCCTACTTTATCAACTGAATATTTAAGAAAATATAATAATTCAAAAGAATTTTAGAAAATAAGATAGAAGACTGATGTGATAACATTCATTATTATAAATCATTAAAATAAAAGATTATAAAATTAAAAATTAAATATTAGAATTCTTACTTTTCAAATAAATACATTTTACAAATGTAAATAACTTTGGTGAAAAAACCATATTGTAGTTTCTTTATAAAATGGTTGAACTTTTTTTCATCATAGTTGAAATCATTCTCATATTAATAAAAATATTAAATAATTACTGGATAATTCAATTTTACCTAAGTTTTTTCTTCAATATGTAGAGTTTGAACAGAAAATTAAATATGAATGAATAAACAAATTCATAGCGATCTTATATTATTCTTCCAAAGTTTATATTTTGGTACATATTAAAAAAATTAATACTTTAAACAGATCTTATTAAAATTTAATCAAACTGAGGGACGGGAGCAATCTTAACATACTAGGAACGGAAAGAAGTGTGTTATGAAAGAAAGCCCAGTAAGTTTCTTTTGTGAATGATAGTGTATTAAATTCATAATATTGTTTTTTAAATAATTATTTGCAATAGTTTTATGTATTCCTTGACATTTAAGACAATTAGTTTCTTGTTCTTTTTCTGAGCATAATAACAATACTTCAATAAGTTTTTGGTTATATTTTTATTCATAAACTAATATGGTATTATAACCAGTTATAATGCTAATTCATATATATATATATATATATATATATATATATATATATATATATATATATTGGAAGAGTAGAACCGATAATTGTCCTTTTTATCCGAATTGTTTTCAAATATATACAACTTAACAACTTCCTAGACAATAGACAGACGTACATTGGTAATCAGATACCAGATAACGGAAAATAGTGAAAATTCCTTCAGTGAAACTCCAACGTAAAATAGTATTTATCACGACGTAAACAAAATCGGTTGTTTCGATAATAGAGTTGTTTTATAGAATTCTATGTTTCTGGGCTGAATATTAAAGTAACAATTGTATCTCAAACGAGCACTTTAAAATATTTTCTTCTTCCATACAAAAGTATTTTCTGTACCCAGAAGATACAAATACGAATTTGCGTACAGAGATACTGAAAAATCACGTACCTTAAATATACCAATGTAATAAATTATACGAACGTGTAATTTAATGCGAAAATGCAGTGTTATAACAACTACAAAATTTTTAATGGGACCAGGCTACATGAGGGTTATCCACATGGTGGTAACTCCCCTTTAATAGCATAGGAAGGGATTTGAAAGGGGGGATGCGGAAGGGTAGAGGAAGGTAGCCAAGGTTTAACTAGGAGTCCCCGGGCTATGGTTTAAGGATCCTACCCGGCAATTCGTCTCAAAGTGATGCAGGGAAAACCCTAGGAAAACCTGCATCAGGTAGGTCGGGCATTTAGTACTTGTCCCACGCCCTTCCGATGGCGGGAGAGGGGTTTGCTGTGGGGTCGCAGCTTTCCCCTCACCATACCTAGACCGGTTTAGGAGGCAGCCGGCCGACTGTTCCAATGGGAATAGCGAACAAATCAAAACATTATTTTTTTAAAACAATTTCGTGGCAACTAGACTGCAACTATTGAAAATTTATTCCAACTCGGGGATTTTCTTGGCGTTTGAGATAACCTAGCAATTAAAATAGAGCAACAAGATTAAACTCAACTGAATATGCTCTTCATAATAAACTAAAAAATAGTCAAATACAGACAAAAGTAGTGAATATAGAACTATCAAATCACTTCTTTTGTCTCTTTCTGCTATTTTATCGTATTAATTTTTTCAAAACAGACGTGTTATATTTTTATTCAAATATTCTTTTGCTTTTAATATTGTTACATGAGTGTGTTGAAAGTACCACGAAAATGAAACAATACAATATTGAAATTCGGTTATGTCTTACGGAATAGCAAACTAGGATCGTTTTATAAACGTCTCAGCGCCGTTTAAAATTAAGTGGTGAGCCTTTGAACCGGAAATTTGTGTAGCGTGTTCAATATTAAAAGTGAAATGGAAATTAACATTAAACTGAATATAAAGAGTGTCTTTCTTCTTTGACGATCAATCATGTCAAGGTTCATGGCCGTACAAAACGGTGTTTTCCGAGTTGCATTACATCGGTTTTAGCAAACATTTGTTTCTAATAATAACTTTCGTTATGTGTAAAACGTTTAGACTTTTCATATAAGGAGCGCTTTTGTTTATAAGTCTTTCAACGAATGAATTAACTTAATCGAACACAACTTTTTGCACCTACTGAACACGGAACGCTTCTGGCGGTACAAAATAAGTTAATGTTTTATGTAAAAGTTTATTATTCCCCAACACTATTTAAAACACTACATTTGTAAAAATAATAAATGTTATTAAAAGTTAATATTTTGACATTTAATTATTGGATAAATAATTATATTCTTGCAATGATGAAATAAAAGTTCAACCATTTTATAACGAAACTATAATTCCAATACTCATATTCGGTTTTAACACTTCAATTAAGTGACGTGTGCTTCTTGAGTAACTTTTGTATTAGAAAACCACAAATCAAGTTTATTAACAGTTCTCATTTGCATTTTAGTACTACATTCGACACATTAATCAGAATGTCTTTGAAGATATGACGGATTTTACAGAATAATCACCAAAACATTTTACAGTGCATTTTCTTGTAATGATCAGCAGATTTAATGCGAATAATATGTGTATTTTGAGGACACTGGTAACTTAATCATATACAGGTCACTCGTCATCGACCTTTATTTATCGACAATACGCGTTAACATCTCGTGGTCTTAAGACATGTGCAAGTAAATGGCTGCAATCGTTGATCAGTAATAGTTCAGTGAACTGAGCTCCGATAAGTATGGATAGTCAGAAAATATCCTTTCATCTCATAAAACAAGAGTTCCAAACCCACAACTTTTTTCTATAATTAGATTCCGCATCTATGATTGCCGTGTATATTGAAACTTTTTTACACCATAAAACATATAAAAAATAAATTAGACGAACACTGCGTTGAATATATATTTTTCCTGTTCACGTGTTTTACTGGCGATATAAAACGATCAATAAAATCAGTGTTAAAGAAAATATTTCCAACAATAATCGATTTAGAAAAATATTATTGAGACGCAGCTTTTCTTGATACCACGTTGTGATGTACCGAACCACATGTTCTTTTAAATTTTAATTGCATGAATGTGATGCAATTACTAAACCCGTACCGACGACAGTTTAAAATTCCATCACCGGAGAAATATCTGAGAAGTAACTCAAGTACTTGTTTACTTAGAGAGCCATCATACTTACGAGTCGTTCTGTTATTAGCGATGGTTGATTCTGTTTCCTGTGGCCAATAGATGCATTGGTTATCACGCCGCCTGTTACGACAGATGGTATGAGTGGGGGAGAAAATATTAAAGAAATTTACAGTTAGGAGAAGAGTAAAACGAAGCTAGTTTTCGGAGTTTTGAAAGTAACATGGACTTGTGAATACCTTAAGGAAACCAAGAAGATGTTGTTAGTTATGTCCAGTATGGAGGATTGTGTAGTTACAAAAATAGAAGAAATTTCAAGGCCTTGAGAGAGGCCAACGTAGCGAGCAATGGATTTCCATTATTTGGAATTAGATTCTTGCGATTCTCTAAACAACATTATTATATATATTCGAAGCGCACACGTGCCGTGAAAATTACATTACATTACAACTTTTCTTTGCTGTAAGTTACGATAGATTTCTGTCTATTCCTACATTTTATAATATGGTATCTATCACAGATTTCCAAGCACAACTCACCCAAACATTCGTCATTTGGTTCGTGAAATAATTTGTTGAAGCACAACTGATGGTGAAAGCCATGGATCGTCAGTCTCGTCTTCATGTGTCGTATTTTATGATTAGCTTCCATCCATGTCTTGTTTTGCATAGCAGATGTTGCACAGAAGTCGTCCGGTATGTTCTTTTTCTTCTCATGTAGATCTTGTATAAGCTGTTTGAAGCTGGGACTAGCTGGTAGTATGAGTTCGCATCTTAGATCCTCTATTAGGAAGGTCTCCCTGGTAAGTTCGTACACTAGCCTCGATCTTGCATTCTACGGAACTCCTAAAATTCTTTTCAGGTACTCGCTCCAATTCTTCCAGTTGTCTGTACGTGAGGTATTCTCCTACTAATTCTAGGCCGTACGTCTTTAGCCTAAACAGGTCCATCGCTGTTCTGATCGATAGTTGTGTAATGTTTCTGATTTCATTCATAGCTCTAGTGGCCGTCACTGATTCTAGATCTTTTATGCAATCTGAAACTCCTACCCGTTGTTTGGATTGTGATGCCTAGATATTTAAAGTTGTTAGCCCTCTTGAGTAGTTTACCATTGCATTTGACGTTCTCTGCTGTAGTGAGTCTTCCTCCTTTCCAGTCTTCTCTTCATTTATCTGTATGTCATTTCTCTCCGCCCATTTACTTAGTGTGTTTAGCGATACTTGCAGTTTGCCTATATCTGTCGCTGCGATGGTCATGTCATCAGCGTATATGTACGTGCTTGTTCCTGCCATTCCTTTGGTGACATCGTTCGTGAGAACGTTAAACAGGATAGGGCTGAGTGGGTCGCCTTGGAGGACACCGTTCGTCTGTGACAGCCAGTCGGATACGCCTATTCCATCATTTATCTGTTTATATGGTTTTCTGCCAGTATATTTGATAAACAACATTATTATAGTATTATATAACTAAGACCAGCGTTCATTCCATAAGCTTTTAAGCATTCGAATTATGAGTTGAACAAGTATCTATACTAAATCTTAAAATTGTCGCTACTTTGCGGTTGAAAATGTGTGCCTATTAGATTCATATGAGTAACGATTAACCATATACGGTACGACGAAGCTACGAAAAATCACAACTTCCAGACAGAAGGAGGTTCTGAATATGGTGAGAAATATATTTAATCACATGTGCAAATTGTTGATGGCTAAACAGTCTTACTAAACTAGACACTAGTTTGCAAGCGTGGATATTTCTCTTTTATTAGGAGACTCAAGGAATAAATAGTGACATAATTAAGTATTTTTTAAAAATCTAATAAATAAAGCAGAGTGTTTGTTTGTATATTTGTTTGTATGTTCCTAATACAAATTTTATCGCGTGGACAGAATTCAACAAAAATTGGTATATATATTCTGCCAAAATCGAGAACCGTTACTGTGGGGGTGAGAAACCCCCAGAATAAACGTGGAAATAATTATAATTGAAATAAGTTACGAATTAGTGTTAAATTACTTCGCGAGACGATGACGTCATAAATTTTCAAAAAAATATAGTTCTGCATTTCGTAATGAAATAAAGCAGAAATATTTTGATTGAATAAAAAGTATAATTTTTTCCATCGAATAGTAATAAAAAATAATACGAAATACTTTACCATCCTCGTGCAAAGTTAATTTGGAAATTAGAAATATCGTCTCCATCTATTTAACGCCAATATGGCGCCTTATAATACATTCAAATGTGTGTCGGTCGAGATTTATAAAATTTTAAATATAACGTATTATTGTATCCTGTATAATATTTCAGAAGGTAATAAGAGTTGTCTAAGGTACGACTGCTGAATTATGTGTTTGTAACTATAAAAGTATTCAAAATGACGTACAGAACTTCTAAAGTTTTTATGGTCGTTATTCAATTAATGCACTCTCAGTCAAAGGTATGTACAGAAATAGTAACATTTAAACTGAATTAAAAGTACAATTAATTGTACAATTGTACAATTAATTGTACTTTACGCAATGTATTTCTAAAAATTTGTATAAATGTAAACAAATTATTGCGTGCAATTTGTGTCGTGAAACAAAAATTTTAGGTTAGGATAGCAGTATTGGTTTTCCATTTTTGAGAACGACGTTATAGATGTTCAATTTCTGAGAAATGAAGCTGAGCAAAAATATTTTGATTGAATAATAAGTATAATTAAATCTACCAATACCACATCGAGTGATAAATATAATTTATTATGAAAGGTTATACAATCCATGGCATTAATTTCCTTTTAAATAACTTGACTTTTGACGTGGAATATTTAACGGGATCAGGGAACAATATGTTTCCCAATTATATCTTGCAATACGCACTGGAAGATACATAGAATTATGATAAAAACAATACTTAAATGTTCAAAATTGATATTTTTTTATTGATGACAGCGTATTTCGTAATGTTTTGCACTAATTTTATACAATGCTGCCAACTGCAGATTGCTAAAACCACCAAATAGTATATTTTCAGATCGAAAAATTATATATCTACAAATTTAGTAATTGTTTTAAATAGTGTATGTATGTATATATATATATATTTATGTATTTATATATATATATAGCTTCTATTATATAAAATTATTTTATGTGGGTATGTTTGTGTGTATACATGTGGGTATGTTCCGCTTACAAATCTACACCCTCGAAGCAATTTCACCAAATTTGGTACACGTGTTGTTTGCGACAGGGAAACAAACCCTGTGCGGGTGTAAGACGCCTACCACCCCCAGGAGCATGGGTGGACGGTGGTGGAAATCTTCAGACATGCTAAAATGTCCGATATTTGCGTTGCATAAATATTTTTCAGGGTTAATTAGATTTATAGTGCTTCTACCCATGTGATATTTATTACTTTTACATTTAAGGATAGTGTTCGAGGAGCGTTACATAAAAATAGCGCAAAAGCAACCGAAATTGGAGACATATCTGGGATTATGAATAAATGACATCTCGGGCAACGCCGGGCTTCCAGCTAGTTATATAATAAAAATCATTATCACACATTGTTATTTATATCTCAATAATTTGAACCTGTTTTATTATTTCACTAAAGGAATAATTAAATTGTTGAAGTTTTTTGCTCGTCTTACCAAACTAGAATTTGACTAGCATAACGAATAAAATAAAATAAAAATACTACATTATAACATTAAAATCTTAGTTGTTGAAAAAATAAATATAGGTCGTGAGAAACAGCATGCCTTCTGAGATGCGTAGTAGAAGAAGAGAGAAGATGGAGGGGAGGAGTGTCATATGGAACTTCCCGTGGGAGTGATAATGCGTAATGATTACTCTCATTCTTAAAATTTTATCATTTTCCAGAACGTGGCAAACATTCATAAGGAAAGGTCTTTTACAACACCCAGCACATTCCTCTTAAACTTTTACGGATGAGAAATTTTTACGTACAACTTATCCTGAACTGTCTCAATGTTTTCAGAATATCTTTTACACTACCAAGACACCTAAACAAAGGTTCGTGCTAAAGGGAGCTCCGGCCCACTCCCAGTACAACCCCAGGTCAGTGGACCACTCTGCATCTTATGTTGACATGAATAGCTATTTTTCTTCAGCTATACGATTATAGATTCATTTAATAGCATTTTTAATACATTTAATAAATCGGCAACAATATACACATGGTTCGCAGCCTTTATCAGGCTTCTAACAGAGTGATAAGATATATACCACTTTGCTAGAAGACGATGGCAGTGAACATCATCGAAACGTCGCGCATATATCTTTTCACTCGGTTAGAAGCCCGATAAGATTTTATTCACTATACACATACTTAATACATTTGACAGGTAACTTAAAGCAAAATTAAATAATGTAAGTTAATATAAAATATAAAAATTAATTTATAATTTTAAAATGTCACGAATTACAATACTTTGAAGAATTAGAAAAAATTAATACCTCGTATATTAGAAGGAAAACTGCGTTTTAAAAACTATCTGAACTGAAAAATGTATAGAAATGGTAACATGTGTTGCTATTACAAAATGTAAATAATAATAATAATAATATTGAATTTACCAAATGGTTAGTCTCTGGAAAACAATTCAGTTACCTATTGTTCTCTAAATATTATGAAATTTATGAAATTAATGTCAGACTTAGTGTGAACGATTATAAATTGCTAAGCAATCATTTTTTAAAAAAGGCAAATGCAATTCAATTATAATTATATTGTATTAGAGAATGATTTTCATTACATTATTACTTACTTTCTTATGTTGCAATAAAAGTCTTAGAGTGTTTACATGAATTCGTCCTATTCAAAATATTTCAATGTAAGTTTGAAATTCAATACGTTTCACCACGGAAAAACATTAATTACACCTTAAGAATCTATCCTGAGAATATATGCCAATCTTAGAGCTGCCTTAAGCCATTCAGAAATCGTTTTATTTAAGGATAAAGTGCTAGTATTTCAAGATTTGTTCAGTTATACAGTCGCAAATTATTTTAGTATTTTACGGATATTTACGATGTATATATTTAAAATAAGATCTAGTTAGCCTATTGAATGCCATAATTAAGGTCGGTACGTGAGACACACTGTAAATTGAGAAATAAATTGCTTCTACAGTACTTCGTAGTGAAATACATGAAAGAGGGAAAATTTTGAGTTGCGTGTTGCATTCAGGAAAAGTCGTTAAGACTGTGTACATTAGAGATACTACATTGAAAATGTGTTTAAAGAAGCTTTTATGAAAAAATTAGATTAACCATAAACGCCATTTGTCGAGATGTGCATATAAAATGCCTGTCATTTTCGGTTTCACTTTCCAAATACTAGGGAGCAAACTGTACACATAGGGCAAATAAAAGATATTTAGAAAAGAGGAGGGAATTGATTATTGCTCAGCAAAGCATCTGTTCATTGCCCATTCCGTTTCCGGAACAGAATGTGCTGAGAATGGAGTCGTTTGTGGTCGCAGATGCTTCTAGCTTTACGTGCAGCCGTTCGGGTTCCTGCCCGAAATGGCGCCGTACTCGTATTGGAATATCAATAGCGTATGCATGTTTAATACAAATTCCAGCCCCATGTAGGAGCTGTTCGTTATCGACTCTGTCTCCCACCCCTACTTTTGTCAGTGGCTGTCGTGTTCAACGGCTTTGCTGCTTTCGAGTGATAACAGCGTTCGGCGAAATCCTTACTTCAACACGATCAGCTCATATTGAATAATAATTTTTACATAAGAAACTAAAATAATATCTAGTATAGAACTACCATTGTAGAAATTTTGTTTATTCATAGGTTCTTGTTGCAACAATATTCCATAATGAAACATAACTATTTTAAGAACAGTAATTTATTTTTCAAAATAAAGAATTTTAACTTGATTATTGCTAATACTAAAGATTTTTCTAAAATATGTTCAGTAAACGATCCATTATTTTTCGAGGTTGTAAGTTCTTTGCCGGACCAACTACGTTTTTTGCAATTTGTTAATCATGTTGTTATACTGCGTTTATGAACATAAATATTATTTTATTCCGAAGTACAACTGTTATAATTTAAAATGGAAAATTTAAACAATTTTAATACTGAAAATTCAAGTAGGTCTGATAAATAAGAAATATGATTTCTATTTAAATCATTTATGATGCAAAAAGTTAACTTTGATACATTGTTAGCGTAAACATGGTTTTAGTTCAACATTTAATTTGTTTTGCATAGTAATCAAACTGCCTAATCTTATTCGTTTTTTATAACTCAAAAAAATAATAATCTCTACTGTGTGTTAATAAATGAGATTCAGTTTCAAAATAATTTTTTTAAATTAGTCATAGAGCCGGAGATTGTGTAAAACGATTAACAAACAGTCAAACTCGACAAGTTCTTGTAAATGAGTTAAACATCACGTGAAAGGGAGTCAGGAAATATGTGTAATTGGTTATTCATTACAGCTTCTAATCGAAGTTTACTAACAAGAACGTAGTTATATTTTTGTTCTGCAGTATGTTCCATGATTTTATCAACTAAAGGATTACATATTACTCAAACTTATATGCGTCAGCAAAGCTTACTAGTAACTTAGGAAAGGAACAGTACATTGATCGACATGATAAAATTGAGATTCACAGACTTAACGTCTTGCCATACGTGAAATACTTCTAGTATGATCCGTTTTTTTAGCAGTTACATATAAAACCCATCACAAAATTAAAGGGAGATAATATATACAGGCTGTAGTCTTTGCATCTATAAAAATCTCATCGAACCTAAAACACTGAACATGGCGATGGTGCGATTTAGTATATTTTGGGATAATTCTCTATTGATTCTATTTAATTACAATTTTTTTTCTTTGTGACAGGTTCCAAAATAACGATTAATTATAAAGTTTTACGTTATTTGAGTTTCAAAATAGGATCTTTGTGAGTCCTTAAAACTCTGGATTAAAAAGAATGATTTAAAATAGTAGCTAAATAAAGGACAGCTTGCAGAAACTGGATAGCGTCATTCGAGTAACTCACATCTATTCTATTAAACGAGCGTCAAAATGACTATGACAGTATTGAGTTAAATGCTATTAAATTATCTATCTTTAATCAAAATATTCAAAGTTTATGAAATAAAAAACTTGATGTCGAATTGTTTCTATCTCGTCAGGATAAAGTTGATGTTCTTTCCTTGACAGAGCTCTGGCAAAATAAAGACGATGCTAATTGTTTTGTTCTAGATGTTTATGCTAGGGTATCAAATTTCAGTCAAACAATAATGAAAAAAGGGGGGTCTTGTATTTTCATTAAAAACTAGCATGTAGAAAAGTGCAAAGATAGGCCAGACATTCGTAATCTCAGACGTGAATGTGTTTTCGAGTGCAGAGCAATTGAACTAACAACCGTTAATAATTGTAGAAATGTCATATTTTTATCAATTTATCGCCAACCGGGTAGCGATTGTGCGAGTTTTATTTCGCTTCTAGATTGTGTATTAAGGAAAATGAACGCGGAAAATAAGACTGTTATTGAGTGAGCCAATTCAACGTTGACTACCTCTGCGACCCTGAGACCATCCTACGGCATTTCCGTCTCAAACTTAGATCCCACTAGAGTTGCCTTTTCTGAAATTTGCATTGTGTAACCTTCACATAGATTCTTACAATGTTAATGTAATAGAAACAGGTTTATCCGATCACAAGGGTATATTAATGAACATAAAGAGTGAAATCATCTGCAAACCTAGCCCTAAAGACTCAGTACTACTTACTAGAAACCTTAACTGCGCAAAACTCAGAATTATCGCAAATAGACTAGAGGCCGTACAATGGGATTCTATTTTAGATGTTAATAAAACTAAGAATGCTAATGATATGTTCGAAACTTTTCTATATTATTTCTTATTAGTCATCAACGAGACAGCTCCACTTAAATTAGAGAATAGACCCAATACCAAAGTAAAAAATTGGATAACTAAAGGCATACTAGTTTCTCGCGAAAGGCTCTGACAAAAGAATAAATTTAAAAATATTAATTCTTCGCCACAATTCTTGACTTTCTTCCGATCTTATAGACGTATCTACAGGAAAGAGCTTGTAGCTGCTAAACAATTACATACATCGCAGTATATAGCAAACTCAAATAACAAAATAAAAGTAACGAGCGTCAAAATAATTAATTGTATTTGAATCTACACACAATTTAACACATGACATCATTTCCATGAGCCATGGAAAGTTTACTGGGATCCTAAGATTTGCGTCTGGAGTACTTACCGTGCTGGCTTGCTGGTAGATGTCTTTCAGGTGTCCGTATAGTGGCCGCGGTGAGGACGACGGGTTCGCTTCGGCCCTTGAGATTGTAGGAATAGACGCAAGCGTGGTAGCGCTCCCCGGGTGCGAGCCCCGCCACACTGAAGCTGGCAGAACCGGAGCTCACATTCGCCCTAAGGTTCTGCGAGTGAGCCTCCCGAACCTCCAGCAAGAAAGACTGTGGAAGACCACCGTTGAAGCCCTCGGAGCACCGCATCGTAAACGACGTCGTCGAAACGTTGCCCACGGAACAGTTGTGGACTTGGTCCGGCCGACCTCAAACATAAGACATTTAAACATTTACTAAGTACGGTATTGAACTGAATAAAGTATATACATATTGTAGAGACCACCAATGTGTAATGAAAGGATTTTTTATAATTTCTTTAATGTTTGTATAACGGTGTATTAATTATGGCCCAGGTATTATAAACAAAAGTCAGCGTGGCGTAGAATGTGGAGTGCTGGTGACGTATTATTGTCGGCGTATATTTGAGGTTGAAAGCTTGGACGAGAAAACAAGCAGTTCGTAACGAAATCCGACCGACGGCGGTCGTACCAGTCTGTTGTGAAAGACCGGCGAATGTGGTCATATTCAGCCTATGTAGAAAAATTAACAGTTATGTGTTGAGTCTGCGTATGAATATCCAGGACAGTAATAGATGTTGGATGAAAAAGTTTTAGAACGAATGTTGGAGACGTGACCGGTGGTCAGTTGGCTGGAAGTTTAGCAAAGTTAAACTGAAGTTATGGAGTAAGGTTTTGGAAAGTGATTTTAATTTAATGAGAGAAAAATAACCCAGCGGTGATTTAAAACTGATCAACATCGATACGACTTATTATCTCTGTTAATGTGGTTATTGTTCTGGTTTATGTTGTGAACATTGAATACCATGGCCTGTTAAATACAATTCTTTTAAATAAATACACCAGTGAAGTAATGTGTTACGATAATTTGGAATGTAAAAGAAAAATTCCATTGCAAACCTTACATAAAAATTGCGTACTGTCAAATTTATTAAGGTTTCCTTAGATTGTATATTTCTTTATATTTTTTTCTGTTAACATTTTTCTTGTAAATTAAATTAATTATTTTTGTAACACTTTTTTTTTCATTTGATTTGGTGATAATGGCGAATTACTGTAACTATTAGAGGCCCAATAAGCGGCCCTGAAGAATTAATTATTTCACTAAAAGCTGTGTCAATTATTTAAATTTATGGGAAGAATCCAAACTAAATGGAAATTTGAATTAAATGTTTTATCTGTAAGAGTTAATTGTTTAAATACATTTATAAATCCCATTAATTATCCACATCGTTCTGGCATTGTTAGTCTACCATTACAGTTTTTGGCATCATTTGTTTAAATTGTTTATTACATTAAATGGCACCGCAACGTGGTGGCTTTGTTTATATCATTAAATTGTTTATTACAATATATATTTGAAAATGTACTCTAATTTCCCTTAAATCAGTTCCTCAGCACTCACATTATTGTAATAATATCCGGAACGCACCATTTGGGATGGACTTTAACAAAGCGTTCTCTTGCTAACTATAGGTTTCTTCCCAGTGGTATTTACAACTATTGGAGCAGTAGTATGAAAGAAAGGGATTTTGTGCTCGTTGAATAAATACAAATTTTCCTCAGATATTTTGCTTCAAGCAAAAATTCTCAAGTAAAGTTCACCTTTTCCACCAACTCTAAAGCGGCGTTCTTGCGTTTCAATTCTACAATTGTACTCTCATTTTGAATCGTTCAGAGCCTACCTGGAGGTAATATGATATTTACTGACGTGTGCTAGTCTTTGAAGTGGTTGTTCCACTTAAATTTCTTTCTATAGAAACCTGGTTACTCATTTTGTGATACCTCAAGGTTTTGAAACAACATCACTACGCAAGCTGTATTCCATTTCATAGCAATTGATTCAACGGGCACTCGACACACTTCCTACCTCAGAGACCAAACTAAAGGATTGACAATTTATGGCAGATCAGGCATGATATAATTTATATTTATGTTATATGACCCTCTTATATTGCAACACTCTTCAAATTTCATAATATATACAAACAATTGACCTGTAATTACATGTCGAAGCAGATAGCTACGAAATATTCTCGAAATAAATTTTTTCATAATACGCAAATTTATAGATATGTACTTGAAAATTCTACTAAATTCGGTAATTATTAACGTTACCACTAACGCTGAATCTAGTCTTTAGTAACTGTACATATGCGTAATATAATTTGAAAAAAATTATGTACTGTACCTGACAGTTAAATATTGAGTTGCGTTATCATTTTATTAGCTCGTTAATAATAGTAAAAGTAATTGACGACAAACAATTTATGTAGATATTTACGTTAATTCTCTTTCTGTTTCTCTAAATATTCTTGTCGACAATCTACGATTTGTAAATTTAAATATATTCAGCGTACAGCTGCATCTAACTCTTAACTAATGAAGATCACTTAATTGCATTATACATGGTCATTTATTTTAATATAGAGGTAAAGATAATTTTATCCTCACGTTACTTACAAAAAATGTATAAATTTTAAAGAAACGGGTATCTGAAACCCCACTTCCTGTAACGTGTACGTTAAGGAAAACTGAGTAACGAGATTCTGGTAATATATTTATCAAAATTAAAACACAGAAAGCGGTTACTCGCATTTAAGTTACCATAGTTTCGTCAAGTTCTGGTTCTTGTTATGTAGATTGTTTAGGACCAGTAGAACCCATTATTATATTCTAATTTCCTTTCCTGAATTGTTAATCCAAATTTAAGACCTTTAACACTTAAATCTAACTCTGTAATATTGATAGTGGCCAACAGTAATTAGCTGTTCAACATTATATATCATTTAACATTTATGCCTCGTCATGTCACATTCTAAAACGAAAAATAAAAATTGAAATTTAATTTTCCATTTAAATAGCACGTTCCTTCCTCTTAGTAAATATTTTATTTACACATGAAGTGCAACACATAACTTTCAACACCGGTTATATGAAACTATACACATTTGCGTGAAGGTAAAATCATAATATAAGAAGTTTTATTGCCAGAGATGTTATGTAACAGATATTTATAAAACTTGGTTCAAGAAAGCTACTTCTACTGTTAATCAATATGCTAAATTTTTTAATTCTTGTATTCCATATTTAGTAATACACTGGTATCATTTTTATTGTACAATAATTTTTTCACGACCAGTATGTCAAATCAGATATACGAAATATTTTAAATTCTCAAGTTTCCAAATAATATAAGCTTTATCAGCCCGTTCTTTTTCGGAAAAAAGCTTTTGTTCAATGATGCACTTTTACCGCAGGTTAGTAACTTCACGCCTGTAGAATTTATATAATATTATCAGTTCAATATGTTATTATGTCTTTTAATTGAAGTACAAATAAATTACGATGAAATAATATTTATATTTGTGTGTGACTGGAAACACTAATATATGAAGTACTAAAACTGGGTTGAAGAAAATTAAAGACATATACTACATATTAGTCGTTAAGGAAGACTGACACTATCGAACATTCATGTTTCAAAGTTTTAAAGGAAAAGAAGTTGATCCATCTCTATATTGCTACTCATTACGGAGAGCCTCTTACGTTTACCAGAAAAAAATCATAAAAGAAATACCTCGTCATGTTATTGCGTCGGCTGCATGGAGACGGAGATGCAGCGTCCTTCTAGAAAACCCAACTCCAGTCATGGAAAGGACGTGGAACATGTACAGTGAACCCGGCCTCCTTAATGATGAATCCTCAAAAACATCAAATTTCGTCTATTTGATGAGATTAATACGTTTTTAGCACGAGTCGCGAACGCTGGCGGAGAGTTCTTCTTCTTAGGTGTTACCTCTGAGTAGCCAATCGACTTCTATAAGATTGTGTCTGTGTATGTTTATTTCGCGCGCATAATTTAAACTTCCTAGTTGTCTCTACTCCGTCAAATGCGCCACCCGACATCCTTCGTGACGCGTTATATAGTTCGGTTCATAAATTTATGATACTGGTTAACGTATTTATAGAATAAAACAAGTTTTCACGCTGATTTAATTGGCCTATGTCGCCCAGAAGTCTTATTGCAGTCGTTATCCAGAACAGCACAATAATACTTTATTTTCAGAGTAAGATGACGTGTTTTCGCTACTACTGCTTCATGTTTTTTGAATGATTTACAATTGACTGTATTGCATTCGGTTTCATCAACGACCTCTCTATTATTCGGTTATAGAGCGGCACCTGATTTAACATCAGTAATAAGTGAAGCCAAGCAAAGTAACCACTTGAAATCACATTTCCTCCCGGAAGATAAAGGATTTCGACTGAAAGTGGTCATTCGTTCCAAATAGGTCAATATCCATTAATTTATTTTGGTTTAATTATTAATACCGTTCGTTACTCAATTACTACCGTTTTAATAATATATTCTTAATTAAATACACAAGTAGTTACCAGCAGCAACTATGTGGAAGACACAGGGTGACTTCTGTCGCCCCACACGGTTGATGGCCCAGCAGAGCAGGGTCCCGTAGTCGAGCTCCGTGACGGGAGTGTAGGACACGTAGCTCACGGGACCTGCACGTGCTATATGAGCTGGAGCTACGTCCAGGTTCTCCGCCGAGTTGTTGAAGGACCAGCGGAAGGTGACGTTAGAAGGGTTCGCCTCCACCTCGCAAGAGATATTCGCTCTTTCTTGTTTTGCAACACCAATCACTCGACTCTGATTTGGCTTGCACGTAGGAGAATCTGAAACAAGTCACTGAGATTAGGGCTAGGCTTCATTTCGCTTACTACTACAATTTGAGACTGCTAAGTAGGTCCGAAATCAGTGATTCAATTAATTCCTAATCGATCAATTATTTCACTCTGGTTAAATTAGAATAGTTAGTTAGCCTTAACAAACTTAGTCAGTCATCATATGAAAATCATAGTTGTTTACCATGCAAGTAGAAAGTACTAATGAAAATATAAATTTTATTAATATAATTTTTATTTATTTACTCTATGATAAGAATTTTCAACGTATTATTACTGAATTTAATTTTGAATATGGTTTGTGACTGTATTTATGTTGCATTGATTTGTCATATGTTAGATTGGCTTCATTAAAGCCAGTTAAGTGGCAAGATATTAATATCTTGCCACTTAACTTGTTGAGCTATTCCTTAACCCAACCGCCATGATGATCTCTGCTGCGACGTTTGACTGTGACGTATCTTGGTGTTTGACAATAACTAAATTACGAGTTGATAGTCAAAAGTTTAAACAACGTAAAAATTAACAATTAATTAATTTTACCGACATACACAGAGGAATATACGGACTTATCATTTCCATTTGAAGTATCATCTTTGTGGAGCTGCCGATACATTGACGCACTTCTTTTAAAATAAAAAACGAGGTTACGAGAGGGCCATCCACGTCGTAGATTATTCACTTCAATACAATGGGAAAGCATAGAAAGTGGTAGAAGGGCCGATCCCCGCATTTTTTCTCTCTCTCATCAGCTCAGGACAATACTGACAAGAATCGGCTCACTGGTGTCCTTTGAAATCCAGAAATGTATTATGTCAGACGAAAATCTAATATGGTTCCGACGACTAAATATCCTCCACGGATTGAATACTGCGCGAATAATGAACTCTATAAAGTTATACGTCTTTCTTAAACATATAACATGTTTGGGTCGAGTATAAAATATTATTAGTGACTTTCTCAAACAAAACGGAGTCCAGCTGTGACAGTAGAGAATGAAAGTACCATGAATGCAGTGACAATTGGTTCTTGTTCTGTAAAACTTGATCAGGTAGTTTCACACACACACTCGGGCATAATCGATTAATAATAGCTTTTAAAAAAGACAAATATACAACTTTTATTATTATGACTGATTTGAATATAGAGTAAGATGGCCTGATGTCAAAATTTATTGACCTTAGAACGGAAATTACGATGGCCCGAGAAACTGTAATAAATATTATAACTAAAATAATATTGGCCCGGTAGATTCTGAGAACAATTCAATAAAATGGTTTTACTCACTGTCGTAATCTAAATCTAAACGACGTACCTCTCGAACAGTATTCTAAAATCTGTAACTTGCGAGGGATGTTCTCTCGCAAGCAGAACCTTGTAGGAGAGATACGAAGGGGCTACCTTTGGGGATGCCTTTTCGTCTCCGTTTTTCAACTAAGGTTCCCACAAGCCGAGGCACCTCGGCCTGTTCTGAGAGGTGTATGTTCCGGGGTCGCAGACCTTGGGCATACGGTAAGAGTTGTCCGCTATTCCTATTTGAATAGTCGGCCATCTGCCTCCTAAACCCGTCAAGGCACGGAGAAGGGAATGCTGCGTCCCCACAGCAAACTCCTCTCCCGCTATCGGTAGGGCGTGGGACAAATACCCAATGCCCGACCTACCAGATGCAGGTTTTTTCTAGGGTTTTCCCTACCGGGTAGGATCCTTAAAATATAGCCCGGGAGCCCTAGTTAACCCTTGGCTACCGTCCTCTACCCTTCCGCATCCCCCCTTTCAAATCCCTTCCTATGCTATTAAAGGGGAGTTGCCCAACGTGGATTACCCTCATGTAGTCTGTTGCCCTAAAAAAACAAAATCTCCTATGCTATTAAAGGGGAGTTGCCAAACGTGGATTACCGTCGTGTAGCCTGTTACCCTAATAAAAAAAGCTAAAATCTTCGACTTACAGATATCACACTCGCAGATAGTCTGTTCACTACAAGAGTAATTTAACATATCAATGCTGATAAAATTGAATAATTGGCCAGCTTCTTCCTAAACTGGTCGATATACGGAAAAGTAAATGCTGCAACCCCTCAGAAAACCCCTTCTACCGCCTTCGGAAGGGTGTGGGACAAGTGCATACTGCCCAACCTACCTGATGCAGGTTTTCTAGGGTTTGTCCTGCATCAATTTTAAACAAATGCCGGGTAGGATCCTTAAATTATAGCCCGGGGGCCCTAGTTAACCCTTGGCTACCTTCCTCCATCATTCCGCATCCCCTCTTTCAAATCCCTTAGTATGCTATTAAAAGGGAGTTGCCGCCATCTGGAGTACTCTCATGTAGCCTGTTGATCTAAAAGATTAAACAAAAATAAAAAATCGTCATGACCTAACAGGTTACTTTGCGTAAAAGTAGATTAATTAATAACGTAAAATTGTTAATGCACTAATAATGTTCCTTAGTTGAAATGGTATTATAACAATTATCGGACACTAATCGGGAGTCTTAGGAAAACTTGCCTCGAATTCAGATTCGAATGTGGGAGTATCGATTCTAAAAATATTTTCCTCGTAATATCGCTTCGTCGACTTCTATTTCGGATATACTATTTTTCATTGTTATATAATCATATCGGTGTGAAAACTGAATATCCTGAGTCAAATTGAATTTACGTTTCACGAGTTTATTCATTCAACCATAATTAAATTTACGTTTAACATGAAACACAATCAGAATTGCAATTAAATTAAAATATTTGGACGTATTATATGATATTGCATTATTAGTCAATTAATTATTTAATTCATCTTGTGCTTCAATTTATATCATAACAATTATACAATTTAAACTGGATCCGTTAAAAAAAATTGCGAATCATTTTGGTGACATTAACTGTTATCATTTTTATGCTGATTAATGGTTGTTATTTATTTGTAAAAAATATTCCTGAAATTAATGTTTTGTAAAAATTTAGATACCAACAATGAGCTGAGATTACTTGTTCGATAATATTATTTTAATCTTTCATATGCTGTTAGTGTCTGAAATAATTGCCATTTACACACAATTCTGAGAACTACATCTGATAATAATTAGGTCAGCGGTATCAATGGAATATAATTATATATGTTTCGACCACAGTGCATGTATACATTCAGTGACGATATAACGTCGTATTCATAATTAATTTTAATAAACCTCTCAAACTGATAAAATAATTTTCCCACCTCTGTTGATAAATATTGAAACCGTGAGTTGGTTAAACAATTTTACGGTCTACGAAACCAAAAAAAAATGTTTCCAAACGGTATATCTAAATTCCAGACCAGAAATATTTTTACAGTCTGGTCCAGATATGTTAAAGCATTGTTATATATATATATATATATATATATATATATATATTTAAAAATTATGCTTTATTTCCACTTAAGTCTCCGGGTAAGACTCAATGTTCGTTGCATATTACTCAAAATTTGTAATGAAAAGAATGGAATTCTCAAGAAGCGTTCTGATGCTATATATTAATGCCAATGACAGTCGAAATATATTTTATTGCCGTGAAAAACTCATTAAAGTTTTAAATTACTGAAATGGTGTTTGTGTGGGTAACCTCCCCGAATTAATTTTATTTCAGTGAGATAGAGATTACGGTGCTAGCCTATAGACTATGTAAGCACAAATTAAGCGTAAGGGGGGAGAGAAAAGCTGTTTCCTGTTAACGAAAAATGTTTTATTCTTTCACAGGAGGGTGGAAGTTATTTAAAACCGTAGGGGTCGTTGCAAGTCGGGAAATGAAGAAAGCTAATAGTGGAAAAAATTACAGAAATAATTTATCCCGAGGGCATGGTTCTGTGTTTAACTGAATGAAATTTATATGTGCGATATGAGGAAAAAAATCTTGCAGAAATATTTCCTTCCACTTACTTGAAACTAATGGTAAATATACTCAAAAACAATTTAATATGCAGTCTGTATACGTAACTGTATACATGCTACTGTAATTGGCAAATGGAAAAATTATTAATGACTCAAAACAAAAGACTTGTTACAAAAATAAAATATAAATATCTATAGCACACATGATATGCGATTCAGTATTAATATTTCTTTCTTTTCCAAGCGTGGTGAATTTATTTAGATTGTACCTTCCACAAAATAACGTGAATCTAGTCAATCATTTTGTGTCTTGAAATAATTTTAGAATGTTCATGAACATATGAAGTGTTAGACATTAAGTTTGAAGATATATTTCTACACACGTGTTACATGGAATTCCCGATGTTTATATAATAATAAGTCGTTTTGGTCTAATATTAAATACAAGGAATTTCTTTAAAATAATTGTAAAATTTAGTTTAAATAGTAAAACCGAGGAATGCAGCAGGTCGTAGTCTTACAACAATATTAAGAAATTCCTGGATTGAAGCCAGCCAATACGCGTGCAAGACGATCACATACAAACAGACATACAGAATGTACGGATCAAATACTTTAATGATTAATTTATGAATTGATAAAATCTCAAAATATAAATGAACCAGATATACTGAAAGCCCTAAGTGAAACATGACTTCATAACGGAAGTCGCGGAACGAGCAATAAATCATCAGTTCACAGCTACTCGCTGTTTTCTTCGTTTCTGAAGCTCTTCCGGCTGTACACTAACGCGTCGCGAGTTGAAAATATTGTTCTGTCAAGAGAAATAGAATTTGGCGTGAATATCAGGGATTTCTGGCTTCAAGTTTCGCAGTTTGTCAATTCGGTGAATTCCTCTGACTACAGACGAGTCCAAGGATGTGTACCACTACTGATGTTAACTCCCAAAAGAACTGTACTCTACTGCCACGTCTTCCGACTAAAGAACACGTCATCATGATCGAAGGAAATGAAGGAATCATAATTGAGGAATACACCAATCCTGTCGCAGGTATTGTGAAACCTCGAATTATTAGATTTGTATCACGTGTATATATCAACAGAACATGCACATTCTTGTCAACCATAGATTAAATTTAAAAAAAAATTGATAACCATAAGTCCATTCCCATCTATGATCAACAACTTCATGTCAGACAGCTGATCAATAAAAACATCAAAGATATTATCTCAAATGTATCATCCATTATTTCACATAATTTCCAAGTGCAATGCCAAAATAACTACAAGTTTATCTTTAATTAATGTCTTACGAAGACATGCGTACGTTGACACCGAACTTGTTCAAAGTCTTCTTCAATCGCTACTGGTATACAACGAAGAAACTAAATATAGAATATTCCTAACCACGGATACCATGATGATGCGTTTTCTTTACGAACAAGAAGGTCAGTCCCACACCAAAACTAAAGAATGTCCAATTCCAGAACAGTGTATTAGTAGTAACAACGAACCAACTGATGCTAATATACCGTTTCCCATCGTCAATGATAATCTCTTGCGAAGAGATCAGTGTAATTTCAGTCTGCCTTCAAGGATAACGAAATAGAACATCCTTCTGAAAAAAGCACACAAAATGAAACAAGAAAGTGGAAGGCAATCAACTAATCAAAAGAAAGAACGGCAAAACCCACCGTAAACGGAAACCAAAAATAAACCAAGAAAAGATACAACCAAAAACAATTGAATAAACGTTAGTGCCAATAAAATTCATTATATAAAATGAAAAAGATAATGTATCGCTCAATTTTAAACTACTCAAAATTTTTCTGGTAAACTCGTTTGGCTGGAAGAGCCCCATAAGTATAGCCAAAGATTACACTGAAAACATTGACTCTCTATTCGATATGATGAAGAAAACATACCTATTACTTTCCAAAGGATTGATTAAAGCGAGAATTACAACAGTAAAGAATGTAATCAAAGGTAAATAAAAACCAAGAATAATCAGAAACAGAAACTTCCGAATAAAACATCATAACATTGATGGATACCAATCTTCAATGCAATTTAAATGGTTTCTCCTCACGATTACAAAATCTACAAACGTACATAAGCAAATGATATATTTCCTACAAGGAAACAACTGATGGCTGATGAAACTTCATTAGTGACCATCGGATTTTGAGCTGTTGGGTCGTGGCGTGTTTGCCTACGTTTCGCCCGTAGGATCGAACATTATTACGAAAGAACGACGTCATAACTCCAATATTTAAGAATTATCATAAAATTACTAACATTTTTGTGCTAGTGAAAGAAAGGCTGGACAAATTTATGGTAAAACGTAGTATACCAATTACCGTGGAGAAACACCCTCCTTAAAAACACGAACGATATATTTGATTGATGTATAACATGTCCAGGCCATTGAGACGAACCAAAAAATAGCCCTGGAAGAGACATTGATACTTGTAAAGAGAACATTATTTCTAGAGAAGGAGGATATGAGAGGTAATTGAAATCCGTAAGAGACGCCTGTTATTTTTCTGCAACAGGTACAAAACGGAAAATACAATAGATTGGAATCAAGGTGACATTCAACGCTTTGTGGTGAGCTTAAGGTCAAATTAACTATTCATATGCGGTTTGTTGGGCGCCACCTGCAAGAATTGTTCTTGCAGGAAAGGGAAATATAATATTTAGTTAATAAAAACAAGAATTCATTTTATGAGAATTTATATAAAACGAAAGCTCTCCAGCCTGCCAGGGATGCATGTAACCCCCTCCCTTTCTCAAGATTAACCGTGGTTCTCCTCGTGGCAAACCGACGCGATACCCGGAAGCATGGAATGCGACTTACCAGGTCTGCAGCTCGGACAGGGTCGACTCCCGTTGGCGACTCTCTATCCGCAGCATTCGCAGAAGACGACCGGAGACGCACGTGCGAAATCAAAATCTTTCAGGATCAACTCTCCCTGACCACTCTCACCGACGGTCCAAATTAATCTCCCCATGTTCGCAGACTTCTTTTTCTGGCTCCTCAAAATCCCTCTCTCCTGGTTGGTCCTTGTGCTCACGTGACCCACTTCCATCTATTTTAGGGCCATACCCTCCCGGTCGTCTACCCCTTCCTTGGCCGACCCTGACCTTGCTTGCGGGACTTGCGAATTTTCCAATCCACCCCGCCATTGTCTTGTGTCTGCTGCTCGACCCCGGCAAGCCACATTCTCATGCTTCCAGGCAGTAATTTAGGCAACAGTTATAAAAATATTTGGTAACAAATCGATAACTAAAAGCGCACCATAGTTTACCTACATATATAAGCCGACAAACAAAAAAGGTGCATTTATTTTTTAGGATCTAATTCGATTGAGAAATTACCGCATTAGGTAACACACTTAATATTAAACAGAATTTTGAATACAGCTAACCAAAAAGTGTTGTTCTGTTTCAGGTACCACAAAGAGAACAAACAGGCCTTGAGTCCCATAAAAAATTTCAAGTGTCTAATCTTACTTTCTCTTTTCGTATCAGAATTTTAAGATTAAACGACGGTGGCATGTTCGATTTGGTCGCGTGTAGTTTTGGTTTTCGGACGGTCTGTGCGGTGGATGATCTCGTCTCCTTCGTCCTGGAACCATCTTCCATTACCATCGACCCTCTTCCTTCATCGTCACTCTTTTTACTTGGTATTACGTGACTGTTAGTATCTCGAAAGGGATCCCGATAAAATTATGGAATTATTATTATAACAGAGGATCACCAGACTTGGTCCAGCCATGATACACGGAGAAGTAAACGTGGTCCAACAACCAAATGAATAAGAAGAATAAGCATAATTTTAAGTACT
Organism: Zhengitettix transpicula; assembly: GCA_037074705.1. Taxonomy (NCBI): domain Eukaryota; kingdom Metazoa; phylum Arthropoda; class Insecta; order Orthoptera; family Tetrigidae; genus Zhengitettix; species Zhengitettix transpicula. The sequence continues at coordinate 90,616,421 of CM073590.1, forward strand.
TCTGAAGAAGTTGGTATTTAATCATTGAGTCCAAATTGTATACTACTCAAACAAATATGGGGTTAACAAGACTACATTTGAAGTAGAATGCGAGTTATGAAGTCAAGGAAAGATATAACTAAAATATCAATCGGATGACGCGCCGTGACGCCGAAGAGATTTTTATCCCTGAATATTGATAGTCAAAAGCGACGATGAGAGTGGTTAATTGAGAAACAACAATGACCATAAGAATATGACAACTATATTGACGGGCAAATTACGTACGAAAGAATTGTCGAGAGATATGTATCGCCTCAAAATTGGAATTAAGCGAAACACATCATTTTGAAAATATGAAAAATAAATTAATCTTATATATTGCCATTATTTGCGTTGCGAATAAACTTTTATTGTTTATCAACTCTATTAAAGATAAATTGATGTTAAAACTTTTCTAATTTTTCTATGCATATAGCTGAAACCCAGTAACTTTGCTCAATAATTGTCACTTTATAAAACGGCAGTAAAACAGGGCTCCTCGTTGAGACAGTCCTCAGATGTCTTTTTCATGTGATGATCCGACCATCGTTTTAGACGGAGCAAGCAGAGACGTCACCGGATTAAAGAGTAAGCCAGCTCGCGTCACTAATTGGGCTCGCTTCTTCACCCTCAGCGCCAGCTTTCGTCTCGAAATATCAGTTCCTCTTACAGAAAACTTTTATTCCGTGCAAATATACATTACAGCTGAATCAATTAATTCCAATTACTATTTTTTAGAGAAGAATGAAATTCACACTTTTATCAAGTACAAATGGACATCTAAAATTTTCAGACACATATTTCACGAAAAATATTTGCATAAAGACACAGATTTAAATCGCTGTGTTAAATTCTTTACAATTATACCCACTCACTAATTTTATGTTTATCAGTCCATGCTAACTTAATTTGTGTATATCAAATGACCTGTTTAATAGATTACCTAAGGATGCCCATTCCATGGCATTAAATATGATCAAAATATCAGTTAAAAAATGGTTAGTTGAAAATTCATGCTATTCATTACATGATACTTTTCTATGTAACCCAATATGGAATTTTAATTATGTATTTTCTGTATTTTTGTATTACTTGACACTTGCATATTGCTATATTCTGCTGTTTTGGTAATAAATAAATTGATTGGAATTCATTGATTGATATGGATTACATATTCAGAGAATATTTATCTTCCGAAATACGAAGTAACTACAATTGAAGTTTTTATTATCCCCTATATTAACTAATATCTAAAGTAAAAAATTAGTTTATATTATAAATTTATAAAAATATTTTTCTTAAAATATTAAAACATGTATCGAGAATGCATAAAAATCCTATTTTTTATCACGAAAAAAATTTATTTTCAAATCGAGAGGTTTTTTGTGATAAATACAACCAAAGAAAAGATTCGTTTTGCTTGTATACAAGTTTTGTTACATCCAACTTTTTTCTGTTTAATTGAAATTAATGTTATTCGAATAAACATGTTTAAAAACAACTTTTAAAAATAATGATTTCGTTTCCTAATGACGACTTAATAATTTACTACGAAATACGTTCTTTATCTGAAAAGGCCGTTCATATATCCTTGATCACAATAATATGTATGCATATGTAAGTCAAGATAAAATAATATCTATAAATTTGATACTGACTCTATGCAAAGTTGTATGAATTTGTTGAATAGTTATAAATAATAGAATCAGTCGAACTCCACAAAATGTTAAAATACATCATTAATCGATCTAAGGAATATACATTCTATTTATCATTAATCGTTTTGAGATATGTATGAGGACAATTATTTTTATTATTTTAAGACTTGTTTCAACCATTTATTTTCTAATAACGTAATTTCTAATAAAATCCAAAAACAAAAGTTATATTGTAACCCGGTAAATTGGTCCTAATTAAATTCCTGAAGTACTTGTAAGTGCAGAACTTGAAAGGTCTTAAGACTGTTTTGTAAAGTGTATATTAATTTTAAGTTAGTAAATTTTATAAAAGAAAAAATAATTGAATTTTTTAATATTGTAATTTAATTTAATATTTTGTAAAAGGTAAAACATAATTACTGAAAACTATACGAATACTAATAATATGTTAAAGGAAGTGGAAAAACATTGTTGTTGAAAGCGGCGTAAAGAACAATCGGTTGAAGGGAGAAGAGAAGGCCGCGTGAATTAATTAAATTGAGACGACGATATTGAATTGTGTTTGGTATTCTTTTGAATGGTAGAGCAGTGAAGAGTGTGATAAAAGCAGAGAAAGGTGTTTGATAATTTAAAGTTTACCAGAAAGATGTGTTTTCTCTCAGTTCACCCAGACATAAAGATGTCGCGGGAACACGCACGTGTAACAGGTAACACTTTATTAATTTTTTTATTTTGGCAGGAACTGACAATAATTATTCATCGGGTGTTTTAAAGTCAATAAATAACTCAATTGATTTCAATTATTAAAAGTTGGAAATATAATTACCTTTGAAATAACAACTTAAAATTCACGGTCGATACGTGAATGATCTTCCAGCAATATACAATCAAAAAGAAAGTCCATGCTAACTTAATTTGTGTATATAAATTTTCAATTGGTAATTATTGATTGTAATTTCGTAATTAAATTTTGTAGTTGTCTTGAACTAAATTATTTGATTTATAACCAAATATCAATTGATGGCGCCCAATTCAAAAAAAAATTTCCTTTAATAAGTACAAGTTAAATAACTGCAAGGGTTGATGGACGCGGTACAAAAGATTTATTTGCTAGAATCTTGATACGAAAATTATCAGCCCTATCATTTTATCTTTGTACGACCTTATCAAATTATTCTCATATTTCATACTTTATATTTATGTTTGTGTTTACTTACAAAGGACGTTCAGATAGAAAGGTCTGCTGTGTCCCGCTCCTTGGGAGTTTACGCCCACGCAAGTGTAATTACCGCCGCTAGTCCTCCCCACTGATTGAAGGACAAGACTTTGATTGCTTAGGATAACTCCCCGGCTAGCTCCAGGTCCCAGGACTTTATCCTGGAATGAAAAGGGAATCTAGTTTATCGCACTGACGTTGGCACAGCTTCAGAGAAGTACATATTCAGTCTGTACTCACATTATGCCGCCATTCTACACGATATACAGGAGGTTGAGCCCTCACGTGGCAGTCGAAGTACACGTCAGATCCTTCGCGAATGTTATCTTGACTAAGAGAGGTTCCAAGCTGTATCTGAACTTCGGGTATATCTGGAACAAGTAAATCAACATAATAACCTATTTTGACATTATACAATACATTTCAGGATACACATAAATACCCGGCCGAGATCAAATAAATTATCTGTTAAGAGTTTTAAAAATGTAACAATAAGATAGAGAGATATTAGGATGCTCCAAATGATTAAAAATAATACAGAGAAAATTTATCTAAAGGACAAAAACCGGTAGAAAAGTTTTACTGTTTTAATTAACAATGAAAATATAAATCGATGAAATATGAGCCGATTCCAGAAACCTATTCTGAGAAAAAAAAGTGTTTGTATTTAAAAATTTAATACGGTAATGTATGTAGTAGCATATTTGTTTGTTTAATGAAAACTTAAAATGGACATGCTTTTAGCATTCAGCTTGAATGCTGCCTATTCAAATTAAAAAGTAAATCGTATTTCTGTTCAAGATAGAACGAATTTCTCAACTATATTCGGTTTAACGATTTAATAATACGATAATTATAATACCAACAAAACTTATGTGGTCAGCATCCAGTAAAAATAATTTTAAAATATTGAAGAAGTCAAATCTTTGAATATGTAAGTCACCTAATATGTAGTTTTATTGTGCTATGCAACTAAGCTGGTGACTAAATAGTTACTATATCATTTGTCATTGACTTCGAGTAGTTACTTACATTAAATGTTAATATAATGCTGAGGAATTCTTCATTTTCCTATTCAACCACGCTCACTTGAGAAATACGTAATGAGTGAAGGAAGAATTAACAAAATATTTTTCGGTATTTGACTCATGAGACGGTGAATTAGGAAACGAGGAGAAGCTAGAATGATGCAAATCATAACATCTTGAGAAACATTCCGTAGGTTTTTTGATCGTTACTGATAATACAGTAACATGCTACTCTTCTTCCGGGAGAACAACCACAGGAATTGTTTAGTTTCAGCTTTAAAGAAAGGCACTTTTTAAAATTCTCGATCCCAGTGTCAGTGGCATGTGATGTGATGCTCCAATCATATACATCTCGCAACAATCGGATAATTCAGGGGATTTGTTAAAGTCCACAGGACAAAATAAGAGTGCAAAAGCTAGTGAATACTTACTGATGTAGTGATCATTTTACCTTCACCTATTCCACTAAATCAACCAATCAAACCTAAACGCATGAACAAGAGTTGATGAAATGTTTGCTCATCGTGACCTTTTATGTGTCCCATGTGATCACTCGAACCCTTTTTGGCGATTCAACATGGCACCGACGCACTTGAAGAATTTCCAAGAATGATTCATTTATATTCACGTTACACTGTACTCTGCTTTATTTCACAACATTTTCTTCACCTTCTGGTCGTTCCAGGATCCACTGTTGACCGCTTCTGTGGACTACACTACAAATTCCTTGTGCCCGAATGTAACATTTGCGATTATCAACTTCAACTGGATTTAACCATGATCATCTACTTTCATGAGGACATACTGTCCTTACAGATTAATTACTTTGTAAAAGCCTCGTCAATTCCAACAGCCAACTAAGTGTCCCAAAATAACATTCTCTCTTTCTTCACCAGTTGCAAAAATTCTCACTTCACTCCGCAAAAAAAAATAATGGAAGAAACTTTGTCGCTTCACAGTGCAGTGATTTGTCGTCATTTATCCTGCACAAGCATATAACTCTTAATAAATAAAAATTACTATAAATCTGATGTAAATTAAACATCCTGAACATTCATATGTTTTCAATAGTCTATTATAAAATAAAATACATAATCGTATTCCTCATTATCCGATTACAGCGAAATGACATAATTTATGTTTAATAAAACATGGACTATCAACCTCTCTGATAATAAGAATTATTTTAATAAGTTTTGAGGTAATATTCAAATTGAAAAGTTATTAATATTTCACAGACATATAACTTTACTTTTCACAATGAACAGCCCGTTTTACGAGCCTTTTATTTCAATTAAGACCTATTGATAAAGCATAATTTGCATTGTACTTTAATTATTTGTATGGGTTCTACAGTGAACTCAAGCTTCCTTTGTAATTGACTTCTCCATCAAGTATACCTTGAAATCAGTATCTATTTACGGATATTTTTTCATTCTAGAATTTTAGAAAGGAGAGTGTTGGCTCCAGTTACGAACCGCTATTTGAATCTCACTACACTTTGTAAGGGGAGACAGATTACTGCACTAATTTTTTTAAAAACATAGTTTCCTGGAATAGCTGATAGTTGTCATTTTTTAAGCAATGTTTTATCGCGGACACTTTAAACTACCGCGTGAGGATTTGAGATCGACTCAATGGTATATTTGAGCACTTACAGTGTACCTGAAGTCGCCAGTTGTCCTCCAGCACGTCACTGATGATTACAGTGTTCTCCGCACGACAGACCAAAGACTTGTCAGCATCGTCCTTGCTCACAGGGAACGACAGCGTACTTGTCGTCGTGTTGCCGTCGTTGGAAGTCTGTGGGAGAAATCTCAGTTGTCAGTCAAGGGAATAATTCAATTACAAATCAAACTGTATCTTCGGTAGAAACTTAGAAGTAACAGTTTGCCAAGCGAGTCCTATGAACGCGAAAGATCTCTTTTAACGCATCAATTCAGGTGAATGTTTGCGTCGTCATGCGTCATGTTTTATATGATAATAATCCGTTTAGGGAAAACATGTTGCCCGTTTCCCTCAAATAAGGAACAAAATGAAAACCAAAAATTATTTTATTTCACAAAATATATTTTTTCCACGAAATATTTATTGAAAAATTTCTTGAGACCGTGTTTGGTATATATTGTGTATATGCAAATGGAGAATAACAGTCATAAATCCTCACTCTATTTACTCACTCTATTTATAAAAACATTATAATATATATTTATTAAAAGAATCGCCAATAACAAAGATTAAATGAAAGGACGACTTGTATGGAATAATTTTTATGGTGACTGTAAGTGATAATTAAGTTCAGGAACTTTTTTTAAAATTTTATGTTGCATTAACGGTTAGGTCATTAGCGACACATTACATAGGATACATTTACATAATATAAAGTACAATAGTTAATTGAAAGTCGAGGTTGCATTTGTTGGGGCTATTTATTTTTATTTTGATTGATATAGACTCTTAACAGAATAATATTCAGGGAGATAAACCACACGCAATGTCACATAGTAAAAAAAGTAATACGCTGATGTTTTCGACCTATTTCTTCATTATCAGTATTATTTTAAAATTTTAGCCTAAGAGACAACAAAACGCTTTCCGACCTGTTTCATTGTATTTGTGCATCATCAGCACTATTTTGAAATTTTAGTCTAAGAGATAACAAAACGCCTTCCGACGTTTTACATGATTTTTATAAAGGAGTAACCTTAAGGCTAAAATCTTAAAATAACCAAATTGTTTCGAAACCTTCCTCTTCTTAATTTTTTTTAACAATATACGAGCCAGATAGTGCTTTTTCTCCTTGTATTATCATTTTTAGTTACATATAGAGAAATTTTACCATTGTATTAAAGTAAAATTTGACTTCTTACAGTGTTAACCATTATATTACACCATCACTCATATCAACCTTATCGTTAAATCTTCTGGATAGATAAGTGTTCCATGCAAATGTTTGGACCAAAAATAAATTTTTCACGTATCCTACTCCAGCTTTTTTTCCTACTTATTCTGCACACATTTATCTTTATAAACAATATTTTTTATTTTATTTATTTATTTTTCGACGACTACAAAATACTGACGTCCATGGGTTTTCAGATTAACAAACTTAAGGAAAATTACAATTGTCTTTTAGCAATATTTCCAAACGTATGTATCCGTAATCTTTATTGAGAGCAAAAATCTTTATGAATTCATGTGTATACTTTAATGAATTATTAACACTATGCATTCTGTATTCCGTTCTTTCAGTGCGATGAAACTAGATTCCTTTGTAAGTTATCTAATTAGTTTTGAAAAGACACGTTGTGAATAATTACATATCTGAATTACTATGAAGTTTTAAAACCTTTATGTTTACGGTAGATATTTTTCTGCAATGGTAGTGAATTTTTGCGAAATTATCTTTAAAAACAAAAAAATCGAAATTAATCGCTCTTAAGAAAATTCAGGACGGGTTGTCAATTTTATAGGTGGAGTATTTAATTAAATTATAATACATACTTACTATACGTTATGTAACATTTTATTTTGCAAATTGTTTTGCACAATTTATTCACTTAGCCATGATTTTCGCAAAAGTTTTTTCTCCCTCCAAATTGCACGCATGCGTGCGCTTTAAATTCCTCACATTTAACAGAAAGGAATGCTACGGCACCACCTGTTTGCAAGCCGTAAAGAGTAGCAAGAAGCTCGCATTAGTACGAAATGAAAGCTACTCCCTTCGCGAAGATATGTATGTGATAGGCCACTTGTCGTGATATATGTCCAGGCCTTCCTTTATTATTCCGCTACTTGAGAGCCTAGAGTAGCCCGGTTTACCTCGCTATATATTTTATGCAATTTAATTATGGAAGGGGGGCTGCATGCCTTCTGTAATTAAGGGAGCACTTTACTTCGGTACCCTTCCTCCTTCCCTTTTGTAGGGGAATCGCCCTACCAGAAGCTAGCGGAACCCGTATATCTACCGCTAGATGACAAGAATGCCTCGCAAGTGAAGTTTCATTACTAGTAAGGGGCTCCTCGTTAGTGAACATATAATTACTGGTTTAAGTTGCGCACGAGGGTAATAAATAAGACCACTGCGTCGGCTCTGCAGTAAAGTTACCGTGACGGAGGCCAAAGTCTACGTCATAACGTGCTCTTAACGGCTCGGTCCTAAAATGTGCACGAGCCAACTTCACTCAGCCGCCCAACCTGGCGCCAATCTGACGGTCAGCTTCGACTTGTGTGTTGCCGACGCACTACGCCTCTAAAAACCCCTTCATCTCAGACGTTAATCTGGTTCACGTTAGTTAATAAATAAAAGGGAAAATATGGAAGACTGTACATAAATACCACATAAGAACAGATTGTAAACATTTGACTTTTTCTGCTGACCTCGTAGAAAATGTAGTTCTGCATAACGTTTAATGTACACCAAAAATTGATATCATAATTCTACATCGATTGGATTTATTAACAATATTCATTGTAAAAGTATTCATAAGATTAATTTATTTCTGAAATGAAAAAAATTTACGTCTGATTGAAAATTAATAATAAGAAAGATAGCCGACACAACTGCACTCGTCAGTTGACAAAACTCTAGGCTCTTCTTAGTACCTGAAGAAATGGATGAGGATCCCAGAAACGTTGTGTATTATTTATATTATCACTTATTTTGTCTGTATTTGGCTCTGTTTCTTATTATTATTTTATTTCTTTCCTGAATTTTCGAAGGCAGGTAAACCATTGTTCCTCAATAAGCTGTTTCTGACCTTCCTTAGTCTCATTGTCTTTTACAGTCAATTAGAAATATGTAAATCGTGTTCAAATCACGATTACGTACTTTCCTTATAAAAGAAAAATTACTTATTCCCGAAGCAACTTGTAGTGTATAGGAAAATAATTACCGTTTCTTTGGAACGATCGAGCCTTTTCTTGTCCAACCACCAGGTTATCTTCGCAGGAGGCCTGGAACCTGACGACTGGCAGAGCAGATCGTAACGACGTCCTGCGGATAACGGCTGACTCAATCCCAGAAGACGTACATCCAGCGGCCGCACTATGGAAATAAAGAAACATTTCTCAGAGTCAACGTCTTCTCAGACAAGAGGGTTTGAGACTTCCTTCCAGACGCCAACGCATCACAGGTCTTGAAATATGTACATATATTCACATTGATTTCGTGAAGTCAGGTACAAGAAAGTTATATAAAATTTAACAGAATTTTTCCGAAGGACGGTTACAAATACATACCTATGTATTAGACATCAGAAATCAATTTTATTCGTAAATATTGGAAATTTAAAAATGCTAATGAAACTTCTGCTAACTTGCAAAACTACATACGTTTCTGAATAAGAAGGTAATACTGAAAAATAATTCTAGGAGTATGTGAATAAGTATTTATTAATTTAGTGTAATTGTGAAGGAAAGTATTTGAACAGGCGAGAAAGTCGTAGTTAATATTTTAAATAATTATTACATTCCGCATGTAATGAATTTAGAATTCCTCTCTGAAGTGTCTAAGCGCTGAGTCTAAATTACTGTATTTAAGCAATTGTAGAATCATAGAATAACAAATATCTCCTGAAACATTCGAGGAACTGATAAGGAAAATTTCCGGGAAAAATAAGTACTAAGCAAATTCAAAATCGTTAATACACATCGATGAGGTTAAATGTAGATGATAGTAAATTAAATTTCCAAAGAATTCGATGTTCTAGCTATCAATTTTGTCTCAAAAAATTAAAATATACAGAAATTGATATATTATTTATGGATTTATTTATAGTCGCATCGACAGCTTTGGCTATTAGCCACACGTTATGGGAACTCATTTTTATTTTACGGGGGACTGATTTGACGAGTTTCTTTCACGCACACGAACATTCATGCTCTCTCCTGGATTCGAACCCGGGATCTCTGTGATGCGTGACAGTCACGCTGACCCTTGCAGCACAGGAGGTCGGCTAATAAACTTAATGAATTGTATACTCTCAAATATATAACATTTTAAAATTTATTGTGCATCTGAGTGTGAGATTTAATTAAGATAGCTTGAATAACATTCCGGGAAGGTCAAAAACGCTTTAAAATAAAAATAAATCTAACAAAATTGATACATTTTAAAAATCGAGTTAAACCAAAAATTTGAAGCAAAATAAATTAATTTTGATAAGAATATTTGTATATTGGATGAGAAAGTAATGAAAGTGATATTGGTCTTTCAAATCCGGCCAAACGTATCTTAACTATTATAGATATTATTTCCAAATATTTAGTTTATTACTAATTTGAATTTATAATAATTATTTTCCAAAACCGACCGAGCCATCTTACGTTGATCAGATTATGTATGTATTTTAAAATACGTTGTAGTAAAGGATTATTTGATTTTCCGTTGTTTAGTTAAATATAAGTTGCATGAAATATAGAAGCTAAAAGGAAAAAAATTGTATATGGATAGTAAGTTGAATTGGAAGAAGCAAATTAAAGTCGTAACTAATAAATGAAGATAAGATATCTATGAAGTTCTAATGACAAATTTCAGTCATGTAAGGAAAATAAAAATTTGTTACTTTGGATATTCTCTCTTTTTAATGACATATGCTAAACTTTCTAAGAATATTTCGACGAATAAGAGAGTTTTATTCTTCAGGATATGGTTATGAGATTAATGAGTCAAAAATATCTCCAATAACATCAGGCACAGGAAATATTTTATGTAAAGAAAGCAATTATTCTTATACCTCATTATATTCTACCATTATGCTGTTTGTTAAAAATAATTTCGACATATTTACAAGAACTTCAGATGTGCACATGTTAGTCAAGCAAAAAATAACTATAAAGGACATATGTAATATAATGTAATACTATTATTACGAATTACGAAAACGTTGCTGTCTCTCTTTTCATCTACTAACAATAACACAATTACTCGTTAGTGACGTGTTTTCTACAGAATGCGTGGTATTGTTTATGGTTTATTCAAAAGCAACTCTCTCAGTATCACAAGGAAGTTAAAATTGTAGGCCTGGTTCGGAAGTGCTACGATTTTCACTCTGAATTGCTGTTAGCATGCAAAGGTCCAATCTCTCTCCAAAAAAAAATTGTGAATGCTCTCAAGGCGGGAAAATGCACGAAAGGGAATGCGTTACAGGTTTCCCCATTAGTCACGCATTATTTCAATTTCGTGTAGTTTAAATTTTTTCGTAGTACATCCAATCATTATTGCCCAATACTTTATAAACGTAATGGCGCATATTATCGAATAATGAAAACATATTCAGCTTCGCTGTCCAAGATTAAGCTCTACCTCGACAATAGTTTTTAACATTTAATTAGGTTTTTCCATTATTGGAGAAGATTTATTTAAACAAAGCCTTGTACGTTGTCGGGTTTTAGAGAGATTATTGTTCTGAGTGGATCCATAAGACTTCCAGTTATGTCGACAGTGGGTTATCATTGCGCCTTCTCCATCCAAAGAAAAAACATTAGGCTATAAGACGGAGAAACTTTATTGGGTATACATGGCACGATGCCAGGACACGTTGAGAAAATCCTTTCACATTCATCGAATAGTGTTAATTACAAACCGCAACCATTCGGTAAGAAACCCGAATACGTCTCATTCAATTGCAGGGAAAAATTGTAATATTTTATTACAATATATTTAACAATTGTTTGTTCTTACGTGTAGCAAATTTAATGGTGTGAAAATTAATTTTACTTTGCTACACAAGCAAGAATATGAATCATATAATTTTAAAATATATCCTGTTTTAAATATTAGTGTTGTTCCGACCTGTGGAAAATTACAGGTTTCTAATTTTACTCTCCATTCACAGTAATGAGCAGGTAACTAGCCTCATTTAAGTTATATTTTTAATATTTGTGAAAACAAGCATAAAAATTACATAAACATCGACTAACATATTTGTAAACATATAATTTGGAAAAATGATATAACGCGCTTTCTGTTTCGGATACTTACAGTTCATGTCAACAAGGACAGCATCTTCCAATGGAGGTCTGCGATGATTATTGTAGGCCCTGCACCTGAGGCTGGAGTGGAGGTCTGCCCTGCTGAGGGCCCTCATGGACACTTCTGCTCGAACTCGGCCCCCGGGCATGGGCACTGTGCTGTTCGAAACAAGATGGTCATCGCGGTACCATTCCACTGTCGGCGTAGGTCTCCCTAAACCAGAAACATTTTTCTTAATACAATATTTATATTATTGTATAGTTTTTTAAACAAAGAAACTGTCGTTCTTGTTGTTAGGCCAATTGTCTGTTTTAAATTAGGAGACCGATGGAGGATAGTGCCGCGACGAGTGTGACCTTGAATCAACCGATCACAAATCTTGAAATAAAGAGGCATTGCGGAACAACAGCGGGTGTTACTCCACTGTTTTGAGTGAGTTGTATAAATCGTGTGTCGTACGGGGCATCAGTGCCACTATTCACACGGACACACCAGAAGACTTCTTAATTAAAACGGATTATAATTATTTTTATAATCAATCCGCACCTAGCGTAACAATCGTGATATGTAATCGCTGTTATATCTCAGAGAATGTTAAATATTTTCTTGTGAATTTTTCATGTAGAAGAATACTGTGTGAAACACACTCGTCAAGGAAAATATAAACTTTCACTATAAATATATAAAAGAGAAATTTAAATAATCGTTACTTATCATTAATATTTTTTAATACGCAGTAATTCAGTGTAATTGAATTGTAAGAATACGGATCAATCAAATTACATGTGTTTTACCGTTGGATTTAGCCAAAGATGGATGCAATGTGCAGGCCGAAATAACAACTACCTTTTGTAAAAAAGGTTGAATCGTAAGAATGTCTTACCTTTTAATAAATGTTTTTACAGAAGCCGAGTGGAATTCATGCTGAGATAAATATTTTGATTTTAGTTTAATAATTTTTTTAGCGTAACCGGAAGGTAATCCACGCGGTGACAACGCCTCTTTAATAGCATAGGAAGGGATTTGAAAGGGGGATGGGGAAGGGTAGAGGAAGGTAGCCAAGGCACATGGGCTATGGTTTTAAGGATCCTACCCGGAATTTACCAAAAGTAATGCAGGACAAAGCCTAGGAAACCCTCATCAGGGCATTTGGCAGTGAATACAGAAATAATATTTTATTTTACGGTACTCTTGGAAAACTGCCGGTAATCTGTCATTTACTTTAGAATGATGGTGGCATGAGAATACGCAAAGTCATATCAGCTTTGCAATATTACAATTTTTTATTTGTCTAATTTTCGTACAATTTATTCTAAATTAGAATATATATATATATATATATATATATATATATATATATAATATTATTAATTTCATTTACAATAAATTATATCGATAATAAATTATATAAATACAGTAGTCAAATTATGAGAAACTAATCAACTGAATATAATAATAAAGTTTTACTTGCCTCATTCTTAATGATCTAATAATCGATAAAGCAGAAATTCGAAATGGAACATTTAAATTGAGAAATAAACCGTTTAGAAATATTGAGGTTTCTAGATATTTTCAACTCATTTATTAGACGTAATAATTATAATAAAAAATCTCAATCCAAGTTTGAGTTAGTACACTCGTAGTAAAATGAACCTGACGTTCCTTCCTGAATGCAACACCCAACACACTTATCATCCCGATTGATTTTTTGACACATTACAAGGCGGCTATCAAGTATCCTAATCTTGATATTAAATAGGATTCTTCTTTACGTAATTAAGGTAATAACATTAAGCCGTAAACAGTCACCTAGATGAGTATATATTTATTGTTCCGGAAGCTTTAAACATTTTGTAACATTCGTGCTACAGAAATGTTAAATCCTTACAAGAATGATGTTTGAATTTTCTTTATATAAAAAAATAAATTATTATTTGAAGTAAAATGAAAATAAAGAAATAATACAGGGATTCATACGGTTTGGTTGATAAATCGTCAACGGTTTCGGTGCACAAGCTTAATACTATTACATAATACAGTGATCTTAACTATAATAAAACAAGTCAATATTACAATTGAGCTGAAATATAAAAAGAATTAAATTTTCCTCTTCTCAAAATCATTGTTGTCAATAAAATGCGAACAAGAAACCTAAAACCTCCCAGATATTTAAACATCTGATGGTTTAGTGTTAAATTGTTAGCTTTCCGCTAATTGACGAATTATTATATTATCTTAGAAATTAGTTTTAATTTTTTCTGTTAGGTATGGTGTATATTTTTAAAATAAAAGGGAAGTGAATTACCTTATTATGAGAAGATCTATTTTGTGTCATAACAAATCCAGTCCGATAAATATGCGGGACAAAATAAGTCGTGTATGTTGTGTTTATATTACACTTTTCCGTCTATTTCCAAAAAAGAGAAAACAATAAACGATACATAAATGTAATGATAGTTATGTTTCATGTACGCAGAATATGAAGGCAGAAATAACTTTCGCCCGTAGGTATTATTGTGCTCTGAATCTGAGACTGACGTTTGGTTTGTATAGCTTGAATGAGTTTTGTGATGTTGTTTCGTTTGTGTTTTTAACTGGTATGGGACCCACAATTCATAAATGAAGTACGCGGCTGTAGTCAGTTGTAAAAGAATTTAGCGTAGCCGAAGTAGTTCTTTTAATGGAAATCAATTATATTTCTGGCGGATAGTGGAAATATTGGACGGCTACACTACACCCACTGGCTAAACATCGAGTCACACTGGCCGTGTCCAAATGCAAGCCTTCAGTCCGATGTCTATCGCTTCATTGTCGCAAATGGGAAGCAGGACTTGAAATATATTTCATTGTTGTCATGTTTGGAGAACTCCAATAGCTATTGTCTGAGCTTCTTGGAATTCCATGGTAATTGTACGGAAATTCAAAAGAGAGTTTCAATATCGGTAATGATAGACATTGTTGATGGTTAATTTCGTAAAAATAATAATTTATTAACAGAAACATTTACAATATTTTTACTAAACCTCTAGAATTAAAGAAATTTACTAAATTTGATTATTATAATTATATATATTTCAAATTAATGACATGTTTATGTATTGTATAACAATTGCATAAATCAGTTATTTGTGTTCGCGTTTCATATTCCTTTGTGTTTTATATGAGAAATAAATAGAGATATTTGTATTATATTCATTTTTACTGCTTTGAGGTTTGAACATTAATATATAATGATTTTAAACAATACTTATTATATTTCTGTTATACCACAATTAAAAAATGTTAATGATGAAGTTAATGAAGAAATGAATATTGTTAGCTGCGCAGCCCCTGAAGGCGCGAGTTCTTTGACGCTCAGGCTGCTTTCGCATTTGGTGAGGGACGTTTGTGCTTTGACATTCGTTTAACTTCATTCCGAAAAATCAATTACGTTTGTCGCAATAAAACTTCTGAGAATGACACGAATATTCAAATATTAGCCTATCTTAAAACCGTGGTTGTGTGATACACAAATAATATAAGTACGTTAATGTTTATTTTGCATTTGCAAGTTATAAACCGAATTATTGTGCCTAATTTTATTATATTATTCAGAGTATTTGAAAATATTTCTATTCAAGCGTTAAATAATAAGTTTTGAATAATTGGCGTATTTTTATAATTCAGAATGAATATTAGTAATGATGAATATATATCAACGCAATTTCTTAATAATGAATCGCTATATGTATTGTCATCCTCCACGTAGAAATGAATTTTGTTTTACTTATATGTAACTAGCTGAGTGCTCTGCGTTGCTCGGCTATTTATTTAATTTAGCCTGAAGAAGATATTGATTCTACACTAACCTCTTGCTAAACATTTCATTTAACCCGCATCAATAGCGTCAGTGTATGGAACATTTACCAATTTATTTCCCCTTCCCGACCTAACCCTCGGCATATAACTTCTGACTAAATGACTGACGGTACTTTAAAAACTCGGGAATTCTACTTCATAAATTAACAGTGTCTATAAGTTAAAGACTTAAAAGTGAAAAGTATTCGCTAACTTAATAAAGTTTAAAAATTCTCCCGGTATCGTGAAGGAGTAAAAATATATAATCTTTAACTAAACAGAGACAGATTTTTAACTGGAACACTAAGAAAGTCAAAAATACACCCATTACGTTAAGAGGATCAAAACAACTCCGGGTAGCTTTTTGTCAACCACGTCCACAAAAGTACTATAAAAGTTCATTAACCACCATGGGTAATACGAAAATTAAACTCAGCGACTCCGATAACTCGTGAATCGACACCATTATAGGTCTCTATTGCATTATTTTTTATGTAAACCCCTTCCACCACCATCCGATGATGCTTCTCTCTGTTGCCTTCTGGTGTTGAAATGAGACACTTAAAAATAATAGAATAACACTATCAATTTCAGCGACGCGGAAAACGTTTTATTCAACACTAATAACAGCCGTTTAGAAATGTTTTTTAATTCCACCTCCTCCACCCAAATTCCTAGGGGCTGAACTAACCTGTCGGGTAATGCCAGAATTAAACATACTGACTTCCATAACCTCTGATTCAGTTGTTTACGCATTACTTTTATAATATGCCTTTTAACCTCATCCTCAACGATCCCCCACACAGAGGGGCAGAACTGCAGCTTAACTAACATAATGAATTTCAGAATTAAACTAACTGACGTCTATAATCTTGGATTTGGCACCAATGTCGGTAGTTTCGCGATTTTTTATATAACGCACCCTTCATTAGTGGTGCTGCCTTCCCATGCTGTAAAGGGTTAAAATTATACACTAAAGACATCTGAAAGAGAAACTATTAATCACATCGACCCCGAAAACTAATTACTTGAAGTTAAAAACTGCCGTGTTAGCATTTTTTTTTAATTTCTCTCCCGTTCACCCCTTGGGAGATTTCTAAGGCTTCGAAAAGCAGGTGAATAGGTAAAAAAATTCAATGATATGGCAAATGTTTGGTTATATAATTTTTTTTTCCATGTACTCTTATTCTCTTCAAACAGGGTCTTTACGAACGAACGGTAAAGCCAGAAATATATCAAAACAAACTCTGATTTTCATAGATAGCAACAGAAACCCCAAGACTGTAATGTTCTATTTCAAGTCCTTTATTTAATTAAACGTTTAACACAAACTACATTACTTGTGTTCAGCAAGACATTTCTCTCAGTGTCCACGCGGGCTCGTGGTAACGTGCTGATGTTTTTCAATAATTTTACCACTAAAAAATCTTTACCTGGCAAAATTTTGCAATTTTATTTCTTTTATTTGTATCGTCTTGTTTCACCTTTTGCACGAAGCCGAATCTAATTTTCTCATTTATTTATATATTATTCAAATATAATGCGCCAATATGTATTGGTAGGGTCATGGCCTCGCATCACAGAAGTCTCGAGTACGAATCCAAGGCATCAAAGAAACCTGGATTAAGCCAGAAAAAGACTCACTGACCACGCACCGCTCCAAAAAAAAATAACTAATACTTGTATAGAGACGACACCTGGGATTGTAAAACATCGTTCCGTATATAAACCTCACAAACAAATATCAAACAATATGTTTTCCTTGAGTAGAGTATGAGAAACTTGCTGGATACCCGGTATTGCCCGGGTTGTCATTATTAAACTCAGCAAAATCGATAAATTCGGATTTGATTCCAATCTCGGTTATATTTTCGATATTTTTTTAAAGCCCCTCCAACCTTACCCGTACCATTCGGAAAGATATTGAAATTATACAAAAGAGTTTCTGGAGAAACACTACCTACTTCATTGTCCCCCAAAAATTTTCTTGCCGAGATTTTATCGGCCGTTTTAACAAGTTATTAAATTTCCACTCCAGTCAATAGGAAGGAGGTGGTAGAAGTGTTTGTTTCCGGTTCTAAAGGAACTCGTGTATGATTGGTCAGATTCGCTCCTCGAGTGTATATTTGTATGCGGAACATACACACGTAAGTCTATTTTTTATTAGAAGAAGGTGTACACTGGACATTAACATTCCACAGAATTTATTGAACACTTGTGTATCAATAAAGATAATATATTAATTATTTTTTGAAAAAATTATGATAGTTGTGGTTCGCTTTTTATTAACATTTACTGAAATTCAGAAATATAGAAGTACAGGAATAAACTCGGAGACCAAGAAAATCCCTATATCCCTATATCTATAAATTATGCAATTGGACTCTAAATATGATAGTCAACGATAGAAATCAGTAGACAATTTTTCCTAGTGTGACAAAGTTCCCATTTAATAATGTTAAAGTTTAAGAAGTAAACACGTATACACGTATACACGTTTAATATTTTTCATTAACAATAAATATTTTCGTTATCCTCTCGAAAAGATTATTTAAATGTGGAATTAATTATGCCTGTTTTTGGAAGTTTATGCGTCATTTAACATTTAATTTTTATTGTTTATTTAAAATGTCAATTCTATGGAAGTCTCTGTTCAGTATAGCGTAAAACAGAAAACAGGCGTAACTCCATAATTAAAGCATTAGTAATGTTTTTTTGCTGATATCCAACCAAGTAATCAGTCCTGAAGAACAATTTTTTCTTTCTGAGTGAATTCACTCAGCCAAGCTATTAAAATCTCGTCACATACCGGAATATAGATCACCCTAATATTTTATGTTTATCTATTTCCTCCATTACAATAATTTTTAAAATCGTGAATTTTAAAAATTTTACGCTCATATAATTGGTGAGCTTAGATGGATACACTAATTACACTTAATTTCCTCCCAAAATCCTTTTATTGTCTGATAATCAATGTACATAACTGAAAACTATGCGCTAACCAAAAAAGTAGTCGTATTATGTTAGTGTTTTAGAATCGTGTGAGTACGACAACATTTTAACTGGAGTTTGTATTTGACGCCAGTTGCAATAAGTCTTTGCTTTTTAGTGATTTACTTTGCTGAATTAATTATATAATTATTTTTACAATACACAATAAGACTTTATACTGCTTATAAAGTTAATAGACTACATATTTGTATTAATTTATAATAGGCACTACGTTACAACTTATCGATCTATCCACCCAGTTATGCGTATAAGAGCATATCGTGTGTCTTGCAGTACGTGAATATATGTAGTGACAGTCGGGTCTTTATTTCGCGAACACAGTGCAAATGTTTTCGTGTCAGCGATAAAATATTAGTGCAGACTGAGCTGGAAGAGGCCTCAGGGGCCGGTGCACTTTAGTAGTGGAGTTTCGTGGTGCCAATCGGTCTCTGCGATCGCGGCGCCCTCATCAATCACCTGCTTGACGGCGCCGGCGACTGCGCGGATAAACTTGCTTTAGGTCTGGCTGGCTTGCCCACAGATACCGACACAAAAGCTTCCACTATCACTGTCTTCATTACCAATTAAAACGCACACAAACAACACCTCGGTGTTCGGGGTTATTTGAAAAGTCTGCGGAAAAATCTTAATTTAAATTAGTATTTCCTACGTATTTAAGTAAAAATTTATATATTTATATGATGTTGCATGAAACTTGACCACCCAATAAATTTAAGTCTGTTGACAATCACTGGAGAAAAGTAAATGATCATCAAGGATTTTTCGACTGGCAGTAAAATCGATCCTCTGTTGAAGGTTTATCTCAGATAGTTCTTGAGAAAATTGAAATTTTCAGTGTATACAAAATTTGACACGTTTCAGTGGTGCTGTATATAGAGTTTACTATCATCGTTTTGCTCAAATGCAATACTACCATTCTTTTTGGCAAATTTCATTCCAAAATTATTCTGGAACAGTTTACAGAGACGTGCGATTCTTAATGCGATTTTATTATTAGTAATCACCTAGATATTGGGACCGTATCTGAAACCGAGAGGTATTTGTCAGGGAATAATTTGTATTCGTATCAGATATGAGAATGGACTCAGTCTTGACGTCAGTCAAAATTAATTATTGTATTATTTCACAGTATCGATACAACTTAATAAGTATAACCCTACGAACTTTCAGAATATTATATCCACAACGAAATTGGTCTACAGATAAATTTACTATTGGTCTTTTGATTCAACTTTCACTTCAAATTTCAAGTTATCTACAATTTAGATTACGTAAGACTTAAGAAAATAAAACTTAAATTTTCGTAGACACCGACTTACAAGACGTATTTTTAATACATTTTTTGGACTCGAAACCAAATTCTGTTTTTGGAGTCAGTCAGAAACGGGCTCAACCATGAAATTCAAAGAATGTTATATATGTCGAGTAGCTTTCAGAAGTTTTATAATCAAACACTTCTTCCCGGAACACTTCTTTATCACAAACAATTAAATTAATGACGTATTTGAATATTTATAAACAGTGAGTGTCCGACGATACCTCAGTCAAGAATAACTTTACATTCTCTTAAAAATGATTTTAAAAAAACGTGATTTGTGAACTTTCATTACAAGTTAAGGTTATTTTGTGTTTATTCTGAAACAAATAGTTCACCAAATACTATAATATTGGAGTTACAACAAACAACTTAAAAACATCAAAATATTTCCCTTGAAAAAGGATAAATTGTTTCACGGGTGAGAAATGAAGCGGGGATCACACAAGTGTCAACTAACTTTCATAATACGAAGCTAGACGGACGTTGGTTTGATTAAAAATAAATAATTAGCCTTTTATATATTATCAAGTTAGGCACTCCGAAAACGGTGTTTTGTTATATGTGGGAACTGGAATTAGCATTTACGCGTATTTATTTAAAAAAATTAATAACAAATGCAAGTGAATAATCAAAATGCGAAATCGTGATTAAAGCGCAATAATCTTTAATATGTTGAGTAATTTTATTTCAGATACAATAATTGTTGAATATTCTTTGTATTGAAATGGTAAAGTTTTTTGAATCAATAATGTGGCGCTGCTTTTGTATAGATAATTAATACAAAAATTTTCTAAAAAATTTATAATTTTTCGTTCTATTATATTTGTTTTGCATTTAGCTATATTTTTTTTCTTTAACTTCCTCCTTGAAATTGAATCTCTCTTCAAATGTTTATTATAAATTTCGTATACTACAGAAAAAATAATAACTGCTATTTTATACGGATATTCTAGTACTCGTACTTAAATTGTTGTGAATGTTTGTCAATGTTTTAAATGTGAATATCATCGAAATGGTGGGAAAAATTGATGGAATATCGTTTCCCAATTCAACATGCGTTTCATTACCCCACTCATAGTCCGGCTTACAGTTGAAGCTTACGTCAAGCGCACACAACTCCACCAAATCACTATCTCATACTCCTATTAGTACACGCTGGTAAATTAAGAATTGTTATATGAATAAGAAGAGTGTAACAACACTCGAGGTAGGAAAATTTTATACCTGACGTTTTAATTTTAATAAAACTATTGTATAACAAGGAATCAATTTTTTTCAAGAGTTTATTAATCAATAGTTTGAGAGAGAATAGTACTTCATTCAATATTAATCATTTAATTCGGATTTTGTCTTTTCATATCATGGTTCATCATTTAATGATTCGATAATCATTATAGACCAATTTTACGTTCGTTAAACATTCATGTTTTTCTTTTTTATTACCATTATTTTTCCCAAATTTAGCTTAATAACCTTTAAAACTTGGAAATTTTTTAAAATAAATTAGACCCAGGACTTAATATCCGTATAGAATGTTCGACGTAGTAAGATAACAAATAATGGTAGACATCTACACAACATCAGCGATAACCATACCTTTGAAAATAATTGGAGTAGTATTTTGAAGCACGATAATTGGCGAACTTTCGGCCCTCATTACGTCCTAATGAGTTTTAAAGCGAACCACCTTGCAACTTCTGCTATGAGTAAGAACTTAGCTTATACATTTTATAAAAATGAAAGAGATGAAATATAGTTGTGGAACGCGTTTTGAAATGAGAGATCTTTAATGAATCCGTAATTATAATCACTGAAACACTATCGCATAATAATACTTTGTTTACGTTGCTCGGAGAGCTTCAATTATGCGAGAAATTCGGCACGGCGGTGAAATATCTTATTATAAGAATAGAGTTTGTAGGCTTAAGCAGCTGAAACATACTGACTTAAATAAAAGTGAAATGAATGGCTTCCAGGTTACATAATTTAATTGTGCTCATGATTGTTTAGAAAATCATGTTGAGAATTAACGTGAATTTTCCGTTATCGTTAAATTCTTACCCATTTTTATTAAAATAAATATAATATTGAATGTAAATAGAAATAAAACAGGTCTGACAATGAAAGATTGAAGTCTATCCCGGTGTAATTGTTCGATAAACAGTTCTCGGATTTCAGTCGTCGAAACCTCGCGTTTAAATATGCTACACCCGAGTGAAATCCGAGAACTGTTTGTCGAAGGTGTGACGATGTTTTATTATAGGGAAATGGTAACGTATTAAGTCAGGGGAGGACGAAAAATCCGGTATGGTTGTGAAAAAAGCATGAATTTGGCTACTGAATTAAAAATCTGCTCTTTATTATTTCCGTTGATCTCATTTCCACGAAGTAAGCGATAGTTGACTGGATAGAGGGAATTTATATGAGAGACGAACGTATATTAGACTGATGTATACAACAGCGAAAACACTTTATTAGTCTTCAGGAATGAGCGGATTACACACATGAACCTATTTGATTATGAGGGTCCGCCTCTGCGAGACGGTGATCTCGTTTTCAGCGCTGTAGTTACGTCCTCATTTGTTATTAAACGGTAATGAAAACCCGATTGGTACAGAATGTGTACTTAAACGATTTGTTATTGTTTACAGGACACTGACAAAGAACACACTAAAGTTAATAATCAATGCTCTCACTCTATTTTAAATATTTGGTGGACAATAAATATTTAACGTAATATATATATATATATAAAATTCAATTCATTAATATTTCAAATTCCAGGAATATAAAATTGCTGATCATTTTGAGGAAATGATATTAAATATTAAAAATGGTTATTTATTTTGCCAAAGATTTAAATAATTTTATAGTTCAACAAAAATCGTGGCTACGATTATGATTAAATATAATTTAAAAAAGCAAATTAATCAAAGGAAGTTAAGTATTAAAGAATATATAACATTGGGTATTACCAAAATCGCATTATTGCTGTAATATTAATACAAAGAAGATTGGTTAATGGTTTCGTCTAAATGTTCAATGCGATTTCCAACCAACTGCGCACGTGTACCTGCTATAACTCTGCACCCCTCTGTTATGCTAATCAGTATTAATTATGCTTGGTACGCTACGTGGATCATCTTATTAATGATGATATTAACTGGCTGTACAAGATTAAAAATTTTAAAGGCCAGGATGCCTCATTAATCAGCTCCTATAGCAACATTCAATTATATTGTTTTAAATTATACTGTGGTAAACTTAGTTATTAACACTTCTAAATAATATTATTATAACAATTATATAATATAAATACATTGAATAGGACAATTAATATACTCGCTGATGCATTGGGGCAGCGTTGTTTTCCACACTTCTCAGAATTACAAATTTATTTTTCAGTAATTTGAACGTTTATTTAAATATAATAGAAGAAGGTGTAGACAGGCAATGTATAGGGTAATCCACACAGTGGCAACTCCCCTCTTATAGCATAGGAAAAGAGTGGCAGGGGGGATGCGGAAGTGTGGTGGAAGGTAGCAAAGGGTTAACTAGGACCCCCGGGCTATATTTTAATGATCCTACCCGGCATTCCTAAAAGTAATGCAGGACAAACCCTAGAAAACCTGCATTAGGTAGGTCGGGCATTAGGTACTTGTACCACACCCTTCCGATAGTGGGAGAGAAGTTTGCTGTGCGGACGCAGCATTCCCTTCTCCGTGCCTCGGCCAGTTCAGGAGGCAGCTGGCCGACTGTTCCAATGGGAACAGAAACAACTCTTGCCGTATGCCCAAGGTCTGTGCCCCGGAACATACACCTATCAAAACAGACCGAGGTGCCTCGGCTTGTGGGAACCTTAGTTCAAAAACGGAGAGAGGAAATGGTATCTTTTTTTTAGGTGTAGACAGGCTATGTATAGGGTAATCCACATAGTGGCAACTCCCCTCTTATGGCGTATGAAGGGGGGGATCCGGAAGGTTAGAGGAAGGTAGGCAAGGGTTAACTAGGTCGGTAAAGTTTATCACTTGTTCTGTAGTAGAGGTTATAGTAAATTGAAAAAACATGGTATTTATTTGATTATAAAATAGATTATATATAACGTAATTAGAGACAGGAAACTTGAAAAGATAAATGCCTCAGATTTTTCATGTTGAAATGTATTTATTACGTAAGCGAAATATGTCGATATGAAATTCGGGGTCCTAAAGAACGGCTAAATAGTAAACCAAAAAACTGAAAAGAAGTTCCAATTATAATATATTATTTTAAAAATAGTACAATTCACATATTAGCTATATGGGGTATGTTCGTAGGTATAGTAATCGAATTTTACTGAATTCTTGGTGAAGTTATGTTTTTTATTGCACACAATGAAATTAATAAATAACACTAATTTAAAATCATTCTCTATTTCTAAATACAGTACCATGTTTGTAATAAAATTAAAAACTAATTACTAATTTCAATTCTCTAAAATATTAACATTTTACAACGAATAAATAAATTGAACACATTCTTCATTTAATATCAGCCAATAATAGATGTTATATAAATACCTAGTTTGATCAAAATTTTCTTAAACTTTATTTTTAATGTCAGTGCCGGCACGAAAATCTGCAGGAAATGTGATTTTGTAATCATGAAACGCTGATTCTTAGAATGTATTTTTTTTCAATCCAAGTAAGATAAGGTGAAAAACTAGAAATAAATCGCAAGCCAATATAAATGTGTATGTATTTCGATGTATGATTTTTTATGACTGTGTAAATGTTGGTTTTGACTTTTGCCTTCAGCTGGCTTTAGAACACCTCACTTCGAAGGTAAAAAGTTACATTTCTGTCGGAGGGCGCAATGTTTACCCCTCACTTCTCCAGCTAGAATGTCCTCACGCCGTCTGAGAATAGAAAGCTCGTCTCTTCACGTCTTAGGCTGGAAAATCATCTTCCTAGTCGTGGCTTTCTGAAGGGTGAAAGCACTCGGGAAAATTACTGTATTTTGATCAAAGACACATGCTGCCTATCTAGTCAGCTCACTCCGCCGCCTGGACAATAACGAGGCTTGGAATTTTCTTGCTCAGAAAGGTCGCTAAATTCCTCAGATTTATGCTCAGAAAATCTTATTCCATCAAAACGTCTTCAGTCCTAGCTAACCTTTCAATCTGTAATACACATAGTTTTATCTTAATTTTAATTGAGTGTAATCATAAATTTAACACTTAAAATGGTGGAGATGAGTAATAAGGGGTCCACAGGAGACGGTGAACCTATTGTGCGCGGGAGGAGCCACTAGCTTTGTCCAACCGCAGACACACATTCGTAAAACGTCTCTGACAGTAATGTATTCACAGTTGTATTTGTAGAGAATGTGTATTTAAACGATTTGTTATTGTTTACAGGACACTGACAAAGAACACACAAAGTTAATAAACCATTGCTCTCATTCTATTTTAAATATTTGGTGGACAATAAATATTTAACGTAACAGACAATTTATATATATATATATATATATATATATATATAATTCAATTCATTAATATTTCAAATGCCAGGAATATAAAATTGCTGATTATTTTGAGGAAATGATATTAAATATTATAAATGGTTATTTATTTTGCCATAGATTTAAATAATTTTATAGTTAAACAAAAATAGTGGCTACGATTATGATTAAATCTGTTTTAAAAAAGCAAATTAACCAGTTGAACATTTTTCACACATCCTGTATTAAAATTATGTTCAGTGTTGTTATAATTAAAAACAACAAAATTATAATGTATGCCTCAACTACTATCGTCGCTTTTTGTATGAAAAAATATCACAAATACACTCCCTAATCACGTGTACAGATAATTTCATTCACACTATTGAGAGGTATTCAATATGTAAAATAAATATAAAGCAAAATGTATTATATTTAAGTAATAATTACTGAAACTATTAATAAAAAGGCCAATATCGTCTTGACGTAGAAATAATTTTTATGATAGAGTAAAAACTGAAAAAAATTAGGAACCAGTTAGTAAATTAAATGTTGCAATTACCTATCACTATTTCCAAATCGGTGTATATGAAATTTTATGAAATGGTGATAATGTTATAAAACCACTGGTTAAATATAAGTCAACCAGAAATATTCATAACTCAAAGATCAAAATTTCCAAGTCTTATAGTTATGTAAATGAAGATATTTATACGTCTTTTCAGGGAAAGAATAATAGCTCTCATTTAATAATAGAATCTGAAGGGAGAGTAAGTGAATCATTTTACATTTATATAAAGATTTTGCGTGATAGCTGCCGTCGTAGTAAAATAATGGGAGTAATACGGAGGAGATGAGTAATAAGGGGGTCGACAGGAGACGGTGAGCCTATTGTGCGCGGGAGGAGCCACTAGCTCTGTCCAACCGCAGACACACATTCGTAAAACGTCTCTGACAGTAATTTCCGGAACGCGGCAATATTTGAGCTGTCTCCGCTGAAAACGTCCCACAGTAATATCACTTTCGCCCATCAAGACAGACGTCACAGGCAAACAGACATGATAGAACGCACAAACAAAAGTGTGTGCCAGCATAGGTCATTCTTAGCGCGGAAACATTGGATTTCTGTACACTCAGAATACTCATAAATTACGACTCTTCATATTAACTACAAAAGATTCGGCTTTTAATAATAGAATGCCGGGTGTTAGTTAATAGAAACAGATACGTGGAAGCCAATACGTCCATTGAGTTAAAAAAATTACAGAAAAAATTACTGTAAGTGAAATACTAACCAATCACATTATTTCAGGAAATATATTTTAAATATTGAACGCGATAAATATATGTTTGAAAAATACTAAGAATAACTTGATTTCGAAACCTATTTCAGCCTAAATCCAAATCTTTGAACTTGTCACAAAGATAACAACAGACAAATGGAATACGGTAAGTTAAATAAAGGTTTAGTAAATGACTCAGTTAATGAGAAGTTCACGAGGGCCGCAGATTTTGAATTTGAGGTAATGAAACAATGCTTTTTTAACTTAATTATTATGTCGTTTACTTGGTCAGTATAATCAAGGTGTTTCAAATATAGCATCAATGTTCCAATAAAAAATTACAGATTAACTAAAACTCCTTGAGAACAGCGATCAATAACTAGACTTCCTAGACGATATCTGTCTTGGTTCAGAGAGGGACAGTTGTGGAAATAGCTTCTAGAAGACAACGCGATAATTAGTATGGTTATTGACTTGCGTGCGGTTTCAAAGAATGTAAATATGGACGCTCTGACCGAAAAGGGTGAAGTGGGAGTCACATGATTAACATATTTTCAAAACTATCTCCAAGAGAGATATTATCGAGTAACTTCCCAGGGTTATTATACTGTCATGGAACAAACTTTAAAGGGTGGTACAGCTTACTAAAACATACATTTTTGTATGCTAATGCATTGTCCGAAGTGATCTTTACACCAATGTTTATATATGACAATGCCTTTCTTTCTTCTTTTTACCAACTATTTTGGTATTAATTTGTCGTGTCCGATCGTTATATCATACATTTATTTCGCTAATTTGCAGTTTTTTAATTCTCTGCCTGGTGTTCTATATAAAATTTTCCAAAAGTTGCGATAGTTTTAAAGTATTTGTTTGTATAGGATTTAGAAATGTAATAATCACCAGTGCAACAGTAAAAATATGGCACACAATCACTCATAAATATTTCCCACATTTCAGCTGCCACTGGCGTCACCTGTAGTCACACAAGGCCCGACAGTCGTAAAATATTACCGTTAATATTAATAGAAAACTTTGACCTGAAAACATTTGCGTAAAATATTATAACTGACAAAAATACTTTTTATTTATTCGTTTGTGGTATACTGCCATATTTTGATATGTTTTATTAATAAAATCTTCAGTCCTCGTAAAGGAAGGTAGAGAATTTAATGTTTCAGAAGGAAAATAAACTGATTTTTAGACTTAATATGATTAATGTGAAGGTGTAGCAGTTGTATGCCAATTATTATAATAATATAAAATTATTTCAAGGACAACTAAGCCAATTAATAATCAGGTAGTTATTTTAATGTCAAATCAGGTTTATATTTTAACATTCAATTATAACTTATAAATGTATTAATACCATGAAACATGTCTATTACGTGATGAAGTCCCAGAATTGTGGACGAGACGAAACGTCGTAATAGTGTAATGGTTTCCACTCAATGTTTCTGACAATTTGTCCGTTTTTCTGTAAGGTTAAATTAAATTTTTTAAAACCCCCTAAATTAGACATTCATTAAATACAAAAAAACGAATTATTTAATTCGTAATTAATAATATTCATATCATTATTTCCATTGCGAAATAAATTTTAGAGTTTATAGAATTTAAGTACCTCTCCTTTCATGACAGTTTCAAAACGCTCAAACAAAAACTAAATCCAAATCTGAAGTAAACCAAACCAGCAAATCTCAATAAAATATGCAGTAAAATAAATAAACAAACAAAAAAGCACTGGAACAGGGAATGGAGAAAACATAACACATGTAAAATCCACAAAAATATCAATGACCTTTACAGCTTAAAAACAAATACGAAACTAAACCGCAAAGATCTAATGATGCTATCAAGAATAATAACCGGTCACACTATATTAACTCAGTCACCTCCTAAACAACAGCTCTCCACCATGTGATACTCAACAAACAGTGGACCCCATAATTTTTTACGGTTATAATTATATAGCTGCAAATCTAGAAACAGAAATATAAAAAAAGAAAAGAGAGAAATATAAATATATAAAATAACGCAAATGGAAAACATTGTTCCTATCAAAAACTGTATATTGCAAATACATTAAAAACTATAAAAAGCTTTATGTAAATGTATATATATTGATATAACAAATGCAGTTGTAAATGTATGGTTGAATAATAAAAATAAAAAATCGGTATTTTACTTTAGTGTGATTAAATTAACAAATTTAAGGTTCATTAATCTATTAATAAATACTGCAGTCTTTCGTGGTGTAAAAAATGAATAAAATCTTCTCGGGCTTCGAAACGAGTGAAAATACGTATGCGCGATATTTGTATTACGTTCACTGTCATCGTTTACTAAGATGCAGATGACAGTGAACGTCATCGAAACGTCAAGTATAAATGTTTCTCTCAGAAGCCCAAGAATATTTTCCTCATTTATTAATTTTCAATTTTTTTTAAATTTAGTTTAAAACAGCTTGTTTAAATATATGTCCATAATGGAATAACACGACCATATTATGTTCCTACAAATTATGTAATTCTCTATTATTATGTGAAAATAAAATATTTTCATAAATATGCGAATAATTGGTGAAATTATGAAACTACGGTTTATAAGCGAAATATGAAAGGTAATGTTACACAGTGCTGAAAGAAATAGATATCATTTGATTTCTCTGGCCATTCATAAAACTCCTATTCGTGTGGAGATAACGATAGTAATATAAACTAATATTTCATAATAAATTCCAGGAAAGACGGCCGAGATAACAGAACTCTTTGTCGGTCAACTCATAGCACCTCCGACCTCCGTAGTTGTTGGAGCAATTTGAAGAGAACGAAAGTTCATTTCGCTCCAAAAGATCATTTTCGTAGACGGTGATAAGCGTACCCGAGACTTCATAAGTGTTCACCTTAGAAAGATAACTTTTATGAGTACTACTAAACACACTCCGGAGGGAGACGAAGTTAAAATAGTAACTCACGAAGTGCAGGAGGTATGTACGTTATCAGAAAATTACTTACATCACTTTATAAAAACTTTATTTGTTTCAATATGATATATGTATTTTAATGGACAGCAAATTAACATACAGATTTTCATTACAGTTTAATTTTAATTATGTACCTACATTTTAACTACGGGTAAGGACCCTTCAAGCGTGGTTGTATTTATGCATAATTAATAGCATTATTAATTTCCAGACTGCATTATTTATTTTCCCGCTACGGAACGATCGTGGAGCGTTATCTCTAATTGCTGATAGATGCTTCGAGAAGAGTATGTGAGCGCGCGATGAAAGAGAGATTGTGATTGGCTATTTATCTTGTGTTCCCGGAAAAATATTACTTTTTGATTGGCTGAGAGAGGAGACATCGATAGAGGTATCATCGCGAAGCATCACTTTACCTCGAAGCGTCGTCGAGTGTGATCGCCGTAATTTTATTTGGAAAAATTCCTACAAAAATTATTTTTATCCCGCAGTGTAGCTAGGAAACAGAGGCTGCACATCTCAGAGGACGCAACCTTGCTTTCCGGTCTACGATCCGGGACGCGTACAAAACAGTAATCAAGAAAACAACAGATAATACTCTCTAGAATTAGAACATTGCACACCCAACTCACACATGAATATTTTTTTTTCCAGATCAGATCAGCCCACGTGTGATGTATGTGATCGAGCCTTCACCATCCAGCATATTATATTACGAAGTATGAGGACATACGCAGGAGGACCATAGCGGAATTCTCTGGAGAAGACTTCTGCACACACACCACGGCGATCAAGCGTCTCCTCGAGTTCATCTCCGACTCAAAACTGACAACCGCAATTTGAAACTATGGTCACAATTGTAAATATCAAACTTAATGTAATTCAACTATGTAAACACTATAATAGGGTCGCCAATAACCAACAGGTTGACGCGACCGTAATTTTTAAAAAAAACACAGTAATGACGTACGATCGCAGGCGAAGATTGTGCCTTGCGACCAGAGACAAGGACCGCACTTCGCATCCAGAGGCAACCACATCTCGATTCTACAGACCTGTCTTGGATTTTCTCCAAAGAGCGACACGTTCCTATTCGGACTACCATTCACCCAGGGCCTACTGCAAACATCAATGAGTCCAGCCAACGTCAAAGTGTAACTGATGTACCTGCAGACTGTTTCCCCAAAACTGTAATCTGATTTAATTCGTAATTAAGACGGATTGTTTGAAATGCATATTTCTGTCTTGTGCAGCAAATTCATTTCAGTTCAGATCTTTCATTGTTTGGCAGACGAACTCAACCACAATACCCTGTTGATTTAAGAATGTTTAATGAATTTTTTCTGTTTATTTTCTAATAATTAATGTCTTGGTAGTTTAAATCGTCATTATCCATTAGTTTATTTCATAATTTGTCTTCAAATATTGAAATTTGTGTTGTAAAATAAAATTTTATGTTAATTTGTGTAGGTGAATTTAAATATCTCCCTTAATTTATTACTGTTCCGAATTTTTTTTGTATTTCTATCGTCAACATTTGCTGGACGACTGATGTGATTACGTAATTTTGTGTATTCGAGTGATTGTGGCGGGACTGCCAGTTTACATCAATGCGGCGACAAGCATCTGTGCGCTAACCAACATTCTAAACCCTTAACATTTTATAAACCACCATATGTATGTTGTAATTATCACCAATGTCTCTAATTAAATCAATTTCTAAATTATTATATTATTGTATTAGTATCGTAATATTGCGGTCAGGCTATTATACAAACAGTGTTTGTATGTAAGTTCCGGACACAAATCTGCACCCGTGAGGAAAATGCACCAAATTTCGTACACGTGTTCCTTGCGATCAGGAAACCAACACTGTCTGAATGAGATATGTCTACCACCAGGAGCGGTGGTGGAAAGAGGTGCAAATATTCAAACATGCTAAAACGGCCGATATTTAAGTCGGATAAATACTTTTAGAGGTCACAGAGATTTATAATGTTTCTACAGAATATGTGTATAATTTCAACTTCTTACTGCATGGAAAAGGAGCACCATTAGATATGCGGGTGGAGGGGCGTTACAAGAAAATAACGCGAATACAACAGAGATTGGAGTCAAGTCCAGGGTTATGGATGTCGCTGAGTTTAGACAACCTGGGCAACGGGATGGCGTGGGAGGGGCTAGGCGGTATTATAAATTTTCAAACATGTAAACCTGCCGACTTTTGCGTGAAATAAGTATTTTTCGATATAAATGAGATTTAGAACATTTCTCTACATGTTATCCGTGTATAATTTCAACCCCTTTCGGACTTGGGAGTGGATCATCCTTCAGAATGAGAGGTGACGTGTATTACATAAAAATAACGGGAAAACAATTGAGATTGAGGTCGAATTCAGGGTTATGGGTCGCTGAGTTTAATTATGACAGTCAACTTTCCATTTAACTCGCCAAAGTGGGGGTGGACGGGGATGGAACTTTTTAAACAAGTTAAACGGTAAATATTTCCGTGAAATAAATATTTGTCGCGATCAAAGGCATTGATAGTATTTCTACCCAAGTTACTTTTGAATAATTTCAACCCCTTTCGTCATGGGAGGGGAGCATGCTTAGGGATGGGGTGGAAGGTGTTACACAAAAATAACGTAGAACAACCTAGATTCGAGTCAAATTCGGGGTTATGGCTTTCTCTTAGTTTAATTATGACATTCAACTTTTCGTTAATCCACAGTAGAGGGTGTGGATAGGGGTGAAAATTTTCAAAAATGTTAAAACGACCGATAAATTCGTCGAAGTAAAAGTCTTGGAGGTCAATGATAGGGGTTGAGATGCATTATATAAAAATAACGCAAAACTAACCAATTGGAGTAAAATCTGACACCCCGGGCAACGCCAGCACCCAGCTGATTAAACAGTCAGCATAGCGTTAAGAATGCGGAGATTGTAGTTTCTCCTGTCTGAATTGTTGTCGGCGGCGTGAATGAAAGGCAACTGGGTGTGATGTTAAAAGCTGAGACGAAATATACACTCTGCTACTGGAAGTCAACATGGAAAGATCGATTGATAAGTTGGCTTAGAGATTCGGCCTGTGGAGGTTGGTTAGAGAGATGGAAGATCACATTGTGGGACAGAAGTCTGTTCACGTGGGTCAACATGTAAAGATCAATGGATAATCTAGATGGATGATCTACAAAATCGTGAAGCATTCCACATTTTTAAAACAATTCTCAAGTAACTATTGATGAACCACAGGAAACTGATTGTCTGTGGTATGCGAAAGAGTGTGTTAGGTATACTGACTGAAGTGTGGTGTATAACTTATGTATGCAACTTAATGCACATTATGGACATTTTTAATGCAAAAGTAATTTAATACATTTTGTGGTTTGGACAAAAATAAAATATTTAAATTTTGTGAAGTGAAGGAATTGGAGTGGTACGTCGACTGTTTCTACATATGGTATGTAACATAATTATATTCGTATAATACTGTCTAAACATTATATAATTTTTCATACCGTAAGATTCATTTAGTTATTTTTGTAATTTAGGTAAAATTAAGTAACACATGTTGCAAATGCATTTCAATATTTTGTGTATTCAATACAAGTATCTATAACTGCTTTTAAGGCCCAATAAAGCGACCCTAGAGATATCAAGAGTCTCGTATATATAAGGCATGGCATAAATGTGTAAAACATTTATATGAAAAATTGATTATAAATTTAAATTTGTAATAAATTTCAGAATATTAATTGACGAATTCGTGAACAATCACTATTCGAGGAATAAAATTTCCTTTTATAGAGTTGTTCAAATAAACTTTCATAAATAAAAAATATTAAAGCTTACCACAATACAATAGGTATTGCGTGTTTAAAATAATTTAACAGTCAACTATCTTTTATTTAACATGTTTAAAAATTGTAATAATGAGTAATTAAAATTTCTGGGCTTCAGAAAGAAATTGTTGATGACGATAAGTTTGGTATTGATCTATACCAGGTTCATTCGTGCATTCAGCAGTCAGGTATTTTGATTAGCTTATTTTTATATCTTCGTTTATCGAGATTTTGTGGCTGGTTAAATCTTCAAACGAGCGGAAGCATATAGGAAGAACACTCAATAACTGGAGTTGAGTAAGATCGACCTGCTCTGATACTGTTGACGCTAAAATTCACTGACTACCCGAATAGGTGGAATACGAAAAGTTAATATTGCTTCTGTTTAATTTAAGTGGTAATAAAAGATTTTGAGTTGTCTTTAAGTTTCCGGTTTCATGTAGTACTGTATTTTCTCTACGAGTCGTTTTGTTGTTACTAGTGCCTCCGTGAATGCCAAGCAGCATCTTCGAGTGAGTGGATCCAAGCAACGGTGGACCCACGACGATGTAGTTACATTATCCCGTAAGAGGCGTGGTCACGCCGACGTGACGTGACGTTTCAAAAACCCATATAATGAACCAATCATTAAAATCTATGTAAAATAATTTCATTAGGCACTTCATGCACAGCAAATTAACTGCCCTTGTTCTCATACCATTTTCAGTCATTACTCTTGCTCATATTTCCTTAAGAAAGCTATATTTGTAATTACATATGTCGTAATTAAACACATTTCATGATATAAAGATGTATATTAAATCTACTGGTGCCAAAGAAATTTATAATTCAGTAGTAATTTAATTTTTTCGTGATAAATAATTATTAATAGAGTTAGTAATTATTAAGTAGCCTGATTGAATATATCTTGAAAATTATTAATTAAACGCGTTAGTTGTTCGTGGCGTCAGCGGTTGCGGAACATCTGATTAAGCGAATTTAATCAATATTAAAATATATGCGTGTGTGTCACTTGATTCTCCTTGGAGCTACAGCCCAATTAGCGCCAATTTATGGTGACATTTCCAGTGTGAACAAATATCAATGGGCCATGCCGCGCTACGAAATAGTAACCTCTGCATTGCGAGGCGGTAACGCTGACCTCTACACAATACCAGGAAGGCTTATATTAAGGCAGGTTCTCCATAATCAACATTTTACAATAAATGCTTAAAATAAATAGGCGTACATAATGCACCGAATATTGATTTTTATGAGGTGATTGTCCGGCGTTGCCCTGGATATTTATTCATCCGTATTCTATCTTATAAACGAAGATAATTAATTTTTACTAGTGCATAAAATCACTGTAAACTCGAACAAAAGTTTTAGTTTCAACTCGAGGAGCAATAAAACGTGTTGTCCTATTAATTTCAATGTTAAAATAAAGTATTAAACGGTAGAAAGACGAATAGACTGCTCCTGTACTTTGTTGGCTGTGATCGATTGCGTAAGTCCAGTGGAAATTGCAATCACTTAAAGTTAAAATTGAATGGCATCCGAAGGTTAAAACTTGTCTCACACCTACACTTTTACAAGGCTTACCAGAGTTAAACTTGACTAAACTTAAACTTGAATATAGTCAGTCACCAATCCGCTTAACAACTTGAGATTCATCTCGGTAATTAGGGCATTTATTATTAACTAGTTCTCGCTCCCTTCCACACGTTTCCCCCTCCTCCTCCATTAAGTTGATGGCTGATGAAGTTGAACATAACCGGCAGTGAGAGTTTTATTATTTATCTTAGTGATCACGTAAACTACGGATTCGATATAATCTTAGGTTTTTAGACATTGTTTTCACTCCTCCTTCATCTGACACGTGATGTTTCACTGTTTAACTGCCAAAGCTTTGAATTCTCTGAGATATTTGATAATCCCAGTTCCCTCACTAGATTGCTTTGGAATTGGATTCACTGTTAAACTATATATTAGATACTAATAGCAGTCGTTTTTGCACTATATTTTACATTTGAATCAAAAAGTTGGAAAACTCTCATTTATAAACAAAAGTATATAAAGCTGGAACAGTTTACCTTCAGAGCTATTGGATAGTTTTCTGTAAAGTATTGAGAACTTTTAAAATATTCTAAAGAGATGTTCACAATTATATGCAGGAAAATGTTTCATATTTGTATATGAGGCGTATAGGCCCTACCAGTGGTCTTTCCCAAAGCAGTTGTAAAGAAACGAATAAGACAAATCAGGCCAGATCTTAAGGAAGAAGTCGACGAGGGATAACGTCGGCAAATACACCGACATAGAAAAAAACAAGAGAGGTTTTACGTTGATTAATATAGGAAAAATAAGACTATTAAGACGTAATACTAAAGTAGTTGTAGGGTGATTACCAGCCGGCGCACAGAAATAGTTTTGTTATTTTGGTGTGCTAGCAGTACAGTCATCAAAATATTCTCTCTCAATCAACGACCCAAACTGATACAATGACATGCGGAACATTTTGAGATTCGCTTAGAATAACCACTGTTTTACCCCATAAAAGTAATATTACTCAATTGTACACGTCGCCGGCCTACTGTGGTGTAGTGGCCAGCGTCATTGCGGCATGGGCATGAATGTTTGTGGTCGACCTGGTCAAGAAAACTGGGGTTAAGGCTGTGGGAGAATCGAAATTCTGACCAGGTGTCACTCCTAAATCCAGAATGTGTCATGGAAGATGACAGTCTGGCAGCCGTCTAGGTAGGCCAAGGTCCTGCGGGGCTGTCGAGCCAAGGACATAGATCATTATACACGTTATTTTTTTAGATATTATATACAAGCGTAAATAATTCATGCCGTTTTCTAAGTTGAAGAAACGGTCCAAAAAATATCAACAAATTGGGAAATAATTGATTTTTTCTAATAAAGTAAAACTGCCTTATTTAAAATATTTAATTTAAACTATCATTTTACACAAGACTGCAATGTTGATGACAATCTGAACTCCATTATCCAAATATTCGCTTTCAATCAAAGACTTAAACCGATACAAAGACATTTAGGCTTTTAGTGGCAGTTTTAATGGTGAAAATGTTTTAGAAAATTTCTTGCCAAGTTGAAACAGAAATAATCATTTTAATAAACAGTAATCAATTCACTACAAAATGAATGCCATTTATATAAAAAAATATATAAATACAACACTGCTACACTGCTACTGCTGTTGGATTGAAGAGGTAGTTATTGGAGTTGAAGATGTTGAGCGACGCTCTTTCTAATTGGGTTATCACTTCGAGGACGCTTGAGCTGACATAGCCCTGATAACAAGCTGGGATGTCACTCATCGTAGCCTTTTTTTCTTTATTGTCACCAGAGTACTATATTTGTCTGCCTAACAAGTTCCTATTTTGGCTCAGAGAGATTATACCACACCGTGATTCAGAATCTCTTTTTCGGGCGGTGCATATTTCTCCGCGCCTCATTTAACATTCATGTTAAACAATTGGCAGGGATCCACGGCCCCACAGTCGCCTTCTCATCCTTTCTTGTATTGTTTTTGCAGCAGATAGGGTGTGGTTCGCTGGCTCCGATTGGCTACAAGGAAGGGAAATATCGTAGTAAACAAAGGGCTAGTAGTACGAAAATGAGGTCACAACTGTGGTTAGTTGCGTAACATTCCAAAGCGTTAATATAAATCAAAGCTTAGTCACGAAGCTATGGGAATCGCACGTATTTTAATGAAAAGACGTCTGGAAGTGAAACAGACAGGCCAAAATCTAATATATTTTAAATATGAGAAAATTGTCCAGTTTGAAGAAGTACACATCATGCACATTCTGCATGGACAATCCTTGAAACTATGACGAGAGGGCACGTTTGCTGAAGATATTTGACCAGTAACTTGTTTGGCAATGAAATTAAAATTAGGGATCAAGTGTCTCGTGTAGAATCATTCATTAATTTCTATTTAATTCTAATGTAATGTTGATTCAATAAATATTACATCAAATTGAATATAGTAATAAAGACATTATGTGAAATTACATTAATAGTTCACAGATATAACAGCAAAAAATTTCATATTATTTTGATATAGGGAAATGCATGTTTTTATGGTTTATTGGGATTCGACGGGAATGCCATTTCTTATATTTTGTAGAATTTATTTTTATGAAATAATAGCCATTCAATATGAGTGAAAAATAAACCAATATAAGAATCTTTATTAAATAACCTTACGTTGTTACGAGGGTAGTCACAGAAGTACCGGATAATTGGTTTGAAAAATAAATGCAGACTAATAAACAACCTAATAAACCTTACGTTTGATGTCGGTTTAATGTTTGACAACCATCATTAGTGAACACTTTCAGTGAATTCCAAACCATTGAAAACATTAAAATAATTAAATTTGAATGGTAAATTTGAATGGTCTCAGTCAAACCAATATCAAAGTTGAGCTATATTCTAATCTGGGAAGATCTGCTCCTTCGTTTACGACAGTAAAGTATTGGGTTGCAGTGTTTAAGCGGGTCCGTACGAGCTGCCAAGTCAGGAATGGTGACGAAACTCCTATCAATGGTCGACTGAATGTGCGCGAGTTATCAGCCAACGTAAGCATGCCAAAAAGTGTTGTTCATCGAATATTGACTGAAAATTTGGACACGAGAAAACTGTACCACGATGGATGCCCCGTTTGTTCCTTTCCAAATGTAACTAAACAAATCAACGGCGTGAGGATGTTTCAACTGAGTGTTTGACTATTTTTCACAGCAATAAGGCCGAGTATTTGAGTAGTTTTATAACTATGGTTGTAACATGTTGTATGGTTGTAACACATGAGAGGAAGGCACAGTAAAAACAATGGACGGAAGGGGGAGGATCGCCTCCAAAGACGGCGAAGTCAGTTACATCTGCTGGCGAGCTCATGGCATAATTTTTTGGGATGTGCGTGAAATATTGATTATCTTCAAAAAGGAATACCGATAAACGGCGAGTATTATGAAAACTTATTGCAGTGTTTGAGTGATGAAATCAAGGCAAACGTCCGCATTTAGAGAAAAATAAAATAATTTCGTTTTTATGACAATGTACAGTTTAAACATCAAATATCGGGTTGGCCAAAGTCAATGAGTTAAACTACGAATTGATTCCTCACGCATCCTACTAGGCAGATTTTGCTCCCTCAGATTTCTCACTCCATACTTGAAAAAAAAATGGATCGGTTGTAATGGATTTACCAACAATGAAGAAGTGGAGTCTGTGGTTGATGGTTATTATGAGGAGTTTGTTGCTTCTCACTTTAAACAGGGTACCGAAGCTATTTAACATAACTGTATGTGGAATGTATCGAGCTAAAATGACTACGTTGAGAATGAAGTTATTTTTTCCACAATCTATTATTTTTTCTTTGTTATAAACGGTCCTTCTGGAACTTCCCTCGTATGTGCCCAAATAAAACAGAGACCTTCGTCATATAAAAACCTTTTCTATTTCGATATATAACATACGATTGTATAATAAAGATTGATTTTGGTGTTAGAAAGGTTTTATTGTGTTGAGTGTATTAAAATACCTGTCTTTCTTCTAATAATTATGTAAGTAAAAAAACTCACCACCATAGACGTCACAGTATAGCAAAATGTTTGTTCCTTCGGCGTATGGACCCACTACAGAAGTGCGATTCATTCCATTTTCGTCCTCGATAACCAACAGAGATGGAGGAACTGCAAACAAAGAAAACAGTACGTTAAACGAAACAAACCAGGCAGAGCCGTGCATGTCAAGGAGGCGGCCGCATCAGGCGGAACCGTAAGGGGGAACATAAAAAGCGAAATCAATTCTATTTGTACCATTGAATAATGTTTGTTTTTAAAAAAAATATTTAAGGACAACTATTTTGAAAACTTATAGTATACTGTAAAAACTTACCACAAAATTCTGGAAAAAAAGGCAGTGTAACATTTGGCGAAAAAAAAATATTACCGAATAAGAACTGTAAGAGGCAGTTGAAATTAAACGTTCCACATTAATAAATGAATGTTCTAACTGTATATTTTTGGAAATGTTCACAGAGTTAAGCGTCAAAGAGTTAAGACACAAAACGAAAGCTGGTATAGCAGATTATATATTAGCTTCACATAAAGTCGTTCAGATCTCAGAAAGCAAACCATTATCAATTTACGTATGGTTACTGTGGTGAGTTTTGTATATTTTTCCTCCAGTTAGAGAAGGGTGAACGGTATGGTATTTACTTTATTGTCCCTAATTTAACATAAATATCCTATTTCTTTTGTACCGTAAATTTCTTTGAGTACTATTTGCGTTGTGACACTTCTTCATCACAGAGCAGTTAACTCTCCGCATGTCCAATAACTGTTTATTTTGTTATGGTCATTCTTGCAATACAGAGACATAAATTTTTTTCACCGAAACATGTAAACACATAATGAAATATTGCAAACACTAGACTAAACTGAGAGTTTCGCTTCTGCCCTGTCTCCGCAAGCAATGAAGAAGATATGCTCGTGAAAGTGATGAATACAAATGAGGCGCCTGTGCTTACACTCAAAGTACGTGGTGTAACTGGGAGCGTTTCACGCCACAATGTACCAACCCGTCACTCTCATGAACAGGTAGTAAAAGCTTAACATCAGACGGGAAATAGCACCACCTAATTAATACGAAACATATATTGTGCCGTTTCCCTCCATCACATTTATTTATCTTCATATTTATAAAAGTAACAGTCATTGGTTGGAACTTGGGTGCCATCAAATGATAGGTTGTGATAAATAAAAGAGTTTTTATAAGGAAATTTAAAAGATTATATTACATTAAAAATTACATAACAATGACTACCAATTGAAAAATTTATATATTGTAATAATTAAAGGTCAATTAAGAGTTAATAATTATAAACTATTGAACTGGATTTGTTACCGGCAAACACACACAAAGATACAATAATGGACGAAAATAGGCGAGAGAAATTAGTCGTATTGGCAATAGTCGAGAGGATTTAAAACATTAATAAGTAAAGTAGAAGCAGGCAGCAGTAAAAAACGACAGAAAGTGTTTGTAAGCTAAACCAACGTGACGTATTATTGAAAAGCAAAGTTGGACGGAATTAATCCAAATAGTCACTCAGAAAGGTTTCTGAGTATTACGCCAAATTATCCTGAGAATCGACGAGGAATTCCACGAGGTGCCGCCAATAGTGAAAAGTCCAGCAGTTAATAAAAGTGTAAATTCAGTGTAAAATGACCTGTTCGTAATTTGTTTGAAGTGAGAGTGTTTTTCTGAACCTTTCCAATTAACCTGGTACCAGAACAAAAACAGTGAGTTTGAAAACGTTGTATTAAATGTAGAATATCGTCAGATTTCGATTTTATTTCGATTTTTTTTCATTAAAATATTTGTCAATTGTAAGTTATAAATTGATTGTTTCAAAGGGGAATAATTATTCTTTATTTAAAAGGCCCACTAAAGACCCTGAGTTAAGGAGAAAATTTCATTTATTATAATTATTTCTAATAAAAAATTTGTTGTAAATAATGGCGAGTAGCTTTTTGTTAATGTAAAGTATTTGTTTATAAATAAATTAATTGATGGGTCAGTTGCAATAAATTTATGCTCCATCATTATATATTCATTTCCTTTTAATTAATTGTTCATAATTGATCATTGCATTTTGGCGTGCCAACGAGTGGCGAAAATTTAATAGTTGTTCCATTTAATTAATTAATTGTTCTTATTATTGAGTATTACTTAAATGTCTTCACCGACGTGGAGCAATTCAGCTAGTTACTTGAATTTTTTCTTTATTGATTAGTACATAAATGACGCCTCAACGTGTGGCCATTCAAATAAATTCATTTACATTGGTTTCTTTAGTGCTTATTACAATATATATATATATATATATATATATATATATATATATTGTTCTAGTCTTTGATTTAATATACAAATTGTATAAAATCCTATCTGCTTAATGTTCTCCCGCGAAGTCGTTTCTTCATCAGTTGCTAGGAAGGGCACTCTGACAGTGTGTTGGAGTTAATTAATTACACACTTTGTTCTGCTTTTATAATTCACCAATGACTCACACAAACTTTAGCACCTTCACTTATGTTTGCCACCTATTCCACATTAACTTTCTCTAAATACATCATTTACTTCATACTATTACGATGAAATGCGACACGCGGTCTTACTCCACACATCTGCTGACTCTTCTCCACCACTCCCATCACTGATTATTAGCATAAATAAAGAGAAACTTTCTGTTGAGCAATATGTTTGTATTTATGTGAGGT
This sequence comes from Zhengitettix transpicula, assembly GCA_037074705.1. Classification (NCBI taxonomy): domain Eukaryota; kingdom Metazoa; phylum Arthropoda; class Insecta; order Orthoptera; family Tetrigidae; genus Zhengitettix; species Zhengitettix transpicula. Next base: position 90,658,384 of record CM073590.1, read on the forward strand.
TTACATACCAAACCGTGTTCTGTCATTATTTCTGACCCTTTTGTTCCAAAATTATATTTTACTTATTCATTTAGTTCCTCTGTTATACGATTTAAACGTTCTCATTAGTGAGAACAATCACAAATTTATGGTTATTTAATCAAAGTTCTGAAACACTATTCTTTAATCTTTGAGTCACTACTCCTAAAGTGTATTCTTCCTCCATTAAAAATTATAATAAATAAATAAATATATTGCACTGACTACCAATATAGATATTGAAAGGGTGTTATAACTTCTTTAATATTTGTATTGTCAGCGTAATTTTCTGGCCCGGGTGTTGTAGGCAATCGTCAGCATTGCGTAATAATGAGTAGTGTTTCAGTCGGTATTACTGTTTGCGATGTGTAACGTAGAAAGCTTTGAAAAAATGTACAGTCTCCGATACGAGCTGCCCGGATAAGGTTGCTTACAGTCTACGATACTAACAGACCATGGAAGGTCTTTCGGTCTCTGCGCATGGCAGGCGGATAGTGAGGGCTGCTTTTTATAAATTGCTTGTAGATCCTGTTAATAAGTCTGCATGTAAAAGTCAACGAGTAAAAGACAGTTTATTGAGGTTTTTGTTGTTAGAGATTGAAGGCGACAAGTATAAGTTTTGTAGGAAAAATTGTACTGGCTGTTGTTAAAGTGATGGTTCAATTTATCGAGAGATAAATTGAACTGATATTTGAAAAGTGTAATTGCATTTTCATTGATTTTGACATTATTACTGTTCGTCGAAATATTTGGAAAACAACTCAGGATTGTATGTGGTGTGATAAAGATTTAATCGCGTATGCTGAATTATATTACGTGGAAAGCGTAATACTATTGTTTGTTTAATGGAAGTCATTTAAATAATGTGTTATCTAAACTAAAAAATTAAAAAAGGTGAAGTGAAAGATTAGCGTGATAGCTGCTCCGATGTCTGGTATGAACAAAAATTTATTGTAAATCGTGTATAACATTTATTATGGTCAGATTATTATGTCTGTCTAATAGTGTAACATCCAAGTAAATTCATCGCAATATATATTTTATAAATTTTGTTATTTCATTGCGGGTTCCTATTAGTGTTTGAGGCTCTATTATTTTATTTTGTTTAACACAACACATACACCCCCACACACACACGCATTTATAATAAACCGTATATCATAAAAATTGTTTTAAAAAAGCATTACAATATCACATTCTATTTACTACAGATGAAATGTATAGGTAAAACCTTAGAGGCCACATGCTTTTAAACACACCAAAAGTAATAAAAAACACACAAAAAGTAAAAAAATAGAGACGACATGTTTTAAACACACCAAACTTAGTAATATATCAACTTTTTCTAAAACCCTTTTTCTAAATAAATACAGTTTATGATGGATTTGAAGGTAATCGAATGTTCGAATATTAGATCTGTAAAGAATGTAATTGTACTTTACCACCTTTTCTGCTCAAACGTTTTCAAGAAATGTAGCTTTGTCGTTTCCTTAATTAATACTAAATTTAACGAATCATTATATGTTTTATTTCTATATGTATTGCTGCTAATAAGGATTCCCAATTCCACGTACAGTGTGAAGTGAATTTTTTAATTAAAACTTTTATTATTTGTTACGTTTTGTGTGTCTCGGACCCTGTTTCAAAACTGCGTGAATATATAATTTGTTAATAGTTTTGTTGTGCTGGTTTATTGTATTAATTTGGTAAGCTCTTTCATTTCTTGTTTACTTTAGTTAACCTTTGTTTACATTGTAAAATTACACTATAATTATAATCATTTGTAAATATCTCCTCTTTAGGAAAATCCCTGAAGAAGATATGAAAAGCATCGAAACGTCGTTACAATATAAATAAAAAATAAAGTGTCTTTATTATGTCGTCATTTGTTTTATTAATTCTAAAACATAATTTAAATTAAAACATTTAATAAAATTAATACACAAAATTAATACGCAGTAATTTATTAATTTTTATGACTAAAAGTAATTATTAAGGGATTATGTTTGTCTATCTATTATTATAATCATTTGGCAATGTCTCAGTATAAGGACGAAACGTAGTGTTTTTCTATTTTGATTTATTTCAATGTCTATTTAGCCATTAAATATTATTATAATTGTGCTGACTTATTTAAACACGTTGTTATTATACGTCAGATAAAATATAAATTTTATAATAATTTTCGTTATTAAAAGTGAAATTATTTTATTTTATATTACTAACGAACTGTATCAGAAGTTACATAGTTCATTCTAGGTATTTATAATCTAGGTACTAGAAGTAATGTCAGATTAAACAACATGCTTTCAAGTTATGAGAATTTCTTGCTATTTACTCGTATATTATAACTCTAATCCCAGAATTGTAATTTGTATTGGTCTACCATGTTAGAAGAATGTGAACGGATTCTTTTCTTACATCAAGAAACAATTATACACTTTCATTCATTCTTATATCTTGATACAAATTTTCGATCACCAACATTCAACTAAAAAGACATTCTGTGCGAATTCATTAATTGACTGTTGTACACATGAGGAAGAAATTTCTGGAACTCAATCTTAATAAATATTATTATTGTGCTGCGATAATGTCCCTCATTCATAATTAAGAGGATATTGGAATTAGCACTAGATACAAACAGCGCACTATGGGAACAAGAATTTGGTTGAGTAAACACAATTCACTATGCTGTGAAGTGGGAGGGACAGTTTTTTTTGTCTCGATCACGCAGTGGGTAGTCACTGGTAAGAGGAATTGAATGAGTCAACCGAGCTGTGCTATGGCTTAGAAGGAAGGTGTTTGTAAAAACGGACAGAAGATCGAGTTTGGGAATGTGCGTCTGGATGCAGACAAAATATGCTTCTTTGCTCATCCAGATAGTGGACAATTGCTGAGCTTCAGACCAAATAAGCTCTCAAGTCGACGAATGGCAAAGAGATTACAAAGGAAACCGTGTGGCTAAAACTGACAGAACGATGTAGAATTTTCTGTAGGGGAGAAGAGAATAAGGGACGCTGCTCGCCATTTCCCTATGACACCGGCTGAGCTTTACGTAAGCAAATCGCACATTTGTGTTTTATTACATTTCTAAACTAAATTGTCATTTTCAATCTAGTTTGCTTCGCATTCCACTCTGAGATATTTATTCTTTTAACAGTGCGCATTTTGTATAAGTGGCCCAATTGTATATTATTTTCGTATCATTAATATGTCAATCAATTAAATTTTGTGTTATTAAATTAAATTAAAATATATCAATCAAAGTTTAATAATAAATTTAAGTAATTATTTATAAAATTAAGAGTCGCAATAACCACCCTTACCACAATATATTGGAATATTTGTTACATGTAAATAAATTAAAATATTCCGCTTAAAGTAAATTATTATAACTTCTGCTTCTTTATAAACTATATATATATGTATATATTGTAAAATATAATTTAATTTTTGCATTAATTATTTAAAATTTATTTTCTTGGGACATTTATTATCACAAGATTTAAAAATATAAATGTTATAATTGTTCAAAATTGAGAATTCAATTTCAAACAGAATTGCAGAAGGTTCTTGCTCAATTAAAAGTTGGTAGACATTAAAACACTTTTTCATCAGAGAGTTAAGGAAGAGTGGTGCAAATATATCAATAAATTGCAGGCTGAACTCTAACGCAATAAAAGCCTCGTGATTTTTGACCTCACACAGCATATAAAGTAAATCGGTACAGTCTCACCTTTACTGTTCTCTATTCTACAATAGGTGTACGGAAAGCAGGCAAGATCTCCACAGCTGATCAGGAACTGTCGCGTATAGCGTTATTCTGCCGCTTCACTTCGAACTCGACAATTATAATTTCCGCGACTCAATTCCCTTAATTGGCGCTTCCGATTATTAACTAGCATTTTTTATAACAGTAACTAAAACACAAAATTTAACAGTAACAATTAGAACCGATGCAAAATTAAGAGTTTTCAATTATAAACATAATAAATCAGTGGTTATAACCAAAATTTAAATATTCTGAAGGAAGTTAATACGTAGATAAATGTTTATAATTACAATACAAGTGTTTTTAAAAAACTTACTTCGTTCTTGTAGATTTAACAATATTAAAAATATACAAAATCAATAATTAAATGGAATTCACTTCATTACAACAGACACACACACACACACACACACACATATATATATATATATATATATATATATTATACATAATTTATGTACTGCAGTCCAAAAATGGATCAGTTGGGCAGTATAATATATCACCGATATAATCCATTTGGGAATGCAGTTCATATTGGCCTACTTTCACTCATTCCCTCTCTTTCTATTTCGAAACCGCATTATTTTCCTCCCTTCCACGCACTTTCCCTTCCTCACGCAGCTAACTGTTCTATGCTCTCCCAAGAAAGAGGTGCGCCATCATAAGTCCTATATTGTTCCAAGGCCTGGCACTGATGAAACACAAAGAGACTTGTGCCAGGCACTCATGAATTGTGCACACGGGGCCACCGGAAGGAGGCGCTCCCTGCAAGCGCGACGAGCCGATGAATTTACTGCCAAGTCGGCCGTAAGTTTATCGCTTCCTGAAAACTTGGCGTTTCTATAGACTGCCTCGAGGAAAACTTCACAAATCGCGGGGTACCTCGCTCTCTTCCTCTGTACCCCTTCGTCGAGGAAAAAGAAGATGTGGGTTAGAGAGGGGTTGGCTCAGTCAAAACTCTGGCGCCTGTTGGTGCAAAAGCTAGACGAGATTATTAAAGAAGTCGTTGAAAGCTCACGCCAAGTCGTGATTGAATGGAAAGAACCACCGTACGGCGAATGGAACGAAGATGTCTATCATAAAATTTTAGAATTAACAATAAAATAAAGAAAAGAGTTGCGAAATCAATAAAACATCAGTTTTAGTTTGTAAAGTACGTATCACAATTTATATTTGATTTAGGCGATTAGTCAAAAAGTTGTAATTCTAAGATTTTAGTATAATAACGAAATATTATTTTGATGATTCCGAAGTTGAAAAGCATAATAAAAGTATAATAATAGACATTGCAGGACTTGGATTTGGCCCACAATAACGAACTTGTTATGTTTTACATCCTACTTACGTACCTAAAAGCTAAAATTCGTGCAAGTTTAACGAACTGATATAGTAAAATTTTCATTCCAGAATGGAACCATTCGAGCTTTTAATAGCCTGTCTGCGAAAGTGCCCACAGAATATGAAAGAATTCGAAAGAAGATTAACGACTTTTATGACGCGGATTCAACTTAAAATTTACGACTTATACAAGGGATTAACCTTAAAAACAATAAGATTTATATTAATAACATTGCGAAAAGTTAAGTGGAAAATAAAAACATTTTTTAATACGGATATTTTTTAAATCTAATTTAATCTTATCATAGAGAGTTATCAAAAGCTCAAGCCATAGGGGAAGAATTAAAGTATCAGGATGGAATATCGACCGGTACCAGAAATCGATCCCGGGACTTCAGCATACCGGGCGGAAACTCTACCAAGTGAGCTACCGGATCTGGAGTTGACACGGATGGCTCAGTTGAGCGAACTTCCGCAACAATGGAACAAGGTTTCCAGGAAAGTTGTGTGGTATTTATATAATCACTTATTTTGTCTGTAATTGGATAGTTTTATTATTATTAATTTTCAAAAGACGTAATTTTTTCATTTAGTCATAACGAGTCACATTAAGAGAGTTATCAAACTAAGGAAACGTTTACAAATATATACACGAACGTTGTTGCGTTGTTAGTTATATATTTTATTATTAATAAAATAATTGAATTATAAAAAATGTTAACATCCGTTCAATATATCTGATTGTTAGAAACAGGTTTGAAATAAAATTAATTTTTTATCTTGTTGTTTTACTATTCCTTATCTCCTGTGAATTATGATTGTCTTAAATAAACAAGGTAATTATTTTCCCATATTCTACTTAATGTCGTTCGCTGCAATCGGCAAGCTGACAGTCGGATAACGGTGTCACTGTCCGAAACGCGGAATCCTGTCGAGAAATGATCCAAGCGTCACGGAAACGACAAATGGCATTTAGAATGCGGCAAGGAGACTCGATACACGTCGCTTCGTGTTTCATTAATAGAAAGTCTTTCCATACCAAGCGATAATGCTGATTGCTACACGTTGCTTGAAGTCGCGTCTTTACATGACACTTTAGGTGTTTATAATATACATAGATACGACATTCAGTCTCGCTATAAGTACGAGTAGAAATTGGCGTGAAAATGCTTGTATTTTAATCTTTTTTAATGTGTGAATTACTTTTTATGGTACTAACTTCTCTTTTATATGTTACATATTTTATCAATATTCAATGATTAATGGGCAATTGAGCATTGTATTGGGTTATAGTTCATTCCTATCGAAAATACTGATGGAAATTTTACGAAGGAAGTTAAGTGAAGCATATGACTGATGTTGATAATTGAAAAATAACCAAAGGCAATTGTGTTGCGAAAATAAGTACGTTTTTTCAAGTTCTGAAATACTTCGCCCTGGAACGCAAAATAGTTTTGGAAATCATTCAAAATGATTAACCTTTGTCCAGTTTTAGAAAATTTTAAACAAGACAAACATAAAAAAAATTCCAGTGTGTTTTAATAAAGTATTCTGTTTCAGAAAAGTACGAAATGATTTTCCGACCTTCCTGTATTTTTAACTAGTTTCTCAATTATCTTGAATTTAACTGTAAATGAAATATAAAACATTTCAACGTAACATTGAGGCATGACGTTTATATTAACCAGGAACTGGTTTGATAACTTTAAAAGGAACTGAAATTAGATTACCAGTGAAATTATTTCTCTTCATACCAGCCAACATTTTAAATGGTTTCAAAAATCTAGCTTCAAATATTCTGAAATAAAAAAAATCCCACACTTGTATCTATTTAATCTCAGAGGATGTCGGTAACATTAATTATCAGAAATCAAGCGACCGTAAATTAAAGTTGTTTAAATTCTGTTTTATAATGCAAATAAACCTTTTAAAATATATTTATTGGTATTTGTAAACCCATATACCATTAGTGAATTGGAACGCATAAATTTCTTTCGCAAAATGAAGAGGTTCTGGAACTTGTTTCAAAATGAATTTCAACATCCATGAAACTTTCATGCCATTAATTCTATTGGAAGAAATAGTTTATGTTATCATCAATTAATGAAGAAATAGAATAAGTTTATTTATGTGTGTGTTTCTAAAGATTAACATAGAATTTTACTTCAGTTTCGAATTCTTCATAGGAATGGTATGACTAAAGGAAATATTTAAATGTACATACGGATATATGAATCAATGTTGACACGACAAAGACCTGTTTTGTTCGTGAGTTGGTAGCTCCTATTGATTTGCAATAAATCCTGCTAACTTTGCGTGCGTTGCATAGGAAATCGTAACATTCTACTCCTCAACACGCTGAAATTATTCGAGGAAATTGCAATATTAATTTGTAGAATCTCGTTATTTGATATGCAGTGGTAATTCATGTTTGCATTTTATGATTTTTTTTTGTGAATTTCAAACATCAATGTAACATCTCATGTATCAATTAAGTTCACATAATTCTACCATTTGTGGAGTTTGACATGTTTTTTTTTATGAAGTACTAATTTTTTAATTTGTAATAGAATTTGCTTTCCAATAGGTTATTAATTTGCGTGGCCCACGTTAAATTCAATGCAGATAATTTGGTATAGTATGAGAAACATTATGGCCGGCCATTGCGTGTTTAAGAGACTGAAGTTATATGAACAGCAAAATGAAAGCGTGTTTCCAGATTTCGTGCATCAACTATCTCGATCACACACTGAGCGAAAAAAACACTATAAAAGGGCTCCAATCAGATTACGCTGCTTGAGTTTTAGCCGTAGATGCTGGGTGCTGGCATAACCTTAAATTAATATAATTATCAACAAAAATGTCACCTAACAAGTCGCTTTGGTTAATTTAGAAAATATTAAATTAAGCACTCGTTGCAATATTACTAAAAACACTAAATAATTTTGTCAATTCGAGGAGTGTATTCGTTTCTTCAAAAGGAAAACGAAACATCAAAAGGAAATAAATTATGTATTGCAAAAATTATTAATTAAATTATCACGGATATTATTTAAACATTTCTATAAATATATAATTAGACAAACTAATAGCTCTTCTTCCGCGAAGAATGAAACGAAATTATGTATTGCATTAATTCAATAATCACGGATATTATTCAAACATTCCTATAAATATATAATTAGATAATCAAAGTAATAGCTCTTCTTCCGCGAAGAATGAAATAATTACGTCTAGCGATTGTATCACAGAAATAGTGTTACATTTAACAAATATTCGATTACCTGACATTCATCATTTGATACATGTTTATGTGGAGCTACGTCAGATTATGAGCTGCATAAGCAGACAAATAAATCTGATAACAATAATGTATTCGAATTATTGCTGTTTCTATTCCTTTAGCAGTGCACAGAGATGTTTCGAAATTTCATTTGAAATAAAGAAATAGTTTTTTCAAATTGAATTAAATGCATTGAAATTCAATGCGAAATAACAGATTTTGACAATACTGACGCCAAAAATAATTTAAACAATCACTATTAATAAATACTTCCGAGAATAAATCCTTCTACCACACAGAAATTAATACAAGAAACCTTGTGAAAGGTGTATTTCTGCGCACATAACAATGGATTCTAATTCTCCAAGACAAAATCTGAATTTATCGTCTTCAGCAAAAACATCGAACACTTGAAGGTACAATTAAAAATTAAAAGTTGATACAAATAATTTCAAAATATCAAACAGTGTCAGAATTATTGGGCTGATATTCGAAGAAAAACAACGTGGAAAGGTCATATCAAACACATAACTGTGACCTGCCATTTTCGGTCACATTTAAATTTAATTCAATTGTTTATTTAATTCGAAATTTGTTCGTGAAAGTAAAAATGTCTTCGATGGTAATATCTTTATGGATGATACCTTTGACCAGAGAGATTTAGTAATTGTTGTTGATTTTGTGGACAAATGAAATTCTACGTAGATAAAAATAGCCAGTTTGAAGTTACTTTACATATATATATATATTCTAGTAATTAGTAATTAATCCATTATTATAATTATAAAGTTGGATTGTAGAGGACTTATTATTGGGTATAAAGCGGACGCCGCAGCGGGGCGGCGAGACAGAAAGAAACATTGTTGAGATGGTACGCGCTCAAAAATCTACGAGACGAACAGTCAGTCAACGGCGAGCAGCGAAACAGTTAGTTGGACGGCAGACACAGATGCGGGCAGATATCCATTCAGAAAATTTGCAGTATAAAAAGTTTTGTCAGTTAACGGCAAGAAGCGAAACGGTAGAGTCCAACGGCGAGATATAATAGTTTAAATAAAACGCAAGTAAACAGTTTGACAGAGAGACTTATAAAACAGCAGTTTGGAAGCAGAAGTTTGCTTCACAAACTGAACTAATTTTTAACATCGAGAGACTTCCAGGAGACCAACGTCCGGAAACTAGCTGATGAGATGATCGAGGTTCCAGAATAGCAGAGATCCAGAGCAGCTACCGTGTGTTCGAATTCGAATGAGTAGAATCAGTGATATCCCAAAATCGTGTGCACAGAAAACCCAAAATTGAGACCTGGGCGGCCGTAAGTAGAAAACTCTATAATTGATTGTAAACCACTTTTTAAAAGATATGTCAGATCGTTATTTAATTATTTCGTTTCTTTAATTATTCACTTCGTTAATTATTTACTTCTTTAATTGTTTAGTTATTTAATTTAAATTCAAATCTTTAATCTTATTTTCGTCCGCAACAAAATTCGTCGAGGTTCAGACGAATTAACTTCAATAAAAAGCTAAATGTAATTATGATGATTGTATAAAGTTCACCCATTTATCAAACCCAGATAAAGACCCTGAGATCCCAAATATTATATTGTAATTTAAACTTTAATAAATTTTGATTAATTGTGTCCCGTAGAAATCTTTTATTTTATTTTTATCTATTTATTACAAATTGGCGCAACAACGTGGGGCACGATTTTTGATAAATAGGGCAGAATCATAATTAAAGAACGAAATCTGACTAACCGCGATATTGGTGCAAGAAAGTATTTTAATTTGGATAGGATGTGCATGAAATTTTTGGAAATGAATTTTACGCGTGTGAAAGTTAGAGGATTATTGAAAAGAAAGAAAAATGATTAAATGTGCATTTAAAGTTAAAGATAATAGCTTAAGTTTAGTTATGTTTTATTAAGTTAGATTTCATGTAGAGAAAATGGGTTCTAGAGTTAATAATTCCCAGAGACAGGCGGGAGGAGATAGTGGAAGTATGATGATATTAGAATACTTAAAGATAAGTTCAGCGGAGTTTAGAGCAGATTTGAGTGAATATAATAAAAATTTAGCAGAGTTTAGAGAAGAATATAACAAAAATTTAGCAGAATCAAAGACAGACGTAAGAGAATGGAGAAATGAAAATAATGAAGGAAATGATAAAACTATTGAGAGTATTAGAGAGGACAGGAAAGAGATAAAATCTGATTGTGTAGAAAAAGTAAACAAGGATAATGTAAACATTGAAATTGAAACATGTGAAGTAGCAAATAAAGTGGGGTTATTGGAGCTTAAAGGTGATGAAAATGTTAATGAAATAGAAGTGATAGTTAGTGGAAAGGAAGTAGAAAATAAAGTGGGGTTATGGGAGGAGAAATATGATGTAAATGTAGATGAAATGGAAGTGGTAGTTAATGGAAATGTTGAAAGGAATTTAATTTTGTTGGGGCATAAGGCTGATGATGTTGAAGGAGAGATTAAAGGGTTAACTATTGAAGGTGTCGATGAACAGAAAGATGAAATAGTGGGAGAAATAGGTGAGATAGTAGCAAAAGTAAATGAGATAGAAATGTTTGTTTACAAAGGTGAAGTGGGAACAGCTGATGGGAGTATTGCTATGAAAACATTGAGAAATATCGAAATAAAATTGATGATGATAAAACAGATGGGATTGAAGAATTTAAAACAAGTTGTGGGACATATTTAATGTTATTTAAACATGGAATTTGGAAATAAGATTTTAACATTGGTGAATGGAGGGCAGAAAGAGGTAAATAATGAACAGCTGATCAAATGTAAACATGGAACAGCTGGAGAATTCTGGCAGAATGCAGGTCAAAGCATTTTTGGGTTCAGAGATACTGGATAGATGTAAAGTTTAGAAGGGATTTAAATAATTAGAAGGATTAACGTTCTTTGTTAATTACACGTGTGGCTAACGTGGTTACTTCAGCTAACAGAACTATTTTTCCTAGATTTTCAAGATTCTGTTTTTCTTCCATCTTATAGTCATGTTTAACTATCATAGGTCTAGCACACCTAGGGAACCTTCTTGCTACAAATTGTAGTTTCCTTTCAACAATTTGGTCTTCATCACCTTTAGGTGCTTATTCTGTTTAAACTAAAGCTATTCCTTGTTTTCTTCAAATTGAATATTGATGCTATGCTAACCAAAGTTGGTAAAGGAAAAAGCAGATGTTAGGAAGTTGGAAAGAAAGATCATTATGATATGGGTTTCTTATGATTTTCATCGAAATACTGGGGGGGGGGGGGGTCAAAATTCTCGCTTAATTCATTTTGTGATAGGGGACCACTGGGATGTGTTTTGCGGATAGGCGAGCGGCGTTCGTGTCCGAGAACGTTTCTTTATTTTTTGTTGTTTTTTTGATAATTTCGTGGCTGTTGCTACAAAGTTTTGTTTAATAAAGATAGTGATGTTAGAGAAAAGGGGGCGTCACATGTTTAAGCTGTCACATGAGAGAATTTAAGTTTTGAATGATTGCTCACTCACAGTTGAAATGATTTGAAAATGACGTTGAGAAGTTTAATGTGTAAATAGAGGAGAAGGTGTAGAATTAAGATGAAATAGTTTAAGATAATTTTAGGAAATGTAAACTAAATGTTTGAAAAAGAGAAAAAGGGGCGTGGCATGTTAAGCTGTCACATGAGTGAATTTAATTTGAGTATTGAAGTAGATGTTGTGATGATGATTGAACATAGGTTAATATGTAGAGAAAAAGGGGCCTGGCATGTTAAAGCTGTCACGTGGTTGATTTTAAATTTTGTGTTGATGTAGAAGGTGTGATGTCTTAAGTAATATTTGTTGTGTAAGGAAAAGGGGGCGTTGCACTGTGCTGTTGTCACGTGAGACAGTTGAAAAATGGAGGGGGTAGATGTAAACAACAGCTGACATCATCTGGAGAAAGTAGGTCAAAGCTTACTTCAGATTAAGAGACAGCATTGATGTTTAAGAGGAATAATAATTATAAATTAAATGAATTTAAATTAAGTTAATTCAAGATTATTAAAAAAAAATTAAATTAAAAAAAAATTAAATTTTTTTTTTAAAAAAATAATTATTTTATGGCATTAGTTTTAAGGAATGCACAATTAATTTCAAACCGTAATAAATTGTAGGATCTAGACCAGTTGGATAGTCAAACAAATAATAAGTTGCACCAATATTTGATGGGAATGTGTAAATCTTTTAAATGAATGGTAATTAGGTAATAGTTTCCGAGCGATCTGACAAATTACGGCAAAATTGTAGAAGAAAGAAAATAATAAAATTCAGTTTTCGAATAGTAAATCCCAGCCATTTCCTTTCTCAAACGGAATTTGGGGCGTAATGTAGTAATTAATAATTAATCCATTATTATAATTATAAAGTTGGATTGTAGAGGACTTATTATTGGGTATAAAGCGGACGCCGCAGCGGGGCGGCGAGACAGAAAGAAACATTGTTGAGATGGTACGCGCTCAAAAATCTACGAGACGAACAGTCAGTTAACGGCGAGAAGCGAAACAGTTAGTTGGACGGCAGACACAGATGCGGGCAGATATCCATTCAGAAAAATTGCAGTATAAAGTTGGACGGCAGACACAGATGCAGGCAGACATCCATTCAGAAAATTTGCAGTATAAAAAGTTTTGGCAGTCAACGGCGAGAAGCGAAATGGTAGAGTCCAACGGCGAGATATAATAGTTTAAATAAAACGCAAATAAACAGTTTGACAGAGAGACTTATAAAATCGCAGTTTGCAAGCAGAAGTTTGCTTCACAAACTGAACTAATTTTTTAACATCGAGAGACTTCCAGGAGACCGACGTCCGGAAACTAGCTGATGAGGTGATCGAGGTTCCAGAATAGCAGAGATCCAGAGCAGCTACCGTGTGTTCGAATTCGAATGAGTAGAATCAGTGATATCCCTAAATCGTGTGCACAGAAAACCCAAAATTGAGACCTGGGCGGCCGTAAGTAAAAAAACTCTAAAATTGATTGTAAACCACTTTTTAAAAGATATGTCAGATCGTTCTTTAATTATTTCGTTTCTTTAATTATTCACTTCGTTAATTATTTACTTCTTTAATTGTTTAGTTATTTAATTTAAATTCAAATCTTTAATTTTATTTTCGTCTGCAACAAAATTTGTCGAGGTTCAGACGAATTAACATCAATAAAAAGCTAAATGTAATTATGATGATTGTATATAGTTCACCCATTTATCAAACCCAGATAAAGACCCTGAGATCCCAAATACTATATTGTAATTTAAACTTTAATAAATTTTGATTATTTGTGTCCCGTAAAAATCTTTCATTTTATTTTTATCTTTTTATTACAATATATATATATATATATATATATATATATATATTTCAGCGCGGCAGTCAATGGAGAATGGCTTGACTATCATAATTTTGTTAAACTTCAACCTAAAGAGGTCTCATAGTTAACGACGAAACGTTATTAAATTTTTAATAAATTAATATATTTTATTCTAACTACAAATTTGCTATTGTTTATTTATAATTTGTCTCAATAGTCAGAATATATTGTAATATTCAAATAACGATGCTTATTAATTAGCCCCAGTTGTGGTAGCCAAAATGTAATAATTAAAAATGATAGGCTTTTAAATGAACAATTATAAACTTTAAAACAAACAAAATTTATTTAACAAAACTTGAAACAATTATACAAGTTTAAAAACATATCTCAATCTCTCAAAGGTCTTAACTGGATTTGATAACGGCAGAACATTTAAACATAATCAAAGAAACAAAAATTTACATTTAATTAAAAAGGAAATATTTATTCGTTTAGACATAGACGAAATTAATTATCGACGAACTTATTCTACAAGATTGATTTTAAATTTAAAGAGTTTATTTTATCAACACAATAGATAAGAACGATATCTGACTTTATCTTTTAATTCGGTTTACATATATGAATACCATGAAATTTTAACTTACTGTTACTCAGGAACATTTGGCTCGTTCGTACACACACACTTTATATACTGGCCGTTTTAAACACTGATTCTAATAAACACTGTTGGTTTGACAAAAGTTGGTTCTCCGTTCGTTAAGGAAATATTATTTGCTCGTTCTGAATATTATTTGACGCTGGATGCAGTGTATTGGTCTCCTACAATCGAAGACAGTGGTCTAATTTGAGGATAGAATAGGACTTCAGCATACAAAATGTTTATCAATCAATAATTGGCTATTTCTCTCGCAGACTGCAACTTATAACACATTTTCCTCCCTTAAACGATGTCTCTCTTAATCTCATCCTCCAGTCTCTGTGATCGCAGTACGACTAACTATCATATCCCCCAGTCTCGGTGATCGCAGTACGACTAACTATCATATCCTCCAGTCTCGGTGATCGCAGTACGACTTCCTATCATATCCTCCAGTCTCGGTGATCGCAGTACGACTAACTCTTAAAAGCTTATTTCTCCCTTGTATACTCCCAGCCTTTTCCTTTGTCCATTGTTCGAAAACTTCGTCGCAAATGCCACTTGACAGATTCTTCCATTATCCAGAGATTTATATTATGCAGCTGCAGTTCCGTAGTCAGAAAATGGCTAAATACTCCGTCATGTCAAGCCGACAATCGAGACAGGACCCTCAATTACTTTGGACTTGTCTTTTTCCACCCCCACACGCACGTGCACGGCTTCTCAAGACCACACACCCAGCGTTTCCAAGACGATGAAATACTCAGTCCTAAGTAAACACGTTACAAAACTGCCCCTCCAACAGTCCAGACTATCAACCAGACACAATGCCTCACTTAACAGGCATTACACTATGCCCCAGATTTAGTTTGAGAAATGCCACACGCACGTGCACGGTTCCGAATTCTCAAGACCAGCACCTCCAAGAACCTAAATATTTACGTTACAAAATGCCTCTCCAACAGTCCAGACTTTCCATCACAAACAATGCCTCACTTAACAGGCATAACAATATATACATATATTGAGGTAAATACCAATATTAAACTACAAGTTTTATATGTTTTGCCTCACTTTTTGGCGCCAATTTGTGGTAATTCACTTATAAACTATAATTATTCTAGGTTTTTCCCCACGTTGGGCGCCAATTTGTAATAAATACAAATAAATTCTCAGTTAAGCTCCATATATATTATATATATTACATATTATATATATTACATATTAAAATGATTGGATTTTTTAGTAAGAACTCAAGATTTTAAAACACATAAACAAATTTATTTTATTAATCACAAACAATTGAATTTTACACAAGTTATCAAATGAATTTTTAAAACACTTAGTAATTAACAATATAATATTCTATTTCTCAGGGTCGTTTACTGGGCCTTTAATAAAACAAATACTTGTTAAGCAATTTTACAACGCAATAAAGAAAACACATACAATAACCAAATTCGAATTCTGAAATCTGAAATCTGACGATTATACATTTACTTAAAACCTTACAAATATGAATACTGTGAAATATTAACTTAAGTCTGTGGTAATCCTTGAAATTCAGCTCACTCGCATACTAACACTCACTGACTTTATATACAGGCCATAATGAGCACAAAGTTGTGCACACACTTAACACTGAACATTTTCGTCAGTACAACTAAACAGATTTTTCACGTAACGGCAGACTATCACCACACGACTGCAACTTTCGTCAGTCCACAGCCACCTGTCCACGATAACTCACGACGACCTCCTCTCCTTTATTCTCAAGACTTCTTCCTCACGAAGTCCTTCGACGACTCTTTTCAAACAATATACTTATATTTCTCTCGGGCACCTAAATCGGACCAATGTCCATTAAGACAACCACCGACGAACTCTCCTGACAGACTCCTCCTCCCTCGACGACCTACTCTGCTCTCTTTGACGACGAACTTATATTTATTTCAGCCACCTATCTTGACCCGATGGCCACGAGGACCACCACCGACGAAAGTTGCTAACAGACTCCCTCTCTTTGTTCTTAAGACGACTTATATCTTTTTCTTTTGCACACCTCACCACGAATCCGGGTCCACTTTTGCACACCGCTCCACAGATTTCGGGCGCACTTTTTTCCACACTCTCGTCTAATTTGCCATCTGCCGCTCAGTTATTCCCCTTTATCGTGTCCTTGTGTACAACCCGTGTGACTTCTGCCGCTGATAATGCGAGTCCAACTACGATTCACGACGACGTTTTGCACACCACCCCACAGGGTTAGGACGCACTTTTTTCACACCCCTACAGAGCCGGGCACACACACACTTAGCTCACCCTCTTCTAATTTGCCATCTGCCCCCAAACTATCCCATCATGACATCCTTGGTACAACCCGTGTGCCTTCTGCCGTTGACCACGCGAGTACAAATATTTGTTCATTAATTAATGATTTATTTTTAATTACCACAATTCAATATAATTATACATACACCACCCGACACGTAATAAAGTAATGAGCGAACACTCTTCAAAAAAGAAGATATCATGGAATTTCAGACAACTACAAAGAATGTCTCAACGAACGTCGATTTATAAACCCAATCATAAATCCTTTAAAATACTTGAACCTATTCAATAATGTCTAATATATAATTTTCAATACTGTATATTGTAAATTATATTATAATCTAAGTGCTACAAACCCTTTAAAATCGATTTATTATAACGTTAAATAAATGTAGAAGTAATTGTAAAGTGAACATGGCCACTAATAACCCCGCCAGTTGATGTGCCAACAACAAAAAAACTTCCGAGATTGATTTTAAAAAATTCATGTAAGCTACATCGTGAACAAGAAGCGTCTTGAGAGTGTTTCAGAGGTTGTAACCGACAGCTTAATTTTCCCAAGGTCTTGTGCTCTGTTTAGTGATAAAAACTTGGAAGCATTTCCTCCCAGCAACATTTCTACGCATAATATCTTGTTAAATATTCATCTCTCTGAGACTGAAGTATGTCTGTGGGTTGCAGGAACTGAACACTGAATCTGTGCACTGATGTTACTTAGAGCATGAGGAATACTGTTGGAAACGTCGCTCAATCACTCATTCCACGGTGTTTTAAGGCTCAGTCGCTTAACCAGTTTGAGCTTACTATAGAAAAAGCCCAATTCGCTTTAATGCGTTATTCCACTGAGGCAACACTAAACGACATGAGGCATGCCAAATGTTTTCTATTGTTGCCATTTGCCACGAAATTAAGAATGTCACATACGAAATTTGTCTCTCCGCATCAAATGACTTATTATTATAAACAATATTATATTTTACTGCATCTAGTGTAGTATTTTTTAATAAATTAATAGCAGTTTTTAGCAATATATGATTTGATTATAAGTATTATACCGTTGATAATTCATTGTTTCAACCTGCAACATTTCTGACAGAAAAATAGTGGTTTTCTTTTTCATTTTTATTATCCGTTCACCTCTTTCAATGTTCCCATGTTTTCGTTATTTCATTTATTAAACTTAATTCTTTAGCGCATAGTATAGCATAAATGCAACATAACTTTGAGTAACACCCCAGGGGCATCTCTTAGATTCTAGAAGAGCTAAATTTTGATGCAGATATGAAACAACACGCACTTATGTAAATGTGACATTTTTTGGTATCTGTGGACAGGTCAAAACATGCTTGTTCTAGATTTCTGTAAGTCAGCTTCTCACTTAAGATTTTTTCTGTTCGCCGGTCAACTTCAGATTATTAATTTTCGGTGGTTCTTTATGATTTTTTAAAGAAATAAAATTTAAGCGTCCTTCTCAGGGACTAAAATCATGATTATCCAATTAATGTGAATTATTTATAACTCATGGGCCAAATTGACTTTGGTCACGTTTGATATTTTTTTGGTTATTTTTTCGCGAAATTTATTCTCATAAAATTTTTTTAAAATATTAGTTTAAAAAATACAACAAAAAGATACATGCACACAGGGTTAATAATATATAATTTTTTATCGTGTTCTTTTCATAATCAAT
This sequence comes from Zhengitettix transpicula, assembly GCA_037074705.1. Taxonomy (NCBI): domain Eukaryota; kingdom Metazoa; phylum Arthropoda; class Insecta; order Orthoptera; family Tetrigidae; genus Zhengitettix; species Zhengitettix transpicula. The sequence continues at coordinate 90,676,801 of CM073590.1, forward strand.
AATTTTATTATTCCATAACTCCTGTGAATTATAATAATGTTCAATAAAGAAGGTAATATTTTCCTCCTATTCAAACAGGTCGCACGTAAAATACGCACCAATCCGATGACACTGCTGGACTCATTGAATCCTTTCGAGAGATGACTCTTGCGTCCTGGCCACAACTATCAACATATAGCATGTTTCAATGAGACTTGTACATCTCGCCTCGCGACAATATCGTGTGTTATATGTTGCCTAAGGTCGCATCAATGGAATTGAGCCTATGGAATTACAACATTCTGCCTCAATGATAAACAAAAATTTCTGTGGAAAATTGCACAGTTTTAGGTTTGAATTTGCTGGATTATGTCTATTGTTGCAAACTGAGATATCAAACGACACTGTTCACTGAGGTTAAATTTAGCTCATGGCGGACATCGGCATGTATCTGATGTAGCGTCAGCATTCATCTAAGAATAAGAAAGTTTTCAGCGTCTATACTCAGTTTGTCCTGTCTTAACAGCTCTATAACAGTCCCGAAAGTCTGAACTTTATTCACAGTTTTGGCCAATCATCTTGTACCAATATCATTGGACCATGTAATCTCGAGTTCTTACAATTCTTCAAATTTTCTGGAGATGTCTTAGGTTCAAATCGGCACCTTGGGAAATACGAGGAAATTTCATGACTATTTTCCAGAGCATGGTCCGAACTCAGTAAAAGAATCCTGGAATTAAAAACGCACCATAGAGAATCACGTCTAAACTTATCAATTTCTCAACCATTGAAAATAATCTTTAATATAGTTAAATGAAACAAAATATATCCTAAGGAATGCCTATCGCACTACACATGTTTTCGTCGGTAGTAAAAATTTACTCTCTGATTTTAACGACGATTTACGGTAAAATCTTATTTAGTAAATGTGCTTATAAATTATAAACTCCCTAAACAGAACTTTCTTATGAGTATATTTCGATGGAACTCAATTAACTTATGAACAACAAAAGAGGCACAGCGCAATTTTGTAAATGTTCCTTTCTCGCGGATTTGCTGCGAGGAAGTTCAGCGAACACTTGTTAGCGAAACAATGTACTGCCCAGCGCCACCAAGGCAAGTTTGCAAGGCTGCCGTACAGAGATTTGCATGCATTATGTAAAGTGTTTATTCTGCACAGACGCTAAGCGAGCAAGCTAGGACGTTTAGCCAGCTGGAGGAGCACTGCAGCATAAAGCGGTGGTCGGGATAACTTTACTGCTTCCAAGAAATAAGAAAGTTTAATTGGAAAAAAAATATATTAGCTACAGAATTAAGCTACTTCGTAGAGTGGTCTACAGGGATAAGAGTTGATTAGCTCAAGATAAAAATGGTTTGAATTATAACATAAAAATATATTTATAGTTTCAGATCGTATCATACGTAGTAACAATGAGGTTTTATTCGTCAGACGCACTTAACTGATTTTAATTGCTTGCTGCTAGGGCAGAGGGGTCTGTGCAATAACTTATTGTGACCTCATCTGACCATTTAGTACTCAGATTAAAAAAATCTGATGAAACGTTTTAATTAGAATATTTGAATTATTGTAAATACCTTCCGTTACGTGTGCTTAAGTCAGCCGATCTCTTTTAGGAACTATATATTTTGCTGAATGTTTCATCGGAAAAGAATTTTTTATTATGTTATATAGTTAGATCTTTACAGCTTATATTTATGGGACACTTTACTGTCATTAATAGATGTGGTCGGGCTTTCCATTGCCTAGAAGGTATTTTTCCGAAGAGAAAGCTGAGATTTTTACCTCCATAACAGCTTCAGGAGCCAAAGAAGTACGAAAAAACTTCCGGCAGATAAAAACGACAGAAAATATGTTGTTTACTCTGTTCTCTGCGGAATAAGGCAAAAGCTACGTAGTTGAAACCCCTAGAAAGATATCTGTGAGTATTGACGAAATATTAATAATGAAAAATTAATAATAATAATGGAAAACGAGGAGGAACCTACAAATGTAAATAAGGTGAACACATGTAGGAAAACTGCCACAGATTTGATTTCAAAACTACTTCCATACTCTGCTCCGAAACTCACACTTCAAAGGAAAACGTAAAGAAGCCATATTTATATTTTAAAAAAAACTAAAACACAGTGGTCTTATTCCCGACTTATAGGAATAATTACTTTACAGTAATACGGAAAAACTAAACAATAGTCCGAATACACTTCCTTGTGATGACGTTTTCCCTTCTCCCTCTGTCTATACGGAAACAGACTGAAATCCCTCTACCCCCTACCAACGATATAGAACCGAGTGTCTCCCGCCATCGGAAGGGCGTGGGACAAATACCAAATGCCCGACCTACCTGATGCAGATTTTTCTAGGGTTTTCCCTGCATTACTTTTAGACGAATGCCGGGTATGATCCTTAAACTATAGCCCGGTGGCCCTAGTAACCCTTGGCTACCTTCCTCTAACATTCCGCATCCCCCATTTCAAATCCCTTCCTGTGCTATTAAAGGGGACTCGCCACCATGTGGATTACCATCATGTAACCTGTTACCCTAAAAACAAAAAAATAAACTATGCTTTAACTTTCACCTACGGAAAGCCCAGCACTGGGCTGAACCGAGTAGGTCCAAAATCCACAATAGTGTACGGACTCTTATGTATATACCTTTCTACCAGGATGAATAACAGATTTTAACTACTGTTCGAAATTTTGGTTGTATTAAATCTCATTTCTATACCGTCTTTGTTTCACATTTCTATTCCTAATGTTTCTCATGTTTGCAGTTCTTCTTGAAAATCTTGGTCATTGACCGGCCACATCCATCTCATCTGTTCCTCTATTCTCAGCTTTCTCTTTGCGAAAAAAAACATCTAGGCAATGGAATACCCGACAACATCTACTAATGACTTCACACAGTTGCAACAAAATTTCAATTCCAAACTATTTACAGTAACTGGCATTGTCTGGGCTGAACCATTAGAATTCTCTTAATTGTATTAGAATCATCGCCTCTTGTGTTCACCATATATATCGTTAATTGTTGGCAGTAATAAAAACTTCGAGAGTTTTCACATTTTGTGTATTTCCATCTCTCCATAATATTTTCAAATTATTTAGGAATTAGAGGCTCACATTTCACCCAAGTGTTGCTTAGGCTATTAAATTTTATATCTTTGAAAGCGCCCTTCGTTTGTCCAAAATGAAAATGTATATTTTATTAAACATTTTTATGTGATTTTACTCAATATCCAGGCTGAATTGTTTTATAAATCCAGTTAATTAGTAAAATAGTACCTTTGTCCACCTATTCGACTGTTACGTGTCTTTTAGTGACGTCTACTTGGAATTTTAGAGCCGCAGTTATATGGAATGAGTTAACCGGAGAGGGAATATGACTTTTAATAAACAGTATTTTGATTGAGTACTAAATTTATTTTAGTATTTTATTTGTTTATATTATAAATGTTTAAAATATAGCCTGTAAAATGTTATCCCGGAACACGAGGCAATGGGAATAAATATGCTACAAATTCCTTAACTACTACCCAACGACCACTTTACAGAGAAATACAGCGATAACTGTAGCTACAAATTTGTCCAGACCCTGGAATTTAAATCAAATAGTTTCTGAATACTACGTCCGGATTTGCGAGGCCAGTGACATGCACTACATACTCGTGAAACCGTAAATTGCTACTCTAACGGTGTACTTAGGGGCACACTAGAATGATGTAAATGTAATACCAACACAGTATACGTCAGTAGTCGTAAAAAGGCAGGAATTGTATTCCATATTATATACTCGTAACTAAACCAACTTAAATTAAATTGAAGGAATGTAAAAAAACCGGTAGTAGTTTTAAGTACCGCGTGTTCAGTAATTTAATGATGGATAGTGCGAATGTATTAGAATTTTACCCAATCTATTGAAATAATGTAGAAAAAATAATTTATAGAAATTATAAATCATCTGTGTTAAAAGCGTACCAATTAGATACAAAAAAAGTAGCAAAATAAGATAAAAAAATAAGTGCTAAATCAAATACTAGGCGATATTTTATCACTTATTTTTGTGTGTTATTTAGATATTCATTCATCTTGACAGTCAACCTGATGACGATGGCGGAGCTTTCCGACATAACTTTGTTGTTTAACAAACTATTGCTCCGGGTTGAGACCCGAAAATTGTATCTGCAACAGATTCACCGAGAAAATCGTAGTTCTCTAGCATAAAAACATTTTATAAGTTTTTTTCATTATGATGATATGTTTCGACAAATGCAAATAACATTATATAATATCAGCTTTGACGATTTTATCAAGTATTTGTTAGTGTTACACAATTTTCACTCAAACTCAATACACACAAAATAAATATCAATGAAAGAAATATTGATAAAAAATTAGTGATAAATCAAGTACTACGTTTTACTTTATCCCTTATTTTTAAGTGTTATTTAGCTATTCATTCAGTTTGACAGTCAGCCTGATGATGGCGGAGCTTTCCGTTGAAACGTAGTTGTTTAACAAACCATTGACCCGGGTTGATAAAATAAGTTATAACAAAGTACGAATATATTCTTACAGCTGTAAAGTATTAAATATTTTCATTATTCCACTTACAAGGATGAGCTAAAAAAATTATATCATATTAAATACTGTTAAATTTTCATAATTCATGTTCTCATTGCTGAGCAGAAAATATGTGGTCGTTCATTGACAAAGGCTTCTATTTCATCTACAGTAAGATTAAGTAGATAACACATTATTAAATTTACTAATTTTTTCATTTTTTTAAAATTTTTTTAGGGCAATCCACGTGGGCAACTACCCTTTAATAGCATAGGAAGGGATTTGAAAGGGGGGATGCGGAAGGGTAGAGGAAGGTAGCCAAGGGTTAACTAGGGCCCCCGGGTTATAGTTTAAGGATCCTACCAGGAAATTAGCCTAAACGTGATGCAGGGCAAACCCTAGAAAAACCTGCATCGGGTAGGTCGGGCATTGGGTACTTGTCCCACGCCCTTCCGATAGCGGGAGAGGAGTTTGCTGTGGGGACGCAGCATTCCCTTCTCCGTGCCTCGACCAGTTTAGGAGGCAGCTGGCCGACTATTCCAATGAGAATAGCGAACAACTCTTACCGTATGCCCAAGGTCTGCGACCCCGGAATATACACCTCTCAGAACAGGCCGAGGTGTCTCGGCTTGTGGGAACCTTAGTTCAAAAACGTAGACGAAAAGGCATACTTTTTTTTTTAGGGCAACAGGCTACATGAGGGTGATTCACATTGGGCAACTCCCTTTTAATAGCATAGGAAGGGATTTGAAAGGGGGGATGCGGAAGGGTAGAGGAAGGTAGCCAAGGGTTAACTATGGCCCCCGGGCTATATTTTAAGGATCCTACCCGGCATTCGCCTAAAGAAATGCAGGGAAAACCTTAGAAAAACCTGCATCGGGTAGGTCGGGCATTTGGTACTTGTCCCACGCCCTTCCGATGACGGGAGAGGGGTTTGCTGTGGGGACGCAGCTTACCCCTCGCCATGCCTTGGCCAGTTTAGGAGGCAGCTGGCCGACTATTCCAATAGGAATAGCGGACAACTCTTGCCGTATGCCCAAGGTCTGCGACCCCGGAACATACACCTCTCAAAACAGACCGAGGTGCCTCGGCATGTGGGAACCTTAGTTCAAAAAAAACCAGAGAGATGTGAGAGCATCCCCAAAGGTAGCCCCCGCCAGAGCTCTCTGGGAAGGTTCACCTGCGAGAAATTCTCTCGCAGGCTTACTTGAAAAGGCATACCCAAAGGTAGCCCCTTCGTATCTCTCCTAAAAGGTTCTGCCTGCGAGAGAACATCCCTCGCAGGCTATTGCCTGCGAGAGAATAGCCCTCGCAGACCTTCTGCGTCTATCCCATCTATCAATCGTACACGTTAATTATGTAAACAGTTCAATGTTTTAACAGCATTTAATATTATTTATTCTGTAATCATATGAAACTAATTGAAAATCGAAAGATAAAAGTTTTATAATAATAATATCAGTATGAGATTGTGCACAATATATACGCATGTAAACAATATTTGAAGTGATTCTCATAAACTTAGGTTAACATTCGATTTATAATTATAGATATTTTCTACCCACCATAATTATCAGTTGACTATTAATTTATGGCCTGTTAAGAGTACAAAAGAACAATAATATTGACTCGAATTATAATGCAAACTAAGAGAAATTGGAGCGTTTCAATTCTCATTCAACATTTGCATTAGCTAATTATTATACCCTTTGGAGTTTAATATTAAAGCTATTGCCCATAAATTGAAACATATGACATAAGAAAATATTATTTTAATTACATGCGCCTTTGTAAAATATGTTTGTAGGATAATCCATGATATTTTTATTTTAGTTTTATTAAATTAATAATAATAAATAAATATGATTTTGCTGCATGAAGAAAGTATATGTCGGAAAACGTGCACAAGCTCACAGTTTTCAAACGTTGCATCTAAACAAATAACCCCCTTAGCTTCCTAGTATACCTTCACTGGCGTATTATAACTAAGAATCGGCTGTGGTCCAAATTAAAACATAATTTTACGTTAATTGAAAGAGTTCATGAATGTATAATTTCGTTTCTATTACTGTACACTGTAATTTGGAATATACAAAATTCGTAATTGCAACAAAAAACATAGAAACTAGTAATAGGAAACCTGTGAACGGTAACCTGTCATACTTAGATGCTTATACTTCAATACCCTATTGTATAGTGATTTCTATGTATAAATTGTACTGCTTACTGAATCTCTCCCCATCTCATCCTTCATATATTAAAGACAATATGCTCGTCTAATATTGATTTAACAAGCGTATCGTTTAGGTAACTCCACTGGAGGAGCATAAAATATATTTGGTCATCCAACAAGAATTATTAGCAATTTTAATTTTAATGTATTTCAGAAATTTGTAACAGTGTTAATAATTTATTAAATAGGCATTAATTTTTAAAATTAATTTCAATTTAAAATGAAAAAATTACGTCTGATTGAAAATAATGAAAGATAGCCAATTCAGACGAAAAGGATAATATAAATACCACACTTTTAAGCATAGTTTAGGATTAGATTTATAATGCATACAATTTCATGAAGTATAATTTTAGTATATTTATTGAAAATCGGCCATTTGGTTTTGATACTGTTAATGACTAAATCATTGGAAATAGAGTTGAATAAGGAAACGACATGAAGGGAAATAAATTGATAAGAATTTTTAACAGAATATTGAGGACTTTATAAAACTTGTTATGAATGTAGGAGGAAATGTTGTCTAAGGGACTTCCAGTAGAAGCAATAATGATTCTAAAAGATAGGTCAGGTTTGTGTATTTTAGGAAGGGCATAAGCTTTGGAAATGTTGGCTGAGGTGATGAATAAGGAATAAAATGTGGATGGTTCCATAAAATATTTTTCTTCCACCTCTTGAAAATAGTTTTTACTTTGTCCATAACTGTATTGATGTAGGTGGATTTGCAAATTTTATGAGGTTGTAGCGCGATAGTTTTATTATTTATATACATATATTGACATACATATATGTATATATGTAATTAGATATTAGCAAGGGTTGAGAGCTTGGCAAGTTGGAATTTGACCAGGCGCCGCCGTGGCGGATAGATAATCCGTTCGGTCTGGACTTAGGCACGTAGGATATATAGACCCTCGGAAGTTACCTGGACTGTCGGACCGTGGGAAACGTCTCTCCAAAATTCCCAGAAATTGATTTAACACGTGACTGCCGGAACCAATCACATTTCTCGGTTCAGGAAAGACCAATCCAGAATTGGCCGAGAAAATCGATTTTTCACATGCAGCGAAGAAAGTGTAGAGAGACCCCTCGACGAACCGTCGCCGGGGACGGACGTACAGCCCCAAACTTGCAGTTTTCCAGAGGACTCGCAGAGAACGAGGGTGCTACATGATCACGGCCAGAGATCAACGCGAGGTAACTGCCAAGTGTCTCAATCTTTGACGCACGTGGGGGAATTACCGTAAACCATGGTTTAACTTGGGATTAAGGGATCCAATTGTTTTGCCCGGCAACCTAAACACGCATAATTGGTATTTTTTTTCATGTTCAGTTAAATAATTAGTAAATTCCTGAAAATATCCCTTTCCTTTATCATTTAATAAACCTACCACTACAAGGTAGTGTCAGAAAGAATTTGGTTAACAGTGTTTGTGTATTCATTACGGTGAATAGCTACAGTTACAGAACCTTTGTCACTGTGTGTAAAGAGTATGTTGGGATAAGACTACAAGAATTGTTGAGTTCTATGGAGGTTTTTATGAGATTGCTATGAAAAAGGGGAAGGTGGTTTTTGAATTTTCAAGTAGAGATTTTATTGTGTTGGGAATAAAGATATATTAGTTTCGATGTGTTTTAAGAGAGGAATGGATTGAGATTTGTTAATGTATGTGGTGGGTAGACTAAATTTTTTTCCAAGTGATACTACGTCAATAACTTACTTAGAAATAGTATGGTTACTGATGTTTTTGAACCAATTGTCTTTGTAATTGTTGTGTGTGTGTGCAGTAATTTGGAAAAGTTTTGTGAAATAGCTATATAATTTTAGCTGCCCTTAGGCTAAAATGATATCTGATTAAACGAGAGGATTGGCGAAAGAAAAATTCGTTGTAGATGTTGGTGAGAACCATGCTAGTTATAGAATTCTCATAACAAACAAGTTGTTTAGTAAAGGACTGAATGTGTGAATGTATGTCTTGGATTTCCAAGTTTAGGGTACATAACTGTAAAAGTTTAATTTTGTTATTGTAATTATAAGGAAGTTTCGAATTAAAGAAAGAAATACTGTTAAATTTATCGTGTAAATGTTGTAAATGAGCGGCTAAAACATCACATTTTCTACAATTAAGTAAAAACTCTCACAGGATCCTCGCAATATCTAATTTGTTCGAGAGTTTTAACCAAGTTTTAAAACTAGAATAACTGAATTGGCTACCTTTCGTATTCGTTAATTTCAATTTACCCATTCTGTAGATGGTATCTAGTCGTGTGTAATAGCAAGAGGAAAATAATTTATGATTCATGAGAAATTGTGTGAATATTTTATGGAATAATTTAAAATCGATACATTCGCCTGTTTATAAATCATCTGTTTTGCTAACCTTAATAAAGGATAAAAGGCTTCAAAATAAAGCAAAACTGAAGAGGCTAGACTAATTATAGCCGTAACAAAGAATTCTCTTGAGAGTGTTTTTGCCATTTCATGGATTTATTACGAGTGTGAGTCAAAGTTGGAATCCGTTTCATTGAAACTGCTCGGGATGATATTGATTGCGTTGGCGGTAGCGCAAAAGCAGCCAAGCCGCTCTCTAAGAAGTTTGGGGCCAGTGCCGAGTTGCGGTGTCGAGAATCCCTAGAGGCCACGTGCGGCTTACGCCAAGTTTCACGAATATGGAGTAGGATATCTGACGCAAACATTATATTGCTACTCAGAGATCTAAAATAATTAAAAATTTGGAGATTTATTATGATAGAAAAAAGTGTTTTGAAAGATTTAAATCCCAATTTCAATAGAAGCATTGCAAACTGAACAACACCGAGAATGCATGGACTATTTAGTTTTAATCATATTTAAATAATAATTTATTTCAATGTAGTAAAGTTTCATCGTATTTATAAAATTTAAGAAAAAATAATCTTTATGGCTGTCTTGAAAATACCTTTGCTACCAATAGAGCAATTAACTTATTTCTTAATACATAATTGCAGCTTCTACAATAATTATGTTATGTGTTGCTCATTAAACTGACTCAGTTTAATGCTTAATGGCTGTCTATGATTACTATAACACTGAGTCCTAAAAATGAACAATCTAAAATGACAAATGGTCTTCAGAAGCATTTTCAATTGCTAAGGATGACAATTAAAATAATTTATTATCCAAACTTTACAATGTATTGAATTCAGGTTAAGAAACCGAAAAGAAGAAGGTGTAGACAGGCTATGTATAGGGTAATCCACATAGTGGCAACTCCCCTCTTATAGCATAGGAAAGGGATTTGAAAGGGGGGATGCGGAAAGGTAGAGCAAGGTAGCCAAGGGTTAACTAGGGCCCCCGGGGTATGGTTTAAGGATCCTACCCGGAAATTCGTCTAAAAGTGAAGCAGGGAAAACCCTAGAAAAACCTGCATCAGGTAGGTTGGACATTTGGTACTTGTTCCACGCCCTTCCGATGGCGGGGGAGGGGTTTGCTGTGGGGTCGCAGCTTTCCCCTCGCCGTGCCTTGACCGGTTTAGGAGGCAGTTGGCCGACTATTCCAATAGGAATAGCGGACAACTCTTACCGTATACACCGCTCAAAGCAGTCCGAAGTTCCTAACCTTAGTTCAAAAAACCAGAGAGAAGTGAAAGCATCCCGAAAGGAGCCCTCTGGGAAGGTTCACCTGCGAGTCATTTTCTCTAACAAAGTAAGCTATAGCTGGAAGGAGTGATAAATATATTTTCATAAATAAGACAGTTCTGGTGAGATTTTTTTATCGTTAAGCAAAGAATTATGTTGTAATAAGGCCCTAAATTTGTGCTCTAGAAAACCCGTAATAGTTAAAAATCAAAAAAGAAACATTAAGACAGAAAGAGTTCTCGGTTGTCACACGGTTACTAACAGCGATAAAACTGCGACGTTTCGATAACCACAAGCTCTGTCGTCATCTTCTAGGCGCCTATAACATAACGGCAGTGCTTATGGTCGTCGAAACTTTGCGTTTAATTCGCTGTTGGTACCCGTGTGAAACCCGGGAACTCTTTCTGCAGCAACTACACCGGGAAAGGCTTCGATCAAGTCAAATTCGAATGGATTCTTGAAAGTATTGTGAGACTTGATTTCTTTTTCAGGGGAGACTAAATTGTTTAGGCAGTCAAAATTTGTATTCATTGTATGAAAAAATCTAAAATTTTAAACCGCATAAATAATTCTACAAGTTTTTCGAAGGCTCATATATACTGAAACAATATTTTAATGGAATATTTATGAGGACAGGCTAATGTATTAAGAATATGTATCTGCATATTTGTATACTCGGAAACGGGAGACTATATTGTTTTGGCAAGAAAAATCGTATTCATTTTTTGTAAAAAGTCTAAAACTGTAAGGCACATAAATAATTGTACAAGTATATTTAACGAAGGCTCATATATTTACAGGTTTTCGAGTGTTCGTCCTCCAAAATTTTTAGGCGAATGCCGGGTAGAATCCTTAAAACACATCACAGGTGCTCTCAACCCTTGCATTATCATTGCTCTGCCCTTCCGCAACCCCACTTTAAAATCTCTTCCTACGCTTTGCCACCACGTGGATTAGCCTCAAGTAGCCTGTTACTCTAAATAAAATATTAGAAAAATATATTTCTAATGGCATATTTCCAGTAAGAATATGTATCTACAAATTTATATACATTGATAAGAACTGAGACTAATAAAAAAGTAATTGTGAAAGAGATGTCGACCTCAAGAAATTATTAATTACATCCTGGATATCAAATAACTTTTCAAAGTCACTAATCTTATGCAGTGTTTTCATAAATTACATATCAGCTGATGAATCGAAATTTTATATTTATTTATATTCCCCAAAAAATAATAATTAAATCAAGGGATGAATGTTGTCGTAAAGCGTAGAGCAGTATACGACAATCTCGCATACTTAATGGAGCATACTGAATAGAAACAGACAATTCATAAAGGACTCATCAAATGTTTAGCACGAAAGCGAAAAAAGGACAATCTATACAACAACTGGTATTTATATTAAATTATCTAGAAATTATGTGCTCCGGTTCTCGTGTAGAGTGCAGCGTGATTATCTCAAATCAAAGAAGTTCATGTAAGGGTATGATTATTTTCTTATTTTCAGTAGTAGTGAGTTCTCCCGATGGCTCGTTTGCGTAGTCGAGTGATGAATCTAGAAGTAATCCATGTCAGTTGTAAGTAGCAGAATGCGTACTCAGCTGGATGTATTATATGAATAAGAAAGATAGACAATAGAGACAAAAAAGGGTAATACAAATACCATACAACGTTTCTGGGATCCTTTTTCCTTTCGTCAGGTGCTAAGAAGAGCCTGGATGTATTATAAATTGATTGAAATAAAGTAAGAATTTTGATTAACATATATTTATTTCTCATCATCGACTCGCACGATATAGTCATCAAACTGTTATAGCATATTGAACGAGTTGTCGCATTATTGTATTATTTTTGTCCACCACTACTGCGAGAGATGAAACAAAACAAAATATCTCCCCCTAAGTGGAAAATCCTATATCCTGAAAAGATATTACCATAATTCTTTCTCATATTGAAATAATCAGCCAAAAGTATATAAAATAAATAAGAATAGTTCCGTATCCCCCCTTTCAAATCCCTTCCTATGATATTAAAGAGGAGTTGCCATCATGTGGATTACCCTCATGAAGCCTGTTACCCTAAAAAAAAGCATTCTTCTGGTACTATTTTAGTAACTATAATGACCACGTTTAAGTATAAATCTTACTACATTTATTTTTTATTAATATCAATAGTTACGCTTAGCTTTTGTCTTTCGGCCGTAAAGATGGCATGCTTCGCATCGATTTCCATGAGAGAAAGGCAAGGGATACATAAAGTTGGCAGTTTTCTCTTGTAAAATTGGTTACTAGTTCCCGAGTTTGCTGACAGATGTGTTATAGTAAAAACTGTTTTGAATTTAATAGTTGCTCACTTACAAAGTATAATCTTTCAAATCGCATAAGCACGAGTAATTAGTATTCTATTCGGTATTAAAACATTTATTAATCGATTATTATGGTAATAACTCTACAGAAAGAGAGTGAAAACATAAGCATAACCTTTATTCTGTTTAGTTCTTTCAATGAAATTTAAAAAAAGTAACGTAATCATAGTTATTGTACTTAATCTATCTAGTATTCGTCTAACAAATAAAATAGTCTGTTTGTTTGTGTGTATGATCCGCATACAGTTCAACAACCTAGGAGCATATTTGACCAAAATTTCGTACACGTGACCTTTTAGAACCGGAAACAAGCACTATGGGGGTAAGAAATAACTAACACCCGGGTACGGAACGGGGAGGAAATTTTCACACATGCTCAAACGGCCGATATTTGCATAAGATAATTATTTTTCAGTGTCAATGAGATTGATAGTGTTTCTACTGGTTCTTTTTTTATAATTTCAACGCCTTTCGGCATGCTTAGGGAAACGGTGGAGGGACGTTACCAGAAAGTAAGACAGAAAAAACCTATGTTGGAGTCGAATCCGGGGCTATGGGTGTCGCTGAGTATAATTATGACATTCAACTTTCCGGTTAAGTTATAATTCTAGTCTATGAGAGGGGTATGATGGGGAAAACAACATGTATATGTTCCGCATAAAAATCTGCAGCGTTGGGTCAAATTAGACCAAATTTTTTACACTGTTCCTTTAGAACCGGAAGCAAACGTTGTCGAGGTTAGACTAGACTGTCACCTCCAGGGTTGGGGGTGGATATTTTCAAACCTTTTAAAACGACCGATATTTTCGTTGAAAGAAAATTTTTCTCGGTAAATGAGATAGATAGATTTCTTCCAGATATTTTTGTGTATAATTTTATCCACTTCAGGTATGTGAAGTAGCACCCTTAGGCTCAGGGGTGGAGAGGCGTTACATAAAAATAACGCAAAAACCAGCCAGTTTGGAGTCAAATCCGGGGTACGGATGCCGCTTAGTTTTATTATAACAACCCGGGAAACACCGAATTAAAAATTGCTGAACTCTTTAATTTAGAAATTGCGATTTTAGCTGTCAACTTCGCTTTGCTTTCGAAATGTAGGTGTTTAACGAGTTGTTATTTTTTAGGGAAACAATATGGACTGAAAATGCAAATGTAACTGTGGTAAATTATGGATCCGTATTATGATACGGAAAAGTGCGAAAAATTTTCTGTCATTAATAAAACGAATTTTATTTACATAAAAATTGAAATTAATATTTCACGTTAATTATATTTTGATTTTGAGTGAATGATATCGATAAGAATTTTATAGAAAAACTGGTATTCCAACAAAATAATGTAAATTAAATTTGGAAATATGGAAGAAAGACGTAGTTGTTGAGAATAACTTCACTGCTATCATCAAATTAACGAAAGAATTTGTTGGTAAATATCAATTACAGAAGTAAATATAAATGAAACCGATAAATAATACTATTAACGTTTAAAAATTCAGATTATGAGTGCTTAAAAATTTATACAAAGTAAAATATGATAAACTATGACTATTTCAAGCTATGAAAATATATGAACAGTGAAATAAAAAGCAGGTTATTAAGGAAAGAAAATTACATCCAATGTTTTAAAATTGGCAGTCCGAAAAAAAGAGTAATGGAGAAATAATGAATGATTGTTTTCATTTCGTGTTTAACCAGACCATGGAAGTGTCTAAATAATATAATACTTTTTAATTAATTATTTTTATAGAAAAATAATTCAAAAGTTCTTAACAAATAATTGGAAATGTTTTTAGCTATAAAATTTTAAGACACAGTTCTGTTTTTATTTATACTTGTATGCTACGAGTAAAACTATGACACGGATCAGAAAACGATAAAAAGATTCATAAAGTCAAAGAGGTAACGGAGAAGAATTTAGGTTGATTCGGAAAGAAGTTCCAAGTATGTGTTTTTGTTAAGTCTATGCGAATATAGAAGAGAGAGTACTTTCACGATGGAAATTATGAATAAAACATTCTCGGGTTTGCAACTGGGTTAAATATTTATTAGTTCACAATCTGACGACGATGACAGAGCACGCTATGGAAACGTTGAGGATTAATAATATTTAACCCAGTTGTAAAAGAAGAATGTTTTATTCATTATGTCAACACAAAGCCTTTGAGAAAGTTTTACTAAAAAAATTCAGGACTAATGTAATTGAAAATTTCTCATATGAAAAATTAATTTTAGATTGTTTACATAAAAATGAGTTCATGGAACAAATTTCCGTATTTCTGGTAATTTAATGCTACACGTGATTGTAAATTAAAATTCAATGAAAGTAAAACTTCACACCGTTCTGGAGTAAATCGTTTAACCGTGCTGAGATTTAACTGAGACCAATTGAATTTCTGAGGAGTGAGAAAGAATGCCAAATATTCATTTCCAGAGGGCTGCTTGTGACACCATTTAGACGTTATTAATGCACAGTCATTAGCAGAGCCAATGTGTTATATATCTGAGGCGACTGGCGCATGAAGATGGTGGCGCCGCACGGGGGTGGGAATTAATTACATTTCCGATGTTGCCAATGGCCACAGTAGGCAGCGCCGGATTCATAACAATAATCTATCAGGTAGACGCCTTGAGTAATGGCTCCCGCCCTGAGAATGCCAATTCGAGCCTCGAGGTCGGAGTGCATGATAAGGAAGGACGCTTGGCAATTACTGAGCTGCTCTATAACGCGCGGGAGTCTTCTCACTAACAAGTGTAATTGTAGAGTGGCGGCGTGATTAATGGAGCGCTCCGAGCGGGTCCATTGTCTTCATGAAAAATGCACTGAACTAAGACGCCCGTGGAGGAGGAACAAGACAACTGTCAACAAAGTAACGGAACTTCATACCAGCTAGTGGTTAGCCTGTTTTTCTCAAATTTCTTCTTTCACTATTAAAAACAAAAATAATACTTATGTCCGGTTCTTTCTTATAATTACATCGGCTCCTAATAAGCATTTCTTATATTTATACTTCTAATAATTTTTATTTATTTGGTTGACAAAATAATAACACCAATAATCCTTAAATCCTTAAGCTTTATTAAAAAATGACATTATTATTACACTTACTGGCATTTATCAATGCGGGTATTTATTTTTGTCCTTAATTGTTATATTATATTATTAAAATTGTTATTATTTCTCATGCATTTCAGCCGATGAATGTTCCAATTGGTTGATAATGTCTATTGCCGGAAATAGTGTGTCAATATTTTAATAAAATACAAAGATTTAAGGATTATTGTATTTATTCTCGTAACTACTATTAACGAAGATTAATTCATTTATTATGTTACAGGTTTCATGTAGTCCCCTTACGCTAGATAAACATTTTCCATGTATAATTTAATTCTATTAAACACCTATTCGCTTGCAGACTAGAATTAATTTTATTGTACTTTGGCCGGTTAAAAATTTGTAATTTCGTTCCCTAAGTTAATACAGTGATCACAATCGAATGAGTACAGCAAATAAAATCTGAAATAGGAGTTACCGTAACATTCATAATTATCACGATTGGGAATTTTAAATTCTGTCAAAAATGAAACCAACGTAATCGGATAGCCGGCTATTATTAACCGTGTAATATTGCCTATTCGACCATATAATAATAATAACTGTAATACAAATACTTAAATTGGGTATTTATTTCACTCATCTCATCTAGTTTGAATAAACTTTTCCGTCAGTCTTTTATCCAACAGTAACCAAAATAAATAGGAAGAGTACCAAGGATTCTAAATAAAACATTTATAATCCTTAGCATAACTTAAAGTGTCAGAAAGAGGGTCGCCATAAATATTTTATATCACAGAATACGTTCTGGAAATCTAATGTTTAAATTGTTCTTTTGTTTGAGATACACAGCGATATATGAATGTTTCATGCACAGCGACGATCTTCATTCTTGTCCACCCGTTTTTCTTTCATTCAAAAATATACTTTTCCCAGTGCTGCAGGTTCTTACAGAATTACAAATTACACAGATCTAAACACTGCTATTGTATAACGAAATAATGAAGTTAAATCAATATTTTTACAGTGATGTATTCCAGATGTATCAGCATCAATGTTTTATTAATTACTAGCTGGGTGCCCGGCGTTTCCCGAGATGTCATTTATCTATAACCATCCATAAGACTACAATTTTCGTTACTTTTGCGCTATTTTTATGTAAAGCCCTCGAACCCTATCCCTAAATGTGCTCACCTCCCATGCCGAAGGGGGATGAAGTCATTGACTAAATATATCGGCCGTTTTTACATGTTAGAAGATGACCACCCCCACAAATATGCGATAATGAAAAAGAATGTATTCCACGCAAAAATCGGCCGATTACATTGTCTGAAAATTTATTCCCCCGCCCAACACCTCCAAAACCCGTCGCGTTACCCAGGTTGTCACATTTAGATTCAGAGACATTCATAGTCTCGGAATTGATTCGAATCTCGGTTGTTTTTCTGGGATTTTATTTAACGTACCTCCACGCCACCCCTAAGCTTGCTCCCCTCACAGGGGTTAAATTATACACAAACAACATCGGTATAAATACCATCAAAGTAATTAACTCCTTGAAATAATAATCGCAAATATAGACCGATTAACATGTTTGAAAATTTTCACCCCCGACCACTCCCGCTAAGGGAACTTAAACGGTCAAGTTTAATGTCATAATTAAACTCAGTGACAATCCCGATAGTTTCTAGTTTCTTTTTATGTAATGCTACATCCACGCCAACCATTAAGGGTGCACCCTTTTGAGTCCGAAAGGGGTTGAAATTATACACAGAGAACATTTAGGGAAATTTTATTAATCTAATTCATCCCGAAATATATTTAATTGACAAAAAAAAAACCGGTCAACTCATCCCAACCCAGCCGATACCCGCGTGTTGTCCAGATTGTCATAAATAAATTCAGCAACATCCATTACCTTCGATTTGACTCGAATCTCGGTTGTTTTCCCGTTATTTTCAAGGAAATTAATTAAACTTAGTGACAATCCCGATAGTTTCTGGTTTCTTTTTATGTAATGCTACTTCACGCCCACACTTATGAGTCTGAAAGGGGTTGAAATTATACACAGAGAACATGTAGGGAAATTTTATTAATCTAATTCATCCCGAAATATATTTAATTGACGAAAAAACAGCCGGTCAACTCATCCCAACCCAGCCGATACCCGCGTGTTGTCCAGATTGTCATAAATAAATTCAGCAACATCCATTACCTTCGATTTGACTCGAATCTCGGTTGTTTTCCCGTTATTTTCAAGGAAATCCTCTCCAGCCCCACCCCTATCTTGCCTATTAACAACATCGATAGAAATACTATCAAATGCAATGGTCCCGGCATTTATTTATTCCACGCTAATATCGATGATTTAACATGTTAGAAAATTTCCATCCCATTCACTCCCGCCCCTTGGGGCTAAATGGCCAATTTGATGCTATAATTGAACTGGACGACATCCATAACCGTGGATTTGACTCCAATCTCGGTTGTATTCGCGTTATTTTTCTGTAAAGCATCTCCACCCCAAACCCTAACGGTGCCCTTTTTCCAGGGCGCAGAAGATGAATATTATATTCAGATAACATCGGTAGAAACACAATCAATATCTTTGACCCCGAAAATATTTATCCAAATCTAATACCTGCTGTTTTAGCATGTTTAAGTATTTCAACCCCCGTCCACCCCCGCTTCTGGGGTTGGTAGACGCGTCTCGCCCCGACAGTGTTGTTTTCCTAGTCGCAAAGAACCCGTGTACGAAATTTGGTGATATTTGCTCCAGCGGTGTAGATTTGTATTCTCTACCCCAAACGGTAGGGGTGCTCTTTCCCCAGTCTGTAGAGGTTGAAAATTATATTCAGATATCATCAGTGGAAAGACTATAAATATCTTTGACCCCTAAAAATATTTATCCGACTGAAATATCGACTGTTTTAGCATGTTCAAATATTTCCAACCCCGTCCACCCCCGCTTCTGGGGGTGGTAGGTTCGTCTCACCCCGACAGTGTTGTTTTCGTTGGCCGCAAAGAACACGTGTACGAAATTTGGTGAAATTTGATCCACCGGTATAGATTTGTATTCTCCACCCCAAATCCTAAAGGTGCCCTTTTCCAAGGGTGTAGGGGATGAAAATTATATTCAGAAAACATCGGTAGAAACACCATAAATATCTTGGACCCCTAAAAATTATTATCCGACTAAAATATCGGCTGTTTTAGCATGTTTAAATATTTCAACCCCTGTGCACCCCCGCTTCTGGGGGTGGTAGACATGTCTCACCCCGACAGTGTTTGTTTCCTGGTCGTAAAGAACACGTGTTCGAAATTTGGTGAAATTTGCTCTACCGGTGTAGATTTGTATAACGAACATACAAATATACAAACATACAAACATACAAACATACATACACTCTTTTTTATTTATAAGATAGCTCGGTGCCCGGCGTTGCCCGAGATGTCATTTATCTATAACCATTTTTGGTTACTTTTGCGCTATTTTTATGTAAAGCTCCTCGAACCCTATCCCTAAATGTGCCCCACCTTCCATGCCGAAGGGGGATGAAGTCATTGACTAAATATATCGGCCGTTTTTACATGTTAGAAGATGACCACCCCCACAAATATGCGATAATGAAAAATAATGTATTCCACGCAAAAATCGGCCGATTACATTGTCTGAAAATTTATTCCCCCGCCCAACACCTCCCAAACCCGTCGCGTTACCCAGGTTGTCACAATTAGATTCAGCGACATTCATAGTCTCGGAATTGATTCGATTCTCGGTTGTTTTTGCGGGATTTTATTTAACGTACCTTCACCCCACCCCTAAGCTTGCTCCCCTCACAGGGGTTAAATTATACACAAACAACATCGGTATAAATACTATCAAAGTAATTAATCCCAGGAAATAATTATCGCAAATATCGACCGTTTAACATGTTTGAAATTTTTCACCCCCGACCACTCCCGCTTCGGGGACTTAAACGGTCAAGTTTAATGTCATAATTAAACTCAGTGACAATCCTGATAGTTTCTGGTTTCTTTTTATGTAATGCTACTTCCACGCCAACCCTTAAGGGTGCACCCTTCCGAGTCCGAAAGGGGTTGAAATTACACACAGAGAACATGTAGGGAAATTTTATTAATCTAATTCATCCCGAAATATATTTAATTGACGAAAAAAAAGCCGGTCAACTCATCCCAACCCAGCCGATACCCGCGCGTTGTCCAGATTGTCATAAATAAATTCAGCAACATCCATTACCTTCGATTTGACTCGAATGTCGGTTGTTTTACCGTTATTTTCAAGGAAATTAATTAAACTCAGTAACAATCCCGATAGCTTCTGGATTCTTTTTATGTAATGCTACTTCACGCCCATCCTTAAGGGTGCACTCTTATGAGTCCGAAAGGGGTTGAAATTATACACAGAGAACATGTAGGGAAATTTTATTACTGTAATTCATCCCGATATATATTTAATTGACGCAAAAAACAGCCGGTCAACTCATCCCACCCCGCCGATACCCGCGCGTTGTCCAGATTGTCATAAATAAATTCAGCGACATCCATTACCTTCGATTTGACTCGAATCTAGGTTGTTTTACCGTTATTTTCAAGGAAATTAATTAAACTCAGTGACAATCCCGATAGATTTTGGTCTCTTTTTATGTAATGCTACTTCACGCCCCCCCTTAAATGTGCACCCTTATGAGTCCGAAAGGGGTTGTAATTATACACAGAGAACATGTAGGGAAATTTTATTAATGTAATTCATCCCGTAATATATTTAATCAACGCAAAAAACAGCCGGTCAACTCATCCCAACCCAGCCGATACCCGCGCGTTGTCCAGATTGTCAAATAAATTCAGGGACATCCATTACCTTCGATTTGACTCGAATCTCGGTTGTTTTCCCGTTATTTCCAAGGAAATCCCACCAGCCCCACCCCTATCATGCCTACAAACAACATCGGTAGAAATACTATCAACGTCAATGGTCCCGGCATTCATTTATTCCACGCTAATATCAATTATTTAACATGTTAGAAAATTTCCATCCCATCCACTCCAGCCCCTCGGGGCTAAATGGCCAATTTGATGCTATAATTGAACTGGACGACATCCATAACCTTGGATTTGACTCCAATCTCAGTTGTATTCGCGTTATTTTATTGCAGCGTTCCTCCACCCAACACCTAAAAGTGCTCTACTGATAATCCCGACCCGCTTCTGGGGGTGGTAGACGCGTCTCACCCCAACAGTCGGTAGAAACACTATCAATATCTGTGACCCCTAAAAATATTTATCCGACTGAAATATCGACTGTTTTAGCATGTTTAAATATTTCAACCCCCGTCCACCCCCGCTTCTGGGGGTGGTAGACGCGTCTCACCCCGACAGTGTTTGTTTCCTGGTCGCAAAGAACACGTGATTTTGAGAAAAATTGTTCTAATAATGTAGATTACGTGGATAATATTTTCATTGAAGTTGTAGTAAACTAAATTATAAACTATGTTAGCATGTAGAGTTTTTGTTACATGTATTTGTGCGTGATTATTTGTTGCTTTGTTTCTTCTCAATAATACAACTTCAATTACGGAATAAATGTAAAATTATGTTTATAACAATTTATAATATAAAAACTTTTTAAAAGAGTATAAAAAGCAATGGTTCTGAAACACTTTTATTTTTGATTAAACGTCGTTATTAATGGAAACAACATCGGGTAAAATAGTATGAACAACACCACCCCTAAATCTGCTACCTTCCCGTGGTGGAAAGGGTTGAATTTTTACTCATATCACATCGGTAGAAACACTATACCCATAAACACATAACATTTTGGCAGTTTTAGAATAATAGACAATTCTCACCCCCAGCCCTAAGCAAGCTCACCCCTAATGTCGAAAGGGATTTATATTTTCAACAACATCCGTTGAAATAGTATTCACGTAATTCTCCTCCAAGAACGCGCAAGAACTGACTATTTATCTCCCCTTCCAGCCCCCACCCTTTCGGGTTAAATGGGCAATTAAAAATATTTATCCGAAGTATACTCACTGACATACATAACCTTCGATTTGACTCCAAACTCGGTTGTATTCGCGTTATTTTTCTGTAAAGCAACTCCACCCCAAACCCTAAGGGTGCCCTTTTCCCAGGGCGTAGGAGATGAATATTATATTCAGATAACATCGGTAGAAACACTATCAATATCTTTGACCCCAAAAATATTTATCCAAATCTAATACCTGCTGTTTCAGTATGTTTAAGTATTTCAACCCCCGTCCACCCCCGCTTCTGGGGTTGGTAGACGCGTCTCACCCCGACAGTGTTGTTTTCCTGGTCGCAAAGAACCTGTGTACGAAATTTGGTGAAATTTGCTCCAGCGGTGTAGATTTATACTCTCCACCCCAAACGCTAGGGGTGCTCTTTCCCCAGGGTGTAGAGGTTGAAAATTATATTCAGATATCATCAGTGAAAAGACTATAAATATCTTTGACCCCTAAAAATATTTCTCCGACTGAAATATCGACTGTTTTAGCATGTTCAAATATTTCCACCCCCGTCCACCCCCGCTTCAGGGGGTGGTAGGCGCGTCTCACCCCGACAGTGTTTTTTCCTGGTCGCAAAAAACACGTGTACGAGATTTGGTGAAATTTGATCCACCGGTATAGATTTGTATTCTCCACCCCAAACCCTAAGGGTGCCCTTTTCCCAGGGTGTAGGGGATGAAAATTATATTCAGAAAACATCGGTAGAAACACCATAAATATCTTGGACCCCTAAAAATTATTATCCGACTAAAATATCGGCTGTTTTAGCTTGTTTAAATATTTCAACCCCCGTGCACCCCCGCTTCTGGGGGTGGTAGACATGTCTCACCCCGACAGTGTTTGTTTCCTGGTCGTAAAGAACACGTGTACGAAATTTGGTGAAATTTACTCTACCGGTGTAGATTTGTATAACGAACATACAAATATACAAACAAACAAACAAACATACAAACATACAAACATACAAACAAACATACATACACTCTTTTTTATTTATAAGATTATTAAATCAATATTCTCGTTCATTGAAATAAACAGCTGAGAATATACTGACCAGTGTAAATTGTTCACGTCAAAATCTAATACCCTTACTGATTATAAGAGATGAAAATATAATTAAATATAACTGCCACACGACATTCAAGAATATTTCTGAGAATATCTAATACGAATTTAACTGTACTTTAATATATTGTGATGAAATATTAGACACAACTAATATGCATTGCTTCAAACAGTTCAAAGTTAGTGTATTAGTAACGAGAAGCCATTAAACCATTATCAGAAATACAAAACCAACTGAAATTAATAATTAAATTTGGGCTGAAACCGCACAACTTCCCTATGCTCAGACCAATAGCTTGGGATGCCGGCGTTCATTACAGAGGATATCAATGAAACCTGAACTCATCAGATAAATGTTATATTATACAAGTTTCATGTTCACAGATTAATTAAAAGATATTAAACATCTTGTGAAAGTATTTATGAGAGTCGCTAGAGAAGTATTTTTGTTTATGTAACTGAAATATTTAAGTCTTATGTAAAACTCAAAACAAATGCGTTCAACCAAATTGTAGAGGAACCGTTTTGTTTTTAAGTTTAGTAAAATTGTATATATTTTCATTATTATTATAAATAAAATATTGTTCAATGAATTAGATTAAGAAGTAGGGAATAAATAAATAAAATTAAGGGTTAAAAATACCATACAGCGTTTCTAAAATCCTCTTTGCTTTCGTCTCCTGATTAAAAATCACAAAATCCGCAAAAACGATACACCCCACAAACCATTTGACTAAATCATAATAATAGAAATTAGCAAAAGGTTACAAAAAATTGAACGCTATTTATTTTACCACTTAACTTTGTCTTCATCTAATTTGAATTCTTTTAATGCATGTTGTATTATATTATAAAATATTTTTATCATTTCATGGTATAGACTAAAGAATATGATTGAAATGAAGTTGAATGCCAGCGATCACTGTTGTTCATAATCAAATACTAAACATTTATTTAGCATCGTAGCATAACTCTTCTTTATTACCCATAATTTATATTGATTATGTTCATTTTTATCACAAACAGTTCAGTCGTATAGGTTATAGATAATTCTTTTCCATATGTCCAATTAAAATTAAATAAATTATGTCTGTTATAACTATATCTGTCGTATGGAACGCGTTAGCGAGAAATATAGCACGTAGAAAACTAACTTCATGAAAGATATAAGAAAAAAACCAATTGTCATTATATTAGCAATTTAAAACTATAATTGAGGTTACGGTTGAAATATGTGTTACTGCAATTTTTAATATATGTATT
The DNA here is from genome assembly GCA_037074705.1 of Zhengitettix transpicula. Lineage (NCBI taxonomy): Eukaryota > Metazoa > Arthropoda > Insecta > Orthoptera > Tetrigidae > Zhengitettix > Zhengitettix transpicula. Next base: position 90,701,015 of record CM073590.1, read on the forward strand.
ATAGCTATAAAATGTATTCAGTACCATGTATAATGAGTGTTTCTTTAACTCTTTTGATATTATCAAAAAAATTGTGCAAGTGAATATTAAAAAAATAGATTTGATAAAAATTCGGCCAGTTATAAAATACTTCATTATAAAATTTTAACAGGAACAGCTATAAAATACGATTTAGATACATGATTCTTCAATTTCCTTTACAAGTGTAAAAGAAGTAAACCCAAAATCGGTCGGGCCTCCTCTTTTTATTATGCGCTATCAGGTAGTAGAAATACACAATGCAGCACTGAAATATCACCGATTAAAGATACACGAGTTTTCTGAGATTGAGATCATTTCAGTAAATAATGTCAACAATATTTTTCTTGAACATTGGAGTATGAAAAACCTCTTTCGCGATTGACCTGTAATGAACTCGAATGGACTTTTCTAAAAATAAAATACTGTTGTATCAGAAGGAAAAGCCTTGTCTAATGTCATTAGTAAGGCTCATAGTCCACCCAAATCATTGCTAAAGAACATTATGCGACTTAAGTTGGCAGTAGTTCTTACAAACTTTCTCGCATTGTAGTTCCAATTGCTACCACATTCATCATATTCATCAAACTTTCCATCAGGTGATTATTTATTGTTCCATATTCTATATATTATGTGCATATTTACTTCTGATAAGCAGTCATAGTTAAGACAGTCGCCTAGTTTAAGGAGTTTAAGAAATCGTTTTATACTGCAGATATAAAGCAGATTTTTCTATCCTAATCTGTTGTTTAAAAAGTTGATAAAGACTTTTTCTTCATTCTCAAGCCGAGACATTTCTGAATGTAACACTTAATTACACTGTGATATTTAACCATATTTCCTATTATAATTTTCAGAAAAATACGAGCGAATAATAAACCTTTTACTATGAATATTTATTTTCATAAAGTAAATTGTGAAAAGGAAATTATGAAAACGCTTACGTAAGATAAATCAGGCAATAAAAATCTAGTAATATTAGTTTGGACATTTATTCATCTTACCTATAACAGTGAGGTTGACTTTGCTGTTTCGTGTCTGCGCCACCTTGAAGTCCACTCTGCAGCGGTATACGTCTTCATCGCCTTCTTGTACGTTTTCCACGCCTAGGGCTGCAGGATACTTGTCAACAAGAAAGTAAGCTCGACTTCCAAACACCGTGTCATCCGACCAGCGTTCAGCCTGGGAGAAATCGCGTTCTCGCGAGTCCATACTGAAATTACAGTATTATTATTAATATTTATAATTATATAAAATAGCTATCATCACTATTAAACACAAATATTAAACATGTTGTTTGTTTTTAAGGAATTTAGTTATGGATTTCTGAATGGGGAAATGACTTTCATTCCGTCAGTATTACGTCAAAGTATCCTTTGCGTATTTTTAAAATAGTTTGTAAAATAAAATTATTAATCGTTTGTGGATATGTTGTAGATTATTATTAGATTTAGAGTGTTTAAAAGTTTATATTTCAGTCGAAGTTAAAACAATATTTAGTCCTAGTCGGATATATGGTACAAAAACTACTTTTACAAAGAACAATTCTTAATACGAGACAGAGGAATACCTTTCAGGATCCATAGAGAATATGATGAGAGGTAAATTGAATAAAAAATCCGACAGAAAATTTTAGTATTTTCGTGACATAGAGATTAGTTTTTTTATTCAAAATTCACCGTAAGTCCCATTTACTAATCGTTAAGTCTGTCCTGCATCAAAAGAGCTACAATCGCAAACATCGACGAGAGCCGACATAATCATAATAATTTGTCGAGGAAGGAAACCGAAAAGAAAAAATATAGAAACCCAACAGTAAATAATTTTAAGAATATATATCTATGTATATATATATATATATATATATATATATATATATATAATGTAATATTCAACAGGTATAACTTTATTTATTTAATTTTCCCCCGTTGTGGTAGCTATGAATGTAATAATCAACAGGTAGGCATTATTTAAATGAAATAATAAACAAAATTTAAAAGATAAAATAAAATTTATTACCACTTTGTGGCTTCAAACTCAAAACAATTACAATTAAAAAAATTTATATCTCAGGGCATTTACTGGGGTTGATAATGAACACACAAAAAGAATGATTTAAAATCTTATTAACCAAACAGTTCGCAATTTACCTAAACAATATGTCGATATAATGAAAGAAATTAAAAAGTAAAGAATTTAACTTTGATTGGCAATTAAAAGAGAACGAAATCTGACTTTATCCTTTAATTAGCGTAAATATTACTCAAAATTATGTTACTTACGGACCGTCGGTCTGGCACCAGAACAATCAATTTTACCTCGTTCGGACACTTTTACACTCTTTAATTATTTAATATCAGGCCTTGGTTTTCACTGATTCTACACTTCACTTTAATATTTGGCAAGATTGGCTGTATTCCGTTGACTGCTCCGCTCCTTAAATAATTTATCAATGTTCTCCTGGATTAATTTCTCCAAGAACATTTCTTTGTATTAATTCAGAATTTTAACTAGTTATACATTAACGATGTCTAGTCTCTACTCAAGTTTTATTACTTGTTCTGCTTCTCGTAATGTTTCTCCGACAACTCACTATCCTAGTGCTCTCGAGTTTGAGCGCGCATTTCCATTTCGGCAATTTCTCAAAGCAACAGAGCTCAGCGCTATTGTTGCTCTGCTCGCCTTACCGCTATAATGGATTTGTCAAACAATTCAAATTTTATGTCCAAACAATTAATGGCCTAATTAACTATTGCTACAATATACATATATATATATGATTTTGTGTGTGTGTTTGTAAATAAACACTCTCTGAAAAAGAAATTAAATTTTGACGACGATGTCGATGCAACCATTTTATAGACCTCAATAAATAAAAATTCTGTCATGTAACGTGGTGCGTTTGGTTGGGATTTTACAAAAGTATATAAGTGATACATTTGTTTATCGTAAATATTTTACGTTGAAACTCAGAATCATCAACTGATTACTATCATATTAATACAACCACGAGCACAACAACCACGGTAGGTCGGCGACTAAATACAAATTTATGTGATACATGGCTGCTGAATAACAATTAACTTCCATTTTAGACCCTGAAGTATGTTTGAAATTAAACTTTAAGGGCTATATAATTACTTAATTTCTCTGCTTTAAAATTATAATAATTTTTGAAAATGAAATGAATATGATATTATTTTATAAGCCATAAATCGAAATTTTCACATTAATGAAAAATGAATTGATTTCCTCTTCAGTGTGTATTAACGTGTTGGAATTTGAAAAATATGTAACGTCCTTAAAATTATGATTATATAATGGATTAAAAAAACTTCATTGTAATATAGTTTTCTTTGACAGAACAAAAGAGATAATATTATAAATTTGAACTTTAGGTTGTAGTCAATTGCGGAACCTCGTAAACATGAACATACAAATCTAAATATCCTTCAGAAAATTGACTGAGATACTTATCACTGTTTTGTAATATTCTTAGACACCTGTCTTTTTTATGTTTATAAATAATTATTAATTTATTAGAAACTGGGAAAATTGTGTTATTCGCCGATTTTTGGTTCCACGAACATAATATTTGAACAAAAATATCTGTGCAATGAATGGTATTTACGCGGAAATTATTTTGAAGACTCCGCATCTTTTTGTTGTTGGCCATTCGGGCAGGCTACATCGACGACGATGTCCGTCGTCCCTTTTGATACAAAGAAGCGAAACTACAATGGGAACAATGACTTGTTAGTAAATGACGTTAAAAGTATGCGCATCGGAAGCTTGTGAAATCACTCCTGTCAGCTACGCAGAGACGTCAAAAATGTTAGAAAGGGCTAATTAAGTGTCCCGTAAGCGTCAGTTGCGAAGACGAGCTTGCAAAATTGTAACCATCTGACAAAGAAAATAAATTTTGTTCAGCGTAAGACATAGTATATTTCATTGGGTCTCGTTTTTAATAAAGGCGACCAATGAAAGTTAAGTAAAAGTCGCAACGATTGGCCGTTCTTAAAAAGGAGGCGGAATTTTTGAGTTTCTGGAGCCGAAATCGGAGAAAGATAGAAAAAATTAGGGTATTATGGTTCAAGTGGTGACCATGGAGATTACCAGCTTTAAAAGTCTGAGAGTAGGGAGATCATCTCGATAGGAGACTTTCGTTAAGAATGTAAATGGAGTCCAGCCTCCGAGCCGACGACGCCTGCTACTGATGTCTTCTGCGGACGCCTGCCAACGACGCCCCTCTAATCTGATGGCGCCTGCACTGTGCATCCTGATTAACAATGCAACGTTCCTACCAAACATTAAAGTGATATCCGGTTTCTCCGTAACGTTAAACAACTTTTTTTTAATTAAAGTATCGCATTACCATTGTTCTAAATTGCCAAGTATTATAGGCTAAATTTAGCTTTGACCTGGTTCACTCCATCAATGCCCTTGATATGTGACCAATATGGTTCTATCGGAGTAGCGGTAAGATAAGTTAATTAATTCATTTTTATGTGTTAAATTCTATATTAATTTTCTTTTTTATTAAATTAATACATTATTCGATTGAATATATTTTATATTATTATAATTTAATTTCTGTAATATTTTTTTCCACGTATATATAAAACTTTTGAATATTACATTTGAGATGTTCATTACGTCTCATAAAAGTTATTCTTAACACGCAGAACATAAGAATTCTTGCCTTACGGACACTTCCTTTAAAATGTTAAGTTAAAAAAAAATAATGTTGAGCGAACAATCAACCACCTCAAGTAACAGTGAACTGCATACGCAATATGTCTTCAAGTATAGTAATTATAAACAGAACACTTTCAATAGTTTATGAAAAATTATTTGCTAATTCCGTAAACTCGGTAGCACTATGATTAAACAACTTCAAAAGTAAAATCATTTAAATACTCCAGGTTGTTCTAAACTATCTTGGAAATTGTTATCTACGCTAACCATTCTGCAATTAGCTGAATGTTTCATTATTACAGACTTCTTACTGTACAAGAAGAGAAATTATAGTTTAAATACTTACTCAGCCAATATACTGATAAATTACAACAGTTTAAATTTTTATATGGCCTGTGCATTACCGCCGATTAAATAATTTGACCGAGGGCATACTTGAATTGATTCGGAACGTTCAAATTTATCTTTGGTAAAGTTAACTAAATCTTCATAAGGGAATTCATATAAATACATTCAAAACTCCATGTATACACATTCCATGATGATCATGATCTCATAATTTGATATAAAACGCCTATTCAGGAAACCCGTGAGTTTTACAAATATTATTTGACGTAGAGTAGGTGTGAATAGTTAATAGAAAAGAAGTTGTAGTTATAAGACGTGAAAAACGACGTGACGACACAGTCAAAAAGTAGGCTTTAAAATTTAATATATTCTAGTATAAAAATGAAAATATAATACATTTGTTTTGAAAACCGATAATAAGATAAAATAGCAAAATACAGATAAAAGAAGTGATGTCTGTATTTGGCTATTTTATCTTATAATCTAGAATACTCATGAAAGGTTGCAGTGGCCACGGAAGCCATGGAAATGGCTTCACTGCCAATATTAAAAATTAAGTGTCACACCTTTAAGATTTCATACAAATTTTTTTGAAACCAACGTCCAAGTTACCCAACAATTGCAGTTTTTGATATACATTAGAATTATTTTAAAGGTTTTCGTCCCCGGAAAGTGATAATAACAATTACGTCTAATTTGACTTAATTGGATGCTCGTCTCTAGTCCGACAGAAGACTTGCAGTCCATGAAACGTAGCGGGTAAATTGTGTTGGGTGTTGCATTCATGAAGACGTGATTAGTTTTAGGACAAGGTAAATACATAACAAGTGTCTTTAAATAACAGCTAAAGTCAGTTGCGAGAACTAATTACATAAGAGCATCAGTAGAAGAACTCTGTGCCTGACTTCAGATTTTTATGCTTATTATTAAACCAGCAACTCTTATTGGACTGCAATGGTCCATAATACCATTCTATCCGTGTGACCCAAATTTATATTCTAAAATCACCTTCTTCATCCACTAATCAATTACTTGACGGAGTGAGAAAAATTATTAGTCTGTTGAAGAACTCTCACATTAACGAACAGCCTGGAAATTCCGTAAAGACTGGAATATTCGTTTCAAGCCAGCTTCGGTTTATAACTCTAGCTCTAACGAAATTGAGTAATATAACTGTTGAAATATAGTAGCAGTATTCTAAACCTACGCAAAATAGGTGAAATTAACTCAACGTAAGATGTTGACAGTTACGGTAAATTCGGAAATTCTGTATCCCGCACAAATCGTATGGAACATATTGAAGTTACGCTTTGTCGACTACTATTTCTAGCACTTATCAATCACTTGATTGATGGACTGGACAAGTAAACGAAAGAATTTACGTGTTTATTAAAAGCATACACTGGTCATGACAAAAATTTAGCTTTCTTCCTTGTCTTCAACATGCAACACATTTTCTGCCTCCTTTATTATTCGAAACGAAAGTTTCACAAGATGTATTGCGAGAAATATCATGAACGCGCGATTTCTTAATTAGAATATTCACTCTCCTATCTCTCTGATTTATTTTAAAGATGTACACCATAAGTATTCCGAAATAAATAAATTAATTAAATTCCCGTAAAAATGTAGCCTACAGCAGAACAGCGGTTTTTAAGCCTGACTGGTTAATTTACTAAGTTCGCAAAATATAATTATCATCTAATAAATAATTTACGTAACTGTGTTGGAAACGATGTATTTAGTCCAAATCCGAAAATACCTAAAAGTTTCACACTATTAAGAATAACGAATTATCTACAGAATACTACTTAAAATAGTAAATTGATCCCAAATTCAATGGGTACAAAATTTTCTGTATTGAACACACACCTTATTTTACATGATATATGTAAATGGAACTATATGCATATAATGAATTAAAAATTTAGGTTATAAATGGAGGATGCAAGTAATAAGCTATCATATCATATCCTGCAAATGATTAAAACTGTGTAATATAATGGTTTTTATAATGTACAATTTGATTGCAGAAGATTATAAGTCCCAAAGTTCTGCAAATTTGACCTTTGTTAAAGTGAACAATACAATATTAATGATGAATTGATATTGGTTTTGTTTCCGACAAAATTAAGTGTCACACTTTTAAATTCATATACATAATTTTATCACACCTAAGGCCGCGTTACAAAAAAAGACGTAAGAAAATAAATTTGAAATTTCTGGTCCCCGGAAACAGTTGGTAAAAATTGCGTTTAATTTAATACATTTTTCAATTTGAAATTAATTTTATGGTTGCCTCTAGACCGTCAGAAGATGTCTATGTAACGTAGAGCAAAAATTGTGTTGCGGGTTGCTTTCATAAAGGGGTGATAAGTTTTCCGGCTTAACAAATGTCCTTTTGTGACTCTTAAATTTTGTACCGGAGGTTAAATCAAATAGGATTTAACGGCTGTAAAAAAAAACCAATCGAGGTTTATGCGAAACCTTCATGCTTGATTTAAAATCATTTTGAAATTTAAAATCATTACACAATTTTATTTCGACAAAAATTACTATATTTGAAATAGATCGGCTGCGAAAAAATAAAGAATTCATTATTTGATTATACATTGATTAAACAGCATGAAAAAGTAATTAAATTACTGTTTATCATGTACTACAAGGGTGAAATAACTTAAACATTTTTATTACCACCTGCTCGGTTTTTATTAGATGCCGCGAATCGAAGATTTTTGTTTCAGAGTCTTTATGTACATACAACATCGTTAAAATTTTATTTTTATATAACATAACAAAGTTTACTGTCTAGTAAAATATACAAGTTCGAATTTGAAATAAAATTCATCCTAATATAATAATAAAACGAACATTACAGCCAGTCTTTCATGTTACAGTTTGTCTTTGAGATGTGACAATAACTATGTCAAAGAAAGTACTTTTTATTCGAATTTATGCTTCTGAGGCGAAACTGCATGTCAAACAATTTCAAAATTTATAACAAATTACCACTGTGTTGAATTCACATTATCATTAAACAAAATTTATTCAACTGTTTCTTTTATCAGTAGATTATTCCATTTCAAAACCGGTTACTTATTTAAGTGAAAGAGAAAAATTTTAGAACATGAAAAACATATTAGCTATGGATTTAAAATTTGAGGAACGCAAGGAAGAGACGTTACACGTATTGATATGCCTCTTTTAATACATTTGCGAGCTAAGTAGATTTGATTTTCATGGGATTCAGCAACTTAATTATGAGTTTTTTAATATTAATATTTACACATGCATATTACATTGTCTATTAAATTTTCGTTTAATGTGACTTGATTATAACATAATTTGTTTTGCATACATGTCTACATCAGCCACATTTAATCACTTATGAATTTATTTATGCACAATCAACCAAAATTTGAAAATATTGAATTATAAGTTTGTTTGTATGCAAAACAAATGTCTTAAAACCATTTAAACTAAGACTATTTTTTTTTCATTTGTCAAATCATTAAGGTATAGATGAAACTGGAAATTTGTTGCGATATATTTATTCAAAATATATTAGAAGTAATTAAGTATTTAATAAAAATTCTTAATATGGATAGGTTGAAATTATGAAGCAGAAGTTTAACAAATACAAGTTTTAATTATTTAATTATTAAAAAACTATTGTTTTTAAAAATGAGACTCTCAGCTCATGCTGCTTCACCGAGTCTCGAAACAATTATGGTATGCACTTAATTTTGATTCGTAACATGTTTTGATTTGAACAAAATAATAAATTAAATTACGAAAACATTGAAATTTTTATTCAATAAATTATGAAAGATTTACAATGTAATTTTTCTAAATTTAAATAAGAAATCAACATTGATCGGATCATTTTTTGATTACACCACACAATTCCCACAAACCAAATATTTTTTAAAAAATTTAAAATGGATGGAAGTGCACATACTGTCACACACTTTAATAAACACCTCCAAGTAAATCCTTTATAAGCTTCAGACAAGTGAGGATCGCGCTTACGGACCCCAAGATCTATCACCTGCGAACGCCAGTCTATTAAAAATGTTCAGAATACAGCAACCAATATTAATGGCAGAATTCAACTCCTATCAACCACCAAACTCTTAACATTATTAGATATATTGTCTCCAAAAACTAATCTTGACCACAGCTTCGGCCTGCCATCGCCCAACGGTGACCTTTTCTCTTCAAAACTTTCGACTAACTAGTTTTTAATGCTGAAATATTTACCTCCTCTACTTGAATCAAATACCAGCTACTGTTGATATTTTAATATTTTCTAAACTCACAAGGTTCAATCTGGCTCACTCATTTGACTCGTGCGTCTACAATTGACCTCCAGATACATACACATTTTTCATAATACCCTTTCATAATAACAAATTATATCTGAGAGCTCTATGAATCCCACAGTCCCGCGACACACGCCGACTGTTCAAGCATTATTCAAGCCACATGACATTTTCCTTACCAAATTATTATTTTTTAATTTTACAATTTTGAAAATTATTCTATTTCTAACATTAATTTGCATTATGAAATATATTGTGTATAATTATTGAGTCACAACTGACCGTTGAAACTCTTTCAAAAATGTTTGAGTGCATCACATTTTACGTACCATAGTGCTAATTTCACTTATTTAGTAAAAATACAATTAAGACGTTAGTGTAAACAATCTGTAATCCCGTAAAATTAAATATGTTGATTAATAATTTTGGATCAATAACATAATTTTATTTCATATTTTTTAAATACATAGTTTTTATATATAAACTGGATTGAATTATTTGACAGCCTTCCTGTTGATGATAGCCATGGGAAATTGCCGGCAACTATCCTTCACGTTGCAATGACGTCAGGAACATGACAGGGGCTATCTACCGACTAAACTGTTGATGCCGCCCGCTCATCCGGGCGAGACAACAATGCCAGGAACATCCATCAAGACTCGCCAGCCAGCTACACCTCATTACGCCCACACACACACAATGGTGCCTTGTCGATATACATGTGTGTCGCGACGTCGAGCTCATAAATAAACTTTCTTTGCCATCGACGCTTCTTTTGCGGTTACGCTCTGTTGAGCAGCTTTCGTTGTTCAGTTTGATTTTGTTCTCATTCTTTCTCCATCCATTTCATGTGACACTCCATCGCCCTTGAGCTTTCAACCTATCTGGGCGCTTTACGGCGGAACATCTGTTTATCACAGAGGAAACTTAATAGTTTTCCGTATAAAAGTTTAGCACATTCTGAAATTTTATACAAGTACAAAACAAAACACAATCGTAAATTATTACTAGAATTAGCTGAGATAAATCAATTCAAACAATTTTACAGTCTTGATTTTCGTATGACTCAAAGCTAGTATCTATTCTTCTATCAGCCTTTTTTTAAATATATTTCTGAATAAAAATTATCCATTTTTCTTTATTATTATACAAAATTTAATTCTCAGAATATTATAGGTCACCTAAACTACTCAATGTTTTATTAATTTACAGAAAAAGTCGAAGTTATACCACTAGCGCTTGTGTGATAAGTTTTTCCTTATTTAAAGTAAAATTTGAAGGTGAGAAAATATGGGGCCATAATTAATGTTTCTGATTTGATGCGGCTCTTCGTCTTTTCATGTCCGCCCGAATTTATAGAATCATTATACCGCACTAATTTATCCTGACTGGTTTACAGAATGATTCATAAGATTAGTCCCCTTTTTTTCTAAAACATTCGGTTTTTGCCCTACCAACCTATATTAAATATTTTTGTTTTCTATTTTCTGCCTTTCCGACAGTAAGATAAATTTCCGTATAATCATGAATTCCGGTCATATTGTTTCAGAAATAAATGTTGAAATATAAATTCTATGTTATAATAAAATAGCATACTATTCATGTTTCTAACTTACTTCGACTCTATTTCGGCTCCCCACTTATATTATTTTCGGTTCTTCAAGTCACTAAATCCGCAATTGAAAAAAATAACTTTATTTTATGGTGGGTTCCCAATAAGTAGGCTCTACAAGGGGATTTATTTTATTTCTGTGAAATATTTTATTCAGGATGAGCTGAATATTGAAGAGAAACATGTCACTATATTTTCCGCTGAAATCTCAACTCTAAGCGTAGATCGTTAATAATTCAGCTGCATTTGGAGAGATTTTTCCACCACGTACCAGTCCCTAAAGAGGATAATATAGAAAAAAATTTCAAAAATTCAGATACCGTCAACCGTAACAGAGAACTAAATGTCCAGGTTAGTAAGGGATAACCCAATCTTCGTTGAATTTTTAGCAATTCCCCTCTTTAGTTCCTGTAATGGCATAAATCGTTCTCACAATTTAAAGGAACTCGAATTCGTTAATAAAATAAAAATTGAAAATGGGGATTCGCTTGTTATCCATTATTCACAAATAATTACATTGACTTATATGCTATAGGCATTCTATAAATCTACATTCTATGACATTCAATAAAACTCGCCAAATTCTACGTATATTAGTTGATGGGGCGTATAAACTAAAATATGACTAAAAAAAGAACAAGGCCAAATCAATTCACTTTTTCTCACAGGTTTTACTAACAAACTTGAATCCTCCTACAAAAAAAAATCACTTGCAATAAAATGTCTAAATTTCTAATCAAGCCACCCAATTGTGTTTCCCGTAATCTAAACAACAGAACTACATTCGTATATTCTAATAATTTTTTTATTACACCAGACTTTGAAAGAAGAGGACGAGATCTGTTCGCTGAGAAATTCTAACACTATACTTTTTTTAACGTGTAGACAGGCTATGTAGAGAGTAATCTACATAGTGGCAACTCCCCTTTAATACCATACTAAAGAGACTTAAATGGGATGCGGAAAGGTAGAGAAAGATAGCCAAGGGTTAACTAGGACCCCCGGGCTATGGTTTAAGAATCTTACCAGGCAATTAGCCTAAACGTGATGCAGGGTAAACCCTCGAAAAACCTGGTACTTGACCCTCGCCCTTCTGATGGCGGAACAGGGATTTACTATGGGGTCGCAGATTTTCCCTCGCCCCGTCTTGACCAGTTTAGGAGGCAGTTGGCCGACTATTCCAATAGGAATAGCGAACAACTCTTACCGTATGCCTAAAGTCTGCGACCCCGGAACATACACCTCTCAAAACAGACCAAAGTTGCCTCGGCATGTGTGAACCTTAGTTCAAAATCCCAGAGAGAAGTGATGGCATCCCAAAAGTAACCTCCTCCAGAGCATTCTGGGATGGTCCACCTGCGAGAGAATACTGTCACACGCTTGCTAACACTATACATTTTTTAAAGGTGTAGACAGGCTATGTATAGGGTAATCCACATAGTGGCAACTCCCCTCTTATGGCATAGGAAAGGGAGTGAAAGCGGTGATGAGGAAAGGTAGAGCAAGGTAGCCAAGGGTTAACTAGGGCCCCCGGGCTATGCTTTATGGATCCTACCCGGAAATTCGCCTAAAAGTGATGCAGGAAAAACCCTAGAAAAACCTGCATGAAACACTATTCGTTAATTAAATGCCAATTATAAATCAACGAAATATTGTCATATACGAGTTACGAAACAACAATTTCGTACAGTTTTCTTATCCAGCACGAAATGATTGCCGATATACGCCTCAGAATATAATGTACTAACACTTAGATGTACTTCCTTGCGAACAAAAGATCTACGATTGTATGTGCTCAAAACATACACTTTCAAAATAAACACGAAACAATATTCGCAATGTTTATTTTTAAAAATTATTCATTCTAAATCCGGAAAACAAAACTATACTTTCCTGGTTCCAGTGTTCTACATTGAAGTCAATCTGTCTCATACGCGTTGTTCTCAAATTCCGGAATATTCAGCAACGGTTGCATAAAATTTTAAACGACCTGACATTCAATTGGTAATCTATGCTAGATGATCCTCCACTAGGAATCGAAGCAATTACGCTGATCACTAATCCACAGAAATGTATAACGTTATAATTAACGTTTGTGTCAAGAATTATTTTACTTATATTTTCTCACGGACAAACAACTAAAATGAGTTCAGAGTTTTTTCTACTTCTCAGGCAATAATCGTAGACACCTAACGATATGTCGACCTGTCGGATATAACACACCAAAGAAAATTTGTAAAACATATCGGGTACACAATATGAGGTCATATTCTACTAAGAGCATGTGTGTCACTCTAAACATTAAGAGTAAAAGTATTATTCAATCTAATATTGATCATTTCTGAGTTGATTCTGGAATTATAGTTAGGTTCTACGTCAAGAATTTTGAGATAATCGAATTAATGTTCTGACAATGTTTCGTAAAAACTGAATATTTGTCTGCTGAACTTTGTGGTTAAACTTATTTTCCTTCATCCTGGATTTTAGCGTGCGTTTAGTTTGACCAATTTAAATTGAATTACAATCATTTCATTTTATTTTATACAGCACTAAATGGGTGTATTAGTGATCTAAAGCATCTTTACCATTCATAATGTAACATGATAAGGAAATATAAATTTTATAAATGATATTAATATTGAAATGAAGACGTAGATTAGAGATCCTAAAGTGAAGGTCTCTATAGTTTGGAAGGACCATCTTAATTTTAGGAATATTGAGGTTACGGGGTTTCAGCTGTGATGGAAACAATTTATCTAATCGATATTAGTAAAAGTATTTAGATTCTTAGAAAGAAGTATGTCTCTGTCTTGCAAATTATAAAGCATAGCCTATTTTCGATTAATGGGATGGTTGGAAATGAAATGTAGAATTCGTCCATGAAAGGTTGTCATTTTATACCAATTTGACACTAATGTAAAATTTTCTACTTTAAGGTAGGAAATTAAGAGATCCATTCAATTATAGATCTACAGAAAATTGTAAACTGGAGTTGTAGTTATTAAAAATGGACTATATGAACCAATTCTGTGACACGTATGATGCATATGTCATCAACAAAACAGAAATTACATATAGGCTTCAAATGAAGAGAAGGAAAGCAAGTGTTCTTTAAGTCTTTATTACTATCTCAGAGAAGACAGGTGTTCCTGTAATTTGGTGAAAAATTAATGATATAAACTAAATTAAGTATAATTTAATATTTAATTTAGGGCGATGAGAACTTCACCCAGATCGGTGTAATGATTAAAAGATACCAAAGTGACTAAAAACTGATTATAATTAAATTGTTGGGTATAGTAATGCATAAGAAAATTGCATCCAAGGAAATATGTGGTTGATCCGGGGGGAATTTCTTGACCATTAGACAGTAAGGACTGCAATAAGCGGGCTAATTTATGGAATGGACTTTGGGTAAAAGAGGCGATAAGTCGAAAGTAGCATCCGGTTTATGAATTTTAGGAAAGGACTAAGAATGAGCAAAATTTGACAAAGAGGGAACGAAAGCAGTTACAATCTAAGTATTCCTTAACCTCGCATCTTTTACTTAACTCTGTCATTTTATTAATTACTCAATTTAAAAAGTTTTTATAACAAGTACAATACGTTTTGCAAAATACTAACTTTATTAATAATTTTAGTTTTATCTATAGCAACCGTGACAGCGCCTATATCAGCATTAGTGAACATTATATGTTCTTAAGAAATATTTCTGATACTTTGAGGTCAAGACGAAGAGACCGAAAAAAAGTGTAGTCATGAGGGAATATTTGGAAGTAGTTATTCAGTAAAATCTTGACGAAATGTGGAGTTGCTATATCTTGCTGATGGCCACGAATTAGTTTGATATTTGATTAAATTTTTCTAATAAAATTCGTATGGCTTGAAGGAGTAGGAAGATTAAACTTCTTACCTAAAGATACCATATTGATGACTCCTTGATTGAATTTTTTGTAGAATTAGTTTATAAATCAGTTATTTCAAATAGGGCCAGAACGAATAGATTGAACTTTCTAATTCTTGCTAATGTGGATTTCAAATGTACTTGAATCAATTTTCAGATTGATATCGAAAAAACTCAGGGTCTAACTCAGTGGGTAACAAATCAGTCATACATCTTTTATGATACAATATTTTTGTAATATTCCCATTTATATTAGCATAATCTTTATTTCAAAGTTCAGGACTTTGAACTGCGATTGAAAAATACCTTGAGTGAATTGACTTTCATATTTTATATTATAAAAGCCAATATAAATAAATTTAACCTCAAATTGTTGAATATGTGGAGATATAAGGTTAAAGCTCAGGAAATTTTAAAAAAATTCCAACTGAATTGAAAGTTTCTCAAGTTAGCTTGCCCCTGCTTTTAATGTGTTTTCAATACTCTTGATCATACTTAGATCTTAATGTGTTCAAAATTAATACGTAGAAATTAGTAACCAACTAAACTTTTAGAATTAACAAGTTTTTTAAAAAAGTAAATGATTAAAGACGACCAAAAAATCCTTAATTTTGTTACAATACACAAAATATGACAAATAATTGATAAACAACTAATTGAAATGTTGATTCCAAAGTGATACAAAGGTTTTAAGCTTAAACAAGTATGCCAATAATAAAGATATATTATAAAAGAATTCAATAAATCTAAGTATCAAGGTTTGACAACCAATCAGACAATGAAATGTATACATAACTTGTAAAAAGTTAATAAAGTGACAGTGAATAAGCCATGATGATGCAGATACTCGTATTTTCATTATTTGAATATAAAACAAACACAAATATATGCATAAAAATAATTAGCTGGAGACAAACAGATTTATCAATAAAAATTTGTGTAAAAAATTAGTGTACCACATTTATGTAATAAGTAATAAAGGAATGTAAATGTGGTTTAAAATAATTAAAAGTTATAGCACATATGGGAGGGTAAAAGTTATGTGGTACTTAGTCCCAGTAAGACTGAAAACAGATATCCTCAATTCAGAAGTTAATAAAAGTAGTCTAATATATACATATATTGTAACACTGGAAAGTATGCTCGAATTAATTTTTTGTATAGAGTAATATTGTAAATGAAGAGTTTCTAGATTGTTCAATCGTTCGTCCGGCCAAACGGCTGTGTTGGTAAGAGAGAGTCGAGTGCAGATGGACCTTCGTGTAAATTGAGTGGCGAACATAAAATGTTGTAATATATCTAAAAAAATTTACAAAGTACTGTTAAAGCAAAATCAATTAAAGTAACTAGGAGAGTAATCGTTTTATCGAGTATATTATATGTGGTAAAAAATTAAAGCCTTGTATTCAATTGTCAAGCGTGTTAAATAAGTCACGCCTTAATCAGAGGAGAATAGACGCAAGCAGGTGATAAGAGTGAGAAAGTGAAGTTATTAGGTCCTAAAAGCAGAGCAGTGTAATTTGATTAAATATTTCAAGTGCTTCTAGCAGTGCTACGCAAAAACGAAAGAAAGGAAACCACGTGTTCCGTACACCAAAGGACGACTAAACAGATAAGCAAACCCAACATTTCATTACCATATTCGATTTATGACACTGTAACTGTTTATCATTCTTCCCGCGGGAAATCTGGGATTATAATCTTATGTTAAGTACAAACATACATAAATGTTAATTGTGCTCATGTTACAAACTCTTATAACTGAAATTATGTTTAATAATAATCAATGTTATCATTAACGCTGCCCACCCTGTACAATTTCAATGATTTATTGTAAACATATCCTTTCACTGAAACGTGCGTTCTACGTATAAGGCACGTAACATTTCATGATGGACTCCGGTAAAGCGGTAAATTTAAATAAACGTCACTTGAAGACAACGAGAAGATTAAAATATACGTCAAAATATGTATTGAAACAATAATATGAAAACTTGTGGAGGTAAAGTCATGAACTGAATAGATAATATCGCGGAGAGTTGGCGATCTGGTTTGTGTAACTTTTGCTCACCCATATTAGATGATGGGCTGCAAGTCGTGCAAAAAATCACTTAGCACTTGGTAGGGAAGATGAATGAACCAGTTAGGAGTTGAGTTGACTTCGGAGTTAGCAGATGATCCTGCATTAAAAGAAGAAGCGACAGAGGAATTGTGAGCTGTGCGGTCTGCTCCATTGTATGCGGAAGTGACCGGATCAGCAGTGGGGGAGGCAAGGGGACAAGCAGCGCTTTTTACCTGGGATATAGCGGATAACGTTGACAGGTTCCGGAACAGAACCGGTAATGTATTTTGATAACATGCACCGTGGAGGTCCGAGTAACAGAGCCACATTGACCCACATTTAGGAAAAAAGTTATGACTGAGAACAGTATTATGAACCAGTTAAATTTCTTCTTATCATTATGTTTTATAGCTGTAATTTCATGTTAAGAAAATTTTGCATAAGTATTTAAAATCTATTACTGGTAGTAAATAAACAATTATAAAATAACCTGTTATTTTTTTACAAGAATTCCGCTTCAAGTGGCGGAATTAAAGTAAAATAAAAAGTAGAATAATATATATATTGTAATAATTAAAAGAAAGTCTTTAATTATTTAATTTGAATTTAAATTAATTTACCTCACGTGAAGCGCCAAAATGTAATGATCAAATGAAAAGCGTTATTTAAATGAAATAATCAACAAGAATTTAAAACATATAATTATTTATTTCCACTTTGTTGCTTTAACTCACAAATAATTACAATTTAAAATTTTAGATCTCATGGCCTACACTGGGTTTGATTATGGACACAACAAATTGATATTAAAATCTTATTATCAAACAGTTTATAATTCACCTAGACAATATGTCGATATGAAGAAATTAAAAAGAGAAGAAATTAACTTGACAATTAAAATAGAACGGAATCTGACTCCTATCCTTTAATTACGTTTACAAAAATCATTATTTTTTATTTTGTTACTCACATCTGTCCAGCTGGTTCCAGCATTCCTTTTTGTTTTCGGGAGTACACCATTGCAAAATTTTTACACTGATTCTAATATCGGCTCTCAAACTTTACACTCTTTAAGTCAACCTTGGTAGGCTCCCAGGAACTCGGATGAACCTCCTTTTTGTCAACTATCTGGTGACCGCTTACCTATATGAATCCTGTGATTCATAGATTTGCTAGTCCTTTTACCGCAACTTTACTATTACTGGCTGGCTACAGATGTACACTGCTTTTACTTAGCAATATTTACAATGTAATGCTCCCGTGAATGTTTTTAATTTGTCTTAAACTAACAACTTTGTTTAATAATACATTAAACAGCGGCTAGTCTCTGCTCTAGAATCATTTGTTCCGTCGTCCGAAATGTCCCGTCACCAACTAACTCTTAGTGCTCTCCAGTTTTAGCGCGCATACGCCATTTTGACTTTCCGACAAAGTAACAGAGCCTGGCTCCATTGTCGCTTTGGAAACTCCTGCCGCTACAATTAAACTTTATGTCCAAACAATAAATGTCCTAATTAATTGGCATTACATTATATATATATATATATATATTTGTGTGTTTCTTTCATTTTCATTACTTTATGTATTTATTTTTAAATTTTTGAAGAGTGTATTAAATAACTGTTAAGTAATGATATTCCGACATTATGTTATAATTGAATTTTATTTAGTAATGTGTCCTGCGTGATTACGTAATAAAAACATTCTCAGACGTGTGAAGGTTGCTAAATATTTCGAGTAAAGTGTTTGAATTTTTTAAATGAAGTTATTTAAAATATTACCATAGATTTTTCAAATGATCGATTAGCTTCAAAATTGAATGCTCTCTATCTCTTTCTGTTCCCGTCAGAAAGTCTGTCTCCTTTGGAAACATCTAAAAAGTTTGCCACTTTTTGTTATATAGTAATTGTTATTCAAATGAATTTCTTGGCTGACAGAGCCAAAAGCGACAAAACAGAATGGTGACATGTGCCATTTAAACACAGCCCAAATAAATAATTCCTTCTCTCCGTTAGTCAGGAAGCTAAAATTTTATGTTGTACTGTTTAAGACAAGTGCTAGTAAATTCCGTTGCAAAGAAATATATCTTTCTTTTTCTACGATAGAATAAAATGCAGATGTTTTCCAAATTATGGTTATTAAGTGTATTACTGTGCTTAAAGTTTCGAATCATCAAATGTGGAAATCAAAGTCTTCCCGAAAAAAATTGTGTATAAAATATTTTAAAATTATTAATAAAAATAAAGGTTAAATTTTAATATTAAGTTGCAGAAAATTATAAAAGAATAATCCATCTATCGAAATATTTACAGAACTAATAAAGGAATCAAATTTATTACTTAAATATTAATTATGCTATAAATTAATATATTAAATATGGAGAAAGGCAAGCAACTAGTAAATAATAAGCATGTAAACGATAACGCCAAGATTTTACAGAATTTAAATGAACAGTAAAGTCGGTCAGAAAGAACTTATCATACCTGCAGGTAAATAAAATATATGCATGAATTATTAGTTTAAATGTTTTTATTAGGAATATTGCTGGATTTAAACTTTATTAAATTGTTTGTCGGTAAATGAAGTAATAATATATAAAATAATGTAAGCGGTTACATTTTTAAAATATTTAAACAACTGTATGTTTAATGTTAGGAGACAAAATATCCCTTTGCTCTTAATAGATACAAACAGATATTAATTTTAGAAATATTAACGTGCAATTAGAAATAAGTAACTGTTATACGTCCGTTTTTTGTTTTAAGAGCTCATTATGATACGTCATGAAGAATTAATTTGTCTTACTTCCCATCGACATTATTTTCTAAGCATTCCCTTTTCTCAAATACTATTTTGATATGTAAAGTTGACGAAGGTTTTTTTGAACTAAACAATTAAGGTTTTGGGAGAGTAGACAATTATAAATTATGAAAATAATTGT
Organism: Zhengitettix transpicula; assembly: GCA_037074705.1. Classification (NCBI taxonomy): domain Eukaryota; kingdom Metazoa; phylum Arthropoda; class Insecta; order Orthoptera; family Tetrigidae; genus Zhengitettix; species Zhengitettix transpicula. The sequence continues at coordinate 90,720,923 of CM073590.1, forward strand.
AAAAATACAATTTTTTTCATTAAAATATAATTAAGATATCACAAACAACATTCAAATTAAAAAACTAACAGGATTATTTTAATAACGTGATTGATTATAATTATTCATTATAATTGGATAGTGAATTATTATCGTTGGCACTTTTGTAAATCTAAATGGAGTAGACAACGACGTATTAATATTTTGTATAAAGACTTCTCGGGTTTCCGTTTCGGGTAACGTGATTTGAGCTCAAATCACGTTACCGACCGGAAAACCGAGAACTCTTTATACCCGAGAACTCTTTATACAGAATATACGTCGGGAAAACTTACCCTCTTTATTATTAATATTTTGTCAAATATAGTTGTTAGTATATAAAGAAATGAAGTGTGGCATAAATAAAGTAGATCTCTGGGTACAGATCTAAAACATTAATTCGTATCTAGGAATTATAATGGGGTTCGCGTATCTCATCCCCAAGAGGTGTTCTACTGTGAATCGTAAAGAAATATTACCTATATCATTTATATACCTATCAGCCCACCTACTGGCCCACTCGACTTCTTTGTCATTAAAGCTATAAAATTTGGCTACTTAAAAAACATGTCGAGTTTAGATCTATCCTCGGACCACAGCCCGATTATAGAATTTATGATCACCTCATAAAAAACATAACTTTATCACCAACCCTAACCAATAGTAAAACTAAGTGAGACTATTTCCAATAAATTTTTGAAGACCGTCTTGACACTAATAGTCCACTAAAAACATCCGAGATTTAAAATGAAGAATAAGAAGGCGTAGACAGGCTAGGGTAATCTACATAGTTGCAACTACCCTCTAATACCATTGCAAAAGGACTGAAATGATGCGGAAAGGGAGTAAAAGATATCCAAGGGTGAACTAGGACTCCCGGGCTATGGTTTAAGGATCCTACCAGGTAATTAGCCTAAACGTGATGCAGGGCAAACCCTCGAAAAACCTGCATTTGGTACTTGACCTACACCCTTCTGATTCTGTGGGATCGCAGCTTTCCTCACTCCGTGCCTTGACCAGTTTAGGAGGCAGCTACCAACTATTCTAATAGGAATAGCGGACAACTCTTACCGTATGCCCAAGGTCTGCAACCCCGGAACGTCCACCTCTCAAAACAGGCCGAAATGCCTTGTCCTGTAGGAACCTTATTTCAAAAAACCAGAGAGAAGAAAAAGCATCCCCGAAGGTAGCCTCCTCCAGAGCTCTTTGGGAGGGTTCACCTGCGAGAGAATGCCCTCACAACCCATAAGCTTGAAAATGAATCAGTGCCAAATATATACGAACTACAAGAAAACTCATAAAGAGAAACGACATTGTAAATTTCCACTGTAATTGTTTTTACCTTAAATATTATTTTCGTTTTTTTATCATCATAAAATATTGCAAATAAATGCCAGTAATGTAAAATTACTTGAATTAGTTGCTTCTATGACATTTCATATTGAGGAATTTGAAAAAGAAGAACTTAAAATCTAAAGAAGTGGCGTATTTAACTTAAGGGAGATCAATTTTGTAATTGTCTCAATAGAAAAAAATTAAATAGAGCTGTTGGATAAAAATCAGTAAAAGGCAGCTAAGTTCGTAAAAGCAAGACAAGATCATGAAAACGAAAAAAGGTAATAATTATGACGGGAGTTGTTATTGTAAAGTTTCACGTGCCATTCAAAGCTTAAACCGGGAAAATACATGGTTTGAAATTAACTCCATCTTACAAAAACCTCATTATATCATTGATGGATACATAAATTAAATTCAATATAGGAAACAAAAAACAACAGATGTTTGAAATTTTCATTAGATAGTTTACCTGGTGGAGTGTTATGCGATAGTCCCCTCAAAAATATAAATTTAGTTTGAATATAAGTAAAACGTAGATAGTAAAGTGAAAAGTTTTTCTGAACTAATGAAATTAATATTAAAACCGATAATCTAATTTAAATATTCGATTCGACGTGAATGCGCAAAGGTAAACTGTGAGTAAATTAATATATTTCACTCAGTGTTTCGGTTTTATAGTAGAAATTTCAATATCGGCAATGGATTCTTATTGTTAGTGTCAGTTACATTAGAAGTAACTATAATAGTAAGGATAGAAAAACTCGATTTAACCATGGTCTTTACGGCTTGAGGCTTGTAAAATCTCTCTATCAATATATATTCTTTACTTAATACATCTATTTATAAATTTAAATATATCTATAATCACATAAAGAAGAGTGTCATTAGTGACTTATACGCTGTTTTACTGTTCATTGTTCATTACTTACATATTGATGAAAAGTTTACTTCAGTAACACTTAAAAAGAAGATAAAAATTAACAATTATCTTGAAAGAAGTAAAAGTTTTATGAATTAATTAATAAATTGTCTATTAAATAGAATTTTAAATAAAATATTTATAATAAAAATTAGTGCACATTCTAGGATTACAAAAATATAGAATGATTAGTTAGATTATGGATTATTATGACTTATAGTGGGAAAGAATGAATCTCAAAAATGTCAGCCGAAGGTTTCGTAACATTTCTCACGTGATTAAAATAATTGAATCTTCACGTAAATCCCATAAATTTTTATGTATTTCATAACGTATTGCTGAAGTATTTAGTCAAATAATACAATTGTAATTGTGTTTGTACCAGTTTGAAGCAATATTTTGATTATCGATTTCTTCCCATTCGAAAAAATTTCGTTTACATATTTAAGTATGTATAGCTTATGACGTATATTTTTCTTAGTGTAGTTGTAACTAAGGAGCGTGATAAAGGTCCTAATTTATGGAAAATCTAAATTATATGTTATTATATGGAGATTCTCTATAATAAATACGTTAGTGAATCCTTGATTCAAAAATTCTTATGCAACAAGGCTTGATCTGATATCAGAGACAGGCTTTCTAAACGAGAAACTTCTTTACAAAGGAATGAAACATTATTTTCGTTTCCTGCAAATTGACTGTATAATTGCGGTTGTATATTTTATAATTAATGGACATAAACGAAATGTTAATATCATCAATTTAATTTTCGACGTTAACTTCTTTTAGATCGTAAGTTTTATCTTGCATTGTTTGCATATTAAAATAACAAATGAAATGAATAGTGATTACCTGAAATTTTGCAATTTGTAAAAATTTAACCTCGTAATTATTATTATGGGGAATAATTTTCAGCTCTGGAAAAGTCTGTGCTTCAGTGCGACTGTAATAAATGTGTTTCCGAGAAAAATACGAAACTGACAAGAGGCGTGTTTCCTGTGAATGAAATCTGTCGAAGGCGCACCACTCATCGAGACGTATTGCCCACTTTCGCTGTAGGAAAAAAAAGCAATAATGCCTAAGGATTTTCAGTAGAATCGATCAAGAGGGGATGGAAAACAACAAGAGAATTGTATGCTCCCGATGCAATGTCAACACCGCCGCCTAAGGATATAAGGCACGACGCGAACAGATTGTTCCCTCGGTCCATTTCACGGTTGTCGCGTCGTTTATACACGTGGCCGCATCATTCACTTAAAGCTGGAGTACAATAAATGGCAATTAAGTGCCACAATTCCGAATTACCAGATTGAGAAAAAAAAATTGCGCAGTTACTGGTGTGACACTGATTTATATAACAAAAGTCAATGCTGATCCGTAGCGGAAATTGAGAACGGTCTGCAATTTCAAATATTAATGAGCATAATCTGTTCTGATTTGTGATGTAATTACACTCACAAATTGGAACTTTTAACTGGAAAACTGTTTCAGATGATGATTCTGCAATAAGTTGTACCTCCTTTCGGAATAAATTAGATCATTTTGAAAAGTTACATGGAAGTCGATTAATGTTACCGATATCACTATTAGTTGTAAATCGCGTATTCTGGGTGTAAATCCTGTACTTTAAGGTTCAAAATTGGTGTACACACATTTATTTTAGTCCGTTTCAAAAGTTTTATACCATTTTCTCTTCCGAAGTCGAAGATAATTTATCTTCTATAGTCAAAATCAAATACACTTTCACTATCTTTTTATTTTATTCAAGCCCGATAATGTTACAGTTACTGAGAAATATAAAGATAATTATGATCAACATTCTTTAGCATCTGATTACATTAATTAACGTCTCCAATAAGCATTGTTATTCGTATGATTGACCTCAAGCAGACAAAGTAAATGTCAAAAACCTTACAACGTTTCTTCCATCAATTCGTGGCCTTTTATTTTAAATTAAACTATACGTCAAGTAGAACAAAAATCAAAGATCTCAAGTATTCAATAAGTAGTAGGTAATCGATTTTGCTAATTGCATATTTGTCACTATGAATATTAAGAGTAAAACCATTATTTTTATGATAATGTATTATTATCCTTTAGATCAAGTTGTCACACATTATTTTGTGTATTAAATAGAATGCATGGAATGCAATTCAGTTTCCATTGGTCAAACTAAGCGCGCTTTACAAACGAGGTCATAAGGTTAATTACAAAATTCCCGAGGAAAAACATTCAATGTTAACGAAACATAGACGCTTAAATAATCACAACTTTAATTGGAATAAGGACTGAAATGTTGATGTTGAAACTAACTGTAATACCAGAATCATCTAGGAAATGATCAATATTAGATAGAATAATGGCTGTTCAGAGTTACACATATGCACTTATCAAAATCTGTGACCTCTTCAGATCTTCGTATTCTTATCATTGGATTATTACATTTGACAGAATCTCGCACGTGGAGTTCAATTTAAATTTAGAACTTGAGAAGTTATGCAAAACAATTTCCACTGTTTTTCTTTTTTTGTCTGTTTAAGGCAAATTATATTATATGTAATATTATATGTTTAATAATATTTCGTGTAATCATAAATATGCGTAACCTTTTGATACTGGCACAATCAGTTCGAAAAGTTTAAATTACTATAATTGTTCTGAAAATATATAAATGTCCATATTTCAATACAGATTTAGATACAAATATAATAAAAGGCCTTTCACAAAATTAATTTGTTCGTCTGGGAGACAGTTTCAACTATTGTTAACAGTTACATATTATTTAAAATATACTTTAATAACGAACTATTGTTATGAAATTATATTTTTCTGAATAGTTCCCCAGGAATTGCATTTGAAAAAATGTTTAATATCGTTAATTACAGATCTATATTATATGGTTACAATACTTAAAATGATAATTATAACTAAACGCAATTATATTTTTGCATAGTAGAACCAACCATTGGACGGTCAAAAATCCGTTAATTGTTTTATGCTAAAATCATATATTACAGATCATTGTTACAGATCTAATGTATTATTTTACATTTTATATTTAAACTTCAATTTATTCACCATTATTATCCATGATAAATTCTGTTCAGGGAGTATTCAGTTAATGACATATTCTGGACTAGGAAATTGTGACAGAAGCCGCACTGATCCCAATACTTCGCTTAATAATTTAATTTTCCTATATCATGATAGACGTAAGCAGATTTGAGCCCTAATCGTGTCCATTCCGAGTCTTAATTTGGCTCAATTTAAAATTAAAATAACATAAATATCTATTTCCAGATAAATGATAAAAAGCCGCAAATTTTCTGACAAACTGTGAAACAACATTCTACGTTGAACGAGGTGATCCACTATGAAAGTAACAATGATATTTATCAAATGTGGTGTTAATTTTCAAAAACATATGTTACGCAATATATGGATGTTAAGTGCCAGGCAAATATTTTGTTCTAAAATGTGAGCGGGTTCCGTGTTTACGCTGCGAAATTTAATAATGAAATGTCCCGCTTTTAATGCCAATAAGATTCCAGCGCATAAATTCCGTCGTATCTGTTTTTGTACACCTGTTACCTCGAATTAAATTTAAAGCTTTTAATGTATATGTTCTACAAGAATAAATACATTTATCCAGTCTTTAATTTCAACTTTTCAATATATCATAAGTTGGAGCTTTATAATAATAAATATACTTGTAAGTAGATGTATTGAAATTCTATAACCTTGTAACCTCATATGCATATAACGAGGTCATTTGGATTCATATATCATGAATATACCATTAAACTAATGTAAAATCCGTTAAAATCAGTTAAAACTACAATCGTATTTGAATTAAAGACGGCTCTACGATTTTGAAGTATAAAAATTCTACAAAAGTTTATTTTATTATTAGTGTGAAATTCTTTAGAATATTAGTGTCAATTGATATTACTTAAAGAAACTTTGTACTGAATTTGGGAATAATACAGTTTTTATATTTAATTATATGAACTTTTCACAACATGATGTGTTTTATAATTGATTTCGAAAATTATCTGACCTTTAATGAAACTATTAAATTTGATGGCTATTGACTTAGAGGAAGAAACAATTAGAATGTGAATAAAATTAATTAGCCTGTATATTTATATAAAGAAATTATTTTATTAAAACAGTTTTTACCTTTGGATTAGGACCTGTTCTGTTTATAGCAATTTCCACGAAGAACATCTCAAAATTATTCAAACCATTCAAAATACGAAAACAAAAACTTGTTAAACAAACTTTAATTTTAATAGAAATGTTTATTTAAAAAAATTTGACTCTATCCTTAATTTACAAATTTAAAAATTATGCATATTCATACATACACATTTTGTCAAGTTCAATAATGTAATTATTTTCTTCACTTTAAGTTGTATTGTTCACGGAATTTAAGTAGACCCAATTTCTTTAACTTGTTTTTGTTTTGGTATTTTGAATGTATGTTGCATTATTTAATATTATCAATAATGTTTTGCATGTTCTTGATGGAAATTTTTATAACCTGAACAAGACGAAAAGCCATTAATAAATTAATTTATTTAAATACATTAATGCCTTTTTATTAGTGTTTCTAGCTTTCGAAATAATTTTTTATTGACTTTATGGATATCAAATTTTATTATTATTTAATAAATGATGTTTGGTCCTTTATTTAACACCTATATACTTTCTAATGTTCCAACAAAACATCTTGAGGTTACTGTAATTAATTAATTATATGAAATGTACTTCAAGACAACTTTATTTCTCAAAAATAGTTTCCATTTATCGTCGCGGAAAACGAAACCTTCGTCAACAAAATCTTTAAATATCATGATTCCTGGGACAGAATAAAAGTGTGTATGATTTATATGGAAACATCACAATACCTACCATTACAGACATGGGATAAAAAAACGACTTAATAAACTGTCAGGAAATTATAAATCCTTGTATTTGGGATAACAATAATGCTGGAATCAACGTCAATATTTTCATGTAATTAAAAATTATGATATATTTCGTTTGTACCAAATGTAATTATATTTACGAATCGCAAACATCAAAAGTAATTAATCGGTAATTTAGTATTACGTACAACTTGTAGCAAAATTGCATAAATATTGAGCGTCAGAATCAATTAGGAAAGCCACTTAGCTTATTACGTGTACTCGCGCAGTAATCGTTGATGTGTGTTAGAATCACTAAAGGCTGTAAGAAACGTGGCACTGAAATATTAATAAGAGTTATAAATAAAATTACAATTGATTTTTAAGATATATTTTTATCTAGTTATAAATAAAATTTAGGTAAATTAGGACTTCAGTGAAACCATAAATCTGTTCTTCATTTATAGACGATACGGATTCATATTAAATCTCAATTTTACTAGAGAAAACTAACTTGAGTTTCAGAATTTATTACGGGCTTTTAAATTGAAGCGAAAAACTACTATAACAAATTACAAAATTTGATTATCAAACCCATGATAGTATTAATACTGCTTCCACTGAAATTAAACAATATTATTAGCCTCAAATTATGTAAATAGTCGACAATTAAATAATCTTGCCGGTTAATATGTTTTATACACTCAATTATTTAAATTAAATAAATCAGAATAAATACCCAAAAACTGTAGTCGAAAGTTTTTTATTTGGAGGAGCCAATATTTTTAAGTATTCATTAAGAAAAGTGTAGACACTTATTTCTGTAATCAAAATCACTTTTACTTTTACTATTGTTATATCACGAAATAGGTTGAACAACGATTATTGCTGGCATACTAGCGCTCATATTCTTTACTGGCAAACAACGTTTATCCGATCCTTAAAATGACCTATGTAGTTGCTCCATAACTAATAGATCCTGAAGCCAGTATAAGTATAAACAATCATAAAGAAAATAAACATCCATAATGGAATGTATTAAGCAGATTTTATAAAGCAAGTGTAACTTCGATTTCACACAAATACATAAATCATACAGGAACACCACTCTCAAATTATGATGATAAAGGAACTTTTTTTTCTGCAAAAATGACAGGTAGATTATTTTTTTAACGAGTAAAATTATATATTCCCTTATTTTAGTTTACGGCTTTAATATCGAATAACACCTCGCGCGTCAGGAACAAGGGCTGTGGATTACGTACGTTTATTACCATTGCATTTTTTCACTTGGTTGTGTTGTTAAATAATGTATGAGCTAGAGAAATAGGTTACCTGTATATTGGAGTGCCAAGCTCCTCGCGGTACCACAGGACTAAAAGTACAGCATCTCCAGCTTCAGTTGTAGAAATGTTACATGGCAATCTTGCTGAATCACCAGCCACTACTCTCACGTTAAACAAAGGAACTGAAACAAAGAAAAAAACATATTTTTGAGGTTTTTAAAGAAATGCTGGAACATATTTTCATTTATATATATATATATACATATATATAATTACGATTTAAAAAACGATGCGGGTTTTTTTAAAAAAAATGTCTCCTGAGAGTTCATTGAAGCTCTAATGGATATCGACTTGAAGATCGTCAGTAAATTAAGTAAACAGTCCTAAAACTTTTAAGTATCTTTAGCTACAATAATGAAAATTAAATTATTTATTTTTAATTTTAAAGCATTCAGCTAGAAATGTGTACTTTATATATACAGGGACAGAGAGAAAGAGAGTCCTGTCTCTCACGACAAATTTCTTCGTTTTCACTAGAACACTGATACAACGATACCTTAAATCTCTGTTTCATACATGCGTAAAAGTTTTTCAAGCACTATTTAATTACTATACGCAATATTGATACGAACGTTTCAAAACCTTATTTTAATTATCTGGGCATAGTGTTCGGAAAACATATGGAGCATAAATTAACTTTGAGGCTTTGTAAAATTGTAATAATAATAATAATACATAGAAATTTTGTACAGAAAACTTTAAATTGAGAAACAATATGTAAGAAATTGTAAAAGTGCTGGATGTTTCGACGCGGATTGGCGTCTTTTTCTAAAGGCCATTAGAATGTTGATCAGTATGAAGGTCGTATTTATTATAATTTTTATTTTAACTGACATTAATTTTAATTTTAAATTTTCCTCCTTCATTTGGAAACCAAATTGTAATTCCATTTGCAACCATTTTATTTAATTTTAATCTGTCATGTGTTTGTAGACAAACAAAACGTAATCTAAATATAGACTAAAAGAGTCTAACGCGCGTATTTTTATTTTGGAATTTATTTCCGATTAAATGAAAAAAATATATTTCAAGAACAGAAAAAACGATTTAAATCAATGCTAAGTATATGAAATGAATTAACGGATTAGGAGAGAATCGAACCAGGACCTCTATTCGGTGTTTTTACCAATGCAGTGTCCACGCAGGTGTGATCTATTTCTAGACGCTGTATTGATCCGAACATAGGTTCACCTATTGTTTTTCCTAATTCACATTCTTCACGGCCAAATTTTAGGGCTTAAATGACGAATGGATATTGTGTGTAAATTGACCATAGGTAGAGTCGTTCAATTCAAGAGAAGAAGAAATACTTGCTATCAATACTCATATGTAAGAATAGTCCTGATCTATTTATTATAGGGTGATGCATATTTTTCTGTACAGCCTCTCCGTTTTTGAACTAAGGTTCCCACAAGCCGAGACAACTCGGTCTGTTTTGAGAGGTGTATGTTCCGGGGTCTCAGACCTTGGGCATACGGTAAGAATTGTCCGCTATTCCCAGTGGAATAGTCGGACAGCCGCCTCCTAAACTGGTCGAGGCACGGAGAAGGGAATGCAGCGTCCCCACAGAAAACTCCTCTCCCGCTATCGGAAGGGCGTGGGACAAGTACCCAATACCCGACCTACCGGATGTAGATTTTTCTAGGGTTTTTCCTGCATTTCTTTTGGCGAATGCCGGGCAGGATCCTTAAAATATAGCCCGGTGGCCCTGGTTAACCCTTGGCTACCTTCCTCTACCCTTCCGCACCCCCCCCCCTTTCAAATCCCTTCCTATGCTATTATAGGGGAGTTGCCCAACGTGGATTACTCTCATGTTGCCTGTTGCCCAAAAAAAGAAAAAAAAATCTGCACTAATGTGACAAGGAGGGAAACCATTAGTGGCAGGTATGAACCATCGGCGCCGGAAATTCGAAAAATCTCGCAGACCGAGAATTGTGACGAACAATATGCACGCTGCTGAAGAGACAGCTAATTGATGCATGACATAAACTAACTGGAGGAGAACTCCACGCCGTCACAAATTTTGCTGCCAGTCGTGTGGTACACACAACTAAATAATTGGATGTTAACAATCCAAACGAAAATATTGAACAAGGCAGGGTAAAATCTGAGATCCGAAGAGGAAAGCAGAGAAGAAGTTATTATTTAAGAGTCTGCAGAGAAGAGAGATATAAAGTCTGAAAGATGAATTATAAATTAAATGATGCAAAGAATTGATGTTTTTAAACCAGAGTTAGAACAGAAAGGGTGAAAGAAGTTTGCAGTTTCGTTTCTTGAGCGTGAAATGAGAATTAAGTGAAAGTTACGAAGGCAGTTGAAGTTATCAAGTTATATGTGGTTGAACCCGCGAGAGCAGACGTCGACATGCAAAGCTTCCGAGAGGCAACACGACAACGCAAAACGACACTAACTTGCATTACCTTGAACGAAATTCCAACCCCATCCCCCGAGCCCAGCACGTCGCAAGACAGTGCAGAACAATGAATGTATGTATTCCCGAGTATAAAGTAATCTCTGCCCACACATGTGTCGAAAGTATTTTTAAGTACCATGTAGGATTTTAAAAGTGTCAATTATTTTTTATATCGTTTCATGATGCCTTCAGTCACTATCGACACTGGTTGGTGTGTGAGAAAATATTAAAAATTGTAAAGAAATTATGAAATTACTTTTAACTATAAAATGTAGCGCCAAAGCTGTATTACAATGTTATTCTGACCAATTTTATTAATTGTAGCATATGAATGGTAGTGTAAATTTTAAGGACCTGAAAATACAATTATTATGATGTTACGTTATAGATATATTTTATTCTTTTTTAGTGCTTTGAAATTTCTTGGGGTATGTAACCACTGGGCAATACCCGAATAAAGAGCTAGTTTTCGAATTAAAGTGCGCATTGTGATTGAATACATTAAATGCGGCGGTTTTCTATAGATAATTAAAATGAAGTCAGCGATTGGGCGACAGACAATATTTTACTTCACATGTTGCATGTTATAAATTTAGATCGATGTTTTCAAGTTATCTCTCCAATACTGGCAGATTTGTTATTATTAGCTGAAAAGTACAGCTATTAATTACTGAATGAGCAATGAAATGGAAAATAGAATTTTTGAATTAGTATACCATCAATTATAATTAAAATCTAAATATGAATGAATTGTCCTATTGTTTATTTACTCAAATGTTGTAGAGTTCAAAGCTTTACATTTTGAAATTAACTAAATAATAAAAAACTTTTTTTGATTCCAGGAAATGTAATCTTTCATATGTATATGTGGTTTTACAATATGTGTTGTGTAAATTTAATTCCATTTTTGGATTTTTACGTTGATGAATTTATGTTTAATTATGTTGTTCAGGTATATATAAAACTTTCACATTTTTTCCTACTTTTGCGCTACACATTTTTAACAAAAAATTGTAATATTTTTATCCGTTTAGAAAATAAAATACGATTTCGTTTTATTAGTTTTTATGCGTACTTATATTTTCGAATAAGGTCTATAAAAAAATACATGCATTTCATTCGATACAGATTTTTATAATTTAACCTTAACAGTGATTTTGAATCTAATTTGTCATAATTTTCACCTCAGATACTGAAATTAATTTATCTTAAGCGATGGTTTTACAGCGGTAAAATGTGTTTACTAAGAAATGACTTTAGTATTAAATCCCCTAACATTATCAGTGTCATGAAAGGATATATTCTGTCGTAGGAAAACTGTTAAACAAAGATATTATCCCGGCGTACAAAACTAGAGTTTTCTACTTCACTCATGAATGAAAATTTTTATCTCATGTTCTAAAATTTCCTTAAATTCGTCAATTGAAAAGTTTTTGAACGTAATTATGGAAATATTAAATTACCTCATTCCTTTGAAATGCTAATTTATGGCGGCCAGAGAATTATGCCGTTATTCGATATCAATAGCAGTGAAATTACTGTTTCAAAGCAGCACAGAAGAGTGTGACGTGGTGCCAGTTATCTCTGGAAGGGACAGTGGGCTCGCAGTTGGTGGTGACAGCTTCCAGCGTTTTATCTTGAGAGTTGTAATGTGACGCCTTCGTCACTTGCAGCGGAGTTGGGACGAAGCGTAGAAATGGCAAAAAGAGAAACCTTCAACCACAGGCCTTCTCCATTAAAGTGAAGAAAGAGAGCAATCGCACGGAGACTAAAATGGGGACTGATGGCGCTGTTAAGTACGAGTATATCACTTGCTGAGTGCTGGCCACTGCAGCGACAGTAAAATCTGCTTACGAGTCAACGTCTGGATTCATATAGGTTATTGAATCCACTCCAACAATTGCAATAAAATTACTGTATCTTTAATTAATTTCTTTGAGTTCAAATTAAATTAAGCAAATACTTCGGAAATTGAAAATTACTGTTTTAAAAATTTCTTATTTCATATTAACTCCTCAACATTTGTATATTGTATATAACATGGTATAGTAATTTTGAGTTACGGTATGTTTTGTTTGCTTGTGTAGTATCTCTATGTCTCGATTAAAAATATTACAGATATCTTTGGCTTTGTAAGTGAAGTTAATGAAATTCGAAGTCAGTGATACTACAATTGATATTTGTATCCCAACTTCATGTTTAAATCCATGTTTTACTCCTACCAAACCAAATTGAAAAATTACTACATTAAAATTATTACATTTATTTGAGGAATATATATATATATATATATATATATATATATATATATATATATATATATTTATTTATATATATAATTATATACCTCATATAATTTTATGGAAATGTTTGCTACGAATTAGCTTAGTAAAGACGAGACTTGAGAAGAACAATTCCGAGGTAGTCATTGATAAACCGTAAACCTGATCGTCTGTGGTGTATAAATTTTGTGTACAAAATAATACATATTATGGCCATTTTAAAAGTTAGAATAATTTAATAATTTTGTGATTTAGATTAAAGAGGTGCTAAAATTGTGATTTGAAGGAATTGGAGTAGTACGAGGGACTGTTCCCACATAAGGTATGTAACACAATAATATTGATAAAATTCTTTGTAACATTTTATAATTTTTCATATCGTCACATTCCATTTTGTTGTTTTTCGTATATTAGTAAATTTAATAAAGGCTTGTTATGAATTCATGTGAACCTTCTTGCAATTTTCTATGAATCAACTATTCATTTCGGGTACCTACAATTGTTTTGAGGCCGGATAAACTTTATAAGATATCAAGAGTCTCATAAATAAAAGTCGTGGCACAAATGCATAAAATTTTTATATATTATTATTATTATTTATTTATTTATTGAGGTTTATAATGGTCGCGTCAACATCGTGGTCATTGGTGTCCCGTATGTTATTACTATTTATATACATCGACATTCTTAACATTATTAGTGATTTGGTTTCTATATTTGTTGACTTAGGTTTGCTTCGTCGATAAATATAGAATAGAAGAATATACGGGGAATAGTTATTGGTTTACGCATTCTTCACATATTGGTGGACGGCTGTTGTTTAGGAGGTGGCTGTGTGTTAGTTTAGAGTGACGGGTTCTGGTTCTTGATACTATTACTTGCTGTTTGCGGTTTAATTTTGAATTTGATTTTAGATTGTGAAAGTCATTGATATTTTTGTGGATGACACTTTATATATATAGTAAATTTGAAAAAAGTATATTAGTTTGTAATAAATTGAAGTATTTTAAGTTGACAAATTCGAGAATAATCATTTCCTTTACCAAAACTTTGAAAGAATTGTTAAAGTCAAATTATAAAATAAATTAAGTATTATTCATTACCACAATATATATATATATATATATATATATATATATATATATATATATATATATATATTGTAATACCCAGATAAGAAGGACATGAATTTTGTTCTGATTTCATCCGATTTGTTTACCAACTCAGACTGGGATTCTTGAGTGGTTTGTAGGAAAAAAGGGATAATAATAAAATGATGAATAAGTGGCTTTTAGAGAAGGGGAGGACTATAATTGGACGTTTAGCGACTTAGAGCTAATGGTATTGACAGACATCTGGTCGGAACCCTAAATGCATGATGACAGAAGTTTTATGGACATACAATTATATTAAAAGGGAATATTTATTTTAATTGTATTGAGAAAGGCAACAGCTGGTGTTGTTTGGCGAACGTGGAAACTCAAAAACTGTGAAAACAAGGAAATATTCTGGAGAGGGGAGAGCAGATAAAAGGACAGTTGTTGGACTGGAGACCTCAGAGACGAGTTACACGTGAGAGTTGGAATGTGATGGACGTGGTGTGTGGTAGCAGAATCTGTACGAGAAAGTCATAGGATAGTGAAGTTCGAGTCAGCAGACGTCAGGAGAGATCATCGGATGGTAGGCCAAGCTAGGTGGCCGAGAGTAATCAGTTTGACATCAGTCATCAACAGTCGGTAGGAGTTTCGTCGTGGAAATCTGTCTGCCAGCAGAGTTTGTTGTTTGGAGGAATTCGTCGTGAGGGTAACGTCATCAAGAAGAGGTGGCTGTGAAAGCAGAGTGTGAGCGCAACCTGGTGCTCTTTATGCCTATATAATTAGAGTGTGTGCTGGTATGCGAGAGATCCAAATTGCAAGCACCAGAAAGATTGTAAGTTTATTTTTTTTTGTATTCATAGTTGTAAATTGTTAAATAAGGGTAAAGAGTCAGATTTCGTTTTTCATTTATTGTAACTGCATTGTTTAATTGTAAATTTTGTGTTCCCTTTCCTTATCAACCCAGTAAAGACCCTGGTGTACAGAGTCTGATTTATTAAAATGTATTCTAGATTAATAAAATTGTTTTGTTGATAAAATTTAATAACGTGTTTGATATTTTCTATAATCATAATTATCCGTGAGTGGGGTATTACAATATATATATATATATATATATATATATATATGTTCACGTTAAAATATTTTTTATATCAATTCTACATTATGCCTGATTATGTTATCAGTGGTCTGTCTGGTAAATTTAAATTAGTAATTTTAAAAGAGTTTACAAATGAAGATAATACATATTGGGTTGGCATTTTGAATTAAATTTTGAATAAAAGTGGCAGGACGGAAGATATGAAATCGAATAAGAGAGGCGAAATTTGGAACACTGAAGAAAACTTTAAGGGTGAAAGAACCTTAAAATCTGCTGAGTCCGTTTAGTTATGCACATGCGCGGACATAATCGATTAAGTCTATACCACACTTAACAAATGAAATTCCCTTCGCTATTAGATACGTTATTTCCTTGGTTTTTAATTGTGGAATAAATATTTTTTGTTGTTCTTCCGTTTTTGTGTTTGCTGTTCGCACAATCCCCTACAATATTGCTTTAGAATTCTACCAATCATCACGTATCCGTCCCGAAAATTAAATTTTATACATAAAATCTTCCTTCAGGTGGCACGACAGCTGAGCGTCAACACACACTGTATTGGAAACGGAGAATCAAAAACATGTTTTTAAAAAATATATATATTTCCGTGAATAATTGCCCACATAATAACTATAATTTCATCCAGTTATATTATTAATCCATTTATAATAAAAGTCTTTAAGTATGATCAACATGTAATTTGATTTTTTAATTGCTCGCATTATTAAATAATCCATAAACACCCACCAACATCGATAACATTGTAACGAGGGAACAAGAAATTTTAAATTAATTTAATCAGTATCAATTTCAATTCATATGATACGTTTATTAATTTTGCACATGTTCCCAGTATTATGGAATTTTCCGGTCTGAACTCATCTGGCGTCCAATGATGGAAGATCCTAAGAGTGGAAATATTGACATGATTTTACAAATTGAAAGTGCTTGGGTTAAATGAGTTTTTAAAATGTTGCGTTGACCAGCGTACGGAATTTCGCTGATACTTGATGAGAGAAATTGTTAAAATGATTATACACGTAATGGAACGCCTTTAACTGTGAAATGTTAAAAGGTTCCTTTGTGAAAACGATAATATTCTGGCGTATAAAACGAGTCCAGTTTGAGAAACGGATGATGTTATAGAGTTTTTTATATTGATTTATTTACAGTAGCATCATCAGTTTTGGTTATTAGTGTCTACGTATGGGAACTAATTTTTTCTTGTCAATGGACGGATTTAACGAGAGTTTCTCTCACGCTCACAAACATCGATGCCCTCGAACCCGTGACCTGTGTCACGCTGACCGCTACACTACAGGAGGTCGGTTTCAGTTTTCTGGTGTAAAACGAAGAGTTTGTTTATTATAGAGAATTCGACTAGTAGTAACTTAGTAAAAGAAGAATAATTATATACGAATCTGAGGTACAAGTGAACAAACAGGAATCAGAAGTTAACTGAAACCGTGGAATTTGGCGGAATTCAGTGGAATACAACACCTCTGTGAGCTCACCTCAAGTTACGGAAACCACTTAAGTAACCTTAGCACAACGTCTAGGCTTCGTGAGGTATTTACATTCTGAACACAATGGATTTGTCATAATAATAGGAACGCGATAATATATTATTCTTTCCGCATATTTTGAGGAAATAGTCTCCAAAATCTTTTATAGAGACATAAATATTAATTAATTGATTCAAATTTTTTGAACATTAAAATAATTTATATAATATAGTTACGGTATAACCTTATCATTCTGAAATCAAAATCAAGAGTTTCGGATTATAAGCTTTTAATAAAGTACATGGAAATAAAATTTATATTTTTATTATTTTTGGGCGCAATAAACTGCAAAATACGTTCTAATATGTTAAATAAACGGTAATAACACAGTTTGTTCATTTATAAAATTTTATATACAAAATAATTAATCAGAATATTACTTTTTAGTATAACAGCATTCTGGTAATCTTAATTAATACATATAAATATTAAATTACGAATAATGTAGGCTGAAACAGTTTGGATAACAATTCCGGTCATTACAAATTTTTAAACACAGTAGAACGTTTGAGCATATAATTGTGTTACCAATTGGTAATATTGAATTTAGATACTCTCATCCATTACGTTTTGTCCGATACATAAACGAGTGTAAAATCACCATCAAGCAAAAATTAACTAATCGCCAATTTCCTGTATCTTTAGAAATGCAAAACATTTGGACGTTAAAATGGGTTCAAGTGGTTGTTGCGCTTTAACGCGCCACATAAATATCAGGACTTCGGTCCATTAACTTCGAGATTGATTTTATTGCAAATAGCTTCTCATCCCAAACGCCGGAATAGATAGCATCTTTTACGTTTTGTCAACTTCTGCGTGTCTGAATCGTGACACAATAAAACGGATTTCATGTTGAAATCGCTTCCATTAACCATCGATATTACTTAATATATTTCAATTATATTTTACACGTGAGCCTATATTCATTAAACCACTGCCTGGTTTCAAGGTGTCTTTAATTTCCTTTTTATTTTCAGATTTCTCTTAATAACTCTGTATATAATTACTTCGTTGATAGTTTTGAAGTCGATATTTAGAGCTCGCATTACATGAGATATAAACACCAACAGAATAAATAGATATAGAAACGATTTATCATTGTATATATACAATATATAATATCAAACTAATTACAAAAATTTTGAATATATTGTAAATGTTTTGTTCATATTTTTCGTATCGTTTCAAGTAAACATTCGTCATATTTTATTTTTTTCTTAGCAACTAATAGTATTTCTATTGCATTATTCTTGTAATTTCACTATTCTGAATACAATATATTACCTACGATTATAATTGAGAGATTCTTTTAAATCGAAAAGTGACTACAAAATCAACAATTTTCAACTTGGTTTCAATTACAGCTTTCGCGTCCCAAATATGGGCAAAAGGAATTCTATTTAAATGCGAATAGTGGGTACTTTATTTAGCTACAAATTTATAGTTTATTTTACGATAACCGTCTATTAAATTGAACATTATTTTTCAAAATAATTTCTATAATATTTTCAATTAAAATATAATTCAGACCATTATTAAATAAAACAAAAAATCTAATCAACGCGAAATTTATAAGTATACCGGCACATATAAAGGAAGTTAGTTCAAGAAATGAGTTTTTCCCTATTAATAGTAGAAAGAATAAAATAAAATGGAACAAATGAGATCTGTCGTGACTGCAATAATTCATTAGTATTATTTGTTATTACAAATCAGCACTTATTTCTTAACAATTCTGATATCCATCACTTCAAAAGAAAGAAATATTATCTATACAAAAAAAAGTAAATCATTATCTATTGTACAGAATTGTGTCTATTATTCGGGTATTTCTATCTTTAACGAACAGCTAGAAAAGATTTAACGGTTATCAAATAACGAAATTCAATTTAAAACTCAGTAATTTAATTTCCCCTTAGCGACTCCTATTCAGTGAAAGAATTTATAAAAGCATCTGATATGTAGATGGATAGAATGAACTATTAATAATAACTGTCCTGTTGCATAAGATATTACTATTAATATATGACTGTAAATATGTGGTATTCCCCTGTCAAACCTTATTAAAAAAAATTTACACTCTGAAACTTTCCACATTTTAGAAGCATGGATTCGATACAGGATCTACGGAACATGACATAATCATTATCATTAAAATAATCGTTTCTTCACACTTAATAACGTACATTAAATTAGTAACCTAGTATTTTATATATCTCTTTCTGTTTCTAGATATTCGTACGAAAACATAATGAGAAATCAATGTGTGTTTTTCTGTACAATGAAAAATTGGCTATTTTTAAGTAAAGTTTATTGACTGAAAGCCGAATAATATTAATTCCATGGCACGTTCCGGAACAGATTAAACATTTTTAGTCTGTCAAATAGAATACAAATTTACCGAAAATTATTAAAAAAATTTAACTACATTATATATATATATATTCTTAAATTTTAATCAATTCACATTTTGTTCATATTTTATTATATAATTAACAATTATCGTTTATGGCTGTTACGGTTATATTTTTATTACGCGGCACGCATTTCAAAAACCATCTGCCATGTTTCGATGTAAACTCAATGACTTGGTACTACAAGTAATTGTGTAATTACAGAGAAACACAATGGTAACTTAATAGCCGTCAGTCGCAAAGCACACAATAGAATTTCAATTTCAACATAATTTGAAATGGGTAAATGAAGTTACGTTAAGTGCTGTGGTTGTACGTAGAATAGATTAATTCATATCAACACAGTAAACTCGTGATTTTAGTACGCACGGAGACAATATTCATGCATGGTATAAGTAAGGCCCACGAGGCGAAGAACAGTTTTATGAACTAACCTTAAATTTCATTTATACATTCAAACGTCACTGATATTTTTATAGGAAAGATAATCAATATTTTAATAGTCTTAAGTGTGAAGCATTATTATTCCAGATAACGATTATTATATATAAAATAATAAATAATGATTTTAAGATTATCAGTTTATTTAAATATTAATCAACAAATATAAAAATGGTTGGCGCTAATTTACGTATTGAAAATAAAAATTATTCAAAATTTTCGCTATACAGGGTAGGACAGATTGGTTTTCATTTTACTATACTTCAATTTCAAAATAGTAATTATAGTTTTGAAATTAAAAATTAGAGCCATGATAAAATGACGATGTTTTTAGTAGTTTCAAACTTCTTTCTGGACGCCAAACCCAGTTGTTTCCTAATGAAAAAACTGTATTTAACACAAAAGAAACCTGTACTTTGGAGAACTTCTCTGACTGCTCCGAATTATCGTTCGAACTTCCAGTTGGCACTTCCAAATTCCAAATATTCTCAACTTTCTATAAATATCACAATTTCCAAAACAATACCAACACTTCCAAAATCATCTTACACCTCCTAGATGATAACAGTCCTTTCAACACAATAATCATCCCTGTTATTGCTCCGCATCTTGTTTTAAAAACTCTTTGGCTCCAGACCCACTACTCAAACCCTTCTCTCTCAGGAGTTTTCACCAAATTGGTTGAAGCCTTTAGGAGTTTTTTTACCTGCATGGTGTTTTAGGCTGAATTTTTCACGGCCTAGGGTCACGTATTATTTGACCTTTACACTGGAAAACATCTATCGTCCCTCTCCGAGACTGGGAGGACCCGAGTCACCAGGTAACCAGCATCCGGAACAAACAAGCTCATAAAAATATCAGCAATTTTCGTCAGCATATCTGCACAAGATAGTACAAAATTGAAGACGGAATAACTAAATGAATATTTACATATGTATACAAAAAGTACACTTTCATGTTTTATACACATTAAAATATTTGATATGATAGGGAAATTATATGACACTACTTTCGGTTATTTATCGGAAGGGCATGGGACAAGTATCCAATGACCGACCTACCTGATGCAGGTTTTACAGGGTTTCTACTGCATCACTTCTAGGCGAATTCCGGGTAGGATCCTTAAACTATGGGCCGGAAGCCCTAGTTAACCTTTGGCTTCCTTCTTCAACCCTACCGCATCCTTCATTTCAATTACCTTCCGATTCTATTAAAGGGTTGTTGCCACCACGTGGATTACCCTCAGGTAGCCTGTTTTCCCTAACTTGTATAGTCCCTTAACTTTTCTTATGTGGTTAAAGAGACTGATGATAAACGTTCTGTTTACATAATCGCTGATATTCAATTTAAATGTAGAAATAACATTCAAAAATTTTCATGTGTATTAAAGTAAAAATTTTAGAAATTAATTGAATATTTTACAATCTTGATTATTTTCTCGAAAATGTATTCCTGAAATCTTACTATACAGTTTCTTGTGTTGATCTCACGGAATATTATTAAATAAAGCATCCATGTTTGAAATATGGGCCTAAAAAATTGAAATAATAAATAAAAATAAGTCCAACATGATCCAGGTTTTATTTACTACCAGAAGGTCAAATAAAGTTAAGACTCAGAAACTAATTCATTCATCGTTTCTTCATCATCCATATCCAATTACTTCAATTCAAGTAACATTTGGCATGTCATATTTCTATTGGCCTATGAAAATTTCCATGTTTATGTTTAGTGTACTCTTATAATCCAAATAATATTCCTGTACAGGATCTTTAGGATTGCTTAAATTAAATATGTACTTAAAACTTACGGTTTCCAGAAATTGGAATACGCTTGTGTTTCGACTATTACAGTTCTTGTAAATTGATAGTTTTTTTAAAAATCTATAATCCATTTTATTTTCCTTCGCATGTATCTCACTTGGTCAAAACATAACTTTTGCGAATTCAGATATTTGTGTGTATGGAAGGTGTTTATCACTATTTAATTACATGTAATATAATTACTATGAATAATTTTATCTATATATTTCACTTCGCAGTTATTTATAAAGTGAGTTTTCGAATGTGTAATAGTTTGATCAATGTTTCTATAGATAACCCACGTGGCTGTTGACTCAAAATCCATCCATATCGAACGCTTCTATTTTCATAACGACATGTGGTAGGCGGCCGTGGGCGTCTTGGATGATGCTAAACTTTGCCGTGATCTTCAGAGTCAAAGGCAATAAAGCTTGGCGACGTATTGAGGGCCACTAAAGTTCCGGGCCATTTACATTTCAAAACGACTTTCCCATCTTTGTTTGATTGGTAAACTTTATAAAGGAAGGCGCTCCAATTGCTACGATTTCAATACGGCAGTACTTCTCAATAGAAACTGGCAAGTATAACTTCCTACAGCCAAACAACGCACAACTTGGTGAACAGCATTTTAAGCATTGTCGTAATATCTCGAAAACTTACGTTATTCATTTACTTGTTATGAATAATTATTCCTGTTTGATCCAAATATGAACACTAAAAAAATTGGAAACAGAAAAATTATACACGATTGTTGTCGCCATGAGCAAAAAATTTGTCAAATAAATATATTCATTAGAAGTATTGAAGCAACAGAAAAGTAATATAGAAAAAGATCTAACAAACGTTTTCATAAAAGTACTACTAATAGCAGCATTCAAAACATTTTTTATATTTTAATATTCAAATAAAACTTCTTAATATAAATAATTTTCCTATAGGACTTGTACACCTGAAAAATATTAATATGTGTATTTTTTAAAAGAATAATGAAAAATATTAGCTATTTTAAAAAACGCACCATACGTATTAAATACGGAATACCTGACACGTGATTCCAAAAATAATTTTATACTGTCTTCAACTGTATTATTGCATTTAAGTAATGAAATGAAAGGACAGAACTATAACATTTATGTTTTTATGAATATCATTTCTATTATTGTACTTTCGGTTATAAAATACATAAAAAATATAATTTAATAATAGATACTGTACCAAAACAAATCAAGCCGTCACAAAACGAACATTAAAATCGATAATATTTTTCTATCAGGCGTCAACTTCGTCGATATTCAGAGAGTAAACAATTAATGTCAAGAACTACATGTTTTTTCACTGTTATGAAGGATATCCACATAGTGGCCAGTCCCGTCCTATAACATACGAAAGGTACTGAAATGGGTATTGCGGAAAGGCAGGGGAAAGTTAGCAAAGGGTTGACTGGGGCCCCTGGCATGCAGTTTTAAGGAACCTCCCGGCAATTCGCCAGAAAAACCTGTATCAGATAGGTCGGGTACTTTAGGAGGCAGCTGGCCGACTGTAACAATGACAACAACTGAATTCTTACTAAGTAAAACTCAGCATAACTGTGGGACTGAAGTATTACGTCGCCATTTGGAATCTACATAACAGTATAATGTTGCCCATATAGCAGTTAAACGAAGAGTTCCTCTGTAGAAGACCATAATAACATCTGTGTGCAGATGTGTGGATAATGTGTTAAGAATGGTTGCTGCATCAAATAAATATTTATAACAGACGTTCAGTAAACGTACGAGGTATTTTTAAAAATTATTTTTTAACAAATATACACTTGTATAACTTATAAAGTGTATGAGGAACAATGATTATATAGTTCCTTAACATAATTCGACAGAATCATCTGTTTAGATTGTGTGATTATGAAATTCATTTATTGTAAATGGAATGAAGTTTTTTTCCAAACATTTCTCTATAGAAAAAGTTTATTGCTCCAAATGAAAATAATTCCGCATTAGAAGATGCTCACAGAAATTCACACATTGACGATAATATGTTTCGATTGATATTTACAGTTCGATTTATTATAATTTTAGGACGCTCTATGTTTATATTAGTCTGTGTGTGAGCAAACCAATACCTGATTCGTAAATTAAATCTTATTGAAAATTCTAAAGGTGGTTCTGAGATATCTTTGCTCTTAATATTAATCATTTTACGAAATTATGCATTGAAAGATTTATGTGTAATTATTATGTCTTGAAAAATGTTATCGGAAAATTTATAAACAACCTTATCCGTTCGCAAGAGAATCACGCGTTTAATAAAGCAATTGAGGAACATTCGTTGATAGGGAATGACATTGAAGGGATGAAAACAAAATTTGTTTAATTCGTTTGAATTTTCTTTACCAAATCTAATGAAAATTAAGTTAAATTTTAAAGTCTTAAGGTGTACTTAATTTTATGTGTCCCGTCTCAATCTGTCGGGATAGGGCATGCCACTCATGCTTTGAAAACAGTTTGTTCCTACTGAAGTAAACATGAACCCCAATGAATTCTAAGGTACCTCGCTAGAGTTCGACTAGATCTTGCCAGTTCATAACTATTGTCAAATGACGTGTCAAGAGACCTCTGAAGGGACTGCTCAGATTGTTCATCTCGTGGTTGCAAATTAAACTATATGAGTAGCGCCGTAAAGTTCACATTGGAGAGGTCTCATTTTTGTCAGTGCGTGACCCGGTTGGCAGCTTTTATTTCACCTGAGAAGATTGGCCCTTGTTCAGCTCATTAGCCGTGCGGGTGGAAGCATGCGGGCAGGTGGCGGCCTGACCCGCTTATCGCTGTCCTGCGGCTGACTGACTGGCTGTACGACCTGCAACATTAATCTCACCATTAAAATGACAAAGCGCTCTGTCGCCCCTAATGCCAGAATCCCGCCACTCTAAATAATGCGATGAAACGTTCGCTGGGGATTAGTGCGGCATAGTTGCAGTACCGACACAGTCACGAACACGACTTTGTGGTGTGAAATGGACCACGACTTATGAATGATGAAGTTGGTCGAGCGCTACTTACTCCAACTAGACTGTGTGCAACCCCTGATTATACTCTGCGCGAACACAAGAGATTACATTTAAAGTCCGTCGTCCTCTTCTTTGTGAGGTGACCAAAGTTTATGGAGTGAAAGGAAATAATCACTTTGTCGCTGCGTTTGTGAAAGTTTGTCTTCAGCACATTCTTATGGTCCTGCGCGTAGATTCCACTATTTACCAGCATGGTTAGTTGTACCTTACGTAATATGTGTAAAGAAACAGAAGAGAGGTATACAATTTATATAACTGTGAAATCGTTAATGAATATGACAGTTTTATTACTATTAATGTCATGATTATGATCTTTAGTAAAGCAAAATTGGTAAATGAATAAATATACTTGATAAATAATATTAAAACAAATAGAATAAGTGGCATAAACTTGACGACCCCAGAAATAAAAAACGATCGAGTAGCGGATAGCCTAACATCACGATTAAGTCACCATTATTGTTCTTACTACCTAGTTCGTAAGACAATTTATGTTTTTTTTAAAAAAAAATTGAGTAGGACGTACTAAAATACTAAGCATTGAATAAAATCATCATCTGGAAATCTTCCAGCAAAGTTTCGACTTGTCTAATAATAGGCCTACCATGCAAATATGTTTTTATATTAATGAGCTACGTGAGGGTAATCCACATGTTGGCAACACCTCTTTACTAACATGAGAAGTTATTTGAAAGCAGTAGTTTGCGATAGGGTAAAGAAATGTATCCAAGGCTTAAGTAGGACCTCCGGGCTTTAGTTTAAGGATCCTATCGACTTTCGTCAAAAATTGATGCAAAACTGCATCAGGTAGGTCACGCTCTTAGGACTTGTTGGGAAAGGGTTTGCTGTTCTCTTCTCCGACCAGTAAAGGAGGCAGCTGGCCGACTCGTCCAATGGGACTAGCGAACAACTCTTAGCATATGCCCAAGGTCTTTGACTCCGGATCATACACCACCCTTGGAAAAAGCCTGAGAGGCTTGTGGGAACCTTAGTTTAAAAGAAGAGGGAGCCCTTGATCCCTGAAGGTAGATTCCTCTGTCTCGCAGAAAGGTTCACCGACGAGAATTGAAGCCAGCTACAACCGGATGCTCAGAAAAGGTCCCAATACATACAAATAACTTTTCTCCAATTAAGTAGTTCATTTCTTACAAAGACACGTAAAATAATTGTATTAATTTTTCAAGATTTTGAATTTATTAATTGGGTATTTTTTTATATGAATTTGGTTCAGCATTCAATTCAACCAAAAAACATTACTAAAAGTAACTGATTGATACACCCCTGCCCATTATTTAAGCATGTCACACTTCCTATTTTAATTCCTGATGCACATAAACCAGCAGTACACCGATTTTCGTCCATGCAAACGCACAGTGGCATCAGAAGTTCGCTGATTTTAATTTGTATTCAATCCTGTCACGCACGGTTTTTCAAGCGACACAGTCGCTCAGTATTTACATCGTGCTCTCTTTTTTATTTCCTGTCCGGAAATTAGTTGCAAACTATGATACCTGGTTTCCCAACCTGTTTAACATCTCTCGCTTCCAAGTGTCACGTAAGCCCGATGTTGACATCGGCGAACCGTGTACGTGACACGATGTCAACTTCACACCCTGCACGCTCGCTAGTTCTGCTGCAGATATTTCGAAACTGTTATCAAACAAATATGAATATACAAAACGAAATATGCGAGGGATGCAGATTATTTCCATTCCAGTTTGTTTGGCATCCGACTATTTCTGTATTTTTACATCAACATTCTCGTATTAACGGTTCATTACTGTTTAATAAATGAAATTAGATTAAATGCATATTACTGTTATTATTAAACTGGTAGATTACATCTTTACCAATATTGATTTATCCAGCACTAAAATTTGTGTATAAATTTTAAATCAATTTAATTGATGTATCAAACGATGTTGGTAACTTATAGGATGTATGTCTGTTAACTCTTTTACAATAAATAAATCAGTCTGCAATTACTACTCAGTTTTCAGCTCAAATATAAAAATAAATCAAGGAAAATTATATGCAAGGAACTTAGTTAACTGTATGCTCAAAGGTTTTAATACTTACGTTTACTATAGTACATCAATGAAGACAAAAACCAAATTAAATTAATTATAATTATTAATTCTTCTTGAGAACTCTTGATGATTCGCATTTTCTTTGTGAGAAACTTTATTTTTTAGCTTAAATATAATTATCTTAATCAGTTAACAAGGCTTATTTATTTTCTTTAACGCGTTTTTTCTCAAAAGATAGTAAAACAAATAATAAGTCAACAACATAATGAGTTTAAAAATTTCTTTTCCTTTCAACCCGATGGGAATACTCCTAAACTTCATCCAAAATGAAATGAAAACCTCCATTCATAAACTTTGCTACATGTATACATCCAGACTTTGATTCTGTTACATTTTCTCTGACGTATCGCCGCAGTCCTGGTATAAATGAGGAGATGTTTCGCAAACTTAAATTATTGACGAATGTATTTTAAGGCTAGTCTAATTGGGGAAAATGAAACATTTATGTCTTTAAGGTTTCCATATTTGAAGTCACGAGAATGTTTCATCCGTTAAATACAATGCGTTAATTTTAAAATAATTTTTGAATACCTTTATAAAATAAAATTAAACTGCGTCTATAAAGAAACTCGTTTTTTAAAAATACAGGACTGCAAATTGTGATTAAACCGTTTCACGATAATGAAAGATATCTATATAAGTATCTATAATCCTTGACAGAAAAACTGATCGGCTTCTTCTAAATACAACTTTCAAGACAGTTATTTACTATGAATAAAACATCTCCTCTAATTACAGGTTATATCAAAAGTACTGCAATTTTCATCCAGTTTCCCAAATCTAATATTCTCTTGCATTTGTAATGTCGTACTCGCTAAAACGTAGAGACCGAAATAAGGTGGATGTCAATAATTTTTAGTTTTGAAAGGAGAACGGAAATGATCAGACTGAATAAGATTTGGTCGGAGCAAAATCCAGAGCCGTCTCTTCTTCAGCGTCCAGAGGAAGTCATTCTAGGAAAGGAAAAAGGAACGACGATAACGTGGGTTTCTTGATATCTAGAGTACCGTCCAGAGTCGTGAACAAATCAGAAAGCGCTAGAAAGTTAAATATAAAGTATAAGAAATACTGAACTGATGGAGCTCAGGAGATTTCACACACCAAGACGGCAGTAGCACGACTAACTGTTACAGTGAATTCACTGAGTAAAAAAATTCTTGCAACTGCGGATTCACTTGCTTGAAAGCGGGGAACCAATTGAAAATTAAAAGTTCCAGATCAGCCCACGTCATCTGTGACGGAACCCTTACAAACCAGTAAACACTGGGTTATTATGGAGTCTTCAGTGTAACCAGACACGAGTTTAGAGCTCTTTATTTGTTTCATAACATGTGCTGCTCAACATCCGTTCACGTCTGAAGCGCAAACACATGAGTATGTGGTAGTGATAATAATAATAATAATTATTAATAAGGCTATATGACACATTCCTCGGCCTTATTTTAAATATTTACATCATAAACACCAAAAAAATGCTGAAATGAAGTACTAAAATAATGAATACTATGAAATATAAACAGTTCAACACGTTCCTAATAGGTCAATTATTGAAGTTCTAACAACCAATCGACTGGCAATGTAGATGCATGGTTTAAGGTAACTCAGAACCATTCTCATGTTTGCTGCACATTTTTCACTGAGAAATGTATTCAATTAATTTCAGATTTAACCGCATTTTCCTTTTTGACTGTATCGTTAAATATACAATTCTATTTTTACCTTGGTAAGAATTTTTGTTTCATATTATTTTTATCGAGGAGGATGCGAACATAAAGAGCTAAATTTCCATCACGAATATTCTGCATAGCTGAAATTCCTACTCTGTAATCAGAGCTAACATCTTGGGTAACTTCGGGATAAGTGACCTAGCGACATCTGCCCGACTATCGTCAATATGCTGGAGTCCATAAAAGAAGTTAACATTATAGACTTATTTATGTATTTCATGTCATAGCATGTTGAATCCATCGTCGTGGTTGCTATATGCGACAATAAACACTTTAAAAATATATTACTTTTCTTCTTTTCCTTCACTTGTCTCTTCGTTTCGCTCGTTTCCTATAGCAAGATATCACAATTGGTTGCATTTGTTAATAATAAGAAAAATAGCCAAATACAGACAGGAAATATATATATATATATATATATATATATATATATATATATATTGTAATACCAATTAAAGAGGCCATTAATTGCTTTATTATAATTGGATTGTTAGCGGCACGAGTTTTGAAAGTAACTATCGCGGCTCTTTGTCGGCTAATGTTGCCGGGAAATGCGCGCGAGTAGTAAGTTAGTCTGCGGCGAGAAGACAGATCAGTCCAAACGGGAACTGAAAACGTAAAATGTGGATTATTTTGGTGGGGGGGGGGGGCAGGATCTAAAAGTATGAATAGCGCGGTCCAAGAAGCCCAACTGATAGATCTATTAGTTTACATAAAACGCGAGTAAACAGTATTGACGGAGAGACTCAAATAATAATTGCAAAGTTGGAAGCAAAAGGTTTTGCTTCACACAGACTGATCCAACGTTCCAGGTGGCAGAGAACGAACATCGACCGTGTGTATTAAAATTTTAATGTGTAGAATCAGTGATTAATGATCTGGTACCAGAAAGAGTTTCGTGAGTACAAAACAATTATTTAAAATCTGTAAACGAGGATTAAAGGCAGAAGTCAGATTTCGTTCGTTTTTCTTTTCATTTAGTTTCTTTCATTTAGTTTATTTTCTTATTGTATTAAGTTAGCTTCAATGAGTTTGAATTGTTAATATTAGTTTATTAAATTGGATTGTTCTTACTATCAAACCCAGTAATGACACTGAGATAAATAGAGTTTTGACGTATTTGATTGTAAAATATAAAGTTGTATTTTTCCTAGAACGCTACGAATTGAAAAAACAAAATAAAATATTTGTTTGTTAAACTAATGAAATTCGGCGTATAAAGTAGGGATTACAATTTGTACCTTTAAAGAATAAATTTTTAAATCTTAATAATTTTGTTCATTAATTCTTTTCATTAAGACCACCTTTTATATATATATATATATATATATATATATATATAACCTGGTTTCATTTCTTTAGGTTAAAGGAAAACTAAAAATCACAAGAGCCTAGAGGGATAGAGCGAGATTATAGTTTACGTAATATCCCTCGAACGTTGGAATATTGGAATTTATTTCATTGGTTAAACGAGAAATATGTAGAAACCGGAAAGTCATTTAAATTCCTCATTCTGAGTTTTGATATACATTTCAGCAATTTTATATTTTGTATTTCTGTAAGTAGATCTTTATTACAAGTTATTACACTGGTTTTTAAGTTTGATGTCGTTGCATAGTTGACATAATACCTCTCGAATATTAGGAAATGACAGATTCTCGTTACTACAATACCTTTGCAGATGGTAAATTTCGTAGTAACAGAAAGCAGTCTTTATCCAATTTCTTCTTGGGGGACGAAATGCTTCCGCTTAAAAATTGATTGTTGGAACTACTCAGCCCCTCGTGGCTACTGCTGTCGTTGTCACAGGCGCCGCCATGACTCACGGCCAACACGCGCTCTCTCCCCTCAGAGAGTAATTGAGTTCACACATTAAAATGTGTCCCAGGTGGGTGCCACAACCCCTGACCTTCCCTATGGACTGCGTCGGGATTATAGTTATTGTCGAGGGCGGCTCAGAATGCAAGGGGTTGGGCAGGATGACAAGCGGACCCTCTAACCCATTCTCTGTGAGCGTCGTCAAAGACCAGCACACACTGCCGATGGTAGCGATATGACGTGCAGGGAGGATGCTTAATTGGTAATTCTGATAAAAGATTAGACGTCTTTGGTGCAAGTCTGTCATTACATTAGGACACCCTCCTCATTAAAGAGGGGAAGGGCACTGCGTGCTAACTGTTAAAAGTCAACGCTGTTCTGTAGGCGCCAGATGAAGAACGATCAGCCGTTTGACATTGTACGCATCGTGTAAATGAACTTCAACGCCAGACATTCACTCTAGTTAATTGAAGTTCTGGCTGACACTTCCGTAATGAACCACCGTACATATGTCTTGCACAGACCATTAATAAACGTCATTGTGATAGTTTGACAAAAAGAAAACTGAACGACTGAAGTGACTGTGCACATGAATATTGCTCTCAGTATTTTTCCACGATAATTATTTGTCCTATTTTCCGTGGATGAAATAAAAATGAAAGATGAAATAAAAATAGAGCATTAAAAAGGGTAATGAATAAGGAAATTGTTTATATTCACTATAACTTGGCGTGGAGAAGACAGTACAATAATTATTATAATTTTACTAAGCATATCCTAAGAGTCTGTAATTACAGAGCAATTTTAGCAATGAAACACATTATTACACTTGACTATATAAGAAATATTGGAAGTAAAACGAGAACGTATATATTATAACGATTTAAATTATTAATAATTGTTCTACTATTACTAAGCGTATTAAAAGAGTCTTGAAGTATTTAAAGAGTAATTTTTGCAAGAAAACATATTATTACTATTGATTATATGAGAAATATTGCAATTAAAACGAAAAGGTGTATATTATAACGCTTTAAGAGGAATAAATACTTTTATCTTATATTTATTAGTACCAGATACTTGATTCAGAAGTTTAGACATTATATGGCCCTTAACCGTGTTCCATACGTGTCGTACTGATTCTTGTCAAAATAAATTATTGCAATCATTTGTGTGTCAATCCACATGTGAAAATCTCACGCAACTCAATGCGTATATTGGGCACATTCTTAAAATTACTGACTCCTTTTGATTATAATTTTTCCCGTATTTTTAAAATCATGTCCTGTTATTCCCTAGTTTAATTAAATGAATTTTCAGTCAATATTAATAAATTTGATATGAGACACATTTGATATGTAGAACAGGAAATAAAGACAGGAGCGGCTAACTGGAGGAAAGGATCCCAACATGGTTGACAATTAGGAATATGTGTTTGAAATGTACATATAGACGCGTAAGAACGGAAGGCTACACTCTGGAATATTTATTCAAATAGATTATCATCATTAATTTATTAGTTTCAGAAACAAAAATGAAAAAACAAATGTGGCGAATGATCACTTTGCTGTTAGCGATTTAATATAGCTCTATGTATATGTCTGGTATGAATACATATTACACCAAATATTACAAATAGTATGGGACATCTCCTTAACGAATTTATTAACAAGGTATATATTTGGTTAATGATATAAATATATATTTTATAATTTTAATAAACGCCAAACACACTGTGTCAGATGTTATAGTAATAAATGAACTTTACAGATTCACTTATAATCTAAATTTAGTTAAATGGAAGTACGTGATACGGTAATTATGCATTTTCAGTCAAATGTTATCCAACACAAAATTCATATTGTTGCACCTAGATTCGAACCTAATTCAAGCAAAACTCATGCCTAAACTTTAAACTTACGATAGATACGAATTATATTCTGAGGGTTAGTAACCTTATTAAAATTTAGAATCTCTGAGCATTTAAACTTATTTGCACAATGAATGTTTCATATTCTTAGATGAGGCCCCATATAAAGTTTCTAGTTCCTCCTAATTTCAGGTCTCAATAAATTTTATTCAAAAAATAACGGGGATGTAACACATCTTAGAGGAACACTATTACGCATTTTTTTAAATATAGACAATTCTCCGTATTTATGCAGAATAACATTAACTTTCAACTTATAACCAATTAGTAGATATATTTTTATACTGATTTATTTACAGTCACATCAACAGCTCTGGTAATTAGCGAATCAGTAAGGAAACTCATTTTTACTTGTCAGGGGACTGATTTGACGAGTTTCTTTCAGGCACACAAACATCCACTGGCCGGGATTGGAACCGGGGACCCCCCTGTGAGGTGAAATAGTCATGCTGACGCCTACACCGCAGGAGGTCGGCTAGTTATTTATTATTTTCAGAACCACGTCTTTTTAAATGGTAGTAGAATATTCTTCTTATTGTATTGACGAAATTCTCATATGAACGAATATGTATCATTAGGACTTTTTGTTCATCTTGAGTAATTTCGACTTCTCTTGGTACTTGTCATAAAATTTGCACTTCGTTCTTATTTATCAATATTTGGAAAATATCTTACATACGTGTTTTGTATTAAAATAGCCTGGTATGAATCTTTCATTTTTTTTAAAAAAATATCAACCTGATTACGGTTTTAATAGTTTTTGAGGCTTGCATGTTAAAAATTAAGCTTTTTATACCTTTACTACTTTAAAGAAGAATTTTTAGAACCTATTTAGTAAATACATACAAAGTTATCTATATGTTCTGTCAATGTTAGTTGAATATAAATTTAAATACTCAGAAACTTAGTTTAGGGTATATCTTAACTTTTACTTCAAAACGAAGTACATTAACATTTTTCAATATATTATTTAAGGACGATACTTTCTGCTTTGCTCGTATTGATTTTAAATGGATAGAATTAAAATGTTCTTCTTAAAAATTGGTGTGTTCATGAGTTGTATTTGTTTGATTTAATTTCCCTTATTCATGAAAATAGAGTCTTCGTCATATGTATACAAGATTTTATTGTAAAGGCTCTTTTGATATATTATTGACAAATTATGAAAAGTAGTTCTAATATTGATCCCTTGAAACACCTCATAATCATTTTTTTTGGTAACAGGTTACATGAGGGTAATCCACATGGTGGCAACTTCACTTTAATAGAATAGGAAGGGATTTGAAAGGGGGGATGCGGAAGGGTATAGGAAGGTAGCCAAGGGTTAACTATTGCCCCCGGGCTATGGTTTAAGGATCCTACCCGGCAATTCGCCTAAAAGTAATGCAGGGAAAACCCTATAAAACCTGCATCAGGTAGGTCTGGCATTTGGTACTCATCCCACGCCCTTCCAATGGCGGTAGAGGGGTTTGCTGTGGGGTCGCAGCTTTCCCCTCGCCATGCCTTGACTGGTTTAGGAGGCAGCTGGCCGACTATTCCAATATGAATAGAGGACAACTCTTACCGTTTGCCCAAGGTCTGCGACCCCGGAACATACACCTCTCAAAACTGACCGAGGTGCCTCGGCATGTGGGAATCTTAGTTCAAAAAAACCACAGAGATGTGAAGGCATCCGCAAAGATAGCCTCCGCTAGAGCTCTCTCATGAGTCCCTCATAATCATGTTTAAATTGGGGTGTTATAGATAAACGGTTCATAATATCATGGTGTGCGTTACTACGAACCATTGCGAGCCAGTGAAGGTCTTCCGTCATTCCGAACTGCTACAAATTCAACCTGCAGTAGGAGAAAGTTACTTGGGCGGAACTGACGGGGTTCAATAATATCCCATTCATAATTTTCAAATTAATATATTACACGCAAATAAAACTGGAACTCATCCAACATACTTATAAATTTTAAATTTCATGTCTCTCTCTCTCTCTCTCTCTCTCTCTCTCTATCTATCTATCTATCTATCTATCTATCTATCTATCTATCTATCTATCTATCTATCTATATATATATATATATTTATATATATATATATATATATAGATGGAAATATAATCTAAATTGACCGTGGGAAATAGGGTCTAAAATTGTTAACGCAAGCAACTATTGGGTTACCATGAATGGAGTTTCTTTGCAGCTCAGAAGCGCCTTTCTTCGCAGCTGGCCATTGATGCATTCTCTGTCTCGGGCTTAATACTTTCTGTGTCCATTGACGGTCTAAGGACAACTTGCGATGGTCCGATAACGAATGTATTCTGCCTCAGCCTCTAACGACTTTTGTGGCTATCTGATTTTCTATTGGTGTTTCTCAAAATTGTAGCAAAAATCACTCAAGTCTTGGTCGATGTGGCCTCGTCGTTACCGTCTTCTGTATTGATGACTTCGATTTAATAGATTTCCACCCTCTCGTAAGTGGCCGATGTCTGGACCGGGTTATACCAATGCCTTTCCATGCAATATGAGAATTATCTACATATATTCTGTCTACAACTTTTTATTTCTACAATAGAGGTCCGGTTAAGAAGTCCGTGACAGTCTGGCGCCAAGAGCCTGACAGTGGTGACGGAATTACCAGCAAAAACCTGTACACTTGCACATCATGGTTGCACACGCGATTGAAAAACTGGCTCATGTATCAATGTAAATTAATTAAAGAAACGCCTATCATTAATGAAATGTGAAAAAATACCGTAAATTTCTATGTACTAGTTTCAGTGAAAGAAGTATGAATTCATGAAAACCAAGCTTCATTCTTGACTCAATAATGTTATAATATGTTAATTACGATACTCTGTACAGCATTGTCAAACGGTTTTGTCAAGTCCGCACTTGATATATTATTGTTTAACATTTTCAGCATGTTCGTAATGTATTCCTCATAGACATGTGAGTAAAAATTGATTTATTATTTCCGTGGGCTATTAATATATTTTTAATTCATGTACATATTTTTGCCTAATAATTTTATATTTCAATTTAGGCACTTCTACACCAGTTTTTTGTCCTGTAAAATATATCAGAAATTCTGACATTATCTTTCAGTAGTCTGCAATCTGGGTTGAGAAAATTTAATTTTGTATTTTATTCTCTAAGGTTTTGAATTACATCACAATAACTGATTCTATTATTGTGGTAGGGAAGAATTTCCCTACATGTTAAGATCGTTCCGCTAATTGTTAATCAGACTGTTTACTTTCTAGGGTGTGGTTTTCCTTTCCATCTCAAAATTTAGGTTTATCCTTACTTAGAGTTGTTTCCTGTCTTCAATGACCTCCTACAGAGCTGAATGAATCAATTAGATCATTGTCCTTATGTAATAATTGTCCGATTGTAAGGTATTTGTGACTTGTGTACAGTAGCCACAAAATGTCTAAGAGATGTTAGTT
Organism: Zhengitettix transpicula; assembly: GCA_037074705.1. Classification (NCBI taxonomy): domain Eukaryota; kingdom Metazoa; phylum Arthropoda; class Insecta; order Orthoptera; family Tetrigidae; genus Zhengitettix; species Zhengitettix transpicula. Next base: position 90,756,638 of record CM073590.1, read on the forward strand.
ATTGATTTATTTCTTCAATACAAATAAAAGAGAAATGGGTAGAAATAAGTGATAACAGTCGAATGACAAATGGTATATACAGTATATGTATACTTTTGTTGACACTTTTTAATTTTTAGAAGCATGTTAAATATTTACATCATTTGCATTTGTCAAAAGAATTGTTCAGAGTTTCAAAAAATTATATATGAAAATATAGGCCTAAGTCATATATGAATGGTTGAAGATTATAAAATGATATAGGAATTTATTGTATAAATAAATTAATAAGGTTGATTTAATTCATAGAAATTAATAGAAAATAGTCCTTACGTTTTTAATTACTTTAAGGTTTATTCATCAAATTTCAAATTGACGAAATATTGTTCCAGTATCAATTTTAAAAATTAATTAACTATGTTTAACATTATTAATACTATAATAATGGAAATTGTCATCTAGATTTTTGGCTACTCTAGTCGTAAGATTGAATGTTTGAATTCGTCTAAATAATTACGGAAATTCAGTTTTTATAAGTGTAGATATTCGTAATTCTGGTTAGTATTTTTCAAATGATAATTCTGTAAAAATGAGTTTTTATGTATAGGATGATTTCATTTAGTTTGCGTTGCTCCTAGCATTACTGTTGTATTAATTGTATGGGCTCAATAAAGACTTATCTGGACCAAAGCTAAAGATCTGGTTTAATTCGGTTTAGTCATGATTAACCAAATGCTCAATTTAAGACTGTACCAAGGTTAGACGATATAATTTTATAAATGATAAAAATTATTTTCGCAACACATTAATAATGAATAATTTTATTATTACGATATTTGAAGTGTGATCCTGACCCACACGTATAAAGGAATATAAATTTTATTATTATAAGTTACATATTTCCAGAAATAGTTAATTTTCTTGATGTATTTAGATTGATTTGAATAATTTATATCTGATTGAATTAAATTACTCTTAAGTAATAGTAATAAGAACACAGTTTTTCAATATAAACTCAGCCCTTTTGCGGAAACTAGAAACAACTGCGCCATTTGGGGAAACAGTTTGGTACTCCGTTTAACGACGTGCGACCATTTGCTCTAGGGAAACGGCAGGTAAAGGGTGGATAAATAATTTGGAGATGTTGCCTGTTGTCCAGGCAGGTAAACTCCGTTAGTTGCAGTCCCTAGCGAAGCGCTCGGTCCCTAGGGTTTGAAGTCCCTCCCCCCAGTGTAGAGCGTGTGTATATTCCCAAACTGGGTCTGTCTCCGTGCAACGGAAAGTGGCTATTGATCTGAGAGCTACGCCAACAACAATGCCACCACGCCTGTCTCTCGCAGCAAACCCTCCTCCTTTCCCCCCGAGACCTCCACGGACCCTACGTACAAATTTGTCAAACTGACGTACAAGTACTGAAAGAAGCTCCAACTGTTTCAAACCAACTGACGGGATATGAACAAACCATAAGTTAGGCTGGTTTTGTTTGCCTTTGACAAATACTGATAGAAAGTGTCAGGTGAGTCCAACGGACCTTGATGGAATTCAGGACAAATATAAACCTGTTTTATAGAAGTAAATAAAAATAATAACTATCATAATATGAATATAATTTCCCTATATTAAAGAAGAAAAACATAAGGAAATCACATTATACATTTCGCACCTACTTTCAACAAATTGTCATAAACAAGTTATTCAGCTTTACCGAAAATCATTTTTACTTATTCGCATTTCCGAATCTACCGCTAATAACAAGGCTTCTTTCTTAATTTTAAAATAACTTTTCTCAGTTACGTGCAAGCATCTTCTATTATTGTTCTCTCAGTATTACTTAAAAATAGAAAAAGGCAGTACCTTCATCATTTCCACCTTTATAGATGTGTATCAACTTTAAATGCCACACATTGGTTAAAGAAATGAAAAAGACGTAAAGAGAGAACCTATAAATCACATTCAGAAATGTAAGGTGAAAATATGTAGAATATTTAGTCTCTTTACTCTGTTTTATTATGCACTAGTTACGTGTCCGTCGTTTCCCGGGTTGTCATAATTAAACTCAGCGCTAGACATAACCACGGATTTGACTCTAATCACGGATGTTTTGCGTTATTTTTTTTAATGTCTCTTCACCTTCATCCATAAAGGCACTCCCCTCCCATGCGGAAAACGGTGAAATTTTTACACAGAAATATTTGGAGAAACGCTATCTATCTCACTGATCCCGAAAACTATTTATTCGACGCATTTATCAGCCGTTTTAGGATGTTGAAAATTCCCACACCCGTTATCCCAATCCCTGAGGGTATAGCCGTGTCTTATCCTCACAGTGTTTGTTTCCGGTTCGTAAGGAACAAGTGTACAAATTTTGGTCAAATTTTTCCCACGGGTGTAGAACTGTAAGCGGAACATACACACACATATAGACACACGCGCACACACACACAAAGTCAATTTCATTTAGTAGACAACGAAATTAGATTTATGACTAATAAAAATGATTATCCAAACATTCTGTTTAAAAGAACAGGAACATTTCTGAAGGTATTTGTATCTTATTCAGAATGAGGTAAAAAAATTTGAAACACATTACTTTTATAATTTATAAACTAATTTAAGCATCATTTTAGTCTCAGTCGATAATCTTTCACAAAGGGCACCGCATCAAGGGCGAGTGAGTAATGAGAAAAAATTTATACGTATAATTACAAAGTAAATTTCTAACCAGTTATGGTCATAAAAACATTAAATTATACGATATATACAGCAAGCTCTAATAAAATATAAGTTACAATAGTAATTTATAATTTGAAGAAAAATAATGGTACGTACAATCAAAAATATAGAATCAAATTACTATTTATTTAAATCATCTTGTTTTGCAACCATTGGTTTTGATATAAGAAAAATATTTCGTTATGCAGTTTACCTTTACGTGCTTTATTAATTTTTATATTAGTCGTATCATTGACACCTAACATAAAAAATCCAATAATAGATTGTTCACATCGTTTCAGTTTTTTTGTCACTATCTAGTTATCGAATCTTATTTGTGGCTTCAAAAATAGTTATAACTTTGGATTAAAAATCATACGTTATGAAAGTGCGATACCCATGAAACTACTATATTCCGGGGAAGCCGTTAATTAAATTCATATGTAATCGTCCTTTAAGTTGGTCAAATTGCAAACAATATTCTTATCAATGATTAATGACTAGGACTAAAGGAAAACATCGTATCCATTCTATATGTCTGGAAACAATTCAGGAACAAAAAATTCACTCTTTAAGTTCAACGAATCGCGTATTTAAAATAATGCAAAATAATTTTTCTATTCCCGACCGTTAATTGCGAAAAGAAATTCGTGTTCTATACAATTATAAAACGTATTTACGATTTAGTTGTATGTAATATTTTCTTCGTTTTTATATAATTTAGAAATATAATAATACTAAAAAACGTAATTTTGAAAATATTAAAATCATTTATTAAATAAATTTGTAACAGTATGTTTGATTACGTTCTTTCTATTAGAGAGTGAGTATCCGCAATTGGAGAGAATCAGCACAAGATCGAGTAGTTTTGAGGAGAACGACTGGGGAAGCAATGAACATAAAAAAGTCCATAGAATATAATATAATTAATTTGAAGTAGTTTTCTTAAATAACTAAAACGTATTAGAATCAGGATATAATTATTTTTAATCTATTTAATCTATATTCCTGTTTAGGGTCACCATTGACGAGAGCTTTATACCATTAAAAATTTCTAAACATAATAACTACGTTACAATGTTATATAACCCTTCCTACGTTCGTAGAAAGGGGCACTTATTCCTTCATAATAGGGTTTATTCATGTGCATATAATAATGAAGTCGTTTAAAGACCAATTATTCTTCAACAATGTAGATAATTTAGAGCGAGCGAGGTTTGGCAAATATTTAATGTACTGTTCAACATGCTTTAAGATGAGCTGGATTGATTGCTGTACTGAATATAGAAAATGTCATTGTTCGTTTTCTAATTATATTTGTTACTACTATCGGACTACAAAATTAAATAGGAAAAAAATCAAGTTATCAATCTAGTAATCCCAAAATTCGTAGAAAGGTTTCAATAATACCTGTGTTGAAAACCAAACATAAAATTAAACGATTGTAGTATAATTAAGAGTGCTTGCTAATTATTCGAACTAACTTTATCTTCAGAATTTCCTTTACAAGGCTGGTTTATAATTCGTTAATAAATACGATTTACTGTGTACGATAATTTAATCTTTGATTTAATTTTTATTATACACATCGCCGCGTTTTGAGGCAGAACTGAATAGTTTATTTTACTGAAATGTTCAGCTGAACTTGTGAAACAACTTATTTTTATATATATATATTGTTTTATAATTTAACAGACAAAGCGGATAGATATATTTATTTAATTACATTGAGCAAAAGCCCGGTGGTAATATTAAAAACAAAAACAAAAAACACATATACATAAAATTAATTAACCCTAACATAAGAATAAAATAAATATAGAAAAGAGGATAAAAAATGGTATTATTAAATTCTTTGCACATGTCACTTCACTGCATAGTTTTTTATATTTAGCTAAATTCCAAAAAAAAATACCCTTATTAAATACTATTTTAAACTTTACTTCAATTAAATTCTTTATATAATTCTTTTTAATCATATGAGATTAATCTTCGCTTTAATTGTGCCATACTTTGTGGTCTCACCACTATTGATAGTGCTGCTTCTAATATTAATTTTATGACAGTAAAATATTATAGTTGTGTTTGTATAATTAGTTACATATAGTTAGACTAATCATTTTATACTGATTAATCACAGTGTTGGTTCTTCACGGTTCGGCTCCCATTCAACGAACCAGGAATTGAGAATATATCTCCGTAAAATATGTGATGTTCCAAGTAGCGCTGCTTTTTGTAGTTGTGCAGTTGTTATCATCTGAGGACACATTCAATCCACGTATGTTTGAAGGCTTGAAGGTATTTATCCAAGAGCGCCAATAATTATTATAGTGGTCTTCTTTTCTCAGATCCGTTCCGTATGTAGTTGAAGGTCTTTGTACCGTTGGTTTTATATGTAGGAGCCGATTGTCACTGGGAATATCGGTAATCCAGATACAATTTTTTCTCGACCACAGTGACATCCGGGTTGTTGTACTTCAACTGGCGGTTCGAAACTCTTACAGGATCGTCATTTGTTCACTTTCAATTTTTTCTTAGGCTTATGCTCCCACAAGCGTTTTTATAACAGAAATATGCTTTTCACATAAATTCCAGTGGCCACCTTGATATGGCGCTCAAGGCTTGTGCGATATTTTTGCATACATTTATGAAGTGTTGAACAGTTTCTTCAGCATCTTTACATATACGGCATTTATTACCCTTCCGGTTGGTTCTAAGTAATTGCACTTGAGCTGCCAATAGGAGACCCTCATTTTTTAAGTGTTCCTTTCTTCAACCATTACCACGTTTATTTATTATTAGAATTTTCTTGTATGTTCTTCAGGTATTGTCCGTGGAGTGTCATCTTTCTTAAACTTTCTCTCATTTTCTTGACAATTTTCTCATTGCAGTTTTTTTTTGTTTCATTACACTTAATGACACCGTCTCTGTTTACTTCTTTCAATGTGTCTTCGTGACTTGAATCTATTAGATTCTGTCAAATGTTAATTACTCATTTTTGTACTTGGATCATCCTTCGTCCGCCTTCTCTTCGTGGCAAATACAATCTGTCTTCATCACTTCGTGTGTATGCATGGTTGATGGTCATCATCTTTCGGGTTTTTTGGTTTAGATTTTCCATTTCAACATTAGTTCACTGGACAAGCCAGCATCGTTTCAAGCGACAGATATAGCGCATGAATTCATGGTTTTTATGTCTTACCAAGCTTTTGGATATTTTAGAAATTTTCGGATCTTTCTGATGTATTCATTAGGTATCTTTCTCCTGATGACCTGTTGAGTGTTTGATGTTGTTCGATTAGAGTATATCGAGGTACTTATAAGCTGATTCTGGTTCATTCCTTTTTATTTCATCACCTAGCATCTTTAATCCAACAAAAATGCATGAGCTTTATTATTATTGCATTCTTAATATTATGATTAATTGAGTCATTGAATTTGGTCTGTAAATTTCCTTCTCCACCTTGCTCTATCACTATCTCCAATTATCTTCTTCTTTTTCCCTTCAGGTTTTCCAGGAGCTGTACGCATCTTCCACAACCTGGAGCTCAATCCAATATAAGTCCGATCCAGTTTACCTTTCTTTTAAAAACTGTGATCAAGATGGATCTCGTCTCATTTACTCTTCATTTTTACAATAATTGTTTACTAACAATAATGAAAAAAATATACACCGTATAAAGAATTTAAGGCACTTCAACCAAATGTTATAGATGTGGTTCTAATTTCATTTTTATTCATTATATTTTACTTTTTGAATAAACGTAATGATTTTTCTTAACCTTTCTTATCCCATTAAGTTATACTAACTTTATTTCATGAATAAATTTTCATTTTAATAAATAAATATTGGTCTATACTTTTTTATTTGTTTAGTAAAACACAGATTAACACTTTGTAATTAAAAAAAAAATTTTGGATTAGAAATATAATATCATAACGATACACTATCAGAATTTAATAGGAACTAGCTGTGTGTCCGTCTTGATACGGTAATTCATGTATTGGTAACGTTAGGGTTAGCTTTCAACACAAATATTGGTGTGCAATGTAAATCTATTGTTAGGCTTAAGTCTATATCCTTCAATGCGTTACTTATGTCTTTCTACCTTCCACTTATCAGTACAAGCCATACAAGTAAAAGTAAATTGGTCAGACTGCAATTTAAATTTTATTTTTTCAAATGCGTGTGACAATCTAAGATGTCGTAGATAGTTACGTTACACAGAATTCATACTTCCGTTTATCTGTATAGCGAAAACTGAATTGCCCAAACACTTAAAATTAGATTTCGGGACGATTTCAATTGTATCTTGTGAAAAGAAAAGAAAATCTAGATTTTCGAACATTCTCACTTGTGATGCAGACAGCATACAGTAACATTAAAAATTCAGTTCCTATTTTTATTATATATATATATATATATAACATTATATACTGTTATGTATCATAAGTCAAAAATAATTTGATTTATACAAGTGTTATTAATAGTAAGTGGTACTGAATGTTGATCAACGTCCTTAAGAGACGACCATTTCAGCTGATGTAATACATACTCTATTATTCTTTCTTGCGCAGAAATTGCCGAATGAATATTTGTTATAACGCGGATATGAATTTCGCGGTTCATAGAGAATCGCGAAATTATATATGTATAATCTGGAATAGACATAAACATCTTATCCAGAAATGTCGTTTATTTTTTATTTCGGAAAGACAAAGAGGTAAAGAATTGAACAACAATTATCTTGAACGAGAAAAATTTTTGAATAGTTATATAAATCCAGACAATTATATTACTTTGTAAAAACTGTATATGATGTAGAAGGTATCAGACTTGAGGCTGTACCAGATTTCTTTGAGGGAAAGAGAACTAAACTCACAACTTAAAGTTGAATGATTTAGGCCTACGTCATACACACAGCATGCCTGTTGTTTGAGAATATACAAAAAGTAATGGCACTATTCGTGATCTATAATTTATAAAAATTTTTATCTTTGTATTATTTTATGTAACGTGAAAGTTTGGTAATCAATGAACATATTAATAGATACAATTTTGGATTTATATTTTATTGGCCCGATAACAAAATAAATAAATTTAATAGCAGTTAGTGAAAGTTGAATAATATAGTTTACTTAAATATTTTGTTTTTTTGTCTCCAAACAAGTTTCAAATTAATATTGAAAATTTTCCAGGCAAAAAAATTAATAGTAAAACTAAGTTTCGTCTCTAATTTGAGACTTCATCTCGTAAATATATTAATTGCCCTTGAAGTAAACCACGAATTTCAAATTTTATTTAATTTTTTTTATCATATTTAAACATTTTTTGTACCTATTAATTGAGTACATTTGTACTTTATCCAATAAAAACAACAGAATAGAAGATATTTTTATATCAAAAATCAATTACTCCGACCCTTCTTTTTCAACTATTATGTTTACCTGTTGAAGAAGTCACCAAATATGGACAAAACGAAGTATCTGTATTAATTTCAATGTCAAAATAACAACTGAAACAAATATTTAATATTAAACTTGCTCCGAAGTATTGGCCATTTTATTTATTAGTTATGATAACATTTAAGAAAACTATTTATGTTTGTAGTACTAGGATTTTATTTTTCTTTATTTTAAATACATACATTATTATTATATCGTAAACAACAGTACCAGGAAACAGGAAAAGACACGTAATGGGTTTTAGGAGCAGGCAAGAAACATGCTGTCTTCAAAATACCGAGACATTGAAAGCTTTGAATCAAATGTGGAGTTTGTTGAATGGAACTTTACTAAATTCATATCCGTTAAAGAATTGAGGTCCTGGAAAAAATGAATTGAAGGAAGTAATGAGACAGTTATATTTGTATATTGCAGACAGAAAACGCTATTTAATCAATTTTCGTATAATTTTAGCTCTTAAAAAAAATTTCTGCGAAATAAAATGTAAATTCCAGTCGCAGTTACCAGAAAGTAAACACTGCCATCGTTAGTAGCTATGCACAAGCAATTTCAGTTTATGACATGGAATCACGTGGCCGAATCATAACTGTGGAGTTGATTCTCACCCACAACGAATAACAGTTATTAAAGCGCAAATGATGTTATTGATCTATCGATGCGGATAGTTTGCGTAGTTGACAAACCGTCAATATGAATAATCTGTTCCATTAAGTGCCTGAAACATGTTTACTCTGACAATCCCTGCTTTACTAAAAAAAATCATCTTGTTTTATCATTAACAGTTATTCTTTCATTTCAAAAATAGCAAACTATAATAACCGGTGTTGTTGTACGGCGCTTTTATTGGATATATCTTTTCAAAAACTACTTGATATAATCCAATCGTAATATCGCAAAGATATCACTTAAATTTTGTTACATATCTTCTTACTCTCATTTCCCCTAGATTCGTGTATGCATTAAAAATCAAATACTACATTTTAATGCTGAAATTACTAGGTAAAGTTCTATCGAGACAAAGCATGAACTCTTTTGAAAGGTTATTTGTTAACATATTACATATAAATGTCTGCCTGACATCTCTTTGAGGCAACTGCTGCAAACTCCCAACAGCTTTAATAATAGCGAATTCTAATTTTACGAAATTGCTACACGCAGGACTATAGATTGCAAAGTGCAGACACACGCAAGCCGATTATAGGCCAGCCCAGAAACAGGCATATCCAGGCGATTTGTTCCAGATATCGGGTTCCAGTTAGGAATCACAGCCATAGATTATCAACTTAATCAACTAAATTAATGCTTCCTCTCACTCTATGGTATAAGCTTTATTACGTTCGTTAATCAGGATTACGGAATATTCAAAAATACTACATTTTTAGTTGAAACACGAATCCGAAATGCCATTGGAACAAATAACGATAAAAATCCTGTTTTTAACATTCATATTTAGATATTTATAAATATATAGTAAAAGAAATAAAAAATGTATGCGATTAAGCTTCTTCCGCGTTATTCGTCTGCTCCGCTTCAGGTCTTTTCTCTCCAAACAAGTTTTACTTTGTTTATGAACATGGGCATCAAAATGCGTCAGAAATGATCGAGAACCACCAAATAAATTTACGAAATTTCGTTCGTTTCTTTACATCCACTTATATTAATAGAAACAAGTTAATCGAATATAAAAATGAAGACTGAAAATTAAACATTATTTTATGAAATTAGTAATTCCTGGTTGACAAAGACCTTGAGTGAAACTTTTCCTGACCTTGTATATTTTAGTACATAAGATCGTGGGTAAAAAACATAAAAAAATTATTTTTCCACAAATAATAATGACAAAAGGAAGTCATAATTTCTTGTATGTGTTTTGCGAATTTATTTTCACCAACATGGTATACAGTCGAAATTGAGTATTAAGTTCCAGTTGTACATGTACAAATTGTGTTAACGAGATCTTCCATTGCGCTCTGCTTTCTCAAACTATTTCATTACATTACACCACTATTAATCACAGATCAACTCCACAGTATCTTGTATTATTCTTAAATCCCATCATTCGATTATTTCGACACAAATTCATGAATCTCCTTCGCATTGTGTGTATTTTCGAATGATATATAGGCCGACATTTATTAAGAACCCTCATTCTAATATCTGATATGTGTTGTCTTTTGAAATTGAATCTACAATTAAGTATTTTATGAATTTTTCTCGTTGTTGCTTATATCCATTTAATTCGTAATGGACAAATTTTAAAAAATCATGATTTACAAAAGGACAAATATTAATAAATCATATAAATAAATCAAGTGGAATAAACGTACGTATCAATTTTTGTTCTTATAGACTTAATAAATGACAAAATAAGGTAGTCAACATCGTCGACTCATCGAGGATTACATTATGTACCTCATAAAAAAGCGTGATACACTGATAGAAAGGGCAAGGAGAACAATTGATGACGTTATACAAACATTTTTTATTGATATTGTGACGTCGATTCGATACCTGTTTGTAAATTCTCCACGTATATTCCTACAGAGGAGGTATTTACAAACTTATAGTATAATTGTACAAAGTAAAGAAAGGCAAGCTAAAGTACACAAAAAAAACTTACCAAATTAATATAATATACTAGCACATCTAACGATAAAAAGTGTCTTATAAGGTCATAAATTGTTTTAATAATTCCAAACAGACGTTAAATTAAAACTTTTATATATATATATATATATATTATGTTTTGGGGACTTTTATATGCAATTGCGAATTTATATATGTAATATATAAGACGTAGAATTTCCACTATGCACCGACACGGAAAATCCAGTGTAAGACTATTATTGTTACAGTCATATTTTTGGGTGTATTAAATAGAATTTCTTGAAATTTATATTTCGTTTAAATATTCTGAAAAGTTTTGTATGATTAATATTTTTAAAGGTCATCAGTTTCCGTCTACTATTAAGCGGCCCCAAGATGTTTTATATTATCATTAATATAATTCAAAATAAAATTAACCATCTGTAGATTATATTGAAAGATTGCATTATATATTTAGTCGATCAAAAAGAGTTAGATATTTACTGTGCAATATGAAAAATATTGTATCGTCTGTGAATGATATTGCGCATATTTGGTTGAGTTCTGTCTCTGCAGCCAGGCAATGAAAATCCAATTATAGTGAAGAGGTGCTGACTAAACATTTTACAATTTTTTTGATTTTACCAGATTTGTGTAAAATTAGAATTAATTTTTATAGTAATAGAATTTAAAAAATGAATAATACAAACGTTTTCTTTCTAAATATTAAGAGAAGTATCCAGATGCTGATAAGTTGCAGTTGGTTAAAATATTTACTTCGTTCGTCGCTAAATTTAGAAAATAATTGAAGCTATTGAAGGATTCTGAAAAAGCGATGCTGGTATAGATAACGTGAAAGAACTAACATATTTTAGGAGAAATGAAGTTTTTTAATGGGTAAGGAAGAACCCTGTACGGATCACAAAATACCATACAGTCAGAGGATGACGAGGAAGAGTCTGATAATTACATTTACGATGTGGATAATATTGGAACAAATAATACTTCTAAGTTTCGAAATTATTATCACCTAAAAATTTTCATGAGTGTATTTAATTCTTTTTATACCAATCTGCGATTTTTCTCATATTTTTAAGGTTTACCAAAAGCTACAGATCTTGCTGAATGTTGACTGTTGAAATGAAAGTCGTAAAATGAATTATGGGACATTAATATTGCATCGTATCACATCTCTCTGTTTTTTTTAACCTCGGCCTGTTTGGAGAGGCGTATGTTCCGGGTTACAGACCTTGGGCATACGGTAAGAGTTGTCCGCTATTCCTATTTGAATAGTCGGCCAGCTGCCTCCTAAACTGGTCAAGGAACCGCGAGAGGAAAGCTGGGACCCCACAGATAATCTCTCTCCCGTTATCGGAAGGGCGTAGCACAAGTACCAAATTCCCGACCTACCTGGTGCAGGTTTTTCTAGGATTTTCCCTGCATCACTTTTAGGCAAATCACTGGGTAGGATCCTTAAACCATAGCCCGGGGGCCCTAGTTAACCCTTAGCTACCTTGCTCTACCTTACCGCATCCCCCCTTTCACTCCCTTTCCTATGCTATAAGAGAGGATTTGCCACTATGTGGATTACCCTATACATAGCATGTCTTCACGTGAAAAAAAATCAATATATTTTTCAATATTATTGACGATGAGATTGATCGTCTAGGGGTCCCCTTAGGTTATGAAATTCGAGTAATGTGATCAAATATCACAAATTAGAAATTTATAATTAAAAACTGATTTTGGTACGTGTATGCAACAAAAAGTCTATAAAATTGAATTGTAATACTTGTCTTGGATATTCCGGTGGAACTAAATAAATACTGTCACAGCAAGTAAATTAGGCTTGTGAGAAAATGTATATAGTTGTCAAAGTATGCCTAATAGAAACATTTATAGTCATAATTTTCCTAGATCGAGTTTAATGTAGATGAATTATTGATGGGAGTTTATTGAGTGGCAAACTGCAAACAGTTTTACGTAAAACAGTTTTCGTAAATTTTCGTTATGATATGACCAATGTGAATAGTATATGCTGAAGGCATGAAAAATTTAAAAAAATATAATTATTTTCAATTTTTATAAAACTAATGTTTGTTTTGTTTTCTTTTTCTTTGTTATTACGATTTATAATTTTCATTACCATAAATTAATGATTTCAGGTAAGTTGTCTGACAAGCGAATTTATAATGCTGGTCAATATTGTAATTAAGAAATTTGGTTGTTTAAACGGGCAATTATTTGGCGTGACAGAAAACGTGCTGATCACGCTTCACACATATTTGCATACCAATTTTATATTGGAATTTTTAAAAAAAATACTTTCGGAAGTTAAAAGGAACCCGCTTTATAGACGACTTGTGCATACATCTTCTTTACAAACTAATTGACTCCGATTTTATGCATTATTCATACTATCTGTTGGCAGCCGGTAGAGTAAACGCTAATAGCTTTATAGTGACTCCAGGGCTCGGAAGTTGTTCAGGTGCACAGACAAGTGAGCAGGTGCCGAAACTCAGAGCAAAACAACTTCTTGTTTTCCACCACAATGTTGCTAATTACTATTTTGAAATTCAAAACGTCAACTTATACTGCGCAGACATTATCGCGCGCTGCTGGGAAACAACAAACTCAAGGGGCCCAGAAAACAAAGGGAAGAGAGAACGACTCCGGTGTGTTGGAGCGCAGAATCGTTCTGTAATTGCAGCTAATAGCATGAATAAAACATGGAGCTATTGTCACGCAGTTACAACGCAGGGTACGGACCGCGGAATATGTAAGTCGAGAAGACTCGTTATGGGGAGAAATAAACAGGATTCCGGATATTTTATCAGTTGCACAAACGAAAAGAAGAAATAGATCGATTATTAAATTAATGAGACAAATAAAACGAAATAATTGAATACCGTAGATAATAATAACCTTGTACAAAAATTACATACAATAATGATAAAAACGTCCTTTATACCGACAAATTTAACAAAAAAAAGGAACTTAAACTAAGTAAATTTGAATTTAAAACTGCCGGACGTTTCGACGCTGATTAGCGTCTTTTTCTAACTGCAGATTACTCTAATAATACGTCCCGTAGTTTTAAATAAAAATTTGTCTTCATAAAGGTCGTTTTTAACATTATTTTCAACTGACGTTAATATTTTGCTTATTTTATAGTGACATTAACAACAAATAAGAAAAAATACTTGTAAATTGGCGGGCGTAATTAATAAAATCACGAGATGTATATAAACGTTGCATGATATATTTCAGAAGAATATAAATTTATATATCAGAATCATTGCTTACTCAATATTAAAAATGCGAAAATCAACGCGATTATTAATATTGTCAAAACAGTTCATGGTTAAAAGGCACTTTCACTAGACGATTCACATTATTGCCGAAAACAGAGCAGTCTTACTAGTAAAAAAAGCGGTTAAGGATTTAAAAATAAACAATAGGAAACATTATCATACACTTCGCATATTATGCATATATCTCCTAATATTATAAATGGTGTTTTCCTCGATTTATGTATAAGCATAAAACGTTCGTCGGAACATAAACATTTACAAATACAATAAATTTATATCAGAGGACCTAGTAAAATTTAATTATGCTCTAAATTGTCATGATACGCCTTGGTAACTCCGGTAAAATAATTTAGTAACAACAATAGCTGTGACATGCCCAACAAATATACCCCCCAAGTGGCAGCAACGTACATAAAGAAGTATCGATTCAAATAAGCAGGGAAATTCAAAGAAGATGGAAGTAATTGAAAGCAGGCAAAATACATAAAGATATGAATTAATTACACCCATTAAAAACTACAGTAAATAAAATAGCTTGGAGCAAATAATCATCGCAAGAAATACAACCGGACATTCTAAGTTAATTCCTATCCACATATGAGAATCATGAAAAGTGCAATTTTAAACACGTTATTTAAGACTGTAAAAAATAAGAACATCGGAACAGGAAAAGAACTCAATAAAAGCACAGAATCACCAACGTACAAAACGAACTTTATAAAACTCATGAAATTAATAAATTATAACATGGACATTTAAAAATAAATGTAAAATACATACAATTCATGTAATAACACAAATATGTAATCCCAATGTACATGCATAATCGCTAAAGATCACGAAGTTAATGCAACTTAAAATGAAAATAAATAAACAAGAGCAATGTATGAAATAATTATTATTCATACAAATGTTATTTAATTTACCCTAAATTCACTGCTTATATTCTGCAATAGTCTGTAACAAACATTTGTACGGAATTCAATTTTACAGTTCAATGAATACAGAAAATACAAGAGTTACATTATATTTGTATTATTTAATTAGAAACAAATTTTAAATCGTAGTCACTACTCCAAATTACCTACTCAAATAATCTGCCTGTTATGACACAAATATCAGGTGAAAGGCTTTATATAAAATTTCTTTGTCGACATTTTGTATAACTCTTGTAAGTTACTATGTGTTACATTATAGAAACATTTATTTGCTATTTAAATCTTTATAATAAACTGGAGTTTAATCAACCTCAATTATAATTATATGAACATTTTTTCGTCTTGTTATCATGGTCAACGTTCTTATAAACAAAATTATATTGTTGTTGGATCATAAAAACCTCTGAAATAATTAGTTTACTTATTACTCAAGTAACCATCAAAGACGTTGGCAAAGAAAGGCTGAACCTTATCTAGCGGAGTACTGACTTCTGTGAATCAAAGTTCAGAATGTCAAGTTCCCCATAAAACACCTAACACTGCTGTAACATTTCCGTCAACGTGATTGACAGATATTTACCAACAAAGCTTTATAAAAATAAACCTTTTTGTCAAGATGTCATAGAATTCTTGACAGCCTTTGCAAACGATATAACTCTGGGATTTAAATTGTACACAAAGGTGAAAGAAATCGTCTTTTTTAGTAGAGGTTGGATTGTGAAGTAGAATGAACAACTGTGCTGAAAATTTAATTTTATAAATGGGAATCGGGTGATTAATAAATCGATGAAGCGCGTTGAGCTAGAAAGGCAAGCTTACAATTCATAAATTTTGCTTGAATATCTTACAAGTCAGAGTCGTTTTTAGAAAAGTCAATGTATGTCATACAATTTTTTTTTAAGTATTGCTTATAATATTCACCTGACTTATACGGTACATTAATTATTACAAGCCAATAACTATGTTATTAACTGTCTTTTAAAGTTAGAAAATAATACTCGAGAAACTGTAGTAGCAAAAAGAATAATTATGTGTTGAATTTTTTGTCAATAGTTTCATTTCTTTCATTAAATGCATGGACATATTGAAACTATAATTCTCATGTATGCGATATCGTATTTGGTTTTTAATTATGTTGGTTCCCTAGTGAACATGACTGACATTTATACCTATAAGAAATAATTAAATTATATATAAATACAAATTCTGCAAGCCGTGAAACTTAGGAGAACCGCAGTCGGAAACCTTGGTTCATGACGGCAAAAGTTGTTTTCTGCTTTAATTGAAGCTGTGGAAAAGCATGGGAAAAGTATCGATAGTACGAGAAACGTGGTGCATAATTTTCGAGGAAATTTTTCTTGAATCTAATATAGTTTTACGATTTTGAACTAAATCCGCGGTGTCAAAGAAATTCTTTGGCTACCATGTTCCCCCTTCCGCATATTCCTTTCTTTCCGTCATATAGATGGAAGACGCCATAACGTGGATTATCGTC
Organism: Zhengitettix transpicula; assembly: GCA_037074705.1. NCBI lineage: Eukaryota > Metazoa > Arthropoda > Insecta > Orthoptera > Tetrigidae > Zhengitettix > Zhengitettix transpicula. The sequence continues at coordinate 90,773,128 of CM073590.1, forward strand.
AGTTAGCATGTAACTAAGAAATAAATAAAATTTGTTTCATACATTATTTATACTGCATGTGTTTTACGGCTAAGTATATTATTCCAATCGTTAATGGTCGTATTCAAATAATTGAAACAAACGAAATAATAAAAAACATTTTTTACAGTCTCGGATTTATTTTTAAAAGCCTCACAAAGCTTTCGATATAATCATTCTGTAGATTGAAACAGGAATTATATATTATATGAAGATTCCTATTATTAACATTAACCTAATAACTGTAAAAATTACCTCATGTAATTTATAATTCCTGTGCTCATATGTGTTTCAAATTACGAATGATTATGTTATGATGTCGAAAGCTTTCTGAAGTTTTATAATTAAATCAGAGGCTTTACAAAGTGTTTTCTGTTACAATTATGAATGTATTAAAAATGATCCATTATTACTTAATTAAAACAATGCTAAATTAATGCACAAATTTGCTTACAATAATGAATAATAAAACTCTATGCATAATATTTAACAATGTGATTATATTAGTGTCATTGAATTTTAAGTAATTACCGAACATCGGGGCAATTTAAGATGATTATTCCATGCACAGAATTTTATTTTGTATTCAGTATATTATCAAAGATTTCCTGTAATTAATACTTGGGCTTATCTTCTGGGAGTATGCTTAAGGGTGTGATTTGTACAAGAATCCGCGAGACCTCATTTACTTGATTTATGAAAAATATAGATTCCACATCAAGCTTACGAATCTTCTACCGCATTGAATGCCCTTAATAGTCGATTGGATGTTTGAATGATGACGAAAATATATTTGACGCGTGGAAAATTAATTTAACGTGACAGTAATGGAACGTATCAGGTTAACCACATAGCGGGAATTGCACAGAAACTGTAATATTATGAAAGTAACCTATTATCGTTTTTTTTTGCAATTTAATTTTATTTATAATCCCATAAACAACAGGGTTTTAAGCTACGTAAATATTTGTAGTTTTGCACTTTATTGAACATATTACTTATTTTTAAGAATTTAATGATAAATTCTTGTGTTTTTCTTGCTCTCGTTCATGTCTTCTTTCAATTTTTGTTTCCTTTCTTTATCATATTTGGAACAGATGTGTTCATAATATGCGTTTCAGACTGGTTCCTGAGCCTGTTGAATGAACACGCTGTGAAATACTGTTTTCCTTCATTAAATTAAGAATTAGAAATCGTATATGTTCGAGAACTCTTTGTAACTGAAATTCTAAAAGAGGAATAATTACCTACTAGATAACGTATAATTTCATTTCGTTAAGATTCTCTTGAGAAATGATACGTAAAGCCTTTATCGTGGTTAAGAGGTAATCAAGCTATTTAAGTAGTGAATTTGGAGAGAGATAAGGTTTAAAACAATGAATCACTTACTATGTAGGTACAGAAGACTCTCAACAGTTTTACTAAACGGAATTGCAAGACTTCAGATTTTCTGAAATCATCGTCCATTGCGTTACCAAACATTAAAAATGTTGTTTTCCAATTTCCTTTCTTACTGACCTTCTTCTATCAACCCAAACTCTATATTTATAAACGTCATACACGATGGAAAATGGGGAAAAATCCATCGTTCTTTCATCGATGTGAAAAAACCTGACCATTAGTTTTCTAGTCAACAGAAAGCGCTTTTCAATTATTATATCCGCACGTTAAAGAATTTCTTCAACCTAATTTTTTTAAATTGTAACATTAGTACATCTGAAAAGGTCCCAATCAGCGACAAAAAGGTTGTGTTTATCATTTGAATATTAACTTTTATTTCAGATTAAAACGTTCCTGATTTTATTATTTAATTTAAATTGAAGTCAGATAGATAAAATTGTTATTATAAAATGACCAAATTTTCGTGAGTATGAAAACGAAACGAATATAATCACGCAATGAAAAAAATTGGTTATGAGCTTACAGAGTAAATAAATCTGTCATATCGACATTATCTCGATACATATCAATACGAAATCAAAGTCCACATTAAAGAAGTTAAGCTTTCTCGATGTAGTTGTTGATAAAACAGTTGGCGTGCTGCTACTCAAGTAGAATATTTGTTGAGTGACGTTTGGATGCGCCGTCATCATATTCCGAAGAAGATTGTCGTTGCCATTTAAGTACTATAAGACGTCAAAGCCGCATAATTGAGTTTCTTGTATATTTATTATATGATTCGTTTATTACGTTATTACTATCGCGCGTATTATTCTGATGAATGTAATGCAATAATTTTTACAAAATTTCATAGTTTTTCATTTTATTTTAAAAGTAGTCAATGACTAACAAGAAAAATGATCACAGCTTGATTGCAAGGCTCGTAAAGATAAATAATTTCAAGCTCATTGAAAAAATTAAGTTATTATGAAATATAGAAAAGTAATAAAGATCAATTCGATTCAAGTCTTGAAATAAATGGTCAATTTTTAAATATATGTATGCCTAATTGAAATTTCGTATAAAAATGACTGCTCATTTTTGAAATTTTGACGGAGACGCTCCTTCTATGGCGCATGCACGTCGGCGATTTCCAGAATACGCCTAAATTTTAAAAAATTGTATAAACTATCAACAATCAAGTGCACTAATTAATTAAATTGAAAGTTTAATTAATAGTTCCAAGTATTTCATGTAGGCCCTTCTGTAGGCGTTTGACCGAGCTTCATCCCAAAATTAATTATCACCTACGTCCTACACAAATTTCTACTGAACTTAATGAATTTGTATGAAACTTTAAGATTAATACACGGATATTGAATTTAATAAATTTCATAATTTACTGATGTTTGAACTCGCGTGACTTTTTTTTTTAAACTAGACTTGTTTTATTTTTAAAATAAATATTTTTTCTTTTCATTTTACATATAACAGTGATGTATATTTCACCGTATACAGAAAGCAATTAAAAATATTTTAATCCCAACGTTTTATTTATTCAAGACGCTCGTTTTAATTATACCGTTTGAGTGACACATTTTACAAGTATGACATTAAAATTCTTTTCTCAAATAAAATAGATAAATAATATCCTCACACTGCTGTTATATTTTCGTAATATTTTTTGTGTAACATCTTTTTGGATAATTGCTTGAATATTTTCTTTAGTTTTGGACTAAAATATCTTAAAGAAGTGATTTAATTCGAGCCGGATTAAATAAATTTTAGTGTTGACAAGTCGCACTTTTTGGTATGTTATCCAATATGTTATGGAGTTAGTTCTCCAATAGTTGAAGATCACTTTGGTTAGGAAAATAAGTGGACTACTCACTGTCCCTGGCGTTCACCATGACCGACACCACGGAGCACACCGTAAACAGGATTTGGTAAATCCTCATGTCACGCGAATCACCCGTGTTTCGTTCCTCAGTAAACATGATTTGCGCACTTCACCACTCGCGACGCCGCATCGTTGCGGACGGGGGGCGTCTGTGCTGGAGGAGCGCAACTCCACGCGACGCTCTGCGAACTGCGCCGAGGGACGGCGACGCCACGGTGCTCACCACCACGGGGGGCGCATGCGCCGACAGCAGGCTCAAAACTACCCACTTGTTCCTCCGATTCACGCACGATTAGGTTCTGATAAACGGTTCGGTTTCTCCTTTACATACAGTGGCCGCTAATAAGCAAGTTCCGAACCGAAGTTATATTTCAATACGACTTGGTAACATAATTCATTCGATAACCTTTGTTTCAATTCCACTTCTTAATTGTATGTTATGATAATTTTTTATTTAATGATCTCATTTTGAGAAAAGACCTCCGAAGTACATTTCAGATTTGTAATCAAATCTGCTGCGATAATTTTGCAAAACCCTCTATTCCCCGACTGTGCATCAGATCGTACCGAAATACAATTAGAATAATAAATAAATTATTAAACGTTTTGATACAGAATATAAAGGGATATAAAAAGATAAGAGTCGAAATAATTGTAAATAACATAAAAGAAGTTATAAAAGGAAGTTTATATAGATAATTGGAAATAGAAGAGAAAGAAGATAGTCATAATAGTAAAAGAGGAGAGGATAGAAGGACAAATAAATAAAGAAGATAGGAGCAGGAATTTTGGGAGTATAACTTAAGCAGAAGGAGTAGGAGACAAAATAAAAAGAGATTTGGAAGAACATAGTTTTCGTGAGATAATGTTAGCATATAAACCAATAAATAAAATAAATAACAAAATGCATATGATGATAGATAAAATTAAGATACAGGATAAGAACAACATAGTTTATAAGATACCATGTAAAAACTGTAACAAAATTTACACACGACGTACAGGTATGAAATTAAAAACTATGAATGTATTTACATACAGAAAAGGCCAAAAGTGGAACTGCATTGAAGAAACACAAAAATAATGAAAAACATTCGGTCGATTCGGAGATTATTAAGGTGAGACATAAAGAGAAGAATCTCCTATAATGGAATAAATATATACTATTGAAAATTTGGATGCTACTGTGCATGAGCGGAATGAAGTAGGAACAGTACAAGGACTATATGAAAGGGTAAAAATTAGGTATATAAAAAAATTAAAAGTTCCTTTGTTCGTGGTACATTTTAATTAATAAAAATTGTAAATAAAATATATAATTATGAACGAAATATTATTGTAAAATAAATATAATTAGATATAATAAACGATGAGAAATCTAATAATGTGGTAAATAATGAAGTTTTACAGAAATCCGCTAGATGGAAATAGTAGCTGGCATGATGTGGAACTAGCCTGCATAATGATAAATGAAGAAAACATTGACAATACGTATGAGTGTTAGCGTGAAATAAATTTATCAAATAAAATGTAAGATACTGATTGAAATTTTAAGGTAAGATAGATAAGAGTAAATAAATAGTTATTAAGACTTACGACATGTAAGCTCTAACAATATTGTAATGTTTTATATAAAAATATGGCTGAATAAGCCGAAAATTGACTGACAGAACTGCACTTATTTTTGTCAGTAAATAAAGACTGCAGAATAAAATTAAAAAAGGGTTTTATTTCAAGTTTAATATGGATAATTATTAATACATGCCGTAGCTGAAATAGAATTTCCATTAAGAAATTGTTTGTTAAAACTTTTATTAATGTGATTAGTTGAGAAAAGTTGTTACATTCCAGTTCATTCCTCTTCTTTGTTCCAGTTGTTTCATTGATTACGTTAGTAATTACATTATGTTTACAGAATTAGTTATTAATTAAAACTTCTCCATTGGTTAATCAGAACCAAATTTTAAGTAAGCTATTTATTAAATAACACGGTACTCCTTTAAATCAACATTTATTGGGAACTTTTATTTTACGGTGTTCGTTAGGATGTTTTTATTTAGTTATCGTGATGAGAAGTTAATAGATGGTTTCCAGTTTTCGCGGACGGATTCATGAAGTCTCCCTCTGGAATGGAGTTCAGAGTCCACAAATTGAAGCAGACGAGAATAAACATCGTGTATCACGTGAATTTCAAAATATAAACATAAGTTATCGGTACCATATATTTATGCAATTCTACATTTCATTCCCATACAAATCGTTGATACTCATAATCAAATGTTACAATAAAATACTTTTCTATTAATTTGTAGAATCAATTTTTTTATTAGTAGTTATGGTCAAGTGAAGTTACATGTTATTGCCGACGTTCTAATTGGATTACATAATTATGTTGCGAAATATGTTGTCTTTGTATGTTCATGTGAACAGTTAAAATTGCGGTTGTCAGCTGAAAAAGTGAAATAATCATTACGATAACTGTGTTATGTAACGCGCGTATTTTTGTGTTAGCTAAAATCTTTTAGATAGTTTTAACTGCAATTTTAGCAGAACATAGAATTCGCTTCGCAACAGTGCGACGCCAAACAAGAAATTCCCCAGGGTGTAGACGGCGAAACCCCCAGGTGATGAAATTTGCCACCACCCCCGTGGACTAGAGGCGTGAGTATTGTAAATACACTTCTATTAATCCTAGCACATGCAGGACCCTGGCCTACCGAGACGGCTGTCTTGCATGACAACTTCTGAAATTAGGAGTGACAGCGCGTTTATTCTGCCACATCCTTAACATCAGTTGTCGAGACCAGGACGACCTAGCGCTGAAATATTAGAAGTACTAAAATTTGTTAAACGCAACATGAACCTTTTTCCAAGTAACGGGGACAATCATGGCTACGAAACAATAAACCGTTCAGTTGTCAGGTCTGACAAGCACAGCCTCAGTCTCTACGAGTCTAGCGTTCATTATTCCGGTATCGCACTAGTTAACAGCCTTCCTGAACATGTAAAGAACGTCAACAACCCATTCTTTAAGGAGTGTAAAACTTTTCTTGTAAGAAGAACTTATTACTTCGTACACGAATTTCTGAATCGGTCTCACATTCGCTGAACTGCCTTGCCTACAAAATTGCCGAATATGCTATAAATATGTAAATAGTTTGTTTTCCCCTTTTAGTTCTGTTTTACTGCCTTCTGCTTTCTGTTTTAGTAAATATCCAAGACGACATCCTTTCGTACCTAGCGACAGGAGATTAATACCAGGAAGTGATTAGTGTCGTGTGCGTGTTTCCTAGAGATAGTGTGTATGATTGTAGTAACTAGACAAATGTGAACAGAAATGAATTTGTGTGTGTGTGTAACCTATTTAATATTAATTCTGTTTACATGTAATTTATCGACTGTAAATTTGTGACGAATCCTATTTCCTTTTAAGAGGGCCAATGGTGAATAAATATACCTATCTATCTTTCTATCATCCATGCCTACGCCGGGATTCGAACCCGGAACCTCTGTGATTAGAGGCAATGTTGCTGGCCACTACACCACAGCAGACCGGCTATTGTAAAGACAAGAGGATTAAAAATATTAGTTAGCTAAATGGGGATGATGGTGTTAGTTATCGAGGCGAGAAGTTAGAAGACAGTGTCCACGACAGGTACATGAAGTCAGTTGAGAAAAAGTTACCTACTTAAAAAATCAAGGATTACCTGTGAAACTATGCTACGATGATTAATCACACACAATTGCAGAAGGGAAAATTCGAGAAAAACTTCAATTTTTTTTATTTACAGGGAAGAAGAGTTGTAGAAGAAATTTTTAAAAAGTTCTAGTGAGAAGTACCAGAGCCGACAGTCATGGATAATAGTTTTAACTGTTTGGAAGTATTTTTTTAAAAGACAATTTTGGTGGACAGTCAGGAAATAAATTGTGGAGGATATGGAAATACTTTTTGAGAGGAGAGTTTGTAAATATTTCGAAACAGTATGTAAATGAACGTTGAATCAGATTCGAAATAGTATTTGAGATTCAGTGGAGAATTGGTTTGGGAGACTTTCTGGTAGAACTTTGAGAGGCAGTTCTGAAAGAGTTTTGATGGATTTCATGTGTAGATATCTGGAAGGAATAACCGAATTCCACCCACGCGGCTAGTGAGAAACGTACAGGCTGTATTCCTAGATCACTAACCTGGCAACAGCGGAGATCATGTCACAGGAGTAAAACTTACAAGTAAAGTTGCGAGGTGTAAAATGCACGTACATTCCTACCAATTTATTTAAAACTTCCTACACGACATACAGATACTCGTAAATATTTTTATATAATCTCATGCTTGGATTTCACATATTTATATGTGAAAATAATATTCAGATATAAATTTTCTTTATTTTTATCGATCTATATAATAAAAAAGGATGTGTATTTGTATGTATGAGTCTATTTATCTTAATTTCTATACGCATTTAAAGGCGTGGACAGATTGCAACAAAAATTAGTACACATATTCTTAAAAACTCGAGAAACAATAATGTAGTGGTTAGAAATTCCTAGCAGAAATGTGGAAAGAATTATAATTTAAAAATCGTGATAATTTTGTGTTAAATTATTGCTCGCCAAAAGACCGTGTCGTCACGCTGGAGAAAAGTTACTAAGCGACGAACAAAGGAAATAGTTCCCTTTTTTCGTAATGAAAAAATGTCGAAATTTTTCCATTGAATAAAATATATAATTTTATCCCATAATACTCAATCCAATGATAATAAAAACAATTCGAAATACTTAACGATCCTTGCGGAAAATATAAGTTAATTTTCGTTACATATTAGTGACTCCAATATGGCGACCATTTCATTATATTGTGAATCTAGCGTACAATTTCATCAATTTTATCTTTCGGAATGTCTGAAAACTGAGGGACAATTATATCCTGCAATACTCAAATAGTATATTTAAGTATTCGATTCGTAAAGAAATTCGGAGGTATGTTTGTTGGGACTGATGCAATAAAATTCAATGTATTTTATAGCTGTTCAATTAATGCACTATCCATCGAAATTATGTACAGAACTAAGAACAGTTAGATTTAAGTTAAATGTCTTATTGACTAAAGATTAATATAGAATGAAATACTTTTTCGGGTTTATTTAAGTAAGTGCACAGGGCAACGTCGACACCCAGCTAATATATAAATAAATACAACTTTTTTTACAATTTAACGCTTATATAGCTGTGTTATAAGAAAGTAGTATAAAATAAGTGAAAAAAATAATATATATATCCAAATACAGACAAAATAAGTGATAATATAAATACCACACAACGTTTCTGAGATTCTTGTCCCTTTCTCCAGGTGGTAAGAAGAGTCTAGAGCGACACAACTCTGTATTTGCCTATCTTTCTTATTATTAATTTTCATTAAGACGTGATTTTTTTTTCATTTCAATAAATGAAAATATATCAAAGTGGAAGAGTCATATGACATTTTCCTAACCGTAAAAGTGCTTAAATTTACATTTTTTAATCTCACCATTCGATCCTTTAAATGTCAAACAATTCTTCCGTTTATAATTTACAACAATATATCCTTTCAGGTAATTCAATTAATCTTTGGCGACATTCGTAAATATTGCAAAACAACTTATATTATTTTGTCCGGATTGATATAACTGAAAATCGAAGTAACTTCATTCCCTGTGTATAATTAAAATACGCAGCGGGAACACTGGTATTTCTATTGTAATAATATTTATTATATACTCGTATGGGAGAGGGCGGGAGTTTGATTTAAGGTAAACAAGTCGCGGCGACAATATTTAAGGTTAGGGTTCTGTCAGTTATGTATGGGCACATTTACTAATGGAAGAATAAGGAAAGATAAAAACAATTTAATGCGTATGCACCATTTTCTTATTAATTTGATCTAAAACAAAATTTATGTTATTTTTAACGAATAGGAGAATCTTGAATCTGTCAGCTCATCACATCTTTGTAGGTATGAAGGGAACCATACATGTGATTTTTGTTGACAATTTTATTCCCTGGAACTTTGAATACTTTGGCTTGAAGAGGAATATAATTTTATTTTCAGTTATAAACTCAGGTTTTATTCGTATTTTAAAGCATATATAAGTTTTTTACTTTTTTCTTTCGTTTTCTTCACAATTATATTTCTTACTATCAATCAATTTTTATAATTATCTGTTGTTTCATTATTCAATAAAATACATTATATATATATATATATATATATATTATTTAAGGTGTTAAAACTTCAGTATATACTAGGAATTTAAATTCTTTATTACTGTTTTTTGAATTAAAGTATTATAAAAAATGTAAACGTCAGATTTGTAGCTGTGGTGTGCATATTAATTATGAACACTCTAAAATAATAAAACCACCCAGGCCCTTGAGAGACGAAGATCCCAGAATTGAAAATCAATGCCGCAGAGGGACTTGCGGACGCTGTCATCGCCGAAGTCTGAGTTACACGGGTGGCGACACTGGGGCCGACGCGGCCAAAGTCCCAAGGGCCTCGTTAAGCGCGCATCAGGCTTCTGTTTCCCGCCATGTTATCCCTCCCCACAGCTGTGCGAGACTTGCATTCAGGGAAAGTTCACGGACGCTCTGCGAATTCCGCCTACATAGACTACAAATTTCATTACCGTACGCCCGCTGTGTCTTTCGCACAACTGTCACCCCGACTTCTATTACTGCGCGGAAAAAAGCTCAAATGGTTAGACCATTATTTAAATTTTTGTGGAGAAACACATATTAAAACACTTTAACGCAGAACAGAATAAAAATAATTTCTCATTCAGATGTCCAGCTACTTACACACAATTAAATAATTTATAATTCAGTATAAATGTCTTGACGGTTATAAAATATGTGATTATTTATTTAATTAATTACTCCTCACTTAAACAAATAGGGTTCAAAGATTATTAGAATAAAAAATTCCATATTATTTTCAATCAATCTCTTAAGTGATTAAACATCGATCCGTGATCCACCTTGTCTGAAAGCTCTACTGCAATCATAAAACCGAATTCTCCCAACCTACACTTTCCTATCTCACTTTCCTTACCACTCATAATGAAACCACTCAACCATTCAAACAGTTTGGAATTCGATAAACAGTTCTCGGTTTAAAATTACACCGGGAAAGACTTCAACATTTGATCAGTTTGGAATTGATTGTACGAGGAACGTCTGAAAGAAGTAACAGTTCCTTTTTATTGTAGTTGACAACGTGTTGTTACTACACAGTAAATAAAATATCATATGTCTCGCATTTGAATATTCCGTGCAAAATATGAATTATAAAAGTTTCAATAACTCAAAATACCCTCTCAAATTATCAAAATATTCCGCGTCAAATCGACGGTTTCTTCCCCAGTTATAGTTATCAATACAAATGAAGAGGTCCCAATCAGGGACAAAAATTTAATTATAAGTTGAATATTCAAATTTATTTCTGGCTAAATGACTACAATATTTTCTATTTAATTTAAATTCAAGTAATTAACTGATAATTTTTAAACATTATTTTTTAAATTTCTCTCTGATAACAAGGTCACTTAAATTTTACGTTTTCTCAATATCCCACCATCTCACTGTAATTAGGATAAAAAGAAATAGATATATTTATCTGACCTCAATATGTACACAACGAAGTTTATTAACAGAAAATAAAAATCACAAAACGTTTCGTCCTCAGTTACAATGGTGTAATTATAAACTTAAAATAATAAATACACTTTAAACTAGTATTGACTAATAGTTTTTATAATAAATACTATTAGTCAATACTAGTTTAAAGTGTATTTTTAGTATAAAATGATATAAATAGATTTAACTAAAATATCCACTAATTGTTACATTATTCTTTATTAGACAAAACTGATGTCAAATAAATAAAATTTTGCGTATAATTTCAACGGCATGAACTATTTCCAATTCCCGGTGTAACCGAAAGAAGTCTAACAAAGTGTTTAAATAACTAGAGAAGTATTGTTGTATGTTTATATAATATTAACACTAAAAAATAAAATATTAATTAAATGTTCAAAATAATTGACAATAATTCTCATAAATTCAATTTTATTAATATCATTTTTCACATTAATAGCTGATTTATTTTATTTATATGTTCTAATATGCCCATTAATCTTGAAAATTATTGTTCGTCAATCGAAATTATGGTTATTTAAATACATGTGATTTTTCTCAACTGTATAAGTTTTTTATTTAACTAAAGGCCGTTTATGTTTCATAAATTGTTTTATATGACCTATCTAACAAGAATTACAATGCAAGCAATTAAATTTGTTAACTGTATATCGTCTATCATATATGTTAATTTTATATTTAATATTTTTGACTAAGTTTAAATCACACGAATATCGTACATTGATTTTATATTGAATTCTATCAAAATAGGGTAAAACTATAAAAATTAATTTTAATTATTATGGTTTTTAACTGGAGAATTATAAATTAAGTACTATATTTTTTTAATATAATTTTGAAATGCTTTTGAACTGCAAAAGATACGAATTTAGAAGAAGGATTTTAATAATTTTGTAAAGCTAATCTTTGTAGGTTGTAGACCATAACAATTTTTATGGGAGAAGGTGCAATTAATTATACTGAAAATTATTATTCAACATTCGTTTAGAGTACAATTTTTATTTCTCTTCTAGAATTACACCATTGTACACCTTAATAAGTCCTATATTGAGGAAAAACTTTGGGATACGAAATTATAGATTTATCTCTTTAGTTCCAGTTTCATAGAATTACATGTGTACTACTACAAATGATGAAGAAGAAAGTATAAACAGGCTATATATATATATATATATATATATATATATATATATATATATAGGTTAATCCACATAGTGGCAAACTCCCTTCTTATAGTATAGGAAAGGGACCGAATGGGTGGATGTGGAAATGTAACCAAGGGTTAACTAGGGCCCTAGGCTATAATTTAAGGATCCTGCACCGCAATTTGCCTAAATTATGTAAGGAAAACATTAGCAAAACCTGTTTCAGGTAGTCTTGCGCTGGCGGTAGTGGAGTTTGTTCTGGGGCAGTGCCTTGACCAGTTTAGGAAGCAGCTGGCCGACTATGCCAATAGGAATAGCAGACAACTCTTACCGTATGCCCAAGGTCTGCGACCCCGGAACATACACCACTCGAAACAGGCCGAGGTGCCTCAGCTTGTGGGAACCATAGTTCAAAAATTCAGAGAGATGAGAAGTCACCCGGAAAGGTAGCCTCGTCCAGAGCTCGCTGAGAAGGGTCGCCTGCGAGAGAACAGCCCTCGCAGGTATCATTGATGTAAATGGAAATTATGTATGACTTAGTTATTAGTAGAGAGAGTTTTAATAACTGAAAAATTCATTTTCACCTTTGTAACGTCACTAGTACCACTATAAATGTATCGCAAAAATCGTATTTGCATTTCTCAGAATAATGTTGTATGCAGCGTTCTTACCTTATCGTGAACGCTTACTCCTAAAACAAAATTATAAAAGCATATTTTTCCATTGTCAATAAAACGTTTTCACTGAAACATTTTTAATTTATTTAGATTATGAGTTTTCACAAATCGTTTTGTCTGATGCTGCAGGGTATTTGTAACATGTCCCATTATTAGAATGGTATAAAAGCTCAATTTTTTCGGTCAGTAATAAGAGTAGTTCATAAAATTAGAAGATATATTTTGCTATTGTACGCAAAATGTAGAAAAGGTTGCATGGAACGAACCCCATTAGTTAGAAATCATTTCCTTTCAAATGATTTCATGAGAAATATGTGTAAATATATTTTTGGTGGAAATTAAAGAGACAAAGGCAGATTTATATACTTGAACTAACGCGATTTTATGCTTATAAAGGATATTTCTCACTTTATATATTCTACATAATAAATACATGGACTCAGAAATAAGTAATCAAGATAAATTAAATTTGGATCGCTGGTATACAATGACTTTAAAATTGTAAAGTATATAAATTTATTAAAATATAATTATAAATGCATGGATACGCCTAAACAACTATTATCAATATTAATTAACACAACGATTAGTTCTAAATATAGTGCTTCACCAGGTCTAGAATGTAGTAAATAATTTCCGTACATTGACAACTTTTCCTTTTATTATCAGCCGAAATATTTCTAATACATAAATAAATGATATATTAATTTTGTTTATATAACATTAATATTTGGCTTATATTAAGAGAAGCGCTTGGTAAAGTATGGAAATTATTTACTTTAATGTACACCTGATGAAATTCCAATATGAGGACAAACGTTGTGTTAACTTTTATTTTATTAGATTGTTTCTGACTGGTTTGGCTGTTTTCATGCCTTTATAATTATATTCAAGTCATATAAACATAGATATTTTTAAAATATCATTATATCAATGTATTGAAACAAATTTTGTACTCAAAACCAACGTAAATAATGTATAACGGTGTCATTTTGCTGCACTCAGAAAAATATAATTTAATTAAAAAATAATTAGCACTGTTGAAAATTAATACGTAATTTCATATTAATTTATTCTCTGTTCACTAGGTACGGAATGTTTGCTGTTTGAGATAGATATAATAAAATTAATACTGAAATAACTGATACCGTCTGCAAATATCCATAAAGTAAATCAGGAAATATAATGTAGAAAATAATTTTTGGCTTCTTTGCTGAGTGGTTAGTATTCTGGAAAATCAATGTAACAATATTCAGTATAGAAATGAAAACATTTCTGTATATCATTTTCGTCCTTCATAAATACGTAATAATTTTTAATGACAGAAATTTTACTTTTCTGATGGCTAAAAAAGTAAATGTCTGCAATTAAATTGTTTGGGATAGGGGCGGAGGGCCTTGTTTTCTATGTCCAACATCACGGGAATCAAAGTTCATTAACGCTCCGACTGAGCATTCAACCCACTTTCAAATGGACAGTTTATTTTATTTCAATACGTCCCGTTGGTCCCCTCATTTGATTAAGTGTCATTTTTAATCCGTTTCAATTTAACATTTTTAAAAATTCTTTTCAGAATTAATGCAGGGCATACACTTCAGTTAATAACGTATAAATAAAAAAAATAGCGATACATGCACAGCATCAACACAATAGTATTAAATATTTATTATGAAACACAATCAGTGCGCAGAAATTAACAATTCGAGTAGAAGAACATCCACAAATTAAACACGTTAAAATTTTTTTGGTAATCATACGTGAATGGCCGTTCCCTTTGTTATTAACAGGGAATAATTATGAGTAACGATGTAAGCACGTCCTATTGTTGCATGTTGGTAGAAAGGTTTCTCTATTATAAACAAAATGAACGTAGTGATAAATATTATATCAATTGCTAAGACACAATAATGAATATATTATATGTAATGTTTAGAGCAGAAACCTTCTTATTTGATAGTAGTATTAGTATTAATATGTATAAAACCACTCCATAATGAAAGAATAGTTAATATTACCAACGAAATCAGTGTTTCCATGCACTCCATCCTACACAATTTCCCCATAAATAAGTTACATAAATTTTCTTGTATCCAAAAAATCGAAAATATCAGAAGTAGTGAAATCTAGCAAGAAGACTTTACTAAATAATTAACGACATATCACATATTTAGTTGCTCATTAAAATCAAGTGTGCTGCAGCGACTGTAAAGGGAAATATTTTGGTAATTGTTTACATAAAAACACTACTTTTGTAACTAAAATCCTCAGAACAGATATTACTAATAATTATAAATTATTTGAATTAGTGAGTGAAATATCGTCAAACATTCACTGTACATGTCAATATGTAAATTCTTCACAAACAAAGTTGAAATAAATTTTAGTGTTATTATCAGAATTTATTGTTATTATTATAATTCCATTTGTTTACAGTCTGCCCAAGGGTCAGTAAGTAATATTTATGTTTATAGATATTAATAATAATAGTAGAATAGTTGTGTGGAGGAAAGCTCCATTAAGCCCCCTCCATTTATATAGGCATATACATACATGCTTATCACGGACAAGATTAGTAGGGATTATATTAATATACTTTTGTAACTATATCTATACAATTTTTAGTTAAAACGTGTTAGTAGGTCTGATGTTCTTGAGTTTTTTGAGTCTTCTTCTTCTGAAATTAGATTGTGGACAAGTTGGTTTGGATTGACACGTCGTCTGTCTTTATACGTTTTTGCGTGGTTTCAAATTTCGCTCGTCGCTGTTTCAATGCACAGATCATTTAGCAGGACTCTGTTAGGTACATACCAGGGTGCATTAGTAATAGCACGTAGAGTCTTCGTTTTAAATCGGTCTATGATGTCAATATTGGATTATTATGTGGTTCCCCATAGTGTCCATATCGGTTTTAGGGCAACTTTGTACACTAGAATTTTTTATTCAGGGTTATCTTCGAGCTTCTTCCCATTAGCCAGTAAAGTTTATGTCGTTTAATGCCCAGTTGTTTTCTCTTTTTAAAGATATGGTTTTTCAATGCAAGTCAACGGTCTAAATGAATTCCAAGGTATTTGACGGTTTCGGTGTGATTAATTTGGTGACTATTGAGAGTTACTCATTTTCACCATGAATGTTATATGCTGCGATTTCCTTGTATTCACCAGAGTTTGAGCCATTGCCGTTTTTTGTTTAGGTGTGCTTGTAAATATTTGGAAGCTACTTCAGATCGCATATGCGATGCTAGCACTGCTAAATCATCGGTAAAAGTAGCCGTTGTAGTTCTTCTTGATATCGGAAAATGAGGTGTGTACAGTAGATAAAGCACGGGGTCCAAAACACTGCTTTATGGGACACCAAATAATATCGGATGATGACCAATAGTTGCATCTTTATACTTAGCAAATAATTTTCGTTCAGTCAAGTAGGATTTGAGGATAATATATTGTAGTAATTAAAAGGCAATTAATAATTAATAATTAAAAACATTGTGGACTTGAATTTTTATCGGCAAACAGACACAAACCACACACAAGAATGGACAAGAATAACAGGTCGAAAAGCATTGTAGGACGGTTAGCGCGGAGAACGTATAATTTAGTTGGCGATCAGGAACGACAGAAAGCGGTAGTATTAGGAAGAGACGAGACGATTTCAAATATTAAAAAGCGTAGAGGCAGAATACAGCATTCAACCGAATAGTGTTGCAGAAAGATTTCTGACTGTTCCAGTTTACGCCAAATAGTTTTAAAAAGTCAACGTGGAGGAATTATCAGAATTACCGGAAATTGGCATAATTGCGGAATAAGTCATCTAAAAGATATAGCCACACTTCCTAATCCAACAGTGAAGTGTAAATTCAGTGAAAGAATGGCCTGTTTTTAGAAAATTGAGTGTGTGTAAGTGAAGCTGAAATTGCCCAGGTACCAGAAAAACTGTAAGTCATACCTCATTTAAATTTTTATTGCGAACGTTTGATTAAAGATAAAATCGTCAGATTTCGATATTTTTTGAATATTTTAAATATTAATTTGTAATTAATTCATAAAAGTGTAATCGTCACAGAAATTTGATTGTTTAAAAATGAGTAATACCTTTCTTTATTTAAAGGCCCAGGTAATGACCCTGAGATTATGAATAAAAATTTTGTTTGTACGTAATAAATGTTGTAAAAGGTCATCGAATATTTATTTGTAATTTGAAACCTGTGTGATTAGAAAAAATTAATTGTTTGGTCAGTTTAAATAAATTTTCTTATTTATGATCCTTTTATATAAAAATTTCCATTATGTAAATAGATTCATTAACATGGGCATTATTATTTCATTTTAAATTGTTTCATTATTTCATTTTTGATTATAACACGTTGAATTCACCAACGTGTGGCTAACTTTCATATTTAATATTATAAATGATTTAATAACATTGTTATTTATTACGATTTGGCACATCAACGTGTGGCATATTTTAAATTCAATTGTGATTATTACAATATATTAGAGGAGGAAGAGAGTTTTTTAATTTGTAAATAGCCCTTATCAAATCCTTGAAAGGAATCCAGGAATACAACGTTCAATTGTCCTATGTTGTTTTCGGAAGCCAAAATGGTGTTTTGATTTCATTTCTTTCTTATCCTACATCGGCTTGACAATAATCATTCTTCCAGGATTTTAGACAGTGTAGACCTATAGGATGTGATTTACGTGGTTTTGGGACCATTACTATTTAAGCTATTTTCCATATGCCAGGATCGTATCCTATTCTTAAAATGGCGTTATAGATTTGTGTAAGACAGAGGATTGCCTCATTAGACATTTGTGATACTAATTCTGCTTTCCTTGCTTCATTGATTGTAAACGACTTTATCTGTAGATGCATTCGAAAGGGAGATTCGAGGAGGTTGAGGATTTCTTTATATTTTTCAGGACTTGAAGACCTCAGCTAGGTGCCTCGCAAAGGTGTCACTACGACCCCACATTCCATCTTTGTTTTTGAACGGGGGTATGTGCCGTGTTTGTTTCTTTATATAACGAACTGTTTTCGACAATGAGAAGTCGTTAAATTCTGTGATGATAGATTTTCCAGTTATTTCTGTAGGCTATTGTTTTCGTGTCGCAGTAAGAGCTGCATTAGTTGTTTGGTCGCTTTGTTTAGTGCTTTCTTATCAGCATCGTATCGGGTAATTTGCCATATAGCTTGCGGTCGTGTTTTTTTCCATTACATTTTCTTTTATTAAATAGGACATTTTGTACTTGTACGCGGATGTCGCGTCCAATTCAGCCTCCTGTACTAGTTCTTTGTATTCCATCGACGCTCGTTCGATGTCGAACTCATTTTGAGAATTGAGTTGAAGAAACTCCCAATCAGTGAGTTTATTGCATAAATAAGGTTGCTTATATGTGTTTATTATATCCGAGTATAAGGTGCTTGAGGTGGCTGAATGATCAACAGCTAGCTCGAGGCAAGAATTAGATCAGGCAGTTTTCTGCGACCAGTTGGCCAGGATGTGATTTAGGTTAGTTAGTTTTATGGACGCTAATATTCTTCAGTCTAGTGACACGTGAGCCCCAGTGTTCATGTTTAACACTGAAGTCGCCAGCTAGCAGTAATTTGTAGCTTAAAGTTTAAAAAAAGTGAGTATAGTCTTCTTTGCTAACTATGTGTTTAGGACGGCTGTAGATTGCTGAAACTGCAAAATGGGTGTCTTATCTTCAATTAATACAACATGGTGTTTAATGTTACTCCGTATGATTAGACCTGTTCCGCGTGATTAGTATATTATAAATTATATTTAGGAATCTAAAGTAGCTTTAGTAAGTGAAGTGAGACTCAAGGATAAACAGTATGTCAATTTTGTTGTTTCCAACGAACGTTTTAACTTCTAGAGCATGCTGGCATAGGCCATTTTCGTTTCAGGCAACAATTTTAAGTGCGTAAGCCATTACGAAAGTTTTTTTTTATCGGTTCAGTGACAAGAGTTTTCATCGTGTTGCTTAATTCTGTTATGTCATGAGTTTGTAGGTTTAGTCCTTGTTGATTTGTCATATCGTTCGTATTATGGGAAATTTCTGAAGCATGTGATGTTCCCGGCTGTACTTCAGCTTGGGCGGAGGATTTTCGGTTTTCTCTTCGGATATAATTTCTCAACCTCGGGTAGAGTTTTCACTGTAGCTGCCTGTGAATGATGTAACCTCTATAATTTGCAGGGTGGTTTACCCTTTCAGTTAACACAAACGACCTTGTCATCTTTTGTTTTACGCGGGCACTCAATTGTTTTACGAAGTAGAGTACATTTAACCCATCGTGTAATGTGTTGGCAATAGTTTTTTTTTGCATGGCCAAAGCGTTGGCAGTTTGTCCATTCAGGTATTATTCTCTTAAAATGGGGGGAGGGAGTCGATTATTATATTAGGTTTTTTAGATTTCGTTGTTATTTTCATGTTGTTTTAGTTCAATAATGAACATTGGGAGTGGTTTTTTTAAATTTGACATTCCATAAATTTTCTACTTTGTGTTCCAGATTCTCTAAACCGTTTTTTATTTCAGTAGTGTCAGTAGAGTGATATAGCTTATTTACTATTACTTTAAAGTCCTTATATTTGTGAAATTGTGTGTTTCATATAGTCAGTTATAGCAAAGTAAATTTTGATAGTTACACTTTGTATTTTAACTTGTTCGTTGCTTATAGCTTTAATTGTATATTGGTCCTTTGCAATTGCATTTAGAAGTGTCATTAGCCGGTTAATGTTTTTCACATCAGATATAAAAATAGGCGGTGGTTGAGTTTCCTTATAGGTAGATTAGTCATATTCGTTTTCTGTTTGCGTGGTCGAAATCTGATCAAATCTATTTCTTGTAGGAGCTCTAAGCCAGTTATGTTTTTTTCCGTTGCCTTATATTCCTATTAGGACTTCTGTGACGTTTTTTCTTTACTACTGTTTGCCATTCATAGATAGAGTTGTTTAGGGTTACTGGTTGGAGATCAGTTACAGGTTCTGGGTACGGGAAATCAGGCGACTACCGTAGCGCGACTATTTTAATATAAGAAACAGAAATCTAGAAATTAAGAGTTTTGATAGCCTTAATGGCCTGATTATGTAAAATTACTGTATAGACCCTAAAATTTTAATATATGAGTAATAAATGGGCTTGGTTCAGAAAGAAATCTTAATATCCATTGATGTATATTTGCGAGATGAAGGTAAAAAGGAAAAGATCGATAATATCGTTAACAAAATAATTTTTGTCTCATCTTGAACTTCTAAACTAACATCACACATAATTAGTAATATTTTTATGTTAGTGGTAATACACGTTACAGAACGCACAACAAGTGGTAAATGAATAAATAAGTAGTCCTTAAAACGAATTACTGTTTGCTAATATTAAATTTCTACGCAAAACATTTAGTTATTTCGTATATTACTGCCAATTTTTTTCGTGTTTCTTTCATTTACTGATTTAGGAGAAAAAAAAATTCATATTCCAACTTGAATCGAAAAGGAGAAAAAGAAGGTGTAGACAGGCTATATATAGGGTAATCTATATAGTGGCTACTCCCCTCTTATATCATAGGAAAGGGATTGAAGGGGGATGCGGAAAGGTACAGCAAGGTAGCCAAGGATTAAATAGGGCCCCCGGGCTATAGTTTCAGGACCCTACCTAGCAATACGCCAAAAATTTATGCAGGGAAAATCATAGAAAAACCTGAATCAGGTAGGTTGGCATTTGGTTCTTGTAGGAATCTTTTGCGTAAGAAATATATTTCAGTTTACAAGTTAAGTGTAATAAACAACTGTTTTCATATATAAATTCTTTCACTCTGATTCATTAATTTATGATATATGTACTGCTTAAATTTTCTCTTAAATGTTTCAAAACGTTTCTGCATGCAACCGATTTTCATGATTTCAGTTTTCGATAGGCGTTTTTCTAAAATGATATTTGCCTTCAATTCCCAGTAGAACAAATGCGTTTATTTCATAACCAATAGTTCATTATTAATAATTTTTATTATTTACGGTCGCGTCAACCTATTGGTTATTTACATATTTAAGTTAGAGTAGGTTTGAAATTTCCAACTGTGAACATCGTTTCAAAGACAGTTTTGCGTCGGAGACGAACTCCAGGAGACTCTTGATCGCCGTGGTGTGTATGCAGAAGTCTTCTCCACAGAATTAGGCTAAGGTCCTCCTGCGTATATCCTCATATTTCGAGCATTCAAATATAATATGCTGTACAATGATGGCTTGATCATCACAGGTGGGCTGATCTGGAAAAAAGATAATCGTGTGTGAGTTGGGTGTGCAAAGTTCTAATTCTGGAGACTATTATTTGTTGTTTTCTTGAGATGTTGTTGAGGTGGCACATATCAGCTGATGTTTGCAGGTTCTGATGAAAGAAGCCGTTATTTCCTCATCTCCTCGTGTCCTGCCAGCTACCCTCCACTTTTCCTGTACATAGAATGTCCGAGGCTGTACAGGTTGGGGCTTCGTACAATGGTAGATCTTCTTGTGCAGTGTCCGTCAGTGCGTCCTGCCCGCATGAGCCGGGATCCATACAATCTGCACGGATTTCGCTCGCGAACTGCCGAGATGTAGGTTAGCGTTGATGGTGCCGGTCCTTATTTTAGGGTCTCGTAAGCGCTTTAATGATTGTAAAGAGTCTTTTAGGGTCATAATTCTGTTGATTGAAGATTCCAGGCAGTATTCAATTGCCATTGCTCTGGCGAAGGTTTCCGCGGTGGTGCTAGAGGCTGAATTATGGATGGCTATTTTCCTGGTGAATTTGGGAAGAATCATTGCACAGGTAGTGCCTGCTTCTGTTTTTGGAGCAACTGTCTAAACCAATGTAGGGTTTCCATGCTTCTTCATAAGCTCATCGAGGTGAGCTGTAGCACTTGCCCTAAGGACCTTCTTGAGAATCAAGTTCAACGAGGTATCTTTAATACCTGATGCACTTTTCCAGAAGATCACTTTCAATAGCCTTTAATTTTCCGAAAGGTTCAATCGTATGCTAAAACCTCCAATTGAATAGTTAACGGCCGAATTTTCGTAAGTTGAGTCCCCGAGTTTGTACTTTCCGAAGAAAAAAGCTTTATTTAAAACTTTTATTAAAGCAGTTTTTTAATTTAAAGTGATGCAAATAATGTGATAGTCAGTAATTTATATAAATATTGGAGTTATACCTTATAGTTTTGTATAAGGTTGACTTATAAAAACCCGACTATCATATAATTGAAGATGAAGTTACTTTTTTAATATTATCGACTGAGTTCAGCGATATTTGAATAAATTTCGTTGGTCGTTCGGCCATGGCGAAACTTTACAGATTATAAAGCCTCAGTGACGTTTCATGTTTGACATATGCCGGAAAACAGTCAATAAATCATTTTTCTCTACATTTTTCTTCATTACATTATTGAGCCGAATAATACAGAATATGTAGAGTATACTTTACGAGACTAACGCTGATGTGAGTAAAAAAATTAGAAAAAGTGTTTTCCTTATTCAATATGCTTTCTTTGTGAGTCGCCCTATTAAGATACCATTCTTCACATACGAACACATCTCTTCTTAAATTTTAGTGACAGTTGCTGAATAATACACACCTGAGAATTGTTTATACGGCTAGTTTAAATATGAAAGGGAGAAAAAGTAAATTGAAAGTTTTCAAGAGAGTAATGCAATTTTTGTGCACTTCCCCAATTCGAAAATGCACTGGAATTTTATGTGAAAAAGACTTAATTCGTAATCAATCGATTGGTTCATAGCACCATTTTGTAAGGTAATAATGGGGGCAACCACTTGGTTATAGGAAGATACCTGAAAAACATTGCAGCAGAACCATTGAGTTCGTTAAAAGGTATATTTGTTGTAAAATAAACTGATAATATTAAAGGAAAGTATGTTGAATGTGATTAGCATATGAAACACAGAAAATGTTTCAATTGTAACTAAACCCGACAAAAAAGAGTTTTTACAGCAAATTGATTTGTAACTTATTTATTTAATAACTGAAACATGGTCAAACACCCACTTTAACATTAAAACTTGATATTAATATCCTTGTATTATTCCTTAAATCGTCTGAAGTAAGTATTAGTGCTACCATAAGAATTTCTTATTAAAACACTTCCTGACCATTATACTTTCCCTGGCCTTTTACTTAAAGTATATCTATTGAGATTAATTGGGATCCAACATTAGGAGATTAGGATTGTATCTAAATATATAAATTAACATCTGGGAAATTAAATTTTTAAATAAAAATAGATGCATATATGTTGTTTTATTCTCGTTGAAAATAATATCTCTCAGCAATAAAAGTCGTATCTAGGGTAGTGGTTAAAAATTCTGTTATCCTGCTCTGTTTCAAATTCGCTATAGTGAAGTGAATATTCCTTACGTGATAGAGTATAGTTGGAAGGTATTATTCAATCACAGAACCAATAACGTATTTTCAATTGGTAATTGATTTTCTTATTGAAAGCACAAATAATAAACTCGTTACGATAACATTATGTGTCACTAATGAATATTACATAAGAAAATTATTTTTAATAATGTAGAATGATTTTGTTGTTAACGAGTTTTACTTGCCTTCAAGCTTATAAATATATGTGTATTTTAATATTTATATCTAATGCCAGCCTCTCTTGAAAAAAGTATATAAACATCATGACACCCAATAGTGAGGATTGATGCTGGCATCCCGTTAAAGTCAACCCGCTTTCGTTTATTTTGGTTTCCCTAAATCAATTAACAATATGCAGGATGATGGAATAATAGAAGTAATTGTCCACTTAGTTACCTGAATCTAAATTAAAGGCGAAGAAAAACGCGGGAATTGCATGATGGAAAAATGATCTGTAGTCACGTATTTCCAAAAATTGATATTGTATCTCGTTATTATGGCAGCCGGGTAGCTTTCTGTATGACGAATTTTTTACGGCTTGTACAATGTAAGTGCTTCGTTATAAATTCGTTTCCTTTTAACCAAAATAAACGTACATATAAAATGCAACCCCCCTTCCCCAAGAAAGACGAAGATGAATATGATTGGTCGTCATAGGGGCAAGTCCCGCCCCTTTACACCCTAATAATGCTCGTTTCATTGTTTTGTGCTTATCAATTTTCTTATGAATGGCTTACAACTTTATTCCAACAGTTCTCCACCAAACAATTATTACTGTTGAAAATATTCCTATTATTATTCGCACCTTGACTCTTGGAAACCTATACTTCTTTAAGACTTAGTTATCAGAATCTGTATTCTTAACGATAATTTACATTTAATTATTCTAAACACAAATATTGATCTTGTCTAGGTACTCTTGCAATATAAATTCATCTCTTTCTCTGTATATTATCCGGGAAATAACTCACTATCGATTTAATGCTGTCCAACGAATGGTTTCTTAATGTTTTGAAATAAATAAAAGATGCAATTACTAAAAATTGAGGAACTCTTGATGTTACTATTTGTAGATCAGTTTTTGTTGAAAAATATTCACAAATTGCGTTCTGTAGTTTTAAAATACTTTTGTTGTAACTGAAAACGACGAGTTTTCATTGATCGTGGTTATGAAACTGAAAACATAAATTATTTTAACTTTTATTTGGAATACGGTCAAATTGAATGTATAAATGGATCTTAAATAAATTGCTTTGAATAAATAATGGTGTTTTATAATTAAATACGTTACCTGATTCTTACCTTACCTCATTGTTAACCGTCGCCATACAATACTTAATTTGAGGGGAGACACCTATATTTCCTCAACAAAGAGCTAATATAAATCACATATAACCTTGACAAAAGTGTCCACTAAGAACTTAAAAAACCAACTCGACACGGAAATAAGAAAACAATTAAACTTATAGAATAATATTATTGTTTATATGTAAAAATAATGCGTACGCTATAAAATATAATAATTAGATCAAACACCTAAAAGACAGATAAAATTAAGTGATTATATAATACCACACAACGTTTCTCAAAAGTTTGTCCTTTCGTCAAGTCGTTAAAAACACAAGAGTCCCGAGTGACACAACCGCACAATCCCGTTGACGAACTCCAAAGGCCAGGTTTTTGAGTTGTTCAACTCGATTGTGGAATTGCGTCACTCATTTCTCTTATTTCATCACTTCATTTTGTCTGTTTTTAGGCAATTTTATCTAATTATAATATATATCATTGTGTACGATCGGATCTACTCAAGTGGTTAGAGCCTGCTGACGTTTGGATTCATTCTTAATTGATATCAATAGATTGCGTTGTTATGTAAATGTATAAAAATGTAAAATTAAGTTCCCAATACAGGTAAATTTATTATAACTGTATAGATTTGTATGCAATTAGAGGAAAATTATCAGATACTTCCAGTTTACAAATGATTCGTTATTCAGCGAATATAAATTCACACACTCTTGATTTATATTACATACTTCACTTTCGAAAGCTGGATTCCTATAGAACGTATCAATAATTGAATGTATTGGTAAATTAGAGAATGCATGATCAGTAAAAAAGAAGTATGCGCTTCAGTCGCTCACATACGTCAATGCTGTAACACAAAATTACCGAGGGGCAAATAGAAACACGCAAAATTATACCTCATCTGCTCTTCCCAATTACGAATGGAAATAATATTAAATGCAAACGCCGACGGTCAATAATAATTAGTCTGTTTCATTAAAGTTAAACGTCCTATTCAATGATTAAAGAGACTTCTCATACTATATAAGAGGAGAATTTTCAGCACAGAAATGAAACATGCATTGAGTGTGAAATATATTTTTATAAGTTTTCAGTGTACAAAAATTAATATACTCTACGAACACTGAAACACAAAGTACAATATCCCTTTTGACTATTCGTCATGGAGACACAGTGCTGTAGTATTCAAAAAATATGTGATAGAGAAAATTATATTGTTATTAATATAAGTGTATCTTCATCATAGACGTCTAGATCCTTGGTGGAGATTCTGTTGCACGTAGTATAACGAAAGTAAGTTTACAATTACAGTAGTGTACATATTCCAGTACATACATTAATGATGTTTCCTTTTAATTAGTACCTAAAGAAAAGGATTCAACCACATAATTCATCGTTCATACTTTCTAAAGCATTTACTACATTGTCTACTTCACTTTAGCTATACCAACCACATAGTTTTATCAATGCTAGTTTACTTCCTATGAATGTGTATGGTTTCACAATTAAAAGCGAACCTCTAAAGCAAACACGGTCAACAAGGATGAGATTTATTTATACTGGGCGAGGAGGGAATCGATACGGACGTTACACGAGAAAGGCGGAGCGCCCAACTTTCTCCGCCGTGTGCTCGTGTCCCGATAACACCCTCCCCTATAAATACTTCCCCTTCCCTTCGCCATGTCGATACATCCCACACCTTAACCAAATCCTTTTTTCTCTGTCCCTAGCTTGCCGTCTCACGCCTCTACAGGGCTTACTTGTTCGGTAAATTTATTCAGGAGGGAAAAAAATGATGGCACCTGTTTCCGCAAATAGCCTATAAAAGTCGCAACCTGATTCCTTATTCTCCAACTGTTGGAAAAATTGTGAGCGATAACGGTACAGAGGAGAGGGTCGTATCTGAAATCTCTTGAATGTTGCTAGAACCACTATTAAAATTATGAAGAGCTCTTAATCTGCATATTGAAACGGAGTCTTTACCATGTTAATCGACCGGAATTATTAGTGTAAAGAAATTGATATTCAAATGTCTCGGAATTTTATCGTCATTCGTTCACATATTTAGTTCCATTAAGACTCAAGATAATATTACAAATATTCTAGGAATTTTACAAATAATAAAATACTAAATTGATGATTTATTAGTATTAAAACTAATTAGAAATTTAATTACATTCTAAATAGCCATTATTCGTAAAAATTAAGTACTTGATCCTTGGTCTTAACGTATTTATTTTGCTATACAATCCTTTTCTAATTCAAAATAATCGTTTTCAATATCTTTGTTTATGTAATCCAATGGAAGTCATATATATACTACCTACGATTTAACTTATGAAATAATTTTATACTAGGAATTTAATAATTACAGTAATTCAAACTCTTTTTTATATACAGTAACACGCTACTGAGAGTATTCCACGAGGTGGCAACCCTCCTTTAATAGCATAAGAAGGGATTTGAAAGGAGGGATTCGGAAGGCTAGAGGGAGGTAGCTTAGGGCTTTCGGCCTATGGTTTAAGGATCCTACGTGGAATTCGCCTAAAAGTGATGTAGGACAAACCCTAGAAAACCTGCAAAAGGTACTTCGGGCATTGAGTACTTGTCCCACGCGCTTCCGATGGCCGGAGGGTTTGATGTGGGGACACAGCATTCCTTTCTTCGTACCTCGACCAGTTAGGAGGCAGGTGGCCGATTGTTCCGATCGGAACAGCGGGCAACTCTTATCTTGTGCCCAAGGTCTGCGGCCCCGGAACATACACCTATCAAAACTGACGGCGGTGCTTCGAGTTACGGGAACCTTAGTTCAAAACCCGAAAGAGGAGAACGCGTCGTCACAGGTAGCCCTCTCCGCTTCTCCATAAATATTCTGCCTGCGAGAGAACAGCTCTCACATTTAAAGTGGGGGTGCGGAACGAAGAGAGAGTGAGATAGAAAATCCGACAGAGGCAGAGCCTGCGAAGTAATGTCTTACGACAATTACACGAGAGGATAAATATAGTCGTCGGTGGAGAGGAGGGTAAAATCCCACATTATATATATATGGATGTACTCTTTAGAGTTGCACGAGGAAACTGTGAGTAAATATGTGTTGACACTTAATATTATATGTTATCCATATTTCACAATACTCAATGACTAATTTACGTTGCAGTAAATGTCTCATTTTTGTACATATTTTTTTTATTATTTTTACTAGCTGGGTGCCGGCGTTGCCCGAGATGTCATTTATCTATAACCATCCATAAGACTCCAATTTTGGTTACTTTTGCGCTATTTTTATGTAAAGATCCTCGAACCCTATCCCTAAATGCGCTCACCTCCCATGCCGAAGGGGGATGAAGTCATTGACTAAATATATCGGCCGTTTTTACATGTTAGAAGATGACCACCCCCACAAATATGCGATAATGAAAAAGAACGTATTCCACGCAAAAATCGGCCGATTACATTGTCTGAAAATTTATTCCCCCGCCCAACACCTCCCAAACCCGTCGCGTTACCCAGGTTGTCACAATTAGACTCAGCGACATTCATAGTCTCTGAATTGATTCGAATCTCGGTTGTTTTTGCGGGTTTTTATTTAACGTACCTCCACCCCACCCGTAAGCTTGCTTCCCTCACAGGGGTTAAATTATACACAAACAACATCGGTATAAATACTATCAAAGTAATTAACCCCAGGAAATAATTACCGCAAATATCGACCGTTTAACATGTTTGAAAATTTTCACCCCCGACCACTCCCGCTTCGGGGACTTAAACGGTCAAGTTTAATGTCATAATTAAACTCAGTGACAATCCCGATAGTTTCTGGTTTCTTTTTATGTAATGCAACTTCACGCCCACCCTTAAGGGTGCACCCTTCTGAGTCCGAAAGGGGTTGTAATTATACACAGAGAACATGTAGGGAAATTTTATTAATCTAATTCTTCCCGAAATATATTTAATCGACGCAAAAAACAGCCGGTCAACTCATCCCAACCCAGTCGATTCCCGCGCGTTGTCCAGATTGTCATAAATAAATTCAGCGACATCCATAACCTTCGATTTGACTCGAATCTCGGTTGTTTTCCCGTTATTTTCAAGGAAATCCCCTCCACCCCCACCCCTATCATGCCTACAAAAAACAACGGTAGAAATACTATCAACGTCAATAGTCCCGGTCTTTATTTATTCCACGCTAATATCGATGATTTAACATGTTAGAAAATTTCCATCGCATCCACTCCCGCCCCTTTGGGCTAAATGGCCAATTTGATGCTATAATTGAACTGGGCGACCATAACCTTGGCTGTGACTCCAATCTCGGTTGTATTCGCAAACTGGTTATTTCGAAGAAATATTAAAAAAATTTCTATGTGTTTTTCTTCAACGATAAGGTATTTATTAATTTTAGCCCTCGAATAAAATTCATCGTCGGTCGTAAAGTTAGTTTCATTATAATTTATTCAATTATTCTTAGGGGAGTACTGCATATATTGTTTTTTTCTCAATTTGAAATTACAGTCATTTAATTTAGGATCAGGCAAAATTTTTAGGATTTATAGACCGAGATTGCTAGAAAATTTCGTCTTCCTGACACATATAATATGATTTGCTGTTTGTTCAGATTTGTTTTTCCTGTCGATATTCGTCTGATGTGGGTTTCAATATCTACGTGTTTGATTCCAGGCCACCTGTGGCTCTGCGTTCGGTCCTCTCATGATCGATCCGAACGGGGAACAAGAGGAGATTTAGTCGAGCTTTGCAGCACAAAGGAAGCTTATATTTCGCTCATTATAACCGATACTATCGATATTAATGTGATTACGTCAGTGGAAGACGAGTCGATTTTACAATGGATTCCAACGTATTACCAAACGCAGTACAAAGGGCCTGCTAGATTTCCATTAAAACCTTCACACCTATGAAAATAATAATGATATATATTTATGTATTTTTATGATGTAGTAACGATATTATAATTCTAAAAGTACTATAAATTTGTATATATTTACATTAATAGTTTATTAATTCTGTTGAAGGTTAAGTAGAAATCTAAACATAACCATCAATTTGTTGAAATTAAAATATAACACGTTAATTTAGAAAATACCTTATTACAAATTTCAACATCATAACTTCGTCAAAATGAATTAATAATATCGAATATCCATCATTCACAGATCTTCTAATACTCGATCCTTCTTGATCAAACCCAGAAGGACCCACTTGACACCTTAGCAAACGTTGCGTAATTCACAAAATCTTTAGCTTTAATTGTAATTCATGCTTCATTGGGCAAATAAAACGTTCACTTAATAAACTCAACTTATCACTTCGAAACACTCATTTGATTGGCAAAATGCTAAGATTATAAACGTTGATAATAGCTCCCATCCCAGAATAATATCAGAAATGATTTATATTAAACAACAATTAACGTACAAACAGATACTATGAAACTCAGCCATTGCTACGATTCCTTATTGTTACGCTGACCCTTATGCTTTCCCATTGTCGTTGATTTTTTCTTCGCTTTTCAACTGTAGTTGAGCGGTTGTGCCCTCTCAGCTCTTAAATTTTTCTTGGCACGTGAATAAAGAAACAAGGTTTACTGAAACGTTGTGTGGTATTTATATGATCAAGTTTTGTCTGTATTTCCCTATTTTATCCTATTATCATTATTATATAGATTCGGGCAGAGATTTTTCCTCTCTCTTCATTTGCGTTGTTTCAGATAATAGGATTCACCCGTCGAGAATAAAAATCTTAGCTCGATATTCCAAAATTTTGCCAGTCTCTTTCGAGGATTAGAGAAATTTTAAAGAATTATGAAGATCATACTAAATAAGTTGACTATCGATTTGATCATACTGAGAAATATCCTGTATAACGTTAAATTTTTACGTTGATCGAAGCCAAAAATACATTAAATGTATTATAAAAGCAAGCAACTCATTACCTATTAATTATAAAATAAAATTTCAATTAAATTATCTGTGCACATATAAGCTTTATATTAAAGTTCTTAATTATTTTTATCAAGTATAAGTATTCAAACTGACTAGGAATACTGACTTCCTTTAACTATTGAGTCACATCATCCACAACGGTCGGACGAGAGCGTCCTTCCTCCGTTCGTCATTTATGAATCAAATCCAATTATACCGACTCTGTATGACTCACATGTGCGCTATATATTAACACAATCTGCTGCTATGATAATAACAATGAATTATAGTCCTGTGTGGCTGTGCTGTTGGACGGCGTTTAACGACAGCAATTAGGAGAGGGATAAATAGTGCTCATGCAGGTGTCCCCTCAGCTCACACACTGCTTGGTCATTGTCAGATGTGGTTGCAGATTTAATTTGTGACATAAATCTTCCATCTACCTCACTACTCTTTGAAACTTGCTTCATTAACAAATTGGTTAAAATTACGTAAGGTCGCAAGTATTAGTTTGGATCTTCTACTATTCGTTTTATTACTATCAATTATCATCATCGGTCATGTTGTAAGCTATTTAGAAACACTTCCGACCAAAATGAATTAAAACAGCTTATTAAGTTAATGATTTTAGTAACTGTGAAGACGTGTGCAATTAAACTAATCAAATATAGGTTCATCAGTAATTTTTTAAATATATTATACTTCTAGCTGGGTGGCCGGAGATACCTGGCTATTTATTTATACATGCTCGAAAAAGTACTTAATTCTGCCTTAATCTATTATTCAAGAAGTGATTGAACATACATTTGCTGATGGAGCAGTAATTTTATCAGTACCACTTACTTCTTTAATGGAGGAAAAACATTTCCGGTGCGTTGAGAGAGTCTAAATTTTACTCTGTACTATAAGAGAGTTATAAATATATTCCGCCCCCACATAGACTCAAAAATACACGCTCTACATTGATTATTGAATATACTCCAGCTTCCATAAGCGAGTCAAAATTTCTTCATGTACCTTGAGAGTGTCAGAAGTACTGCCGGTAACTTAAAAGAATCAAAATTATTTGGCATTCCTTCAGGGAGTCATAAATACTCTCAATACATTAGAGATACCAAAATTCTCATGCTAGTCTAAGACTGTAACATATATTCCCAATACGTTTAGTGAGACAAAAATAAACCCAGTATCTTATGCGAGTCAAAAATATTTTCATTAGAAGGAAATAATCAGAGATATTCCGTTTAACCGAAGTAGGACAAAATTCTGTTACCTTTAGTGTGACAAAAGTACTCTCTGTACCCTACGAATGTGCTTCATATTCCCGTCTAGAATATTACAGATAGCTTAAGAGGTTCCCAAATATTCTGGAATTTCTGCTCCTTTTAATTTAGAATGTCTTTAAAATGTGGGTGTTTATTTCGTATCGTAAGTAACATCTGTACAAAAGTTGGTAGAATTCACTGCACTTGATTGCAATTGTATGAAGAACAATGTTATCCTCTCCCATCACAATAAACCATCAACCCTGGATTCGAGTCCAATCTCTACTGTTTTCGCGTTATTTTTATGTAATACACTTCCACCCCTACCCCTAAAGGTGTTGCCCTGCCGAAAGGAGTTGACATGATGCATGTGGTGAGCTTACGGTTAAATTAACTATTTGTTGGGCGCCACCTGCAAGAATTGTTCTTGCAGGAAAGGGAAATGCAATATTTAGTTATTAAAAAAAACAATAATTCATTTTCTCAGAATTTATACAAAATGAAAAGTTCTCCAGCCTGCCAGGGATGCATGTAGCCCCCTCCCTTTCTCAAGATTAACCGTGGTTTTTCTCGTGGCAAACCGACGCGATACCCGGAAGAATGGAACGCGACTTACCAGGTCTGCAGCTCGGACAGGGTCGACTCCCGTTGGCGGCTATCTGGCTCATCAGCATTCGCAGAAGACCGGAGACCCACGTGCAGAACCAAAATCTTTCAGGATAAACTTTCTCTGTCCACTCTCACCGACCGTCCAAATTCATCTCCTCTCCACTCTCATCAACGGTCCACATTCATCTCCTCCCTCTCCAAAATCCCTCTCTCCTGGTTGGTTCTTGTGCACACGTGACCCTCTTCTATCTATTTCAGGGCCATACCCTCCCGGTCATCTACCCTTCCTTGGCCGACCCTGACCTTGCTTGCGGGACTTGTGGATTTTCCAATCCACCCCGCCATTGTCTTGTGTCTGCTGCTCGACCCCGGCAAGCCACATTCCCATGCTTCCAGGCAGTAATTAACAGTTATAAAAAAATATTTTGTACAAATCGATAACGATAACGAAAAGCGCACCATATAATATTCCCCCTTTGAAATTGGATGAATGAAGGATCCATTCGAACGATTTCAAAATAATTCGCTTGAAGTTCGCGCATGCTCCCTCGCATCTGGCAAAATACAATCCTGTGATACAATTTAAATTTTTTTTTCTATGTGGTACATAATTAGCAGATATATTTATAGTTCAATTTCTCACAATTCTAAATGGTTTCTAAGACGGTATGTAATCGTAAACAGTACAGCATTACATTCACAAACAAATTATTTAGATATTATTTTCAGATTTGAAACAAAATTACAACTAACTCAACAACGAAATGATGAATCATGCACAAATCTAAGAGTAACTTATAGCTAACTTAATAACGAAAGGTAGGAATATATACATCTGTAACACTAACTTATAACTAACTAAAACCGAAGAGAATAATTAAATAAAATCTATAACTAACTTACAACTAACCATAGCAAAATGATATGCATTTACTTATCGATATCTTTTCTCCTAATCTGATATTATGTCTTTCATATTATTTAACATCTACACATACTACTGTTCGTATACTACACATACTACTTTTAATTATATGCGCACCGGTCCGTAATGCCTACCCCTTAATTTTAACAATTGAGCGCATCCTAAATATAAGTACTTAATTTTAATTAACCTCCATAATCGTCCTTTAATTACTATGAATGTCATTTTCAATATTTAATCCACCTTTTTTTTTTCTTCTTAAATTAAACCTTAAAATCACTCCTGTGAGCGTCTTTTGATAACACGACACATCACCTTTTTTTTTTTTAGCGTCTGTCGTAATTATAACCTTGTCGCTTCTCGTCCCCCTTTTATTGTGTCTGTGGTCCTCGGACACTTGCATTATATGTACCAACACCTCACATTAGCTTCTGTACCACTTCGCGCCGTTGCAACCGCATCGCGTAGTCGTGGTTGTCCGCCCGTTCCACTTGTGCGCATCTGGTCGTTGGTCCGCCACGTCTTCCTTTTACATAAGGTGCGAAAATAAGAAGAAAGAAGAACATAGATGAAAGACACCCTCAGTCCTCGAAACCTAATAACCATTGTTGGGGTCGAAAAATCAAGGGTTGGCCAAGAAAGCCTTAGTGACAGTTTTACAGGTGGTTTTGACCAAGCAAGGCCGAATTGAAGAAAAGTAGAACGTGGTAACAGATACCACGTACAGCTCGGGTTCCTGGGTCCGCAAAGCCCAACATGCATTAGTCACATGCCCTGGGATTATCCTGCCGGCCGCTGACGATGCTTTGATGGTTGGATCCTTCTGGCGACCCTAGCCTGTAACAATGTCTGGAGGCAAAGGATTATCCGCCGACAGTGCCTCTTCCGGGTTCCTGTCCGAGGGTCCAGCTACTGGTACACTCATTATTCAACCAAACAAGCACACAATCCTTGACCTGGCCCCTATCCCTAAGTATACTTAATCTACTACAAAACTACAATTAATTACCATATTTTCCGCCACCCTTCTGTACCTGCTACACTTATCTGTTACTACCACTTACTTAACCTACATCTGGCGTCTATATATATTACGTTTACATGCTCTTAATTCAGCCTATTAAGCATGTCATTGCTCCGATGAAGAAGCATCGAGAATGGACTTCCGCCGGGATCAAACATGTAACTGCCCTCCATTTTCTGCATAAATGAAGTTAATTTAAAACGGTCCGGCGTTCGTCTTTGGGAAAAATATGAATTTAACCCGTTTAATAATTCACGACCGTTCTGACGTCTTCGCCCCCGAAATAATTTCAGCGTAATTTCTAATCGCTGGGTTAAGCCTTCCCGGCGAACTACCAATTCACTGGCTTCCGAAATCCTAATATACAACTGTTTCCACAAGTCTACTTCAATATCAACAATATTCGCCGCAATTGTGCATTCGTTCATCTCTTCCCTAATTGCCTCTGCTTCACTGACTAGCCGATTAATCACCTGCCCAGTTTCTTCGCGCCTAATTTCTACATCTGCCCCGACAACAACTTCGTCTAATCTGTGTGCAAGACTTTGGCGCTCCTTATTAGCCAAATCGGCTACATCGGTTTTTTGTTCGGCGACCTGTTCTACGTTTATGCCTGAGCCTGTTTCAACTAATTTTTCAAAATCCTCTGTCCTTTCCTGCCCTTCATGACTTATACGCGCGCATTTTTCATTAATTGTATCGCTTTGACTTTGTAACTGGTTCCATTGAACTCGATTACTTTCCTGAATCTCACTGTTGATCTCCCTAAACTTCTTCTCAGTTGCTTCTTGACAGCTTTTAATCTTGGCCTGCAAACTAGCCTCACTATTTTGAATCTGTTCCTGTAAATTAGCCTCACTATTTTGAATCTGTTCCTGTAAATTAGCCTGACTATTTTGAATCTGTTCCTGTAAATTAGCCTGACTATTTTGAATCTGTTCCTGACTATTTTGAATGGCTTGCATCAATTGTGCCATCATAGATTCGAATAAAAACTGGTTTTCTTTTGTACCATTG
This sequence comes from Zhengitettix transpicula, assembly GCA_037074705.1. NCBI lineage: Eukaryota > Metazoa > Arthropoda > Insecta > Orthoptera > Tetrigidae > Zhengitettix > Zhengitettix transpicula. Next base: position 90,808,437 of record CM073590.1, read on the forward strand.
GTTCCAGGAAAACCACTGCTTGCCTGGCTCCCTAAATTCTCGGAACTACCCTCCGTCTGCTCATCCGTGCTTAATTCCCTTTGTACCGTATCCATTCCGCTCCTAAGCTTCATGAACAACCAGACGAAATAATCAGAAGAACTCCGTTTCTATTTTACACGAACAATTTCTCTAACACACTAACATAAACGATAAAGAAAACAGCTCAAAATTCACACAACTTAACATTAAACATATAGACCTCAGGCTCCAATCCACATTAGATAACAAAAGAAATCCCAAAATTTATCGAATTAACGCTTATCCTATGAAAAAAAAACTCCTGCTCTACTCAACGCTAGAAATTAAAATATATGGTCCGCGTCTAAACACCTGCATCTCCAGCCTGGAACGTATTGCCCGAAAACTAAATTCCCGCAAAATACATATTACAAAATTATTCCCCCAAAATACACGTTAAAATAATCAAGTCCTGAATTTCTGCTTGAATGGCTGACTAGCAAGTGTATATAATCCGCTAATCCTGTCCCCGTAGTATCGCTCCAGTTTGCCACTTCTTCGTGCCCCAAACGTTGGACGACATTTTATATGTGGTGAGCTTACGGTTAAATTAACTATTTGTTGGGCGCCACCTGCAAGAATTGTTCTTGCAGGAAAGGGAAATGCAATATTTAGTTATTAAAAAAAAACAATAATTCATTTTCTCAGAATTTATACAAAATGAAAAGTTCTCCAGCCTGCCAGGGATGCATGTAGCCCCCTCCCTTTCTCAAGATTAACCGTGGTTTTTCTCGTGGCAAACCGACGCGATACCCGGAAGAATGGAACGCGACTTACCAGGTCTGCAGCTCGGACAGGGTCGACTCCCGTTGGCGGCTATCTGGCTCATCAGCATTCGCAGAAGACCGGAGACCCACGTGCAGAACCAAAATCTTTCAGGATAAACTTTCTCTGTCCACTCTCACCGACCGTCCAAATTCATCTCCTCTCCACTCTCATCAACGGTCCACATTCATCTCCTCCCTCTCCAAAATCCCTCTCTCCTGGTTGGTTCTTGTGCACACGTGACCCTCTTCCATCTATTTCAGGGCCATACCCTCCCGGTCATCTACCCTTCCTTGGCCGACCCTGACCTTGCTTGCGGGACTTGTGGATTTTCCAATCCACCCCGCCATTGTCTTGTGTCTGCTGGTCGACCCCGGCAAGCCACATTCCCATGCTTCCAGGCAGTAATTAACAGTTATAAAAAAATATTTTGTACAAATCGATAACGATAACGAAAAGCGCACCATATGCACAATAAACATAAGTGCAACATAATCAATCCATTTGACACCGAAAATATTTATTCCATGCAATGTTTTCAGCGTGACTACCTCACATCACAGAAGTCCCGGGTTCGAATCCCGACGAGGGATGTTTGTGTGCGTGAGAGTAACTCTCGGCAAATCAGTCCGCCGACTAGAACAAATGATTTCCCATAATGAATCGCTAATAATCAGAGCTGTTGATGCGACTTTACGTAAATCAATATAAAAAAAGATAGTAAAATAAGAAGAAAAATAAATAAAAGTGTTCACTCGCATTTCTTAACAATTTCATATATTTATAATTTTCCTAAATTTTTTATTATTTTCGATCGATTTACCTTTATGGAACAGTTTTAGATTTCTTTATTCGTCACTAAATTAACTTGATGGATTATACGACTTTCATTAATTTCCTTAAATTATAATATCTATTATATCTGTTATATCTGTTTTCGAGAGGGTAAAGATTCGGTAAAACATGGGAATCATCTACTCTGGCTAGCTTCGGTATTAACAAAACAAGGGATGCTAATGGAATGTAAGAAAATTTTCTGCTAAACGAGTAATGAACGATACAGCTTCACTTAAATTAAATGCCAAACGAAGAAATTGGATCACTAAAGACATTCTAGCTACGCGTGAAAGACGCTACTAATTGAATGAAACGCCACACTTACGGACATTTTTGAGTTAATGTAGACATATATGCGGAAAAATACTTCTAGTTGTTAAAATTTTTAACGTATCGGAATTCATAGAAAAGGCCACACTAGATGTGATTAATTATATCTCGGGTAAATTAAAAAATAATGTCAAAGATATACCGCTTCTCGACGACGTTAAAGCTTTATCCATCACGGTCACAGAGTGTTAATTTGATTCAAATTTTATCCAAGTCTCGGATCAATTTGGAACAAAGTAAGCCAGAGGAATGTTCCAGCTTTTATAAATTGATACAAAACGATGCAAGGAATGTCCAGAATTTCATCGGCGGATATATATGGCGTAACCAGCAAAATTGTGAAGCCTTGTGCCGACGTAATAGCCACTCCCTTGATATCATATTTAACAAGTGTCTTTCTACCAGAATATTGCCCCGACTCCCTTAAAGCTGCAAGGGTAATAACGTTTTTCGAGAAAGGTTCTACTAACATCAAATAACATAATTTCTTACTTCTCATATTTTCAAAAAAAACTGGTAAAAAGTTTTTACGACGTACAAAATAATTACTTCCGCACAAGACGACTTTCGCAAGTTGAATTATTCAAGAATCGCTATGTATGAGATCATCGAAAACATGCATAAATCTTCATGATAAAAAATTGAAAACATCCGGAATTTTTTACACTCTTCCTTAGACATGTTATCTTTTACATCACAGAATTTTTTAAAAAATCATAATGCAACCGGAGTATATTAATGATGTTTCAGAATATATGGACCCTCTAAAGTCTGTCTTGCGCGCTGACACGAATTTAATAATTTATGACACATTTCAATAATATGAATACCAAGACTGAGAATTAAATCTACAAACCTAAATATTTACTATAATGTCAATTAATTATCTCATTAAGTTCAGAACACTAAGATCGTTTGTTTTGAAATAGAATATAACAACATCGTAACTGATAAATTCTCAGATCATGTGACTTTTCTAAGTTTACAGTTCGACAGTAATATTAAAGTTGATTTACACATTAATAGTCTTGTTGTCAAACCAAGATCCATTTGTTTCTATTGAGATTATTTATGCAGAAAATAGATAATAAAACAAATAAAATAGTGTACTTTGCTTCTTTTTACTCACGTACCTATTAGTTATGGATTTTCCCATTAGGATAACTCGGAGTTGTAATCTCATTAAAATTTTAATTTTGTGAGGTTCGGATACTAGAAAAAGCCAAAAGACTATCTTCAAAATGCTTATATATTATATTTTATCAATAGTTTACTTATTATTAATACTAAAAATTTTAAACGTAATGTAAACCTTTAAGTAAATAATTATGAGTGTAGCACGAGGACTGGTCCAGTTCTCATATCAGATAAGCCCAGCCTAAGTCTGTAAAGTTTTATGGAATTACATTATTACAAAATGTAAAAAAAATTATTACCATTCATCAGTCAACATAAAACTTAAAAGTAGTTCTCATTACCATCGCTCTCCATGCGGTTAAATTGCCGAATCACAAGATTTGCTGTATATATTTTATATCAATAGTGTGTATAGTTTCCATTCTTCAGGTTTTCGGCCTCTGTTCTCTATTTCTAACAATAATGAATGATTACATCCCCACGTAATATTTTTTTCAATGAATATAAATTTACAGATACATATTCTTACTGTATTAGCCTGCGCTCATAAATATTCCATTAGAAATATATGTTTTTAATATTTTATTTACAGTAACCGGCTCCAGGAGGGTAATATAAGTGATGACAACTCCCCTTTAATAGGATAGGAAGGGAATTTGAAAGGGTGGATGCGTCAGGCTATGGCATAGGAAAGGGACTGAAATGGGGATTGCGGAAAGGTAGATCAAGGTAGTCAAGGGTAAAATACGGTCCCTTGACTGTAGTTTTAAAGATTCTACCCGGCAATTCGCCTAAATACTATGCAGGTAAATTTCTAGAAAATCCTTCATCTGGTAGGTCGGGCGTTTGTTACTTGTCCCACGTCCCTCCGATGGCGGTAGTGGGGTTTGTTATTTTCCTTTTCCGTACCTCGTCTAGTTTAGAAGGCAGATGGCCGACTTTTCGAATACGAATTGTAAAAAACAACTATCTTCGTATTCCGAAAGACAGGAGATGAATACCTGGAAATCTTTTAGTAATGTGTCCTTAATAATATTGAAATCATGTCTCGTTGATAGTGGGTTAATCCGTAAACTCAAATTTCCTCCTTTAAAATATTCCGATTATTGGTTGTAGACCATTGAATTTAAGACGAGCAGGACACCTATGCTGGCAATGAGGGGTGTATGCTCCGGGATCATAGTCGTTGGGCATATGGTTCGAGTAGTTCCCTTTCTTATTGGACCAGTCCGCCAACTTCCTCACAAATCCGGTCGAAGCATGGAGTCGAGTAAATTGTGTCGCCACAACAAACCCTCATCTCCCGAAATCAGAACGCTGCTTGACAGGCACCAAGGGATCGACCTACCTGATGCAAGTTTCTCTAAGGTTTTGTCTGGATCACAGTTAGACGAATACGAGTTATAATAATGCCAGGTCGGATCCCTAAGCTACAGTTCGGGGGGTACATTGTTAACCTTTTTGCATCCCCCTTCTCCGCCACTTTCTAAGCTAGGGAGACGTCACAGCTTGGAAGCACCCTCATTCAGCCAGTCACTTAAAAAAAATCTTAATAATTATAGTTATGTGAGAGGCCAAAATTGTAAGGTGCATATGTGATCTTTTATCGTTGTGATTATTATTTGGTATTAAATACTTATTAACACAGATTAAAGTATTAGTATCATTTATGTTGTTCATTTATGTGTGTTATGTATTCCAAAAATTATTTATTCATTGTCATTAATTTGGTAAAATGGAGAATAACTCCCCCACTGCCCGACCGCTTGATCGCATGATGTAGTAATCAACTAGCAACTAGCCTAGGGTAATATTATCCTAGTTCGCTCCACCACACGACTCCGTGTCAACACACCTTAATTCGTTTTAAATAGTTCTCCTTTTCACTACAGATCAACTTGGAAACCTGTTTTCCCATCATTCTGTTTATAATTCTAGGTATAAAACTTTAATTACTACTACTACTCTGTATTTTGTGTGAGTTACTATGAAAGATTAATATCACATAATTTGACACTCTCTCACAATAGATTTTATCAGACTGCACGCAAGGCTTTAAGACAAGAATTTCCTGTTTTCAGACCTGTCACATGGAAAACAAGAGAAAGTAAAACAAAAATCCGGTGTATGGACATAAATAATATTCACCTGATTTGTTTAAAGTTGTTGTTTTGTAAATCAAGTGTTGGAATAATCATACTCTGTAATCGAATAATGCACCATTGTTTCCTTATAAATTCGACAGCCTCCTTTCCTGTTTTGCGCCTTTTGCAAGATCGAAATGTAAAAGCAGTATAATATTAATCTGAGTGTCTGAAACATTCGTAGGTCTATATGTTTATATTTCACATTTAAATTGACTATGATTAAAAGAGGCGAATCAAGGATTTGAACGAAAAAGGATTGTCGCTACTCATTACAATAACTGAGGGAATGTATTGAATCATGAACATTTTCATTGATTGTTTGTAATTACTAATTCGAATTTTTAAATTTAAGTTTATGTAACACTTATGGTTTTATTTATTTACCTCCATAGAGGAAATGCTATTCAACGCCCGTATACACATACACAATTGAAAATAATAAAATGTGCCACATAAAATAATCTGTATGAAAAGCAATATAATAAATTTAATTACTTAATAAACAACTGAGCATTTTAGCACACACAAGCATGTAAATAAATTATGTATTTATTTTCAAGTGATACGATATAACAAGGATTTATATTTAAATTGTTTACGAACAGATGACAATAGTAAATAGTCGTTCACTTAAAACGTTCTTACACAAATTCATTTCCGTCTTTGTCAAAGTAAATTTTCAGACGTTACTATTGAAATATTGTCTTGGTCCTTTCAGAATCCAGAAAGTAATGAAAGGAAACAATTGAGAGAAAAAATTGTAATTATAATAATACAAATTTTAAATACAGTTAAGTCTTGTTAGCACATAATCGTCATCTCATTATAGAAATATATAAAATTCCCGAAACGTGTAATAAGAACAGTTTATAATTAAAAATTTACATTTAAGTTTTAGGCATTCTGTACTTAGCCGTTATGTATTTTAAATAATTAAATGTAATCATGCATGAAAGTCTAATGACGCTAGAAAGATTTGCCCCATCTGCAGATTAAAATGTTTCTGACATAATATTCTTGATTGCGTTTGTGACAGCTAGTTTATATAAATCATAATTAATGATCAAATATATATATATATATATTTATAACTTGTGACTTCGTTAACAAAATATGTATCGAATTTATGACATGTGATTATCAGTTCTATATTATTACATTGTGCTCATATATCATTCTATAATTTGTATTGCTGTGAAAATTTAGAATCTATTTGTCATTGCAATGCGTTTGATTGACTTGATGCACACCTCTTGTGAAAGTGTTACTAATACTACGATCTATCATCCTATTTTGGATCTCCTGCGGAAATAAACCTCGAACCGCAGATCATTAGACGTGTCCGCCAAAACCCAATAATAAATATTTGTAATTCCTGGAAAATCTTCAGACACATGTGACAGATGTTTCTATTATATTTGAAATAATGTAAATCATGTATTTTGACTATAATTTAATTATTCATTCTTCTTTCTAAATTCACCAGTCATTCAAGTATCAATAAATCTCATTTCCATCTGATAAAAATATGATTATTGGGCACACGATATTTTATTAATTTCATTTCTTCAATACTGTTATTTAATTTCTACGATTCAGACACACTACAAATATTATTGTGGATTAAAATTTTGTCGACAATCTAATTAGTTTAAAAAATGTGTTCACCCTTCATTTCAACAGAAATTTATCATTCTTCTCCTGCCAATAGTTTTTAAATTAGTATGTATATGATATATTATACTGCCATTAAAGAGATCTCGGTGATCGTTATGGATTTAACTTAGTAACGACTTATTTTTTTACTTAAGAAATTTACCTAACGGACGGTTCTGTAATGACTAAAGTAATAATAAAATTAATAAATTTACCAAGTTTAACGTCTGTGTAAATAGATTTGATGAAAAACGGGCAAATAACATAAAATTACAAATATTTAGTTTCTTAATTCATTAAATTACACATGTTTCGGTCCTTATGTGAGTCCTCTAATAGAAAATATAACAGAGTAATGGTAAATACAGAGATAAATATACTATAAAAATTTTATAATAGGAATAATTTATAATTATAAATCAGCGATACATTGATTATAAAGGAAGAATTGGCAAAATTACTTAAAAACTAACGATTTATAAAGTATGGAGTTGTAAATAGCACTTAATAAATCAGAATATTATTTAGAATTAGCGCTGTTAGGATTATTTTTAATATGTAATATACTGAAATTGGTCTTCAATGATACTTATGACTCATTCATAAAATAAATTACATTTGTATTTTCATTACAATTATTTTGATAATTTTATATATTATTTTTTATATATCACCTTTAAAATATTCAAAGCGTTCGTTTCTAAGGAGTATTCATAATTGATATAGGAAGACATGGAATTTTCATTATACTGATATTCAGTAATTTACAACTTTTTCGTTTAGTATTGTACAGTAGTTGATTTAAAAATTGAACCCCCTTTTCTGAATTCAAAAAATAATACATAACTTAAATTCGGTCTCTATTCTCGAGACTCGAATACTGACTGTTATTTCGCAATGAAGAATATAGGTGTAACGAGTAAGACCCAAACAATATAGGCACATAGCCACCGCGAAATATAAAGTAAGTGTCGAAAAGTTGAGTTTACTATCATAATTTTATTACTCAAACTTCTAAATTACGAACAATTACCCATTTTGAAAGACTCTAGCAAATAATGCATTACTAATTATAATTATTTTTATGAATAAATGAATATTTGATCATTTTAGCTCAATTTAATATTTCTCTTAACCAGTAATAATAATCTTAACAAGTAAAAGAGAGTTTCAAGTCAGTTGCAGACCGGAACTAAATATTATATAGGACGGAGTGCTTATCTTATGTTTATAATCGAGAAATTCTAACTATAACATAAAACTTAATTTAATTAGTTAAAAATTTACATATTTAATTACACATAGTTAATTTCTTAAAATATTTAATTAAATAATAGAAATATATTAATTTTTTTTACAAATGTGGTTAATAATATCTCTTCAGATAACTTTAGTTACAATTGAAGCCTATTTGGTTCCCTTGTATCCAAATTATTTCTGTTAAAGACAGTTCGTGAATGTTTCAACAGATATAACTTTTAAAGGCAGTAACCATTTTTCCTCACTAGCAAAAATAAAGTGAATACAACGAAATATCTGTAGATTGTTGCATACGTCGACGAGTGTACATATCTATTGATGTATTCTCATTTTATTCTAGTATTTAATGGCCTTTCTGAAATTATTATTGTCATATTTAATCATTACACAGGATGTAATATTACCAATTGAATAATTTTTAATCAATGAATTCAACGTATTTCTTCAATAATGCCACATAAAATTTAATTCAATCATTTTAATTCGTGCAGAAGGAATACCCAGAAGGCTTTCCTAATTGCACAGTCATATTTAAAGTTATTCTTGTTTTTGAAAACGAAAAAACGAAACCCTTTATTATATATCTCGGAAAAGCTCTGAGGCTTGCGGTGGTTGTCATTCACAAAGTTTTCTCATTACTTTCTTGTCCCCTTGCTCTTTATTCCAAATAAAGAGCATACGACGATTCTCAGAGGGAAACGGATAAATGTTTTAACAGAATATATAAAATGGTTAACAATTCTAGAATACATAAATCGTAGATTCATTTAATTTGGAAATTTTTAACTTTGACAAATCTTTCAAAATTGTTGGAGTGGAACATTAGTTATTCGCTATTCATTTTAAAATAATTAATATTAATATTCCAAACCAATAAACCCAATTTAAAAGTGTGTTTATCAATTTATAATATTAATAATATGATACATACAGGCTTTATCGTTTTTTTAAACAAGTAATTTGTCAATCTGTTCTCTCCACATTTTCACCGGGACACATTGCGGTTTTAGATACACATAAACTGTCGGTATGAAATGCCTGTAGCAAATCAAATGTTTAAATTATGACAAAATAACGTTATTGTAGTTGCAATTCATCACTATTTATCCATAGCTTCATGATATTTAATCGTGTACCATATTTTCTGTTAGGATTTGAACATTTCACAATAATGACAGAATTAAATTTATATTAAAATATACGGATACAATTACAATTTATCCAAAAATATACACAATCATGCATTAATGTGTAACAAATAATAATTTTGCATTATAATAGTGAATCATAGTAAAAAAACTTAAATGGATAAACAATAACAAAAATATCTGAATCAAACATGGATCAAATAAAATTTAAATTCATTATCGTTAATCATACTCAACTACTAAATAAATTCAGTGTGAATTAAAAAAATTGGAATGTTAAACTCCTCAAAGATATACGTAATAAACATATTTAAATATTTAGATAAGAGATTCATATTCCAACACATATTTTAAGCACCGTTTATATAAAATAGCATTTGGAGAAAACAAGATACAATTTCTAATTAACCTTTTTATTGGCCTTTTTTAATAATTTTAGTATTAAAAAAGATAATTTCAGTTAATTTTATGTTTGTGGAATGGATCAAACACAAAATATTTATTTCCTTAAGTGTTTTGTTGCTGACACTTAATCAAAGCCGTTTCATTTTGTGCCAAATAAGCCACTTTTATGACTTGAACGTAAATGAAGACTTAATAATAAATAATGTCTTGCATTCGGCACATTATCTCCAAGTATTTTTCAAGTAATTCCTATCGTAATTTACATGCTCAAATACTGCCAGATCTTTAATCATAATAATGACTTGGTCTATTTTTAGAGCCTTAAACAATGACAATAAATTTGACTTGTTTATTTATGTTTTAACATTGATAAAGCTCAAAATTATAGTCGAATTGTATAATGTAATGTAAAAACAATTTCCCAAATACCCTTTTGCGTTTTACTCGTTAAGTATAATTTTACTGTCACGTAGAATTTAAATAAAATTTATTATTTAAAAATAACAGAAATATAATTTAGTTGCCAATAAACAGATAACGTTTTACAACATAAATTTTCCTTTTAATGGGCCATTTAATTTTTTGTTAATTCTAAATCAGCACACGGTATAATTTCTAATAATTGATTATAATTAATTAATGCTGTAAGAAGCTTATCGCTTGCTTAAAATATTATTCGTCTAAAATAATGAGCTATATTTTTCTAAAATTAACTCAAAACAAGAAACTGAAGAACAAACATATATCAAACACAGAGAAGTCAGAGCAGTTTGAATTGTCAAAGTGATAATTTCTATTAAAGTAAATAGAATTTACTACTTCTTTACAGAATAAATGTTATTATTGGTTGATTCAGTCAGCCATTGAATCCATACTCATATGATAATAAATCTGATTATTCATCCACAGTGAGCGTCAGCTTGCTTTCCTGATATACGAATTTTGTGAGATATACGTTTAAAACAACGGATAAAGCTTTAAATATATTAGTTTCTGCTACAGAAGGAGGTCCAACGAGAGCTCAGCCCTGAAACCGTTAGCGTATGCCCTTTGCCGATATTCAAGGCACGTCGAGATTTCTCCTTTGTTCCAGCATGCACGCACGTTCGGTGGAGGGATTTCCTCCATTCCCGCCACGCCGCAAAACTGATTTCCGGCTGTCTCACTGGCCTTCTGCATCATTACAGCTGTCATTAGGCAACTGATTCACCAAAGGTAGGTCTCGTAATAAGGTTCGTTACATTGTTCAAAGAGAAAAATTAGGACAGTAACTAATTACTGAAATTATTTATATGAAGAATAATACTGCCCATCAAAGATACTTACAAGGAGAATTTTTTTTTGTAAACATCAATTTAGTCAGAGGACATTTTATAAGTAATATCAGGTTATATACTGTGCACCAGTAATCATCTATAATAATCTTTAAAAATTATTTAGCTAATTACATCAAGGTATATTAAACTGCATTGTTTAGTAGTCATCCATTCATTTAACATGATTAAATATTGACTGATAATTTAATTTGTAGTTTTTAGTAATTAAGCTCAACAACAGTTGCCAGACTTGGGTACATAGTTTCTGGATATTTCTGAGAATACGGCCTGATGTTGATTAACACCTACGGAGATTCTTGACAGAGAATCACTGGGGCTAACGAATTGAATTCACATTATTTACAATTGATACAAAAAAAATTGCATTGTCACCATTAGAGGTGAGAATAACTTAAATTAGCTGTTTGCTAAAATATTATTGTTTAATCCTGATAATTAATTCATAAAAAGGTGATCAGAGATTTTCAACCAAAGACGGCTTGGTTGAAACTGAATTCTTATTTACAAAAATTGTAACATGAATATCTCCTCCGAATTGTTGCCACATAAAATTTGATAACAGTCTCAGGTAGAATACTGAGGTAGCAGTTACTATATGAGACGAGCGATCTGGTCCAGTAATTTGCACGAGGCGAATTATTACATCCTGTTCGCTGCGACGGAGCCTGAACCGGGAGACAGGATGGAAAGCACTTCACATTGCTGTTTATATTTAGTCCTCGGGCGAAGAAATAGCATACGTCATAATATAAGATTACAAAAAAATTATAAATTATTACAATTACAAAGTTTTATAAACAAACATTGTACGTAACAATATATATATATATATATATATACGTATATATATGATTTAAAACTACGTTAAAGATATTACTATAACAGAAATTAGTAATTAAAGAAATGATATGTATATTATTCTTCAATTTTACATTGATTCCCGTCCTACTACAAAATTATAATCGTAAAATAATAGCGTAACTTGATAGGAGACCAGCAAACTATTTTCTTAAAGATGATTTAATCTGCCCTTCCCATATACGAAGTCCTTCTGCAAATAATATGCTCCATTAATTAACAAAGATTTACAACTCTTTATAGGTAAATTTTGAATAGTTAATGTTTTTATTTCGTCCGGAAGACGATTTTATTCGATACGGAGTTAACAGCGATTTCTAATATTCTATAAGTGATTTGCTCCGTTTAGGGCATATAAATAGAAGTTTCTCCAGACAAATTTTAAAATTTCTAGAATATACTTACAAGGCAATGTTAAAATCTCAAAATTTCGAAACAAACGTTTGCAAATGGTATTCTAATTCACACCATGTATGGTTCGTACGGCCCTCATTTGAAGTTTAAAAATTTGAAACGCGTGATGAATATATATATATATATATATATATATATATATATATATATTACTTTCCATTGCTAACACTCTTAATGTGAAGCAAATTTATCTAAGTTTGCCCGAGAGTTTATTTATGTGGTGATTCCATATCAATTTATTGTCAATCAACAGACCAAGAAAAGGTTCAAATGAACTCCAAATTAGAAGTTAAACTGTTTGTGTTTTAAGTGAACTTAACGATTTTAGTTTACCGTGGCAGCTTACTTCACATCGAGATACAACGTCACAGAGGAGCAATTCCCGTTCCAAGTTCGCGCCAAATTTAATATGTCGGAGCTGCGGGGATCTATTCAATAATTTTGAGGACAATTCATCAAAATCTGTATGGTACAAAATTCACAATCATAATTTAGGAATTTTGATGGGCGTCGATAATGTGTGTCATTTCAAAATTTTGTAAGAAAGGTGTCCAAAAGAAAGAAACTGAGCGGGATCCATAGTGACGCATCAGTTTTTTTATAAAAAAAATACTGTGTATTCAGAATTATGAGTTTTTGAAACAACGTGAGAATAGCTCAAAATAAGGTATTTACTTATGGATTACTATTGTCAGAAACAGGAATCAGCAATTAAAAGATCGCGTGTGATAAGAAAAGTGTAACCGGTACACTCTCTTTATCACTTAGTTGTTCGTCTGGACGATTTGACTTCCTCACTTTCCCTCATTTAATATTATTCGTGTGGTTTATCTTTTTTGTTTTCTGTACGCATTTAACATGTTTATTTTCATTCTCTCTCGCAAGTCTCCGCAGTTTTGCCTCATTCTTACTGACATTTCTTTGTGCTTCTTATTAAAAACTTAGGAGGGAGCTCTGGCGGGGGCTACCTTTGGGGATGTTCCCACATCTCTCTGTTTTTTGTTTTTTTTGAACTAAGGTTCCCACATGCCGAGGCACCTCGGTCTGTTTTGAGAGGTGTATGTTCCGGGGTCGCAGACCTTGGGCATACGGCAAGAGTTGTCCGCTATTCCTATTGGAATAGTCGGCCAGCTGCCTCCTAAACTGATCGAGGCACGGAGAAGGGAATGCTGCGTCCCCACAGCAAACTCCTCTCCCGCTATCGGAAGGGCGTGGGACAAGTACCCAATGCCCGACCTACCCGATGCAGGTTTTTCTAAGGTTTTCCCTGCATTCCTTTAGGCGAATGCCGGGTAGGATCCTTAAAATATAGCCCGGGGGCCCTAGTTAACCCTTGGCTACCTTCCTCTACCCTTCCACATCCCCCCTTTCAAATCCCTTCCTATGCTATTAAAGGGGAGTTGCCCAAAGTGGATTACCCTCATGTAGCCTGTTGCCCTTAAAAAAAATGCTTCTTATTAACTCATACAATGGAGTACTACACCAATACCTATAACAGCACTTCACCATAGTCAACAAATTTCGAAACTATATTACTATCTGGCAATTATATTTTACTCAATTAATGTAGAGGTATCTACAGCAATTGTAGTGTTTCTTGATTGATAATATAAGATAATGGAATATTTGTTGTCGATTGTAATCGAGGTTATAAAACCATAAAAAGGTCTCACGAGCAAATGCTTCGATATATTGATTAGTAATATGCCATCGTCATCTGCTGAACAATAAAAACATGGTTACATAAATCGAACAATTATCTCGGCCCATTTGTATTAACATTAACTGTGTAACAGAAACCGACCACCCTCATTCCTTTTTTGTCAGTCTGAATGTGTCATGAATCCAGGTTCACTATGTTTTCACTTACAGTGTATATACAACTCCATAAATGTTATAATTTACTGTATCGGTGCGAGATTAGATTATTACTACTGTTGTATAACTAGTATGATCATTAAATGAATTTTTACAATTTTATCTGGTTTTAGAAGAACAAAAATTTATTTATTACTTTTTAAGATAACTATTTTCTGTTTAATATCTTATAAGTTTTGTCATTCGTCGTTTGGTGGTATCTTTTGTCTGTTTAACCATTTTTTCTCTTTTTACGACTAGGTTTTGGTAATACTGACAGTAAGTGTAGAATTTTAATACATATAATATGTAATTCCTTTTTGTAAATAATCTCGAAATTTGTGATATCGAGATAGTTGAGTAGTTCATTAGTATCAAGTTCATGGGGGAACTTAATTTTTCTGTGTTTAGACTGAAGATAATTTAACAAAACCGGTTTATCTTAGTTAGTTATCAAAAATAGAACGTCTATATATTTATTTAATATTATATATTATTATTTTATTAATATTATTATCTTTTTAATAATTTGTGTAGCCTATTTACCAAAATATTTTTTTTGTAATTGATATGTCATTTTTTTGTATATAATTTTATCCCATTTGGCTTTGATCAGAGTTTAATACTCTTCCATTTGAGGTTAATTAATGCGATAACTAGTTTTATGGGCGTGTTAATGAATAGAGAGCTATTGACGTCGATCATTAATTCAGAAAATAAATATTACCCAAATTAGTAATTTTATTTTTAGATACAATTAACTTTTAATGTCATCATTGTTTAAGGTAAATTCAGAAAATTATAAATGAGACTATTTGTACAGACTATCATTAGCGTTGAACATTATGAAAGAGGGAGAAGAAATACATCGGAATCTGGTGTTGGAGATGAAACAAAAAAATAAAATTGACAGAAATGTTGAAAATAAAGAGGTTATAAAGAAATAAAATGAGAATAAACCCATCTTGACTACAGGTTTCGAGAGGTCACTTGCTAAGGACATATTGTTCACTGCACGACATTCTGGAAGGTGTAAGAAAAAGTCTGCAAGCTGCTAGACGACTTGAAGGGAGAAAGATGAAGATGATATATTATGCAGAAAGTAGCTAAGAAAGCGAAATTTTGAGATGGAAATGTATTTGGGAACTATTGAAACTGTTTTGAGTTTATAGGTTTAATTAAGGACAATTATGAATGTTTTTATAATTTTCTTATTTTTCTTTTGCATCTTGTATAAATATTTTAAATATAAAATATTCATGTTTCTTGTTTTTTTCTGAATGGATATAGTCTATGAATTATTTATTAATGTAATTTCTAAACGCATTTTTATGTTCATCCAATCTGTTGATAACAAATAAAAATATTTTCTATATCAGCTACAAGCTTTTTTATCTGTCGATTTTGTATAGAATAAAATTGAATGTAATATCCTAAACTCAAAATTATTGTTGTAATAGGTCGTTGTAGTGGGGTTAGTCTATTTATTAATCAATTTAATATGTATAAATTAGTATATTTATCGACAATGTTAATATTGTGGCTGGTATGATTGTTCAATCAAAATTATCGTCTGTAAGACTATAAGCCAAGAAATTAACAACCCGTATAACATATATAAAACAAAAATTAATTTTTAATAATAAAATTTGAAAAAAATTGTATTCGTTTCGATATAATGTTGTGATCCCTGTCAAATATTTAATAAGTCATAATAAATACACAACCTTTTATTAAAAATTGATAAGATCGAACGTTCTTTGTTAACTAAAATTATGGAACATAAAACCAATTAAAAATTACAACCTTATAAACATTCACAAATTACAAAACACTGTTAGAACTTCATCATTATTTCAAATTTGATACTACTATTACTTTAGATAAGGAAAATATTTTTGATAAAAGGTTAATATCAGAAATGTTACATATTAACACCAACACATTTATTATATGCTAAACAGGACACTTCTCATTTAAATTGTATTAAAGTTGGCTTCTTAAATAATCTTTATTAATTTATTTCCTGTATTCATATTCTTTGTAAAGTGTTGTAACTTTGGCTAATATCTCTTCAGTCTGGCAATAGTATTGACAAGTTGATCGAAACGTCTATAATTTCTTTCAATTTTTATTGTTTTATGTCGTTAACTTCTTATGATGTTATTATTCTTTTCATTTTTTACGCCAGATTTATATATGTAACGTGTGCATTCTTTACTGTTTGTGGAAATTATTGCGTCTTTATTAACTAAATAGTAGTATGTAAACACTCAAAATCTGTATCCTTATAATTCCTTCTGCATTTAAATTATATTAACATGATTTTCTAGAATACTTAAATAAAGAAAGATTAATTTTATTTTTATAAATAATTTTGGTTTTCCTGTCTTATGACTTTGTATTAATTTCGTAGAGGTCTTGTTGTGTTTCGTCAGTTTAATTATGTTTGTAAATGGTTACATTTTCAGTGATAATTTTAAGGTAATTTCAGTAATAACTTCACAATTATGTTGTCCTTTACTAACACCAAGTCTTCATATTTCCCATTGTTGTCAGATTTCAACTTTTTCTTATTGAATTATTTGATGAACGTAAAAATCTTTTGATTGATAATAAAATTTTGAGTCGAGATCATCCTTGCTCAAGGTAATCTCACTTCCGTCGACGTCAGCGTTGAGGTGTATTAGTTTTTATTGATAAGTCTCTTCTCGTTTTATTGATACGTCCCTTCTAGTTGTCTCTGGTGGCCTGATAGGCTTAATGATCTCTTTGGGACCATGTGACGCACCCTCCTCACCAGACATAAATCCCTGTCGTCGTATCTTTATTTAGTGCCACCCTCTGTAGCACTAGGCTAATATCATTTTTGTAACATCCATACACTCGGTCCTAGGGGTTTGCTTCATCCCATCTGAAAGTAAGAAGTGTTGGACCCGAGGGAGTAATCGTCCAGCAGCCGAGTACTGGGAACCTGGGTATGAAATATTTGAGTTCATTGTAAGTAAGGCTGCGCCATTCGCCAAACCCCTCCCCCAATCATAAAGAAACAGAAGTTTCGAGTAGGGAGAGAGCAGTAAATGATATAGTCACGAGGGTGGACTACAGATTATTGTTCTTGATTAGAGCTTCCATTTTCCCTCCTTTTTCATTTTTTCTTATACTCATCTTAATCAAATCTGCTAACAATTTAGATTTTTTTTATAGCGAATGACAGTTCTAATAATAAAAATAAACAAATTTGAAAGGATCGAGAATGTAATAAATATCAAAATAAGCGTATTTAAATAGACCAAAATACGAATCTTTTAAACATAAATTTGTAATATTACAAAATAATATCTGAATTAATTCTAATGAAACATAAATATAAATTAAGTAAGATTATTTATGACTGCTCTGCGCTTTAAATCAATATTTCTGAATAATAATTTATACGAAATACACTACTGATTTAATGTAAATAATGGAGATGAGATAAAAACCGGTCCTACGAAATCAAAACCTTTTTGACGCAAAGAATTCATACCACATTTATTAAATTAAAAGCCATATTTTAACACAACAATGAAGGCAATAGTAGTAAAATATGGAAACGATATAAAAATTAATGTATTATTTTGGGAAGCGTTGCTTAAATGTCCTCGATGTAGCCAACTACATAACTGGTTAGTATAGTTAGTGTTTGCGTAGTAATAGATTTACAAGACACAAATTTTACATTTTATGTGATAAGTTAAACGATTTTCATCAAGATAATATGCATTACTACTCTATTTCGCTTGAATTTTTAAATTAGTCTGCCTGTAAAAGTGTTGAATATTATATTGCAATATTAAATTTGAACTATTCAAATTAATGTTAATAGAATATTCACTTTCATCAAAATGTTTTAAAATTTTAATAGGATACGGGTATTAATATTTGATGGCAGGTTTGAACAAGATAAAATAGAAAATTAGTTAATACATGATTTAAACAATTTAATTAATAATAAGGTATCAATTTTATAAATAAATGAAAACCTCAAAGCGCTTTCCTGGCCTCAAAATAAGTATGGAATGAAATATACTTTTCTTTATTAAAATATTTTGAATCTATCACAATAAAACATGAAAATTAAAAAATTAAATCTATAAAATTATTTAAACTTTTTAAATATTCACCAATATAAAATTACACAATAAGAAATTTGACGGCACAAGAAAATATTCTGTATTTACCATGTACCTTATTCTTAATTACTACTATAAATACCACATTCAAGTTCGTGATAAATCCTTTGATTTGAACACATGTTACACCACACAAACCAAATATTTTCGGTAACTTGTACTTTAAAAAGTGCCTTTAAGACAATAAAATTGCACATATTTTCATCCACTTACACGTACTTCAACAAGCACCTCCAATTAAATCTGTTACGAGTCCCAGACACATGGTTATTCAGACAATAGACCTCAAGATGTTTCGCCCGTCGACACCAGTAAATGTTACAGTAATTAGTATTATTTCCAGAGTCCAAGATGTTTTGAGCGTACACAACAGTCAAGATTTCAGTGATCACAATTATTAAAAAAACACAAGATGTTTCGCCCGTAAACACCAGTTATTATAAAATCTTATAATTTCAGTAACTAATAGTAATAACTGACTATCTATTAACTGCCTTCTCCCAACTTCATCGCCGAAATCTTACATTTTTAACTAAATTCTACCCTGGTCACCTAACTCTTTCTTCCGAAATTTCACATTCTCAAAGGCCCAACTCTCCTGCCGAACTGTTACATCCTCCTTGCCCTAAATCTACTGGTCAACTAACTTTTACTGACAAAATGTTATCCCCTCCTTTAGGTCGCAGCGATAAGACATAAATATTCTCTTTCTCACGGTCAACTGGCATTATTATTTGACTGATAGACGCCTAAAATATTGGCCTAAAGACTCTTTAAATTAACATTATATGTCTGGGAACTTATAAATCCAATGTTTCTCAGAACACACGCCAGATGTTCAAGTGTCTTTCAAACCGCATGAACTTTATCTTACGAAGAAAAAAAAATTATGGTTACATAATTTTGAAAAATAATACTATTACCAACATAGGTGTATATTACTATATCCAATTCTCTATCCGTTGTATACAATTGGTCACAGACACCTAAAATTCACTAAATCACATTATTCACGGTTTAATATTAGTACTTAATTGAAAAATAGATATTGTAAGTAAATAACTGATCATATATACAATTATTTAAATTAAGAACAGAAGAAATGCTTTCAAACAAAGCCCAGTTCCAGTAATTTATCAGGTTCAGTAATTTACAATTATCTTAATTCTGCTAAAAGAAGAGTATAATGGGCAAAAATAAACTGTGAGTTTTCTCTTCTTTCTTATATAAGTGCATTAATTATTAATAAATGAATAATAATTATGACACTTCGTACGTTTGAAGCGAAGCGCTTTTTATATTAAATGAGAACCGTTTATTATTTTGACTTATACAAACTAGACAGACATCTCTATGTAATTTTTCTTGATATTATGTACTAATATAGCGTAAGTTAACGTTATTATATGTGTGTAGTTTGTCGGACGAATAATTTGTCTATTTTGTTTGAGGACTGAAGTAAATTAATCTACTCTTATTCCAGCAAAGGATTTCATTAGTGTCGTTAATGTAGTTTAGAGACGCTTATGGTATTATAGAAATTACACGGTGTCTAGAACGTTTAATTGTAAAATGTATATAAAATGGAATTTTAGTTTATGATAGATAATTTGTTGAATTGAAGAAATCAATGCTTCTGGAAATATAGACAGTAATATTAATGACGGCAAACGATCCCGGCGTAAATTTTTCGCGGATTCCCGAAGACAGCGGTGGAGAATGACCGCAGAAACGTCAACGTCAAGTTTAAATAGAAATCTGAACCTGGTGCTCAACCGCGAAAAATTTAATTACGCAATAATATGTTAGTTAAATAAAGTAGAAGGCCGACGTTTCAGGATAGTTTCTTCGACGTGAGTACTCTAGAGAACATAGTTGAGGATGCCTAAAATACACGTTGACCGCTTGTCTCGAGGCACTAAACGGCAGATAAGAAAATAAATCTCGACTACATCAGGACGCCTCATGAAAAAAATGTTTAAATGGTCAGACTGTGGTAAAGTGAAATGTTTGCAAACTTCGGTCAACCTGCGTTTTTTAAAAATGTATGTGAGATATTGTCTGTAGGTAAACTACTGGAACCATTTATTAATATTTATTTATTGTAATTTATTCATAAGTGACTTTGTTTATCCGTCCATTTGTGTCATCAGTGAAACAAGTTCTTGATGAAAAGATGAAAATAAAATATTTTATTTTCATAGGTAGATTAGTTGCAGTTTCTCTTAAATTAAGAATGAATGAATCATTTATGTTAGTACAATGTGTAAACGTTTCAGATGATCTTTCACTGACCGATGTGTAACAAGTAACAGAATTCGTGGTTGCAGGATGCTTATTCACAGGACGTATATGTTCGGATTCTTGGTAAGAGAGAGCTTCGCTGTCCAATTATAACCTATTACTAGCAACGATCCCTCATAATGGCCACGTGCTCACACGCCGGAGATACTAAGAGAAAGCAAATATACGCTGGTGAGTCAACGGCAACCGGTAACGACCTCCATATTGTGTTGCATCACGGACTGAAAGGGGAGGGAGGGGGCGATATTGCCTTGGCGGCAGCAGCAGTAGCTCGGCTTTATAGAAAAATAATCTCTTTCCCTAGGGAGGAATCCAATTACATCCCTGAGGCAACGCATTTCTCAAGGAAAAGTAATCTTCTGTTAATATACAGAAATCCGTAATTGAGGATATAGATCAAAATACCTATTACTGGCCGAAAGGAAATGAGATCTCCGACCCACAATAATGCGTTTCCATGGAAATATAAGAACGGCCAGAATTTCAGAGAAGATACATGTTTGTGGAGCGGGTAATGGAATTTATATTAGTACATACAGCGCGGGACAGATCTAATAAGATAGATGTCGTTTTGTTTTGGTGCAGCTTCGTTCTTCTTTTCCTCAGATCCACTGGTAATGATGAATGATCAGAGCGAATTATTCTCTTTTGTGCGGCTTGGATAAATTTCCTTAGTAAGGTATATTCGCGAGCGGAAAAAATACTGAGGTTAAATTGATAACATAAATCGTTTTCTCTTGCTTTAGAACCTGCATTCTTTACTGGTACTTAATGTAAACTAGATTATATATTAATAGAATATTCCACAAATTTTCCTCAGAATCAAGCTTTTATTTGCTTCCTTGAAAGACTCTCAAGGATACCAGCAAGAAATATATAAATAGAAAAGTAAAATTTCGATTGTCTGATTTTTAATGATACTAGAATCCTTTTTATAAGTTCTGGAGTAGACGTTCAATCATCACTTCGCATTTTGCAATTTGTCACCACAATATCCGTGTAATCATAATTATTTAAAATTTTAGCATTATTCTACATACTATATATTCATCTCGTTCCCAAGGTCATATTAATCCCGAGAAGCTGTATTGCAATTTCTGTCGTATCAAGTTTCGTGAAACAGCAACATCAGTTTAGCTTCTGTTAAGGAGTTTCAAACTGCAAGACATGCATAATTAATTCTGTACTCTGTCAGTGTGTAGATTTAGACCGGTTTTACTCTCGGTTTTCCTTAGTTTTGGGAAATTGGTAATAACGCAACCCTAGCTTTTTATGTGAACTTAAACTTAATATTTGTCCGAATAATTTTCGAAAATCCTGGAAAATTTAAATGACGATGGTATGATTTATAATTAAACCAAATTATTCCCTATTACGAGCACCGTAACCCCACGAAAATATGAATATAAAGGTAAACGAAACATTTTATATGCATAATGATCAGTAAATCATACACACTATCATGGTTTGTTCTAATCAAAATCGTCGGATATTTCCTGCTTTCCTTACATCATTCAAGGATGTTTCTATATTCTCAATAATCATATTCCCTTCTTTATTTGAGAGGATTCCTATTTCCAATGCATAATTAATTAGAGACAAATTCCAGGATGTTTCCACAAAATAAATTCTTATTTAGGGATTTTTATAAATCCTTTGTTTTATATTTTCATACTTATATCTTTAATTAATCGTCATTTAGTATCGCTTATATTTTTTATTGCTAAGATTCTAGCATTCGGGGTTTTACCATTGATTTCCATTTACGAGGGTGAAACAAATATAAACAAGACTTATTTTTTTAAATATTTATTTTGATTTTAAACGCACAAACAATCATAGTTTATTTTTCTACATAATCTCCTGATTTATAAACACATTTTTCCCAGCGTATAGGTAATTTTTTAATTCCTTCCACGTAAAAAGAGTCAGGTCGTGTTTGTAGCCAATTGCGCACATATGCTTCAACCTCATTATCGCTGTGGAATTTTTGCCCTCCCAAAGCTTTCTTGAGAGGACCAAAGACATGGAAGTCGCAGGGAGATAGGTCTGGACTGTATGGAGGGTGTTCCAGTGTCTCCCAACCCAGTTGCTCCAATTTTTGTACGGTCAGGGCTGCTGTATGGGGGCGAGCATTGTCATGGAGGAGAATCACTTTTCTCATCGGAAGGTCTCGTCTTTTGCGGCGATATGCAAGTGTGACCTCAGTCAAAATTTGGCTGTAGTATGCCGCATTAATTGTTCTGCGCTCATGCAAAAAATCAAGGTGCAGCAGGCCACGCTGGTCAGAAAAAACGGTAGCCAAAACCTTGCCAGCCGATAATCGTGACTTGACTTTCACTGGTCCGGTTTCTCCTTTCTTCCTTCACTCCATACTCGCTTGTTTCGACTCAGGGGTGTAGTGATGCACCCACGTTTCATCACAGGTGACAATGTGAGAAAGAAATGGGTCTCCTTCTTTCCGAAATCGTGCACTTGAAAACGATTCAGTTTCTGGTCAACTGTGAGAAGGCGAGGAACCCACCTGGCACACACCTTGCGATACCCTAGCTCCTCTGAGAGTATAGAGTAAGTGCTCCCATAACTTATTCCAACCTCAATTGCAATATCCAAAGTTGTTAAACGCCTATCACCTTCAACAAGATGACGAACACTGTTGATGTTGCCCGCTGTAATGCTGGTGCGGGGTCTGCGGTCATGGCTCTCATTTTCAACACGTTCACGGCCCTCCACGAACTGTTTATGCCAAGCTCGCGACAGCGTCTCTTCCCCGAACTGTGCAGTCAATCTTCTCAAGATTTCGGCCGGTTTTACACCTTCTGCAGCTAAAAACTTGATAACAATACGTTGCGCAATAGAGGGAG
The DNA here is from genome assembly GCA_037074705.1 of Zhengitettix transpicula. Taxonomy (NCBI): domain Eukaryota; kingdom Metazoa; phylum Arthropoda; class Insecta; order Orthoptera; family Tetrigidae; genus Zhengitettix; species Zhengitettix transpicula. The sequence continues at coordinate 90,831,991 of CM073590.1, forward strand.
GTACCTCCTGCTCGGACATCGTAACGATGGACACTGAGCGAGTCTATGATGATGAGTCACGTGCTTCCCCCACTCCTGACAAACCAACCTAACAGCCAATAACAGCGGAAAGTTCTTCCATCACTATTGCGCGCGCAGGTCCAAAAGTCTCATTTATATTTGATTCACCCTGTACTGCTGCCCGTCTTTCTCCGACGTCTGAGGTTTGATGTTCTTTCTCCCAACCACTAGGTGTGGAGTTTCTGTACTTCAATCAAACTTCGTACACGTATCACATCCATGAATAAATTCTGTGAATTTAATATAATTATAGCACCCCTGGTCGAGTTGAAACATGAGGTAATTGTTTATATTGGCGCCGAATAAATAGTTTTCGGAGGTTTCTCATACTCATAATGTCACTCTCGACGTTTTCAGTATGTAATTTAATATCATACGGAAATGGGGATTCAGTGATAAAAAAAATTGGGATAACGACTATGATTGGTGTTGAATCCGATGTTATGGTAGTGATGAATTTACTTATGACATTCCAGCAGGGTTAACTTAAACTTGAAACATCCATAGGGGTGTTATAATTATGTTTACTCCACAGGGTTTTTTCCTGGTTCTTAAGTGTTCCAAGTTGGGTTGAAATTGTTCGATGCTTTAATGGGTAACATAATTTAAAATAATAATAATGTATAATCTGATATCAAAAATTGTTATTGTTCTACAAGATTAATATTATATTTTATTTTGTAAAAATCGGAAAATAGGCACATCGGGAAAATAACTTGACGGAAAACGTCAATCGGGATACTGACCTGTCAGGAAACCGTCAATCGGGATATTGGTGTCAGGAAAACGTGCATCAGGAACGCGTTTGTCGGGCAAACATCAATCGGTTTAATGAACTGTCGGATAACGTCAATCAGGATATTGTTGTCGGAAAACGTGCATTGGGAAAGCGTCTGTAGGGCATACGACTAGATCCAAAAAGTAATAATCTTATTACTTAAAGTAATGTACCAATTTTAACGTAAATTTTATGATAAAATAGCTCATAATAGACATAGTTTATATTTATAAATATATAAATTTTATAAATATATAAAATGAAATATTTTTAATTGGCTGTTATTGGCTGTTTTATTATCAAATTAAAATAATATCTACGTCTATTTTGTAATCGCATAACTTCCAGATTTGAATGATTATTAAATAAATTTCATTCAGCGCAGACTGATTGTATTAATCATCCATTAGAAACGAAATCATTCATTAATTCCTTAAATCATTTCTCGTTTCTAAAATCCAATTACTTAAGTGTCCTTATGATGCCTAAAATTATATATTCATTGCACAGCCTCGTATAGATCGCGAACATATCATACAGACATGAGACAAAAGGATAGTTAAACTTTAAGGCTCAACTTAATGTCAACGATTCTCTTTATTATTACTATTTGGTTACAGAAACAATCCATAATATTAAATCAGACAGGGTTACTGAACTGTTTTCAATTATATTATCTTACAGAAATTTTCATCTCCCGTTTCAGTCACACCAACCACCGCCTTCATTTTCATTTTACCCATTTTATTTAAATGAATTAGATGAAGGAAATGACTTGTTACGATGTTTAGAAATTGTGAGTGGAATAAAATGTGTTCCTATTGTGATAGGTCTACTTAATGACACAGCCCTAATCAGCCCTATTGCACTGCAGTGTTTGAGAGTAGGAAATCGCGTGGCGCAGTCCTTCGTGCCTGGAGGGCGGCGCCGCCCGTGCGATCATGAGAGTCGCGAACCGCCGCATTGATTGTCTTTACTCGTTACTTATTTACACGGACCCGCCCCGTAATCGTAGTTTGGCTTAGGAGGACTCTACAGGCAATCCCCCACTCCATTCACCAGAGCGGAAAAATGTAACGGCCCTATCGTGCGAAATCAATTCTCTTGCAATCTATTTTTCAGCAAGAATTATTCACTTATTATGGTTCTGTCATAAACGTTGCACAAAGTATCAAAAATTTATATAATTTCCAATCAGATTTCTGTTTCTTGGATTGTATAAATTAACTCTTAGTATAAAAAACCATTGACTTTAATAAGCGGGAAAAATTAAATTATTTTTAAATCTTATTCGCAATAAGACGTCAATCATACGTAAATGTAGAGTGTTTCTAATAATTTACTTGAGTCCCTGGCGTTTCCCAGGCATTTACTTAAATAAACACAGTGAAGGAATTAATTCGGCACTAACCTTTTGGTAAAGATTTCATTTAACCACCATAAATAGTTTCAGTGTTTGAAACATTCACCCATTTATGTTCCCCTCCTCACCCCGTCGACGTATAACTTCAAATAAACTAGGGTGACGACTGACGGTACATTAAAAAATTCGGGAATTCTTCTGCTACATAAAATAAAAATGCCTAAAAATCACACAGAATTAAAAGTGAAATATATGTATAAAAATATTCCCGCTACCTTAAATGAGTAAAAAAATGAAAAATGTAACTACTCAGAGTCCAAAATATATCTGGTACATGAAGAAAATAAAAAATTCTCCCGGTAGCTTAAGAGGGTTGAAACTACCCCAGGCAAGTTTTAATCGACAACTTCCACCTCCACAACCAAGGAACAAAAATTTTCTTGTAGATAAAATTCTCGGGTCAATTGTTTGTTAAATAATAACGTTTCGACAGCAAGCCCCACCTCGTCATCAGGTTAACCCGATTGAGACCCGAGAATTTTATCTACAACAGATTCACCGGGAAAGCCGTCGTTCTCTAATAAAATTTCTTTAATCACCATGGATAATGCGAAAATAAACTCAACGACTCCTATAACTCAGTAATCGACAGAAATCTTGTTGTTGTTGTTTTTACATTTTTTTAATGTAAACCCCTTCCACCACCACCCGTATGGGCGCTATTTGAGTTGAAAATAGACACTTAAAAATTGTACACTATCAAAGTTAGTGACACCGAAAACGTTATATTCGACGCTAATAATGGCTATTTATGAATGTTTTTAAATGACACCCCTCACTCCTAAAGGAGGTAGGTGTATCTTAATTCTTCGGTATTTGTTTCTGGATCGTAAGTAACATGTAAATAAAGTTTGGTGAAAATTGCTCTACGCGTTTAAAATTGTACACGTAAATTTTTTCTGCCCCTTTCTCCCCCACTTTTAATGGTTAAAGTACAATGTAACGAGCGGGATGAATGTCAAAATTAAATTAAGTGACTTCCATAACGCCAGATTCGTCACCAGTCTCCGTTGTTTACTCAACGGCTTTTCACTTACTTTCTCCTCCACCCTCGTATCTAGGGGCTGAACTACAGCTTACCTAACATCGTAAATGTCAGAATTAAACTTATTTGACTTCTACAACCTTGGTTTTGACACCAATCTCGTTCGTTTCGCGTTAATTTTATGTAACGCTTCTCCATTAGCGTTGCTGTACGGGTTTTAAATTATGCGCTAAAAACATCTGGATACAAATTATTAATCACATGATCCCAAAAAGTAATTATTGGTCACTTATGTTGGTCGTTTTAGCATGTTTAAATATTTAATCTCCCTTCACGCGTTGGGAGTTTCCTAACGCTTCGAAAACCGACTCAAACCCTCGCTGGCGTGCGGACAACTCCTCATCAAAGTTTCACCGCAAACGGATGAATGATTTAGGAGCCCGTAGGAGTCACAAACACCAGACATAAATTTATTGATCATTTATAGATATATCAAAAGATCAGTCACAGAATACAGGAGTAAATGTTACCCGTTCAGAGTCCTATGAAGTGAACTGACTTGTAAAGATGAAAATCTTGCATTGAATGTCGAATAGTGTTGGTACTAAACCAATGAAAACAATGAAGCATCAAACATGTAAAGTTAAGCCCGTAACCCTTCTGAAAAATTCTTCGTAAATAAATCATGTCATTCTAACAGAAAGTTATTTTTTTAATATTGGATGGGAATGCCTTTAGAAAAGTGAATCCATTTACATTAAATATAAAAACATACAATAAAGTGTGCATTTAAATTAATTTACAACGATAATTTTGGACCTCATATTGAATGAATTGGCTGGAATCTTCTACTTCTACATATACACGCGGTTCGCATACAGGACGAAACGCCTGGTAGAACGTCTGGGGTTTCTCCTCTGAAGTAGTCCGTGACGTTGGACATTTGTCGCGCAGAACTCCACAATCTCTAGTGTTCCTTTCTTCTTCTGTCTCCACTCATACTCTTACTCCTTATTGTGTACACGTTAAGTCCACTCCGACATTTTCACATCAACTGTCTGATCTCTACACATCAACTCTAGCTTCTGTAATTTCTGCAGGTCTTTTTCAAAACTTTTCTTCTTCTTTCACTCGCAACCCTTTGCAACCGATCATGTTGCCGAAATTTGCCAGGCAAAGTGTTCTTTTTTACCCTAGTCGCGACTTCTCAAGGAGACTTTTTTTAGGGTAACAGGCTACATGAGTATAATCCACAAGGTAGCACGCCCCTTTAATAGCATAGGAAGGGATTTGAAAGGGGGGATGCAGAAGGGTAGAGGAATGCCCGCCATACCTGATGTAGGTTTTTCTAGGGTGTTCCCTGCATTACTTTTAGGCGAATGCCGGGTAGAATCCTTAAAATATAGCCCGGGGGCCCTAGTTAACCCTTGACTACCTTCCTCTACCCTTCCGCATACCCTTTCAAATCCCTTCCAATGCTATTAAATGGGAGTTGCCACTATGTGGATTACCCTCATGTAGTCTGTTACCCTAAAAAAAAATTCTCGTAGGCAGCGCAGCCTTAGAGAGGATTCTCTCGCAGGTGAACCTTCCCAGAGAGCTCTGGCGGAGGCTACCATTGGGGATGCCTTCAGGTCTCTCTGGTTTTGAATTAAGGATCGCACATGCCGAGTCACCTCGGCCTGCTTTGAGAGGTGTATGTTCCGGGGTTCGCAGATCTGGGGCATATGGTAAGAGTTGTTCACTGTTCCCATTGGAACAGTCGGCCAGCTGCCTCCTAAACTGGTCGAGGCTCTGAGAAGGGAATGATGCGTCCCATATCAAACCCCTCTCCCGCTATCGGAAGGGCGTTGGACAAGTACCGAATGCCCGACTTACCTGATGCAGGTTTTTCTTGGGTTTTCCCTGCATCTCTTTTAGGCGAATTGCCGGGTAGGATCCTTAAATCATAGCCCGGGAGCCCTAGTTAACCCTTGGATACTCTTCCACATCCTCCCTTTAAAATCCCTTCCTATGCTATTAAAGGGGAGGTGCTACCATGTGGATTACCCTCATGTAGCCTTATACCTAATATGTATATATATATGTATATATATATGTATATATATATATATATAACACTATATAATTCCTATAAACCGTAAAGGTATTTAACAATTTGTAAAATGTATTAGTTAAGTAACTATTGTTTCAAATCTAAGTTTAACAAAGAATGAAATAGTCGCTAATAACCACCGAAGTTGATGCACCTTAAAATGTTAATTTAAAACTCTCAGTGGTGTTTGTTCCGAAAATTCGCCACCCGTCTACAAAAACCTAGAAATTCCTTTCAGCTAGCACTGAGAAAAACCGAATGCTCTTATGCTGCATAAATTGCAGCTTGAAATTTTTTTATTTTATCCCCTAAAGTACCCTGTTAATAACATCTAGTGTTATAAAGTAACGAATTAGTTTTTAGAGTTAACCAGAAATTAAATACTTTTAAACAAAGTATGTGATAATAATGAGGCGTAAATTGGTTGAAAGTTCCTCATTTGTACACTATATTTGACTTACACATATTTGATTTGTATTCCAAAATCTTCTTAATGACAATATTTGTTTTCAAAATAACCTGTCGCCTATAATAATAAGATCGTTGAAGGCTATCGAAAAGTTTTGCTTATAGACAGCGTAGCTATTTTACGATTACTGAATATTATTTTTGTGAGTGTCGGTAATGATATTCTATTTCGTGACACAACCAAGAGCAGTACTGGAACACAGATCATGTTCGCATCTTCGATATGTATTTTCTGATATATAATTGCAAATACTTTTACATATTTGACTATTCTAAATTGATGCTTAGTAAAACAATCCATGTAATTTACATAATTTTTTCTGTCTTTCCTACTTACACAAACTGTGAAACACGCGATCGATACTGACGTGTGCCCTTAGTGATGTCTCCAGATAGTTTTAAAAGCATCCGACAGAGACGATACGAGTTCATTCCCAGACAGTAAACTGCATTCTGATCTTAGGATTTTATAGTTTATTATTCTACATAGGGTTCATGTTCTGTGACGACATCGCTATTGCATTTAATCATCGCTAGAAGAAAATACCATGATAAGATCAAAAAGTAAGGTGAAATTGTCATGTAAAACTCCCAGGTATTAGGAAGGCTGGTAATTTTTTTTTCTAGGTTGGTAGGACTGTCTATAATATTTTTGTCTATAATATTTTTGTTAAAAGGTTTAATTAACTCTGAGTTACACGTGCTTTTGTAAACAACCAAAAGTGAATTATCGATTTTTGTAATGATTTTGTTGAGCAAAGAACTTGCATCAAATTTTGTTTGCGGAACGAATATTCTTGTGCGGACACGTTGAAAATGTTGCGGAAGGCCTTTGGTGATCAAACTATGGCACAAAAAAACGTTTGTAAGTGGTACAACGAGTTCAAAGAGGGCCGAGAACGCGTTGAAGACCATGAACGTCGGCCGACGATGGCCACGTCCAAAAAATCAAAGATTCGCTGCTTGAAAATCGTCGATGGACAATTGTAGATCTCGCTGATAGTGTTGGAATATCATTTGGTTCAGCGCAAACCATTTTGAAGAAAGTTTTGTGTCTCAAACGCGTCGAGTCTCGATTGGTGCCAAAATCGCTCAATTTTTTGAAAAGAAAACGACGCGTTGATGTGTGTGAAACTTTGCTGTCTGACTATCAGGATCACTTAAAATGCATCATTATTGCAGACGAGACTTGGATTTACGCATACGACCCTGAAACCACCGACCAATCCAACGAATACCGTGCAAAAGATGAAGCAAGACCGAAAATACCACGGCAAAGTCGATCGAAAATCAAGGTCATGTTGACAGTTTTCTTTGATTATCGTGGTGTGGTGCACTATGAATTCCTTCCGCTGGGCCAAACTGTCAACAAAGAATATTATTTGAGCGTTATGCGTTGTTTGCGTGAAGCTATTCGTCTGAAACGGCCGGAATTATGGGCGAACAACTCTTGGTTCCTTCATCACGATAATGCACCATGTCATACTGCATTGGTTCTTCGCGACTTTCTTGCCAAAAACTCGACTCATATTGTTCCGCAACCACCGTATTCGCCTGATTTGGCTCCGGACGACTTCTTGCTATTCAGCAAACTCAAGAGGCCAATGCAGGGACGCCGTTTTGACACGATTGAGGAGATAAAAAACCGAATCGAAGAAGGTCTTAAAGGCTATACCGGAAAAAGACTATTCCTACTGTTTCTAGGACTGGGAAAAGCGTTGGAAAAGTGCGTTTTATCGGACGGGGATTACTTTGAAGGGGATGAAATTGATTTGGAAAAATAAATAAAGAATTTATATTTTATAAATAAATTCACCTTACTTTTTGTTCACAGTGGTACATTAATAACAAGACACTATATAAGATGTCACTTTTAAATTTGGAACTCTGTTATTTGTAACTCTTATGCCGAAATACAACTGTGCTTGAGATAAATATTTCAAGTTGGTTAATGAATTAACCTTAGAATGTCACTATTTTCCTCATTATTGTGGTTAAAAATGCAGGGTTACGAATATTTCCTTATATATAGTTGAGATTTATAGTCTTTCACCAATTACGGGACTTTAATATTTTTCAGAACCTAATAGCTTACTTTATCTTTGTTTAGATAAATAAGTTATTATTTACAATTGATTCAGGACAAAAAATAGACTCGTAATTATAGGTTCTATTTTTAAAGTTCTAATATAGGAAGGAACAAATGGCGTGAATGTGATCGTTTCGGTTGTAATTAGATGTTTGCCCCAAGGAGTGGCTAATTTCCGAATTCGTATGCCGCAGACTACGACTGACACCACGCATAATTGGGGGTTCCTTCGCTGAGCCAACAGCCGCCAGCCACCAGGCCTCTTCCTCTTCAGCGACTAATGAAACGTCATCACTGAGAACAAGTCGTGCAATTTCCGAAACTTGGTCCGCTCGTAAACACGCGGTCTACTGCGGGATGGCTTCAATTAATTCCACACTGTGGGAGCTCGCGCACTCTCGTTCTACCTTTGGACTACAACATTACGAGTATATACGAAAAAAGGAGGAGAGCAATATACGGAAAGCGAATAGTGCCGGGCCATTATTATGCAGGAGGTAATTGCTCCCTTCGGCATCTAAATTGCCCTTTAAAACAGTTCAGGGAAGCGGAACATTAAAAAATACATCGACATTAAGGGCTCCGTTGAAAATGACACTATACCGAAGGCTAAGATTGTTAGGGCAAAATTTTGTGGTCATGCAAATACACCTAACCAGTGTTCCTGCAGGTGACGGCCGTACCAAATACAGAAGAAATACTTTTGAACACGGCAGTTATTAGTTATCGTCGCATTGTATAAAAGTTGTTTAATTTGACCAGGCGAGTTTGAACTGAACTGTAAAAGGACAGAAAAAACAATCAATGTCGGTTAATTGTGGTGTTGTTAACAGTAAATGTTTCAGTATTTTTTAATTTATGTATGTATTTTTCCCTGGTAATAGAAATATAGCAAAAATATCCATTACACAATACGCTTAGTGTTTAGAAATTAACTTTTCTTGTTTAACTGTGATTGTAAAAAATCAACAATAACATATACGTATCTTAGGAATATACATTACTGGTAACGGAATCTTATTTTTTATTTATAACACGTCTCCTGATTTGTTTCGTATTGTTGTTTCGCACGTATTTAAATTTAAACAGCTAATATAGAACTATTAAATATTAAGAAATTGTAATTTCCTTCAATATTAATATAAATTACTCAATTAAACCATTTTTTTATTAATCCTTAAAAATGATTGGCCAATAAAACACTTTTATAATATTTAAAACAAACAGAATCTTTCGGTCTTCAGGCCAGTCTGAAAACTGTACAAAAAACACGATATTTGTCGGGCATACATTTTTATAATCACAAATTATTTTACAAAAATAATGTATGCCCGAAAAATATTTTTGTACATTTTGCAGATGATGGCTGGTGAGCCGCAAGTTAGTGACTGTTTTAAATGTTACAAAATTGGCTGATATGACTGTTCGATCAATAGTATAAAACGTATTTTAAGTATATTATAATATAAATTATTTAATTGGAAATAAATTACTTAAATGAACTACTGCGAAACTCGGTGAAGGTTTGAATACATTTAGGTGAAATATACATATACTTGTAAATACTTTGGATAAGAAAATATTAACGCTGAATCAGTTAAATAAACGTAGTATATTTTTAGTTCATTATCTATTTGTTTAGAGTAACAGGCTACATGAGGGTAATTCACGTGGTGACACCTCCCCTTTAATAGAATAGGAAGGGATTTGAAAGGTGGGATGCGGAAGAGTAGAGGAAGGTAGCCAAGGGTTAACTAGGACCGCGGGGCTATGGTTTAAGGATCCTGCCCGGCATTCGCCTAAAAGTGATGAAGGACAAACCCTAGAAAATCTGCATCAGGTAGGTCGGGCATTGAGTACTTGACCCACGACCTTCCGATAGCGGGAGAGGAGTATGCTGAGAGGACGCAGCATTCCCACCTCTGTGCCTCTACCAGTTTAGGAGGCAGTTGGGCGTCTATTCCAATGAGAATAGCGGACAACTCTTACAGTATTCCGAAGGTCTGCGTCCCCGGAACATACACCACTCGAAACAGGCCGAGGTGGGAAACTCAGTTCAGAATCGGAGAAAGGAAAAGGCATCCCAAAAGGTAGCCATCTCTGTTTCAAGAAAGGTTCTATCAGACAGCATTTTTTTATTTTTTATTTTTTAGGTAACCTACATGAGGGTAATCCACATGGTGACAACTCCCCTTTAATAGCATAGGAAGGAATCTGAAAGGGGGGATGCGGAAAGGTATAGGAAGGCAGCCAAGGGCTATGGTTTATGGATCCTACCCGGCATTCGCCTAAAAGAAATGCAGGACAAACCCTAGTAAAACCTGCATCAGGTAGGTAGGGCATTTGGTACTTGTCCCACGCCCTTCCGATAGCGGGAGAGCATCTTTTTTTTTTAGGGCAACAGGCTACATGAGGGTAATCCTCGTTGGGCAACTCCCCTTTAATAGCATAGGAAGCGATTTGAAAGGGGGGGATGCGGAAGGGTAGAGGAAGGTAGCCAAGGGTTAACTAGGGCCCCGGGCTATATTTTAAGGATCCTACCCGGCATTCGCGTAAAGAAATGCAGGGAAAACCCTAGAAAAACCTGCATCGGATAGGTCGGGCATTGGGTACTTGTCCCACGCTCTTCCGATGGCGGGAGAGGAGTTAGCTGAGCATCTCTCATACTTCACCGTTGTCGTTAATCCTGCGAGTGGCTTTATCTTTCCTCAATAAATTGTCTTTGCTTCTTCAGGAACGTATTTCCCCGCTACTTTCAATTAATGCTGAAGAATATTAGATGTGTGTTTGTGAGTAGAATACGAGTTAAAGGCAGATTTCTTTTAATATAAAATAATTTTGTAACTTTCAAATATAAACATTATTATGTTAATGTTAAAATATTTTCAATACAACTCCAATTATGGTAACATAAAATACAATTATGGATTATATAATCCACAAACGAACTACATCTGTGCGTAATATAATACGATTATAAAATTATTTTAGGACAATGTTATACAAACATAAAACACAACGTTGGAACTCGACATATAATATGGACAAAAGTAAGTTTTTATTGTAGTGATAGTGATGTTATTCTCCAAACAATTCACTCTGGTATTATACATTTCCCGGTGTAGTTCACAGTTACAAGTTCAAATTTTGTTACTAATAGCCATCAAAATTTGATACTAAGTGATAAAAGAGAATGTTGAGAGACCTTCCACAGATTTCCTATAATGACAAACTTGTTTCAAAGGTAGTCCGTAAATACAGAGTTGTGGTTGCTTGTAGCTATGATATCTGTTACAGAACGTTACATGTTTATGGACAGTTACGTCACTACACTATGGCCGTCATTCATATTTACTATGGAATGCATGTCTCATATTTGCTAGTGTGAACTTAACATTAAATATGAGTAAGATTTGTTTTTAATATACTTCGGTCCTTAATTTTATTAATTTTTCAATTTTAAAACTTATTCAATTTATAAGACTGATATTTATAATGTTATCATTAATTGAACTGGCAAATACGATTTATATCAGTCAGAGGAAATAAAAAGTTGTAATATTTATAATTTGAGATTATATTTGTTGTTAAATTATTTGTTTTAATTACAGAATTTTTGAATGAATTGATTTGTAAAATACATTTAATGATAGAATTTCCGCAAAATTATTTAGACAAAAGAAATGGTTTAATATTATGAGAAAAATTATTATTTTTTACACAATACTTTCTCTTTATATTAATTCTCTCGTTTTAATAATCTAATCGAAAACAAAAATACTTATCCAGATGAATTATTGACTGAATTACGCTCCCAAATTCTCTTTTAAGGTATTGAAGAATGTAATTCAGTTTATTGTCAAGTATTATTAGTTTTTATTGCGGGTTTAAAATCCCCAAATATTATTGAGACGTGACTGAAAACAAATGGTCTGTAATAAAGCCGTAAAAGAAAGAAAATAAATGCATAACCTTACTTCCTACAGCTTAAACGCGTCTTGAAGTATGTTAATGTTATGATAAAAGTTTCTAAATTAAACACCTTGACAGTCTGCGAGGGCTATTCTCTCGCAGTCAGAACCTTGTAGCAGAGACAGGAAGGGGCTACCTTTGGGGATGCCTTTTCCTCTCTCCGTTTTTGAACTAAGGTTCCCACAAGCCGAGACACCTCGCCCTGTTTTGAGAGGTGTATGTTCCGGGGTCACAGACCTTGGGCATACGGTAAGAGTTGTTCGCTGTTTCCATTGGAACAGTCGGTTAGCTGCCTCCTAAACTGGTCGTGGCACGGAGAAGAGAATGTTGCGTCCCCACAGCAAACTCCTCTCCCGCTATCGTAAGGGCGTGGGACAAGTACCCAATGCCCGACCTACCTAATGCAGGTTTTTCTAGGGTTTTCCTGCATTACTTTTAGGCGAATGCCGGGTAGGGTCCTTAAACTATAGTCCGAGGGCCCTAGTAACCCTTGGCTACCTTCCTCTACCCTTCCACATCACCCTTTTCAAATCCCTTCCTATGCTATGCCACCATGTGCATTACCCTCATGTATCCTGTTACCCTAAAAAAAAATCTAAATTAAATTATGGCTAACAGGGATCAGAAATTAATGACAAGTATTGAAGTAGGACAAAAATACCCGACACTTATAGGAGCTACAGGTGATTTTATCATCCACTGTTGGTTCTTGGAACGTAAGTAACATGTGTCAAACGTATAATAGAGGTCGCTCCAGTTGTTTAATAAAGTTCGCGTGATTTAGTTTCATCCCCTTCCATCACCACTCCTAGCGGCTGAAATACAACATAACTGGCATTTTTTATTTCATAGTTAAATTCATTGTCTTCCATAACCTCGGGTACGACGCCAATCTGGGTTATTTTCACGTTATAAAGAACGCCCCTCCACCCAATCCATATTGGTGTTCACCCCTGTCAAAAGTGATTGAAGAAACCATATTAATATTAATTAATGACCCAGAAAAATATTTATTCGACGCTAATATCAGCCATATTTCTAACCTATCAATTCCCTCCCCTAGGGGTGGTAGTCATATCTTACCACTACAGTGTTAGATTATAAATCAATAGGAACATGTTGCCAAAATTTGGTCGAAATTTCTCCACGCGTTGATTTTTTTCCGCAGAACAAAGACACATACATACTGCGTCATTGTGACACTAGACGTCAGGAGCGTCTTCAACTCGGCGAACTATAGCCGCATCCTGGACGCACTACACACTACGAAGATGCCAGCGTTCATCCGAAAGCTGTATAATGTAAAAATACTCGTTGAATAAGTATGTATTTGTACAATCTGCCCAAATCCACGTTTACGTTCAAACTTTGACGGCTATTTGTTAACGATAGAAAATCATAGATTTACGATCCTGTAACGAATTTTCGGTAAGCTTTAAGCCACCTTTAACGCAGAATTATATTAATGCACACTACTCTACTTTTTCATTTCTAACACATGTAATGCAAATGATTAAAGCTATTACGAACTGCAAGATGTAATGTCTCTCATTGTCTACAGACGGTTGTGAAAACGGTAGAAAATAATCGTTTAGTGCTGCAATCTAACGGCGAAGCCGGGAACATTTCATTTGTGCGGCTCCAATTTTCGAGATGATTGGCTTGTAGCACAGGACTTGCTCCATGAATTGTACGTTGTCCCGACCTCAATACTTAGGATGATTATCTAGAGGCCACCTAGAACAATTAGTTTATGACAGTAACGTTTCTTAGACGAATGCGAAATCTTTGGACACTAGCAGGCGAGTTGAGACTAAGTAGAAGCAAAAAAGGGAGGAAATTTTGCCTCCTAAACTGGTCGAGGCACGGAGAAGATAATGCTGCGTCCCCACAGCAAACTCCTCTCCCGCTATCGGAAGGGCGTGGGACAAGTACCCAATGCCCGACCTATCTCATGAAGGTTTTTCTAGGGTTCGTCCTGCATTTCTTTAGGCGAATGCCGGGTTGGATCCTTAAACTATAGACCGGGGACCCTAGTTAACCATTGGCTACCTTCTCCTACCCTTCCGCATCCCCCCTTTCAAATCCCTTCCTATGCTATTAAAGGGGAGTTGCCACCATGTGGATTACCCTCACGTAGCCTGTTACCATAAAAAAAAATTAACATTTCTCATTGGATGACACTTGCAAGGGCATCTGGTAAACTGATAAAGTTAAACACATAAGTATTTCCTATGCTATAAGAGGGGAGTTCCCACTATGTCGATTAGCGTAAATATAGCCTGTCTTCACCATCTTCTTCTTCGTCGTCGGCCTGTTTTGCGTGGTGTATGATCCGGGGTCGTAAACATTGTCATACGGTAAGAGTAGTCCCCTATTCCAATTGGAATAGTCGGCCAGCAGCCTCATAAAATGGTCATGGCAAACCCCTCTCCCGCCATCGGAAGGGCGTGGGAAAAGTACCACATGCTCGACCTACCTGATGCAGGGTTTTCTATGGTTTTTACTGAATCACATTTAGGCGAATCGCTGGGTAGGATCCTTAAACTATAGTCCGGGGGCTCTAGATAACCCTTGGATATCTTGCTCTACCATTCCGCATCCCCATGTTCAGTCCCTTTCCTATGCTATTAAACGGGAGTGGCAACTATGTGGATTTAAATCTCTCTCTCTCTCAAACTCTAAAGCTCTTCTCTCTCAAACTCTCTATCTCAAACTCTCACTCTCTCTCTCTAATTTATGCCAACTTAGCACTACCTCTCCGTATTCCCCCTTTCAGTCCCTTTTCTTCTGCATAGCAAACCCCCTCTCCAGCCATCGTAAGGACGTGGGTCATGTACCAAATGCCCGACCTACCTCATGCAGGTTTAACCAAGGTTTTTACCGCATCACTTTTATGTGAATTGCCGGATAGGTTCCTTAAACTATAGCCCATGGGCCATAACTAACCCTTGCCAACTTTGCTCTATCTCTCTGCATCCACACTTTCAGCCCCCTTTCTATGCTATAAGAGGGAAGTTGCCACTATGTTGATTTCCCTATATATAGCCTGTGTATATATAGAATGTGTATACATTCTTCTTCTTCTTCACTACTATAAAAACAAAGGACTGGCGGGCATGCATTTTTTATATCATCTATTTGTTTGGGTTTGCTGAATCCAATTCCAAAATTTGTGAAAGGGGTACTGATACACCGTGTATATATTATAACGGGTCACTGAAATAGTTTAATTGGCTGCTCTTCGATTTGTATTCCAAAATAAATTAGTTGGACGTTTTGAGTTGTTCTTAATCAACAATTTGGGCCACATTCGCAGACCTTTGGTTAGCGTTATTGTGCCTTTCGATCGAGCATATCGATTGCAGATAGAACTTAACCAGAGCGGCGTGTAATGAATATGACGCTCGCAGCGCCGTCACAGCGCTGTAGCTGACACAGCTTGTCATCAATAGCGGGACCCATTAATCAAAACGCCGCACCTAGCTCTTGAAATACCCTGCGAGCAGCGCTTTGTGGCAATCTCGGTCCTCTTTTTGCGCCGTTATTTTTACCTTTTTTGTAACTGTTCAATGGATGGATTGTGGCTAAATACAGGCAGGTGTTGGCACGCCTGTGGCAGCTTTCAACACCCCCGCAAGTGAACAATGACAGGGCGCGCAGCTGCACCACTTTACTACCTGCTATCAACTTACTAATATATTGTTATCACAGAGAAATTGAATACGCATTCTCATCCGTTGTTGCTGAACAAATGTGCATTACATGTTTAAAAATTAATTTGTTGTCTTCAGGTGTATAGTTTAAACATTTCGGTAGGGAATAAAGACCGACGGGAAAATTTAAAAATACACCATTCTTTTAATCAAAACTAGAAAAGTAAACAACTTTTAACTAGAAACATTTTTATCCTCAGTCTCACTATTATAAATGAACCCGTTTGATCATTAATCCATTTGCTCTGGAAAATATTTACATAATTACTGAATTGAAGAAGATTTCCGGACTAGGAAGAGATATATGACACAATATTAAGAATAAAGTAAGCAAAACAATTAGATCCAGTACATATTAAACACAAAATAACGTTTTAAAATAACGAAACCTAGCCACGACTATCCCATAAATGCTAATATTCGGAAGTTGTTCGTATCGTATTATATCGAAGTAAAAATTCTTATATTAATTTAATATACCATACTTCGTAATTGCAGTATTAGTTAATACGGTTTGCAGGCTGAAGAACAGAGCGGAAACTCGCCAAAATTATAATACTGAAGTATAAAGGTACGTTACCGAGATTGAAATTGACTTATAAACTAACAAAATGAAATTATCTACCTGTTGAAAATTATCTAAAGGTTGAAGAGCATTCTGAGGCAGTTTTCATTAGTATACAGTGAGTTGAGCGTTTCAGACGCGATGTGGGGTACCAATGAAATAATGGCGTTGGACAACCAGGATGACGGGGTGCGATAATAAAAACAAAGCCGTAACTTTGTAATGAGATTCCACGAGGCTTTAAAAAGATAGGCAGATAGAATATGATATCAGACAAAGAAACAGATAGCTAAGAGAAGAGCAGTCACATGTAGATTTTAGAAAAACATGTCAGAAATTAGAAAACTGAACCAGCAGGCGAAATTCTGCGAACTATCAATGAAATAAGAGTCTAAGTTGCAGTGGAACAGCAAACTTATGCATAATTGCCACATTTGAAGATTTAATTGTGTATAAAGTATATATACTTACATAATTAAGATAGACGATTTGACATTTTCTAGGTGTAGTTTCCTTAAATTGGTAATAAATACTAATTTACCTGTATAAAATTTTATAGATAATTTTATATATTATACTGCCCCAATTAATTTTTCAGCCATAACCATGGGATAAATTGAAATAATATTATTTGGAATATGATATAATTACATTTTGTAAATCTTTGTTAATATTTATATTATAATAATTTATACATTGTGCATAAATTTCAAATCCAAATATGGTAGTATATGATATCGCAAAATATATATTGTAATGCCAATTAATTAGGCCATTAATTGTTTGGACGTAAAATTTGAATTGTTTGAGAAATCCATTATAGCGGTCTGATCGAACAAAGCAACATTGAGAGAAGCGAGCTCACTTTCCTTTGTCGTAAAGTCAAAAATGGCGTATGCGCGCTAAAACTCGGAAGAACTAAGAGTCAGTTTGCGGAAAAACATCGTGAGTAGCAGAACAAGTAATATAACTGTTAGTTAGCGGAGAAAGATTGTTAGGAGCTGTTGGCGGAAAGACATTATGAGGAGCAGAACAAGAAATATAATTTGAGCAGAGACAAGACATCGTCAATGTACAATAACTAGTTAAAGTTGTAAATTAATACGAAGAAAACATTCACGCCGCAAGTATTGCAGCGTGAATAATTGAAAAGTAAGAGCAGTTTAAGTCTACAGCCAGGACATAAAGAAAAGTTATTTCGCTCCGAAAGAATAAACAGTTAAAATAAATCGTCAAGGAGATACGTTGCAGTTTACGTCCAATTCAGTAAAAGACTAATAAACCTACAAATCATAGGGTTCCGGTAAGGCGAGCAGACATCAGATAGCTGACATTCAGGAGGATTATCCGAATTCCTGGGAGCCTATCATTTTTGGCTTTAAAAGTGTAAAATCTGTGAGTCGACATTTTAAAATCAGTGTAAAAGTTTTCCCTAGTGTACTTCCGAAACAAAAAAAGAATGCTGGTACCAGCTGGACAGATGTAAGTAACAAAACCAAAACTAATGATTAATTGTAAACGCTAATTAGAGGATAAGGTCAGATTTCGTTCTCTTTTCATTGTCGATCAGAGTTAATTTCTTTACTTTTAAATTTATTTCCATCGACATATTGTTTTGGTAAATTGTGAACTGTTTGTTAATAAGATTTTTAAATCAATTTGTTGTGTCCATTATCAAACACAGTAGAGGCTCTGAGAGAGAGAAATGTCTCATATTTTGTTGTAATGATCTTGTAACAATCTTGCCACAAAATAAAATTAATAAATATTACGTTTGTTAATTTTGATTATTATTTCTTTTTAATTAACGCCTTCCATTTAATTTATTACATAAATGGCCCTTCAACGTGAGGCAAATTCTTTAAATTAATTAAAACTCAATTGTTGTTTATTACAATATATATAACTTATTATTACGTTGTGATCCAGAGAACAACGCTAAGTGCTAAGCAACTGGAAGCATCACTGAAGCCTGACACGAAGTTGGCCACTGTCCGCTCCGGTTGAGGGTTAGAAGTGTGATCAGCAAATCCTTTTGATAAGGAGCTTATGTGAATCCCATAAGAAGTCTCCTCGGATCTGCGCATATTCTTAGACGATTTTACAAAGGAGAAGGATTTTGTTCATTAAAACTTATAACTTTAAAAGTTTAGGAAATCTATCACGGGAGAGCCAAGGTAATTCTGCAGAAACAGATAAAATAATATACCACTTGTAATTCATGTGGATCAAGATAAGTCCTTGGATGTTCAAATAGATGTTGTTTTCAGAAAAAATAAATTGTAAGGTTTGAAGAGATTCTCAACGGATTTTTACAGAGGATTTCTTACTAAACATTTACTATGTTGTGATATTCACACTTTAATTACTGCTAGAGATATGGGGTAGTGCTTCTGTCAAATACATGAATAGATTTCTGGTCATTCAGAAAAAGGCTTTAAGGTTTTTGGAATGATTACGTGTTTTCTGTAAACCAATCTTCAAAAAATATAATATTCTAACTATGTACTCACTTTATATTTACTTACTTGTAAACAATCTACCTAAAATTTACTCTACAAGGGGAAGTACTAACTATTTCAGAGTCGGAATTTTTTTGTTAAATTAATGAACCTCTCATAAAAGGCACATTGTTTTTCAAAAAACTGCCAGAAAATAATTAACAAATGAAAGGAAAATGTTTTTATTTAATTTAAAAAAGGTATTTGGGTGAGAAGGCAACATCAAATTTAAGTGAATTCTAATTGTATTATTAGTTTTTAATTATCGATTTTTTATCTCTATAATAATGAAAAATAACTTATTCCCTAAATTAATTATATATATTATTATTAAGTCTTGACGTTTTCTCATATTGTATTTGCAATTTATGGAAATAAAATACTTACTTACTTGGAATTATGTATAAATTCTTAATCAGAGAAAGTAAACCAAATTTCATACGTGCGACGATGTTCGTGTACTTGTAGACAGAAAAAAGAATGTTTACGAACAAAAAATCTTCAACACTGACAGTGAAAGTAATAGACAACCAGTCGTTTAAATTATATGGCAAAATGAAGGTAGAAAAAATGTTTTTAATTTCAGGAACCACAAAAACTAGCCTAAGTATAGTTGAAAAACACTTTTTAACTTATTTTATATAATACTTCTGAGAGCGCAAAGAAGGGCGAATAACAATTAAGGTAAAACATTATTAAAAACGAAATTGAGGAAAGTATTCAATTAACGGAGAAGGAATATACGCTTTTTATATAATCTCAGGTTTAAATAGGATATGTAAGCAAATTTTGAGTGTGATACTAAAAGAGAAATAGGTATAAACAGTTAGTTGAAATTTAGATGAGTCATTATCCATAAATATGGAATGTACATCTACTTTTCCGGAAGAATAAACCTTAAAAAAACTAATATTAATGTACAGGAAAACTAACGTACATATAATTAAGTAAATGCACTTCACACATGCAAATTATTTAGACGAGGAGATAAATTAGTGCATAAAAATATGCATTTGTTTTATTACAATAGAAGAATAATCAGCGATACCGGAAGAATTTGTGATTATTGGTAGCTTATAAAACTGAAGTGAAATAATCTATAAAAGTGATGATAGAGAAAGAAATATGTTTAAGAAACAAAATTTAACACATTGAGCATTTGAATTGTGAAGTGACCGCAGCATCACAGATTGTCTATAACGCATATTATTTAATTGAAAGGATTTATTATCTTTATTCGGATATTTTATTTAGTAATTTAGGCACAAAACGTTTTGTGAACTGACAGTTGTGTCGCTCTAGCTTATTGCGTTTGTTCTACACCTGAAGAAAGGAAAAGTCTTCCGGACACGTTGTGTGGTATTTATATTGTCACTTAGTTTGTCTGTATTTAGCTGTCTTTCTTATCATTATTTGATTTTTATCACGCCTGTAGAAACACATAATGTTTTGATTTTCGTTACATTATTTCAATTTAATTGCAGTTATAAGAAGTACAGATTATTTGTTGCAATTAAAAGTTTCGAGTCATTATTTTTTCTACATTATTTCAGTTTTAAAGTCAACATTAATTAAAATACTAGCTTAGTAGACCGATGCTCGCTAAGGAAAAGTGGTGGATTATTTTTCACAATAAATGCAATGCAGCTTCAGTGGTATTAGATGTTTAAACGAATTCTAAGGATCACAGGTCAGATCATAAAAAGCTTATTAATTTTAATATCAGAAAATTAAACCTAATCTGACCGTTATTTGTACAAGATTATTTAACGAATAATAATTAACAATAATTAAATCACCATGGAGAATATATGTACGTTCATGCAACAAAATATAATAACAAAATAACATTGAAAAGTCTATTATCCCGTAAATATATGAATAAATTCGTATTTTTAACGATCATTCTACATCCACAATTCAAGACTTTATATTAAGAAGAAAACTATAATAATTGGTAGCCTTAATGAATCAAAATGCTGTGTGAAATGCACTTATATCCTTGATAGTCTGAATTTGCATGTATTACCTGCGACATGGTCACGGAAGGGTTGGTCTGAAAACCGTTGGATCCACAAAGAGATGTGATTTTTCGGTTGATTCGGCACCTGGCTATGCGGCTGCCGTATTATTCGGAGCACTAGAACGAGTAATGACAGCCAGGAGAGCAAACATTTACAGAACTCGCCGCGGCGCGGTACACAAAGGAAGAAGTGACAAACAGTAACAGCGTAGACCTCTGAAAACAGACCGAGGAAGCACATAGTTTTTTTTATGAATAAGGGGACAAAGGAAAATTGCCTGAAATGTGTGTTGAGGCAAAGGGAAATAACAAAATCAGTGAAGAGACATTTACGAAACTTAAAACAATTTTAAACATAATCGTATATCTTATAAATAAAAAAGAGTGTATGTATGTTTGTATGTTTGTTTGTTTGTATGTTTGTTTGTATGTTTGTTTGTATGTTTGTTTGTATGTTTGTATGTTCGTTATACAAATCTACACCGGTAGAGCAAATTTCACCAAATTTCGTACACGTGTTCTTTACGACCAGAAAACAAACACTGTCGGGGTGAGACATGTCTACCACCCCCAGAAGCGGGGGTGCACGGGGGTTGAAATATTTAAACATGCTAAAACAGCCGATATTTTAGTCGGATAATAATTTTTAGGGGTCCAAGATATTGATGGTGTTTCTACCGATGTTTTCTGAATATAATTTTCATCCCCTACACCCTGGGGAAAGAGCACCCCTAGCGTTTGGGGTGGAGAATACAAATCTATACCGTTGGTTAAAATTACACCAAATTTCGTGCACGTGTTCTTTGCGATCAGGAAACAAACACTGTCGGGGTGAGACGCGCCTACCACCCCCAGAAGCGGGGGTGGACGGGGGTGGAAATATTTGAACATGCTAAAACAGTCGATATTTCAGTCGGATAAATATTTTTAGGGTTCCAAGATATTTATAGTCTTTCCACTTATGATATCTGAATATAATTTTCAACCTCTACACCCTGGGGAAAGAGCACCCCTAGCGTTTGGGGTGGAGAATACAAATCTACACCGCTGGAGCAAATTTCACCAAATTTCGTACACGTGTTCTTTGCGACCAGGAAAACAACACTGTCGGGGTGAGACGCGCCTACCACCTCCAGAAGCGGGGGTGGACGGGGGTGGAAATATTTGAACATGCTAAAACAGTCGATATTTCAGTCGGATAAATATTTTTAGGGGTCAAAGATATTTATAGTCTTTCCACTGATGATATCTGAATATAATTTTCAACCTCTACACCCTGGGGAAAGAACACCCCTAGCGTTTGGGGTGGAGAGTACAAATCTACACCGCTGGAGCAAATTTCACCAAATTTCGTACACGGGTTCTTTGCGACCAGGAAAACAACACTGTCGGAGTGAGATGCGCCTACCACCTCCAGAAGCGGGGGTGGACGGGGGTGGAAATATTTGAACATGCTAAAACAGCCGATATTTTAGTCGGATAATAATTTTTAGGGGTCCAACATATTTATGGAGTTTCTACCAATGTTTTCAGAATATAATTTTCATCCCCTACACCCTGGGAAAAGGGCACCCTTAGGGTTTGGGGTGGAGAATACAAGTCTATACCGGTGGATCAAATTTCACCGAATTTCGTACACGGGTTCTTTGCGACCAGGAAAACAACACTGTCGAGGTGAGACGCGTCTACCAACCCCAGAAGCGGGGGTGCACGGGGGTTGAAATATTTAAACATGCTAAAACAGCCGATATTTTAGTCGGATAATAATTTTTAGGGGTCCAAGATATTGATGGTGTTTCTACCGATGTTTTCTGAATATAATTTTCATGCCCTACACCCTGGGGAAAGAGCACCCCTAGCGTTTGGGGTGGAGAATACAAATCTATACCGTTGGTTAAAATTTCACCAAATTTCGTGCACGTGTTCTTTGCGACCAGGAAACAAACACTGTCGGGGTAAGACGCGCCTACCACCCCCAGAAGCGGGGGTGGACGGGGGTGGAAATATTTGAACATGCTAAAACAGTCGATATTTCAGTCGGATAAATATTTTTAGGGTTCCAAGATATTTATAGTCTTTCCACTTATGATATCTGAATATAATTTTCAACCTCTACACCCTGGGGAAAGAGCACCCCTAGCGTTTGGGGTGGAGAATACAAATCTACACCGCTGGAGCAAATTTCACCAAATTTCGTAC
The DNA here is from genome assembly GCA_037074705.1 of Zhengitettix transpicula. Taxonomy (NCBI): domain Eukaryota; kingdom Metazoa; phylum Arthropoda; class Insecta; order Orthoptera; family Tetrigidae; genus Zhengitettix; species Zhengitettix transpicula. The sequence continues at coordinate 90,854,865 of CM073590.1, forward strand.
ACGTGTTCTTTGCGACCAGGAAAACAACACTGTCGGGGTGAGACGCGCCTACCACCTCCAGAAGCGGGGGTGGACGGGGGTGGAAATATTTGAACATGCTAAAACAGTCGATATTTCAGTCGGATAAATATTTTTAGGGGTCAAAGATATTTATAGTCTTTCCACTGATGATATCTGAATATAATTTTCAACCTCTACACCCTGGGGAAAGAACACCCCTAGCGTTTGGGGTGGAGAGTACAAATCTACACCGCTGGAGCAAATTTCACCAAATTTCGTACACGGGTTCTTTGCGACCAGGAAAACAACACTGTCGAATTGAGATGCGCCTACCACCTCCAGAAGCGGGGGTGGACGGGGGTGGAAATATTTAAACATGCTAAAACAGCCGATATTTTAGTCGGATAATAATTTTTAGGGGTCCAACATATTTATGGAGTTTCTACCAATGTTTTCAGAATATAATTTTCATCCCCTACACCCTGGGAAAAGGGCACCCTTAGGGTTTGGGGTGGAGAATACAAGTCTATACCGGTGGATCAAATTTCACCGAATTTCGTACACGGGTTCTTTGCGACCAGGAAAACAACAATGTCGAGGTGAGACACGGCTACCAACCCCAGAATCGAGGGTGGACGGGGGTTGAAATACTTAAACATGCAAAAACAGCAGGTATTAGATTTGGATAAATATTTTCGGGGTCAAAGATATTGATTGTGTTTCTACCGATGTTATCTGAATATAATATTCATCTCCTACGCCCTGGGAAAAGGGCACCTTAGGGTTTGGGGTGGAGTTGCTTTACAGAAAAATAACGCGAATACAACCGAGTTTGGAGTCAAATCGACGGTTATGGATGTCAGTGAGTTTACTTCGGATAAATATTTTTAATTGCCCATTTAACCCGAAAGGGTGGGGGTTGGAAGGGGAGATAAATAGTCAGTTCTTGCGCGTTCTTGGAGGAGAATTACGTGGATACTATTTCAACGGATTTTGTTGAAAATATAAATCCCTTTAGACATTAGCGGTGAGCTTGCTTAGGGCTGGGGGTGAGAATTGTCTATTATTCTAAAATTGCCAAAATGTTATGTGTTTATGGGTAAACTAGATTTATAGTGTTTCTACCGATGTGATATGAGTAAAAATTCAACCCTTTCCACCACGGGAAAGTAGCATATTTAGGGGTGGTGTTGTTCATACTATTTTATCGATGTTGTTTCCATTAATAACGACGTTTAATTTTATAAAAAAAAATGAGTGTATGTATGAATGTATGTTTGTATGTTTGTATATTTGTATATTTGTATGTTCGTTATACAAATCTACACAGCTGGAGAAAATTTCACCAAATTTCGTACACGTGTTCTTTGCGACCAGGAAACAAACACTGTCGGGGTGAGACGCGTCTACCAACTCCAGAAGCGGGGGCGGACGGAGGTTGAAATATTTAAACACGCTAAAACAGTCGTTATTTCCGTCGGATAAATATTTTTAGGGGTCACAGATATTGATAGTGTTTCTACCGACTGTTGGGCTGAGACGCGTCTACCACCCCCAGAAGCGGGTCGGTATTATCAGTAGAGCACTTTTAGGTGTTGGGTGGAGGAACGCTGCAATAAAATAACGCGAATACAACCGAGATTGGAGTCAAATCCAAGGATATGGATGTCGTCCAGTTCAATTATAGCATCAAATTGGCCATTTAGCCCCAATGGGCGGCAGTGGATGGGATGGAAATTTTCTAACATGTTAAATCATCGATATTAGCGTGGAATAAATAAATGCCGGGACCATTGACGTTGATAGTATTTCTACCGATGTTGTTTGTAGGCATGATAGGGGTGGTGCTGGAGGGGATTTCCTTGAAAATAACGGGAACACAACCGAGATTCGAGTCAAATCGAAGGTAATGGATGTCCCTGAATTTATTTATGACAATCTGGACAACGCGCGGGTATCGGCTGGGTTGGGATTTGTTGACCGGCTGTTTTTTGCGTCGATTAAATATATTTCGGGATGAATTACATTAATAAAATTTCCCTACATGTTATCTGTGAATAATTTCAACCCCTTTCGGACTCATAAGGGTGCACATTTAAGGGTGGGCGTGAAGTAGCATTACATAAAAAGAAACCAGAAACTATCGGGATTGTCACTGAGTTTAATTAATTTCCTTGAAAATAACTTGAAAACAAACGAGATTCGAGTCAAATCGAAGGTAATGGATGTCCCTGAATTTATTTATGACAATCTGGACAACGCGCGGGTATCGGCTGGGTTGGGATGAGTTGACCGGCTGTTTTTGCGTCAATTAAATGTATTTCGGGATGAATTAGATTAATAAAACTTCCCTACATGTTCTCTATGAATAATTTCAACCCCTTTCGGACTCATAAGGGTGGGCGTGAAGTAGCATTACATAAAAAGAAACCAGAAGCTATCGGGATTGTCACTGAGCTATTAATTTCCTTGAAAATAACGGGAAAACAACCGAGATTCGAGTCAAATCGAAGGTAATGGATGTTGCTGAATTTATTTATGACAATCTGGACAACGCGCGGGTATCGGCTGGGTTGGGATGAGTTGACCGGCTTTTTTTTCGTCAATTAAATATATTTCGGGATGAATTAGATTAATAAAATTTCCCTACATGTTCTCTGTGTGTAATTTCAACCCCTTTCGGACTAGGAAGGGTGCACCCTTAAGGGTTTGCGTGGAAGTAGCATTAGATAAAAATAAACCAGAAACTATCAGGATTGTCACTGAGTTTAATTATGACATTAAACTTGACCGTTTAAGTCCCCGAAGCGGGAGTGGTCGGGGGTGAAAAATTTCAAACATGTTAAACGGTCGATATTTGCGATAATTATTTCCTGGGGTTAATTACTTTGATAGTATTTATACCGATGTTGTTTGTGTATAATTTAACCCGTGTGAGGGGAGCAAGCTTAGGGGTGGGGTGGAGGTACGTTAAATAAAATCCCGCAGAAACAACCGAGAATCGAATCAATTCCGTGACTATGAATGTCGCTGAATCTAATTGTGACAACCTGGGTAACGCGACGGGTTTGGGAGTTGTTGGGCGAGGGAATAAATTTTCAGACAATGTAATCGGCCGATTTTTGCGTGGAATACATTCTTTTTCATTATCGCATATTTGTGGGGGTGGTCATCTTCTAACATGTAAAAACGGCCGATATATTTAGTCAATGACTTCATCCCCCTTCGGCATGGGAGGTGAGCACATTTAGGAATAGGGTTCGAGGAGCTTTACATAAAAATAGCGCAAATTGGAGTCTTATGGATGGTTATAGATAAATGACATCTCGGGCAACGCCGGGCACCCAGCTAGTCTGATAAATAAAAAAGAGTGTATGTTTGTTTGTATGTTTGTTTGTATATTTGTATGTTCGTTATAGAAATCTACACCGGTAGAGCAAATTTCACCAAATTTCGTACACGTGTTCTTTACGACCAGGAAACAAACACTGTCGGGGTGAGACATGTCTACCACCCCCAGAAGCGGGGTTGCACGGGGGTTGAAATATTTAAACATGCTAAAACAGCCGATATTTTAGTCGGATAATAATTTTTAGGGGTCCAAGATATTTATAGTGTTTCTACCGATGTTTTCTAAATATAATTTTCATCCCCTACACCCTGGGAAAAGGGCACCCTTAGGGTTTGGGGTGGAGAATACAAATCTATACCGGTGGATCAAATTTCACCAAATTTCGTACACGTGTTCTTTGCGACCAGGAAAACAACACTGTTGAGGTGAGACGCACCTACCACCCCCTGAAGCGGGGGTGGACGGGGGTGGAAATATTTGAACATGCTAAAACAGTTGATATTTCAGTCGGATAAATATTTTTAGGGGTAAAAGATATTTATAGTCTTTCCACTGATGATATCTGAATATAATTTTCAACCTCTACAGCCTGGGGAAAGAGCAACCCTAGCGTTTGGGGTGGAGAATACAAATCTTTACCGCTGGAGCAAATTTCACCAAATTTCGTACACGGGTTCTTTACGACCAGGAAAACAACACTGTCGGGATGAGACGCGTCTACCAACCCCAGAAGCGGGGGTGGACGGGGGTTGAAATACTTAAACATGCTGAAACTGCAGGTATTAGATTTGGATAAATATTTTCAGGGTCAAAGATATTGATTGTGTTTCTACCGATGTTATCTGAATATAATATTCATCTCCTACGCCCTGGGAAAAGGGCACTTTTAGGGTTTGGGGTGGAGTTGCTTTACAGAAAAATAACGCGAATACAACCGAGTTTGTAGTCAAATCGAAAGTTATGGATGTCAGTGAGTTTACTTCGGATAAATATTTTTAATTGCCCATTTAACCCGAAAGGGTGGGGGTTGGAAGGGGAGATAAACAGTCAGTTCTTGCGCGTTCTTGGAGGAGAATTACGTGAATACTATTTCAACGGATGTTGTTGAAAATATAAATCCCTTTAGACATTAGTAGTGAGCTTGCTTAGGGCTGGGGGTGAGAATTGTCTATTATTCTAAAACTTCCAAAATGTTATGTGTTGATGGGTAAACTAGATTTATAGTGTTTCTACCGATGTGGTATGAGTAAAAATTCAACCCTTTCCACCACGGGAAAGTAGCAAATTTAGGGGTGGTGTTGTTCATACTATTTTAACCGATGTTGTTTTCATTAATAACGACGTTTAATTTTATAAATAAAAATCAGTGTATGTATGTATGTATGTTTGTTTGTTTGTATGTTTGTATGTTTGTATATTTGTATGTTTCTGTATTTGTATATTTGTATATTTGTATGTTCGTTATACAAATCTACACCGCTGGAGAAAATTTCACCAAATTTCGTACACGTGTTCTTTGCGACCAGGAAACAAACACTGTCGGGGTGAGACCGAGTCTACCACCCCCCAGGGAGCGGGGGTGAACAGGGGTGGAAATATTTAAACCTGCTAAAACAGTCGATATTTCAGTCGGACAAATATTTTTAGGGGTCACAGATATTGATAGTGTTTCTACCGACTGTTGGGGTGAGACGCGTCTACCACCCCCAGAAGCGGGTCGGGATTATTAGTAGAGCACTTTTAGGTGTTGGGTGGAGGAACGCTGAAATAAAATAACGCGAATACAACCAAGATTGGAGTCAAATCCAAGGTTATGGATGTCGTCCAGTTCAATTACAGCATCAAATTGGCCATTTAGCCCCAATGGGCGGGAGTGGATGGGATGGAAATTTTCTAACATGTTAAATCATCGATATTAGCGTGGAATAAATAAATGCCGGGACCATTGACGTTGATAGTATTTCTACCGATGTTGTTTGTAAGCATGATAGGGGTGGGGCTGGAGGGGATTTCCTTGAAAATAACGGGAAAACAACCGAGATTCGAGTCAAATCGAAGGTAATGGATGTCGCTGAATTTATTTATGACAATCTGGACAACGCGCGGGTATCGGCTGGGTTGGGATGAGTTGACCGGCTTTTTTTCGTAAATTAAATATATTTCGGGATGAATTAGATTAATAAAATTTCTTTACATGTTCTCTGCGTGTAATTTCAACCCCTTTCGGACTTGGAAGGGTGCACCCTTAAGGGTTGGCGTGGATGTAGTATTAGATAAAAATAAACCAGAAACTATCAGGATTGTCACTGAGTTTAATTATGACATTAAACTTGACCGTTTAAGTCCCCGAAGCGGGAGTGGTCGGGGGTGAAAAATTTCAAACATGTTAAACGGTCGATATTTGCGATAATTATTTCCTGGGGTTAATTACTTTGATAGTATTTATACCGATGTTGTTTGTGTATAATTTAACCCCTGTGAGGGGAGCAAGCTTAGGGGTGGGGTGGAGGTACGTTAAATAAAATCCCGCAAAAACAACCGAGAATCGAATCAATTCAGAGACTATGAATGTCGCTGAGTCTAATTGTGACAACCTGGGTAACGCGACGGGTTTGGGAGGTGTTGGGCGGGGGAATAAATTTTCAGACAATGTAATCGGCCGATTTTTGCGTGGAATACATTCTTTTTCATTATCGCATATTTGTGGGGGTGGTCATCTTCTAACATGTAAAAACGGCCGATATATTTAGTCAATGACTTCAGCCCCCTTCGGCATGGGAGGTGAGCACATTTAGGGATAGAGTTCGAGGAGCTTTACATAAAAATAGCGCAAAAGTAACCAAAATTGGAGTCTTATGGATGGTTATAGATAAATGACATCTCGGGCAACGCCGGGCACCCAGCTAGTATTCTATAAAATCAGAGGAATTTATCAGATCAAACACCTTCATTTCATCCATTACTAAAGTCATTCAACACGAGTCTATACCTTTTAATCTTCGTTTAGCCTCGCTTTAAGCGAACAAAATTTATAAGTAGCAAATAACCTACAATAAAAATAAACTGTAGCACACAACAACTTTAATTTGATTGTTTACACATAATTAGGAAGTTTAAAATTACTTCTCATTATGAGACGCAAAATTGTATTGAAGCTCTAAGATAACCCCAAAGGGGTCTCTTTTCTGATCCATTGGAAATATGCAATTTTGGGGGAAATCTAATATTTTTGTCTATATACATGAACAGAAACGCCAAATAAATATTTCGGCAGATTTAAGGACTAGGAGTTGAGTCATCTTCATAATTTAAAAATTTATACTCATGCGTAGTATTAGTTATACATTGTTAAATCATTTTTGTCGGCACATTGTAAATTTTAAAACATACAGAATAATATCAACTATTATTTTCTAGTTAAATGTAATTGTTTAGGCACAAATATAGAGATTAAAAGGTAAAATTTATAAAAACAGACCAATAAATAGGTGTGAATAATTCCAAAATACACTAACGTTTCAACTAAATTTGCGAAATTTAAGTATAATTGTTAACAACTTTTGAATTCAGATAAGAAAAATAAACAAGTGCAAATAAATTTATATAAAATCAAACAAGTTGTATTAAAAGTAAAGGATCGTGGATATTGTTGAGTTTCAATTAATCAGATTTTGTACAATAATTATCGTTTTTAACTACTTCGAAACATTAAAATATTATTATGTTCTTCTTTATTAATAAAATCACTTATTTCGAAAGAAACTACTTGAATTAACTACCTGAATGAATTAAAGCCTTCATCTACATCTCAGGTTAAGCTGTAATAATTTTACCGTTTTGTTGATCCTGTGAGTGGCTTTATATTTCCTCTGGTTCCTTAAAAGATATATTTTGTGTTCACCTCTGCCGCATAAAGAATATTGGAAATTATTGTACAGTTCTACCTGGTTTCAACATCTAAAAATTTACGTTATGGTAATAAAAATAATTTTTGGAGATCATAACGTGTTTGGAGACGATAGTTTCAGGGTTCTAATGACCGTTTGGTTTGGTCCCATGTATCGAGAATAAGAATCTGAGATATATTACAATGTTTATTATAGATTTCTAACGACTCCTGTAAGTATAAGTATAAAGGAAGCGTAATATAAGGTTTGTAAATTATGGCTACTTGATATTCCTTTAAGATTTACTCAAACGTATGACGTAAAAATGTATGATAGGAGAGAACAATAAAAATTTTGGGATTAGATTATTGGGTGTTATTAAGAGCAAGATGGTTGATTAATTTAATATATGATTATTGTATTAGTTAATAAAAGTTCTAATTGAAAGTTAATTTTGTAATTAAATAAATAAATACTCATTTATTATAAATTAATTTTATATTTAATTACACTATTGAATTCTTATAATATTGTAAGCATTAGCAATTAGGTATTGTTTGTATGACAGTTACAACAGTGGTTAATAATGACAATTTAACACTTTTGGTTTGGCGCCACGGCTAAATTCTAAGGTTGGGTGAAACGTGCATTTCAAATGTACATCTTTTCAATGCCAGAATACAATATATATTTAGGGGGGGGGTAACAGGCTACATGAGAGTAATACACATGGTGGCAACTCCCCTTTAAGAGCTTAGGAAGGGATTTGAAAGGGGGGATGTGGAAGGGTAGAGGAAGGTAGCCAAGGGTTAACTATGGCCCCCGGGATATATTTTAAGGATCCTACCCGGCATTCGCCTAAAGAAATGCAGGACAAACCCTAGAAAAACCTGTATCAGGTAGGTCGAGCATTGGGTACTTGTCCCACGCCCTTCCGATAGCGGTAGAGGAGTTTGCTGTGGGGACGCAGCATTCTCTTCTCCGTGCCTCGACCAGTTTAGGAGGCAGCTGGCTGACTATTCCAATGGGAATAGCGGACAACTCTTACCGTATGCCCAATGTCTGTGACCCCGGAACATACACCTCTCAAAACAGGTCGAGGTGCTTCGACTTGTGGGAACCAAAAATGGAGACGAAAAGGCATCCCCAAAGATAGCTCCTTCGTATCTCTCCTAAAAGGTTCGACCTGCGAGAGAATATCCCTCCCAGTTTACCTGCGAGAGAATTCTATAGCAGGCCCACATCATTACGGAAGAGTAATTTTTTTTTAGCGCAACAGGCTACATGAGGGTGATCCACATTGGATTGTACAAATTGATTTGTTTCAATTTCTGCACACACATTTCAAACATTCATACTAAACACGCCGGTAAAAATTAGATAAAATTATGAAAATTAATTATTCATACATTTAAAATAAATGTATTATTTATCAACTCACTCTGAACCCAATTAGCTTGTAAAATAGCTCAATAAACGTAATAGTCAGAATATACTAATACGTATAATAATTGAAGTCTCCATTATTCAATTAATAATAGTTTACATGAAATGTGTAGAATTTGGAAATTCTTTTTTATGTTGGTTTATTTTATATGTAAATAGTCTATTTCTTCTTTTTGCCAGAATATTTATTAATCCCAATCTTATGTTACACCAGAAAATGATTTACTTGAAATTAATCTCTTGTACCCTACTCACCCGGCCTCATACTCACGGGTGCTGAACACGTTTTACTTATTCACTCATTGAAGTAGAAAAAGTTGGACTTGACAATTATATATATATTAAAATTTTATAATTAATGCTATCCCACCCCAACCTCATATTTCAGGGGCTGAACTAGAATTTAATCGACAGGTTTAATTTCGGTATTCAACTTACCGACCTCAGATACTATTAGTATGACAAATGTCTCGTCGATTTCTTATTCGTTTTTCATACAATTCTATACTATCCCCGGAAGCGTTCCCTGTCCCATGCCATTAGCGGTTGAAATTAGACTAGAACGAGAGAGTGGCTGAACACATACACCAATCAATTTTAATTTCTTATATATATTCAAAATTTTATAATAATCTTAATATATGAAAATAAATATAAAGATGTAAGCTAATAAACAGACAAATCAAGTCGATAATTTAAATACGACAAATAGGTTTATAAATCTTGTAATATTTTTGGGTGTTTACCCATTGAAATTCATGCAACATCACTTAGGTGACATAAAAGAACTTTGGAAAGTGGGCTTTTGTTTCACATCAACCTAGTGGTGTTACGTAAAGTTTCATATCTGGAACTTATCATCTACACCTACAGGAAAGCAACAAGTTTTGAAGAAACGTTGAATGGTTTTTATTTTATTAACTTATTTTGTCTATTTATTTAACTTCTTTGTATCTGAATTTATTGTAGTGTAACTCGTGGATCATTTTATCCTATTTTAGGTTTGTGATCTGTAGCATTCTGTTTTGTAAATGTGTCCCAATAAATATTATTATCGTAAGTGGAATCACTATCACTTGCTTGAATGGCTGTATATATGTGAGCATATATTGTCCGTCTATTTTGGTCTTAATATTAACTATACTGTTTAATATGAATACATTCAGATAAATACAATCGCAATATTTATAGTATAAGACTTTCAATCAAAACAATCATTTCCCTGAGAATCATTATTATTAATAATTTCTGTTCTTATGAATCAGATGAAGAATATATAAGATACTGGAGAATATAATGTTCAAGTAAAAGAAATATTTTCTACCGTTGGAAATCCAAAAAAAATATATGTCTTTTATGCTGTTCTTCGAAATGCTTTAATGCAATGTTGCTTACATATATATGTTTCTCATGTTACCTTTTAGACTTGGCTTGTTTTCTCAGAGGAACAAGCTCTTAAAGGAGGGTGTAAACTCTTCCTACATTATTCATACGGACGCTTACGTCTTGGAAGAGGGGTAGAGAAATAATACTGGTAGTGTCACAAGGTTGCCAAGCTCCGTTCTGTTTGCAGAGTAAATATGCTCACATCTATAACTACATTACTCGTTTGTGCGCTGTTAGATGCGTGCTTTCGGCCCCGTGACGTGGAAATGTGGACAAGGCGTGAGTTAGAGCTTGCCCCGTCGTTGGCTTATTTCCCCAGAGAGAAACGGCAACGCAGCCGATCTGCTTGAGCGAGCAACTAGCACGAGCAAGTGGCAGTGTGACGCGGGCCAGCCTACAGCTGAGGGAATAATAACTCATGACACAAAATCTTGACACGCCACTGCAACTAAGCCAAACCATAAAGCATAGGTCCATTCATATTGTCATAATCTACATGAAATATTTTGTACAAAAGCTATTGTTATGCATAGATAAAAGAGTAAGATAGTTTCACTACGATGGTGACCTCGATTGTATGAAATATAATATTGTTTAACATTTATTTTCATATCTCGTAATTTACATATTCTTCATATCAAATCTAGTCCTTTTTACTTACGGATACAAGAGTGAATTTTATATCGCAGCTGTAAATAGTTGCTTCATTTCCGAAGGTAAACAGATATTTCAATGTTAAAAAATTGATTTATTCTTTATTAGCCGTTTCCGTTCCTCAATTAATTGTATACAATACAAATCTAGATAAAAGTTTAAAAATAAATTGCTTATCCAATAATAATAAGCTAAAACCAATATTTTGCGTAAGCTAGTCAGACACAATTGTATAAAATTCCGTGCTGGATAAAATATCACACTGAAAATATTAATTATAATAATGTTTTGAATGTAATAGTATTTTACATCAACGTATAATTTATAAATAATATACGTTTCACGGGGATTCTACGTTTATTTGTTGTCAATATATTATGTTCACATTCGGAAAGTTTTGTCAATTTCGATTTCAAGTTAATTTTTATGCTCAATGTTTCAATCAAAATATATTTATTGAATATGAACTTGGCTTGTTATGAAAAATATTTCATTAACTAATATGATAGAAAAAATTCAACTGAGCAAACTTATTAGTATGTATGAAGATGAAGTCGTGCACATATTCTAAATCTCTAAATAAGTAACACTAATTGTTTACTCCTGATGCTCTCCGTCAGTAACGATTGTATACAAAAAATGGAAACGTTTATCATGTCTGGAGTAATATAAAAAATGGTGCTGTCCTGTCTTAAATAATTAGGTATACTCAATTTTAACAAAAATGGCGATACAGTTGTAACCAAAAGTTGGTATGGAAAAATATTAGACGGGATAAGACAATTAGAGAATGCTTTGGCAAGTGTTACAGAATATGAGGTCTAAGAAGAGAGTCGTGAGTCAAATTTCGGCGAGCCATTACGACCCAAGCGCTCATAGGAGAACCGTCTATTCGAACTGGAGGCTCATGGGAAATGAATTTCAAAACTTGAAAAAATAAGTGTGCAGTTAACCATTACAAAACCTCAGCTCATTCTGACTATACCAGACAGGAGTTAAGTGAACATTATATTGGTAACGGTAATTAGGTAAGATTAATAACAATTACAAAATTATCGACAAATGAATACGATAATTCCTCAACCTTTTAGACTGTGTATTAAATACAAAACACCCTGACAGGTACATTTCTTGCGATTTCAACATAGATGACATGAACGAAACCCGGAAAAAACAGCTTTAAATTTCTGCTTAAATCACATTTTATTTTCGTCAGTAAATAGAGTAACAATGTGGGAGATATTCCTGATTTTACAGTAAGTAAATTCAGCACAAATTATTACCAAGTATGCTTAATTGATCCGGTTTTTTAGAACACAATTGTCTTATTTTAAACACCAAAGATACTGGTACAACAATCCCCAGTTTATAATTTAGCGATCAAGGAAACCTCGACCGGCAAACTACCAGGTCATTACAGACGAATTTTACATTTAGATATACTAAAAAAGAGGAAAATAATATGACAATGGATTTCTCTAAAACTAAACGTGATTTATGTATTATTAACTTTAAAGATATTTTAAAATTTAATAATGAACAAAATGTTAAGCAGAAAAATGGGCTTGGTAAAGAAATAATGATATTAAGTGAAAGATTCAACTTCTTGAATAAACTTAAATAATTTAATTCATCGTTACTTTTTTAAACTACTTTCAACCGTACAGACATATTTGAAAGAAAGTAGTTGCAGCCAATTTGGAAATTAATTAAAGAAATAAAACTGAAGCTTCATGCAAGTTGTTTGGAAAATGGTTCATGTAAGCACAATTATAATTCTAAAATAATCATTCCTCACGAAGATCAATTTTTAACCTGTTTTGCTAGAGTTTAGTTCCAATTTTCCACACGTCACTAATAATTAGCACAACGTAACCTTCTATGCAAAAATCTGTAAAGATAGTTCAAAATTTAATATTTGTTTAATCGGTTTCTACAAACGAAATTATGAAGGTATTGTAAAGCTAAATAATTCGCATTCTGCAGATATATTTGGTACTGAATTTTTTTTAAATCAATGTGCCTATTTAACAGATACTACTCTAAGACGTTGCTTAAAATACCATTCCTTATTTCCTATATTCTCCAAAATATTAGAAGACATTATATTTAATTAATTACAAATTTTATATTCAAGAACAATATAACAACTTCTATAAACACAGTTTTGTATAATGAAATTCTACAAACAATGCAATGGATGAATTTATTCAGAACTTTACAAATTCTCTAAAGTGAAAATGAAATGACGTGGAATGTTCACTACCGTTTCGAAGACACTTGATCTTATAGATCACTCTGATGTTTAGAAAAATAGTACTGTAAGCGGATAATGACTTTTATAGTTTTCAATGAAAATAGAAAACAGAAGCTTTCCCGTCGAAAACAAAGAAAGTGAATTTTTATATAACGAGAGGGGATTAATTGAGGTATGGCACAGAGTTTAGTTTTACGACTAATACCTTTTCTTTTGAATAATTATCATTTTACTGACTATGAAGGCTTTTTTTAATACGGTTTATACAATTTATTTATTTCAGATGTAACCATACAAAAATTTTGGCTGCAATGGGAAACTAAATTTTTGGTTCAGTGAAAATATACAAAAGTTATGTTGATACTTTTAAAAATAGAAAATAATAACGTGTCAACAGATTTCAGATCAAGTGTCTTTGTTCTAATGAATGAAGATCAAATAAAATTCTTAGCTCATTCAGCAAATACATGCATTCAGTATGAATTGTGTTTTGTAAAATACCGGTGTAATTTAAAGAAAAATACGTATATTGTGGAACATTTTGAAATATTTACGAGTTTAAATAAAATATTTCACGTAAAGAATGTTACGGAATAATTAACTCTTAACTGCGTTATTTAATTTATGGAAATTCATTTTAATTTATTTCATGTTAATTGATCTTGCATAATTGATATATTTTATTACTACACTGTAAATAATATAAAATGGCAAAATTACTGTGAACCTTAATTATATTGTGCATCGCCTGTGGCCCCTATTCAAACTTTTATGCAGCATATATGCAACATAATTAAAGGGCAAAGGAAAAACAGATTCAAACATAATACAGAAAGGAAGAAATTGTAAGTAATGTATATCATTTATTGGTTTATAACAAAAATTTTAAACAGGGTCGTGGCGGCATCTAATTAAATATATATTCAATATATAATTTGTAACTGAGTATATGTTTCGTTTATATAAATGATTAAGGGAAAGTTAACTTCATCGCTTCAGAACAGTTGAATAATTTGCATATATAATGAATATAATAGGACTTATTATCTGACAGCCCTCAATACAAAACTGAACCGAAAAATTTGACGTTTTTTATAGATATTATATTTCCTCTATTAGTGAAAATTATTAAAATACTTTTACTATCATCTTATTATTCTTTTTCATTTCAAACATTACAATAATATTTCTACGGATGCCATTATATAGTTATCATATTCCAGGAAATTAAAATACAACAAAAGTATTCTCATCCATTATAAGTCATAAAAACAAGCCAATAATCATTATTTGCATGATTAGAATACCACCACAAATTATCATACATATATGTGAATGTAAGTAACAGTTTATAACATCTGGACATTATAAATGCTTCTTAATAATTTTGGCCTTTGCGTGTATAACTATATTAATTAAAATTGTAAATCAAACGGAATACACATAACGGATAGATCATTAAGTAATTTTACACCCACTCAAAAAATATATATGATATCTTAAGTGCTGAACATTAATCAAACAGAAATATTAAGTTATTATACAGTATCTTTCAAAAAATTTTGTCTTGATTATTACGTAAATTTCATCGTTTTCAAATGTAGGTTGATATAGAGAATTACATTCATATTTTAACAATTAATCCGCATAAAATCTAGATTAATTTGTGGCTTTTTGGAAATGAAACAAAATAAGTAAATATCCGTTTTTGTAATAGAAAAAGTGATATTCTATTCAGTTTACTATCAGTCGTTATACATTTATTTATGGAAACATGAGTAGTGGATCAGAATTAAAGATACATGTACAATAATTTACAGAATTTATTAAAAGTATTAAACTGAAACTAGTTTATCAGGCACGAGAACATACGAAGCTATTCGTAAACTATTGATAAATCACTAGGAAACACGACATAACTATTATCTTAATTGGTTTATGAACTAAACTACCGAAACAAAAGTATAAAATTCGTACAGGACACTTGGTAGTCCATTGTTACTGTAGGTATGGAAACTACTTTGTGCCTTTATATATGTTTGAAATATAAATCAGTTGAATTTCAATTATTATTTGTTCTAAAGTTTCCGACAATGTCAACGAGTACACGGAGCTGATCCTGATTACAATAAAGCATAATTTCAACAGACGCAGAAATATTGTTTTGGTATGTTTGAATTGAAAACAATGTTACTAAACTCCAACACCACATGAACAACGAATGGAAAAAAGTAAAATTAAGAAATATTTTTAACGCCCTTCACCGCATCCCTAAGACTGTTAACCTCTATTGTCATAATTAAACCGAGCGATATCCATAACTCTGGATTTTACTCCAATCTGGGTTGTTTTCGCGTTATTTTTATGTAGGAAATCGTGCGTATTGGCGCAAAACTAATGAAAAATGTGCAATAAATGTACTAAATTTTATGAACAGTATTAAACTTGCCTCTAATTAGTTACCAAATTACATTACGTTCATAAATTTGTTTTTCTCAAAACACTGGATGTTCCGCAGATCAAATATTACATCATTTTAGGATTTTGGAAACACTAAATAAGAATGTAGAACAAGGATTACAATTGGTCGATTTAAGGTAGTATCAATACAAATTTTTAACATAAAACACGTTAAGGAACGTTGAAACAAGGCGTGTTTCTGGATGTACTTGATTCATAAGAGACTCTCTGGCTAGTAGAATTCGTAGCAGTCTTAATAGGTTTTCACAATATGAAAGAGTTAATTAAAGATCGAAAAATATCTCTGTAAATTGTATGTCCAACAGTACACGTGTCAGCCAAGTAAGAACAAAAGTTACGATGAGAAAGAGATGTTCACAACCTGTTCGCATTCTTGGGTTTATTTCTTTATTAGAGTATTAAAGAGAAACTTAATGTATGAGTCATCACTCTAGAATGATTCATAACTCAACACACGATATTAGTGGAACTATACGTCAGGAAATCCATCTGTAAAATTCGATGTTTGTTTCAGAAACACAATAAATTTGCAGAATAGAAATATTTGTTTTCTTAATTAAATAATGGTTAAAACAAAATATAAAAATTTTTATAATCCGAAAAAGTTCTAATTTACTAATGAAACATACGTACATACAATGGTTTTTTGATGGTATGAATCATATACAACAGTGCTACTGAATGATATTATATATTTTAATTTAATGCAATAGAATTCGTCCTAAAGTTATTGTAAAATTGCAAGTAAAATAATAACATATTCCAAAGATTAACCTTTAATCTTTCGTAATTATTTCATCCACGTGAAGAGAAAACAGTGCCATGAAAGCATTTATTTTTATTATCTGCCCATAACTCAGGAAAATCATCTTGTTGCAAACCTGCCATATTTAATAGACTCTTGTGAGAATTAACGGCGGCACCACCAATGAGGCATATGCCGACGGCGCTGCCCAATATCTCCCGACGACCCGCATAAATTGTGATAAATGTGTTTATGCGCTCAGGCGGGTGAGGTCTACAGGACTCCAGGTAGCAGGAACACCTCTTCCCTCCTCCTCCGTCCTCTTGGCGGCGACAGCTTAATGAAAACAAATGAGGTTGTCTGTGCGCACGGACTTGCTAACAAGGCGCCTGCAAGTTGCTGCAGCAGAAACCTCGACGTAGCAGCTATGTGACTAACAGCTAAAATTCATTTCATTCATGCCAAGGTTTGTCGCTGAAATCAGTGTTTGGGGGTCTAGGGTGATCTCAGATCTTTATTAAAATCATGCCAAGACTTTATTGAAATTTTAATGGCGAATTCAAATATAGTCAATTAAATAATTCACACAAATGTAAAATATCTTCTTAAGATTATTTTTAAAATTTTAGTAGCTTCATTAATAATCCAATCAACGTTAACAATTTAAAGAGCTGGGTGCTCTACGTTTCCCGGGTATTTATTTACATAATAAAACGTATTTAATACGGCATTAATATATTAGTCAAGAAGGTATTTAACCTTTAAACTACCTGTACAGAGAGAATGCTAAATTCATCAGCACCCATTAGTGCCTTTAGAGAAGCATATATACTCCCGACGTCAAGTATTATCAAAAATTCCCTTGAAAAAATATACTCTGTACCCCAGTAAAGTCACTACCTGATTCTATAAGTGAATCAAAATTTCTTCATGTAACTGAAGTGTGTCAAAAATACTCGCGGTACAACGGGAGTAAAAATCACTCCCGGTAACTTAAACTATTTGCCAATGTTTAAGAGAGTCAAAAATAGTCAAAATTACTTTCGGATTCTCATTAGATTTAAAAACGCTTCCTTTAAAGCCCTTCTACCACCACTCCTGAGTGTGCTCCCCCCTCCCATGCTGAAAGTGGTTGAAATTATACACAATTAACTTTGGGGGAAACACTATCAATCGCATTGAATCCGATAAATATTTATTCGACGCAAATATCCGCCTTTTTAACATGTTTCAAAATTTCCACCTCCGTCCCTTGGGGTGGTAGTCAAGTCTTAGCACCACAGTATTTGTTTTCGGTTCAAAGAAACACGTCTATAAAATTTGGTCAATATTAATCCACGCGTTTAGATTTGTATGTGAAACATACACACAAACATTCAATTTTTATTTATTAGATAGATTAGATTGCACGTCCAAAAGTACGTATGCTATGATCTTTCAGTCTTTATGGCCATTTCATCTCAAATTTATGAAACAACTGAATACATAGTAAGTATTTACGTCACTTATACTAAGTATCGCTTGCACCTCGTTAGGTATATCAATTATATATATATACTAGCTGGGTGCCCGGCGTTGCTCGTGCACTTATTTAGAAAAACTCGAAAAAGTATTTAATTGAATACTTAAATATATTCCTTGAGTATTTCAGGATATAATTGTCAATTGTCACTCAGTGTTCATACATTACGAAATATTACATTGATGAAATTGTTAGCTAGACTCACAACTAATATAGCGCGAAAATTAACTTACATTTTACGCAAGGATGGTAAAGTAATTCGTATTCTTCTTTATTACCATTCGATGGAGTATTGCTGTATAAATTTATACTTTTTATTTAAAGAAAATATTTCTGCTTTATTTTATTCCTAATAAAGGAAATATTTCCTTTGTTCGTTGCGTAGTAACGTCTTTATCTCGCGTGACGTCATTGTCTCTTGGCGCGCAGTAATTTAATATTTTATGATCACGGTTTTTAATTATAATTCTTTCCACATGTATGCTAGGCGTTTCTCACCCTCACAGTACCATTTCTCGTGTTTTGAAGAATATGTGTACCAATTTTTGTTGCATTCTGTTCATAAAGAACAACGTAAATACATACATACATACATAATACAAATATAGATACTTTTTTATTATATAGATATAAATATATTAAATATTTATTTCTTAAGTCATAAAGAAATTAATTTATGATAATACATGTTGTTTGAAGTTTATTAAATGAGATTTAGAGATTATAAAATTAATCAATTTTAAGTATAATGTTAAATGATTTTACAGGCGTTCACGGCAAGTTGGGGCAAGTGGGGTAGACGGGAGACTGCGAGGAACAGTTGGAATGTGAAGGTGATACTCAAATTGGCTAAACATCGAATTAACATTGGACTGTACTGTAAAACTAAAAACAGCCATATTGGGATTATTTACAATGTAGACTTAGTATAATTTATGTAAATACGATAAATTTGTTTTTTTTCAAACTTTAGATGAAAAATGCCATGAAGGCCGAAAGCTCATAGCAGATGTACCGTTGGACTTACCATTAAAAATAAATTTATAAATTAATGACTAGCGTTCTTTGGATTATTAATAAATACTACCAGAAGTCTGTGAATTAATTAGAATTTTTTGTAGCTTTAGTCATATTACTGTAATACCAATTATAATGTTGTTATTAAATCGAAATTTCAAATACATTATATAAAATAACCTCGTAAGTTTAACGCATCAGAAGGGCTATATTATTATCAAGATAAATATAAAGTAATAAAATCAATAACTATTTACGGAATTATGGAAAGTATCGAAAAAATTGTGTTCATGACACATAGCAAACAAATAAAACCAGAACCTGCGTGAGGACAAATCAAAAGATTTCTGTAATAGGGCAGAAATCAAAGTACTGAATAGTAAGCACTTGACGAGTCTTCACCTAAAATATACTCCATCTTTTCTATTGCCAGAAGAATCTAGCTGCAATGTCTTAAATGTATATAAAAAACCTATCATCCCTCTCTTCCTTATAATTTAAAGTTTGAATCCATCAGACTTTGTCTGAGACTCTCTAAATAACTCGTTTATTTATCATAACTCTCGATCTTCAATCCGTTATAAGTCACATTTTGTCATTACGATCTCCCGTGAATTCAGGTTTATGGTGTCTTGGAAATGTCGCTTCTCGACCGAGGATCGTTAAAGTACACCGCATTCCAGACAAAGCTATCTGTCGTGGAAAAGGATAAATTCTTACAAAGCCAGTTACTTCATCGTAGTGTATATATACAACAAGAATAAAAACAATGAACGAAATGTAATACAGCTTGCAAAAATATGCTAGTATGAATAATCTTAAAAAGGCTAATTAATTCATATAATATAACTAAATTATTTATCAGTGGTTAATAATACTTCATACCGGAAAATGTTTGAGAAATAAATTTAAATTTTGTACCATTGAATTAAATAAAAAAAAGAAGGACACATGAATAAGAATTAAAAAAAAATATATTGCTAACCTGAAGGACGATAATTTTTTAGTATATAAAACGTAACAAGATAATAGTTCTCAATAAAAAGAAACGATTAAATGTAACTTACACTAATTAAGATGAATAACATTAAAATTAGTAAAAAGACGTGAGAAGTTTAAGAAGACATCATAAAAACTGAAAAACCAACGTAATATTTCCGAAAATATTGTTCAACTTTTCTATTGTATATATGGCGTCTTTAACACTAATGCTAAACTATAGTTCTAAATTAATAGTATTAATTATCCAAAAATAATAATAAACATAACAAATAGTCGTTAAACATAAAGATATAATCATTCCGACAACGTCAGCTTGATTATAACGATTTTCTTTTGTTTGAAAGTTCAAGAACTGAAAGTGGTAGCCGTGAACAGCGTATTAGCGTTCAGAATTGTAACATGGTCTATGAAGAAAGGATGCAGTACGACGATTGCTTGGCTGCAGCCGATACGACATTGCCAGACTTAAATTTTTTTCGAATGAGCATAAATCCGAAACGCGCGGATTTAGGGCCTAAGTTTCCGACGAAACTTAATTGGTCATGGGTCATGCATATAAGCATTGGTCACATGTCATATGAGTTTGGAAACGTCTTGTAAGTCATACACTTGAAAACTTCCAGGGGTATGATACTATCCAGTTTCACATCCGTGCATCGCGGTACACCATACTTAACTTCCTGATGACGACATTCGATACTGAAAAGTTATAATAATAAAATTTCAAACTAATTACACAAAAAAATTAAACATTCAAATAACAATGATGAAAAACGCTAGTTACTGAATGAGAAATGCAGATTTATCGTTATGTTAACATTTGAATGCGTAGAAGAAATTATGAAAACACCTCAAAGCCAGTACACCATATATAAGAAATTCGAACAACCAAAATTAGGAAACAGTAGTTGGTGATTGAGTAATGAAAGTAGAGCACGCTGCTATCTTTATAAAACAAGACAGTTAGATGATATTAATAAATATAATGTATCTATTAATTTCTGATTATTATTTAATTTTCATTGAGTAAGTTAACAATGCACATTATTTCGTAAAAAGAACTTTTGTTATATGGGAATAAATGGAAGATAAATGTAATTATGTATCTTAAACTGTTTTAAAAATTATGTCGTGTATCATATTTATATATCTACGCCTGTTTACAAGCTAAGTAATTTTTTTTTAATTGTTATAAATAGCAGATATGATTTTAACTTTTGCTTTAACTCTATTTCCATAGTACTTTGGGCCAAATTTTTATTAATAAATTTAATAAATGAATTGACGTAAACATATTGGAAATTAATAAGACTGAACTGTTTAACAATAGATAGGGTTTTAAATCAAGAGTACATCAATTTCAGATATCTAGAGCTGCATTTGTACGCTCACATCGATTGAAAGCCAGGTCTCAAAGCCATTATCTCTTGTACAGAATTGCTTTTCTTCGGTCGTTCCAACTTCTAAATTCGAGGAACTAAATTGCTAACATTCGTGAACAGCAGTACAATCATTTCAAGGTGAACATGAAAGTGTTGAAACAAATTAAAGTCCCGATGAAATACAAAGCAGCACAAGTAACTCAAAGGTTATTTAAAAATATTAAAAATACCTCATACGTCCTTCAGCAAAGAAAAGTAAATATTTACTGCATTTATTTAGTAATAACGTCGACTTCCCGGTGTAATTATTGTATAAAAGATTCCCGGGTTTTTAAACTGGGAAAATGGTTCACACATTAATAAATAATACTTTATTTAAACACAACGTTTCAGCGAATTCTACCATGTCGCTTGATCAAACTGTCTTGGCGCGTACCAATCATATGTCTTCATACAAAGAAAAAATTATTGAAGGCTCATGAAAATGGTAGCTGGATACCGTAATGGAAATATACATACCGTTACCCAACTCTTAGCAAATTTTCAAACCCGTATGCATCCATACAGTTATTGACAAATTAAAAACTTTTCTTAAGATGTGTGTCAGGCAAACATATATGTGCTGACAAAAGCATCAGCTTCGAAATTGTGAACACTCTGCTTTCTAGGTTACGATTAAATTTAAATTAAGTTATTATGGTCTTCCTGATTTTTATTAGAACGATCAAAAAACCAAAATAATATGAGTTATTACGTTGTAAGAAATTCCATCCATGTGCACTTTCCCGTTACCTCTACTTTCATGTAAACAAATCTTCAAAGTCGAGTTCTTATGGACACCACACATAAACCATTCGTTTTGCTTATGTTATAGCTCGAGACGTTTCAATAGTCGTGTCGACAATAGATGCGCAGTGGTCCTTTACGCTTAGGATATAGTGGGGGTAAGTTGGAGCTCCGTTCAACACGATCCTTTGCTCCGGCAACTTGTTACTGCTATAATTATTATAAAGACATTGACGCAAGGAAATATTATACTCAGCTTATTCTAGTCTGACGGACGTGTTTGGGACTAGCTGTTAAATTTATAGGGTTCTGGGGTGAGAGTCACGGGCTTTGTTTACTCAGTTGCTGGTGTAATTCAGTTTTAATCGGAACGAATCGGAGATTTACAAAGGTTCTGAACGTTAACACACAGCCTTGCTGGTCGGCGCCTTTAAATTTCCTTATAAATAAATTAAGTTCTAAATAAACTTCACGGAATTTATGAAAATCGAATTTATTATTAAATTCACGTATATCATCGGATAATTTTTATTTCTACGTTACTCCGGGTTGCACATTGTTTTTGTGCTCGTTAATTCAACAGTCCACGTGTCTTTTTGCTTCACCGCAAGCTTCTACTCTACGTTCATGTTTTGAAAATGTATCGTGATCGTAGGCAACTATGAAAATAGTTGGAAAATAAAACATTAAGGTAACTAACAGGAGTGTTGGCGCAGAGATAAGAAACGGTCTTGTTTATTTTTAATATTCAATAATCGCTAGAAACCACGCTGATCAAAGCAGCCTCAACACTAAAAAAGCTTCATAATAGTGAAATTCTCTTGTCTAAATTTAACTTAACTCGAAGTAAACTTATTGGATCCATACATAACGTAAATAATTCCGTGCCAATAATTAACAATCCACTTGAACTAATTGTTGGCTGCAGATGTGAACAATGCGACCGTCCTGTAATGTGTCGGTTATTGTTTCTTCTTTGTTGTTGTTCTACTCTGGGTAAAGCTAAGAAATCAATTAAATGTTCCACAACATTACAAATATTTAAATTGTTTGACTGTTTAAATCAAGAGAAGCAATCGAGTGGATCTGTTTCATAAAATAATAGAAAAAGATAATATTTCTTATAAAACATTAAGCCCCGACAGGTATGAAGGGATGTTTCATTTGACATTAAACGTACGGTAGAGAAATGGCCTGCCTTATTCAAATGCAGAATATTTTAGTCTTACCGATTTGCGACATTTCGTAACTTAAATCACTTATGCACATTATTCCTTTTCTTTATGTTTCATTATTCATTACAGAAAATGTAATAGTCCAATTAAAGCTTTGCAAGCTTCATTCCACCACTGTCAAGTAACTTTAATTCTACAACTTTCAGGATACGTTGTACGTAAAATTTAACAGATGATAAGTAAAGGGTGTCTGTTTATCCCGTTCGTAAGGATACAATGAATGTTTTTAAAAATCATAGTAGTGTCTCCCCAACTACTTTCCAAAGAGTAGTTGTCCTCTAACACCCCGAGCCCCTCCATCTTCTCCTTTCACCTACCTCGCGCATAGCGCATTCCTTGCTAGACCTCTCGACTTATAAAAAAGGAATATCAACTAAAATTACTTGTAGATTCTACCTGTTGTATAATATTGATTTAATCTAATAAAACTTCTTTAAATTAAAAAAAGATGATAAAGCTGTTATATCAATTTATTCGAGAATCATGAGGCAAATTTAATAAAAAAATGTCTAAAGCATTTTGTTAATTATGATTGAAATACTGTCAAAGAAAATAAAAGAGTTTTGAACCGGTATCGCATTTCCCTATTATCTGCAGGAGAAGCGCCCTGAGCTGAGTCAAGCAATACGTTATTATTTTATGAAGCTACTATTCGCCTAAGGCGATATCTCATGAGAGAAAATCCCAATTTCTTGGCACGATGATCGACAGGTGGGGAGACCAACTCCATTTTCACCCAGAACACGTCCTGCGTCGGGGACCTAACTAATTTAACGAGTCCTCACAGCCCTTGCGCCGCCTCCGACGCTAATAGCCGCACAGATTCCGTATTTAGGATTCTCCCGGCGTATAAATGGGATTGTGGGGAACAGCTAAAGCGAAGGAGGGAACCCTACTGATAATTTCCCGGAGATTTCTCACGTTTCTCCCGCCGCCATATTGGTGGCCATGACCGTTTTCAACGAAGAGGAGCCAATTAAGGGAATCAGCCACGCCGACGACATCTCCGAGCAATTAGCCCGCTTCCAAATTCTGGTGCAGAACTAGAAAAAGCTATCATCGCCAAGTAGTTATGAAGCTTTCTAAAATGAGGCAGTTGTGGTTAATAACAGTCATTACACCACACTGAACCACTCTGACAAACGTGGTCCACTTAAAATATATTTTATGGTTTGGCAGTCTTTATGTTGTCGGGGAAAAATTGATTAACTTAAATATAGTATTTTAATGTAAGATTTATAAATATTATTACAGATTTTCTGAAAAATTTTGCAAGTATCTTGTAATAAAAGTCTAAACTAATTTTAAGTTGTGTTTCTCTAGGCTCTTCTTACCACCTGACGAAAGGAACAAGGATCCCAAAAACGTTGTGTGGTACTTATATTACCCATTTTTTGTCTGTATTGGTTATCTTTCTTATTCAAGAAATTATATATTATTACTGATTTGGCAGGTTAGGAAAAGTATAAATATTTTTGGAAAAGTTATTTTATCAATTCACAGGGCTGTTTAAATCAACGTAACGTTATTCGTTAGTACGAAAAATTTACGTCTGATTAAATAATTAATAAGTAAGATAGACGCATCAAACAAAAATGTGATAATATACACACAACTTTTCTGGTATCCTTGTCCCTTTCCTCAGGTGCGAAGAAGGAGCCTAGAGCGACACAACTGCACTCGTCAGTTGACAAACTGTCAAGTTGGGAGAGCCGAAGGTTTAGTGTAACGAAAAGGGAGGACCGATAATGAGAAAACAGAAAGCGTAATAATAGGCGATCATAGCAATTATTGAGTTTCATAGTGTATGTTTGGACATTAATAGCTGTGATGTTTGATTTAGTGTGAAGCATCTCTGAAATGAGTTTGGAATTGTACCTGGTGTCAATGTCTAAAATTTTAAAAATTTTCCTCAAATGTATGTTTCGAATTGATGATATGTTTGGAGACTACAGATTGTTTATCAATGGGAAGTTTTATATTAGATATATGTTCCTTGATACGTGTATTAAGGGAACGTTTTGTTTGCACTATGTAGCAGGAATTACAATTAGAGCAAGAGATTTTGTAAACAACGCAATGTTTGCTGTAGGAGTCGAGTGGGTCCTTGCGGGTTTTAATCAAGTTGGAAAGAGTATTAGTGGATCTTAAAATGGTGGATATTTGATATTCTTTGAATATTTGGATAAATTTGTGGTGTAGAAATTTGTAATAATGATGTACGAGAAAAAATTTGGCTTTAGTTTGGTGACGATTGACACTGGGATATATATGCAATCTCTGCGTTGTAGGATGATCTGTAGAAAATGATTTTTGTGTTGCGTGTGATTGTTAGAATAAATTTTTCAGTGAAAATGGAAAAATTGAAAACATTTACGTCCGATTGAAAATACTGAATAAGAAAGGTAGTTAATTCAGACATAAAAGTGAGAATATAAATACCACACAACGTTTCTGGGATCCTTGTGGCTTTCGTCAGGTTGGCTATCTTTATTATTCAGAATGTAAAAATATTTGTTAATTTATAATACAAATAATATTATAATATGAATTCCAATTCAACCTTACTAGTTTCTATTATATGATGCCTAATTTCGTCTACAAGGTCATTGAACGTCTCGCATCATTAGTTAATTCACAACTATACTTAAAACTACTAGAAACTTAAATTGATGAGTTTCTTCCTGGTTTGACAGATTCATTTTGTTCGATGCTAAACGCTTCTCTTGGCGCACTCATATTTTCAATCCAAGCAATATATACGTGCATTAGATATCGGCTACGAATATTTGGAATTGATAATATTACGATCTTGGAAGTAATTTTTAAATTTTAAATCGAAAGTATTTTTCGCTCTATTCTAGATATTCAGTGATATGAAATAGGTTTCAGGTAAAGTGAAACAAAAACGTTATTATATTGATATTCTAATTTTATTTGAAACAGTACTGCGTCATATATTCACACCACAGCTACCGATATTTTCCACTGTTATTAATAAATCGTGCACAACACATATCTCATGGTTGTATACCAATGTTTCACTTCAAATAAACCATAAAAACTATATTTATTTGAAGCTGTAATCTCAGATGTAATTTTCATTAGACAATCACAAAGTTACATCGAATATTATTCTTGTAATTGGCCTAAAATTTTCGGTGAATAATGACCCTGAGAACAGTGGGTTTCTGATGCTAATCTGGTAGTGGATTTAATTGAGCAGGTCGGATGCTGGATGCACTTGCTACAGCTGCAGCTTCTCTAGATTCGCCTTGGCCTCGTTCAGCTCGCCCGCTCTCCACTACTTGAAGTGGCCGACTGGGCGGAATATTTAACGCTCTGCAGCCCTTGTTTAGAAATTCAGATGAGCTGTACTTCGCTTCGGCGTGTCGCCGAATTCTCTTCACAAACAATGGAGTGGCAACATTAAATAGCGTGCACGCACCTGCTCGGTCTTGTGTGAAACGACTGCGGCCGGTGCGTCAACTGTAAATTGCCGACCGCTCGTTTAATGTTGCGAACTCACGGCATATATGCATACGGAACCAAAAAACCGGGCAATATACAACACATTTCTACTGGTAACCTTCAATGCTCCAATTTGAAATAAAAAATTCATTGAATTGTATCAGTATTTATATTTTATTTGACTATGTATGTTTATTCGGATTATTCAAGTCCATCTTCCTAAGGACTACATTTCGTGAATAAATATTATAATGAGTTTAATTAATATGTTTGAACAAATTCGTAATATTTATTTTTGCACATATAATTTCTCGGAATCGTTCAAGGGTCACCCACTGAAAACATAATTATAGCATGAGGTTAAAGCAACAGATCAAATGGCCGAACCGTCCCAACTCTTTAGTTGTTGCGACAGAGCGTGGATGTTACAGGCATCAACTGCAATCAACAAGGAAACAATCAGTTATCTCCGCTAATAACGGTCATAATATGCCCGTATCTGAAAAACAGAATCGCCACGGATCGCCAATAATCTCCCTCGTCCCAAACAGATAACAAATAATATAAATTTTAATCTTCTGTCGTTTGAAACTTTGTAATATCAAATAATATTTTATTAAAGCATTTATTTTATAATGCATTTATGTTATAATAATTATTTTATAATTTTATAATAATTATTTTAATAATAATAATTATTATTTTGATAATTTGTAATGCCAATTAATTAAGACATTAATTGTGAAATTTAAAATCTAAATTGTTTGAGAAATCTATTATTAGGGCGGTACAGAACATAGCAATAATAGAAAAGCCAAGCACTGTTCCTTTGTCGGAAGGTGGAAGCGCGCTCAAATTGCGAGACGAGAAGTTAGTTGGCTGGAAGGTTTGGTCAGAGGGAGATCGCATTAAGATATTGAGAAGTTCAGGTCGCAAGGTTTGACGAGATAAAGTTTGCCGTGGGACGTCGTCGAATAATAACTGTTAATTGGAGAACGATAGAGCAGGTCGCATTATGATATGATAAAAAACAGTTTGCAGAGAAATATTGAGAATTAGCATTCAACAGAGTTGATTGGTCCCTGAACATTTTGCTCAAGACAGAACATTCACTAGAGCATAACGACGAAACCTGCTAAGCACAAAACAGTTTTTGTGCACATAGCTGAGCAGAGTTAGCAGAAGTCACCCAGTGCAAGTAGGTCTACACAGAGGACGAAGGTGGATCATCCGGGTTCCTGATTTTGATGTAAAAATATTGATTTAGAATCTGTGGTAAGAAGCAGTGTAAAACCCGCCATAGTGTTTCGACAATTAAAGGTATCCTGGTATGCTGGGCAGACGTGAGTACAATTTACAAACAACTAATTATGTAAACCTGATTAAAAGATAGCCGTCAGATTTCGTTCTTTTCTTTTAATAAAAAATTTGTGAATTAGACTCAATCTTTTAGGTTAACTTCGTTCGCAATTAAATTTGTTCTAATTTAATTGTCCAGTAACCTTTCGTTTCCAGTAATTGTAAATTGTTGATAAGATTATAAATAAAAATGATTCGCCATTATCAAACCCAGTTATGACCCTGAGAGACTGAGATATATTTAAATTTTTGCTAATAAATCTTTTGTTTGTAAAGTTGAATAATTTTTTTATTTATTAAACGCTTCCCGTTTGATTATTACAAATTATTTTATAATAATTAATTAATTCCTATACTCACATCAGTGCATAAAATTATATAAGTACAATGTATTAAATGTAACAATGTTTTAGTGGTGTGATTCAGTCATATTCTTAAAATAGATAAAATTTCTAATAAAAAAAAATTCTGGTAAATTATGCCTGATCCGAGGAATTATAGTTATGTTCATATGAGAAATTTTGCAAATGTATGCTTATTATATATTTAAGTCAGACTATTACATATGTCATATACGAAAAATAAGGTAATATGAAATTAAGAGCAAACTGATAAGAAAAGCAGATGTTTTTAGAGTAAAATTTCAATTTACAGCATGGGATGGCAGCGCCACTAAGGAAGGAGCGTTACATAAAAATAACGCGAAACAACCGACGAGATTGGTGTCAAATCGATTTTATAGGAGTCAATTAGTTTAATTCTGATATTTACAATACTGGTTAAGTTGCAGTTTAGCCCTTCGGAGTGGGGGTAAAAGAGTGCGAAACAAATATTCGTTTACAGTCACAAACTCGTAAAGTAATTTACACCAAACTTTGTTGCCACGTTATTTACGATACATGAACAAACACCGAGGGGTTAAGTATAATTGAGTGTATAATTTCAACTCCAAAAGGCAAGAAAGGGAAGCACTCTTACCGTACGGGTGGAGGTGGAAAATTCTTACATAAAACGTAATGAAAAAAATACCGATATCAGTGTGAATTCCGGAGTTATACGAGTCGCCGAGTTTAATTCTTGCGGTAACCATGCTGATTGACAAAAGGCTTGTCCCTCTTAAGTTACAGGGTATTTTTTTTTCTTTGGGCACCAGCTGTATTTTGGTCTCTATTTAGGAAAAAGTTGTATTTCTTTATTAATTTAAGGTACCGGGAGTATCTTTAGACTTTATTAAGTTAAAGAGTATCTTTCACTGCTTTAATTCATCGTGATATTTTCTACACTTTTATTTAATGTAGCATTAGAGTTCCTTTGTTGTTTAGTACCGTCATAATCATCATTTATTTGAAGTTATGTACCAAGCCTTTAAGTCGTGGAGAGTAATGTAAATGGGTATATGTTTCAAACACTGACGATATTGATGCTGGTTAAATGAAATGTTTATCAAGAGGTTAGTGTCGAACAAATTCCTACTGCAACTCTGGGTTAATATACATACCCCAGGCAACGCTGGACACTCAGCTAGTATATCCTATATATACATAGAAAGATAGAGAGAGAGAGAGATTGTAGAGATCAACAATTTGTAATGTACGTTTTATTTAAAGTGTTTATTTAATATTTTTTTCGCCGTAATTATTCAGGCCAGAGCATTGTTTGGCGCAAGAATATAGAGACAGTAAAGGTTCCTACGCATTTATTGTCTGAAAACGATTGTAAGACGCACAGACTTTTGGAAAAATATTCAGAGTGTTTTGGGAGCCTGACCTGAGTATTTTATTTTGTAATTTTGGTGAAAATTGCAAACAAACTTTGACCGGAGTGGTCACGTCAGAGTGGTTTTGGAGCCTGACCGGAATGGTCATGGAGTGTGAATATAGTTTTGGAGACCAGTCGAGGATTCTCTTGACTAAATAATTAGGAATACAGCAAAGTCTAAGCTGAAAAAAGGCTGGAAATATCACATTTGACATTAACGTACTTCTACAGCTGAACTGTGTGACTGGAAGTAGGCAACGTTAAATTATTTTTGAGAAGTGAAACGATATAGCAATCAGTGTTATGGACTGTTAAATATGTTCTTTTAAAAAGAAATAACTGTGGAGTGCACAATATAGTACCAGAGCAACTCGAAATAAAATGGTATATAAAAACTTTATTTTGTAAACCGTTATGGAAATATAATTAACTGTCATATATCTCTAGTTTTTTTTTTGTTTTTAGATTTTTTTATACAATTTTGGTTTTGTAATTTAAATTTGTATTTTCTTTTGTAATTTTGATGAAAATTGCAAATCACTATTATTATTAGTAGCCCAGTAAGCGGTTCTGAGATTATGAGTATCATTAAAGCTGTTGCAATTTGTTAAAATCATAAAAATGTACAAAATTTGAAGTAAATCGAAATTCTAATAAATAATCTTCTGTTATCTCTTTAAAATAATTTTGTTTAACTTCAAGGAAAAATACTCTTAACTTTCTTCGTTTTAAAATATTACATAATTTGGTTCCAACGTATTGATATTTTTATAATTATATTGAAGTGTATACTACATAATTTTGCGCCACAGCGTGTTGGCTTTAATTTTCATTGTTTGCTTAATTTTGCATATTGCATAATATGGCTGCAACGTGGAGGCATTTTATTATTATAAAATTTTGTATACTACAGTAAATATATAACAATCTGGGGTTTGAGGGCCTAGGCTGTTTTGTATTTCTTTTGATCAGCGGCACAACTGTTTTTGTAATTGTAGACCGTACTGTCGGCTTTGTGATTGGGGCGTGGATTGCAAGCACGTGTAAGTTCTTCAGTATCAAATAGGAGCTCACGAAGAACAGACAAGTGTCCCGTAGGAACTCACGACGGAAGGACCGGAAGAAATATTAAACCAGCCTTGAAAACGTGATCTCTGAGTTAATATCATCAGCCGAGAACTTGTCTAGAATGTTGTTACTACTATCCGCTGAGAACTGAACGAACTTGGCTTTACCTAGATTATCAATGGTTACCTATTAAAAATTTTTCGTCCGCAATTTTTGTTCCTGGTCCACGAAGTCGCTGCAAAAATTTAGTAAGTCAGCCTAATAAGTCACCTAGACGAACAATGTAACCGAGTTTAAAAAATAATATTGAAAAGGAATGTTAAGATCTCTAACATGTCCTGCAAAGTGTAAGCGAGATCAATGAGTTATTCGTTTTGGAAGTGTAACATTAATTAAATTCACGTCCTGAGAATGTTGAAAATGTCTCATGTTTCGAAAATAATAAATTTGTTGAGATAGACTTAAGTATATATTTTGTATTTTCCTGTCTCCTATATACAAATTTAATATTGCATTTTTATCGTAAATGCATATAAGATGTTTCATATTTGGCGGGATGCATTATTATTTATATCTCATTTCGATATGAATATTATAAGAATTTGTTTAATTTTATGAAGAATATTATTATAGAAAATACAGTTATCTTTCGACTTGGAAGTACTCGAACATGTAGGGATTACGTCACGTAATGTTATGGCAAGCTGGCTGTGTTATTACACTACGAACGTGTAAAAACAAACCTAAACCGTTAATGCAGAATAGCAGTTCAGATCAATTCATTCATTGGCAGTTAATTTATACAGCAAAAGTATTTTTATATTTACATTGAATGTAATGTGCCAGGTTCGTCTGTATCTTACGTTTATTTAAATTGTGGATATTAAAGTTAAATTAATTTGTTTTGTTTTTGACGTCATCAAATTATATTTGGTTGTAAATCAAAGATTTTAATTCAAGACAATTACAAAATTTATTTACGATTAATATATTAAAATCACTAATTATCAATCGAAAATTTATATACACAAAACAATTTAGCCTGGACCCTCTTTCTCAGGATTGCAGGAAGATTATTTACATAGCGAACCGTGAGATATTATTTAAGTTAAAGTTATTATTATTGATTGATTTATTGAATGGGAAACGTGTCATGAATAATTATAGTCAACTACGGAAAAACATAAAAATTGAAACAATATTTATTATCTGGCTTTTTTTCTGATTTATTTACAGTCGCATCAACAGCCCAGGTTATTAGCGACTCGTTCTGGGAACTCATTATGCCTTGTCAGGAGACTGATTTGCCGTCGCCGGGTTTCGAATCCAAACCCCTCTGATACGAACCTATCGCGCTGACCCCTACACCACAGGAGGTCGGCTGCTATCTGATGTTGGACGGTGTTTTGTCTGAACGAACTGAAAGAAAACTCTTCTGGTAGACACTGACTCTAAATTATCAATCACCTTGCTATGATTTTATTATCATGTGACAATCAACATAACTTGCAAAAAATTCATCGAAAAAATCTCAACCTACATAGCTCTACCATTCAAAGAAGAATACAAAATACAATTCCATTTATATTAATGCAAGGTATAACATCCCGTTTTTAATCCAATATGTAACCCCAGGTTTCCTGCCAAGTGATCTAAACTCGACGCTGGCACTATCACACGTTCTTCCCTCCCTCTCCCCCTTCTGTTTGTTCTCTGCACCGCTCACCACAACAATGCTTTTCTCCTTCCTTCAGACATTATTAGTATTTGAATTGCTTTAGTCAGTTTTCAATTATTATGCTTTACCTTACATTCCTTTACACGATATTAAATTAAATTACATTATTATGAAATAATTATATTTGCTTTTCTATAAATTGCTAACTTAATATTTTAAAATTAATACAGCTTGGAAGTGTGTACGGTGGCTCCATCTTTTGATACCCTCTACAACCTTTAGCAAAAATCAAGATTTTTAGAATCTACACCGTTACTTTGAGGTATTAATTACCAGTTCGAATTTACCGAGGTCAATAAGGTAAAAAAATGACTACTTCGTGAACTAATAATCAAATACTTGGAGGACACGA
Source organism: Zhengitettix transpicula (assembly GCA_037074705.1). NCBI lineage: Eukaryota > Metazoa > Arthropoda > Insecta > Orthoptera > Tetrigidae > Zhengitettix > Zhengitettix transpicula. Next base: position 90,887,763 of record CM073590.1, read on the forward strand.
AGTGCTTACTGTACGAATTTCTTAGAATTTGGTTGGATGGTTACTATTTTAATATTTCATATAAATTTTAAATGTTATGGTATTACTAGTATTATTATTAATTTTAAAACTAAGCAAGCATGCACACGCATATATATTGTGTTAGTATATTCTGAGTTGAACTTTTGCTAATTCCTGAAAGATAAGGCTTGTCAGCTGCGTAATTATGTTTTCCGACATAAAACTGTTTTACCCTTGATAGGAGCGATTCCGACACGAACAGGGTCCGTGCGTTCGCGTGTACTTGAACAAGCACGCACTCAGCATCGCATGTCGGTCACTCCATTCAGCCTTACCACCTGAGACTTGATCGCCCCGTAATTACGGCATCACGAAACTTCCTATTCACCTTTCTCCCTGCAGACGACTTCTGCTATGAATACAACTAAGTAGAACTCCTCATTTCGAGACAGTACTCGAGCTACGAATTATTTGCCGATAAAGCGCTCCACAGCGGAGCTGAGACGTCGGTTTGGATCGGTTGGGGTTGGTGCACTTTGATTTAACGCAGCACGCGAATGGCATTCGCGAAAGGACTAGGGGGAAAGAGGGGAATAGCACGCGGCCTTAATAAATTTTTATGCCCACGGGCAACGCAGATTAAACACGGTCCGTGAGTGGTCCAATAATCCAATACAGAAAAGCCAATTTTGTAGAATGGTTACGTTATTTCGGCAGTAGTTTTTGTCCAATAAGGTAACTTTTCCATACCTTCACATGAAGACCTAATTTCTCGTTTCTATTAAATAAATTTATAGTTTACGTTCGGGCAAAATATTAAAACATGTCGTTTTTAAATGTTTAAAATGTGAAACATTGGAATGAACATCTGTTTAACCCATGATGACTAAATCTTTATGATTTTATCTTTACGCTCTTAAGATAAGAGCGGCGTAAGGAAATTTTCTTTAATAATAAAACGTTCGTTTGATTATCTATCGCAATATATTTTTATTAATCAAAACATTATTAATCATGAGATTGAATGAGACGAACGAGAAAAGGAACGTGCTGAGGAGCCGTGGAAAATTCGGAATATAATAGCATTAAATAAGAGTTATGTAATATATCATCGACCAAAGACGAGTTCGGAAACAAGGATGTCCGTCTCCTTCACCGTGCCCCGCCCGAATACTGTTACGCCGAAGTATTTGTACTGACAACTGCTGGGAATAGTTCCTATATAATAATATCGTTTTTAAGTACTATTCCATTAATTATGACGAATTTTCAAAATAAATAAAAAACGATTCCATAAATATTATTTCCTATATTATATTCCTTTAGGTTTTCAAATACAATTATTCTATTATTTCTAATGAATGAAGGATTTATTAAAGATTCATTTCTATATTGAATATTTTCCTACAATTATTCAAACATTTGTAAGATTTTAAACGGTACTTTTAATAACAAATAAGAAAAATTTATATTATCGGCATGAATGTAGTTAATCTTTTATTTTTAATGCAATTCTGAGGGAACAAATAAAGTTATTAATTCTAAAAATTATTTCAATTTTTTAAACTCGGTTACATTGTTCGTCTAGGTGGCTTATTAGGCTGACTTACTAAAATTTTGCAGCGACTTCGTGGACCAGGAACAAAAATTGCGGACGAAAAATTTTTAATAGGTAACCATTGATAATCTAGGTAAAACCAAGTTCGTTCAGTTCTCAGCGGATAGTAGTAACAACATTCTAGACAAGTTCTCGGCTGATGATAATAATTTAAAGTGGACTCACCACATGGATCTGCTTGCTGGGAAACTCAGTCCGGCTTGATACTGTCTCAGAACCTTAATGCAACATGTTGACATCAACACTACGAAAATGGTGTGCTTTACGTATTTTCAGTCCCTTATGCAAATTGGTTGAATTGATTCACGGGAATTGAAATATTCAAGTTGTAGAAGAGTACCATTAGAATACTTTCTAATACGGATAATAAAACCAGTTGTAAACCGTTTTTCAAAAGTCTGCGTATATTAAATCTTCCCGGCGTGTTTATTCACGAAATTTTAAAGTTTGTTAAGAGGAACGTGAATCTTCTTCAAAGGAATGGCGACTCTCACGATTACGAGACTAGAAATCGCTCAGGTCTAATTTCTGACCAGCATCGCCTTGCACTCTACCAGAGAAGTATTCACCATTCAGGGATAAGTTTATACAATAGTCTGCCTCCATATGGTAAGAACAATAATAACTACAAGAGTTTTGGGATTCAATGAAAAATATTGTACTGAAAGGCGCGTTTTACTCAGTATAGCAGTTTCTTAATCGTTCCCCTAATAATAAATATTTTTTTAAAAAAACTGCAAAACTGTTCAATGTGTTGCTAATAATAAATACTTATTTCTCAGGCTCTGTTAGTCTTTTCTGCTCTTTTGTTTGTTTGTTGCATGTACGGCCTGGAGTTTCTACGGAAGGGCAGATTCCTCGTCACTCTGTTTCGTGAAGTGACTTATCCGTCGTTTGTGTTTCCTTCTAGTGTGCGTGTGTCAAGTTTTGTGTTTATTCTTGCGTGATGTGTAATTCTATATTTTATTATAATTAATTCTTGAATCATTAATTATTTACTAGTACGTATTGAATTTTCTATTAGAACTGTAAATCTTATATTATACCCTTAGTATAGATAAATATTTATTATTTTTGTTATTATTAATATACTTTACTTATGTAGGACAGGGAAATTTGTGATCCCGAATTTGAGTATTTTTATGTTAACTTCTAATTATTAATAATTGTAGAATCCAATTATAATATTGTAATTTTATGTATTGACTTATGCTATTTCCTGATAGAGGACTAATGGAATAAAATAAATCAAATCAAATCAAAATCAGAAGAATTTTCTTAATTAAAACGACGAAGCAAGCATATAACAAAAATGAGATTAATGCAACGACATGCAAGAAAATTACATGTTTACAATTTTTGTGGTTGTTGTCCATTTTGATAATTACGTCCCGCTAGGAGGAGTGTATGATATGAAATTAGTTTTTATGTTAATCTTTGCTAGCTGCAAAGTCTAAGAAATAATAATTGTAATTATTGTTTAATTTGATGTAAACCAAATATATATCTGCAAAAGTCATGAAAGGTTTCTTTGATCACAAATTTTTTCTTTTTTCATCTCAGGTACGTATAATAACGAATTACATGTACGTGGGATAAGAAAATTTAGCTTGAATTTTATTTTAGAACATTGTCGCAATAGTAATTAACGTATTACATTCGAAAAAATTAAGTTATTGTGAAGGCACAAAATAATTATATAATTCTTATTAGAATTTATCAGTCCAATAGTTTACTAGAAGCATAATAAAGAGTTTAAAAATCTCTTCAGGAGAGAATAAAAAGTTGCTACTACTTGTTTACGCCTTTCTAAATACTTTTTTAGGAATTGGAAGTCCTAGCTGAGTAACAGTTCGTGATAAGTAGTAAATACATTCTGCGACCATTCGACACAGATATTTATTTACAATGTATACTATTATTATTTAACGCGTTACTTTCCAGTGTAAAGTTCTTCTTATTTAATGTATTTTTGTCTCTTCTTGCTTAAGTTTCTTGCACGGCTATCTTCTCGCCTGATCTTGATAATAAAAAAAATAACATACCCCGTAAGAATAAATGTAAATTCAGGAGACAAGTTTCAGTTTTAACTTTCTATAAATTTAAATTTAGGATAGCCTTAAAATTATTAACTGCAAACAAAATTCCTTACACAGCAGTTAAAAACATATTTTTGAACTTCACCATTTAATCTTAATATAGCGAAAGACGTTTTATATTGATAAGAACCTTATTATCGATCTACGTCCCGTTTCGTCAGAATTGATCTGACCGTTTTATTGTCAGTGTAATAGGTAGGTAAACAGATAGGATTTACATTGTTCCGTTTTGGAAACTACTAATGCATAAAATATATTGTAATATTGCTAACAACCAAGTGATTTTAGTATTATATATATATATTGTAATAAATGGATAAAAAGAAAGACTGAAGGTGGCTGTGGCTAAATAAAATAAAAGATTTTTACGGGAAACAATTAATCAAAATTTATTTAAGTTTTAAATACAATATAAAAATTACACAATAATATTTAGAATCTCAGGGTCTTTACTGGGTTTGATAAATGGGTGAATTGAATTTAAATTATCTAACAAAACAATTAAAGAAAAGAAATAATTGAGGAAAAGAAATAATTGAAGAACGATCTGACGTATCTTAAAGAAATGGTTTACAAATAAATTTAGAGTTCTTTTACTTACGGCCGACCAGGTCTCAATTTTGGGGTTTTCTGTGCACACGTTTTTGGGGATATCACTGAATTTAAATTGGTTACAAAACACTTGTCGAAACTTTAGGTTCTCGCAGCTGGAAACGGCTACTCCTTCCGAATTAATGGTCAGTCAGATCATTAACAACTTCCTCTCGATGACATCGGTGACGGTCTCTTTACTTATTGAGTTTTTTACTGCGGCAGGAAATTATTAGGTTACTGCTTGTGGCTTTACTTATTGAGAAACTTTCCTGTAACCTTATTCGATGAATTACAGACTGAAAAACTTTTTGTTCAATTTTAACTTGCAACCTTTCCGTTTCGCTTCTCCTCGCTGACTGTGTCTGTTCGTCTCGTAGAATTTCGAATGCGTACGTCTTAACAATGGTTCTTTTGTCTCGCCGCCCGCTTTGTCGCGGTGTATGCTTTATATAGTCTAATAATGAGTTCTTTACTTTGCAATTATAACAGTGGATTAATTACTACAATATATATATTGCGGAAAACAATAAAACTTACTAAATGTCGATCAGTTCGAGAAGGAAATTTGGTCACGTATCGCAATTAATGTAAAAGAGCCCTACTGAAAATCAAAAATTATATAGAATTGAGGAACGACATGGTAAAATGCTACAGATCTTTATATGTAAAAATATGGGCATTAGAACAGATTAAAGTTTCGAAATGGGGTATTGTAGATAATTTAAAAAAAATAGAGTTGACAAAGTTCTTAGAAAATACGAAGGTTCTAAGAAGGTTAAAGGAGGTGAAATCTATCTTGAATAAATTTTGAAGAAAAAAGCGAACGGAATTAGACAAGTCCTAAGCAGAAATTTTTAACTGCGCGACATCATCAAATGACACATGGATGCAGTTCCAGTCCGTGGAAGATTGCAGCTGTTAGACGACTTGAAGTGAGAAAGAAGAAAATATTGGACGTTGAAAGGAATAAGCTAAGTGAAAATACAGACGTGAAGAAAAATTTACAGACCAGGTAAACGCGACGAGACAGAACACTTAATAATATACTAAACGCAACCAAATGCAAAAGAACACCAAGATATTAACTCCGTAGATATTAATTTATTTATCTTAATATGCTTGGCTATTATTCCAATAACTAGTCGAATTGTTATTAGTTTTTGTTTTACTTCGAATTTAGAGACGTCTGGAGTTATTTGGCTAATCTTTTATCCATCATTATATTTTATTTTCAACAAACGTTTCTAATTTTTCATGAAACTAATGTTACTACTTAATTATAATTTCTACAACAGTATACTTACGTGATTACTCCACGGTAAATCAATATTTCATTGAAATAATTCATACGTTCAAACAAACCAGAGTATTTGTCCCATGAGTGATCCCAAAATATTCGCCATAATGTGTCAAATGTTTTAGGTGAATATACTGTTAAACATGTTATTTAAAGGTGGTGTTATGATAGATTATGTAAACTGTGCTAAGGATAATGTTAATTTAAATAAATTCTTTTGCATATAAACTTGAAATAATATCTCAATATTATTATTCTATATATGAGGTTTTTAAGTTTACTGTTGAATATTTAATTAACAATTAATATTTCAATAAATTTCTCAGTAAATATAATATATTTTGTCAATTTAGCGCAAAGCGGCACACTATAAAGTTGATAGTATACCTTCAGTACAAAATTAAATAATGCGTAGAATTTCGAAATCAGCATTTACGACTCATATTTTCCGTAAATCATATTAATTGATACAGAAAAAGTAATTATTACTTGTGTCGTTTTAAAAGAAGTGCTATAGAACTTATTGTCTTTCAATACTTTTGTAATTAAAGCACATATCACTATGAAATAAATAAAGATTCTGAGAACGCCTGAGTAGAAACACTACTTCATAACAAGCGGATGTGTTTGTTCTGCTGGCAACGTCAATCATGAACCGACATTAATATGTAACATCTTCAGACCCGTGGTCTGCACCGTACGTCCTCAATCCATACTCATTACACAGCAAGTGGGCCACTTCATAATGTCTTACTATGCAGGCGCCAAATCTCTTAGTGGCCAAAATAATTAAGTAGTCAAAGTTACGGCATAAAGATATGGAAATTATAACATCACCGCTGAAATTAAACGGTAGAAATTTAGCTAAGGAAATAATTATAATTATAATTTCCATAATTATGTTAAAATAATAAAATGAATTTCGGCGTTTACGTTATGAAACAAAATGTTGTTTTATGAACCTCATCCACTTAGATTTAGAAACATCGAAGAAAAGGAAAGACTTTTTCAGCACACAAACCAGTCATGATAAAAATTGGATAATACTTGACAAATATTAGTATTTCACCTTTAAGCGATAAATGTACAAATCAAATGAGATAATATAGCCAGTTATATTCACAACTTCTTTCAGTCAGTTTACTAAGGAAATATTTGAGTATACATTATTCTTGATTGAAAGCATCGGGTGTGATGAACTCGAAAGGGAAAAGAAATTGTAAGAGAAAATATATGTAATAGAAAGAAGAGTAAAGAGTGAATGAGATTCTACCGATTAATTTAAATTCAGCTGGTTTAATGGATCAATATATTATCACAAATTATCATTAAATGAATAAACAATATTTATCCCCGCATATGCGCCTGAATACAGAGCGAATGTTCCAATATTTACAATGCCGGGGGCGTTGGAAAACCTCGGAAATGAGAAAATTGAGATAGAGGTTATTTTTCATCGTATTTTTATCAAGACTTGGAATGATGAAAATTGTAATAAACTTTCTGTTCTGTATACTTTTTCAGAAAAAAAGTAGGTACTTCTAGTAAAGTGACATTTTATGACATATTCCACACAGTGTTACGTAGTTATTTACGATCATTGCCATTATGTCTCAACTAATATTAGCTTACATTGAATTATCCAAAAATACTGTTGTCTGAAATTTGAGGTACGTTATACTGTGATTAATAGCCTACTGGTATCTGTATATTTCCCTAATCATAATCATTTGATGCATTTCAGTAGCAATATAAGTGTAAAATTTTATATTTATTTTATTTCTAGAAGAATTATAACATATACGAGTGATTATCATTCTTAATGTAGTATTATTTCTGTCTTAATTAGCAGTTAATTGTTTCTCTTTAACATTTCAACATATTTATTCATTAAATAAAGTAATTAATATTTATCATAACCTATGAATTATTAGATGTTCAGAATTAACGAGTAATAAATTTTTACAGCAAAACAACAGCTGTTTGTTATCTAAATCCAGAAATATAATTATGATTTTTTATCTAGTTCTATTATTAAAAATTTCATCATTTTCAACCTGGAAGTTTAGACATACCTATAAAATAATTATTCAAAATCATGAAACAGGAATTCAGCTTGAAACGTAAGGAACCATTCCATGATGATCAATAATTTCCTTATTTTCTGTAATCAGATAGCTGTAATGTTGAGATGTTGGTTACTTAAATACTCCGCTTAAAAGCCCATGTTCTTGACATTAAATAAAATATAATAGTTACTTGTAATCCTTACCTTGGTGGTTTAGACATGAAACATAATTATGAAATTAAAATCCTTTTATCAAAAATTTTTATACCTTTTTTAATAAATTAAGTAGTACAAAATAAAATTAAGTGTTGAGGAACAAATGCAAACTTAACTCATGATCTCATGGTTATTTATCTGGGTTTTGCAATAAGATAGGCGAAAGTGAGCTTTTGACAAGAAGTTAGCAGCGGATGGTTATGCGACAAGCTACATAATTTAAATTGGCCAGACTTACTCGAAGTACCTCTTACATCCGTTCTGCTGGACCGTCGTTTTCCCAGGCCAGACCTAGTCTAAGTACCTCTTACATTCGTTCTGCTGGAACGTGGTTTTCGACAGGGAAACTATTGATTTTACCCGGTCTTATCAGTGGAACTCGTTTCCCCATGTCCAGAAGTTGATGGTTGCTATGGTTAGCAGAGAGAATGTTAGTCAATGATAACATTCTGCTCGTTAGTAGAATTAATAAGAATTTTACAATGTCAGATTTAGAATGTCTTTCACTTATAAAATTGAATTTAGAATTTCAGACTTGAATTTAGAATGTAAAAAGTCGAAAACTGGAATCTGGAAGTAGATTAAATGCCGGAAAAAGCACTCCAATGACTGTTTATCAATTTAGCCCCGCCTTACCTTCAAATGTGACATCTCGTTTTAATTTTAACCTTTTAGCCCACACATTTTCAAGAATAATTTTCTCAATTCCTTTAATTTACTCTGGTTTTCCCGTCGACAAGGCGTATCCAAACAATTTTAGCATCTTACCCAGGTATTAACACATAATTTAAATTATGGAAAATTACGTCTGATAATTTGCATTATGTTCCTTCGCAGATGAGTATTCCAGCGAGTTATTCTGTACCTACACCCTGGGTGATTTTTGTTACTGATTTTTTTTCTTCGATTTTGAGCACTACAACGTTACAATCACCTGGACACTGATACTTAATGAGCAGTACTACCTTAAACTATTTCACTAATTCATAGCGCATACACATGGTGTGTACCACACTACAGTAGGTTTAACATTAAATGATTGGTAAAAAATTTTCGTTGATTTCATTTTCATTATATCAAATTTTTGTTCGTGTCATTGAACCAGGCAACTTTTGGCCCTCATCGCATACTTTCTGGTTTTGAAGTTTGTTAAGAATTGTGTTGAAGTAATTAGTGAAAATATTATCGGGCATTCAATTATCTACAGGGTATAAGAAACCTCGACGGCAAAATTTCAGGAATAGGTTTCACATATTGAGAGAATAAAAATATGTATTACAATTGATAATAATAGAACTTTCCGATCTTCTGTATCTGATCGGTTTGTATGAAGTTCAACTGACTTGTTGGAGCCCTCTGTTCATATCAGATGAAATGTTCAAAGTGAAATTCTTTTGACTGAATATAAGCAGCTCCTGTACCTCACGTGCAAGGAAAGTTAAAACATCAGATATCTCTGTAATTATTCATTTATGGACGCAAGTTGAGATAAAATTATTTTTTTCTATTAATATGATGAATCCATTCCTGAAATTTTGCCGTCGAGTTTTGTTGCACCCTATATAGTAGAAAATTTACCAGACGGCGGAAGAAAGACGAAAAATTAATTCTCCGTTTCGAACAGTATATGTTGTTCGTTTTTAGTGAAAATGTATAAGAATCAGAACTGAGTGCAAGAGTTAGAACACTCCTAAAAGAAATCAACCTACTAGATTCAGCTTATTCCAGTCTTAATGTCTGACTAAAGATTGTGGGACCTGCTTCACTCCCCCCCCCCCTACCTTCCCTGAAGTGTATAAAATAACAAATTCATAACCTTACTAATACAATTATTTATATCCGTACGGCCCAATTTACGACATTAAAACTTCCGGCTATGTTAAAAATTAGTGTGTCCAATAAGAAGCTCGCGGTGGTGGTGAGGAGTTAGTAAGAAGCGGGACGGTTTGCTACTTGATTTTTATATTACATTTTCGTGGCACCGACTGCAGAATTAAACGAAAGTTTAAAGGATTAATTTAGTGTGTTTTTGAAGAAATATTGCCTCCGTAATTTATTGACTTCGTTGAAATTATAAGTGGCTACACTATGATACGAGCGATCTATAATGAATGGTAAACATACAATTTATTTTATGCTTTAGCGTTTCACATAATCATAATATATCCGTCAATAAGTCAGATAAATTGGTACAATTCGGTATTTGTTTTAATTTTTTGAAACGAACCAGTAAATACTATTAAAAAATTAAAAGAATAAGCTATTTTTGAAAGCAGATTATGTTAACACGATTTCTAAGCCAATGAATTGTAACACAAGTGGGAATCCAAATGTTGAAGCACAATTTCATTTCGAACAATGTTATTTCTACGAAAAATATTTATATTCCAATTCTTTTCTTGTTATTTATTTACATTTTCAGTCTAACAGTGGCCATAATTAATTTTACAGATGGCAGTTCCAAAACGGAGTGGTACATGAAAATTGATATTCATAGATAGCCACGTCAACATTTAACTGTAGTTCACGATGTTTGTCGACGGCTCATAACGCAACATGTCCCTACAGTAAACCCATGAGTGCTCTCTGCTCATTATTGCGTCACATCTGCACGAGAAACGTGTAAATCGAATTCGTCCACAAACCATGTAATGATATATTAAGAGATACACAGTTAAAATTATATACTGAATACCAGATGTATTTCTGATGTATATTATAGACCTGTTAAACTCGTAGAATCAAGTCACTGGTTTTTAATGGTAAGAGTTAAAAAGTGAGGTAACACATCCGTACTTCGCAATATTTTGTAATATATTTACAAAATATATTGTAATGCCAATTAATTAGGGCATTAATTGAAAATTAAAAAAAATTGTTTAAGAAATCTATTCTTACGGCGGTACAGAACACAGCAACAATGCAGCCAGGTATTGTTTCCTTTGTCGGAAGAGGTATGCGCGCTCAAAATTGCGAGACGGTTGTTCAGTTGGCTGGAAGGTTTGGTCAAGTACAGGTCGCATTAAGAGTTCACGTTATGGTATGAGAGAGTGCAGATCACGTTACGTTAGAGTGGAGTTCACATTAAGATACGGTAGAGTTCAGTCCGTATTTCGAATCCTCAGCGATCGGGTGGTCGTGAAAGAATTTTGGAACTTGGAGATTAAACACGTACCGAGAGACGAGGACGAAAACGAAAGGCGAGAACGAGAATCGAAATAAACTTGCAGGAAATCATAAACAAAACATTCACACAAGCCGAACTACGAAACCTGCTAAGCACAAACAGGTTTGGCGAACATAGCCAGGCAGAGATTGGCAGGAGTCAACCGAGTGAGGGAGAGACGAAGAGGAGGTTCCTGGTTCCTGATTTTGATCTAAAAAAATACTAATTTTAGAATCAGTGAGTTTTAGTAGAAGCTGTGCAAAAACCCGTCAAAGTGCTTCGTAAGTCAAAAGTATCCTGGAATGCTGGGCAGCCGTGAGTACAAATATAAAACAATTAATTATGTAAACCGGATTAAAATATAGTCGTCAGATTTCGTTCTCTTCCTTTGATATATTTTGTTAAGAAGAATCCATCTTTTTAGTATAATTTCGTCGGCAAGTAAATTTCGTCTTTGTTAATTGACGAGTAAATCTTTTATTGAAATTTGTGTTGATAAGATTTCTAAATAAATGATTAGCCATTATCAAACCCAGTAATGGCCCTGAGATAAATTCTATTTGTAATTATTTGTGTAATTGTTTCAAACATTGATAATAAATTTGTTTGTTTGAAAATTAAATTCTTTCATTTAATTAAAGCCCACTCATTGTTTTATGAATATTACAATATATTATTCATATTTATTTCAATTCTTAATAACGTTGAACGTAACTAAGATATTTAACTACTAAAGTAATTCGTATATTACCTATTATGTTAAATTTATGACTGATGTGAAACAAACATTTATGTTTTTCTCCTGAAAAGGCAAATTTCTTCAGGCCAATTTTTGTCGAAGTAATCGTATAATTCCTGTCGAAACTTCGTTTCCATACTCTACTCTTTACTGTGACAAATGTCAAATACAATTTATTTTATTTCATAATTGTTAAATTTCTCTTTCATTTAAAATGGAAAATTCAAATAAAAACTCTGCTCGTTTGTTCCAAACCATTACCATAAAAATACGATAACTAAAACTCAACAACCCTGATTATTTGATTAATGTACATTAATAATCAAATTCCGATTATACTATTAAATTCCACTGAACGTCATGATATGCTGTTCGTTTATAATGCGTACCCGATCTGACGCAGATGGTGGGTTGTTGTTTAAAGAACAAAAGTGATCTAAATCTTCAGTTTTAAGTTTGATTACGCTTCACTGTTTAGTGTTAGTTTGACAGCCATCCATAATGAACGATCGAAGTGTGTTTGTAACCATGGGAAAAATTGATCATCGCCTTTTGATACAGTACTTTCATCTAAAAGGTTTTAGTTCAACCAATATAAAAGTCGAGCTAGATTCTAGTCTGGGAGGATCTGCTCCTTCTTTTACAACAACAAAATATTGCATGGCGGAGTTTAATCGGCGTTGTACGACCGGCCACGACGAACAATGCATTGTAACAATTCAGAAATGTTGACAATAATCCACAAAATGATATTAGATAACATTCGACTGAAAGTGGGGGAGCTAACAGATAACGTAGGCATTTCCAAAAGTGCTTGTCATCCCATATTGACTGAATATTTTGAAATGACAAAGCTGTACGCAAGATGAATGCCGCCTTTGCTTTTAATTGAAAAAAAACAGCGTCATGATGACGTTTCAAGGCACGTTTCACAGTAATGAAGCCGATATTTTACGTCGATTACAAACTACGGAAGAAATATTGGTCCAACACTTCCCACTTGAGACTATGGGACAGTCAAAACACTGAAAGCGGACAATCGGCTCCAAAGAAAGGGTAGAGAGTTCCATTTGTAGGCAGGGTCATGGGGTCAGGTTATTGCGTTTCGCGTGGATAAATTTTAATTAATTATCCTCAAAAAGGAAAAGCAATCAACGTCGAGTATTATGCGATATTATTGCAGCGTTTGAGTAATTAAATTAAAAACGGTCGCATTTGTCGAAAAATAATGGTTTTATCACGACAATGCACCAGTTAACACATCCATTATCGCGAAGGAAAAATTCTTCCTCACATATCTTATCCACTGGATTTAGCTTTCTAGGTTATTTTCTCTTAACAAACTTGAAGAAATGGCTCTGTGGTAAAATATTTGCCAACAATGAAGCGTAGTCTGCGATTGATGGCTATCTCGATGGTTCTTACTTTAAACAGTATATCGAATCTATTAAACTTCGCTAGAAAAAGCATTTCCTTCTTAAATGTAAATACGTTAAGAAATAAAGATTTATTCCATCAATTACTTGTTTCTTTGTTAGGTCGGGTACTTCTAGGACTACCCTCTAATATACCATAATCACTTGTCTTAATTTATTTTACTAACAAATCTTTAAAATATTTAATTCCTCATTTAATTTCCCATTTACACTTCAATATTATGCTGCCTCTCTACATTTCTATGCTTATAACGTTTTCCTTGAATGTATTTCAAAATAACAGAATGAACAGGTGATTGTTTCAACAACAATTAAGTCATGTTTACGTTATGGTATTATATATAATAAAAAATTAAAAGGTTTAGATATGTGTGGTTTTAATTTTTTGTTCATATTAGTGATTAAATAATAGTATAATAAATTTAAAACATTGTATTGTAATTTAAATCGGAATTTGTTATGGATGACCAGCAAACGTCTTTTAAATACACGGAAATTCTGGTTTAATAGATGCTAAAATTCGAATTTTCTTTGGAAAATATTTCAAAAAAATTATACACTTGAAAATTAAAAAACAAACTCGTCAAAGAATGTAAGAAAATGAAATTAAATATATTTTTCTTGTATAAAGAGTTCTCGGGTTTCCGGTCGGGTAACGTGATTTGAGAACAACGTTTCCATGGCTGACACCGCCATCTTCGTCAGGTGAACTATTGTCGAGAACTCTTTATACAGAATATACGTCGGGAAAACTTACGCTCTTGATATTTTTCTTATTTGGCAGATATTAAATATTCTTAAATAATAATACGAAAACCATAGAATAATTATTTTATGTGGGTTAATTCGCGTTAAGAACATACCTGTAACTGAATATGATGTGACATTGTCAAAATAATTAAAAATTTCAGGAAAGAGAGAGTAAATGTTTAGGTACAAATGAGGGCCGGTATCGCGAATTACGGAAGGACACATTTAGAATTTTTAGCGGCGCTGTAGTCCTTCTTCAAGTAATAACATACCTCCTGCCGGCCCAGCGTACAATTTACCTTGAAATATTTCCATTTAACCATTTTATGCAAATTAGTATCAGAACCCCCTGTTTTGTAAACATAGTCAGATATATTTTGACTACCCCTTAGAGAACGAGTATCTCATTGTCTGTTATAAACTGCAGACAAAGTTATTTTTATTTGTAAATGAATTTCGAAATCATTGAAGCTCCCATCCGCTTAATTTGCCATAATTCATTACAAATAGTTTGTTGTGCGTGTTTGTAATAAAGTACATTGATAATTGTTTGTTCTTTATTACGATTGTTGCTTTAATGTAAAATTATGATCAGTTGTTAAGACTGTGTGACGTAATAGAGAAACAGCTGATAAAACATAAAATCAGAAGTAAATTAAATTAACTTATTTGATATAAAACTTTCAGTAACTTTTAACTACATATATCTAAGATAAAATACAACTCATAATTTATACATATGAGAAGAACATAAATTAAACAAAAAACGAAATCTAGCATCAGAATTTCTACAATACATTTTTGTCTCACAGAAGAGCTAATATATTTTTATAAATTAATTTGTAATTAGATTCCAGAAAATCAATACCGTCACGAATCTAAATAATAAAGTAAAATATTGATGATGTGTTTTGATCCATAATGCGACTTGATAACGTAAAGATGATAAAATTTAATATGTAAAATTAATCATAATAAAGCACCGTATTACTATGGTATGTTATTAAGCAAACTTTTAAGGCGAACATCGCGTAATCAAAGCCTCTCAAGTTAGAAAATATAGTAGTTCTGCACAAGCAATTATAGGAGAAGTAAAATGAAAATTTTAGAGTAAAACAAACTAATAGATTTTTAAATTACCCTGACTTTTCATCAAAATAGCTTACAATTTTCAATGTATGCTTAAAATGCTGTATTCTGTCGGCCCAGATCTGTGTAAGTGTTTTAATTTAAAACATTTTCAAATAATTGACTGTTATTTGCTAAATCCACAAATCCCTTCCGCAGTGTCTCTATGGAAAAATATAGCTCAATGCAGAATTTGCTACTATATGACGGAAGCCGGATTTTCATATCAGTAATACCAGCGCTCGGTTTCCAATATCCTGCTTGAATTTCCGCTGACCAGTAAACATGTTCCCAGATTTGTAATCCTTCCTATCTTCTGCCAACACTGTATAATCTAGGAGGTATTATGTTAAATGTATGCCCACTAACAGCTTCTCGAAAATTAGGATTACGATAAGTCCGTGCACATGCCAAATTATCGCTTTCTTATATTAATGGGTTGTAGCATTTAATATGAAATTAAAAAAGGTTTTAAGTATCTATACATTAATGAACAATCACACGTAGAAGGTAAAAAATACCTAAGAAGGAAATATAATTCAAACCGGACAGATACAATGGTTTCGTATTAAAGTTATATCTCACAACTTTTTAAATTTTATTTCAACATTACTACTGTTCAGAAAATGTGACAACATAAAAAATATTACTGTGAACCCTTATAATAGTTACTCTGGTAATTAATGCAATGTGGTAAAAATTATTCGAAATGAATATATATATATATATTGTAATGCCTTCAGATTAATGATCTTGGCCGTCAGAGGAAGTTGTAATGTTTACTTAGGACAGAATTCGGACCAATGGACGTGTGCGGGTGGCCTGTCGCAAAATAAATCTGTTAAGGCAGGCATTGTTTCTGATTAATAGCCTGGACAGTTCAAGGGACAGTTTGTAATATTGTGTACTTAGGATCGGTATTGAGGAGTCAGGGCAAGGCACATATGCGAGGGCCTGTCACAAAATAAATCTGTTAAGGCAGGCATTGTTTCTGATAATGGCCTGGACAGTTCACTTGTTTACTTAGGATTGAGGATGCAGTTTGGGCGGTCTGGAGAATTTAGAACCGCGCACGTGTGAGTGAGGGTGAGAAGACAAGTGCAAAGACAAATTAGACCTGTCTCGATGGTCGGCTTTGGGACAAGACAGAGTAGCAAGCTACTTGCTAAATAAGGAACTGCAGCTGCATAATATAAATCTCGGGATAATGGATGAAACTGTCATCGGGCAGTTGCGACGTAGTTTTGGAACAAAGGAAACAGGAAGGGACTGTAATATATAAGGGAGAGCGGCTTTTGAAAGAGTTAGTTGAGTTTTGGAGCTAGGAGTTGGAGTTAGAGTGGGAGAGGGAGCTGTGAGCACCGAAGTTGAGTGTTGGAGTGAGAGTTGTGGAGCCGTACGGCTAGCACCGAGAATGGAGAAATTTTGCAGCCTGCGAGAGAAATAGCAAAATTATTCAACGATAAACATTTTTCTATGCAGAAGTCTAATCTGTTGTAATATCAAAATTTGACCACTGTCTTCGATAGTAGGAGACCAGGACACTGCATCCAGCGTCGAGTAGTTTTCACCACGAGCAAGTGAGATGTCCTTCACGAACGGAGAACCAGCTTTCATCAAACCAACAGTGTGTGTTAGAGTCAGTGTTTAAACGTCCAGTCTATTAAGTGTTTGTGTATGAACGAGCCAAATTTTCCTGAGTAATAGTAAGTTGAAGTTACATGGTATTAATATGTGTAAACGGAATTAAAAGATACAGTCAGATATTGTTCTTTTCTTTTGTGTTAATAAAATAAACTCTTTAAATTTAAAATCAATCTGGTAGAATAAGTTTGTCAATAATTTTCGTCTATGTCTAGACGAATAAATTTCTTCTTTTAATTTAAAGCTAAATGGGTTCTTTGATTATTTAAGTGTTCTGTCCGTTATCAAACCAATAAAGACCCATGAGAGATTGAGATATATGTTTTTAAACTTGTATCAATGTTTCAAGTTTTGTTAAATAAATTTTGTTTGTTATAAAGTTTATAATTTTTCATTTAAATGCCCATCATATTTAATTATTACATTTTGGCTACCACAACGTGGGGCATATTAAAAAGGAGTCCCGTTTGATTATTACAATATATATATATATATATATATATATATATATATTGTAATGCCAATTAATTAAGACATTAATTGTGAATTTGAAAATTAGAGAAATCCTTTGTGGCGGCGGTCCAGAACATAACAACAATAGAACATCCAAGCACCGTTCTTTTGTCGGAAGGCCCGCAAAATGGCGTATGCACGCGCTAAAAGGCAAAACGAGAGCTCAGTCTGCGGGGAGACGTCGTCGAAGTAATAACTGTTAATTGGAGACGATAGAGCAGCTCACAGGAAGGCATGGTGAAATACAGTTTGCAGGGAAATATTGAGAATTAGCATTCAACAGAGTTCATTGGTCCCTGAACATTTTTATCAGGACAAAGTAAACATTCACAAGAGCATTAACGACAAAAACTGCTAAGTAAAAAAGCAGTTTTTGTGCACATAGCCAGCCAGAGTTAGCAGAAGTTTCGGTTTTTAAGTCCGAAACAATAAAGACTACCCAAACGACGAATCGCAGAATTTGGCCAAGGCGAGCGGACTACCGAGAGGACGAAGGTGGATCATCATAGTTCCTGACGACGTATAAAATATTGACTTAGAATCATTGCAGAATCTGTGAGTAGAAGCAGTGTAAAACCTCACAATAGTGTTCTCAAAAATTAAAGGTATCCTGAAATGCTGGGCAGACGTGTGTAACAATTTAAAACAAAACAATTAATTATGTAAACCTGATTGAAAGATAGCCGTCAGATTACGTTCTCTTCTTATGGGTTAAAATTGTCAATCAGAGTCAATCTTTTTAGTTTAACTTCGTTCACAATTAAATTTTGTTCTAATTTCATTGACAAGTAACTTTCTTTTTCTTTAATTGTAAATTGTTGATAAGATTTTAAATATTGTTGGTTCGTCCGTTGTCAAACCCAGTTATGACCCTGAGAGATGGAATATTTTAAATTTTGTAAATTGTCTGATTTATTGCCGCAATAAAAATATTGTTAGTAAATTTTATTAATTATTTTCATTTATTAAACGACTATTTATAGTGTTTATTACAATATATATTTAATTACGACGTTACCCAATCAGTAAGTACATATAAAACTCGAAAATATAATTTATAGGATACTAAAAGCTTGTTTAGGCAATGGTTACAACTGTTGTTTTTTATAATTATATCTATTTATATTTTATATTGTTCACGGCGTGGCGTGAGTTTTGTTTGACGTACCTCCACCAGGTGTTTCCTGGTCGTAGACTGTGTTACGGCCCAGGTGTGCTTAATGTGTGTCCAGTTTCCAAGTAGTTCGCTTGCGTCCTCTAGTTGACCTAATGCGCTGTTTCCGTCTCGTTAGTGCTTTTACTTCCGAGAACCTGTTGTCCATCTGTCTTTGAGCATCGGATCAAGTGAAGCCTCATTTAATTGAGTATCTTTCGTTTATTTCAGTGTTTGCTATCTAGTGATTCCGTTCCCGGCAGCCGTTCGTTCTGAAGCGGCTGAATTGAGTAAGCTGTTTTCACTAAGGTGTGAACGGACCCTGCTTTTTCATAGTATGCAGTCATTATTTGTGCGTCCACCTGTAGTGAATTCATGACCACGTGATGTGGAATTTGGGCGTCGAAAGTCCATTGCTACAGCTTCTTTCGTGATGTAACAGATTATGGTCCTCCGTTCGTTGGATTTCGAATAAGTTGTTTAATCTCGCGTGTCGTGTTCAGTGCACTGTTGTTTTCTCTTCGAGAATTTGTTTCTGTTACGTGCTTCGGACATCCAACATTGCTAGTGTTTCACATTTATGGGTCCGAAACACGATCCTATCATGGCGGCACGTCTACAGATGCGGAACTGCTAAAATCAACCGAAAAGCAATCCTCGCTACGGAAGCCGCCACGTGGGGAGCTGTGAAGTACTAGTCCGAAATCGACCCTGATTCAGTCGAAAATCATTTCAGCGAGGCACAAATTATTCGTAGCCGATGTTATGGTCCAATTATCCGTGTCAATTGTAGAGGCCGAAATTGTATTTTCAACTTTAGTCACCAAGATTCGGGCTATTCGTCGCACAATTCAACAAAAGGTCACCGTCAAACCGCAGAACTTTGACATGTAGCCCCGCCATGTTTTGGACGCGAGGCACGTGTTGCCCAGAATTGAATTTCTCACGTTCACGGTGAGACTAGGAACACGGCCGGAATTCATTGATTTATTTGACTCATTAGTACAACGCGAGTCATATTTAGAGCCGATTTAGAAATTTCCATATTTTGTAATATTCCCTGAAAGGCGAAGCTGCTGTGTTGATCGCCGGCCTCTACATTACGCCCGATATTTATTCACTAATTTATGACGCTCTTACGTTCAGATATCAAAATAATCGTCAGTTTGTATCTGTACAAGTTGCTTGATTTCAAACGTATGTCAAATTGCTCAGTAAATACGTCGAAGGAGTTTGTAAACACTCGTTGAACGGTCGTCAATGCTCTACGAGATTTTTATGTTGACGATCTATCAGATTTCTTAATTATGTTCTTATCTCTGAGGAATACAGATACTATTACCCGAAAGGCGTAGATGCGCAACATCTTGATTAAAGCATTCATCTTGAAGAGAAAATTTTCGAATTCGCCGATAAACTCCTTGATGCTTTACAGATCTCACAGATGTTATATTCCACTTCCTATACCTCCAGATCAAAGTTTGCTGTTTAAGACGAACGGTGTTAAAATTCAGTCTGATAAAGTCCAGAAAAGTCCCATTATGTGCCCTAAATGTATGTTGAAAGTCCATTGCTACAGGTTCTTTCCTGAAATCAAGCAACTAACAGATTCATTTCTATAAAGTAAAGCATAATAGGTACAATTTATAAAATTGAAATAAAAGGCTAGATGTTAAACTTAAATTTTTATTGTTTAAAGGGAGACTAACTTTTTTATTCGATTGACGGAGCAAGTAAAGCAATCCCTAAAGAACTCGGTGATACATTGTGGCACGGAAAAGTGAAATCCCTATCGATGTAAAAAATTAACGCGTAAAATTGTAGTCGTGAGACTCGCGAACATTTGACATCTTTGTTGGCAGGAGGGATATATACCAAAAAGAACTGTTGAAAATTATTTAAATTCGGTTACTTTATTGAATTATAAAAGATAAACGTAATATTGATATTTAATTGTTATTAATTAAATTATATTAATTGAAATGATAAATGTTTAGAAGAATCTAAAACTCTGTAAAATTAACAATGTTAACCCTATATTGTCGACACTCGTGGAGAAAGGCGAAAGCATTTTAAAATGAGTTGCAAATTGGCGTTCAGAGATCAACACGTTAAAATTTGAATGCCTGCAAGTAAAGTTTTAAGTCATTGCTAAAGTAAAGAAAATATAATTAAAGTTATTAAAAAAGTGATTTGTGGAATTTACTTCAAACTACTAGATCTGACATATTAATAGTTTTAGTATAATAATTCATAGAATAGCCGCGATAGTAGAATAGTTACGAAAATGAGTGTCAAGTGTTGAAGCATAGCATAATGATAAATAAATTCAGTGCATCTGGAAGTGATTCGGGAAAGATTTCAAATCGATGCACGCAGTTATGAAGACGGTAGCACGATAACACGTAAACAGATAAAAACAAACTTTTTCAATAGCCTATCCAAAGTTTTCTTCCCACAGTTACGCCCCGAGTTTAAGATCGCTTGCCTACAGAAAAAGTTATTAACTAGTGTCCTTATGTTCAGTATTCTAAATATAAAGTTTTTGTAATTAAATTATGTACTGGTATTGAGACTTATGAATTAAATTAATAAATGTCTTTAAAATTTATAAGAACGAAATAGAATGTCCAAATTGCTAGTTGTCAATTAAAAATACGAAGTTTCAAGTGCAGAAATATAAATATACTGAATAATGTTCACCTAAGGTCAGCGGTATTCAAACCAACCATTGACATCAAAAAGACATAATTAACGTAGCAAAATATCCTACATTTTAGTACATAACAGCTTCAGTATTGCTCTGGACATTAACATGATTTTTCTTTTTAATTATTGTATTGATTATTTCAGATATCAGTCTGGAAAAATAATTAGTTTCAACGTCAAGGATCCTGACATCCGTCCAGTTGAAGTTATGATTATTTAAATAAATAAGATTTGAAAGAACCGAGTGCTTATCGGTGGATAATTTATAATTCGATCTGTGTCCCTTTATTCTCGTATTTAAAGCCCTTCTAGTTTGACCATTATACATAGCAGAGCAATCCTTGCATTTAATTTTGTAAACAACAAAATGAGAATCCTTACCATTCTTAACATGTTGACTTTTCTAAATAATGCCAATATTATATTGATGAAGAAATTTTATTGTGTAGATTACTATAATAAGGAAAACTATCTTAAACCTTGGAGCATTGATGTTCTGGGTGAGTTGATATAGAAGAATTTTAAAAAAAGTATTTTTATTTTTCATTAATGACACCCAATCCTGAATTAAATAAAATTAAATAAATTATTCCTTATAAAATTTGATAATAAAACTGCGTGACATAAAATTGAACCGTTACATTGTATAGCCGTACAATCTGCAACATTATGGCATCTCAAATTTTCTGTACAATATGTGACAATAGATATTGTTTTCCTATAGAGCATATGTAGAAGCCTTAACCCATATTGATATTGTTTGTTGATATTCCTTTTAGTGGTCGTTGTCTTCATCTATTTACTCTCCTGTTACTTTTTGACAAAAATAAATGGAAAGCGATATTTATGTTACATTGGGAACTCCGAAAAACATTGGAGAGCGGCACGAGCTGTAAGCGTCATGATAATCAAATAAATCGTGGACGTACTGCAGAAATCTCCATCTCGCGGTCCACGGTGGGACGCATAGCACAGCCTGCTGGTTAATTACTTCCCTCCCACGGAAGTTGCAGACGATTACATTTTCTCGCGTTTCATAGTCGGCTGACCTCAGTTGGCTACGTATAATTGGATAGCTTTCCGCGTAATTCATTTCAAGATTAAACGATTCTCTCGCCACTATTAATAATAATTACAATGTTTCCAGAGTATTCAAAAGTGAAACTCAACAAACCTTTTATTGTACTAAGTTTCAATTTTTGATTAATAATATTTTTAACGTGCGTCTACATTAATGGGCAATAGACAACTGGTTTAATAAATCTAGTATACTAATGTTTATTATGTATTAATAAATAATAGAATATAATTCAATATTTATTTACTACAATACTTTTATTTTTAATAACAATATAATCCCACACCGCTACAATACCATATAGGCTATGAATGAGTGTATTTACCGAGAAATTATCTTTACTGATTAACGGTGTTCCAGCAAGTAATTTTATCGGATAGTTACATTTTTAAGCGTCATCAATTTTAACTCATATGCGTTGACATAAACATCGCTGTTTCTCTCATGAAAAATTGTCAAATTAGTTTTTCTATTAACTTATTTCATTTGAATATTACATTTAAAAAAACAAACTAATATACAATTATGATCAGCACATTATTTTAAGGTTTATTACAGTAGGACGAGTTTTTTATTCTAAAAATTCTAATTTTCTTCAGATACATACGTTATTTACTACATTAGCAAAAACAATAACTATGGTTATGTATAAGGTCACGAAAGACGGAATTATAAATTAAGATATGAATTGGCAGTGGAAATACCATGATGCTGTTTTAATAATTAGCTAGAAGTACTGCAATAGACAGTTTACGGTTTTCTGATAATTTACTGGTGCCTCCCTGTCCTTTATAATCGTCTGCTACATTGTCCAGGCTTCAACTACTCTAACAGCAATGTTCAAATAGTTTTGCGACTACTTTGTTGAATATTGTTCCAGGTAACCTGTGACACTATCGCTTGTAGGGGAGGTACTGGAGTCGTACCTGTAAGCGTTGACATGGCTATTCATTAAGGACTCGTGAAACAACTTCATACCTGGAATACTCCACTAATTCTGTCATTCCCTGAAATCAGAGTGCGATGACAAGGATATTATTGCCCGATACAATATTACAAAGAGCAGAATTGTCGTAATAAGTCTGGACAGGAGCAGAAGTAACTCTCCAGCTCGTGAATGCTCTTATTTAACCTTAGTTTATCCTTCCTTTTCCCTCCTTTATCCCTTCCATCGACCTTATTGGTTTTCCAAAAAAAATTTACTCCAATCACACCCACAGTTTCTCTTTCATTCTTATTCTGTCTTGAGAAATCGGGTATCTCCAAACATTCATCACAATAGCACTATGCACTCGCCATTACCGTTTTTCTACCTGGAATATGAATTTCGAGTGATCTAACTGCCTATTTTGTTGCCAGATATCTTTGTGATGAAAATATCACGGTCTATCAGGGGTAAATATTTTATCACTTAAAAATAAAAGGATCAGTCACACAAATGTATTTTCGGTTCAAGTTTTCCTGTAAATAATCAAAACCTGCTGCAGTTTGCCGTTAAGGTATCTTGAAACCCAGTTTTACTACTAAGTACGACTACATGCTTTCTGCAATTGTATTTGATACTTCAATATACGTGCTATGTATCTTTGTATTTTGTGCAGTGCTCTTTTCTTATCTGTCGCAAGTCGGTAAGAATTTCTTGGATACCAAATTAATGATTATATTTTTACGAATACGTTGGTGCAATATAACGTCTTTTCTTTCTAACTAAACGAAAAATTAGAGTTACCCTATTACATACTTCCTAATACAAAGATAGTTTGGCGAAAGGCGAATTTCGGAGAAATATTCTTTTATTATTCATTAATTTGAACACAAATCCGAATTAAATGTTCAGCTGTAAATTCTGGATGTTAATAATTTGTGTTTCTTAAAAAAATTACAAGAAAATTTATTTAAGAAGTAACAGAAAAAAAATTGTATTAATGTTGATGCTATGATGCAATTACTAATTTATAAATCAACCCGAAAAATTGTCTTGTCTTGTATTGAAAAACGATTCGATAGATATGAAAATTTTCATTTCAATCCCCACGAATTTTCCGATACGAAAAATGTAATAGCCTCTCGACAATACCCCCCCCCCAATCACTTGTATATTTTTCCCATACTCTAAAAGGCATACTACTGGTACAGAAAATGTGGTTTAAAATTACTTTTTCAAAAAAATATATCTTTACGTCTTAAAGACCTCATTCCCTCCATGTTCCATTGTGATGGTATACTTTCCACTGTTTTCATTTCGATTGATTGGTTAAATTTTATTGGTGTTATTTACGCATCCTTGATTATTACGATTAAAATAAACGTAAAAAATTACACATTTTTCGTACCACTGTTTCATAGTTGCGTCAAACCTTTTTTCCTTCCCAATGTCGTTACTGCCTTATTGTTACGCTAATCCTTCTGCTCATCCATTGTCGTTGTTTATTTGGTCTCTCTTGAGTTTTTTAAACTGACGAGTGCAGTTGTGTCGCTGTAGGCACTTCTTAGTGTCAAGTGGGTCGTTGTGGATTTTAATCAAGAAGGAAAGCGTATTAGTATATCTTCAAATGATAGATCTTTGATGTTCTTGAAAAATTTGGGCGAATTTGTGATGAAGAAATTTATAACAACGAAGTACGAGAAAAAGTTTGTATTGAGGTGTTTTGGTACGAGTGACAGTAGGATATTGGATTTTGTTCAATCTATTGTTTGTGTTTATTAATAAAATTTAAAGTGTACCCATTAGAAATTAAAATGTTTCGCAAAATATTTATGTTGTGTTGACGGAACTTGGAGCTATATTACTTTCAATCACACGTAATTTTTTTTCATTTCAATCATACAATGACCCACTAATATGTATAGATTCTTAACCAATACGGAATTTTAATTAAACAGTACTTTACCAAATTTTGTTCTGCACCTTGGAATAAATAGTTTCTTCTCATATTAATAATAATACTCCCTTATATTAAAAATGTAATAGTATTTTATAGCAATAATACTCAGGTTTATTCAAAAAATATTTATGTTGCAGTTAACCTTCTTGTAGTATTTTCAGATACTTAAATCCAATTATAATTTCAATAACACCAGTGAAAAGTATCGCAATGCCTATTCTTGTCCACGCACTATTGAATTTCAGATGTCTCAGAAGGGATCTTTGCGAGGGGAAGCACTCAGATGCCGTTATGCAGGCCGAATAAATCCTGATACACGTGAATCGCGTTCAACGCATTTCCATAATAATACAACAAACTTCGTGGCCTGGCAGCCTCGGCGCCACTAGTTTTTCGTCTCGTGAAGATTTCTATCTTTTAAGTAGCGTCACGTACGTATAAAGTTCAGTCGCAGGTAGGGCTGCCAAGATTGCATAACTGCTGCGGAAAGTTTCACAGCACCCATCTAGAACCAATTTTCTGACTCTGAAGAACGCGCATTACATTAAAACGAATAGTATAATTTCTAGAAATATAATTATAGTTTTACTCAGCAGTGCGCACTGATCTGTTATCTGATTGGGATCATTGTTATATTTCGTCTCATATAATTTTAATATTATTTTACCAATCAAATTTTGTCATTCTAAGGTAATTTTATTTATCTGGGTAAATGGCAATAATATGTATTGTAGAGATTATTTAAATTCTCTCTTTACTTATAGGCGGCGAAACATTGAGGCAGAGCATTGTAAATAACAGTATTGTTTGGCGCGAGAATCCAGAGACTATTATTGTTGCTACGAATTGTTGTCGAAAAAGGATATATAAGATGCTCAGAACTTTTATCAGAGAGACAGTCGGAAAGTTGTGTGTGTGTGTTTTGGTTATGTCGACGTATAGTTGAGGAGAAATTTATTGCTAGCTACAACATACGACGTAATCTAAAATGCGTAGCAGTCAACAGTGATCGCTGCCATAATTCGCAAATTGTAAAACTTTTCCCTCTTCATCGTTACAATCAGTGCTACCAATAAAAATAGTCTCTTATAAAAATACAGCTCAAAACGAAGGGTCCGTAAAAAATTTCTGGTGTAAACCTTTCTAAAATATAAATTTACAGTCAGATTTCTATAATTTTTGTTGTTAGTCTTTGTATGAACTTTTGATATTGTAAATTAAATTAATTTTTTCTTCTGTAACTTTGGTAATATTTGAAAATCACTGTCTTTTATTAGATGACCTACAAGAGGCCCTGAAATTTATATTCTCATTAAATCTGAGGCATTTACTTAAAAACATAAAATGTAAAGTCAACGTAAATCAAAATTGACAATCTAATAATCTTTGCTGACGAAATGGACAAGGATCCAAGAAACGTTGTGTGGTATTTATATTACCTTTTTATCAGAATTTGCTATTTTTCTTATTCATTATTTTCAATCAGACGTAAATTTTTTCATTCTAATAATCTTTGTTATATATTTAAAAATTTTGTTTTAAATTCAACGTAAATTTCCTTCCATTGTTTCCTTCTAATTAAGTGTTTTACACATTATATATATATATATGTGTGTGTGTGTGTGTGTGTATGTGTGTGTGCGTGTGTGAGTCATTACGATAGCTTTGATTTGTTTCTTAATTATTATTTCAGTCTTATTTTTTAATTTTAGATGAAACTCTACGTATATACGAAGATGAAAGAATAAGTTCTTTATATATATATATATATATATATATATATATATATATATATTATTTTTTACTACAGCAAAAAATTTTATGTAAGCAGAAAATTCACTCAATACAGAGTTAGACAAATAATGAGACTCTTGTAATAATTTATAAACCATTTTCTATGTTGAGTTCTGCGGTTACTGAGGTAGACCTTTAACTGTATTCTAACGCATTGACTAGTTAAAACTCTATTGGTCGACTCAGTTGCTGGGTGTAAGGAGCAAAATTCAATTGTGTTTTTACGTTACTTGGAAAAAATCATTTATTGTTAACTGCACATTCCCTAAAATCATTACGAGTGTTGTTATAGCTTGTACCTCGTGAGTTCTTATTCATAATCTAGAAAACAAGCGATATTTTGAAATATTTTTCTGAGAGACCTATAGAATTATTATGGGAGAACATCTAACTATTATAAAAAAAGTTTTTAAAAATGGCAAGTTAGAAGAAGAGTCTCGTAATGTGGAAGATTTGATGGGTATTGTGCCACGATAATTCGCTCAAGGAATTTTTTTTATAGTAAAGTCATCAGAGTCCTGGAATGTTTCCCTGATTTAGCACGGTAATATTTCTCCAAAATAAAGCCTGCGTATAAAAGTTACCTTTTCCTTAACAGCGGAAGTAAGAAGCGGAGCTTCTGCCCAACCTCACAAATTTAACGACAGTATTTTAATGTGTACTTAAATGTGTTAACTCAATGGAACATTGTACATAACGAGTGGATAAACTTACATGAAGTTTCGTAAATATTAATGCATGTTTCAATTGAAGGTTTCTACGTTCGATTAATAACAATGGATGAAACGTTGGCCCATCACTTCAAACCAACCAAGTTAAAGTTTGAAATGCTTCCTCACGCACACTATTCGGTGGATTTAGCTCCAACGGGTTATTATCTCTTTCCAAAGTTGAAAAAATTTCTCAGTGATAAAATATTTGCCAACTATGACGAAGTGGAGTCCGTCATTAACGTATATTCTGAAGAGCTCTATGTTTCTCACTTTGAACCGGGTATCGCAGCTATTGAACATCGCTGGGAAAAGTTTATTGAGATAAAAGGAGACTGCGTCGTGAAATAAATGTCTTTTTTCCCCAATTTTTCAAGAATTCTTTGTTTGATCGTATATTTCTGGGACTATTCAAGTAACTATTTTACAAATTTGTATTCTAAGCAGTAATATATAAAAATATGGACTTCTACAAAACGTGAATTTATTCAATACTTAACTAAAGACTTAGACACTATTATTATTAATTGTATATGTTTATTTTGTACCAGACATAATTATGTGATAAATGTTGACTCTATCATAACAGTTTTGATAACTGTTGTTTACTTTGGGTAAATTTAAGTAAAACTACATTTATAAATTACTTTAGAATAGATTAAAAATAGGCTTCAGGTTTAAAAACAGCATATGATAGTTTATGATAAAACGTACGCTAATGTTTGCAACTAAAATAATATGTATATTACAACTGAATTTATGCTGATAGCTATTTATATGGCACAGTGGATGGTCTCGTTCAACACATAATGTCAGTAAATGATGTCGTGACATTTATGATAAGTGGAAGATAATCGTCAACGGTAACCGCCTTCATGCTTTGTAAGTACGCTATTGCGTATCTGTTGACTAGCCGTAGTAGTTGAGGTATCAGGAAAATAGTGGGGCTGTACCATCAGCGGTATATAGCTCCTCCTGATCACGTCTCGTATCAAACACATACAACGGATTCGTACACTCTAGTTAGTTTGCCTGCGTTCATCGCTTGTAATAAAAGCTGTCCCATCATATTGTCTTAGTAGAGAATTCTTGGTGCATACATTGGATTCATTACGAGAAACTACTATAACTTTCTTCATATTATCAAGTAATTAATTGAAAGGCATTAATTTTTACATTCATAAGTTATATGTAAATCGATGAACAGCATAACTGTAAATTATGTTATAGCTTAAAATAAACAAATTACAGTAATTATATTTCGAAGGAAACATTTTTATAAATTATAAATGTAAGTGTACTTAGTTGATGTTGTGTAGTGTTTCAGTGGGATTTACGTATTTTATAAAATCTACTCTCATTTATAAATAA
Organism: Zhengitettix transpicula; assembly: GCA_037074705.1. Lineage (NCBI taxonomy): Eukaryota > Metazoa > Arthropoda > Insecta > Orthoptera > Tetrigidae > Zhengitettix > Zhengitettix transpicula. The sequence goes on from CM073590.1 coordinate 90,916,731, forward strand.
AAATTTTCCATCTGGAGTGCGAAGCCACTGACGTCTCATCTTTTATGTAGGTATTCACGCCTGTCTCCGCCCTTGGTCTGACGCAGCCAAAACTCAGGTCTCCTCGACAAAAATATGTTAAAGTTAACCACATGTTTCATTTTCATCTAGGTACACGAACTCGTCCATCTGATGATTGATATTACCATGATTACTCAGTTGATAACTGCAAATCATATCAGGGTCTATATCTGAATTATCGGAAACATTCATCAGCCGCTCATCGACACTGTTCTGGATCCTACGAATCTGACGGGTTTTGGAACTGGATGCAATGTATTTACATACCGAGAATGTGATACAGGCATGCTATTTGTCGTCTTTACTACATTCTAAAAGTGAGTGATCCTTAAGGCAGCGCACACAAATAGATTTGTGTTAATGTCCACATAAATTCGACAACGCATGACGCAACTAAACTTTTTACACATTCATTAGGAAACTGCAGTGTGGGAATAAACCACGCGTAGTATTTATGGTAATTCGTTTCATTAAAGTAATACCGAAACGTCTGATACTAGTGTTGAATCAACAGTTTCAGGTCACTGAAATATACAGTAACATACCCTAAGTCCAATTTGAGCAGCCATTGGATGTGAGGAGAGGAATTATTAATAATAAATTAGCCAAGATTGGTGTCGAATTCTTAGTTTTAGGTGGTCGATGTATCAAAATGCAATATTTTTCGGTGTAACTGAAATCAATAATGTTACTTCCGATGTAGGGTAAATCCAACTAAAACCTCCATCGGCATGGAAATGTAAAGAAATAACATAAATAAATCATCATTAAATAATGACCCTATTCTAATTTGTAATAACGCTTTACCGTAAAATGTATTATTACTACATGGCGTCACGACTAGATGTTTCGGTCTCTTCTAACAAGCCTATTAAATTTTTATAAATTGCATTTTCTTTTAGTAACTCTTTGTATCAAATTTTGAAGTAAAGATTGAATTTAGATTAATTTAAATTGCCTGTTAATAACTTTAATGGTAGTTAAAGTAGTAATATTCCATGTTGATCGGGATTACGTAATCAATTCCGAAGTCTGGCTCGTAAATAAATTTACTCCACTTTCTCACGCTGAGAAACTAGTTCGATTACGAGGGGGTTACAGATTCAATTAATACAACGAGGGTTGAACCTACGACTAACTTAGAGGACATCCAGAGAATAGAATGAACGGATGTAGAGTAGATGACCTAGAAACGGAAGCAAATATATCGTAGGAGAACAGTAATAGAAAGGAAGTGGAAAATAAAATTTTAACGTTTTCCGCCAAGGCTATTCTGATATATAAAGGCAACTAGTATAAAGGGCTTTAGTCCCGTGGTCAGGTCACATTTTCATATTGTGAAGTGTTATACATGTCATAAGTAACAAGCAGAGGTTTGTAAAATATGTACACACATTTTTCTCAAAAAATATTTTTATAAATTGATACATTTATGATTATTTTTGTTAATTTTATATAACATATGAAAACGACTAGGCCTATATCTTAGTAAACTGTATAAATAATTTATTCAGTCAGTTAAGATTGTATTTTTTATAAATGTAATGAACATGAATCGCGGATATGAATAATTACTAATTTATTTTGAAGTATTTGCAATTTAAATTATTTTTTGTAAAATTTTACCAAAATTGTGAATATTATCTGTTAGATATTGATTGGAGACAGAAACAGCAGTTAATAATAGCACTTTAGGCTAAATGCCACGACTAAATTATAACTTGTCGTGAAACAGACAATTTATTATTGGAAGATTTTTCGTTGCCATAATTTTATACAAATCATTTGATTGTTGAATTTCTTATGATCTTGAACCGGCTAGGGAGAAAGATTATTCTGCAATGGACTAATAACCGATCAAGGTCACGCAAGGCACGGTGCAAGCCGCCATGTTCTGGTAACCACTAGTTTCGGCTGTGATAATTAATTATATAGTTCAATTTGTAAGAATGCTTTTCTCAGACTGATTTCAATGATAAATTCTAAAGTGTATATGAAAGTCTTAGTTTGGACAACCGAGGGAGCTACTACGACGCGAGACTAGTATGCTGGGGCCGTCTACGTGATAATTCGCACGGGGAAATTATTACACCCTGTTCGCTGCGACGGAGTCCGAGCCAGAGAACAACACGTTGCTGTTTTCTAGAACTACATGGTGGAAGCAGTTCCACGTTTCTTTTTCCAGGGCCAGCATAGTTCACATCGAGCCGAGACAGTCCCAGACAACCAAACTGAAAGCTAAAAAATTCAAAATCATGAATTTTAATTTAAATACCTTCACCAGTCTTTATATATCGAATGTATTTATTTTGAATTGGCAACATCTCTACCATCATACGCTGATGAGAGAGAGATCTCACTTTATTAAAAATAAATTTAAAGCTGGTGAATTTGTAACTTTGGCGTCGATGATAATGGTGAACCATCACCATACCTGTAGGTATTAAATTCCACTTATAACTGATGGTTGTAGCTTCCATCGCAAAAATAAAAAAAATATTCATCGGACGAAGACTAATAAATGCCTTACACAAATATAATGTATCTTTGCTTATTCGAATGGCAGAGCGCCTTTAACCTATTAAGTTGAAGTGTGATAGTGATCTTTAGATATAGTTAATGAACCCACGATTAAGATATACAGAAATCACACATGTTGCACATGAACTAGAATCGTTAACGAAAGGCTTGATATAGATACTATCAGTATTTTGCGAAACTTAAAACTCCTATTGCTTGTCAAGTGAGCCATTTTAAGTGGCGCGTCTGTTTTAAAATAAACGTCTCAGCGGACTCGTATTTATCGTTTGCGTTATCGGTGATGCGTCATAATACTACATTGAGATGACTTTTCGTGTTCGCAGACCGTCCCACTGATACATGATTATAGAGAGGCCCGATATTGAATGATTGCCTTGTTAGTTTTTAATGTAGCTGATATCCATTGAAGCATTTTTTATCCTTTGGTGTTTTAGGCTAAGCTTAAAATTATGTGTGAGTATAAAGCTGAAAGTCACGTTTTGTTTAGATCAAATAAAAATAATCGTGTTAAGAAAATTAAGTTTCTCAACTATTCAAAGACTTCTTGTAGAAGCAAAAAATGTGCAAATTATCCGGAGCAGAAGAAGTGTTATTTGTTCAACAAGTAAGAGAGACCTTATCTGGAGAAATGATAATTGTACCCCAGTTAACCAAACTTTGAAAAACCTGAGTTAACCAAAAAGCCTCCAAAAATCGCAATTCCAAAAAATAATACTATACTGCGCGGAAAATTCATGATTTTTTTGAATGAGTAATTGAAATGTTTCAAATGTAATCCTAAAAATTTAATTTTAATAAGGAAATTTAGTGAAGACTAGAAAGACATTTTTAAATTAGTTTGACCTTCAAAACCTTTTAACCATACGTAATATAATTACAATATAAAATACTCCAGCGTTGGATTTTCATGGACTAACAGAAAAAAATTGTTTTCCGAAACGGCTTCATCCCCTTTATCTCGTTTAACCGGGGTTGAACTTTACCTGTGCTGTTGTTACGTGCTACTGGCGTCAAACAATGATATCGTATTATTAATTGATGTATGGGTGAACATTTGAAAAATAAATTTGTATTAAAAAACAGTTCCAATATTTTAATCACTAAATATAAAATTAACCTGATGCTAATTCCTATAGAAGCCCTAGTTTTCAATCTGGTGTATTGTGACGCCCCCAGGTAGTGATGTGATTTGCGTGTGCAATTACGCTTAGGGCAAATAGCAATAAATCTTCCAAAAGATTGTGGACAATTATAATTTTAAGTAGATATAACAGATTTTCAGGAGTTTGCTTATACTCTTACGTATCAGTAGATAGTACGCTATCCAGCGCTGAGAATCGTTGGCTAGTTGAACAGGAAAATCAAACGCCACCAGGTGGGCATTTTTCATCGGAGAGTCCCCGTGCAGCTAGACTTGCGGAGGACGAGATACAGACGCCCTGACAGCTACACGTCCCCGCGCCGGATATTTAATTCAGGCGTCTGCCGCCTCGTCCCATCGCGCGCACACATACCACCTCCCAAGGGCAAAGCTGAAGGCAACGGGCTCCCTCGGTGTTTTCTGCGCCATGAATAATTCAGGGCGGAACATTTGATGACCACTTGGGCGACGCCATCTACTGCCTGAAACTTTTATTGGTAGTTCCGCCAGCACCTGTCAGTTCGAAGACGGTTTCCTCCTACAGTGGCGAAGTCTTCATCGGGGGCTGAGACCAGTTCAACAAGTTTTATTCTTCTGTCACAGATGCTGCAACCTTCCGTCCGGCAACTTAAGGAAACATTACGACTCGTGAGAGCTACAGATGCGACCAATACAATAAAGAACATTAGCAAAAATCTACTTTGAAAGTAAAAATACGTTAATATTAATGTTTGAAAAACAATTTAGTTTTAACATAGCAAAAATAGTCTAAATTTTAGTTAAATTTCAGACGTGACACAAAACCTTTCTGAGAGAGAGGGAAACGTTGATTACATTTATAATTAACAAAATACAAAAATGTAAGAAACTCATATACGCGTAATATAATAAACGATATAAATACAAAATTTAAGCTGAGGCACCTCGGCCTGTTTTGAGAGGTGTATGTTCCGGGGTCACAGACCTTGGGCGTACGGTAGGAGTTGTTCTCTGTTCCCATTGGAACAGTCACCCAGCTGCCTCCTAAACTGGTCGAGGTACGGAGAAGGGAATGCTGGGACCCCACAGAAAACTCTTCTCCCGCTATCGGAAGGGCGTGGTACAAGTACCCAATGTCCAACCTACCTGTTGCAGGTTTTTATAGGGTTTTTCCTGCATTACTTATAGGCGAATGCCGGGTAGGATCCTTAAACTATAGCCCGGGGGCCCTAGTTAACCCTCGGCTACCTTCCTCTGCCCCTCCGCATCCCCCCTTTCAAATCCGTTCCTATGCCACCATGTGGATTACCCTCATGTAGCCTGTTACCCTAAAAAAAAATCCGATAGGAACGCTACATTATATATTTGGAACTTAAGAAAACGTTACTGTTCATAATGAATTGTAATCTGCAGGACAACGTATTAGTGGTCAGTGTTTCAAGTTTCCCGTTATAACGTTTCTTATCTTGTACAGTGACTATAGCAATGTCAAAGTATAGCAGACGTTTCCGTGAAGTAAAGTATTATAATAAATTAAATTGTTTATTTATTTTCTGTTTTACTAGTACTGTTCCTTTGTTTAAGTACTTTATAATTGAGGACTTATGATATGAATGTAATAAAAATGTGATTTATAAATTTAATAATGTATTGTGATAATTGAAGTGAGCATTTGTAAAAAAAAATAATTTGATTTTATTAATTTTAATTAACCCTGTACTTAAAATTATAATTGTCTACAATCTTTTGGAAGATTTATTGCTATTCGCCCTAAGCGTAATTGCACACGCCAATCACACCACTACCTGGGGGCGTCACAGCATACCCGGTTGAAAACTAGGGCTTCTATAGGAATTAGCATCAGGTTAATTTTATATTTAGTGATTAAAATATAGGAACTGTTTTTTAATACAAATTTATTTTTCAAATGTTCACCCTTACCTCAATTAATAATACAATATCATTGTTTGACGCCAGTAGCACGTAACAACTGCACAGGTAAAGTTCAACCCCGGGTAAGCGAACTAAAGGGGATGAAACCGTTTCGGATAACAATTTTTTCCTGTTAGTCCATGAACATCCAATGCTGCAGTATTTTATATTGTAGTTATATTGCGTATTTTTAAAAGGTTTTGAAGGTCAAACTAATTTAAAAATGTCTTTTTAGCCTTCACTTATGTTCTTTATTAAAATTAAATTTTTAGGATTACATTTGAACCATTTCAATTACTCATTCAAAAAATCATGAATTTTCCGCACAGAATAGTATTATTTTTTGGAATTGCGATTTTTGGAGGCTTTTTTGATAACCCAGGTTTCGCAGAGTTTGGTTAACTGGGGTTATACTGTACAATTATCATTTCTCAAGATAATGTCTCTCTTATTATTTGAACAAATAACACTTCTTCTGCTTGGGATAATTTGCAAATTTTTCACTTCTACAAAAAGTAAGAGAATCAGAGGTTTCGCGTAAGCATGGGCATTAAGGTATAAAAATATTTTACAGCATATTTAGTATAATAAGAGCGGACTCATTATTAGTAGATATTATTGTCTGGTTTTCCATTGCCCAGATCGTTTCAAGTTAAAGAGGTTTAGGAATACCGGAAGCTGAAAAGGAATTCTAAGCGAAGGTGAACTTGTAATTAGGTAAAGAAACGAATAAGATGGAAGAAATAGGACGAAGGCTCAAATATAGCATGAACAATTAAGAAACAAACGTTTTGAACAGTAAATAGGTTCCGTTCTTCTTGAGGATTGAAGACATTCAGTGCATAGCCTTGCATCTACTCGGATCAACCCAGTCGTAGAGAGACAGCTATCACAGCTTCCTGCACGGCTAATATTGAAACAAGATTCTATGTCATTTATATATGGTAGGAGAAACACTGTGTGTAGAGGGTTTAGAGGCTATTCTCGTGAAGACTGAGCGGTGAATGGTCATGGCTATGACTGCTTTGGGGACATGGAAGAGTCTTCTGTGATTCCCTGCAGCTCGTATCATGTGTTGTATCTACCCATAAACCTAGCTCGACTCTACACGACGGACAGCCGCTACCAGTTCAGCTTGGTCCTCAACAACGATGCGTAAACGCCGCCCCACGAGCAGACAAGGATAGCCAGACCCAGAGAAGACCAACGCAACTCAGGCTGTAACGTTTTCTCCCGTCCATGTATGTTGACAAACAGCCGTTCCAAGAAAAAGATCTGTTCAAGCCCTTCGATCTTGCCAACGATCGATTTGAGTCGAGTGCTCATTTGGAACTTAGAAAGAAAAGGTGATCTATGGATCATCTCGAAGCCATTAAGGTGTAGACAAGGTGAGGAAAGAGGGTGGTTGTGTTGCGGATGGATTCGCTTAAGGCAGGAAGTTTGGTGATTTTGTTAGTCAACACAAAGATGTAAAGTTAAACATGTTTGCAGTTCATATATACCAGCTGTGAGTGGTGAAGGGAGGAGAATATGGACGGCGATTAGGAGTAGAATATAATCCCTTAAATAGCGAAGGCAGATACTGTCTGTCGAGGCTTTAACGATCGGAGCTTATAAGGGTTACGAGGTTTCCCGATTCTAAAAAATAGTCTACGTTTGCACATTGAACGCCCTAGCGTAAAACCTTATTGAGGCTAAATTGAAAATATTCCAGTTATGCACGCTATGGTCAAAAAAATGGAAAGGAGTACATCGTTACACCGTTTACAGAAGGCACACGTACTACAGTAGCCCACACTACGCAGATTCATCACAATCACGGCAAGACTCTGGCAACCTAACACTGCAAAGTTCTCTATATAGCTGTAACCTAGCAAATTTCATAAGCCGGGAAAGGTTGGGCTGACACGGCCTTACTTGTCACTGTTCCGAAGCAGAGTCTACAATCGCAAGATTTAGATTATATCTGGTCTGCGTTTGTCCGCTAACTAATTCAGCGAGCTTAGTATGTCAATTACCTGTCCAATACTCTACGTAATAGTCCAATCAAAAACACTAACTTGCCACGAATAGACACGTGAACCAATTAGTCCATGGACTCTGGCGCTCTTTCAATAATTTGAAACTGGTTGCAATATCTAGCATTTTCATTGTACGCCAAAAATATTAATCTTTTATATGTCTATTATTAATATTAAATAAGAAAAGATTGTTATATTGAAAGCATTCTGTGTATTTCGTTGTAAGGTGACAATAGTCTCATCTCTCTTCTTCTTTTAACAGCCATAAGTAAAATATTTTTCAATTACTTTTGTATTCTATAGGAATATTGAGTGGTAATCCATATGTGATTCCATCAACTTTTCTGGCACCTTTTTTTTGAGTTTTTTATACGTATTTTGTCTTCATCCAGAAGGTATAGCATATTTTCCAGACGTTTGAAATTATGCTTATTATTGTTACATTCGATACTGGAGCAGTTTGATGTTGCTCTTTGGTCGAAGGCATTAAATCCATTAAAGAAAAATATATGAAACGATGATTCGGACCTCAGTTTGTACATGATTAAAGAAAGACTGATTGATATACAGATTTAAATAGCGCGCATTAATATACAATACTAAAATTTTATAAATAATTGACAACTTTTATCCGTGTTATACTATGTATTAATTACATATTACACAACAATTATTCGTGACCCATATTAAAAATCACGACAGTTTTTTTATGCAATTCTAGTTTTGTTTCTAGTTTTGTGCAACTATGAGTCCATCATCTGGAATGACAAATTATTCTGATACAGTTTGCACTGGTACCGGTTATTCAGAAAATTCGTTATACATGATAGCACAATACAAAAATGAATGTAGGTGATTTCATAGGAATATTTTACATGTTCATTTTTGTCATAACTTTAGGACGACTAAGATTGATAGATGAGTTGAGAGGAAGCATTAATTTATCTATGAACATACTAAGACTTTGAAAGAATTCTTAGGTTCATCTTATACTACTTTGCGTCACAAAATAAATCATAACTAATGGACAAGTTTTAGTTTGTTATTAAGATTTATAGTTGGAATTAATTTTAGAATTGCTAGCGACACTCAATTCTATATAGAAATGTCACTATTACTGATCTCACTCATTGTCATGTTTTCAATTCACTCAAGTAATTTAGATTAAAAGCTTGATTGTATATTGCGTAAATGAATATGTCGAAGAGGCGTTTTACACTAGTCAGACATGATGCTCCTCAGCTGAATTCTCGCGTCTCCTTCGCCGCCTTCTTCCTTGGCCTCTATAATTGACGCTTCCTCGTTCCGTACATGCCGCTCCCGGGGATGAGTTTGCAACTCGCATTGAAGATTACTCTCGCAACAAAGTTAACAACCCACCGATGTCTGTGCTCCTTGCAGTTCTCGCCAACACTTCCCATGTATGCATTAAACTATTAATCTATGTCAGGCAACGACGCCGACATTACTCACTTGTTGAACCCCTATCATTGGGACCTACTATACTATTCGGAAGACAAACTTACAAATACTCTCTCAATTATCCATATATCTATATTCAGAAACTTTGGTCAAAATACCATAATTAATTTTTCGCTTCGAGTATCCCGAGACAGGAAAAATAGATTCTTTGCAACAAAGTTTACTGTTCATTAACATTTGAAAAGTATATGAGTTTGGATTAGAAGTAAATAAAATATTATTTACGAAATATAAGTGCTATATTTATTATTTTCTTTATGTCGTGTCCAAAGTAACAGCGCTAAATACATTTAAAATAGCCGTTAGACTCGGTACAAACGATTCGTGCTTAGATAATTGTGAACTTGCAAAACCATCCAGTCTCCTAAATCATGAATCAAAAATTTATTTTGAATGAGGGTCATTACATAATTGCCATGTTTGTTAAATGGCTTCTGTCCGCGATGCATATGTACTTGAAGCTGTGCAACAATATAGAGCGACACAATCCATTAACCTCTGCATGGGTAATCGCTTGGATCAAAAGCGCACCCCAATCCCCGGGACTCCTGCAAACACGTGTTCAATTTACATCAGTACACAAGCACAGGCTGAGATTTCCCCATACATCCCCGAGACATAACAAAAATGTACTTCCTTTCGTCTAAGTTTAATTACTCTGAAGAAACTTTATACCGCAGTGTGGAGCTAGGTGCCATATGATGATAGGCAGCAGTCGATAAGGAAATATGTCATACAGACAGATTGTTTACTTCGTTAATTATATGCTGCACAGAAGCGATGTAATTGCAACACATCAATATGTTTGCATTCTCTAAATTTTAACGACATTAAATCTGTGCTTGTCTAAATGCTTCGAACTTCTTTCATTAAATCATTACGTAGTTCATGTGTTATTACAATCAAAATAAGTACCACAAAAAATAATTCAACTGTTGAATTTAAATAATAAATGAGCACCATTAAAATTAAAACTTTTCGTCAACATGGCTTTTTGTTGTATATTGTAATTAGTAGTTGTTAAGCGGATTACGGTGCTCATGATGAAGAGGATTGCTGTTCGAATAGTCTTCCGGTCGTTCTAATTAGGTTTACCATGACATTCCCAAATCATCAAGTGAAATTACTGGGATGAGATCCTAATACAGGAACCACTTCTTTATATTTCAGGATCAGGGATAAATATGACGAGGATTGGCACAATAAGTCATGCAAGATAAGAAAGTTAGTCGTCTGTGTAGTAAGTGATCCTCAAATTAACACACGTAAACGGCAATACACTTCGGTTAGTAAAAATAATAATAATAAAAACAGGAATCTCTGGTAATAATTTTATGACATAAAGAAGACAGATGCATGCCGCTCTAAGAATTTTATATGAAACACGAAAGAAGTAAAGATTCCATAATTACGTCAATAAAACAAATATTTCATAAAATAAACAAAAACTGATGGGTGTTATAAAAATATTATGATTTAATTTAAACAGACTTAGGGGCTCAAAACTATTGGTGCCTCTTTTGAACCTTATATACAGAAATTTGTTCACAATTAAACGCAGTGAATACAATTACCTCAGATAAAACACCAGTCTCAGTTGTTTACTCATTACTTTTATGTAACGGCCTTTCACCCACTTCCTCCCCCACCCGCACACCTAGGGGCTGAACTATAACTTAACTGACACGGTGAATGTCAGAATTAAAATAATTGACATCTCTAACCCAGGATTGACACTAAAAACATCTGAAGAAGAGACTGTTAATATCATAGACTCCGGAAACTAATTATTCGACAGTAATATTGGCCGTTTTAGCATGTTTTAAAATTTCACATCTGTTCACCCCATGGGAGTTGCCTAACGCTTCAGAAAACCGGCAAACTCTTGCGGGAATGTACACAAAAACTGACCATCGCAATCAGATGAATGGTTTAAGAACGCATAAGAAACAACAAGACACATTCATATATATATATATATATATATATATATATATATATATATTGTGGTGATTACAAATATGTAATTATTTAATAAACGAAATTTTACGATTTTCATTATCGTCGGCGTGAATATGAGGCCATTTCATTGTTCCTTAATGAATGTCTACAAGAATATGGAGCCTATAATGCTTACTTGCAAAAGTTACATTGATGCCTCAGGCAGCACTGGGACGTACAGAAATAGAGAATTCAGAGTTACTTGGACCAGGAGGGCGAAAGGTGTATTTTGTGGAGTCCCAGATTCAAAGTTCCTGATACCATGTTTGAGCAAGTGTGATTAGGCAGCAGAGACATATTATATTAAAGTCCCGAGTTTTGGAATTACAATTTGACAGTCTGAAGTATTTCGTTTATTGCCATATTCATGCAATTATCAAAGTTTTAAAAAACAACGTTATCAACAGTTAAGAGCAGGAATGATTTGTGTATGAAAACTAAAACATTCTTAATTTCAGTGAAATATGGACTTTCTGTGATGTATTTAAAAAAATCGAGCCCAGACGAATAGCTAAGGGTAAAGTAAACAAAAAAGGAATTTTATTAATTACAAACCTAATGTGTAAATATAATTATCGTCAGATATCAAATTTCAATCATTTCATTTCGTATTTCAATAATTATTTAAGTCAGGAATATTTTGCATTGTAAGTTTTGTAACAATCTTTATTGGAGGTCCGATAGGCGGCCCTGAAAATTATTCCGTGGCACATTGTCATCTTGAAAAATTTCAGTTGAGAAAAGAATTTGTTTTTATTATATTAATTTGCTTATATTTTGAATTCTTGTTTTCATTTAAAATCCTATCATTTTAACTTTTAATTTTTTTTATAACGTAAGGCTTATCTTCACTTTAAAATTTAATAAAAAATATGATTATGACAATATATATATTGTAATGAATACTAATGTATCTAATGGAATGTTTTACTAAAGTATTCAATGTTTGTATTATCAGAGAAATATTCCGGGAGGGTATTGTAGGCAACAGTGAGCATTAAATGTGGAGTGGTAGGAGAGTATTGTTGTCGATTAAGTGTAATATTAAAAAAATCTTTGACGAAAGTACAGTCTCTGATAGGCCATGACCGAGGTCGGATTGAGTCTCCGGTGGGAGCTGACCGAGAGCAATTATTAATTCATTTAAAAGTCACGTGTAGTGATAGTTAAACACTTTCTAGATATTGAAGGCGTCAAACATATGGGTTTTTATAGGACGAGTATTACTGGCTGTCGTTGAACTGATTTTAATGGTACAATTTATTGAGAGTTGAATGGAACTGGTGTTTGGAAACTGTAATTCCATTTTCCTTGCTGTGGATATTGTTACTGTTCGCTAAAATGTTGGAAATCAGTTGAATAACGTTCGTGGTGTGGTAGAGATTTAATCGCGTATGCTGTCTGAACTGTACTGTGTAAATTCTGGCCTGTTAAGTGAAAAGAAAATCATTTAGTTAATTTGTGACCTGAAGTAAAAGGTTGGTAAATGGTGAAGTGAAAAAGTGGTATGAAACAAGAAGTGATGCAGTAGGCCTATATGGTACGTAACGAAACATTTTGTAAACATTGTATAAAATTCAATACCGTCAGATTTCTTATACTAGATGTTTTATTGTTATCATAATTTGTAATAAGGTAATTAACATACATGTAAATTAATTTAAATTGTTTGTGTTTTCATTGCGGATACCTATATTTTTTAAGAAGCCCGCTAAGCGTACCTAATGATTTCAAGTCTCATAAAAGCCGTCGCATTAATGAATAAAAATTGTGGATAAAAATTAATTTAATTTAAATTGTAATAAATTTATGTATTTAAAATTGAATTTGTGAGTAATCTTTTAATTTACTAAATCCGTCTATAGATCATAGTTTCCTTTTTAATGAATCGTTGAAAAAATTTGATTAATTAAAGTAAAAGAAAAATCAGTTATTGCATTAATTGGCACCACAAGGTGGGGCTTCGATTTCTCCCATTTGTTAACTACATTAATTGACGCGCAAAGTGGTGGTTACGATATCTCCAAAAAGTCTACCACTATATATATATATATATATATATATATATATATATAATGTAGTAATTAGTAATTAATCCATTGTTATAATTGCAAAGTAAAGGACTCATTATTAGAGAATATAAAGCAGACACCGCGACAAAGCGGGCGGCGAGTCAATAGAACCATTGTTGAGATATACGCAGGCAAAATTCTACGAGACGAACAGACACAGTCTACGGCGAGGAGCGAAAGAGTACAGTTTGAGTCAACGAGGAGAGACGAGTTTAGTTGGTTGGACGGCATACACAGAGACGCGGGCAGATGTTCGATCAAGTAAAGGTCGCAGGAAAGTTTCTCAATAAGTAAAGCCACAAACTGTAACCTAATAATTTCCTGCCGCAGTAAAAAAAAACTCAATAAGTAAAAAGAGACCGTCACCGATGTCATCGAGAGGAAGTTGTTAATGATCTGACTGACCATTAATTCGGAAGGAGTAGCCGTTTCCAGCTGCGAGTACATCAAGTTTCGACAAGTGTTTTGTAACCAATTTAAATTCAGTGATATCCCCAAAAACGTGTACACAGAAAACCCCAAAATTGAGACCTGGTCGGCCGTAAGTAAAAGAACTCTAAATTTATTTGTAAACCATTTCATTAAGATACGTCAGATCGTTCTTCAATTATTTTCTTTTCTTTAATTATTTCATTTCTTTAATTGTTTTGTTAGATAATTTAAATTCAATTCACCCATTTATCAAACCCAGTAAAGACCCTGAGATTCTAAATATTATTGTGTAATTTTTATATTATATAACTTCATTAATAAATCTTGTTTAATTCTTCAAATAAATATTTTTATTTAGCCACATTCTTTTTAATTATTTAGACGCCATTTTTAATCAGTTTATTACAATATATATATATATATATCTGTAAAATATTGTTTCATTTGTGAACAATCTTATTCACATAATAAATCAAATGTTGTTGAAATCTTTAAAACGTTTTGGGCGACGAACTGTACTGAATACGTCTCGTAGAAACGCCTACTAACTGCAAATGGTACTTCTAAAGTACAAGACTGCGCGTTTTAGTGTCGGAAATAAAAATGGATCTTATTATTAGTCATTTTCCGGAAAGTGTGTTCAATGTTGTTCTGTGTGAACATCAAACTGGGAGATTCGAGTGATAGACGAATTTTATATATCTAAAATAAATCTTTTCAAGCTCCAACGATCCTGTTGTGTAAATTTACAACTTTAAAGATTTATTTTACAAGAATTTAAAATAACGTTTGGAAAGCTATTCACTAATATAATGTGAATGGACTACAAGTAAGGAGGCTGGGAAGCTTTACTGGCTCGTATTTCACAACATTCGAGACATCACATCTTTTACATTCCAGTATAAAAGTTCAGTAGTACTTATTCTACAAATTTATTTTCCAGACATAATTATAAGTGACATTAAATATTATATACTTTCAATATTTAAGTAGACTACATGTCTCTTAACTTCGAAGTGTTTTACATAAATTCTGAAGGATAATTAATATAGTACATTAAAACTAAGTTAGAGGTAACATACACAAAATTATAATTATAAATATAAATTATTATTTACATTCCCGCATTGATTAATTGTAAATTTGATAGAAAAATTAGACCTACACGGTGTTCTATCCTAGTAATGTTTTTTTTGTTGGAACTGGACGAGTTCGGTAGCACGGATGTGACGACATATCACGAAACCCCCGCCCGTGATACGCCATTGGCCTCAAATAGTGACGGGACACTCTGTTCCTAGTGGCACGTTAAATTCAAAATATTTATGTTATATGGCTTAGTATTTAGGTTTATCTATTTCTCATATCATCATGAATTTGGACAAGTCAATGTACATAACTTAATTTTACAGAGGAGATACAACCAATGTCTGCTTCTGTTCCTTTTCGATTGGTTTAAAATTTCCACTAATTTCTCAATAATTACAAAAATACGAAATATTATTATATATTACAACCTTAGTGAGTTTTTCATGCTTAACGCAACGTTTATTTGCTTATATAGGGTGTTTAAAAAATATAGAGCATAATTTAAGGAGAAACGATGTAATGAAATTTTTTTACTGTCTACATTTGGGGAATACATACAAATTATGCGCTATATTTTTAAACTCCTTTTATAGTAACTTTTTATAATAATGGACACGCCATGCATAAAATTCTTAATTTCATGGGAATTTAACCAGAAAAGCGTAAATAATATGTATATATAAGAGTATATTGCAAAAACTATTCAAATGGAAATAAAACCCTTAAATGTATTGAATTTTTATTATTATAACTAGCTGGGTGCCTGGCATTGCCCGTATACTTATTTTTATAAACCAGAAAAGGTATTTAATTCTATATTGAACAGCTAAAAAATACATTGACTTTATTCCATTTGTCCCAACAAACTTACCTCTTAATTTCTTTACGAATAGAATACTTAAAAATACTCCTCGAGTATTGTAGGATATAATTGTCCCTCAGTCTTCAGACATTACGAAAGATTAAATTGATGAAATTGTTAGCTAGATTTATAATGTAAATAAATAGTCGCCCTCTTGGAGTCACTACTATGACGCGAAAATTATTTTACATTTTCCGCAAGGATCGTAAAGTATTTCGTATTGTTTTTAATGTCATTCGATGGAGTAGTGCTGGATAAAATTATACTTTTTATTCAATGAAAATATTTCTGCTTTATTTCATTACGGATAAAGAATCTTCGTTCGCCGCGTAGTAACGTCTCTTTGTTCCGTGACGTCACGGTCTCTTGGAGTGCAGTAATTTAACACAAAATGATCACATTTTTAAAATTATAATTCTTTCCACCTTTATTCTAGGGGTTTCTCACCCCAACAGTACTGTTTCTCGTGTTTTTAAGAATATGTGTGCCATTTTTTTTTGCAATTTCTACACGCGTATAAATCTGTATATAGTTTAACGTAAATACATACATACATACAAGTATACATCCTATTATATAGATTAAGTTTATCAGTAAATTATTATGATAAAAGTATTTTATGGTCTGGTTAGTTTTATTTCCCATAGATTATAAATGCGTACTTCCATTCCTTTTCAGAATTCGAGTGACTAAATCAGGTTTGCATCTACAGATGCCAGTGTAATGGAAGTATAAGATATTTGAAAAATTTTATACTAAAAGTGCAATTTCCCTTCACTGAAGCTAACTGCTATCAATTTTGCGCTCCCTGTAAATGAAGCTTTTTGTCCTTCTGAGGACAGTGAGCCTCCTGAGTCTTTATCTGGCAGCGGCGGCCGGTGTGACGCGACATTTCCAATTACACCTTATCTTCCAACGATCCGAGCTTCTACGGTGTTTCGCTATAAACAAAACGAGAGTGTTTTTCTTCTCTTTCCTTGGCCAGATCTTTGGATTGCGCTATCTGCGGAGGAACATAGTCCAGGACTTTAATATAAGGCTCTTGTCCGTGCTAAAGAAGGAGGAGTTGAAGGCGGATAAGCTCTCGAAACATATAAGGGTAAAAATAGAGCTTTCAGTCACTTCTGTTGTCTTTGATTAATTCCTTGATGAAGAACTGATATACACCGTCATATATTCTGACACACTATTATGTATTTCTATCAGTTCTTACATGAATGCTTTCACTTTGACTGGTATATTCTTGCATGTTAGAGGGAATGTGAAAGAAACTTCAATATGTAATTATGAATAGAAGAAAAAACAGGGAGAATTTGAAATTTGGTGTTACAAATTTATATTGATAAAGGTAAGTAATTATACACAGTGAATATGTGAGAAAGGGATCATTGAAAAAATTTAATTTTTTAATAGCATGATGATAAGAATAATGAGAATTTTAAAGGACACAAAAATTAAGTAAAACGATTGAATTGTTGGTTCTGAAATACAAGATGAAATAAATTATCCCTGCCGAATGGTTCGTTAATTTACTAAATTCAAAGACCCACTTATTAAATTTTTTTCAATTGATTTTTAACAGTGGAGCAGTTTCTATCAAACTTTGTTCACATGTTACCTACGTTCCACGAAATGAGGTGTTACGACACACCTACCAACTCTAGGGGTATTTAGAAACATTCCTAAGCAGTAAATATTATCATCGAATAAAAATTTTTCGGGGTCGCTGAATTCGATAGTGTTATTGTCCAATTTTTAAGTGTCTAATTTCAATTTCAAAAGACAACGGAGGGAAGCATCCGTACGAGTGGTGGTGGAAAGAGATTACATAAAATATAAAAAAAAGACGAGATTGAATTCGATTCGTGGGTTATAGGAGTCGCTGAGTTTAACTCTCGCATAAACAATGGTGGTTAATCATATGTTCGTTGTCGTGGAATTGGACGTTGTTTACAAATTGTTCCCAGAAGTAGTTTATAACCCGGGTTTATTTTTGATTTTTTTTAGCGCACCAGTTATATTTTTGTCTGTATATAGTTAAAATTTATTTACTCGTTAAGGTAGCAGGAGTATTTTAAGACTTCATTAAGTTAGTGAGTATGTACATTTAATTCTTCGTGATTTACTACATTCCCCTTTTTTTATGTATATTTGAAGTTAGATACCGAAGGGGAGAGGAACGTAAATGCAGAAATGTTTTAAACACTGGCGCTATTGATGCTGGTTAAATGAAAATGAAATGTTTACCCAGAGGGTAGTGTCGAATCATTTCTTTCTCCGGGCTAATTTATATACGTAAATACCTGGACACGGGCTAGTATGTAATATAATTAACGGAATTTAAATAAACAATGTTAGTTCAATATATGTACTCTAATAAATATAATTAATTTTTGTATCGGATAAATAGATATTTATATGATTAAATTACATATAACTAATATTTCAATATAATAATATTTATGTAATTAAGTTTTTATTTAAATGATATAGTCGCAACACAAACCTTTCTATACTTTATGCAATGCATACAAAATTCAGGGAGGGTATTTCGTTGAAACCTCCCATATTATAAATATAAAGGGAAAAAAATGTCGTGGGATGTTAAAATGTAATTGAACACATTTATACTCAACGAAATCATTTACAAACCATCAGTAGACGTCATGATGTGAACCTTGTGTTAAATATTAGATATGAATATGAAAATGAATTAACTCGAAATTTTTATGAAGCTATGAGTTTCGTAAGCATTCGGTCGTTCTCCATCGTGCTGAACGACGACGGTTTTAGATTTTAATCGTTCCCTATGTTTTTCGCAAAGAGGACGGTCCAAGAATTCTAACATGCACTTTTTCACCCCAGACATAAACTTTCGGCCTATAAAGAGCATGTTGACGAACAGCATTTGGAATTTGATATCCCCAAATATAAACATTATGCCGATTAATGTGTATCTAAAACATGTAATTATGCCTTATCAGCGAAGAAAATGCTTCGACGAATGTCGGACTCACTGTAGCATATTCCCAGAAAGTTGTTGTGGACATGGTCTGTCACTTGAAGTCAGTCGTTGAGCTCAGATTGCAGAATTTGAAGTTTGTAATCATAAAAACGAAGCTGTTTCCGGTCCATCCGATGGAACGTTGATCAGGGTACTTTCATTTGGCTCGATGCCTGCTTCTGAGAAATGCTTCTCTTTTCACATCCTTCATAGTTCTTGCCAAATTATATGTCGTGCAACTCAAGACTTAATATCATTTTCAGTAGCCGGAAACTTACGAAACCATTACTTAATTGTTTCTGAAGACAAAATGTTGTATTAATATAAAAATAAATTATCTTCATTTCCTCATACCAAACAAGCATTTCTGCTAGCTGCTGTTAAGTCGCTAAAGGTCTGTGACATACAGGCCAGTTCACACTCCCACAATCTTTGTAGCAGCGCCAAGTTGATGCTGTATTATTTATTCCGTATATGTGCTACGCGTATTCGGAGGTTTTTTATTTTTGTAATGGGTTATTATGTTTTACCAAATCTCCAGAGAAACTCCTGTAAAGGCATTAGGCTATTTATATTTCCAAGAGAAGCATTGTGGGTTCAGAGTAGCCGACGTGATAGATTGATTTATTCACCATTAGCCCTCTTAAGAGGAAATAGGATTCGTCACAAATGTACAGTAGATAAATAACATATAAACATATAATACACAAAAACACACACAAAAATTCATATCTGTTTACATTTTTCTAGTCACTACAATCATACACACTATCTTTAGGAAACACGCACACGACACTAATCACTGGTATTCATCTCTTGTCGCTAGGTAAGGAGGGATGTCGTCATAGATATTTACTAAAACAGAAAGCAGAGGCAGGAAAACAAAACTAAAAGGGGAAAACTGGACAAACTATTTACATATTTATAGCATATTCGGCAATTTTGTAGGCAAGGCAGTTCAACGAATGTGAGACCGATTCAAAAATTCGTGTACGGAGTAATAAGTTTCAGTTACAAGGAAAGTTTTCACTCCTTATAGACCACTGAATATTGTCATTTACATTTACTTTTGTCCATACGTTGACGTATATTCTTTTTCTGCATTATTCAGCAGCTCGTGTCATATTTATACATTAGCTGTTTTCAGGTAGACTTCAAGATTGTTCATAATTGATTGATATTAAAGAAGACCACGTAGTATCAAGTCTAGCTGTTTATTCAGTAGTATAACTACATAGTTATATTCATCTTTACGCCTTAAATATGAAACAATATTTGTACAGAACTGACGTCCATATTTTTAAAGAACATGGTAATTACAATTATACAAACGAAGATATTTAAAAAACCATTCTTATGATCAGAAGATGTTAAAAAGTTATTAAATAAAACGTAAATCTTATACCGCAGTACGTGTCTTGTTTACACGTAATGTTCACATTTAGCGATGTATTGAGAATTGGTTAAAAGCAAAACACCGTAATGGCTGGTATTCGATGTATATGTACGTTAGTTATATATATTTGAGTATTCAAATTAGGAGAATAAAATAAGCCCGACGTTGGAGTGTCAAATTATGTAGTATACAAATTATACAAAGGAAAATAAAGCCAACACGTTGTGACCCAATTTTGAGGTATTGGAACCTTTAAAAGGAAGAAAGTTGACAAGATTTTTCCTTAAATTAAAACACTATTGTTTTAAAGAGATAAAAAAATATTCTTTATTACAATTTCGATTTACTTTAAATTTTATAAAATTTTATTTTCTGAAACAAATTTCTTTAGTTTAATGAGACTCAAAACTTCGAGGCCGCTTACAGGACCTCTAATAAATTATAGTGATTTGAAATTGTCACCAAAAGTTACAAAAGGAAATTCAAATTAAATTTACGACAAGAAAATTGTATAATAGAATCTAAAAAAAATAGAGAAACCTGATGGTAAATTATATTTACATAACGGTTTACAAAATAATGTTTCTACATACAATTTTATTTAGAGTTGCTCTGGTACTATATTGTGCTCCCCATAGGTAGTTTACTTTAAAGAAAATATTGAATTAGCAAGCCATAACACAGATTGCAATATCGTTTCGCTTCACAAAATTCAGGCGCCTTTCTAACAACTGATCACAAACTTTACGTCGTCCTATTTATTTACATTTGTTAAAGACCAATAAAAGCTTCAAAGCATTATCGTTTGCACCCCAAAGCCGACTCGTATTACGTGACCAACACACCCATTTCCGCCATGACCACTCCGTTCAGGCTCCAAAACCACTCTTAATGTTTCCGCAAAAGTTCTGAGCGTCTTACATACGCTTTTCCAAAAATAATCGCGTAGCAACCTTTACAGTCTCTGCATTCTTGCGCCAAACAATGCTCTGGTCTCAATAATTCGCCGACAATAATATTAAAGAAAAATTATTAAATAAAACTTACATTTCTCGTTGGTAATCTCCGCAAAATCAAGAGATGATTATTTTAAACAAAATAATCTACATTTTACAACATTCAATTTTCATATATATATATGAATTAACTTGATACAGTATTTCACTTACAGACCTTGGAGTTTCGAATTCATACGATTATATCGTATCCTGGCGAATAATTACGGAACGTTTGTCACGAAAACAAATTCTTTAAGTTTCTCTAGCTTAGCTTGAAATTATATTTCCACCTCCCAAGTACTTATATTTTCCTTAACGGTTCTATTGAAATAATTCTGAAATGAACACCCTATCCAATATATATGACACCTGCTTGAATTAATAGTTAGAATTTGTATTAAAAAGCTTATGAAATACATACAACACTTAATTTAATCGTTCGGAGAATACACTCTATTAAGCGCTGTAATGTAAACAAATAAAAAATTGTATTAGCACTGTGTTTCTGGGTTTGGACGTAAAGGTAGTGCAAACTAATTCGTTGGTCGAAAGAGGGAACAGTGCCAAACGTATCTCATTTTCAGTAGACCTGCCTTGTTTGGAGTAACTGTGATTTATTGCTATAAAAACAACGTAGCCGCCAGTACTGTCGTTGGAGATTACACGACGGGTCATTAATATTCATTCAAAATTTGGCAGGTGCGAACAATAGGACACAAATATATGTATGGATCTTGTCCACATTTTTACATTGTTGGCGACCATTTATCAAGATCACTTTTCGCATAAAAATGAATTGTTTGATATAACATTGAGATAAGCACTCTCACGTACGTAGACTGAATTTAGAATTAAGTTGATTCAGCAGATTTAAAAAATCGGGATTGTCAGACAGCTTATGAACCTGATCAGAAAGGGTTGTAACTCAGTTAACATTCCCTAGTACTATAAATCAAACTAATGTAATAAATAGCAGGAATTAATAAAGATTGATATTAATTATATAAAATAAATTTAATTCAAAACACTTCTAATATTGCCAAACATAAGTAAAATATTGTGTGTACTTGGTAAAAATAATTCTAATTAATGTTTGCATGTTGTAATATGATCAGTTAATTTAACAATCATTTTATACAATAATTACTACTTTATATTATACCTTTTCAATATGTCTTATTTTTTCCCTGTATCAAATATCTTATGTCGGTTCATTTATGTGCTATATATTTGATAATTTTCATTTTTCACTGATAGGCAGCTTCTCTTGACATTTAATATTGAAGTAAAAAAATCTTGTTATCATTTAATCTGCCTATTAACAAAATTTAACGTTTATGATATTGTTCCAACAAATGGATTATACGTTTCGGTTATCAATATGAACATTGTTTTCGTCAAGTAACTTTAAAGTAATTTTAATTCCTATAAAAAAAATTCTAAGCTTTTTCTCTTTAATCGATTTCACTATGTTCATTACTATCGTGTTAGACACGAATCATTATTTTTGAATATTTTTATTTCACTTTAGATACCTTATAACTTTTATGATATGCTATCATGTAATAAATATTAGTTTAGTTATGAGTAACTTTACCTTTCACAGAACTTGAAATCTTACAACTTTCTTGATGCTTAATACACCATTAACGTCTGTTGAGATAATAAAAATATACAAGAGAGTCCGTAAATATTTCTCTTGTCCCATTGCATCATCCTGAATTTGAGAGTACAAAACATATTAATTATAAACCAACACTTCAGGAGTGACGTTTGCGTTCCGTGTTAACGCGATCACCAACCAGAATCTAGTAAATCAAATGTTACACGTTTCTTCCAGCAATTAGGACTTTCGTCGGGGGTATTAAAGCCTTTAATCTATGAATTATAATTTTGACCGGAACATAAGGATAGTATAATGTGTCTGAGCAGCAGAGTTAACGCAGGAAAAATGTGTTTGAAATACTCCTTCATTTTAGAGTAAACAAATAAAATTTTAAGATCTTAAAAATGAAACCGCTTCATATTTAAGAATAAGGGATGCATTCATATACACAATATTTACAAATTAAATGTTTTATGGACTTAAACGCATGCTCGTGCAATAGGAAAATATAAGACCGACAGAAACTGTAGGTCTAATAAAAATAGACTATACGTTGGTGTGTTTACGTGTACGTATATTTTCTGCGGAGAAAATTTGAACTAATTTCGTAAACGTGTTTCTCTCGAACCGGAAACAAACACTGTGGGGGGTAAGACACGTCTACCATCATTCAGGGGCGGGGCTAGACGAGAGTTTAAATTTTCAATCATTTTAAAAATAATATTTCTTCGGAAAACGAGGAATGTAGCGTTTTTCAGATATTTTTAATTATTGTTTCTACAACTTTCTGTTTTGGAGGGGAGTATCTTTAGGGATGGGTGAGGAGCGTCGTTACATAAAAATATCGCAAAATCAGCCAAGATTAGCGTCATATACAGGGTCATAGATTTCGCTTAGTTTAATTATGACAACCATCTAGTAATATAAAATACTTTGCAACACTTGGAACGCACCAAATGAAGACTTTACTACACTACGTTTTATATGCATACCAATCCCAGGCGATTAGGACTTGTCAGCTGTCGTCTGAAAAGTGTACAACTACGTCCCTGTGACTTAAGGAATAACTATACATAAATCGCAGTATTTTTGGACATTTTATTTTTCACCCATTATCACCTCTCCGCAACACTCGTGAATAAAAGGGATGAATTTCGACTTAACCACCATTTGGAGTAGCATTTCTCAACTCAGAGAACCCTAAAATAAATTAAATTGAAACCAATCACGGCCATATGAATATTTTATATTAATAGGCTCTCATCTTTTCGATTCTTTGAGGTTGATCTAAAGTTCAAACCAAAATGAAAAATGTCTCTATTTATCTCACAAAGCCCGGAAAGTAATGATTTGACACTAATATTACATTAATGATCGGAGGTTCCCCCGGTGTAATTGATGAACGACGTTTCCTCGGGTAGTCAGCCGGGAAGAGTAATCGATATTGCGCACCGTTTAGACAACTGACACCGTTCCCATCTTCAGGTGAAGTGTCTGTTCTGGGTTCCTGCGGTTCCTTTTAAACTAGAAACTATATACGGCAAATACATACTGTAGCAGTGTGCTCAAAGAAGAAGTGGCCATTATAACATTTACGAATAGACTGCTTAACAGGGACTCTGGTTTCCTGCTGACTAACCGGGAACCGGTCCTGAAGAAACTATGACTTCAGACTCGGACACCCAACGGTCAGGAAATCAAATCCCGCGACACCAGTCCTGATAGGGAGCGGCTGTAGCCCCGTTCCCCACTACCACTTGCGAACGAGCGTTGGCAGCCAATCAGGAATCGACCATTTCACCCGACATGACCAGAATAGTTTAAAAGGAACCGCAGACACTTCACCTGAAAATGGCAACGGTGTCAGTTGCCGAAACATCATGCAATATTGATTACTATACCCGGCTGACTGCCCGAGAAACCTTCGTTCACTAATGTTACAATTTTCCCATTTGTAAATTTTATGTGATCCAAGATTCATAAACATTTATCCACGCATTTAATACTGTTTTGGAACACACACAAATACATCTATTTATAGATACAGGGTGAATATTAATTAGACCGACAAAGTTCAGGGAGTGCTTCCTGGCTGTTAAATGGAGGAAAAAAGGTCATATCAATATGCGTCCGGAAATGGACGATATATGTAAAAAGTAAACAAACCGTCCCGGCACACAATTCACAACCTGAATCGCAGTCATTCCACAATAGATGTTCAAAGTAGCCTCCATTTGATGCAAAGCAAGCGTTCACACGTCCTTTCATGGATTATATCACTCTTTCGAATGTTCCTTACCTGCATCCAAATAGCGTCACAGGCTACGTGGACAAGGTTTTGAATGGCTCATCATACACAACGATTTTCAGATCCCTCTAGAAGTAAAAATTCAGGGATTTAAGTCCGCTGATGCATCAGGCCATGCAAAGTCTGGGAAAGATGTTGAGGTGTTGGTGAACAATAATGTGGAAATTGAGTGGCGCTCCCTCGTACAGCAGCCATTCTACCTGTCGTATTGTCAAGAAAAAGAAGTAGAGTGTTCTTCCGGAAGTCTAGAATCGTTTGTTCGTTGAGGCGATGAGGAAAAAACTGTTCCAAGATGGTGATAGTCAAGAACCCTGTAGCCTATAGATGACGATTATTTATGATGATGATGCCATCTCTTGAAAAGGTTGCTTCATCAGTGAATAAAACAGACGATAGAAATCCTATAATGGTGGTGGTCTAGAGCAAAATTCAGTGACAAATTGTTTCCATCTACCGTGGCAACAATGCATTTTTGGACACATGTTAATATGTCTTTTTTTCCTCTATTTACAGTCAGTATGAACTCCCTGTACTTTCTCGATGTAATTTAAACTCATCCTAAATAGTGTACAGAAGAGGCGCCCCGCCCAATTATTAAATAAAACAATTTATTGGAATTTAAGCACAAGCCAGTAGTAAGTCGGACATTGGAATTCCTGATCGTAACATTTTTGATCCATCGTGCCGGGAAGACAGAATGCATACATGTAAAAGTACAAGTCGAACCGATTAAGAAGGTCGCTTGGAAAAATGTCACTCTGCGGACATTAACCCGTAAATATTCCACAACTCAACTGGGCTTCGTGAGGTAAAATATTGAAAATTGATTGGTGGAGAAAGTTCAGGTGATTTGGTTTTCATCCCTGTGGTGGGGTAAAAAATTGTTAAGATCTGAGGAGTCGCAGGCTCGGGAAGGGCAGTATGAATTGAAATCTCAGAAAGAATGGTTGAGCGGAAGTTTATCGTCGCAGTCTAGGAAGAACCGTGCAAATCCAATGCACGAGTTAAGTAACCAATATAGAGAGGGAGAACGCAGCCCAATGCAGCTACAGCTATGAGGAGATCCACAAACAATGAACCGTAGTTCATTGCCTGACTTTCGAGACAACGTGTCGCTGAGCAGGAAGGAAGCCCGAGGCAACCTTGCACACGCCGTCTGATATTCTGAAAACTATCCCTTAGTCAAAAGGTGCTAGGCCGACAATAGAAAAACAATCACGTGTGTTTGTGTGTCGATATGCATTTGACGATATTTTATGCTACTCGACACAATCGTGTCATGACCATTTTATTACAACGAAATAATTATTTAATTTGAGTCTCTTGTATATACTACCCTGAGATAATCGCCCTAATAATCCAAATCTTAATAACCCTATTAATTCATTTTTTAAATTTCACAATCAAAAATAATTTTGATTACCTCCAGATCCAGGAAATAAATTAAATGTATTCTATTAACTAATATAATGAATACAACCCACCACCCAAAAAATAAGATACGTTACAATAGTTTAAAATAACACAAATTACTGACATCTGTTTTCAGCACATATTATTCTTTTCCGTTTAGTTTCCAAGCAGCTCTCATCAGCGCTACTGTCAAATATTTACTTCTCTGCGGAGCGTAAACTACAGACTTATTAATGTCAACAACTTACTTGCGATGTTCCCTGATATCTGCAAATTCTAAAGATGTCTCTATCTTGTTTATGTATTATGTCGTACGGAGGTGATTCTAAGTTATGTAAAAATTTTACAACAAAATTAATTGTCAAAACAAGCTATATTTGCCGAGTTGTAAATCTCTGGTGATGTTTTTATTAACAAAAAATAAGCCAAATCATAAAGACTTAAATCAAAACACTATCAAAAGGCATACGTTTTACGAGATGATGATTTTGAACAACTCAAGAAATATTGAACGTTTTCAAAAATATTCGGAGTTTTCTAAATGCAATGGATTCGTTAAATTTATTCAAATTCTATTAAAAATCCTTATTTTCGTAACGACAATGTCCATGAAGAAAATAATTTAATTAATTACTAAAGTGCGTTTAACCAATTTCATCGACATTTCATTCCTGTTTTGAAATGCACAATCAAATTAATTGCGGACAATACATCAAATAATTTTATAACACATTTATATTGCGTCTATAAAAATAAAAAAACGCTAAATACTGACAGCAGTCTGTTTTACAAATGTATTTCACAAATGTACCTTTTTCATGTATTTCACGGGCAAAAAATATTTAAATTGGATTAAAACTGAGCTGGATTTCTAGCTACCATAATGAAGCAATACGAGGAATAGATTTCATATTAAGGTTTCCACTGAAGCGGAATATCGGATGGTACCTCCAGCTCCACGAAATTATATAGGATATTTTCCAAACGAATGACGGCATCCACTAAATTCGCCACGACCACCTAAACCCAATTACGAATCAATTTACGGGGGATGCCTCTGATATATACACTTCGGTTTGTCGAAATCATCGTTGTAAGAATATATACAACCACGAGTTGTCGATAACTTCATCTTTACTTACTCAAACTTTGATATTATTTCAAATATTTATCTCAGGTCGTTCATACATTAAAACATGATTCATTTTGCGGTTCCTTTTCATAAACATTTCACACTAATAAATAATAAATAATAATACTAATAAATTTATAAAAATAATCCACTTAATAGAGTATAGTTGGAAATTTCATACTAAAGACCACTTTTCGTTATCGTTACGATAAATAATACGCATTATTTTAAAATTGAAACTATGATGACCAAATTGTTGTCCTAAAATGTTTGTCTTTTAATGTTTTTTGTTATAACTGTGAGTTTCCAGCTATGATTCTAATTTTTGTCAGCGGCAAGAGTTATTTGCATAACGACTCTTAAACATGAATTCAATTCAAAGTGCATAGATGTTACATTTCATTTGTGTATCCTGGTTCAAGCTATTGAGTGATATGCATTTGAACACCACACTCGTAATTTAACACTCGCTAAGAATCACTAGTTGTATTGTTGAACTTAATGCTGTTTAAGGTTATTGTTCGTATCTATTGCTTAATTTTATTTTGTTATCTACATAATCTACATAATAATCTACATAATCAAAAGTTTGTGTAGTATACATCTTACTTAAAGAACTGTCAAGTACCTGGTGTAGTTGTTATTCACTAAGCCTTAATCTTAAACCCGCCAGAAAGCAAAATTCAATGCATTGATTTATTTTTCGTCAATAGATGAATAATCAGACCAACTGTGGGCCAATAGATTCTGGTCTTATACCGAATCTGCTGTAGAACGCCATTTCAAAATCACAATAAAAACTCCGAAATATTTACTATTGCATAGTCTCGAATATCTCATTATAAATGTCTTTTTTGTACATCGCGATGAATAGTTACATCGCCTATCTACGCATAAAGAATCACTTAAGGAATAAGTAGTTGATTTTCTTATATTATAAGGAATTCTTTGATAAAATTAGGATACGCCAGAATTTACGTAAAAAATTTCGGGAAATCGTGGACTTTTAAACTATATTTAGACTATATGTGATTGGAATATATATATATATTCTCTTTGGTGAATGAAACAAATGACTCATTGAAATTTGCCGGCCTCGTCTTCTTATTAAAAAAATCGTCTTTTTTCTTCTGTTTTCAAATTCTGGAACGCTGGGACGTGCTTTTTGGGGATCTTCAAGAAATATATATATATATTTGAGATGCCATATGTTATTCGTCGATTTAACGAACGTTTCAGACGTTTTCGCTGAAGATAACAGCGTTTATTCTCTAATTTTTGTTCAACAATACGCGACGTGACATTGTTGCGCGTCGAGTTATCAACGCTTCTCAGACAACAATACAAAAAGTAAATAATATTTTTTTTCAAATTTTATTCAAGCAAGAAAAAGTAATTAATTTTAATTTATTTATTTAAATAAACGTAATAAATTCTATATTTTTACTAATAAATTAGCGGCAGGTTTCTCTTTGGTGAATGAAACAAATGACTCATTGAAATTTGCCGGCCTCGTCGTCTTATTAAAAAAATCGTCTTTTTTCTTCTGTTTTCAAATTCTGGAACGCTGGGACGTGCTTTTTCGGGATCTTCAAGAAATTTATATTTAAGCACGCTCCCAACAGAATCATTTGACTTTTTAAAATTATATTTAAACATCATTCTAAAATAGAACAGCACAACATTGAGATTGAGCTACAAAGTGTCCCGGAACAGTACATCATTCAAGATTCCAGGAGGACATAGGCAAAAAGTGATCGCGGACATTCAGGTCCTCCATTGTCCCATCGCGGAAGCTGGTCGGATCAACGAACAGTTCTTCCGGATGATCGTAAGTCACGACGGATTGCTGATGTGTTGAGGTACCGAGTGGTGACTTTAAAACACCAGAATCTATTATTAAAGTGAAGTGGTCCTGTGAAAACATTAACCAGCGTCTGTTCATAAAAATAATTATTTGAATGATAAATTCAGTTTGACGCACTATTTGTTGTTGTTTCTTTGCTTGGTTGTTTTGGTTTTGTTATGATTAATTAATGTGGTTATTGTTGGCCTTGCCCTCATTCTGCCGCCATTTACCAACACTAATGTTCATTGCTCAGGAAATGTCAACCTAGTCAAATAAAACCCACTAATATTGTATTTTTTGTGAACTGTGATTAATAGTGTTGCGGTTGGCATCACCGTCTGCCGCACAACTTATTTCCAAAACCGATTATAGGTGTTTGGTGGTGCCCAAATAAAGTTAAATGTTATGTTGTTTTTTAGTGTTTTTTTTAATACTTTAAATTGAAAATTGATGGTACATTGTTCTTGTTTCGCGTGTGTCAACCCCAACAATCCTATAATATATGCTCTATCGACTATCGACTATCAGATAGAAAAAGGTCGTACGAAGAATTTTTCAAATGTTTTTAATGTTGAAGAGTACGGCCTTTACAATATATATATATATATAGTTAACCCTTGGCTACCTTCCTCTACACTTCCGCATCCCCCCTTTCAAATCCCTTCTTATGTTATTAAAGGGGAGTTGCCGAAAGTAGATTACCCTCATGTAGCCTGTTGCCCTAAAAAAAATAAAATAAATAAAATATAGCCCGGGGGCCCTAGTTAACCCTTGGCTACCTTCCTGTACCCTTCCGCATCCCCCCTTTCAAATCCTTTCCTATGCTATTAAAGGGGAGTTGCCCAACGTGGATTACCCTCATGTTGCCTGTTGCCCTAAAAAAAATGTTAAAGCAATTAAAATTAACTACAAGTGTGTTAGTTTCAGCCATCATATTAAATATGACATGTATTAAAGCTACGTGCTCTATTTTAGACAGTGTTAAGTCATGCATAAATTAGAGTAGAATCAATGTAAACAAGTGATAATAGTGAGAAAATGGTATTTATTAGTAGCATGGAACAGTACAATATAATTTGATTAAATATATCAAGTACTTCTAGCACGTGCCACGCAAAACCAGAAGCCACGTGTTCCAGATAATCAATGGCTGACGTTCCAGATAAGCAACAACAAACTTTCAATTACAATATTTGACTTAGGCCACTGTAAAAGCCGATTGTTCTTCCCACGGGAAATCTGGGACTAAGACGTCATGCTTAACTAAAAGATTTCATAAGTATTATTTGTGTTCATTGTAACCAAATTCAAACTTTTATTTTTAATGATAATCAATGTTATCATGAATGGTGCCCACCCTATACCAAATAAGACGAAATTATATACTGTTAGTCTGAACCATATTTATGTCTGAGTGCAGGGTACAAATTAACAGACTCTTGCCTTCATTACTTGGCAGAAAATAGGTTCATTGTATCATACTGCCGTTTTAGAAAATGTTTTAAGTTCGTGTTCCAAGTTTCTGCAGTTCCACGTTCGTTAACGCGCCAATCTGTTTTCGGAGAAAGTCTAACCTAAATGACGTAGTCACATTCTTTCAACAGTCCTCGTAACCTGCTGGATAATATCCGCTTCACTCTTTACTGCCCTTCTTTTTCCTACTCTTCCTTTCCGGATTCTCTCTGTCGTCATCTCACTCTATCCACCTACATACAACCATCTCCCTACCTTGTCGCGTCTGGAAGCTTACTTGCTTGCTTGCTGCGTAATTGTCTGCTAAAAGCCTTTCACTGGCCCACGTTTTGAGCTGAGTGGTCCAAACAACCGAATTACCGGCAACATGGCGACTTAATGGAGGTGTCCATTAGCGATATCTCGACCCCCCTTGGGGGCGATCCAGGCACCTCGTTGGCCCCCAATGCGTCGTCCATGTTCCCGACGACGGTAGATCCCATTTAACGATGCCATGAGACCGACTTTATTGGACGAGCTCAGTTTTTTTTATTCTCTCACTGCCGGTATTCATGATCGGCCTCTTGCGCAACGGGCCACAGTAGATTGCTGCCTTGTGTAATAAAAAGTAGCAATCGCGGCACTCGTCGTGTTGAAATACGCCTACTTTATCGTGCGTGTTTTAGTTCAGCAGAAAGTAATAATTTGAACACAGAGAAAAATAAAAATTCAGTATACCCTTGGAACCTAAGCCAGAAAATAAAAGCTCTGAAGTCATTATAATGATATGACAAGAGGAGCAGAGTCTGTAACGGCATTTTAATGTTGAAAGTCTTTCCGAAGAGCTCCACTAGATACTTTGTGGTAATTTCAATCGTTTTATTTAACTTCATTGCACTCGTGCCGAAACCACAGCGCAAGCTGCCGTACTTAAATATCTAGTGGTGAGCCACGTAATTGTTTTTAACGATGGAATGGTAACAGAGAAAGAAGCATTTTCCATCCTGGAAATATCACTTCAATCATGGCGTAATCATCCAAAATCTGTCCTTTCGCTTATATAATAATTATGTATAACCAATACGTGCAATTATCCAATTAATTAATATATAATGTGTCATAAGTTATATTAATATTATGAATAATATAATAAATAATAGTCTTACATAGTAAAATACATTTTTAGTCTGATCTTGTTGACACAGACTTTTGTATTCTTAGGGAAAGTCTTTAGGCAAATCATTACAGTCGCTTAGTTACCTGTTAACAAAGGAATATTTGCCCAAATCTGTTCTTTGGTCCCTTTCCTTTCCTTTATTTTATAATTATGTTCGTTTTTAGAGAAAAATGATGGGCTTACTTAGGCGCTCTCTTATTTTTCTCCATCTGGTTAGTCCATGTAATACTTATAGAGTGCACTAAGACTAGTTTCACGTAGTGTTTCCCATTTACTTGCGTTAGCGAAAAAAAATCGAGCCTACGCGGAGTCTCAGTCCGTTTTTTTAATTCTATCAAGGGCATTGATATGTTCCACTCTGTATGGTCTAATATTGAAGTCTATGCGGCTGACTTTGACTGCCTTCTACTTTCCTTTAATATTCTATTTATGAAGTGTAACGACCTCCATCCATTTCGCGCTACAAAATTTACTTGCTCGTCCCAGTTTACATTATCATTAAGAGTTACGTCTAAATATTTACAGGTTTCAACAAACGTTACATTTCGTTTCCTATTTTGTATTGCGCAAGGTTTAAATTTTCTTTTTGTTTAGTTAGATTTATTTTCATCTTATTTCTGCCTATCGATGAATCCTGTCAAAATCTGCTTTAAGTGTGATTTTATTCTCTATAGTTTTCATAATTTTGAGTGTAAGGCAGTCGTCCGCGAAAAATTTAATTTAATAAACTATTCCGGTCGTTACGTCATTCATAACAAGCGAAGAACATTAATTGACCGATTACACGTCCCTGTAGGACGCCATATATAACTTCTATTGGATCGGATATAAAATATTAATTACAACAATGTTGGTTAATGAGTTACATTTAATAATGAAAAGTGATTATAATAAATATATACTCAAACATAATATAAAAATATTCAGTAATTTTTAGCGACTGAACCCAGCGGATTATTTAAAAATATAACGGGTAAAAAATTAATTCAACATTCATATATAATAATGAGTGAATAATATAAATTTTTTAGAATATGCTGTGGCGTGATATAATAATTTTTTATTATTAATTTTTTAATTTGATATTTCATTTTTTACGTAAAAATCTTGAGTACTTTATATTTTCGGCTTTAGTCAGGCCAACGTTAATACTCGCATCTCCTCGCCTTCCTTTTGAGAGGATTAAAATATTGTAAGTGTCTGCCGAGGATAATCATTGGTCACAAGATTTAGAATTGACAATTGGCACTGTCAAGAATGTGTGTATTCCCAGGCCCATGAAAATTTCCATGTGAATCCCGGAGGAGGACTGGCTAGTAAATAATATTGAAATTTTCAGGGGCTCAAATAAAATTGTAATTGCCTAAGGTAACCAGATTCCAAGATATTGTGGACTCGAATATCGAAAAGGCGAGGTGTTGATGGAACCTGCAGAACACGCAGTTAGTTTTTGGGAAGTTATGGAAAATTTGGGTTCTGGAGAGGAAATGAGTAGGTTTTTGGAGACGTTGTGGATAAGTGAAAATGTTTAGTTTTCACTTTTAGAAGATGAGTTTAGTAAAGTTTTGGAATTCAGTTATTATTAAGAAGTTTTGAGGCAGTTATTAGTGTTTAATTTTTGAATAAGTCAGTTTTGTAAAAGTGGTGCAATAGCCGTGAAGAGATTCAGTTTTAGTTTCTAGAACATTTAATATTGTATTTTACGTCGCTGGGATTCCTGCTGACAAGAACTTATAAGCCTGCTGGGTGACCATTTTCCGGGAAAGGCAAAATATCAGGCGAGAGATTGCTGAGTCCGTTTGAGCTTCCTGAGATGGCTACTTAACTGCGAGACCCTCATTAAGCGGTAAAGTACTGTGATGATAATGCCGTCAAGTTCGGTTTGAAAGCCAGGCCACCCTATATTGGACCGACAAACCCCTGTGAGAAATTGTCTTTATTTTTTCCTTTTTATGCATGTAAATAGCCTGCGGAAAATTAAAATTAGTAATTATAGCAGGAAGGTAATGTTTTTAAATGATTTTTGTGTGTTATTAAAAATATAATCATTGTATTTAATTTCGCCCTGCCATACTATTACTTATTTTCGAAGGTAAATAGTTAATTAAATAAATTCAAATATATTAAAATTATGCATTAAGTCCCCTTTATACGTTAAAATATTGCAGATGTGACTCATGAAAAACACTTACTTGTTCGAAACAGGTTCGTAAAACTTTTTTATCACAAAAAAGTTCGACTCGTAGATATTATTGAATTTTTGCTTTAAAATATTTTTCAAAAATATAATTTCTTAATAGTAATTCTCACTATAGGTATACTATTCTATACCTCTCAAACGAGACAAGTTAGTTGATTTGTTTGATGATGTAGTCCAACACTTTCTTGCATAATACGCGGAATAGACTACCTAACTTTAGTATGTAATTATGCTTAAATCTGAAGTAATTGAGAATATGTTGTCAAACATCTGTTACAGAAACATGTGCTGTGTCTTTACTATGTGGCCGATATTAGCTGTACTATAAATGTAAATATATAAACTAGCTCATGACGCTGTCCTGTGAATTGACACAGATATATGAAGGTTATATTTTATTGCCATTCTACTTCCAAACAATCTTATATAATTAAAGTATTTAAATGTATTGATATGATTTTGTGATTGTGATTCTTTTACATCGATGAATCAATACGTTCTCATGATTATCTGAACAATACGTTCATTATTTTAGTAAAAGTTTAATATCACCCACTTTTAAGTGCCTCTCTTTTCTTCTGAGAAACTTTCTTTTGTCTCATCTTCGTTCCTCTCTTTCACTATACTCTGTACGGCGGTTATTAGGAAACTCCCTGCGAACATATTTCGCAAAGTCTCGCCTGTAAAAAGACGGTATATTCTGCAATTTCCCCGAGGCGGAGAGCGTCGGCTAGCCTCGTAGCTTTGCGGGGCATGGTGTCACACACACAGAGCCGAGAGTTGCCCGGGACCAAGTGGCGATTCGCGCTGGGGAAGGACTTTAATACCAGGAATTGAAATATAAATCACGTGTCTTGCGACGGAGGGAAGAGGAAGAAACGCCACCGCGCCGCTGGAAGGAAGTTGCTGAGGTTGCCGCTAGAGCGTGGGGTGCGGGACCCTCCTCTGAGGTTGGAGACAGTAATTGAAACTTTTATCGCGATGAAAGATATTGCTTGGAGAACCATAGCAGGGCAAGTACCGTTGGCCCTTGTAGGTAGCTTTTGATATGCTTGAAAGTAATTTCACTTCTCCTCTTTATATACATAGTACGGAATATAATGGGTGTATATAATTGAACTACAAATAACTTACGACGTATATATGGCATATCAATATTACAATTATTCTCCGAGAATAATTACAAATTTCAATTAAGAAACGGGACTAAGCGCAAAAATTGCCGAATGAATTATGATTGGTTTCCCACCGCTCTTCCTTATGTCCATAGTGATTTTACGTAACTGTCTAAATTAATTACGATTAAAAAATTGTTAACTCAGATTTATTAATACTTAAATAATTAAGTAAACTGAACGAAATAGGTTGCCATATGCAGAGTCTTAACTTCCGTGCATCTAATCCCCAGTTTAATATCATAATTGTAATTGAGATTCTGGCTGCCACCAGACGCAATGCACAAATTATCATTGGGAGTTAAAACTCGCCGATAAAGTGGAACACACGTTCGATTTGATACTCATAAATTGGAAAACTAAGATAATTAAATATTTTATGGTCTCTTAGAATAGTTACAGCGGTCATGATAAATATTTACTTTAGAATTATCTTTGTATCAATTCGCAATATTTCTGTAAATTTTTCGATTAATGTCTGCTACCTGAGGTCTGCGACATTAGTTGTCATGCCCACGGTCTTTATCACCTATTGAATATTAGCAACGTTAGCCACAGAAAGTTATGGGTATCACCTACCCGTTTAGAATTGAATTAAGTACTCAATAAAATATTCAATTTGACGACTACACCATACAGAACTAAAATGTCTGAACTAGAAACAATCGGATTTATAAAATTTCTGAAAGATATATAAAGAATTACTTCAGAATTCATCATTCGTAATAAGAAAATAAATTACTGTTTTGTGCGATAAATTTGAAATATTTTTCGTAACACATTAAAAATTTTACCAATTATCAATATTTTTTTAAAATTTTTCAATAGAATATAAGATATCGTCATTAATTAATTGTAGTATTTTTGTACTTATTTTGTTTTTATAAAACTATTCCCACTTCAATAATATAATCGTTAATCCAATAATACAAACACTTCATCCATTCAAGAAACCTTGACTTGACCTTAAATATTTAAGTAAGTTAGTAATATGTTTCAGACTCAATAGAATATGTCAGTAAAATTGTAACTTTAAATCACACGTTTCGTGAAATGAATTCTAAGTTAAGAATTATAATACTACAACAGGTAGAGACCACTAACTCTGCGTTACAGTCCCTGGTCGAAGCGATTAAGCTCAATTCTCGTTATCTAATACCCAGAAGGATTTTGTCTGTAACTCAGATACAAATTAATTTTAAATCCCTGTAACGATTGAACCTACGTTTAAAGGAAGTAATTCTCAATATCTATAGGGAATTTGTCACACGAACAGCGGCATATATCGGTTTCTATGGGGTTTTAGCGGAAAAGATTATTTCGATCAGTGCATGTATTATTCTGTCTCTATAATTTTAATTCTAATTTCTGTTTAGTAGATTTCAACCACATAACTATAAAATAACTTTATTGTACTATTGGTACTGTAAAAAAATTATATTTTACTTACTTTACTTGAACTTTATATATTTGTTAATGGAGGGATTAATTAATGTTAATAACGCTTAGTGAAATAAATTTGAAATTTTATTATTACTTCAAAAACAATCAAAACAAATGAAATATTTTAAAAGTAATTAGTCTAAAATAAAATCAAAATAAATTCTTAACTATATGTTTTTTATATGAGAGGATTTCTGGGCCAGGTACCGTAGCCAACAATAATCTGATTGGGTCGGAAATGCATAACTAGATTGCTCTCACCTGGTCCATGGGGGTCGGCCGTTGACGTTTGTAGATGAGCGGGTTGGTCGCTATTCCCAGGCTACATTTGTAGGTGAGCGAGATGTTGTTCTTGCTCCCGTTTGTATCCGTATACATAGATGTCGTCGAAGACACGTATACAATTTTTACGAGGCAATCCAAGCCTCTACTATTAATAACTCCAAGCCTCTACTATTAATAACTCCGGTTAACTACGAATTAGCAAACACCATTTCCAACATTCGATCGCCACTCTCTTATTGTCCAGACTCAACCGTCACTCTAAGATTCCACTTTTATTATTATTATATTTATTTTATTTGTGAGCCAAAGGCACTTAAAGGTCGAGGAGGGCTGTGTAACATTATGTGCGCTGACCTGGAGCTGTCATACCCCTTTCACTTCATTGTCCCCAACCCCACCGATCTTTTTCCTTGTATTTTAACGTTTTTAATTTCATATTGATTTATTTACATTCGCATCAACAGCTCTGGTTATTAACGACTCAGTATGGGAAATCATTTTTTCTGGTCGCGTGTCTGTTTTGCCAAGAGTTTCTCTCACGCACACAAACATCCATGCCGTCGCCGGGATTCGACCCCGCGACTTTTGTGACGTGAGTCAGTCTCGCTGACCCCTACACTACAGGATATTGGCAGGCAATTCTTCTAGGGTAGTGGCTCCCAAACTTTTTTGTCTTGTAATCAACTTGTTATTTTTTTCTGTTTCGGTAGACCCCAGCAATTCTAATATTGAATTGTTACAAATTCAGCTACTTAAAATATGTTTCTGACAGCTTAATCAGTGCCACTCACTTCGATAGGTTAAACTGTAGAGTAAAGTACTTAAAAAATCATGTGATATTTCATACACTTATTAATTAAAACTACAGAAAATGAAAATTTAATAAAATTTTAATATAAAATAACTACACAAAAAATAATGGTTTATAATGGGAGGGATAAGCCTAATGTTTTAATAGTATATTTTAAATATTTGGCTTGAAGGTAGTTAGGTTTAACCTTAAATCTTTTTGATCGGTGATTTAAATTCTGTTTCGTTCTTTTTATATTTCAACTGCGCTGAAACCCCTTTACATGAGGTATGAATATGGAAAAGCTATCAGAAACTTTCTCGTGATAGTCCAAAATGCAGGTAAGTCTCTCTCTCTCTCTCTCTCTCTCTCTCTCTCTCTCTCTCTCTCTCTCTCTCTCCCTCCCCTCTCTCTCTCTCTGAAATCTTCGTTGGTGTTTATTCCGATCAGTTATTCCTGTAATTTGACATCCGTTTCTTCAATGTCACCATATGGATGTATAATCCACTGTTGTATTTCCATAGTCAAAATATCTTCAAACCTTATTTCAAAGTCTGTGTGAAGCATATTTTAATTTTGAATGTAGGTTGAAACATCACCATCCTGGCAGTTTGTCTGTAACAAATTGAGAAACGTGGAAAATTAGCGTCGTCAAATATATTACTTCATTAGTTCCATTCTGACCAGAATTGATGGGCACTGTTTTTATAAACTTTTGGCCGTCACAATGTAATTGTAAGTTAACCTCATACCAGTACAATTCCTAACTATATCACAAAACTAATATCAAATGTTCAAGTTTTTTAGAAGTTACAAGTGTTACGACCTAAAAGCCTACTTGCACAATTTTATGAAATATGCCAATTAATATGTAATTGAGAGTATCAATTAAATAGTTGTAAATAAAATTGGAAACTTAATCTGACTTGTTTTACTAAATAAAAGAAGTGCAATATGGAAATAAATTAATTATTTTCTCAGGGAAAAAAGATAATTGGTAAGATGTATCATGGTCGAACGAGAAGTTATGAAAGTAAAAATTTAAATTTAATGCAAAACATATTCAGGGATCTCTTCAGTTGTCTCTGATTGTACTGACAAAAATTATTTTGATTTAATAAAAATGAGTGCTTGTTGTTTAGGATTGGTACTGTACTGTAGTGGAGGGGCGGCCAGATGGCCGGACCCTATTGTTTTGGAGTCAGGTAGAAAAAGTACCGTAAGATACGAGGAAGCGAGTAGTGGTCAGCTCGGCAGTGTAGTGTAAGCTTTCGGCAGAATAAATACGCACAATATTAAAACTCTATCTACAATTTCTATTATTTTTCCCTACCAATATTTCCGGCAGTTTTCTAGTTAACTATTACGTTAACAATTTATGGTCCTCCGGGGTCGGATTCAAAATATTGGTAGCAGTTCTGTATTGTGCTTCGGCGCTTACAAAGTTATAACTTGTAAGTGTTACAACGATTTTCGAGGTTGTTCGTAAAGTACTTCACGACCCTCACATTATCTGCTAAGACTAGCAAAATGTCGAAAGCAGACCAGAAGCAAATGGAGAGATTAGTACAGGAGCAATATTTATTGAAGCAGGAGATTCTGGACGTAAAAAATCAACTTTCTGCGAGATCTTCAATTTTGGTGCCTATGCTGAAAGCGTGCCTACAAAAACTTGAAGTGGACTGGGGCAAATATCGTACGCAGCATGCGGAAATTCAATCCCTGAAGACTTCAGAGGATGAACAGAAGATCTACTTCCAGGACGACCATTTCAACACTACCAGGGAGGCTTTTCAAGAAATATTCTATTTCATCTTGGAGAAAATTTCTGAAGAAACGTCTATCCAGAACTCAACACTGAACAACGCTGCGGCCTGCGCACCATCGTCACAAGTTAAGTTACCGCGTATTGTTCTTCCTTCTTTTAATGGAAAAGTTACAGACTGGATAAATTTTCGTGAACTATTTACATCCTTAGTTATTAATAATAATTCTTTATCAGATATTGACAGATTGCATTATTTAAAGTCATGTCTTGTCGGTGAAATCAGTAACCTGTTGTGTGGCATTTCCTTGTCAGATTCTAATTTTGTAGAAGCCTGGAATTTGTTAAAAAGCCGTTTAGATAATAATCGTTCCTTAATTAACGCATACCTGAAGCAATTTTGTGAATTTCCAGCAATTACCTCTGATTTCCTGCCAAATCTGAAAAAATTAAGAGATATCTCTAATTCAGTTAGGACTGCCTTTAATAGTTTAAAAATTAAGTCAGAAGACCATTTTTTAGTCTATTTGATTGTTTCAAAATTAGATATACAATCCCGCATGGAATGGGAAATGCATGTAAGCGATACAACTGAATTTGTAAAATATTGTGATTTGGAATCCTTCATTTCATCTCGTATACGTGCATTAGAAGCTATTCCTGTATATAACTTTAGATATGTCAAAACACGTAATGCTCAACAATTTTCTAAGTATAATTCATTAAATTCTCATCAAACATCTGTGTATAAAAAATGTTGTTTTTGTAATGGCAATCACAAGATATATGCTTGTGATGCATTCAAGAATTTGTCAGTGTTCAATCGGCATTCTTATATCCGAAAGAATCAACGCTGTGTTAATTGTTTAGCGAAAGGCCATAATCTCCAGGCCTGCCCTAGTAAGTTTTCGTGCAAACATTGCCATAAGAGACACCATTATCTGTTACATCAAGAAGCAAATATTAATTTGAGTTCTTCTAATCTTGTTTCGTCAGATAACTTAAATTCAGAAAATTCGTCTCATGTAAGTCCATCAAATTCACCCGTTAGTAGTCATTTTCATTCTATTGAAAAAAGCAAGTTGCAACCAGTGTTACTTGCTACAGCTCGTGTTGTGTTACAAGCTGCTAACGGTAGACAAATTCAAGTTCGCGCCTTGTTAGATCAGGGTTCAGAAGCTTCCTTTATAAGCGAATCTATTGTTCAAATATTATGTTTACGTCGTTCCCGAATATCAACTTCTATTTCGTCAGTTGGTAGTACCACCGTAGCAAATATTTCTAGTTCCGTGAATGTTATCATTAAACCTATTGATAACCCGGAAATTTCATTATCTACCACTACTCTCGTTGTTCCAAAAATAACTAAATATGTACCTAGACAATTCACCATCTCGAGCGAACTGAGCCATTTGCAAGATCTTAAACTTGCAGATCCTTATCCTTCTTCCAATGATAAAATTGATTTCCTTATTGGTGCTGATTTATACAGTTCTGTACTTCGCGATGGATTACGTACAGGTCCTCCTAGTACACCGGTAGCGCAATTAACTATATTTGGATGGATAATTTCAGGACCTCTACCACTCCACCCAATTAATTCTCACTCGGTCCATATCCATCATGCCTTTGATACATCATTAAATAAGTTACTACAAAGATTTTGGGAAATAGAAGATATCTCTGATTATGTTTCGCCTTCTCAGGACGAAAAGGAATGTGAATCTCACTTTGTTAAAACACATTATCGTACTCACGAAGGGCGTTATGACTTTCATCTGCCGTTTCGTAAATTAATCATGGAATTAGGTCTGTCACATAAAATAGCTCTCAATTCGTTTCTTAGGTTGGAAAATAAATTACAAAGTGACACTTTAGAGACTGTTCAGGAAATACAAATTAAAATTTCCGCCTTAGCTAATTCTGCTGGGTTTCAACTTCGTAAATGGTGTAGTAATTCACCTGCACTCCTTTCTAGTATTGATTCGTCTGATCATGGATTGTCAGTTGAATTTCCCTTTGAAGAAATTACGACTGTGAAATTATTAAGTATTTTTTGGAATCCTAAAGAAGATGCTTATAAATTCAATGTTTCCCCATCAATAAATACCACTATTAATAAGCGAAACATTCTATCTTCTACAGCTAAATTGTTTGATCCTCTCGGCTGGGTCTCACCAGTTATTATTAATGCTAAAATACTTCTTCAATCATTGTGGCTGTTGAAAGTTTCCTGGGATGAAGAACTGCCAAAACCAATTGTTAAAAAGTGGATTGAAGTTAGAGACAATTTATCAGCTCTATCTTCTGTAACTATTCCTCGCTGGATCCATTATGATAAATATATTGATGTTGTCGAACTTCATGGTTTTTCAGACGCTTCAATCTCGGCTTACTCTGCTGTTATATATATACGTATTGTAACCAGATCAGGTTCTATATTTGTTTCTTTATTGAATGCTAAAACAAAAGTCGCTCCTCTTAAAACTTTAAGTATACCTCGATTGGAGCTCTGTGCCGCTTCTATTCTTGCGAAACTGATTGTTACTGTACAAAAGGCATTAGATATTTCAAAAATATCATTACATTGTTGGTCAGATTCAACTATTGTTTTAAGTTGGATGCAGAAACCTGCCGCTACATGGTCAGTGTTTGTTGCAAATCGAATTTCAAATATTCAGACAATTATTCCCGATGCTATTTGGAGACATGTTCCAACAAAGGATAATCCTGCAACTGTGCTTCACGCGGTTTGTCACCTGCTGAATTGCTAAATTATTCTTTATGGTGGAATGGGCCAAAATGGCTTTCTTACCTTCCAGAAATAAAGTTAGTATTGTAATTGTCTCAATAAAGTATATCTATAAATATGTATATAATTAATAAAATTCAATAACAAACCTTAATATAAAATTATTAAAATGATAAATAATTTCACATAAACTGTATGTAATGTATCAAACCTATATGATTATTTGTTTAATAAAATAAAGTTCACCCTGCATACCATTCTGTAAATAAATAAGCCAATGATAATATTGTATGTAAATATTGAATGTAATTAGATAATCCTTTACTTGAATATTGTTAATTTTCTGCAATTTGTATTACTCTTTGTAATGTAAATATTTCTTTTTTTTTCTTGTACCTACAGCTTTCAATATTTTGTTTATTGTATATAATGCTTTGTAATTATGCATTTTGTTTGTGTTTGAAAATTTACTTGAATTTGTAATATTGCGATACCTGTCTCGCAAGGCTGGCGGTATGTTTAGGATTGGTACTGTACTGTAGTGGAGGGGAGGCCAGATGGCCGGACCCTATTGTTTTGGAGTCAGGTAGAAAAAGTACCGTAAGATACGAGGAAGCGAGTAGTGGTCAGCTCGGCAGTGTAGTGTAAGCTTTCGGCAGAATAAATACGCACAATATTAAAACTCTATCTACAATTTCTATTATTTTTCCCTACCAATATTTCCGGCAGTTTTCTAGTTAACTATTACGTTAACACTTGTATTGAACAGCCTGCTATATTGGTCAAACATAGCGTAAACTTCGAACTAGAATTAAAGAACATTTCGCAAATTTTTGGATAAATACTATTTTACCAAAACCATGTATTCATGAATAATCACAGTATTTATTGGAATAATATAAAAAGACAGGGTACATAGATAACATCTGTGTTATGTTAATTGTTTCATATATGGACAGTCATAATTTTGGTTACGACGTGATTAGATGGTATCCATCCTGGTGGACCCCCATTTACATATCGTGAATAACCAATTTTTGTTTTAATTCACTTGAACTCCTTGCAAATCGGAGTTGACCCCTAGGGGTTGATAAAGACCACTTTAGGAATCAGTGGTGCAGGGTAATATATACACGCTACGTACGTGATTATTTTAATCAAACAACGAATCTCTGCTGGAAGGTAATGAAGGTAATATGAGTTTTCCTTAAATTATGGTAAGAATAATTTTAAAAGGTCAGCCGTTTAAATCTTTGAAATTATAAACATTCTCCCAAATAAGAATAATCCGTACTAATAGGTGAAAATCGCAGCAACATTTTAATAAATTTGAAAATCAATTACGCTCATATTTTTTTCCAGAGATTCATTCGAATTCACAAACTTACTCAATAAATGCAAAGTGTAATAACATAGTGAGTTAAGTATGTATACATTTCTAAAATAAAATATTAAATAAAAATAATAATCGTATTTTGCTACACATTGTAATATTTAGAAATGAAAATTAAAAAATTAATTTGCCCCACATTCGTGAAGCCAAAAATGTAATATATGAATGAAAATACAATTAATATACAAAAACAAAATATGCCCAACGATGATGCGTCAAAATGTAATAATCATATGTTATTAAACAATTTAAAATGAAACAGTGCCCCCATATTGGTGAAGCCAAAATTGTAATAAACAGATATTATTATACAATTCATTTGATAGTTAGCCACACGTTGGTGAAGCCAAAAATAAGGTATATAAATGAAATTACAATTAAATAAAACAGTTAGCCCGCGTTGATTGCATTAATTTAACTACTTTAATTTTAAATGAAAGGATGTTAATAAATAAATAAATTAATTAAACAAACACATTTATTTATTATATGCAAAAATAATTTATGTTACAAAATAGATATTTATTGAATTTAACAATATTTATTACGTACAATCCCAAATTCTTACTCTTTCTCTCAAGGTCTTTATCTGGGCCTATAAATAAAGAAAGGTATTACTCTTTTTAAACAATCAAATCATTGTAAAGTTATTCGAATACACAAATATTTACAATATTAAAATGAAAACGAAATCTAACGATTTTATCTTTAACTAAGGATTTACAATTAATAATTGAATGTATTTATGACATACGGTCTCTCTCTCTCTCTCTCTCTCTCTCTGGTACCAGGGCAATCATTTTTACCTCGTTCAGACACTTTCACACACTTTACTTTTAAGATCAGGCTTTGGTTTTCACTGATTCTACACTTCACTTTAAGATTTGGCAAGATTGGCTGTATTTCGTTGACTGCTCCACTCCACAATAGTTTATCGTGGAACAATTCATTCTCGAAGATTTTGGAAAGTTCTATCCTGACAAAACTGCTATTACTTTCCAATATTGACGATGCAGTATTTCTGTGAATGATTTGCTTTGTATTAATTCACATTTTTAACTGGTAATACATTAACGTCGACTAGTCTGCTAAAAATTTTTTTGTTCCGTTCCCTGCAAGGTTTCGCCGCCAACTCCTCTATACATTCTCAGCGCGCTAACAGTCCTACAATGCTTTTAATTATTAATTGCCTTTTAATTACAACATTTATAAATGAATTGATTT
Organism: Zhengitettix transpicula; assembly: GCA_037074705.1. Classification (NCBI taxonomy): domain Eukaryota; kingdom Metazoa; phylum Arthropoda; class Insecta; order Orthoptera; family Tetrigidae; genus Zhengitettix; species Zhengitettix transpicula. Next base: position 90,961,705 of record CM073590.1, read on the forward strand.
TGATTTAATTTTTGCGACAAGTATTTTTTTTATTATGTTTTATTTAAAGTCGCATCAATTTCAAAGTCTTTAGCGACCATACATTTACAAGTAATTATTAAATAATAATTATTTGTTGTTGTTTTAATTCTGCTGAATTTTTCGCGACATTACTTAACAATTTTTGTTAATATCATAATTGAAGACCAACGTATATTAAAAAAGAAAATAAATTTAAAGTAAATAATCTCAGTTAAACTATAATAATATGAAGTTTCTGTGTTACAGGTACACTAATTAGATAAACGGGTAACAAATTTTCAAACGAAATTAAATATGTTAGACTTATCGTTTTATGTTTACAATATCAATTCATAAAATTTATGAGTCAAATTGTCATATTGTGCTAGAAAAAACGGCTTTTTTTAAATATTGTATACCAGATAATCATAATAAATTTTATTTACTTTAGGAAGTTGCTGAACTTTCACTTTTCCAATATTATTTTTAGCAACACCACCGCGAGCATTTAAGATAACATCCCAAGAACTCAGGTAAAAATTCATTTTATAAACAGAGCATGCATTGCATCTACTTCGTAATTGGACCAGTGTCACTCTATTACCTACAATAAACAATGAATACATTCTGTCAGAGGAAACGCGGTTGACGACAATGCCGAATCAATTATGATTATGACGATAAATTGACACATATAGGAATTGAGAAACACTTTAAAAGGCTTTTGCTTCAAAAAGAGTTTTGAAATCAAATTTATTGCTTATTTAAAAAGGTTAATTTAGAGGGCAATAAAAAGTTATTTTTGTAATCTTTTGGGAAGTATTTTTACTTTTTGGTCATAATGAATAAATATTAAACCAATACAACATTTAATATGTGAAACCACGTTTCCTTCAAGTACTTCAAATCCTATGGAGATGTGGCAACTTCCCTACAACAACATACGAAAGGCTAGAAATTTGTAAGGGTGAAGAGAAAGGGAAAACAAGGCAGTCAAGGATTAACTAAGGACTCCAGTTTTACTTTAAGGTTCCTACCCGGCATTCGTCTAAAATAAATTCAAAAGAAGCCGTAGGAAATTATAAATCATAAGATCTTAAGAAAGAGTCTAATCGACAGTAATTCACACAGTAAAGGATATGAATTCGAGATCCGGAAGGGAGAACAAAGACGTCAAGGGTTACCCGTAGCCCACTATAATACATTTTTAAAGATCATACACGTCACACACCTAAACAAACGTATGGAGAACCTTAGAGAAACCTACTTCGCTCCTTATTGGGCAATTTATGTTCCGAAATCAAATACGTGGAGGAGGGAATGAGCACGAATTAATAATTTGGGGAATAAACCACGTAGCTTGGCCGTAGAAATATCACTGTAGATCTGAATAGCAAGGGCCAAGATGCGAATGGAATTAAAACTGAAAAACAGGAACCAAAAAAAGGGTTACTTTTTATGAGGAATTCAAAAATTGATGTGAAGTAATAAAGTATGTGATAATTTTATTTCATTATTATATGCCTAGTCAAATTAAATATATTTCCTTATATATTTTTTATTAATTTCTCCAACAAATTCGTAGCTTTATTGCAGGGATGGAACATTGAAACTGTCTAATAGCTTTGTCATAACATATAACAGAGGGAAAATGGAGCTCTACATTGAGATAAGCGAGGCTCCCATTAAAGTTTCTTACAAAATTTCTGTGGACTACTTTAACTTTTTTTATGCCAAATTTTAAAAATATGACCAAAAATTGTCGTCAAATGTTTTTATACTTTTTATTTAATACCTGAAATTGTTTGTCTCTATGTTCCTCATCAAAATCATCACCGTGGAGCAAATCCGAACAAATTTTGTATGTATGTTTCTTTAAAACGGGAAACAAACACTACTGGAGTAAGACACGTGTAACACTGGGGTGTGGCTAAAACATGCATAAAAGCCCTTTATTTGCGAAGAATAAATATTTTTCGGAATAAATGAGATTTATAGTGTTTCTCCCGATTTGTTTCAATTAAATTTCATTCTTATTCGGCATCCTTCGTTGGAGTTGGAGGGGCGTTCATTAAAAATAACGCGAAACCAACCGAAATTGTCGAATCCGGGGTTATGAAAGACGCTAAGTTTAATTCTGACATTCAACAAGCCCGTTAAGTTGTAGTTCTGTGTTACTTTTGGGGTGGAAGGGGAAAAGTTATCTGCGTATAATCGTAAACACGTGTAGAGAATTCTAAAATTTTGTACAGTTATTTCTTAGATTACATAACAAACACTGGATGGTTAAAATACCAGATCACACATAAATATAGGAGTGGAATTTTAAAGATATTCTAAATTTCAGGGAGTATTTTTGGTTCTTTAAGTAAAGGCATATTAAGAAAACGTCTTAAGAGATGACGAGGTTTTAAGACTCTTTTAGAGTACCCGGCATATTTATCACTCTTACAGTACCGAGAGCACTTTTGACACTCTCATTGAAACAGAGGTAATTTTGTTCTTAGACTAAAGGGAACATTTTTAATTTTCTTCATCTAATGAACGTATATTTTAATTGCATAAGATGCCGGGTGTATTTTTGTTCCACTAAAGGTAACGGAAGTATTTTTGTCAGTTTTAGTTAGAGTAGCGAGAGCATTTTTGTGTCACTGTAAGTACTGGTATTATATATCTCTTAAGGTAATGGAAGTATTTATTACTCCCTCCCGGGATAATTTTTGGCTGTATTAGGGTACTGTCACTCTTTTTGAATCTCTTAACGTAATGGTAATACTTCAATCTTTCTTAAGGTACCGAGAGTATTTTGATTCTGTTAATTTATCTCTCTTTAGGAACCGAAAGTAATATCGACTCTCTTAGAATACCGGCATTATGAATAATTTTACTCCTTTGAGGTATAGAAAATAATATTTATGTTTTTAGAGTACCGAGAGTAATTTTTTATTCTCACAGATACTGGGAATATTTATAACACTCTTAAGGAACAGGAAAAAGTATGACTCGCATTGCTCACCGGGAGTATAATTAACTCTCTTAATTTAATGAGTGTATTTTTGACTGTAGTAGGGTACCAATATATTATTATATTTCTTGGGATATCAAGAATATTTTGACTCGTTCAACGGACAGTGAATATTTTTTGAGACTTTGAAGTTGCCAAGAGTATTTTTCATGAATTTGATACCGGGAGTGTTTATGTTTCTCTACGTACAGAACATTATAAACTCTCTTTGTGTTATACCTTCTTCCACCCTCTCATAATTTTATACTATTGACAATGGAACACCAAACAATTTCTTCAGTATTACAACACCACTGTAAACAAACATCAAAACAGGAACCTTAACTATAGTCAGCCCCTATGTTTACGGCGTAGGGATCAATATTTAACCCTTCCTGATAGGTATTGAGTTGCTTCATCAATACTTAAGTATCACACTGTATCTAACCAACAAAGGCTCTCAGAATAAATCATTTCTCTGTGGGAACGACAACTATTTCACAAACTTCTGACAATAAAGATGAAAGCGAACTACTCGTAGTAACCATTCCTTCATTGCATTGAACCATTGTCTAGTACTGACAACAAAACAATGGTAATTAGTCAAATGTGGTTGGAAATGATTGGTTTTACGAGCAGAACATAAGTGTGCCCTCCTTTTCGCACAAAGTAAGTTACCCGTGATCGTGGTATCCCGCAAAACACTTTTGGATGGGTGGGTATATATATTTTTTCTTTGTTCATCAAACAGAATATTTTTCCGTTATTACAAGTTGTATTGTAACAATAACGAATATTAATGAATATTATTTTGAGTACTATTTTTTTATGTATGTATTTTTTTAGGTGTAGACAGGCTATGTATAGGGTAAACTATATAGTGGCAACTACCCTCTTATAGCATAGAAAAGTGATTTGAAAGGGGGGGGGTTGCGGAAAGGTAGAGGAAGGTAGCCAAGGGTTAACTAGGGTCCCAGGGCTATGGTTTAAGTATCCTACCCGGCAATTAGCCTAAAAGTGATGCAGGTAAACACCCTAGAAAAACCTGCATCAGGTAGGTCGGGCATTTGGTACTTGTCACACGCCCTTCCGATGTGGGGAGAGGGGTTCGCAGCTTTCGTTTAGACGTGCCTTGACAGGTTTAGGAGGCAGCTGGAATAGGAATAACGGACAACTCTTAACGTATGCCTAAGGTCTGCGACACCGGAACATACACCTCTCAAAACAGTCCGAGGTGCTTTGGTATGTGGAAACCTTAGTTTAAAAAAAATCAGAGAGATGTGAAGGCATCCCCAAAGGTAGCCTCCTCCTGAGCTCTCTGGGAAAGTTCACCTGCGAGACAGCAAGCTTCCTTTTGCCCGTATGTTTTTTTTTTTATGGTAACAGGCTACATGAGGGTAATCCACGTTGGGCAACTTCCCTTTAATAGCATAGGAATGGATTTGAAAGAGGGGATGCGGAAGGGTAGAGGAAGGTAGCCAAGGGTAACTAGGGCCCCCGGGCTATATTTTAAGGATCCTACCCGGCATTCACCTAACGAAATGCAGGGAAAACCCTAGGAAAATCTGCATCTGGTAGGTCGGGCATTGGATACTTGTCCCACGCACTTCCGATAGCGGGAGAGGAGTTTGCTGTGGGGACGCAGCATTCCCTTTTCCGTGCCTCGACCAGTTTAGGAGGCAGCTGGCCGACTATTCCAATGGGAATAGCGGACAACTCTTACTGTATGCCCAAGGTCTGTGACCCCGGAACATACACCTCTCAAACAGGCCGAGGTGCCTCGGCTTGTGGGAACCTTAGTTCCAAAAACGGAGAGGAAAAGTCGAACCCAAAGGTAGCTCCTTCGTATCTCTCCTAAAAGGTTTAAATATGCAGGGGTTTTTTTTAGGGCAACAGGCTACATGAGGGTGATCCACATTGGGCAACTCCCCTTTAATAGCATAGGAAGGGATTTGAAAGGGGGGATGCGGAAGGGTAGAGGAAGGTAGGCAAGGGTTAACTATGGCCCCCGGGTTATATTTTAAGGATCCTACTCGGCATTCGCCTAAAGAAATGCAGGGAAAACCTTAGAAAAACCTGCATCGGGTAGGTCGGGCATTGGGTACTTGTCCCACGCCCTTCCGATAGCGGGAGAGGAGTTTGCTGTGGGGACGCAGCTTACCCCTCGCCATGCCTTGGCCTGTTTAGGAGGCAGCTGGCCGACTATTCCAATAGGAATAGCGGACAACTCTTGCCGTATGCCCAAGGTCTGCGACCCCGGAACATACACCTCTCAAAACAGACCCAGGTGCCTCGGCATGTGGGAACCTTAGTTCAAAAAAACCAGAGAGATGTGAGGGCATCCCCATAGGTAGCCCCCGCCAGAGCTCTCTGGGAAGGTTCACCTGCGAGAAATCCTCTCGCAGGCTTACTCTAGATCAATATGCAGGGTTTTTTTTTTGTTTTTTTTTTAGGGCAACAGGCTACATGAGGGTGATCCACATTGGGCAACTCCCCTTTAATAGCATAGGAAGGGATTAGAAAGGGGGGATGCGGAAGGGTAGGGGAAGGTAGCCAAGGGTTAACTAGGGCCCCCGGGCTATGGTTTAAGGATCCTACCCGGCATTCGCCTAAAGAAATGCAGGGAAAACCCTAGAAAAACCTGCATCGGGTAGGTCGGGCATTGGGTACTTGTCCCACGCCCTTCCGATAGCGGGAGAGGAGTTTGCTGGGGGGACGCAGCTTACCCCTCGCCATGCCTTGGCCTGTTTAGGAGGCAGCTGGCCGACTATTCCAATAGGAATAGCGGACAACTCTTACCGTATGCCCAAGGTCTGCGACCCCGGAACATACACCTCTCAAAACAGACCAAGGTGCCTCGGCATGTGGGAACCTTAGTTCAAAAAAACCAGAGAGATGTGAGAGCATCCCCAAAGGTAGCCCCCGCCAGAGCTCTCTGGGAAGGTTCACCAGCGAGAAATCCTCTCGCAGGCTTCTGTCATATGCAGGGTTATCTATGTACGTACGTATATATACAAAACTCCTCTCCCGCTATCGGAAGGGCGTGGGACAAGTACCCAATGCCCGACCTACCCGATGCAGGTTTTTCTAAGGTTTTCCCTGCATTCCTTTAGGCGAATGCCGGGTAGGTTCCTTAAAATATAACCCGGGGGCCCTAGTTAACCCTTGGCTACCTTCCTCTACCCTTCCGCATCCCCCCTTTCAAATCCCTTCCTATGCTATTAAAGGGGAGTTGCCCTAAGTGGATTACCCTCAAGTAGCCTGTTGCCCTAAAAAAAAAAATACATAATACTTTATTTTAACTGCAACAGGCCGAATAAACTATATGGAAATAAAGATACAAATTATTTGAATTCTTAAATTAACTCCATCGTACATCGTGATTGCTCCAAGTTGAAATTATTTATTGTATTATGTAACTCAGGAAAACTACTCGTGAAATTCAATTGTTTTAAACTCTCAGAATGATCATAATATTTAGAGAAATTCAGAGAGTTTAAAACAATTGGATTTCACAAGTAAATTATTTAATAACCAAAGTGACCGAATGTCTCTAAATATTATGATCATTCAGCTAGTGAAATTAATTTTTTTTAAACTCTCTGAATTTCTCTAAATATTATGAGCATTCTGTCACTTTGGTTATTAAATAATTTTGATTGAGTAATCTCTACTGTTCTAATTACAAAAATTATGCTACGAGTTAGAGATAAAAAATTCCAGTTGTTTAAATGAGTCTTTTCAATACGCATTGACGTTTAAATACTTTTGACGTCTTTCATACCAGCATACTCCTAAAGAGTAGGTTTTCCTTACAATTTCCTTGCCTACCTGTATTTTCACTTGTACTTTCATTTACCGCTGGTTGTACCTCCAAATATTCTGAGATCAATTAAATCAATGAAGTTACATAATTTAATTTTACATATCGATTATTGTGAAAATATTGCTGATCCAAACAAAAGATAACGATGTAATTACTAATAATGTGTACGTAAAATAGAATTAATGATTACTCTCATACATTCTATTCTAAGTGAATTGGCAGTGTGCATGTTTGGGAAATGTAATAATGTCTAATGCGTAATAGATTACAATATATTATTTAATAAACCGATGAATTTTGCTCATGTTTGAGAATTATAATCTTTTTATTATTTATTGTTTTAACTTTAAAATTATAATCCAAATCCAAATATAAGATAAGAAATAGGATTGCATAGTTTCATTTTTTTTTAATGCAAAGTAGCGACCTGCCATGATCCATGAAAAAAGTTCAATATCCTTTCCTATATGAATTTGAGAATAATTCTGCAAAATATGAACACATTTTGCCCAATCGAACGCTCATTGTTAGTTCCATTAGTGAGTTCATATTTCAAAACCAATTGATAAATACCCCCAACAAAGTTTTACCACATATCAGCAACAGTCTCCAATCCCAGTGCTAATGCTAATATTTACAATACATTAAATGTTAAGTATGTCGCTATTTAGTTACTAAAATCAACTGAATATTGAACTTTCTTTTAAATATTCTTGAACTCAAACAAAATTATCATTTTTTATTTTAAAATCGCTGAAGCATTTATTTATTGGTTAAATCACTAATTCACAAGTACTGTTTCTGACACCAAAGAGTTCGAAAAAATGGTATTTTCAATGTTTACATACGATGCTTTAGATTAGGAACTTTCATCCTTTTTTCTAAGTCAAACGTCTTTTACAAACATTTTATCAATATTGTGGTGACATTATAATGCATAAATAGCACCATGTATCAAGTTTAATTTGAAATGAAAATATAGTAATTTGAATAATAAACATATAATCAGAAATAACAGAAGAAGTTTCAATCAAAGCTCATTAAATAGGTCAAGAAATAAAAGGATGGAAAAATCTCGATCGTACCAGGAATCAAACCCGGGGTCTTCCGCTTATTTCTTTAACCAACTAAGCCATCCGAGTCGACTCCAGACCCAGTACGTTGGGAATCTCTGATTTAGTTTATAAGACGGAGATCAAATATTTACTTTAAACTTCACCGACCAAAGCAGTATACATACTTCACTCGTTATTCTATTAAAGTTACCAAGCAACCAGATGGCTCAAAATATTAAATAAATTAACATGTTATTAAGATTATATTCTTACTCAATGTTTGAACATTTCAGTTAAAAGAAAAATAAGGAGCATATACAGATTAACATAAAACATGGAGTGGAGATAAAGTGTTAAAACCGTCTCTGTATTACCACCTTATTGCTGGAGTAGCAGTCAAGAGTTCTCCGAGAGTAAAGTAAGAAAATGGTTTTGATAAATTGGGAACGTGACATAAGTTAGACGTAACATCCTTGATGTAAGTGACGTCACAAGAGCGCTGCGAGAGTGCTGAAGTCAGAGGGAGAATTTGCGAACTGCTGAAAGTTGGGAGATGTTGTCCCGAATTGTGTTCTGCGCAACATGGCGTCCAATTTTCACGTTATTAGCGACGGGGCAGACAAATGCGGCTATTTGCATATTTCACGGGACTGAGGAGATGGAGTGGGCGAAGTTCGGGGTGGGGGAGTGGAAGGGGTAGCTGCTGAGAGCTGTGGTGTCGACGAGTGACGGTGAAGAGATTAAGTTGGACAGGCTACGAGAAGAGCACGAAGACTGAGAATTTCTAATCGTCCATTTCCCTATTTTACGCAATATGATAACTTCATCGCGTAAGGAAAAGTTTGTTATAATCGTTTCACCTGCACCTTGTTTATTTGATCAACTTAAATTCCCATTCAAATCAAATAATAAATATTTTATGTTATTGTTAAAAATGGGTCTTGTTTTCGATAGAAAATGTTCATAAAAATAATAAAAATAATTTCCTTTTTATGAACCAAATTAAACAAAATTACATATTAATTAAAATTTAAGCAAGTTATGTTTGTTATTTAAGAAAAATAATAAATTCCTAGGGTATCCAAAGGATCAGGGTTTCATTCACTTGGGCTGAGAATTAAATAAAATCACTTTTGTTTTCTATTGTTCACTTAAAATGTATTTCACCGTTACGCAGATTACAGTGAGAGCTGAGGATTCAACTTTATAAGCCGCATAGTGCATAACAATTGTATCAATAGTTATATTTATGTCTGAAGAGAACATAAAAACACCTTCGTCAAAATTTCAAGCTCTTCACGAGCAAATGTTTTGCATCGACATCTTCATCTTTTCCATGGTGCACAAATGTACTACTTAACCAAAACTTTAAAAAACCATAATAATTCACAAACGATATAATTAAAAATCAATTATATTGTCTAGAAAAGGTTCTACACTCGTCGTCACGAAAAATTAGAGCCCCTCCATGATGCAACGCGAAAAGCACGTATGGTTTTGTGTTATTTTCATAACCAAATTCCATAATTTATGACTACATTGATTTTTTTAATGATTCATATAATTTCAAATGCAGTTTTAGATACACGATAATTTTGGAGATACAGACTATTCGCAAAGCCTTTAATTGCATAGAAAGGAAATATTTTTTGAAAAGGACAAGCCCCAACGTGGGGACAAGACCACTTTAATAGAAGACATTTGAAATGGGGGATCCGTAAGGGTAGAGAAAGGTAGCCAAGGGTTAACTAGGGTCACTGGTCTAAAGTTTAAGGATCCTACCCGAATTTTGCCTAACAGTGACGCAGGACAACCCTAGAAAACTTGCATCACATAGGTCGGGCATTGGGTACTTCTCCCACGGCCTTATAGATGGCGAGAGTTGTTGTGAGGACGCAAAATTCTGAAGAGGAGTTTATAATGCGTGTACTTCCGTAATACTTTTAACTGCTAGAGTATATCGTAATTACCCAATAAACAGATAAAATATTTCAAAATATATAGACTTATTTATTTCACAACTTTCTTTATTTAGCGAAATTTAGAACTGGAAGAAGTACATGCGATACTTCAGGGCCAACGAAAACCATATTGGTATCTTTGGACGATCTCGTAAGACATCAAGCGAAATCCCGCGGGCGCTGCTAAAGGATCCTGTCGTTTTCCCGACAACAATATCCCGATTGATGTTTTCCCGACATGTCATTTTCCCGATGGGCTATTACCCAGAAATGTGAGTTTTTATTAATAAAGCATAATATTATAAATCACTTAATATGTTAGTTAACTTATTATACTCGATTATTATTGTAAATTAAATTATTTATTAACGTTGTTTTGGTAGTCCTTAAGTTTAGTTGTGACATTTTATCAGGGTTTAGTTAAAAGTTAACCCCTATGGGTGAGGGTGGTAGGGGTTTAATAATAATTTTAAATCGCCCGAGATTTGTGTCGAATCCGGTATTTTTGTAGTCGCTGAGTTTATTTATGCATTCTATCAGTCGTTATAAAATTATTAAAACACCTCATTCCACTATTACGTAAACATCGGGTTCGAAACATATCTTGCTAGCAATCACAATTTTAGAGTAGTCCTCAGACCGTTATTGGGAGAAATTAGAGACTAAAATATCAAGAGTGAAATTAGGAATATGAGGGACCACAAAAACTACTTATTCGGCGCTAATGTAGGTCGTTATGTCATATTTAATATTTTAAAAATGCCACCACCATCCATAAGAGTACTAGTTATCTTAAATCCACAGGGTTTGTTCCTGGATCTTAAAGTGATACGTGTTCAAAGTTTGGTTGAAATCGTTCCACTCAATAATAAATAACTTAATTTACAATAATAATATTGTATAATAAGATATTAAGTGTTCCACAATATTAATATTGTGCTTTATTTCGTAAAAGCTCACCTTTCGGGAAAATGACATGTTGGGAAAACGTTAATCCGGATATTGTTTTCGGGAAAACGTGCATCGAGATTTTGTACTAGCCTCCGCTGCAAACGCTTTTGTTGACAGTTTTGTTTACGACATGTTAAGTTATATTTCAATAGAGTAAAGAGTTATTTTGAAATAAAATACTTTTTGTTACCAATATTGTTTTTCAATTCGTATTCGAATTTTAATAAAAAGATTATTTTTTACATATATAAAGAAACAGATGCTTAATTTATCACTTTATCACATTTTCATTCTTATACGATTTCTCATTTATTTTTATTGAAAATAATTACATGTTTCTAGTTTATTAGTTGAAAATTATTTGGCCTCACTTTTATCACGGAACATAAACATTAGTTACGATTCATACTTTTTTCTTGTTCAGTTCTGATTTGTAGATGCAAAAGGTATTTGCACCAAGCAAATACTTCAAAATAAAGCAGTGCATTTTATTGCTTCCCTCCGTCCGTGCTTTAATTTGCCTTTCAAATAAATCCCATGTATCACCCAAACTCGTAAGCTACCAAAAAAGCGTTCCAACTAAATTGGAAGGGATCCAATTCACCAACAATATGTAATTCAAATAAGGGGTCTTTAAAGTGCGGGCACTGAATATTAAGCGCCACAAATTGAGAATATTCAATAAAAGGTATTTTTAAATTGTCGTACAAACTCTTCATAAATTATTTTTTAGTATTTTAATGGTATACAGTAAGCAAAGTGGCGACGGTCAGAGATTTAATGCAAAGGGCTTCTGTCACGAAAATTACTTTCTCTGATTCCATGGAAATCCTCTTAAAATAAATTAGTATTTAGATAACAAAACAGTTGTGAGATTTAAACGTATTACAGAAGTAATGAGGAACTTACAAGTAAGTTAATTTCGTTCACATAAAGTTATAATACATAAAATCTTTAAATGACAGTAAGATTATATGAGTTTCTTATTAAAATTAACAGAAAAGAATTTAGGTCTATTATCTTCATTTTATGAATGCAGATTTTTCGTGCGTAATATTATAATTGGTGTTTTATAACGTAATTTATACATGAAAATTAATCTTGTAGAATTTATTTTTAATTTACATTTTTTGATTCCAATTAATTATTTTAATGAAATCTTACAAGTTTCTTTTTGATAATGACAATAAATGTACACATATTTCATAGTTATTTTCTGATACAAAAACAACAGTGACTGAAGATATTATTTTAAACACCGCTGTCGAGGTAGTAATGAGACTTCTATCTTAAGTATGTATGAGTAATTTCATTAACAACATTGGTAGTGGAAAACCTATTCATAGGGCGTTTGTGTCCTCTGATAAAACCAGAAAAAGACGATTTAGACTTAACTATTACAGAAAAGTCTAGTTTCTTAAATAATTATAATATATTAAATTATAGTATATCACAGAACGGTAAACAATAAATTAATTGTACGTATTTTTCCATTTATAGTTAATAAGTTAAGTTAAATTGTAGAAATGGAGACCTAAATGCAGGCATATATTTAAAAAAACTTTAATAATTAGATGAAGATCTAAAAGCATATATAAAATGTTTTATTTAGCTTTGATTTGGAGTTTATCGGTTGGTTTGTTCTGTGCGTCATTCTCGAAGCTCTTGGGCATTTAAATCCCCTGACGAAAACACTTACGATTGTAGAAAAGTTGTGTGGTACTAATTTTGTAATTCAAGAATATACAGAATTAACACATCAGGGCGTAATGACATGGTTAAGTTGAATTAAAGTACGAGGATGGAAAAATGTCGACCGCACCACGAATCGACCATACTTTAATTCTCATACTTAAATTCAGCTTAACCCTGGAATTACAGCCTGATGCTTGTGATATCTCAATATTCCTGAACTGAAAAATTAAAAAAAAAAGACCATTGATCAATTTACATTAAGTCAGCTCTTCATTCAGGCCTTATAATTAGGCCATGAAAGTACTGTGATTCGTAAATCGTAGGTGAGCCACATTGGGTTTGATGGATGGAGGAATTTCGCACCGGATCTGGAGTCGACAGGGAATGCTTAATAGAGCTATTTGCCCAACTCCTGTGGTATAGAAGTCAACGTGACTGTCTAACATCACAGAGATCCCGGGTTCAAATTCCGGCGAGGGCATGGAAGTATGTGTGCGTGAGAGAAACTCTCGTTAATTAATTCTCCGACAAGACAAAATGAGTACCCATAAGGAGTTGATAATGACCTGAGAAGTTGATGCGACTGTAAATAAATAATTTTTTTTTAAAAAAAATAGAACTACTCGTTAAACAGGTTGTAAAGGAAGTGCAATACTTCTTTAAGACTATGATTGTATGCCATAACGCTGAACTGAGTCGTCCGGGTTGCATTTCGAAGGGTGTGAAGAGTGTACGTAAAATACGACATTTTCATAAACCAAATTTGGTAGCATAGAAACTAAATCCAAACTGTGTTTTGAAAATTAGAATTTGAATTATAAGAGTCATATTACATCATTTCTAATATTTTGGCATACTTACTTAATGGCCTTCACCTCACATCAATTGCTTTAGTTATAATACGGTTAATTTAATTTTAGTAGTCATTCCTTAGTTATCTAAAATATTACTGAATTGAATTAAGCTCGAATTTTACTAAGTAACGTCCTTCATGGCAATTACATTCAACTCCCGGATTCAGAATACACGCGAACTCTCCGCGTGACCTTTCCTACAGCCATCGTTAAAATGCATGTGGGTTCACGGACGAGTTAGTCGTTTTACAGTTTCCGCCCTACTGGGAGACATGTAGTAAAACAAGATTGTTAGTATTATTGCTGGAGGGTCTTTCCATTTTGTGTCTGACCTCACTTTGCATCGTCAGCTATGGCTCAGAAAAGGGCAAATCAGAACGTTGTGGCTGTTTCTAGAACGTCCTATATTGCTGGAAAAAAGATAACAAAATATATACTGCTGAAAACTTCTTATTTTCAGGTTCTGTTCTCGTTATAAAGAAGAAGGTGAGAATGCTCTGTTGTTATAAATAACTACTCATTTTATATCTTGTTCAAATGTTTCCTTTAGGATGTTTCCTGAGGTCTAAATTGTTATGCAATAATTCATCTGTATGTATAATTGTAAATACAATTTAAATCACTGAGCAAATAATAATGGACATTCACCAGAAAAATCAAAGCATAAATTTACTCAAAATCAAAGCGTCTGACTAGATTACTGAACTTATTTTCAGTAATTTAATAAACAAGTATTATTATAATGTTTTTAGCCGGAAAGTATGTGGCTAAAAATTGAGATAATGACGGTTTCAGCTGCCACACTCATATGAAATAATATTTGTACTGCCGATCAGTTTGGAGATATCAACATTAGTAATATAGTCAACTGAATTATTTTCGATAACCACGAATAAACGTAAATATACGTAATAAATAATTCATTAATAATTTATTACTCTGGTTTGTAACATGTTAAATGTAATTGAAGTTATAAAGTATGAAATAAAATTTCACCATCCATCTCAACATATCGGCAGTACTAATCCAATAACGGTTGAAGGTATTTATTCCTATGTACTACATTTCAAGTATACTATTACTAGTATGTTCTCAAATCTTACTACATGGTAGAAAATAATAATCACAGTTTGATATCACAAATGATATTCTTGTTTGGAATCGTAAATTGTATATGTATGTTTAATAAACATTTTTACTTATTTTCATCATTACATTTTTATTTGTACATGTTTGTACATTTCATGTATGTTCTGCCATTTACAAAATAAAATAATGCAATAAATAAAGGTACTTCAGTAGCCAATTTGAGATTATATTAAGAAAAATTGATTTTGTCATGTCTGTAGACGCTATAAGATCCATGATGGGTATATAATTGTGTAAAATAAAACGAAAATGTATTCTAGAAACAGTTTGTAAAACGGAAAAAGTTTCAGATCTGTACGTGATGGCACGTAATATTACAATATACAAATAAATGATAGTAAGGTCAAAAATTCACGTCACAATGTAGCTTTATATGTTTATTTAGCTCAGTCTCAACGTAGAGAAAAAATTATCTGATTTCATATTGATATCAAGATAAAATGTTTACGAGGATTCATATACGGTTTGCAGTGTGGGATGATGTTGAATTTGTCTCTCAAATACTGACTTTTGCTGTCGAAACACGTTTAAGTTTAATTTATAGTGTTTTAAAATGTAACATTTTACTACTCAGATACTCTGTTATATTTTCTGATGATATGAAAATCGCTAATTTGTATCATCCTTCTTATGATTAGCATCTGACGATTACAATTACAGACCCCTTTCTCAGCTTCCTATTATCTCTAAAGTATTCGGAAAGTTAATTCATATGATATTACTCAATGTTATGAGAAAATGTAAATCTTAACTTCCTCACAATATAGTTTCCGCGAGCGAAAATCTATAAATAGCGCAATGGACTTAAATATTCAAAATATTAAGAAAACGTTGCATAAAGAGTTGAAGGTAGCTGTACTATTTACGGATCTCTTTTTTCGCCCATGGAACCTGATACATTAATACTTTTTTCTCTTAAATTGTTTACACAAATTTAAATCTTTAAAAGATATTTAATTTGTTTCTTTAGTAATATTACGACTGAAGAGTTCCCTTAAACAAAGGGAAGAAACGTCACGGCGTGTTTGAATGATGTTTTATGGATTTATTTTATGTTTATAAATACATATTCTGATTGTTGGCCATTATCTCCTATTTTTTTTTTACTGATTTGTCTATGCAATTAAACACGCTACACCACCAAATGTTACTAACGGAATTAGAAAATTATGAAATACGTGCAAATAAATTACTTATAATGGGTTATGAAAACAGAAAGTAACGTTTGTTCATATTGTTAGGAACGTTGACAGCATTCTCGAGAATATAATTGTGTAATTCAATGTCGTTAAATTATTACTCAACCAAGATTTACTGTTTAGTTTACATTTTTATTTACGTTCATTTTATTTTATCATATTTTATACCCTAAAGATGAACTCACTATTCAAAATTCTTTCTGTGAAAATTATTTCAGTCTGTTACTTCAAATACTAATTTTAAATAATAAATATTTTAAATAATAAGTAATAAATTACTTTTAAATAATCACAACGAAAATGGAAAATAATTTTTTGAGTATTTTTCGTAAACTATGTGGGACAAATTCTCAAACCTGACAACATTCCGATTTATTACCATCTGGTGCGGTTAATAGACAGAGTAGTAAAAAATCATTCAAACGTTTGTTAATACTAACACTACGTCTAATATAGTTTCTTGACAGGTTAAAGTTCATGATAATTATTACTCAACGTTCAAGATAAAAATTATGAATCCAGTTCGACGGAAAAGCGAACTTTACGAACATGAGACGGGTAATCTCTTATCTGTATGATTGGACAAAGATCGCCGTGATCTGTACCACAGTAATATGTGGTGAGCTTAAGGTCAAATTAACTAATGGTATGCGGTTTGTTGGGCGCCACCTGCAAGAAATTATTCACCCGCAGGAAAGGAAATACAATTTTTAGTTAATAAAAAAAACAAGAATTCATTTTATCAGAATTTATATAAAACGAAAGCTCTCCAGCCTTGCCAGGGATGCATGTACCCCCACTTTCTCAAAATTAACCGTGGTTATCCTTGTGGCAAACCGACGCGATACCTGGAAGCATGGAATGCGACTTACCAGGTCTACAGGGTCGATTCCCGTTGGTGACTCTCTCTCTGCAGCAGCAGCAGTAGACGACCGGAGACCCACGTGCAAACCAAAATGGTCCAGAATCAACTCTCTCTGACTGCTCTCACCGACGGTCCAGATCGATCTCCTCGTGTTCGCAGACTTCTCTCTCTGCGTCCTCAAAATCCCTCTCTCCTGGTTAGGGTCATACCTTCCCGGTCGTCTACCCCTTTCTTGGCCGACCATGACCTTGTTTGCGGGACTTGCGGATTTTCTCAATCCATTGTCCTCTGTCTGCTGCTCGACCCCGGCAAGCCACGTTTCCATGTTTCCAGGCAGTAATTTAGGCTAAAGTTATAAAAATATTTTGTAACAAATTGATAACTAAAGGCGCACCATAGTACTAATGCAGTGTTATTTTTATGTTTTCCTTGAGTGTTAAAGAACATCAGTTGCAACAATTTTTTAAGGATTAGGTGCAGATCATTTTATTGTTAGGAACGTTTTATTATTGTAAAGTTTGCAAGTTTAAACTTTGCAATTTTAATAATTTATTATTTTCATGTAATATATTAAGTCTTATATTATGACGTATCCTAAAGAGCGTAAGTTTTCCCATTGTGCTCAAATCACGTTACCCGTCCGGAAACCCGAGAACTCTTTATACATGACATAGCCTATGTCGATCGAGAAGTGATGGAATGAATAATAATTTTTTTTCAACTTTATTTAGCTCGGTCTGCAATATAATATGCAATTCACAGCTAGGATAAATCGGAATCTACAGGAGTGTTTTGCCCACACAGTTGTTGAAAGGGTAGCTTTATAAATCATTATACATCATATCTAAAATACTCTCTATTTAGTTTCTCATTATATTAATATCTTTATTTATTTTTTCATATACAGCATCCAGTAACTACGGAGATCCTAATCTCTGATCACTCAACCCCCACATGTTCGGCGTTTGTTTTTAATTAGTGAATTCATTTATTCAGTCCTATAATTTTGTAGGTTTATAAATATTTAAAAAAAGTAGCCATACCTGTAATTATTTTACTCAGTGATTGTTTTACTTTATAGTTCTTTAATGAATAAATTAAAAATTATATATTGTATGCATTCTTATTTGTATTACTAATTTTTTTATTTTGTACTTATTTATTTTTTTAACTGTGGCTTCTATGATAATAATTTGACATTCTCCTATTGTTCCCCTTCACAGGTCAGAAATCCCTTCCTATCAGTTCAGAAGCCAATCTGTCAAGAACTGTCCTCGTGATTGAATTCAAAGCGGCGTTTGCATAGGCGTTAACAATAAATATATTCATACTGCGTTTATTAACCGACCGTATATATCTGACTAAAACCACGTGACCTCTCGTAGATCACATGCTATCGGATTGCTTCTTTTAACAATCTAATTTTATGGAAAGATGTATCCTATTTCCTACTCAGTCGAATAATGGAATTAAAATAAAATAGCACCAGTAACTATTTTGTTCTAACGATAATTAGGTTTATAACAAGTATCCTGAAGAAACCTAAGACAGTTACTAAATTAAAAATATCATTTGCATATTATATAAACTCGTAATTATAGTGAGAAGATTTTAGCTTATAGTTTTAATTCAACTCTTTGTTGAAGAAATCTATAAAGACATTTGTATCTTTTAACCCCAATATACGAATTTATTTCATGCTTAGAATTATTGCTATTATAGTATAATTTACCGTTTTAAAATATGTGCGCATATATTTTTTTTTAAATTTATTATGTACAGTTCAATGAATGAATCAATGATTTTTAAAAATAATATATTAATTATTAGTTAGTTAAGTCATATAGAACCATTATATTTGTTATTAATATGACATTTGTTTAAGGAATATATGATTTTGAATTTCTATATGGAGCGAATAAATGAAAAGCTTCATTAGAAATTTACGACGTTTACATAAATGTGTTAATAAAGCTTATGCAATGTTACCATTAATAGTAACAGTAGGTCTAATAGGTTCAATGTAAATAAGACAAGCGGAGAAGCCAACACATTGGAGCAGCCATACTTCACTAAACCACAAGTACTGAGACGACAAGCACAACAGGCTTCTAACCACGTGACTACACCCTGACAAATGAGAACCAGGGTCGAGAAGACGTCCAGAACCCAGCAGGGCGGTTGCCACTAATTTCCTCCAGCAAACGCAGATTCCTTGCCACTCCTGGGAGAATAATTTGATTGTTTGGCGGAAACGATGCCAATCCCTGCAAGCGAGACTCAACTTTCATCACCAGATTTTTAAGAGTTCGCCACAGAAACGAATTTTGCTAATACAGTTTCCTTACTTGGAAATATAATTACGACCAAGAGGCGGTGCCAGAAAAAACGAATTATGATTTTATAAGTAAGTTTTAAGTTTGAATACTGGAAACAAGGACTCATTTTTTAAAAACATTTGAGCACAATAAATATATATTTTACTTTACCTGAATGTATATAGAACTTGACAATCGTTGATTCAAACAAATAACATTGCAATTATTTTTAATCATACGCCGATGTAGAATATTACTCATTTAAAGAAATGAATTATACCGCTTGCTATACAGAAATCAAATAGATATGTATAAAAAGCATATGAGGCAATACATAAAAATGATGTTCAATAACCAAACCCAATGAACTTAAAATAATAAGGGTAACAATTATAAATTAAATAATTATTTATTGAGTAGTATTGAACTGTTTATAATGTATTTAGTGGGAATAAAAACTTTTTACAGACAGTCCAGTAATATTTTTCTTCAATTAGAAAGCTTTAGATAAGGATTAATCATATCTAAATGGCGTATTCGTGGATTGAGAAGACGTAGATAAAAATAGGAGTTCGGGTGAGATTCAGAAAAATAAGAGCAATTAGATCAATAGATTGTGAAGATACATATTTGGAGACGAAATAAGAGCAGTTAATGATGGTTGTGTTTGGAAATGGCGTGAATTTAGTTAATTTGAAATAATAATAAGAAATACATCATTACATGTTTTATTGAAGTGAAAGTAGAGTAGTGTGATGACTAGTACATATAGGTGTGTTAAGATAATTGTACAATTCGTATTGGAGAACTTTAAATATCCACTTAAACCTATAATATATCGGTTCCCATCCTAACCATTACAGAAGTCGTGTTGCACTTCAGTTTAATCATATCATTTGCGAAATTAACTGTCAGGAATTATTTGATCTAATTTTGGGATACACCTACATGAAAACCTAGTTAAAGACTTCTCAAGATGTTTTATTGTATCTTGGCCACTCGTTTTCCAGTCATTAAATCTGGTATACATATATTTCTCCAAACTAATTAAGTGAATCCTCTTCAAGATTCAGCAAAGTTTTAGAATTATCTATTAATTTACATCTACAACAACACACAACAACGCATTCGTCAATCCAGCCAAATATACAATATTCAAAGATAACTCTCGCTCAACCACCGCCTTGCTATATTCAAAGATGCACCTTTAAATTAGCCTAAAATATTATTTTATATCATAAATAAATCACTAATATAAAAACACCCAGAAACGCATTACAGGCCCTTGCATACCTTAATTCATCAAAAGTGAGTAAAACCTGCCTCACCTCACCAAACATTCAGTGACTATTCATATTAAGAAGATATGCAGAATATTTCATAATTTTCCTATGCAATGTTATGAGTTGAAAATTACATATTTAATTAATACATAAATTAATTTACTTCTGTTAAGTATACACTTGGTGACAGTTGTAATTTAATGTAGAATTTTATATCTAGATTTAAAATTAAATTAGGTTATTACAAACGAAACAATATAAAATAAAATTATGATTAAAAACCTTCAACGTCACATAAGCCTTTATATTTTTCAGTTGATATTCTTATATAAGTTGCATACATATTGTAGAGGTTACCAATATGTAATAAAATGTTTTATTTAAATTGTTTCTTTAATTATTGGCTGCGTAACTTTGAGTCCGAGTATTGTAAAGAACAGTATTGTTTGGTGCAAGAATGCAGAGAGTATAATGGTTGCTAGTTGTCGAGAAAGGGTATATAAGACGCTCACAGTCGGTGAGAAACAGTCAGTTAATTAGTAGTAATGGCGAGAGTCTGTTGTGATGAACCGGTCAATGGTGGCCGAATTCAGCAAAGTATAAGCTTAATATATCACCTTCTGTATTAAAAGGATTTTCCGCTGCGAACTGAGTGTAAAGGAGAAAGGCGCTGAAAGTATTGTATGTGTTACGACAAAGTGTGAAAAGTATAAAATCAGTGCTATGGCCTATCAATAAAAATATTGTTCTATAAAAATTAAAATAATCATGAGTGCACAAACAGGTAACAAGGCAGCTCTAAAAGAGTACGTAAAAACATTATTTTGTAATCCTTAACGAAAATATCGTTTACCGCCAGATTTCTAAAACTTTGTCAGAAATTTCTA
This sequence comes from Zhengitettix transpicula, assembly GCA_037074705.1. Taxonomy (NCBI): domain Eukaryota; kingdom Metazoa; phylum Arthropoda; class Insecta; order Orthoptera; family Tetrigidae; genus Zhengitettix; species Zhengitettix transpicula. Next base: position 90,982,752 of record CM073590.1, read on the forward strand.
TAGTTTTATCAGGTTTATATAGTTTTTGTTCGAGTCTTTGTACGAACTGTTGTTATTGATAATTAAGTTTTTTTCTTTTGTAACTTGGTGAAAATTGCAAATTACTGTCTTTATTAGAGGCCCTATAAGTGGCCCTGAAATTTAGATTTTCATAATGAAAAATGTAAAAATTTGGACATGAATCAAATTTGTCAATTAAATAATCGTTTGTTATCTCTTTAAAATTTTTGGTTTAATTTCAACATAAAATCCTGTATACTTCCCTAATATTTACTTTTTTATTTTGTATATTACATTAATTTGGCGCCACAACGTACAGTTTATTCTATTTAAAAATGAATACCACATTATATATATATATATATATACGATGAAGCATGCGCTGACTTGATACCGCAAACTGAGCTCAATAAGGTCAACCATACTGGCTCTCTGTGTCGAGGAACGAGCTCATTACCCGCGGAGAAAGCTGCGCATGCCAATATCTCACGCCAGAGCCCTCCAACGGCTGCTTTATTAACTCGACGCGCAGACTGTGCCACCCAGGACTTTTATGAACGCAACGATTCCGGCTGATCTCTGGGTACGCGCATGTCTGTGAGCAGCGACCTCCATGGCATAAAAAGTATACAACTTGCTCCGCTTTCAAAGGAATTCTCAAACATACAGAGCCGTGAACGATGACCACGCCTCTCCTGGATTACTGAAGGGCCGTTAATGCAACGTCCACGAAAACCTCAGAGCCGCGCAATTAATCAACTATAACGTCAATACCCCGCCGTTAATTACAATCCGACATATCAGAAAACCAGTGGCAGAGTGAAAAGAAGAGGACAAAAGAAGGAAAATTAGAATAAATCACAATTAAAAACTGTAATATGAAGATAATAAAAAATTGACTTTATTACTAGAAACAGCTTTAATAATTGCAGTATTTAAATTATATGATTCTTTTCAGCAGAATAGTCTTATTTATCTTTAAGAAGAAAAATTTGGATTGGGCTTTTTCATGGACGCATGTACTATTAATGAGCATTTTGATTTTTACTTTGGATACATTTCGCTGTAATAACATTAATTGAAATATTTACAAATAATAAAATTTATAAAAAAGGAAATATATATATATTGTAATGAACAACCAAATATTAAATTGAATCTGTGCCAATTAGTTAAAATAATTAAAAGAATTCAATGGTTGACCACACGTTAATGACGCCAATTTAAGCAATCGATTAATGGATTAATTTTATTTTATTTAAATTTAAACGAAAAGGATTCAAAATGATTTACCAAATTTTAAACTTCACAAAACAATTAATTTATTCCTAGTAAAAAAATATAACAAAATTTCTTGACGTGATTCTTTACATTTGTGTTCTTGCTATTTTACAGATGTTATCAACTCTCATCTCAGGGTCGTTTATTTGGGCCTTCTAAATAAAGTACCAACCTTTTTACATTTAAATTAAACAACCAACTTTTTTACAACATTAGAATTAGACAATAAAATCAACATGAAACCGAAATCTTACGATTTGATCCTTATTTAACGTTTACAAAACATTAATTAAATTTCTTTCTACTTACAGTCCCTGCTGGTACCAGGCTTTCGTGTTGGGCTCTGATGCACTTTTCACATCTAACAGGCCATAATTTCACAGAATTTAAATTTATTTTGTAAACACTGTCCAAAACTTTGGTATCTATCCACTGGAACGATTACTCCGTACAGCTCCTGAGATCCACCGCATTAAGTCTCTTTCTTACCAGCAAATATGGTATTCCTCGTTCTAACTATTGGTCGGCCAGATTGTTATCAAACTCTTTCTAGATGAAATTCGCGATCAGTTTTAGTATTTCACTGCAACTTTACTCGATGAATTTACTGTCCGAAAACCTTTACTTAATCAAATTCAACCTGATTCTTTTCTTGATGAATTTCTGTTCGCGACTTTTCTCGATGAATATCTCCCCGCAAGTGCCGCTGTTAGACAGCCGTTTTAAAATGCCTGCTGCCGACAAAGGCTAGCCTGTACATGTGCACCCATTGTTGCTTTATATTTTCGCCAAAAACAATCCACCACAAATTTCCATTTATCAAATCACTAATGACCTCTAATTAGTATTACAAACAATATATATATATATATATATATATATATATATTCTATGAACAAAGTAGATGGCTCAAGTGAACATTGTTTTGGTATGGGAGTCAATCCATCAAACCATATCATAAAACTGGACGGTGACATTGTTTTGAACAACGAAATTCTTAATTGACAAATCATTTTTTACAAGATTTTCCCAAAAGAGTAAACTAATTCTGTATTCACTCAGTGAAGAAATGGAGTTGTAATACATATTTTAAGATTACATTTAAACACAGTTTTCAGTTGTCTTTTCATTATGTTCATCTTATATACTGTAGTTACTCGAAATTACACGTGAGAATTTAACAGAACAAAATATTTTTACCAAAGCGCAATAAAATTCAGTTTTTCACTATTTGATCATTCAATTTTTGCTTTATCGCCCTTTTTCATGAATAGAGCTGTTTTGTCACTACTTAACACTGATGACAACCTCCTTAAGAAGAAATAAGAACTGTGTAGATAGTGGCGCTCCCCTATTATATCATAGGAAAGGAACTGAAAGAGGGAATGGGAAGGGTAAATATGTAGTTTTAAGGTTCCTACCCGGAAATTTGCCTAAAAGTGGTGCAGGGAAAACACCAGAAAACCTACATAATGTAGGTCGGGCATATAATACTTGTCTAACTCCCTTCCGGTTCGAGGAGAGAGATTTGCTGTGGGGTCTCCCAGCGCCGACCAGTTTGGAGGCAACTGGCCGACTGTTCTAATACAAATAGCGAACAACTCTTACAGTATGACCAAGATATGCGACCCCGGAACAAACACCTCTATAAACAGACTGAAGTGTCTAGGATTGTGGAAACATTAGTTTAAAAGTAGAGAGAGCAGACATCTCCGGAGGAAGCTTTGTTCGTAGGATTATTTATTTAGAGTAACAGGCTACACGAGGGTAATCCACGTGGTGGAAACTCGCCTTTAATATCATTGGAAGGAATTCGAAAGGTGGGATACGGAAGTGTACAGCAAGGTAGCGAAGGGTTAACGAGGAATCCCGGGCAATGTGTTGAGGATCCTTTCCTGTATTCGCCTAAAAGTGATACAGGACCTGACCTAGAAAACGTGAATCAGATATGTCGGTTCGTTTGTTTCTTGATCCACGCCCCTCCAAGGGGTTTTTTGAGAGGACGCAGCATTTTATTCTCCGTGCCTCGACGAGTTTTGGCAGTTCGACTGTTCCAATGGGAATATAGAGGAACCAAGGTCCTGATTTACAAAATTTTCTGCTGCTTTTGTACAATGAACGACGTCGAGATTCAAACACTTTTTTTGGTGTCGCAACAAATTTTCTTAATTTCAAGACTGTGTTGGGTCGATTTTAATGCCGTTCTTCTTACATAATGCAAAAATCAGACATTTTTCACCTCTTTGAGATTGTGATGGACTAATTATCCATTTATATAGGATTTCAGTGTTTGAGGCAGATGATCTTAATTGGTTTGTTTCCAGTGGATGATACTATTAATAATTTTACTATTTGAAACAACCCAATTAAAATTTTTATTTCCCCTTTTAATAAGTGAAACAAAATACACAATTCGTTCAACTGTGCAGAAAATCTCCGCCTGCACAATTACGATCAGCAGGTATTATTGAAATAGAAAAGAAACAAAACGATAAAATACAAATTAAACTGACTAGAACAGATTCATAAATAGCAAATTTTTAACACGTTTGTGAGAAATAAGATCTGCAATCTATCTGCAATATGTTAAAAATCATAAATAGAGTAATGTTAACCTTATAAAAAGTAAACGTTTACTACAGTAACTATTTAGTCATAACATAGAATTAACGGGAATTTTTGGAAACGGGTTAAAATTAATTTAAATAACTAACAGTTTATTAATTTAAAATCACGCTCAAGCCAAAATGCGTAATATATCAAATTTATTTAGTTTGACATAAAACGAAATGTTATTGAACAGCATCATTTTTCCTCAAATGATGAACATTTGTGGATACAATATGACAGTACATTGTCATGGCTCGTACTCTGGAAATATCAGTAAACATAAGTGAAACTAACACAGTTAAAGTTTGGCATTTGAAGACACTGCCACAGATGACAGAAGGCTGAACATCGACTTACTCAGGTACAAGAGCCTGGCTTGCTCGTAATGTCTCGGGCCACATAAAGGCGAGTTGATGTTACTCGATCCTAATTGAAATGCCGCTGTGTATGCAAAATGGGAAATTAGTTCATCCTCAGTTTTACCCAGTCCCGCCATGTCGGATCTGTAGCGTAACTAGATCAATTCTCATTGAGTCGTCAGTAAAAGCAGAAACCAGAGGAAGTAGTAGAAGTTAGAATTTGAAGTAAAAGGGAAAGAGAAAGGCGCAAATGCAAAAGGAAGTAGAAGAAGCACACAAGGGTCGACTCTTGAGTCTGCGAATTGTCTTTTATCAATTACGATGTCACGCCTTCCGTGTTCTTGTTCCCCATTAATAGGCCGCTTTCAAATATTCAAATACCTCCGCATTTCCAGATTAAACAGTCGTTATATATACATATATTGCAAGGAACCCTCACGTGAACATTCGTTCGTATTTTGTTTTCTAACGACGATTATTTTATATATGCCGTCGTATATTACATAGGTTGTATTGTAGTCGGTAGGAAATATCGAGATATTTTTTTTAATTTTTTAATTTTTTTTTTCTGTTTTTTAAACAAACAAACCATATTTTAGCGCGAAAAAAAAAACGTAAAATTTATTCGACTTCGTTATTAGTAAGCAATATTAAAATTAGAACTAGTTATGATATTAATTTAAATATATTGTAATAATTTAAAAAAGATGGATTTTTAAATGAATGAAAGATTAAAAACTTTACAAACAAAATATTTATTTTTAAATTTTAAACACATTTACACAATTTAAAGATATCTCAGGGTCTCTACTGGATTTGATAATGGCGAATCATTTTATTCCTCAACTTAAACACAATTTCCAATTTAAAACTGAAAAGATTTACTCGTCAATTAACTATGACGAAATTTACTTGTCAACGAAATTAAACTAAAAAGATGGATTCTAATTAACAAATTTTTATTAATAAGCAGAGAACGAACTCTGACGTCTATCTTTTAATTAGGTTTACATAATTATTTGTTTTATACCGTTACTCACGGCAGCATTCCAGGATACCTTGTAATTCAAGAAACACTATGGCGGGGTTTTTCACTGCTTCTAAAAACTCACAGATTCTAAAATTAATATTTTTAGATCAAAAATCAGGAACCAGGATGAACCTCCTTTTCGTCTCTCCCTCGGTTGACTTCTGCTCGGCTATGTGCACCAAAAACTGTTTGTGTTTAGCAGGTTTCGTAGTTCTGCTCAAATGAATATTTCGTCTTGAGCAAAATGTTCAGGGACCAATAAAAGCTGTTGATTGGTAATTCTCGATGTTTCTCTTCAAATTTCCTTCGAATATTTGAAATTGTCTTGCCTATTTCAACTCGATCAACTTCTGTCGTGTCTGACTGCTCACTGCTTCTACTTAACTTTACGTTTTAAAAGAATATCTCGTCTATTTTAATACGACCTGTACTTGACCAAACCTTCCAGCCAACTTAACCTGAACTCTACCATATCATAATGTGAACTGGACTCTCTCGTAATTTTGAGCACGCATAGCTTCTTTGACAAAGGAAACAATACTTGGCTAGATTGTTGCTGTGTTCTGTACCGCCGTCAAGAATAGATTTCTCAAACAATTTTTTTTTTAATTTCTCATTTAATGCCTTAATTAATTGGCATTACAATATTTATTTTTATATATCCTTTCTAAGAAGGATGACCGCATGGTGGTTGTGTTTTGAAAAACAGTATCCTTATTGGAAATTGTTAGAAAGAGGAAGAAATTTAAAATTTATTTTGGTCTTTCGGCTTAATGCTCATTGTGTAAAACACACTAAAACTTATCCTTATCATGATTGTTATTAACAAAAAAGGAAAAAATTATGTTTGTTTTGAAAATTAATAATAAGAAAAAATTACAATAGAATTGATGATATAAATACCACACAACGAGTCTGGAAACCTTGTTCTCATCTTCATGTGTGAAGAGAACTAAAAAGCACCAGATAACGCGTATGAGAAAGGAAAGAAGTAAATAAAACCATTTTGACTACACTGGAATTGTACTAGGTGTTTATTTTTCGGAATTGTTAACTGTTAAAAAAAAAAGAAGTAAATAAAACCATTTTGACTACACTGGAATTGTACTAGGTGTTTATTTTTCGGAATTGTTAACTGTTACGTTGCCATTATTTTCTTAACTGAACAAACTTCATTTTTTGTTTCTTAAATCATTACAAGTTGCGATTTTCTAGGCTCTGCTTAACACCTGTTAATTTATTTTACCTTTCTTTCTGAATTGGCTATCTTTCTTATTCATTATTTTCAATCAGAAGTATTTTTTTTCATTTTAAAAGCAAAAGTAGATATATTAAAATTTAATGGATCACGCCATAAATAATATTATCCAATTATGGAACAGAACCCATAAACTAGCCATCTAAAATAAATACAGAAAAGTTTATGTTTCAGGTAAGACGTTAAAAGGACAAAACATGTTCTGTCAGACACAGTTTTATATATTTTTAAAAATAAATTAGTGTATCTACAAGTTCCAATGCCATTGGATGGTTTAAAAATTAGGCCTACCATTATTTTCCCATCAAGAGAAGTTTCATTGTTTTGAATAAATTAATGCTTTGCAGCGTTTGTAGATTTAAATTTCAAAAAACCGTGTTGAAAAGAACTTAAGATATCGTATTACAGTAATAAATCTTTTGATTTAATATTTATTGTTTTTATTTTCTAATGATTTAGAAAATTCGATTTCTTTCGTATAATTCTATAGATATCTGAAACTTGATGCAGTTTAAATTTCATTCATACCGTTTCGAGTTAATTTGTCGTCGCCTGTTGAAGAAAATTTTAAGTTTGTACTTTCGGTGTGTACTTTTGCACACAAGCTATCACTTGTTATACTGCGCCAATTGTTCTGGGACGAGAACAATTATGAATTGATTACCCTTGGCAAAGAAGAGTTACTTGTCACATTTTAATAGTTTTTAAATAAAGCATTTTTAAACACGTTGAATATTGCTTTCGTTTTATTAAAAAACAGAAAAACTGGAAAATTGTCAGAAAAAAAGTGTTATTCAATACGTCCTCAAATTTGAATGTGTTATATATTTAATTTTATTATTCGTATATTTATTTAAAAGCCTTTAGTTTTTTGCACCTTATATTATTTTCTTGTAAATATGTACACATGATTTTTAAGTAACTTAAAAATTTTATGTCAAGATTCAGTTCTTTACAGTTATTCCAAAACAGATACTTTCTCGCTTTGCCGCCTTTCCTTAACGAACCCAATTTTTCTGCTCCACATTGTGTTTCACTAATAACAGATAAAGAGGGTTTTTAGAGTATTTTCTTGTTATCCTTTGCTTTCCCGACACGAGTATATCTATAATTTGTCCTTCGGGTAGTTGCCTTTAATGACCTTGTAGTTCGCAAGCGAATGGTTTCATGTTCGCTGAATCTCTTATTAGGAGATTTATTTGCTCATAACAAGCTCTTCGATATTCATAATTTGACCTTTGTGATCCTATAATCCCAATTAATAACATCTGATACTTGTGTCGTCTATCTTAACCGGTTTAAGAAATTTAGAATATTCAATTTTCGATATATATTTTTGTACCATTTCATTGAAATTTACGCAAAAAGTTGGCTTTTTATATGGTGAAAATTGTTAGCCGACGGCTTAAGAAATACAGAATATTGAATTTTCGTCATAAATCACCAGTGCATAGAAATTAACGCCTAACCCTGGCTTGTTGTATATGTGAAAATTGTAACGCGACGTGCGCAAAATGAAAATTAAAGTTGTTAATTGTACATTATTTATCTCTATGGTTTGGCTTTTACAAACGGAAGACAGATTGTTGCTAGTTTGTAGAATAGGGGTCATAAGGTGAATTTTGCGGTCAATTCATATTGTCAGTGAGCTATCACGAAGTGTAACGTAGGAATCGTTACTTAGTGGTGCACCTGAGTAGTTCTGAATGGTCTCGTGCGTTGCTTACTAATTAGACTCGGGCTTTAAAGCCTCTCCACCGTCTGAAAAGCACTAGTTTGTGGTAGGAATTAAACTGGTTGACGCGTCGCATTGTCCGACCTCGATTCCGTGCTATTGTTTCGGAGATAACCATTCTGGAGGCTTAAAATGTTCCTCGAACTACGATGTATAATCATTGTGTTAGTTATGTGCTACGATACTGTCTTGTTTGTATAGGATTGTGACGATGCCTGACGTAATTTGTAATCGTTCTACTGCGTCAAAATCGGAACTGGACTGTGCCGTGGGCTTTTAGTATTCGCAAAGCTTGCCTTGGCATCGCATGTTTCGCTAACGAAGGCTGCTTCAAAATTGCGGTTGGGGGGATAATGCGCTTGACTGCAGGGCGTGATGTGAATAGGTCGGCTTTTCGAGGAAACCACGTTTCGCAGCCAGAAGAAGGATGAGGGGACAGTCCATTCAGATTAGGGTTGTTGTTTAACATGTCCCTTGTGTGTACAATTTATTTCTTGCCTTCAAATTGTTTCAGGATTTCCTTTCAACGTAAGTAAGCGTAATGTTACTACTGATCTTTTTCTAATGTGACAAAGAAGATTCCTTTTTTTTGTGTTGCTGAAGCTTACCTTAAAGAGACGCATAATATTAAATTCGTATTTAACACAAATTGAGAAATCAAAAGAATGAAGAAATTTCGATGTACCTTTCAAAGGCGAGACTGAGTTGAGTCACACCTTAATTTAATTGAACCTCTGAGAGACGGCTCTCTATTCACTCTTATTTTCGGGTCTAGTACGAAATCCCGACACACACTTTCCCAGTGCGCATTTTTCCGACAACAATATTCCAATTGATGTTAGCCCGACAGGTTATTTTCCCGATTGGTATTTTCCAAAAAGGTACGCTTTCACGAAATGAAGCATAATATTAATACTGCGGAACACTTAATATGCTACTCGTAGTTGTCATATTATACATGATCATCATTGCGAATTAAGTTATTAATTAATGCGTGGAACAATTTCAACCAAACTTGGTAAACTTAAGATACAGGAACAAACGCCGACGACTTAAGATAAACATAGCAACCCTACGGGTGGGGTTGAAAGGTAGTGGCATTTTCAAAATATTCTATATATGCCGAATAAATACGGGGTCGCTCAGAATCATAATTACACTCTCGGTGTTTTTAGAGTATATTTTCATCTACCAACTCTACGAGGTCAGCTCTAGGGCTGGCTTGAAAGGGAGTAATAAAAATTGCGATAAAGTCCAAGACTGATGTCAAATCCGGTGTTATGGTTGTAACTGATTTTAGTTTTGGGTTAAGTTAAAGTTTAACCCCTAGGAGTGGGGCTGGAAGGGGGTAATAATAATAATATGATATCGCCCCGCATTGGTGTCGAATTCGGAGTTATGGATGTCGCTGAGTACAATTATGATATTCAAATTGCCGGTTGAGTTGTAGTTCAGCCTCTACGAATATTTGGTGGAAGGGAATAAAAAAAGTTCTGCGATAAGTAACATATTAAGTGTTCTGCACTATTAATATTATGCGTTATTTCGTAAAAAATCACCTGTCGGGGAAATGGCCAATCGGAAAAATTAAATGTTGGGAAAACGTCAATTGGGATAATGTCCTGCCGTGCAATCGTCAATCGAGATAATGACCTGTCGAGCAAACGTTATATTGATGTCGGGGAAACGTGCATCGCGCCAGTGTGTGTCGTGAAAACAACCACATTCCCTTATTTTCTATCTTCATGTTGTGGAGTAGGATTTTGATGCAAGTTGGACCGGAGTTTAAGCGTAATGGCCCGTCTGTGCCACTCACCTGGCAAAAATAACTATATTTTGAGGAAAAAAATATCAGTATCTTCACGGATAAGGAAAATATGAAAATGAATAGTGTTCAACTTCGTTATAAAACTTCATATTTTATTACATTATCCTTCCGACAATATACCATTCCATTTTATATTGTATCCCAAAATGGTAAGGGAAAGGATGAATTCCGCATATCACTTATCCATGGGTTGCTAGCGTATTTAAATTTTCTTTTGAAAGTCATATAGCTATTGAATGTTTTTTATAATCGTGAGGTGATTGAAAAATCTAATAATATTTTATGATAATTTAAATTATATTAAAATCATGTTAGGAGAAAAGTAGAGTCTTGGTTATTTAACATGCTTTAAAAATTTTGTGTTGGAAGCCATTCACTTCAGTAATGATAGTTATAATTTATATTACCATAATTTCTCATTATAACATGCACTGGATGTCCTATGGAATATATTAAGTAAATGTATCACTGACGTGTAGATAGATTTATTTGGTAAAAAATTTATCAGGAAGGTTGCTGGGATACTAGGGATACTATCAGTGAGTTCTTCTTGGATTCGTTTTGTTACAAATTTTAATATTTAGTGAAAACTGAGAAATATTTTTTTAAAAAAATAAGATAATACTATGACACTTATTATCTCTATTGTCTTCAAGTTCTTATAAAATCGGTCTAGAAGACTAGAGATCGCAAACAAGAATCTTGGACTGGCTGCTGGAAAAAATTCTGTGTTCGAAGCAGCAGGTAAAAGTAACCGGCCTCAGCGGAATTGTTTAATATTTTGTTAACAATAATATCCCCTGAATTTTTTTCTAGTAAAATTTTTCACTGTTTCGAAAAAGAAGAGGTCGTATACGTGTTGGCGGATTTCATTTTTTCTATTTGGGTAATTTACATTTTTATTCATTACTTACTAGCGTGTATGCCAAACGCGGTGCTTGAATTGGTGATAAATATTAGGCAAAACATAAACAATCAACATATATCCGGAATCTTGAAGATGCGGTACATTGGTATTATATATCGCATAAGCTTAGAAGAGTTTAGCCAGAGACTTCTTGTATCTCGTTTCAATCAAGTTATACTAATTTAACCAATGTGAAATATAAACCGTATGGGCAGCTTATTGAATGTGAGACGATATCATAAACATCATATTTTTTTTTTTTTTTTTTTTTTTTTTTTAGGGCAACAGGCTACTTGAGGGTAATCCACTATGGGCAACTCCCCTTTAATAGCATAGGAAGGGATTTGAAAGGGGGGATGCGGAAGGGTAGTGGAAGGTAGCCAAGGGTTAACTAGGGCCCCCGGGCTATGGTTTAAGGATCCTACTCGGCATTCGCCTAAAGAAATGCAGGGAAAACCCTAGAAAAACCTGCATCTGGTAGGTCGGGCATTTGGTACTTGTCCCACGCCCTTCCGATGACGGGAGAGGAGTTTGCTGTGGGGACGCAGCTTACCCCTCGCCATGCCTTGGCCTGTTTAGGAGGCAGCTGGCCGACTATTCCAATAGGAATAGCGGACAACTCTTGCCGTATGCCCAAGGTCTGCGACCCCGGAACATACACCTCTCAAAACAGACCCAGGTGCCTCGGCATGTGGGAACCTTAGTTCAAAAAAACCAGAGAGATGTGAGGGCATCCCCATAGGTAGCCCCCGCCAAAGCTCTCTGGGAAGGTTCACCTGCGAGAAATCCTCTCGCAGGCTTACTTTTTCCCTCTACAACATCATATTGTGGTGAGCTTACGGTTAAATTAACTATTTGTTGGGCGCCACCTGCAAGAATTGTTCTTGCAGGAATGGGAAATGCAATATTTAGTTATTAAAAAAACAATAATTCATTTTCTCAGAATTTATACAAAACGAAAAGCTCTCCAGCCTGCCAGGGATGCATGTAACCCCCTCCCTTTCTCAAGATTATCCGTGGTTTTTCTAGTGGCAAACCGACGCGATACCCGGAAGCATGGAACACGACTTACCAGGTCTGCAGCTCGGACAGGGTCGACTCCCGTTGGCGGCTATCTGTCTCATCAGCATTCGCAGAAAACCGGAGACCCACGTGCAAAACCAAAATCTTTCAGGATCAACTCTCCCTGACCACTCTCACCGACGGTCCAAATTCATCTCTCTGTCCACTCTCACCAACGGTCCACATTCATCTCCTCGACCACTCTCTTGTTCGCAGACTTCTTTCTCTGCCTCCTCAAAACCCTCTCTTTTGGTTGGTCCTTGTGCACACGTGACCCTCTTCCATCTATTTTAGGGCCATATTCTCCCGGTCACCTACCCTTTCCTTGGCCGACCCTGACCTTGCTTGCGGGACTTGCGGATTTTCCAATCCACCCCGCCATTGTCTTGTGTCTGCTGCTCGACCCCGGCAAGCCACATTCCCATGCTTCCAGGCAGTAATTAACAGTTATAAAAAAATATTTTGTACAAATCGATAACGAAAAGCGCACCATAATATAAAAAATTTAAGTAGACCTAATCCAATTTTTTTAAAGTGAAAATGTAGGATACCTATTATTTAAAACGTTTGTACATCATATTTGCTATATACATATTTTTACCGTGCGTGTAAATATGGCGGCACAGATTATGAACTGTTTTAATTCCGAAAATGAACGTACATTTTCTTCTTTCAAAATTTTGTCTCCGTACTTCAATTAATTATTCAGTTACAATCGATTTCCCTACAGAGACTCCTTCAACAGGGTATTAAACGTGTTGTTGTCGGTGATTTTTTAAAGAAGATATTATCTGGATCAGTGCTGGTGAAACGTTCCATAAGATGTTTGCATTGTGATTCATACTACAAAATAGATTGAAATAAACCAGAAAATATCGTGTTCAACAAGAACAATGCAAGTAAATAATACATAGCTCGTAAAAAAATATTTAACTGTTAAGTTTCCCCGAATTAAATTTAAAATCGCAAATAAATCGGATTTTAACTGTAGTAATCACATATTAGTCCTTATTGATTATTTAAGGAAAACTTTTCTTCAAACATCAAGTAAATTAATGAAAACTAGCTACAAATGTTGTTGTCCCACGACTTGAAATCTGAGAGAATCCATTGTCTGGAAACTCGATATGGGGAAGGTTGTGTTGGCTGGAGCATTCCATCTTCGAACCGCAAAGCTCAACGAGAAGGCCTCTCCCATGCTCAACACAATTGCACCCTCTTGACAAGCCTCCTCTCTGTAGGCTGGTGTTGTTAAATAGAACCGCGGAATGTAATATTACGCAAGGTTTATGACTTGCATAGATACCGTCAGGAATGCAATTAAAGTTAAACCCAGAACGTTTAAAATTTCAGGTTTTATAGATGCAAATGATTGTTTACCCTCAGATACTAGAATAGAAAAGTATTAATTATTTCCTGAAATCGAATGTTGTTTATTGTGAATATCAGTTTCACGATATGATATGCCAGTAACTATATTATTTAATGTAATTTAATAGGTGATAGTTGTTATGGAAAACCTAATGGTTGCAACCAACTGCTTATTACTTTGTTAATTTCAATAGAATACTTAAATGTTATTGTCACAACTGAAAATCGCCAAGAAAAGAAGTTAACTGTACATTATATAAAAATAATTATTTTTTGTAGGAAAAGCCATGCTTGTTTTATGAGTGTCAAACATATATTGACTATAGTGATACATTTACAATTATTAGCGTATACTATAAAGGCGGACAGTTTTCTTGGGACATTGGAGTATTTTGTATTTACTGTTCCTAGTGCATTAATTGAACCGCTATAAAATACATTGAATTTTATTCCATCAATTCCAACAAACATTCCTCCGAATTTCTTTACCAATAAAATACTTTAATATACTCCTCGAGTATTGCAGGATATAATTGTCCCTCAGTTTTCGGACATTACGAAATATTAAATTGATGAATTTGTTATCTACATTCATAATGTAAATAAATGGTCGCCATATTGGAGTCACTACTATGGCGCGAAAATTATTTTACATTTTCCGCAAGGGTCGTAAAGTTTTTCGTATTGTTTTTTAATGTCATTCGATGGAGTATTTTGCTGGATAAAATTATACTTTTTATTCAATAAAAATATTTTTGCTTCATTTCTTTACGGAAAAAAGACTATTTCATTTGTTCGCCGCGTAGTAAAGTCTCTCTCTCTCGCGTGACGTCAAGATTTATTAACGCGCAGTAATTTAACACAAAATGATCACATTTTTTAATTATAATTCCTTACACCTGTATGCTACAGGTTTCCCTCACAGTACCATTTTTCGTTGTTTAAAGAATATGTGTACCAATTTTTGTTGCAATCTGTCCAAGCGTTTAAATTTGTATAGAGATTAACATAAATACATACATACATCCTTTTTATTATATAGATTTATTACACTTATTTCCTCGCCATAGATCTTTTCCTCTCTTTCTCTCAAGCGTATTTGACTTAATTGTCTTGTTATTGTCATTTGATATATCCTCTACCCTTCCGCATCCCCCCTTTCAAATCCCTTCCTATGCTATTAAAGGGGAGTTGCCCAAAGTGGATTACCCTCATGTAGCCTGTTGCCCTAAAAAAAAAAAAAAAAAATTCTGCTTAGATGTCTGGGGGCCTGAATGCCCTCTCGCAGGCAGAACATTGTGAATTGTGAAATAGAAAATTCACCTTCCCCTTGTTATTATTTTAAATATATACATCATAATTATTTGGAAAACAATTTAATTTCCAAAGCCATGCAACTTGTAGCCAAATAGTGAATTACGATACTTAATTGGTCAATATATAAATAAAATTTAAATATTATCCAACAGACATTTTACGAGGCTGCATGGTTTTTGTTGACCTGATAACACTTTCATTCGTTTCTAGCCGCTGTATTATTGCTTAATTGTATCTTCAGTAGCATAATATATTTTAATGAATGGTATATACGCAGAGATAAATTTTAAGGCTCTGCATCTTTTATTTAAGTCAGGCAGATGACTGTAGATGCGTCTTCGTCCCTTTGGAAGATATGTACTATGCGCACACGAACCAGTGTCCACAAAATACGTTAAGATGGTGCATGACGAAAGTTTGAGGATTCAATCCCGTCAGCTCCCAAGAGACATCCAAAGATTAGGCACGTCGCATTAAGTATCACGTAATCAGACGGGGATACTAAATTTGAACCACCTGGCATAAATTTACTTCAGAAGAGTCTTAAGCTACTTCATTGGTCTCCAATTTGTCTGAGAGTGACAAATGAAATTTAAATGAAGTACACAGCGATTGGTCGTTTTAAACTGGAATTTATGGAGCCGAAATCGGAGGAAGATACGAGAAATTATGACATTCGGGTCTAAGTCGTGATCCAAAGCAGTAACTCATTCTGGTCCAAGTCGTAACCATGGAAGCAGTCAGCTTTTAAAGTCTCAGAGTAGAGGCTTAATCTCAAGATTGTCGAGTGAGTCTTCCCTGAATTCCATAATAAATTAGTTCAACTCAAGTATCTATTCATTTTATTTTTTATTTTGTAACAATCGTTTTTTATAAAAACAAAGAAGCTCTTATTATGATGATCATAGACAAATACAATTTAAAGCATTGACAACATCACGCTCTAAATTATTGCAGTTACAAAATAATTCAACAAACACTATTTAGTAACAGGCACAAGAAACTCGCCTCAACATCAACACATTGGCCAAAGTCCGCTGTTAGTACAATTAAAAAATATGTTAAGAATAGATTAGACACTTTGTAATAAATGTAAATGACAATACTTTCAGAAGTTTTTTCTTTTTAATAACTGACTTAGCATGAGAAAGACTATCATATGATGCTGTGATATTCTCAGAATGATAAATCCTGAAAGAATCTTTGCACAGTCTAAAAGAGGGCTTTTATGATAATCAATGGCACCAATAAAAGCTTTATTCGGCTATAAATCATAAAACTACTTAAAAGCTTCCTTCTTCGTGATTCTGCAAAATAAATCTTTTCACGTCTGAGATGTCCTCACTACCATAAAAAAAATTCAGCATTTGTAAGTCGGAAATGTTATCAAACTCTTCCGATTTAGAACAATAACTCAAATAAATTTACTACTACGAAATAAAAGTAATTTAGTAACGCATCATAGTTTCAAGTTATGTAAAGGTAATGTTCCTTAAAACAAAATTACGCATTGATGAATTCTATTTAAGAATACGTTTTGCATTTAATTTTAATATATTTATTTATTTGTAAGGTGAAACGTAATGTTGTGTTCTTTATGAATATTTTATTCCATGTAAACCTTGATTTAACTGAAACATAATGAACCCTCATTTGTTACTGTTTCCGTTGCTTTTTTAATTATCTAGAACTGTTAAAAGATTAATATCATACGAATATTGGTTTTTGAAGAGAAGACGAATTGTAACATAAAATATGTATGTGGGTAGTAACTTATTAAAAACCTTTAATTTTCTAGTTCTCGAATGCACCATTAGCATGTTCGTAGAAATGTGAGACATATATTTCATTTTATATGAAATAGAATAGTTCAACCAAAGTTTGTTGGAATTGAGCGTAAATACGAATAAATGAGTCGTCCTCGTTAAAGGGTCAGTAAATTAGGTAAAAAAAATTAAGCATTTGGTTGAGATATTAAACGTAGACCTACTTTATGATGTGTATTGTAAGGAGAAATGAAAGGCTGCATTTCTAATCGATTATTTAGAACGTAAACCCAATAGTACGTCTCCAGGGATAATAATGCCTCAGTGCTCTGAGTCGTCCATAGCCAGTCTACGGCCGTACCTTTGGGAAGTGTGGTAATGAGGACAAACGAGTACTGGAGAAGCTGGCACTTTTAGTAACGAGGATACACGCTTGGGGGAAGCACCATACATGTATTGGAAGGGGTGTTTCAACAAAAGATAAATAGGGCACTGAACTACAAACGGTGGCTCTTATTCAAACCTATATTGTGACGCTGTCTCTTTCCAAACACAAGCAGCGGAAAAAATAATGTATCTAGCTTAGTTTCCCCAGATGTGGCCATACATACAACGCGTTGGTTTTCAGTACCGTAGTCATCGTAGTTATACTCAGATCTTCATGGGGCCGCAAAGGACATTTTAGTTACTGGAATGAATTTATTATAATCGTATTTTCATTTTTGATACAATACGAATTAATGGAAGCAATTATTTTGAACTGGGTATTCATGTGAATGTGAATGTTAGTGCTCAACAAAAAAGTAGAATAGATGTAGTAGTAATCGATAAGTCTAAGTGTTTGTGGTACCTCGGTCTTGAGTTTGTGAAAATGAACCTTCCAAATTGGTAGGAATGATCTCGGCCGTGCTATAGGAATCAGACCACTTACGTTCCTAACGTCTATAAATAATGTCACCGACCCACTATGGTGTAGAGGTTGGCGTCATTGCCTCGTATTAGCGAGGGTTAGTATCCCAAACGGGCGTGGAAAATTGTGTGCGTGTGTTCCAGTTTTCGAGAACTCACACAATATTAGTTCTCCGACTAGTGAAAAATGTGTACAATGTCGCTAATGACCATATCTGATAATGCGACTAAAACATTAAAAATCTAATAAAAAGGGATATCAGAGAGGGAACAATCCGAGACGTAAAATTTTTCGCAGAATATTGTTTTCATGGTTAAGTATCATATTTTTATATTTTTGACATAATTTTAAATGTTTTTTAAAAACAAAAAATACTTCCTGTACTACACATAAAAGCATCAAGGGATTGAAAAACGTTAAACATCTTTGTGTTAATTTAGGCACAGATTTCACCTACAGGCAGCAAGTTATAATTGGGGGAGGGCCTACACTTTTCATCATTTTGCTTTGAAAAAACGTTAAAGAGTGTGTATGGTTTGTCATCAATTTATTATAAACTAATGCTTAATAGAGTTCGTGCCATTTAAATGTCGTAAATCAATGTCCTTTAAAAAATAGGTCAATGCTCATCTGCTTGTCACCGCCTGGATGTTAATAAAGCTGCAATCCCGCCACACTGGCAGGAATGCACGAAAATACGTAAGCTCAACAGTTGTTTATCCACTACAACGATATGAACACAATATATTTGGACTAAAGAAGAAATTATATGCTTGAATTCACCACACCAATTAACAGTGAAAGTTTTATTTTAGAAACTAAATAACAGTTTGAAATTAAGCTATCACAAAAACCTAGTGATGATGGTAAATAAAACTGTCAGAGCCTGAATTAGCAAAAAAAAAATAGTCAAACAAGATATTTACACACTCTTTAGTCAACATTTTATTGTGGTTGAGTTTGTTAGGCTGCATGTATACATAGCTTGTCTTAACACACACGCGCGCTCGATGCGAGGCGGGAAAGTTAATAGTACTGTCTGGAAAATAAAAAATACTGTTAAATGTGCACAATTTCAACCAATAATTTTAATTACTTAAACCGTCTTTAAAAAGTTACATGCTTTATTAAAATTAATACCTGATTAAATTTTCGAGGAAAAATAACTGTCCATGGCAGGTTATGGAATATATAATGGTAGGGAACCTTTTAAAGAGTATATATACAGGAATAGATAGGGTTCAGGCTTTAACGAGTAAAAAATGTTGTAGAACGTTGGAAAATAGACGACAAACGAATAATATACTTCAGTAATGAGGAAAGGATCAGAATTTGAACACTTTCTTTAACAAATAGAGTGTGCCGAAAAATCTCACCATTTTATTTTTTAATATGACCAGTGTTTTAAAATATAACAAATGCCGTAACGAAAAAGTATGGGTTCGAACGATGCTGCTGTATTGTTTTTTTTAAAAGTATTAACGAATTTCCGTAGATGAATTTGGGGATTGTGTTAAGAATTTTCCGGTTGGAAACTGGGCGTGGAAAAATATTCGCATGAACGTAGACCGCGTGGGAAAATATTCTTAAATCAAGATGCCCGTGCATACGCAGGTATTAAATCGGCGAAGATGGCCTAGGTCCGGGAAATTATGAGCCAAACATTCGTTGTATGGCAATTTGGTAGATTGTACTGGTTGAGATTAGAAGTTTTGTTGGAGAATGAGGAGTTATAAAGAAAGAAATGTTTAAACGAGTGAGAAAAATATTAGAAAGTATCTAATATAGTAAAAGCAAATATGGTGAATATATTTAATGGAAAATTATGAGTATTGAAACTAGAGCTACGCTGATTCCTCCTTGGAGAATTGGAAGAACATTGTTGTTTGACGTGGCACCGGCGACCTTCCGAAATTATAAAAAAACTGCCCGCAATTCTAGTTACCAAACGGAAAGTAAACATTGTTTTTTTGTTGCAACTCAATAAATTGATGATAATTTTTATGAATTAAAATAGTAAAAATTTGAAAGACATAATTATATAAGATAGATTGAAAAATTAAAGTAGACAATAAAAATATAAGGTATAGGTAAGATTCGTCTGTAGTAGTGTGATAAATTTTTAAGTGTAACAGCGAATGTTATGTGTAAAAATATTTGGATTTAATATTAAAGATAGTTCAGTCATAATTAATAAATTGTAAATTTTGCATAGTAATGTGATATAAAATTTCATATTGTGTTAAATTACATTTGAGGATATTTTATAAGTTTTAATAATTTGGTGTATTGAATTTTATGTATTACATTAATTTCCATTTTTTATTACACACAAAATAAAATTACATTCCATACTTATTTTGAAGCCTGGTAAAGTTTGAGATGAAGATCTGTAAATACAGGGGTGGAAAATTGGTATGAAAAATTTATATATTTTTATTAAATTAATTAATGAAAACCATTATAGCGTAAATTTCAGTTTTATTTTTTCTTTCAAACCTGTAATAAAATATTAAGAACACGTATTCTATTAAAATTATTTATTGTTTCAAATTAAATATACATATATATTGGGACGAGATTTATGTTAAAATTTTAATTTAAATTTAATAACGGTTAAACATTTTAATACGTTTTTCACATAAAAAATAATTAATTTAAAAGGCTTGGTTTAATACTTTGTTACTTATGGTCAAAGTCGTCACATAAATTTTAGATTCGGGAACTGTATTTAAATTACACATCTCAATTCATTTAATGTAACAAGCTATTATAACTATAACTTTCACACACAAAAAAAATGTTATTCTAAATTCCAACTCTTCCACAACATATACTCTTCTCCGATTACTAGAAGAGCACACCCATGATTTTCCAAGAAATACAGTATACTTACGTTATCTAGATGCTATATGAATTCCTTTTTTCGAACTTCTCGTAGAAGCCATAAACATAGCTGCCAAGCCAGCCTTAATGTTATATAAAAAAACGGTTGTTCGGAACACATTCTTCGTGAATTCAACGTCTGACACTCCTTTTTCCTTTGCTATTATAAGTCTCATTTGCCCTTTGACCTTATTTTAAACTGACAAAAAATAAATATCGTCCTTTCCTTTTTTATGTAAAAAGATTTTCTTGGCCTTTTTGCATTGTTCCTGGCTGGATGAGTTAATAAAATACGTGCATGTATTATTTCATTTTCTAACATATTTACTGTTATATAAGTACACGTCATTCGTGTGACGGTTCTGTTTGTGCACGGTCATTGACACGGTATGTACCAAACGACGAATACGTTACAGCGTCAACTTGACATCGTGCGAAGCTCTACCGAGGCATAAGAAAGTCCATTTTCTTTTAAATACCAACCAAAGTTTTCTCCTGTAATTATACAAGTGATGCAGTTTTAGTATCACTGTACTTTGGTATAATTCTGACTGCACGTTCTTTCCAATTAAGTTTATTATCTGGTGTAAGACCAAGGAAGTTTGTACTTTCTACTTATTTAATCATATACCTTTCTAAAGATACTGTATTCATGAAGAATTTGCTTGTGAGAAATAGCATAGTGTGCAAGAAACCAATTATAAGTACTAAATGTATCATTAACAATTTCTTCAAAGCTCTCTCTATAGTCGGACACAACGCTTACAATCATTTAACCTTGACAAATGCAGACAGAAACAATTGATGAACGTCTGTATTTTCTTGTTAATCATTTTAATACTATATTGTGCGTGCTGCATTTTCTGGAAGATTCAAGTCACTATACAAACCAAAGTCTATAAATTTATGAATTTTAAGTCTTTGAGACATGATTAAATTTTTCGTAGTAAATTTGTTGAATCATATAATGATTAAATAATTAATTCCTTTACTGTGGCTCCAAAAAAATGTAATTCACCTGGAAATACATTAACCCGAAACACACAAATGTTCGTGACCTTTCTATTTCACACCGTGTGATCAAAGCATGGAAACAAAAACACGCAACTGGTGCTTTGTAATTACAAGAAGTTTCAAGAGCTTCTCGAGCTTAATGCGAATGTAGTGACACGAAGCGGAAATATGGAAAGCTCAGAAGCTACAGAATACGTTGCTAATTAACTACGTTGTTAAAGATACAATTGTTTTACTTCAATTAAATTTTGTGTGTTAAGATGCACTTCAATAACCACGAAAGTGTTAGCATTAATATGGATAATCAGTTGAAATGCATTTTTATGTAATGTAAATAAAAATGAATGCCTTTGTTTAGAAGACAATTTTTACGTTTTATTGGAAATATATCTAATTTCAACAACAACAATCACGATGTTTCGACCTCTTCTGTCACCTCTTCGAGTATAAGAACTTTTAATCTACAATTTAGAAAGTAACGGTAAGAACTGCTTTAAATGTAACATCTGACACGGATAATTTTTTAAAAAATTTATGATATCTGTTAATATAATATTCATGACTGAAGTAACAGAATTTAAAATTTTTAAGATATACAAACAATAACACACTGTTTTTGGCTACATTTCATGTCTTGAGTTTAATTTCGGTTACATCCGTAATGGTTGTTAAATAATTGCCTCAAAATTTTACTTTTGTCAAAATTATGAATAGAAGAAATGATTTTAAAATTAAAATAATAATATGCATTTGTTATTAAACAAACTTTTATAATTACATTTATCATTTCTTTCTACATTGTAGATTAAAAATTGTTGTACCTGAAGAGATCCGAAAATAAGATGAAACGTCGTCCTAGTCGTTGTTATAAATTAGATATTTTTGTAATAAAATGTATAAAGTGTGAAGATATTGATTGCCATTTCATCTACTTACTGAGAAATCAGATGTAGCTATTAGAACCTAATTTACTAGTAAATACGTAATTACATCTGATAATTAAATTTTATTCTGTTCTTAATTTTTATACCCAGAAACAGTGTGGAATCTAATCGTTCTCTGTGACGGAATTTCCTCTTTTATTTTTCAAATTTTACTATCTTGGTCATTTTATTAGAAAACTCAAAAATGTTTTAAGACATTATCGACTTTCAGGTTGAGTCTAGACAAGTCACAATTTGGGATAGGGAAATAGTATCATCATCCTAATATTGATTTAAGAGGATAAATAAAAGAAGTGGAGCTCCGTGATACTCAGAGCAATTTTCGACAAATTAATTAGTCCGTTATTTTTCTTACTTAAGTTGTTCCCGATTACGTAATTACAAATTTAATAACAATAAGCCATTACCTCAAATACGATAGAAATCGAATTTACCTCACAATGTGGAACTAGATCAAATGTATTACTCAAATCCTGAAAAATTCCCGTTACTTTCTAACTATTATCGTGAACACTTTGAATTTCCGTACGATGTATATTTAGCTTATTCTTTCAGAAAAGGCATAAGACACACCTTATTCATTAATCACTCTATTTACTGAAGAAGGGCTTTTTCACAGATTTTCGAAGAAATGGATTCATAGTTCGATATGGCGGAGATGAGTGTATTTGGAAAAGCAGTAAAATTCTTGCTACTTTTAAAGCTTTCGCAAATACCCCACACGTAGTATAATTTGGTAGCGGGGCTGGAATTACATACGAACAATTCATTTTCCAGTTTTCTCTGACACCGTAAGAATATGTTTAATGAGAGCAGTTTAGAATAGGGTTTAGGCCTATGCTAAAATTTTCGACTTGCAGGTAGAAAACTAGTGGTAGAAAACTATGATTCTCTATTTTATGGAATAAATCACAAAACAATTAGTGAAAGTGCTCTGTAGCTGTAAGGTTATTATCTTCTGCTTATTGATATGACACATTTATGAAAGACAAATCAAAGTAAATAGTTACTTTTCTGTTCTTAATCATTTTACCTTAGCAAAGTGATTAATTTCACTTGTACATTTGTAGAAAATCCAAATACCAAATAGGAGTTGTGCTAAATAAACTACATAAAGGAGTCAGATTTACATATATTTTGCACTATAAATGTAGTGACGTCACTATAAACGTCAAAATCACGTTTGTCTGAAACACGCGATGTAAACTTGGTAAGCGTTGTTTATCTTCTGGATTATGCGTTGCGAGCAGAAGTTGAGTCAAGAATACCATTGAGGAGGCGAAGATTGCTGCTCAGCAGTTTCAACGAGAAGATGGATTTTCATTCGCGATATTAAAGAAAAAATTGGCGAGTATGTATACATTGTACGTGACCGTTGACACAAGCGGTCACGGAAGAAAATGTTGTAATGAGGCGAAATTTTGAATGTCTCAAACATCGTATGAAAAATTAAGTTAAATTATAATAAACTTGGAGCGTCTTTGAAAACAGAAAATCTGGGGGTTTCAGGGGTGTGCGTGACAGCGACCGGCCTTTTGTTCAGAGGGTTTGGTCTGTAAATTTATGACGGTCATTTTGTCACGTTTTGATCTATTTGGCAGACCAGAGGAGTGGACAGTAGCTAACGAGTGCCAGTCACAAACGGTCGAAATTTTCGTATATATATATAATGTAAAGTTTTCCTTGGAGAGCAACAGTAGCTGGTGATTGTCCAATGTAAAATGTCAAAGAAAATAAGTTTTAGTACAAGTTTTAAAAGCCACAGGATTTTATGTGGAAGCTGCTAATACGGCGGAACGAAAGTAATAGTGCGAAAAGTGAATTGAATCCATGTTAAAAAGTAGAGTATAGTTGTGTTGTTTTTATGAATAAAGCCTGAAGTGATTTCGACAGTTAAATATTGGAAAATCACAGATAATACATAAAAATAATATTAATAAAAAAATATTGATCCTGTTGGAAAATAAATTTTGTCATAATTTTCCCACGAAAACCTACCCTGAGAAAAAGATCCCTGATATATGTTTTAGTTTTTACAAGGAAATTTTTTATTATTTTTTATGAATTTTCATTCTAATTGTATCATGTATAATAAATAAAACCTTAATAAAAAATCATTTAATTACAATGTCTTTCGCCGTAAAATTTGGACCTCTTCAGATAATAATAATTAGGAGACCCTCAAACTAATTATTTTTTCAACCAAAAGGATAAACTATAAACATATGCAAAATTTATTCATTACATTTAATTAACCTGATTCCTTTATTTCAGCAGCTTTCGGCTTCTAGGAACATATACATCTGAAATAATTAATTGATTGTTTAAAAAGTACCTTGACTTTGTTTTATATCAGTCCCAACACTAACTTCCAAATATTTAAAGATATTCGTAATACATTGCGTACCTACATCATTCGTTTGTTCTCCTTGGCTCGACAACCCATTAAGGACTTTGGCCTACTGAGACGACTGCCAGACTGTCATCTTACATGACACTTTCTGGATTTAGGAGTGACACTTGGTCGGAGTGTTAATAATTTCTTAGCCTTAACTCCACTTTATGTGTTTGGGCGAACACAAACATCCATTCCCATGCCAAGTTTGGAACCCGGAACCTGTGTGATGGTAGACAATGACGCTGGTCACCACACCATAGCAGGCCGGCCATTTGTTTGCACAATATTATTTTAACCAATTTAAGAACCTAATTGATATTTTCTTCCTAAAATGCGTTTCAGAGTTTCTTTCTATAAATATTTCATGAAACGGTTCACAAACGATAGATAATTCAATTGTTCGTCTTAATCTAACGAAAGGATGGTACAGAATACAATCACTTTTAAATTATAAAATCGATTTATTTTTGGAATCATAAAATTAAATCTTTTTATGTAAATCAAAACCTTAAGAGTAATTTTAATTATTTAATATATTTATAGATTCCAACCATACTATCTACCGAACCACAGATTTTTCTATCAATAAAATGTACCCAAACGTTTTTAACATGGTATAACTTGTAACTGCGGAAGAAAGTGATAGAGTATACGACTTTGGATATACGTATTTAACTTCTGCTGCAATACAATTAACGTGATTTTTGAAAATATATTAACGGTATATAGTTATTTCACGCTTTTACGAAAGGTACTAAAGTGTTATATCTTGTCCCTGATCGGTACAGAATTTATTAAACAATTTATTATACAGCTTGTTTGTTAATAGTTTAAAATATTTTTATCACATATACAACCTAATTTATCAATAATGCATATAATTTACCATTATATATATAATATTTATTTCGACAGAAAAAATTATTTAGGGGAACCTTCCCAGTGAGCTCTGGAGTAGGTTACCTTTGGGGATGCCTTCACATGACTCTGGGTTTTTTTGAACTAAGGTTCCCACATGCCGAGGCACCTCGGCCTGTTTTGAGACGTGTATGTTCCGGGGTCGCAGACCTTGGGCATACAGTAAGAGTTGTCCGCTATTCCTATTGGAATAGTCGGCCAGCTGCCTCCTAAACCGGTCAAGGTACGGCGAGGGGAAAGCTGCGACCCCACAGCAAACCCCTCTCCCGCCATTGGAATGGCGTGGGACAAGTACCAAATGCCCGACTTACCTGATGCAGGTTTTTCTAGGGGTTTCCCTGCATCTCTTTTAGGCGAATTGCAGGGTAGGATCCATAAACCATAGCCCGGGGGCCCTAGTTAACCCTTGGCTACCTTCCTCTGCATTCCTCCGCATCCCCCCTTTCACATCCCATTCCTATGCTATATGAGGGGAGTTGCCACTATGTGGATTACCCTATACATAGCCAGTCTACACCTAAAAGAACGGTGTGAAAGCCAAACTTATTGGGAGTACCTATGTGAGCAACTATTTTTGGCCTTGAAATTAAATAAAACGACTTGACGATCAAGTTTCAATGATAAAAATCTGTCTGCCTTAATAAATATTGTCTGTTTCCAGTCTTTGAATCCAGATATTGGAAACCTAGTAAGAGCAAAGTACTGGCATGTATATGGTTTAACAGTACAATTTAAGTTTCTAAAAATACTGAAAATAAAATAAACTTATAATTAGAATCAATTACATAGTATTTTATTATCCTTTCCATATTTCTGAATCCTCACTTCAAAATATAAATTTAAGCATATTTGTAAATATGATGTGGCTCGCGGGAATCTTACCTGTTGCAATAAATGACCCGTAGTTTAATTGAGTATGCTTAAAAACATTTACCTTTGAATCCCTTCGTGGCTCAAGCATTTATTGGACAGAAATTGTCAACCACATGAATTGTAGGAAATTTTATACTCTTTAATTTAATACTGATTCAACTCTTTCGTTAAATGAATAGTCATGGTGTTTTTTTTTACAAAAATTAGAGAACATTAGATTTTCGCAGTTAGAGCATTAAAGGAGAGTCGGAGAAGACAACCTACAATGGTTCCTACTTTTCTTTCAACCTATGGACTAATTTTCCCATAATTTGTTACACCTAGGTCATACGGTAACACGGGAAATTAGCCCCATATTTGTATAGGTAATATTGTAAATGAAAAGATTGTTCAATTGTTGGTCCAACTGAACGGCTTTGTTGTCGAGTAGTCTTGACGAAAGAGAGTTGAGAGCAATCTGAGCTCCGTGCAAATTGATCTTAAGTGTCGCACGTAAAAATTCATTGTACATTAAACTAACTAAAACCATACTGCTTATACTTCTTTCAGGTCATTCGGCCATTTCTTGTTCTGAAGTCTTCTGTAGGAAGGGTCATGTTGCAGGGTGGACGCTAGTTCGTTTGGGTGAAGTTGGAGACGCAGGAAGTGGCTGGCACTCCGGTTAGTGCATTCTACTTGAACGGTTGGCATTCCGAGGTCCGTATGTAATGTTCGATTGCTGACGTTCCAAGGTGCATTTACAAGCATTCTGAGTGTTTTCGATTGAAATCGTTGGATGATGTTGACGTTGGATTTGCAAGAGCAGCCCCATAGCTCAATGCCATATGTCCAAATTGGTTTTATTATAGCTTTGTAAAGTAAGATTTTCTCCCCAGTGCCCAGTACATTTTTCTCAGTCGCAGCTTGGATTCCTTCCTTTTTTTTAATATATGTTTTTTCCACGTTAGTTTTTTGTCCAAATGTAGACCCAGATAGCGAACTTCGTTTGATTGTGGAATTTCTATATTGTTTAGGGACACTGATGGACATTCTGATCGATTTAATGTAAAGTTAACTTGAGTACTTTTTGCTTCATTAACTTTGATCCGCCATTTATTGAGCCATACTTGGAGAAGGGATAGATGGGTTTGAAGGTTTGAGGAGGCCATGTGTGGGTCGGTATGTTGAGATAGGAGGACGGTGTCATCAGCAAAAGTGCCTATATATGTGTCAGCTGTTGTGGGGATGTCGGCTGTATATAATTGATAGAGTATAGGTCCCAGCACACTTCCCTGGGGTACACCGGAAGCAATCGGGTGGATTATAGAATAGCATTGACCATATTTTATTTCGAAGAATCTGTCGGACAGGAATGACTTCATAAGAAGATAAATTTCGCTTGACAGAGATGACTTTATCTTGAGTAGGAGCCCATCGTGCCAGACCTTGTCAAAAGCCTGCTGCATATCTACAAAGACTGATGGGCAATACGCTTTGTTTTCAAAGGTCGTGGAGATTATATTTACTACTCGATGGCATTGATGAATTGTGGAGTTGTACTTTCTGAATCCAAATTAGTGATTCGGGATCCAGTTCTCTAGTGAATCAGTTTCCATTAATCTGTTTAGTAAAAGTTTCTCCAATAATTTAGAAATTTGTGACAATAAACTGATTGGGCGATATGATGAGACTTCTTCGGCGGGTTTACCAGGTTTTAGTATTAGTATTACCTGCGCAAATTTAAGTGGTGCAGGCCAGTATTTAAAACGTAAGATGGAGTTGAATAGATTTCTTAGGAAAATTATTGTTGTTTTCGGTAACTCGGCGAGGACCTTTCCTGTTATTAGATCATAACCTGGCGCTTTCTTTTGATTAAGATGTTGAATTTCAGTGTCTATCTCTACAGTAGAAAAGTCCCTACTAGAATGATATGCTATTTTAACACCGTTAATTATTCGCTAAGTTAGAAAACAGTTATATAGTAAATTTAGTGTTACATTTATTTTCCATGTGCGAAACCTGGGCAGTGCGGCTGTAAAGACACCGCCTCGTCAATTTAACTACCTCGACAAATTCTTAAAACAAATTAACTTGGGAAAATTATTTCCAATTATATATGTTTACTGCAGTTCATTAAAATCGCTTAAGACCATTAAATAGTCATTAATCTCCACGCGTGTACTCCACGTTACACGCTTGAGGCCAAGTACAAACAGTTCGATTGTTGATAAACAGTTGCTTCTCAGAGCTCAACATTAACGACCCGCACGAGAGGTTCGAACCTCTTACCGTAGTTGATGTTTCAACAGCTTCTAAGAGCTTCCGTTTGGCAAAGGACCGGATGAGGAAATTGCACTTAATACCATCAAAGGGTTTCACTAATTATGCTACATGAAAAGAAACGTTTCATGTAACTGGACAAAAAATCATCTGAAGTATGTAAACATTTATTAAACGGATCGGGTTACAAAATAAAAATGTAATTTGTATTAATTATCATAAAATGTACAGTAAAATGCATATTTAGATATTAACTGAATCATGACTTACGATAAGCAGTTTTCGCGACAACGATATTATTAATTATTCTGCTGTAAATATTTGTTACAATAAATATGGATAGCGACGAATAAATAATTGGTATTGAGTTTATATCAGTGTTTACCCAAACAGTATTCTGATTAAAATTTAAATAATATTAATTCTGCAGAAACCAAACTGTTTGAGTTTTGTGGAAACAAAAGTTTTAAGATAACTGAAAAAACTTGAGTCGTAATTTAAAGTGAAAAAAGACGAAATTAATATTTACTGACTTGTTTAGTACTTACGTATATAGGTTTGTATCTATGTAAATCTCTGTTTATTTTTTTATACCCCGTTTCTCAGATTTCAGCTTAATAAAAGCATAATTATTTACGAACTATATTTCTGTGTTCATCCTATATTTAATTAAAAAAAATGAGAGTCACTTTTTATGCTGATATTTAATGGAACCGGAGCGCATTGTTCAGAAGAAAGCTTCAGTATTAATATAATTTATGGTTTTCATAACAAAACTGATGAACAAAAATTTATTTATCAACTTTAAACTACAATTGTAAGCCATTTGTGTATTATACATAAACAGAACCAACATATTTACGATAATATTGTTCGTTATATCAAACTTTTCATGAAAATTATAATATATTTCACTTCAGGGATAATATTTAAAACCCGTGAAGACGTGAATTTCGTCTATCTGCCTTATATGGTCCACTTGATTCTCTGCTTTGCTATTGGTAGCACTAGCTTCGGAATTTAAATTAATAAAGTCTCGTATAGTCACGCTGACAACACTGAACTGAGAAACTGAGCAAAAAGGAGTCATACTCGTTAAAAACTTTGTAAAGGGAGAACCTATCTTTTCTGTAGTGAATCACAATCGAATAAAAACACAGTAGAAATGGTTTTACAGAGGTGAATACAGGGAACGGCACATATTTCTTTTTGTTAATTTTTCAAAGAATCTTCACTTCAGTGTTATTTTTGAGAATTGAAATTTTGTTGGTCTATATTGCTTACGCGATCTTCAAACTTTCTCATATATATTCTATAATTTTATTAAATATAATGAAACTTTAGTATTTTAATTTGTCTATCTCACAGTCCAAACGGGATTTCATAAATAAGTTAATACCGCTCCAAATCTTGGAATAGTCGGCCAGCTGCCTCCTAAATTTGTCGAGGCACGGAGAAGAGAATGCTGCGTCCCCACAGCAAACTCCTCTCTCGCTATCGGAAGGGTGTGGGACAAGTACCCAATGCCCGACCCACCTGAGGGTTTTTCCTGCATTTCTTTAGGCGAATGCCGGGTACGATCCTTAAACCATAGCCCGGGGGCCCTAGTAACCCTTGGCTACATTCCTCCACCCTTCCGCATCCCCCCTTTCAAATCCCTTTCCTATGCTATTAAAGGGGAGTTGCCCAATGTGGATCACCCTCATGCAGCCTGTTGCCCTAAGAAAAAAGAAATTAGAAAAATTTATTAAAGAAGCACATTTTGATTCATTTTAATATGTAAATAAAAATAGATGCCTGTTCGCAGAAGATAGCGCTAATTTGTGGGACTAAATTTAAACGAGGCGATCACTTTCGCGAAGACAAATTTTCTTGGGAATTTATTCTGACGCCATATGCGATGTTATAATATAGGACGTAATGCGCTGAAACCCATAACCGTCTGTTATAAGTACTTTATTTTGCGACCGAACCGGAGGCGGGATTTATCAGGGCAAGTGGTCGTTAGATCACAACACCCTTTAATTACTCTCCACGGCCACATACTGGTTCAACAGCGCCGGCAATTTGTAATCATTAAGCACGCGACGCTCTACCAATCTGAACCAACGACTCCACAGCCGTCACTTGTCTCGCACAGAAGCCTAAAGCCTTCCACATCCGTCTCATCAGAGCACATAAAACAAATGTAAACAATCCATTCGCTCTGTCTCGCTTTTAGTGAAAACGTACATCTTAAATTAACAACCAATCGTCAGATATTCAATTTTAAAGTTATACTCGTTATCCATTTTTCTTGAAACAATGTTCGGGAAATAATAACCGAAAAATCTGCGATTATTAACACCTCATCCTAAGCCTCATCCCAGGAAAACCAAATTCTTTATTTTTAATGTGTTGAAAATCAAATTGCTAAATTTTAATAAAAAACTTCAAAATAAAAATTCTGTGACTTTTTAGAAGCTTTAGGAAAAACAGATGTGAGTTTAATGAAACATGAATTTAATTTTATGTTGACTTAGAGTAGCGCAAACTTTTAATTGAAAAAAAATTAAATGAAAATTGTTATTTCAAATGCGTTGTATACACATGGTATCAAAATGTTGCCGCCGTCAGCAGTTAATCAGGGGGAAACATAACGCTTTTAAATATATGAGTCATAGTAAATGTTATATATAATATAAACTGTTAAATGATTAGGAGGTTATAATCTCGAGCAGATTGGGAATCGAACCCAGGAATTTCCACTTGGTGCGATCATTTTCCATCCGTTGTATGGGCCTGAATACAGACTCACCTACCATTTATTAAATCTCATTCTTCACGGCCTAACCAATATACAAAATGTCACGTCTATGTTAGCGTCTAAGTAAATACAATAAAACCTCATTATCAAATCAACCTAATCTCTCTGTATTAATATATTTTAAGGCCAAATTTTATTTATTATTGCCAGGCAAGGATTATAATGAGCGTGTATTTTAATTGCAAAATTATCTTTATTTCA
Source organism: Zhengitettix transpicula (assembly GCA_037074705.1). Taxonomy (NCBI): domain Eukaryota; kingdom Metazoa; phylum Arthropoda; class Insecta; order Orthoptera; family Tetrigidae; genus Zhengitettix; species Zhengitettix transpicula. The sequence continues at coordinate 91,014,485 of CM073590.1, forward strand.
TTACTATTTTATAATTTAACATTTTTAACTTAATTTAAAATGGAATTTCCAACATAACCTCTTCTCTAAATACATCAAAATAAGTTCAACGCTGCAACGTTCAGCTTCAGTTATCATATTTCTTTGGCAAGGACACACGGAAAATTATTAAATATTGAAACTAATTCTGTACTGGCCGTGTGATACGGGTCAAGGCGAGTTGTAGCCCTGGTCTGGACTCATCAGGGTAGGTTGAGAAGTTGGTGATGACGTCACAACTTGTGGCGTGTTTACTATTTGTAACGACTCAACATGTGATGAAGTCCGTGGACACAATCAGATTTCACAATAAAATTTCCACACACAAAGAAAAAATAAATTCAATAATTGATTAAACGAAAATAATTACAAAAACATCATAAAGCAATGATATAGAATCAATGTTGAAAATATAATTTAAAATATGAGTAATGAGATATTTCTCTCTTACGTTATTCTAACAATTATTAGGTAATTTAATATACCGACATTTTCTTTATGTTTAGTATATAATTTACATCTCCTTTGATATGGATACGTTATTCCTGTATCGTGTATCGTCGCTAACAACAATCAATGACAACAACGGAAGTACAAAGATAACAAAGAACTTCCATATCCCCACTGATATTAATATGCGCTAAGCGCTTAATATGAAAGTTAATATTATATTACATAATTAATGTGTAACGTCAAAGAGATCTGTCCCGCATTGATTGTATAGATCTGAACACAGGCTCACCTACAATTTACTAAAACAGGACTTCAATTGCGTTTAGTGCTGAGCTTAGAATGAAATATTTATTCTATTCATGAATTAAATTATTGTACCAATGATCAATATACAAGAAATATCTATTCCTCATTGAATTACTAAAATTAGACCATCAAGAGTTTGATTTAGTTAACTACGCTAATGCCTATTTCAGGAAAATTTTCTTCTTTTTATTTATAGTCGCATATACAGCTGTCATGGACGACTTTGTACGCTGTTGCATTTCTCTGTAGGGGAACTAATTTGTGAAGATATCTTGGTATAGATACACACACACACACACATGTACGTTCTCGCCGGGATTCGAACCTTGGACTTGGTGATGAGAGGCAGTTACTCTGACCACTACACCACAGTAGTGTAACGGACGGACAAAACTCACACATCACGGGGAGTCGACCTAGGTAGCTCAGATGCTAAAAGCATTAATTTATTAGTGAAGTCAATTGAAATGGATGGCTTTAAGTTCTAAGAATCTTAAAGTAAGGTAGGGAAATGCACAATTTTAGCAGATACTACCTTTGCAACATTTAAATCATCAGTGTCCTAAGATACTACTATCTTTAAAGTCGCAGGGTGTTTGGGATATGATAACAATATACTCAACATATTGGGGGGATTTAGCTGGATACGAAGGGGCTACCTTTGGGTATGCCTTTTCCTCTCCGTTTTTGAACTAAGGTTCCCACAAGCCGAGGCACCTCGGCCTGTTTTGAGTGGTGTATTTTCCGGGGTCGCAGACCTTGGGCATACGGTAAGAGTTGTTCGCTATTCCCATTGGAATAGTCGGCCAGCTGCCTCCTAAACTGGTCGAGGCACGGAGAAGGGAATGCTGCGACCCCACAGCAAACTCTTCTCCCGCTATCGGAAGGGCGTGGGACAAGTACCCAATGCCCGACCTACCCGATGCATGTTTTTCTAAGGTTTTCCCTGCATTTCTTTAGGCGAATGCCGGGTAGGATCCTTAAAATATAGCCCGGGGGCCCTAGTTAACCCTTGGCTATCTTCCTCTACCCTTCCTTGTCAAGTACATACAAATAAATTATGGCTAACACAGCAGTTCATATATAATTAACGAGTCGTTGAAGAATAATGGAATAATAACTAATAGGTAATTAGAAGGGATATGATAGAGTTTCAAGTATACCATCGGGGAATATGGACACTTCTATTCATTAGGAGTGATTTGGTCAGTGATGTTATATCTTCCTAGGTGAATCGTAAATTTTTTGCCACTAGCAACCGATTTCTGAGGATTTTCTAGCTATTTAATTACTTAGACTAAATAAATAAATAGAAATTATAAATTCTATTAGAACCAAAAAATTTAACTTTAAAAAGAAGAACTTAAAAAGAATTTTGAAACTGCTATTAGTATTCAGAATTTGAATAGTAATTTTCAAGGATAATGTGGTAAAGTATTTTTTTGTTATTTTTATAAATAAAGCATTTAGAAATCCAACAATGTAGCTTCTTGAATCCTAAATTCAATACACAAACTTTATCATGTTATTTCTATAAATATATAATTAATTGTGAAAACATAGTCTATATTTACAATTCATATCTTTGTAGAAACTAATACTTATAAACGTATCATTCATTCTATGTTAAATTAATTCTGACGTGCTGTTTGGTAGTGATGCCACTACCTCGCATCTCCGGGTCAAACCCTAGCACGGGATGTTTGAGTTTTCCATGGTCACTAAATGCGGGGTTAAAACTGAAGAAGAATCGATACACTGAACACGTGTCATTCGAAGGCCAGAATGTGTCATATATATTTTTAATGTAATAAAAGGAAAGTATACACTAATAATTTAATTAATTTTGGTATATAAATAAGAATCTAAGGTTTTAGATACATAATGATTGTACATTTGCGTAATGCGGGCTGCGGGCGCGTAGGCTACCTGTTACGTTGTATCTCTTGTAGATGAATGTTAGATGAGAGGCGGCAGGGGTGGACTACCTGATGAGCTGCGATCCACCGATGTTTGTGAACTTGGAACGTTAATCAAGGCGTCCTTAATATTTAATACATCCCAAAAGGATCTTGCAGATCAGAATAGTCTAGGGAAAAACTACGCAGCGGGTGAAGGGACCTCCTTGAATAAGTTATCGCTTTCAAATCGTCAGGCTACTTTACAGCGGTGAAAAAGTGGACACAGGTTTGATTAAAACGATAATGAGAGAATTTAAAATTCTTGCAATTACCCGTGTCCTCCTAAGAACTTCAACAAATACTCGAGCAATGTCACTTACTCCTGAACTACTTACTATATTTATTCTTATAAACTTACACGTTATTCTCTTGGTTCAATATGTATTTCTTACGAATGGTAGAGGAATCACTCTTTATGTTCATAAGAAATTATCTTAATCATTTTCTTAACTTTTGTTGAATTTTGAGAGTTTTTGTATATAAAAGAAGTTAATGTTAGTTGATATTCAATTTAAAATAATTTAAAGTATTAACATTAACATAATATTATGACTTAATATGTCAAACTAAATAGCATTATTAAATATATAAAGGTAAACTGAAATAATGCCAGTGTAATGCGTTTTGATATTCGAGGTAATATATGGGATTTTCATTGTTTAATAAAATGAAAGGGGAATAAAGAAGACATTGAAAATTATCATCTTTAATCAATTTTGTCAGTGAAGAAAAACACTTTACTCACTATTACGATTAAGAAAAATATTTGAAACCAAATCTATAACCATTTAGATTAAACCGTTAAAGAATTAAGTAAAAAATTATATCCGTAAGGATTCTTATTGTGTAGATCTTACCATTTTGTTAATAAATATTATGATATTAATGGAACTTCCTCTCATTCGTATAACGTTATATACAAAATAGTATCAGGTGAAATTAAAGGATTCATTCTCATGTACAATATGCGGATTTATTAAGACTACATTCCCTCAGGATTCATCATTAGGTTCTATTTTCCTCGTTACATATACTGTAGTGACGAAAAATTCTAAATGTCTCAAATATTTTTTAAAATTGAATAAAATTGCTAAGGACTTGGAGCGTCTTGGAAAAGGCGAAATATGGGGGGGGGGGTTCTGGGGTGTTAGTGACAGACGCTGACTTCCTGTTAAGAAAAATTGTGACGGTCACTTCCACACATCAGCTTGGCAGACCAGTGAAATGTAACAGTAGTAGCTAAGCAGCCGTGCAAATTAAAGCCATAAATAAAGTACAAAACGTAAAAAGTTATTAGGAGAGCTGTATGATGAACGAATAAAATTTTTTCAAAAGTCTGAATCATCGTCGCTTTGAGTAAAGTTGAAACAGTGAAAATACATCGACATAAATTAAAGTGTAGCGCATCATTAATGAAGGACGAGTTTAGTGTTTGTTTGTGAAGAAAGCGTAAAGTGTATAATGAGAAGTCTACCAGACGTGAATAAGTTTTACAGGCACCAAATTTAAATTTCAAGAGCGACTTACTGGCAAAAGATAACACATTTAAATTAATAAATAAATTTTGTTTCTATTACCACAAAAGTTTTGCAATATCTCCCCCAGGCAAATTTAACCTTGATGGAAAAAGTCGATGTTACACGTCTTAAATAGTTTTAAGAAATTTGGAAAATTTATATATGCTTCACAATTAATACATTCACACTACTCATGCATTCATATTATTAACCAGCCGTGGTTCCCCACCCATGACAAAATTCCTTTCCTGCAAACACAATTCTCTAACCTTTAAATTTCTGTAACTCTTCTAATAGACCGCTGCTGACAATGGAGTTATTTTTTATAATACTTTCAGATACGTTGATTACATCAATACTTTGCAAACACTTACATCTGAATATATAACTAATATTGAACAAACTATTTATTAAAATAGGACTATATGAAGTTAAGCAACTAAACAATTATTATTATTATTCGCAGCATCCTACACAAAAGCACATACATACAGACACCCATATATATATATATATATATATATATATATATATATATATATTGTAATAAACAACAATTAAATTTTTATGTAATTTAATTTGCCCCACGTTTTGGTAGCCAAAATGTAATAAATAACAATTAGCCTTCATTTAAATTAGTTTAACTTAATGAATTCGATGAATTTACCTCACGTGATATGTCAAAATGTAATGAGTAAATGGAAGGCTTTTATTAAATGAAAAGTTAAAAATTAACAAACAAAATATTTATTTATTTTTTGGCAATATAAATAATTACAACAAAATTTGAGATCATTCTCTCTCTCTCAGGGCCTCTACTGGTTTTGATAATGGACACAACAAATTGATTTTAAAATCTTATTAACAAACAGTTCACCTTTACCTAACAATAGGTCAATAGAAAGAAATCAAAAAGAAAAGAAATTAACTTTGATTGACAATTAAAATAGAACGAAATCTGACTCTATCCTTTAATTACGTTTACAATTAATCATTAGTTTGGGTTTGTTACTTACATCTGTCCAGCTGGTAACATCATTCTTTTGGTTTCGAAAGTACACTATTGCAAAATTTTACACTGACTCTAAAATGTCGACTCACAAATTTTACACTATTAAAGCCAAAAGTGATAGTCCCACAGGAACTCGGATGATCCTCCTGAATGTCAGCTATCTGATGTCTGCTCGTCTTAAACGAATCCTATGATTCGTAGATTTGTTAGTCTTTTACCGCTTTGGGCTTAAACTGCAACTTTACTATTCCGGCTGGCTATAGACGTAAACTGCTTACTTCCTTTCCTGGCTGGCTGTAGACGTAAACTGCTTTTACTTATCGATATTTACGATGTAATACTTCCGTGAATGTTTTCAATTTGTCTTAAATTCACAAATTTGTTTAATAAATCATTAACGACGGCTAGTCTCTGCTCTAGTATTATTTGTTCCGTCCTCTGAAATGTCCCACCATCAAATAACAGTTGTATTACTCGTTCTGCTCCCATCGATGTTTTTCCGCGAACTGAACTCCTGGTGCTCACGAGTTTGAGCGCGCATATACCATTTTTGAATTTTCGACAAAGCATAGTGAGTTCGCTTTTCCATTGTCGCTTTGTTCGTTCAGACCGCTATAATGTATTTGTCAAACAATTCACATTTTACGTCCAAACAGTTAATGGCCTAATTAATTGTCATTACATTATAATATATATATATATATATATATATATATATAGGGAGAATGGGGTACGGATTTTTAAATTAACAGTAAAACACGCATTAGTTTAGTACACTGCAGTAGTATAAATCATTAGTTGCTTACATTATTTTTCAGTCAAACATTATTAAAATAGTTTAAGGTACGTATTCATCATAACTGTTGGATGATGTGCCTCTGCGTCGTTGTCGATCCCTTCCATTGCATTGTAAATTGACGTGGTTTTGAAGCTCTTGCCTACCATCTCTTCTGTGATTAATTTCCACGCATCCAGGACCCATTCATACTATATATAAATATGATCCTTCTTGTGTGATCCGATCAGTGTCATTTTCTTAGAATTGCACGTCCTTTCATGCTGAAAAGGCCGGAAATGTGACTTAAAGGGCTGTTAGAGATTGACAGCTAGCAGATGCAGTGTTCCGTTGTGGTGATTAATTTCTTCCATTATATTTTAATGTCATGTAGTTTCATTTATCTGGCAAGCAAAAAGAATTTCCCTTGTAAATTTTGTCGAAGGCCAGCAAGGCACATATTCGAGGGTGGTCAGTTAATTACGATCTGTTCTCCTATTGTATTTCTAAGGAACTGCCAGATGTTTGAAAATGGAGGTCAAAGAATCTCAGCGGTAGGAGTCTGGCAGAACAAGTGCTTGGAGGAAGGTGTCTCCTCGCATTTACATTCAAAATTTTCAATAACCATATTTTAGTTACAAAGGGAGTCTAGGTATTTTTTAAATACTAAAAATTTAATTTGAGTTATTTTGTAAATAAACTATTCAAAATTCATATTTTTTATTAAATACCAAAAAATACAGATAATAATATAAAGTGAAAAGTAAGACACCACACCGTCATTCCACCAAAAATATCAACCATGTCAGATCGATGTTTCAGCATAATCTTTTTCACTTTCTCTGGCAAATGGTCACGGAAGCGGTCAATCACTAACATGGCCGACGCAACAGCACGAGGGCGACGAAACCACACTGTTTTCAACAAATCCATGTACAAATCTTCGTTCATCTATCCCTTTTCCTGCATTTTAGGTTGCATCCATGGGAGCAACTTTTCATTTGGCAATGGTTTTTCGCTTAGAAATACCAAAATGTGTCATCATATATACATACATATATATATATATATATATATATATATATATATCTACCTAGTTATTTACAACTTCTAAAAGCCGTTCTTTATATAGAAGATAATCTTGTGGTTATATAAAACAGAAACAGTGCAGTGTAGTATTCAACAGTACGAGTTCCTTTTGTTGGACTGGAGATAGACAATAAATTTTAAAATAGCCAGTAGTTAACTGTTCTACGTTTTATAGTTTCATAGAGCTAAAAGGACCTTAACAACTTACTGTATACGTAAAAAATGTAAATATTGGGAAAATGTAAATGCATAAAATTCGTAAAAACTCATATACTTAATGTAAATGTAAATATAATTATATAACATATGAATTTGTAGATGTATGGTCGCTAAAAGCCTAATAGTTGATAAAACACCAAATAAATCGTACTAATAAAAGTGTTGGTAATACATTAGACAATCTTAAGTAATTGGAAATTCTTTTGTGTATAAAGGAAACAATTGCAACAACCAACAAAAGATTTATCCTCCCTATTGTTCAGATTTTATGAAATACCTCTTCATTTCGTGTCTTTGAATCACGTTATTAACAAATATTTTCACAAATAAACGTATTAGTTGAAGACGAGAGACAACTAAGAGGCTGCATCTGATAAATTGTTTCATAGTTCCCAATTAGATGTGAAGAGGTAGCATTATAACGTTCCTCGAATGCCATTTACAGGTTACAGTTAAAGATTTCTACCAAAATGAGTCGTAATACCTCAGACTTTCATTAAAAATATCCATTAGTATAATATTCATAATGTAAAATTTTTAGTAAGAGAGTATTTATTTTACAAATTAGGGAATTCCCAATATAATCAGTTTAAATAGAAGCAAAATTAATTTTAACAGTAATAATAACGTTTTTGAGTGAAATTCAATCAAATATAATTAATGCCGATGGTTAATTTAAAACGTAATAACGTCTGTATCAGTTAAAAATTAACAATTAAGAAAAGAAAGTCAAAATGAGAAAAACTATTCATTACTTACAACTCCACTAATACGTTTTCATGACGAAATTCTACAATAACAATTTTGACACTTATAATAAACACTGTTATTTGAAAAATCTCTTGATCTGATAATTCCTCCCAAGAATGGAAAACTGTAAAGGTCCTTAAAAATACGTATCAAAGAATATAACCTGAGTGTACAAAATTTTTACGACCAAGTGACGTTTCTAGGCAAATTAGCGATTATATCCCGCTGAAGTAGTTAGAGTGTCAGTCGAAATGGCTTGTATCACATGTAATATATATTACATATATATTAGGTTTGCTTTTGTGGGCACTAAGGAACTTCTGAGTAAGCATCAGAAACAAAGCGTCTTTGTGGTTACTCATGTTCTCTGAGTAAGCATCAATAAACAAACTATCTTTGTAAGCATTCAATAATTTCCGACTCAGCAACAGAGATAAATAAGACCCCATGTGTCCTTCTGAGTAAGGGGTACGTGTATACAATGAGGCTCTGTGTAGTCCTCTACACAGGGCTGGAGATATCTTGAATGTCAATGGTGAACATGTGTATAAAAGGGCCAGACTTCTCTGATGTAGGCAAGTCTGTATCTTACTTCAACGTGGTGCGTATGCCACTCTGTATACTGTTTTCACACTATTATCTCTTGCTCTAGGTTGTAGACTAAGATTAATATAACTACTTTCTTGTTCTAATGGACTAAAGCCTCATGTTATTTCTTTAAGCATTTAAGCTATTATAGAGTGTGACTTAGCGCGCACTCCGGATCCAAGTTTCAATTTCTTCCTAAATATCTCATGTTAGCGATACCAGGAGAAATTCGATAATTATATGGTGGCAGCGGAATTATATCATTAAATGGTGGCAGCGGAAATTATTTTTAAACATTACACACACAATAAAATTTATTTGTTTCCAAAAATTATGGGTAAACAACTTTTGAACGTGGGATTATTTGTTGTCACTCGAGAGCATTTATAAAGTATAAGAAAAAGAATTGATTAAATATCAGCTGTTGTTTAAGTGTTTCATCCAGAAAACTGAATCTAGACGTGCGAGTTGTGTTCGTCAGCAACTAATCAAAGCTTGGGTAGAGCGGAGTGCGGGAAGACTGGAACAAGACAACAGAAGGGAAACTTTGCATCAAATAAAACCATATGGAGTTCGCTTCCAGCCATGGTAGGGTAAACAGTATCTAGAGCTCGTCCAGTGCCCGAGTGTGTTTACATCAGTAGTCAGTGGTTCAAGCGGGGCTGCCTCGGCGGATACGGACTAGCAATATCGTGTAGAGGTGTGTATAAGTACATGATATTAAAGCTATATAAAGGAAAGTCTACTAAAGCCAGAAAGTGTAAAGAAGAGGAATACCTGAAGATGACGTCCACACAGAATTTGGAGGCTAGATTTTATTCGAAGGTGATGGCCACGGAGCGTAAACCGGATAAAATGCATGCTATAAATCTGGACGCTGTTGCAAGTTTAAATAAAGATGAGTACCTAATAGGTTTAGCTAATATTATTGACCCGATCAGAATTAAGGACATCTCTAAAACAGCCAATTCCAGAATATGCGCATTTCTAACATCTAAGGAGGATGTCGAAAACATAATAAAAATTCATAAATCAATAACAATAAAGGGTGAGATGTTTAATATAAGACCTTTAATGCAAAAATAATGCCGTGTAATCCTGTCAAATGTATGCCCAGTTATCCCTAACGAGATTATTGTGCTAGAACTAGAAAAGCTAAATATAATTCCAGACTCTTAAATATCGGATATTAGAATAAGTACTGGTGATCGAAGATTTTCTCACATTAAAAGTTTCAGAAGACAATTCTTCATTAACCCAGATAAGCTAAACTCCCTTCCGGTTTCGATAATGGTGCAATATGAAGAAACTAGTTATAGGGTGTATCTAGCAGCGGAGAACGATAAATGTTATAATTCTAAAAGTCCCGGCCATATCGCGATAAATTGTCCTAATAGAGATGCAATGCTTAAGAATAATCTGACTGCAAATTAAAATTATGACAAAATTCAGTGTAAGAAGCCGGCACCCGCAATTCAAATAATTAACCCTCAAAAAACGGACATGGATAATTCCCAGCTAACAAACAAAAAAAGAACTGCATCAAGCCAAGCTGATAAGAAAGAGGACAGTAATCCTGAACATAAGACAAGCACTAATCCACCCAAGAAAACAAAACAAAACATTCAGGATCATAAATATAAGGCGCTTAGTCAATCATTAGGTCCACTAAAAATATTATATGCAGAAGAAAACAGTGCTCCAACTATCCCTTTGGAACAGTTAAAGACTCTTATACTAAATACTACGGACTCAAAGAACCCAAGAACTATTATTAGAGATTACCAGATATCCTCTACATCATTCATAAATGTATTGGACTCTTTTTACCCACACTTAAATGATAAAACGGCATAAAGTAGAATATAAAGGCTCATAAATTAGTCAAGAAACAAGAGAGTGATACATATTCAGAAGCAGACGCCTCTTCCTAATAAAAACAAACTTGAATTACAATACAGTGGAATTTGCAACAGTCGCAGCTTCAAATAAGTTAATATAATTAATTGTCCTATTATTATGATAAATAATTAACAAATCCGAATTGTAAGATGTAAATGTAAGAAACCCACATGTGAAATGTATAATTATTTTTTCAAACTGTTCAATTGTATGTTTAGTATTGGAATCAATGTGAATCGCAGCATACTTACGTAAACAAGCACTATTTGTAATTTATTTAAGGGTCGACAATGACCAAGTTGTTAATGCGACCATTGTAAACTTTTAATAAAAAAAATTAAAAAAAACATCGTCATCAGGGATATTGTCAACATGCCTCTCTGCGCACTGATCGCTGTACGGGATATGTAAGAGACAGCCAGTATGCACACATTTGTTGCCTGCAGTTACGTATATAAATTGCCTCTTATACGCACAAGAACTGAAGTATTTAATAGCTAAGCGTTGGCAACAAATCATGCGATGTATGCAGTTGCACCATGAAGATGACTAAGTGAGAATTTGGTTAAAAATAACTAAAGCATATATTAATATATAAGTGCATGAATATAAACCTTAAAGGCTGGTGGGCATGATTGGGGCCTTTAATTCTGGTGCAAAAACATCGATAAAGCAGAATATATTACGTTGCTGCCAACGGCAGCATCTCAAGCAAAGTAGTGAACTACTGTGCCGACGTCATAGCTACTCCCCTTCAAATCATATTCAACGCGTGTCTTTCTACCGGCATTTTTCCCTACTCCCTTAAAGCTGCTAAAGTTATTCCGATCTTCAAAAAGGGTTCGCCCACCGACGCATCAAATTACAGACCAATTTCTCTACTTCCGATATTTTCAAAAATACTAGAAAAAATTTTACACAAAAAGTTACTTGAATTCTTGACGAAGTATAAAGTAATTACTCCTGCTCAACACGGCTTCCTCAAACAAAAATCCACGAGCACTGCTATGTACGAGTTCATTCAAAGTATACAAAGTACCCTTGATGAAAAACTGAAAGTAGCCGGAATTTTTTCTGATCTCTCGAAGGCATTTGATCTTGTAGATCACAGCATACTCCTCCAAAAATTAGAATATTATGGGATCAGAGGCAACGCTTTGGCACTATTTAAATCTTATCTCAACAATCGGAAACAGAAGGTAGCCTTAAAAAACAAAGCTGGTGAGGTGCACTTGTCAGAATGGGAGGGCATTTCTTGTGGCGTGCCTCAGGGCTCAATATTAGGTCCACTGCTTTTTCTTTTGTATATTAACGATCTTCCAGAATATATGGACCCTATAAAATCTGTCTTATACGCAGATGACACTAATTTGTTAATTACGGACATTGATTTAAATAATCTCAATGCGAAGATTGAGACTGCATCTAGAGCCCTAAATACTTGGTTCGCCGCCAATAAATTATCGCTCAATGTGCAGAAAACTAAGTTAGTTCGTTTTACAACAGAAACCAACAACATCGTAACGGATAAGTTCTCTGATCATGCGACTTTCCTCGGCTTGCTGGTCGACATGAAATTAAAATGGAACTTGCACATTGATCGCCTCGTGCGCAAACTTAGTTCTGTTTGTTACTCATTGAGACTATTGATGCAACAAGTTGATACAAAAACTGCTTCACTAGTCTATTTTGCCTACTTTCATTCACATATGTGTTACGGTATTGCCAACTGAGGCAATTGTTCTCGTAGTGTGGATGTCTTCAAACTTCAAAAACGAGCCATTAGAATTATATCAGGTTCTGATACTAGAGAAAGCTGCAGACCTCTGTTCAAAAGACTTCATATTCTGACTCTACCTAGCGCTTACATATTAGAAATACTAAAATTTGTTAAACGCAACATGAACCTTTTTGCAAGTAACGGGGACAATCATGGCTACGACACAAGAAACCGTTCAGTTCTCAGGTCTGACAAGCACAGCCTCAGTCTCTATGAGTCGAGCGTTCATTATTCCGGTATCGCACTATTTAACAGCCTTCATGATCATGTAAAGAACATCAACAAATACAACTCATTCGTCAAGGAGTGTAAAACTTTCCTTGTAAATGAAACTTATTACTCCGTACACGAATTTTTAAATCGGTCTCACATTCGTTGAACTGCCTTGCCTACAAAATTGCCGAATATGCTGTAATACGTAAATAGTTTGTCCAGGTTTCCCCTTTTGGTTCTGTTTTCCTGCCTCTGCTTTCTGTTTTAGTAAATATCTATGACGACATCCCTCCGTACCTAGTGACAGGAGATTAATACCAGGAAGTGATTAGTGTCGTGTGCGTGTTTCCTAAAGATAGTGTGTATGATTGTAGTGACTAGACTAATGTAAACAGATATGAATTTTTGTGTGTGTTTTTGTGTATTATAAGTTTATATGTAATTTATCTACTGTACATTTGTGACGAATCCTATTTCCTCTTTAGAGGGCTAATGGTGAATAAATCTATCTATCTATCTAACGTGAATTTTATCATATTAATGTCGTTTCCTATCGATTATGTGATTTTCAACAAGACAATTCACCATGTCACGATGCTTGTATTTTACAGGAGTGATTGTATGAACACAAAGGAGACTTTACCTTTCTTAGATGGTTCCAAAACTCACCAAATAATTACCTAATCGAGTATTTCTGGAATGAAATTGAATAAGTTATCTGGATGCAAACAATCAAATTTCCCACGACTAGACTACTGTTCTTCATGAATGTTGTCAGATTCTTCGCGTCACCTTTCAACATCTTGGGCATACGGTAAGAGTTGTTCGCTGTTCCCATTGCAACAGTCGGCCAGCTGCCTCCTAAACTGGTCGGGTACGGAGAAGGGAATGCAGCGTCCCCACAGCAAACTCTTCTCCCGCTATCGGAAGGGCGTAGGACAAGTGCCCAATGCCCGACCTACCTGATGCAGGTTTTTCTAGGGTTTTCCCTGCAATACTTTTAGGCGAATGCCGGGTAGGATCCTTAAACTATAGCCCGGGGGCCCTAGTTAACCCTTGACTACCTTCCTGTACCCTTCCGCATCCCCCCTTTCAAATCCCTTCCTATGCTATTAAAGGGGTGTTGTCACTATGAGGATTACCCTCATGTAGCCTGTTACCCAAAAAAAAGCTAAAAAAAACAACGAAATATTGATGAGATGTTCATAATTGTCCGGCCAGTAAGTGAATATCGGATTCCAAACGCCACATTGATAAAGAACCTGTTCTCTCCAAGCATATTATTAACTGTCAGCCTTAATTTTAATGCAAAACGAAAAGGATATCATTTGTTGACACCAGTTACTATCCTAGTATCACTCCAATTAATTTACGAACGGATACAATGTAACGCATAATATAACTATGATTACTACTATGCAGCTAACTTCTTTTATTTTATATTAATAACTTTACTGTTTAGTTGGCGAATAGGTTTCGTGTATAAATTATTATTAAAACATCACCATTAATTAAAAATTTGTAAATGCAATTAATCGATGACTACATGTCCCTTGGGATTAGCGTTTAAGTATTTAATGCAACGTATGTATATAATTAAAAAACGTCATCGCATCAAAGTCTGTATTAACGTCAGGCTAATGGGATAGAACGATAGCACTTTTGGCATACATTTCCTCTCAGAGAAGGGAAGGTCCCGCGTTGGGATAATTGGGTTATTCGTATCATTGCTTCAGCAAATTTCTCATGTTTGGCGTATACAGGCTTTCACAATCGAGGTGTGCGTTCTCTAAGGAATATTTCTGTGACCTGGCTGAGTGTGCTTTGGCATAAATTAAACTACTTCAGTTTCTCATAAACTTTATGGAAAAATGCGAAATTCATAACCAGATGAGAGCGTTTTTTTAAAGAAAGGCAGATAATGATTTTAGTCTCACATATAGCAATGATTTCATGTGTCCACGGGGGGACGATGGATAATATTCAGTCCGAGGAACGAAATATTCTCTTAAAGCTTTTACGCAATGTGAGATATCAATTTCTCTTTAGGTGTGATTATTCGAGGTCTTATCTGTAACACGACCTCTAATATTCAATGGAGTTTGTCTATGAGAAAATAAATTATATTTCAGATGAATCCGCCATGTTTTGGTGGCAAAGCCAGTGTGCAGGAAACGACGAAAACCAAGGATACCACCAGCAGCAGCGGGCACCTGTGCAGCCCTGAAGGACCAGCCAGACAACGACCAACGTTGATCTTGCAGTCCCATGACTTGATGCAACAATCCTGATCCACAATGTTCTCTCGTGATGCGGTGTTTTCGTGTTTTTTTTTTGGCAGTAGAGGTAAATTTATGGGTCACTAATGATGGGTTTTAATATAAAACGGCGCGTCATTTTCTTATGTTTCAGATTTTTTAGTGTAATTTTCCAGGAGCCACTGTCAAACTGGGATTGGTCCACGCTTAGTCGGTGAGTTCATACAATGTATACAAGGTGTAAACTCGCCAGGAAATTTTCAGGAACAGATTCCTCGTATTGAGAGAAGAAATAAAGTTTATTTCAACATGGGTCCGGAAATGCAAAATTACAGAATTATACGAGTTTAATGAGTTTTAGTGCATGATGACATTCCTTGTTATCTGGTCTAAAATTCGAAACTTTGGTTACAATTTTTACATGATGAAACTGAAAATGACCGGAATACTTCTAATCGCTCGCAAATTATTACACTGTGGTTACTCCAACAGTACGGTACGAATCGTAGCTTTGAAGCTATCATAAATAAATAAACATAAGCAAACTTTAAGTCAGAAAAAAGAATGTATTAAATTAACAACGTTTCATCGCTTAATTTGCGACTTAATCAGGTTCAAATTAAAAATATTTTGATAGACGGGCAATTCTATGCTGACCTGATGAGGTCGCAAATTAAGCGATGAAAAGTTGATAATTTACTAAATTCTTTTTTCTGACTCAAAATTGGCTGATGTTTATTTATTTATTAGTTTTCTCAGTAGTCAGAATACATATATATATATATATTGTAATATACACAATTAATACGTTAATTAAATGAAATTTGATTCTCGTTGAAACTATTTATGTAATAATTAACTGGAAGGCGTTAATTAAATAAAGGAATTAATAAAATTTACAAACAATATTTATTTATTTTGTGGCAATAAATTTAAAACTATTACAAATTTAAAATATTAGATCTCAGGATCTTCACTGGGTTTGATAATGGACACACCAATTATGTTTAAAAATCTTATTAACAATCAAATCACAATTAAAAGAAAAGAAATTTACTTGACAATTAAACTAGAACGAAATTTAAAATGAGAACGAAATCTGACTTCTATCTTTTAATTACGTTTACGTAATTAATTAATTTGTAATTAATTACTCACATTTGTCCAGCGTTCCAGCATACTTTTCGTTTTCGAAATACACTATTGCGGGATTTTACACTGATTCTAAGACTCACAGATTTTACACTGATTCTAGCCAAAATTTATAGGTTGGCAGGAACTCGGATGATCCCCTTTTGTTGTCAGCTATCTGTTGACTGCTTGCCTTAGGTGAATTCTGCTTACCTTAGGTGAATTCCGTGGTTTATAGATTTGCCAGTCTTTACTGCATTGGACTCAAAATGAAATTTTACTATTTCTGGCCGGCTATGGACACAAAACTACTTTTACTTAGCAAGTTTCGACGTTATGCTTTAGTGAATGTTTTACTTTGCCCTCAGAAATGTCCAGGCACCAACCAATTCTGTTAAATTCTGATCGCCAACTCTGTTGAATTCTCCTCACCAACTAAGTTATATATCGACGATGTCTTTCCGCGAACTGAACTATCGTCTTGCGTTTTAGCGCCCATACGCCATTTTCGGACCTTCCGACAAAGGAACAGAGCTGGGCTACAAGGATTTCTCAAACAATTTAAAATTTTATGTTCAAACAATTAATGTCACAATTAATTGAAATTTTAATATATATATATATATATATGTATGTGTGTGTGTGTGTGATTTGTAGCTGTCATGTTGTTCTCCGGATGAGACAACTTTCACTAATTCTAGAATTTTAATAACTAGCACGTGTGGACAACTATTGAATCATCTCAACAAAAGATGTGCTCCATTAACACCTGGACAGGTATAGTTGGCGATTGTTAGTTGGGACCAATCGTTCTTCCGAACCCGCTAAATGGACGCAACTACACAAATTTCTTGCGCAATGTATTTTATTGTAACTTGGAAGACATGTCTCTGGCATCCCGCCGACACCTGCACTTCATGCATGATGATGCTCCCGCATATTCATTCCTTCTACTCTCAGGCTCTTTAATGCACATTTTCCTCGCCGCAGTTGCCACCACGGGGTTTACCCTCATCAATATAAAACGTCGACCAATTACTTGCCACCACGCTCTCTCGCCTGGGCTTCTCTCTAAAGTCTTTGGTGTATTAAACTGCTCTGGATGAGGTACTAACTCTTCGTGCACGCATTGCGGCTGCAACAGTACGCACTACACCAGTTATTTTTGATTGTGTTAGACAGTAACTGCGAAGAAGAGCTGCCTGTGTTCCGTCAAAAGAAGATCACGTTCAAAATTTCATCTGATATGTGAACAGAGCTCTACAGATAATCAGTCGAACTACATACAAACCAATCAGATAACAATACTCCGCAATAATACATTTCCGGACCTATGTTGTAATACCGTTTTTTGTTCTCATAATATGCGGAATCCATTTCTGAAATTTTGCCGTTTATGTTTTGTTACATCCGGTATATTTTATAAATATTTCTTTTAAATTATACTTAATAACATACCTAGTTGTTAAAAAAATCCGATAGTTTCTCGATATGCGCCCATCCCTAAAGTATGTGGTCTGGTGAATTGTCGTTACTTGAATTACAGTTTGTGGTGTCCCTCTTTATCTTTCCTGTTTTTCCGTGCATTTATTTTTAACGTCATGTAATAATTTGTAGCTCACATTGTAACCTGGTAATATTTTATTCAACTTAACTTTATTTGCTGCCATTTGATTGTGCTACGTTATTTATTCGTATTAATGTCACATCAACACCTGAAGAAGGCAACAAAGATTGATTATTAGATGGGTGATTTTTATGTTTATCGCCAAAATTAGTATCTTTGTCATTATTGTAAATGGTTTCTTGTTGATCATTCTATACCAATTAATCAACTTCATATTATCATGCAGGAAATGATATCTATTTATTTTTAACCATCATATCGCAATCTTCAGTGTGTCTTTATATGCATTAAGCTTCATGTCAAATTTTATGTTTCAAATATATTACGCAGATAAATTTAATCCTGTTGGTTAGTACTCTGTTACACTTACTCAGTTAAATGCTGTGCAAAATATTACTATAGATGGTACAGATTAAACATTTACTTGTAAATGTGAGTAATATTTGTATAAAATACTAATTAATGTGAACGTTATTAAAAATGAATTAATTTTGACTTTTTCCTCCAGTTTTGTAATAAACTGGAGGAATTACGTCTCTGTCTAGACAGGCATTCCGAGAATGGCTGATGGATTATAAATTTCTCGTAAACGTGGAATTCGCAGAGCCGTGTCACCGCGTGATTGTGTTGTCGAGAGAAGGGTAGTATTGAGGGAAAGGGGAGCAGGGTTGGCATTAGTGGTGATGGATGACGTCACACATAATGCTGGCATGGGAGAATCTCAGTCGACTGTCGGAAGGGAGTCTACGGAGAGATCTCTCGTAGTGCTGAAATAAAGCTCGCTCTGGCAATGCCTTGCGCTTCTTTCGCGTTGGCGCCAATGTAATCTTCGGGCGAACAAGTTCATCCATCTTCCACGTCGTTACCAGCACACGGAGAATAAATTATGATGCTCACCCTGTTCCTCGTATCTTACCTCTCCCTTCTTCTCACACTAAGTGCTCTCAAAAACAAAAGATGGCATGATCATTCCATATTGTATTAATGTACTCCACTGGGGTCTGGATAGGTTGAAGAACGAGCTTAAGTGACGTTTACATCCCTCTTTTTAATTAAAGGAAAGGGTTAAAAAGTAACCTACGTAACTAATATGCTAAACTTTCTTCTGAATAAATTTAGAGAAAGACACATGAGGAAGTATGTATGTTTTATTCATAGTCATCTTAATACAATGAACCAGTATGCCGGTAGTTTTGCACGAAAACTTACAGTTTAAATTTCCGAAATAAGCAATATTTGGGCAATTTTCTTCTGTTATTTATCGTGGATACTTAATTTCATATGTTTATTACATATTTCTAGATATATTTTTTTAATTTTTCATATAATATAGACATTTTCAGAAGATTGAAAAGATGGAAACCAACTTCCCTTGTGTATGTGCAGTGTATAAAAGAAAATCACATGCGGGAGTGAAGTGTAGGACCATCAAAATCTAAAAGACATTGGTTTGACTCTAGTCGATACGTAAATAATTTAATATTTGAAAGATGAACACATATGGTTAGTTTTTCAATACTAGTGTTATTTGCAAGCTCACTGATGCTATTCTGAAAACACTCTAATACAAACGTATTTATACATTCAACAGTTGACGTCTAGCCGTATTATTTCCATCTTTGTTTATGATAGTTTTTATTATAATGCTTTTTTTATGATTTTCCTACAAATTAATTATTTTGATGGTTCTGCTTAATATCGTACTCAATTTTACCGGCTCATTTGCCATACTTCAGTAATAATTTTAGTTAGAAATTTTCTAAATACGATTCAATAAGCAAATAAAATTGTTACAGTTATACAGTTATTCAATGCATTCTTCTGTATATATAATAATAAATACTAATAAATTTTTGGTTAATGAAATTTGCCCCACGTTGTGGTAGCCATTTTATGTAATACCTCAAATAAAATAAAATTACCAATTTAAACAAACAATTATCATTTATTAAAACACAATTTTCAATTACACAAATCTGATAAAATTTTTATAAATCAAAACCATTTTATTTACCTAGAATACATTTAAGATAATTGGACTCGGTACCCTCAAGGTCTTTACTGGGTTGATAAGGAAACGGTACAAAATGTTACAATTAAACAAATACAGTTTTAATAAATGAAAAACGAAATGATGGAAACGAAAAGAAACGATTGAAACGAATGAAACGAAATGATTGAAACGAAATCTGACACTTTTTACCCTTTATTAGAAATTTACAATTATTAATTCAGAAAAATAAACTTACACGCTCTCTGGTCCACACGCTCACTTCATACAGGCTTAAAAGGCTCAATTCACACTCTGCTGGCAGACAGAACTCCACGATGAAACGCCCACCAACTGTTGACGACTGATGTCCAGCTGATTACTCTCGGCCACGTAGCTTGGCCTACCATCCGATGATCTCTCCCCGCTGACACGTCCGTCTCCAGTCCACTCACTCCAACTTGACTTCCTCTATATCTCCTATATAACTGTTTCGGCCACTTTAACTTGGGCCTACGTCGGTCTCTGCGGACCTGCACAATCGCTCTCCCCGCTGACACGTCCGTCTCCTCTCCAACCGAAAATAATAATGAAGGCCCCTACTGTCCAACTGCCCTCTTATTTACATCGCGGCTCCCGGATATTCCCTTGTTTTCACAGTTGTTTTGAAACTACATGTTCGCCAAAACAAACACCATCTGTCAGATTTCTCCCGCTCTGAGGGCCACTTAATCAATTACAATAAGCATCTCCTTTTAGTATAATTGCCTCGTCCATCTGTTATGATGCCTTTCAGGGTTCCGTCGGTCACACAATTTAGCCCTAAGAGCCGCAAAACTGCTCTAATTATCTGTCTTTCCCTTCTCTAAAAGTTCACTTTTTATCATTATTTTGTATATGTACGCGCCACTCAAGGATCCCCAGTCTGAGTTCGTAAACAACTCTGATGAAAATATGAACAGAAAACATGTCCTTCTTTACTGCTTATTACAATATATATATATATTCATTTACTAAATAACTTGTATTCTATGAGAAAATTATCGATTGGTACCTATCAACATTATAATGATTTTTCTTTCACTTATCATATTTTTTAATCGCACAACATTTTCAGCTAAAGCGTGCTGAAAGTAAGAAGTTTCATCACCTATTTAAGAAAACGTTTCGAAATTACTTCACGCACAACAATTACAAATTTGAAAAATCTCAACATTCATTTTATTCGTCAGGACGTCATTGGCGCGGTATTTCTTGTAACAAATTTAATTTATCTACCACATATGTTAACAAATCTCAATACATACCACTTATAATTATATATAATATAATAACACATCTTTACTCCGAAGTAACCAACTCAATAAAAGCAGCACTCGCATCATTCAAAACTTCACTTGATAATTTCAAGAAATCAAACCCAAGCATCTTCCTCTTTTTACACTAACTTGATAAAAACTGTATACTATCAAAAAATTCTTGAAATCTCATCCCAACATTATTTTCAGTCACGCAGGCTAATGTTGTGCCACTGTTCCTTTAAGGTCTACACCGTAACGAATTCACTTACACTGCAAACTTACTTCCTTCTGACACGAACTCTTACAAAGTTTGCGAACACACGTGAATCAATACAGTTATTGAAAAATTAAAAACTATATCGAATAGGTGGAAAAATAATAAATTTACTTAATCATCCACATTTTTCTACTTGCTCATCACCTCCGTTAGCTTTACCATAGCTTATATCCTTCCAAAATTTGATAATCCTGATATATTATTTAGAATAGTGTTTCGTTTATATATATCAACTATAACATGTTTTCTAAATCTGTCAAAGATGAATACCACTGTTCTGTTAAAACTTTTGCTGTTCTTTAATCGCTTTGTTTCTTTATTGAACTCTACACAATGATTTAGTCATTAACAGTTTCAAAACTAAATAGCCCATATTCAGCCTATTAACTAAATTTCCACTTGATGCATTTTAGATCTTATCTTCAGCTCCACTAAGTTTGATCAAGATAATTTTCTTTAATTCGGAATCAGACAAAAGCACTCAACAATAGTTCAAGTGCATAGAATAACCGAGATGATTGAACGTGTACTGGAAGAAAATTAAGCCTGCTCAGCAGTCATCTTATATCTTCGCAAGCCTGTGACAATATATGGCATTACAACTTGAACCATAAAATAAACCAAATGCTTCCGAAACAATGTATACGTCACAGACTATTTATAATTAAACAACAAGATGAATATTCTGATCTGAAATAGGTAATAGCCGGAGTGGCCCAAGGTGGCTGCCAGGGTCCTGTCCTCTACTTATTATACACTGACGATACCCAGAGGTACCTACATATTCAGATGACACCGCGTAACTTGCACTTGAGAAAGACCAAAACCTGTCAACTATAAGACTACACGTAGCCACAATGAAATAGCTGACAGGACTAAACAATGGAGGGTAAAGTTAAACGAACTGAAATCTACCCATATCGTATTCATAAATAAACAATTAAAATACCCACCACCGTCAATAAATACAAATGGCAGTAATGTGTTTTATGAGAACAACGCCAAGTACCTAGGCATGCCTCTAGACAACAAACTTAGGTGGAAATAGCACGTTAAGAAAAATATTATTTCGTTAAAAAATTAATAATTTTTAAGTATGATTGTGGTTTTCTTAACTGTACTACACATTAAATTCTCTCTTAAAGTATATAAGGTGTAATTTTGAAACTAATTCACTAAATTAATGTGTGTAACCGAAAGAGGACATTCAATTGTTCTGTAATAAGCTTGGAAAACCGAAGATCCTGCTTTAATAGCGGACCTGTTGACAATGAAATGGTTAACGTAATTGATTTTGGAGTTCAGTATATCTGAATTACTTATCTGTCTGTATCTAAACAAACTAAATCCTCGCAACAAATCATTTATTCTTATTCCTCACTCTAAAGATATTTCATTTAAAGATGAAAATAATTATTTATCAGTACAAGATTTTCAAAATAGTAATGAAATCATTATTGCAAGATTTTCAGTTGCTGCAAACCGGAAAAACAATCATATCTCTTTACTCTCAGACTTAACCGCGGTAGTGAATAAATCCCTTGGTGCGTCAAGGATTGAGATACTTGGCAGTAATTGTTTCTCCATCTGTGTCGCCGTCATCTTAATGATTACTCGAGTATCTGCTCTCTTATGCCAAAAGTTTCAATATTATCGGCTGTTTTGGTCGGTATTACTGCACGATTTAATCTCATTTGTCCAGTCAACTCTTGGGTGCAGTATATACCTAAATTTCCTTGAAACACACCTCAAGAAAATTCGTATTAGGTAAAATCATGTATATGTCTGATCCAAGATCATGGGACTAGCAACTCGCCAGCGTGACACCTTGAGATACTCGTTCAAACTTGTGAAGTTTTGAATCCTCCCTAAAATCTCTAATAAATTTCAGTAAAAATATATTTGTCTGTAAATAAAATTGATTGTGTTTAGTATATTTGAGTAAGGCAAACCAAATGAAGATTTTGGAACGTCTAAAATTTTGTATCACGACGGAAAATGTGATGCAGTTATATAGAGGTGTAAGAACCTATCAACATCAAACATCCAAAGTTTATCCGAAATCGGTCCTTCTGTTTTCTTCTTAAAATCGAACGCGGTTAGCCCGATAGATGAACAGAAGTTTAGATGACATTTTCTAAGACATGTAACGTAAATATATATATCGATTCTATGCAATTTGCATAACAAAATTACTATTTTATTTATATATATTGTAGAGATCAACAATTTTTAATGTAAATTTTATTTAAATTTTTCCTTTTACATTATTGTCGGCGTACCTTTGAGGCCAGAGTAATGTTAAGAACAGTGGGGCAAGAATGCAGAGACTGTAAAAGTTGCTACGGATTATTGTCGAAAAGCGTACGTACACAGAACTTTGTCGGAAAACAGTCAACCTGTTTTAGGAGGCTGAGCAGAGTGTCTGGAGGCCTGACGAGTGCAGTCATGGCGAGAGTGTTTCGAGAGTACTGACCAGAGTGGTCACAATATGCTGTTGTGGGATACCGGCCAGTATTGGTTGCATTTCTCGAATGTATTAAAGAAAACAGTAAAATGTTGAGGCGGCATATTACGACAACGTAAAATCTGTGAACTGTTAGAGAGGCGCAGGAATTTGTGAAGTGAAACGATATAGCAATCAGGGCTATGGCCTGTAAATAAATATTTTTTAAAAAAATTAAAATAACTGTGGAGTTTACAAACAGGTACCGCAGCAGTTCTCAATAAAAATGGTATGTAGAAACGTTATTTTGTAAAAATTTATGTAAATAATATACCCACAGATTTCTCTAGGTTCTTTGTTGTTATATTCCTTTATAAAATTTTGTTATTGTAGATTAAATTTGTATATTCTTATGTAACTTTGAAGACAATTGCAAACCACTATCATTATTAGAGTCCCTATAAGCGAACTTGAAGTTTTTTGATTCTCATTAAAGAAACATAAAATGTACAAAATTCAATGTAAAATCGAAATTGTAATTAAATAATCTTTTGTTATCTTTTTAAAATAATTTAGTTTAATTTCAAGGTAAAATCGTGATAGCTTTCTTAATTTGTTTCATTAATAGTTTTTGTACATTACAATATTAATATGAAATTAAGAGGTATCAGAGCAGAAAGTGAATATAAGCGATCATACACACTACTCACAATATATATATATATATATATATATATATATATATATGCGGGAAGGGGGTGTTTGTGTGAAAGAGAAAGACAGAATGAGAGTTTACATAATTCACATATATGCACTACTTAAATATTTACGTTGGTTGAAATGTAATTTTACATTATAAGGATCCTTTAAAAAGTTAAATCTAGTTATTTACGTTCTTGAACCTTTCTAAATTTATTAAGTATAACAAATTGCTTTATTTCGAATCTATTAATGTCATGGCACGATAACAATTCGTTAAGGAAAAAATTATATTCTTTATGTTTGATTGTTTTTTTCGCCATTTGTTAAATTTGCTTTATGGTGGAAGCGACATTAATCGCTAAAAAACTGGAAATTATCAGTTATTTGAAAGATTGCCCTGTTTTCGTATGAAGGTTCTGTACATTTCTTTGGCTACCCTGAACTTCTCAGAACTTTACGACAGCAATAAAGGATTTCTGAGAAGACACACGACCGCCATAAACAGTGAACTAACGGTAAATATTGCCTTTACTATAACTGATAACTGCTGATTTATTTCGCACAGAAGTTCACCTCCACTACTTTTACTGTCTCAGAACAAGCGAATAACATAGTATTATACGAATATTACGTGCCAACTACATTTTCATTAATACTACAAGTAAAAAAAATATATAATTAACGTATGAGAGTAGAAATAAAATCTTTATTGACGGTCCTTTGTTTAAAATAAAATATATATGTTGGTAGCTTTTGGCCACTAACGTGCCATAATCATCCTTCAAACTACTAACGCTCAAATAGGATGACAAATCCATTATTATGTAAAAAGTAAAAATATAATGTAAATAGTTTTTAATTTTTACGCAACTTAGGTACTTGCAGTGACTAAGTGTTAAAGTACCCAAGAAACGTAAATATGTAGAACCATTTATATTATTATTTTTACTTATTACATTATTACATAATGGATTTGTCATTCTTTTTTATCGTTTGTATTTTGAATGATGTTCATGAAACGTTTTTTACCGTAAGATACCTACAAATATATTTGATTTTAAACAAGCGACCGTTTATAAGGGTTTTTATTTCTACTTTCAACTATCAACATAATTTAACATTCAATTACCCCAATGCACTTTAAAAGGAGCTAAATAGGTACTAAAAACTGATATTCACGTATGATACTTAAATAAATTTAAACGGATTTACAAGTAAAATCAATGAAATCTGAGGGTATAGTTTCTTCTTTAGAAAAAAGAGAGGTAATTGTTACAAACTTATTTTTGTCAACTGTAACACTGTGAAGCAAAGTTAATAGGCGTTGAAACGTTTAGTAAATACAAAATAGTACCCTCAAGAAGCAAATATAATTTTAAAAATGCGTTTCTGCATCAGCTGTCTACTCTTTTGATGCTTATAGACTGACCAGGAATGCATTACAGTGAACATTATTCGCGTATTTGAAGGCTATGTTGATATTGGTGTAGGATATCATTCCAGAATACTGGAGCGAAAATAGAATAAATTAATAGAAGAAAATCATGTAACGATGTAGTACACACCGATGATTCATTTTCCATGAGTAAACCACAGATTGTGAAACATGTATGTGATCAGTTTCATTTATACGCCACAGCAGATGGACAATACTGTTTATACAGTCATGAAATATTCTAGTACAGAACATTCTATTAACTGATATTGAATGTATCAGGATACAGCTTAGAGGTAAGCAAAGTAAGTAAGTAATTTTTTTCTGTGAGTGGGACTCGAAACTTAAGTATGCAATTGTGCAGGGGCCCTCGATAGTACTGAGTCACAGCTGCAGAAATACCTATGTTACTATTATTTTTTGACTATTGTATGCGTATTAAAATATGCCTATAAATATAAATCTTCGTTTGTTAAGATTTCTATAAACGCATATTTTCAAGAGACTGCAATATAATAATAACCCGCCGGTTGTAAGCTATTTCCCGGTATTTATTTATATAAGCGCTAAAAAGTATTTTTAATCTATTAGTTCTATTTTAATCTATTAGTCAAGAAGTTATTGAACCTACCTATTCTGCGGTAATGCTAATTTAATCAGAACCCCCACTTCGTGCCTTTACAGAAGCATAAATATTCCCGATTCCAAATATAAAAACATATTCTTAGTAACTTAAGAACGTCAAAATAATCCCGGTGAGTTGAAATTCAAAAATATTCTTGGTACCCTAAGAGACTGAAGAATATAATCGGTACTCTAGTACAGTCCAAAGTACAAGCGGTGTCTTAAGAGAGTTAATTAGACTTTCGGTGTCCTAAGCGAGTCAAAATTTCTTCATATACCTTAAGAGTGTTTGAATACTGGGGTTGGCGCTAGACTGCAGTAGACAACCATTTAGCGCATGCCATAGCAATCGTCCAATATACTACGTAATATTCCTTCACGGGGCACAGTAAACAATACTATCTGAGTACGTCGTAGTTTCTATTACTTCAATCTTTCATATGTGGCTCTGTAGAAAGCACCAAACTTACCAAATTTTTATTTCAAATTGAGAAAACAACAATTTTTCCTTTAGTATAAGTTAAATCATAGCTAGTTGCTTTTTAAGTTCTAGACAAGTTCGTTTTCTAATTAACATTCAAATTGCCCCCTTGAGAGGCGTGGGGCCCACGTTCGACACCGCATTATATTCTCTATCGTCGTTATAAATGGCGGAAACAAAGAGACATTAGGCCTACTGGGTTCATCCTATTTTAAGGGACAGATTATATCAAGGTATGTTCGTAACACTGTACCCAAAATTAAGGGATTGTGACAAAAACTATTTTAGAATGTCTGCTACGAATTTAGGTGAATTATTGTTATTAATTGCACCAAGTGCTCAGGCTGTAAGTGTTACCATCTCACCAGAAGTAAAACTAGTCTCAGCTTTAACTCAAGTTTTTTTTTATAAAACTAGGCATTATTATTTAGCAAATATAATTTAAATTCAGAGTATTTATATTCGGAAAAGTAGACAAAAGTACATGGAGGATCAAAAGTGAATATTGTAGAAGGAGGCGGCATTCTCATAATACAAAATATGCGATAATTGCCTATATTGGCGTCAAATAAACAATTTACGTAATCGCTCAGATTAATAACGCCACTCTCCATTCTGTTAGTGTCGAATTTCATCCCCTAAAGTCAAGAGGACAGGTGTGAGGTAGGATAAAAGGGGGTGACAAAAAATTGCGGTAAGTACCATGATTGGTGTCGAATGTTTTGTATTTTGATCGTGTACAAAGTTTGGTTGAAATTGTTCCGCGCATTAATAAATAACTTAATTTACTAAGTGTTCTACAGTTTTAATATTATGCTTTATTTCGTCGTAAAAATTCACCTTTTGGGAAGTAGTCAATCGGGATAATGTACTATCGGGCTAATGGCTATTGGGATTTTGACCTGTCGGGAAAACGTCAATCGGGATTTTGTTACGGGAAAACGTGCCTCGGGCAAGTGTGTATCGGGAAAACGTCCAGATCCCCTCGCGACAGTATGTGCACGCTGGCATTTAACACTATGTACATCGAGTCGCACGACTGGCTAATTTCTACTCCAATGTACCATTATATTTTAAGACTCGTATATTACTACTAATTCTTTATTTGTATGAACTAAGCACGGAATTTCGAACGTGTATGCCATAACAGTCTGAAAATATGAAAATTCTGCCGACCTTAACTAGATCGCTGAAGGTTTGGTTCCACAAGATTCCTCCTGTCGTGGCGTTTAATCTAACTTACACTTTGATTTAAACCTGCAATGAGACTCAGAACCTCAGTTCATGATCTGAATTGAGCAAAGTGTTATACTCGGCAGGTGGCTGATTCGTTGAAGTTTACAGTCTTGTATCTTCTATTATTATTGTGGATGACTGTAAATAATAATTAAAAATCTTCATTTCTTACTATACTGGAGTTCCAATTTGTGTCCTTGCAGTCAGTTCTTCTCGCTGTGCTGAAGTTTGGACTTAGCTTCAACTCGATCACTTACCCGCGAGGAATCCTTTCCTATAGTCAATACTTGACAATTATTATTTCTGGAGGTAAAATCTTCTTTCCGAGGAATTCAACATCCCATAGCATCCGAGCACTTCCAGCCAAAGTTCATTCTTCAATTTTCATTGTGATAAATGCAGAGATAACACACTGCTATTCTTACATGGTGGCAGGTCCCTAACCTCACGACGACGGTTACTCACACAAAAATTACTTCACTGACGTGATCTGAGTCATTCACCAGAAACCCGTGAACAGAATTCATCTATTGACAAAGTGACAAAATAAGTAGACGATGAGACAGTCTTATGGCAAGCTGCGTGTAAGTGACGAAATTTGGATTATGATGACCAATTGAATAGAAACCTAGAAAAACTTCCGCGCTTATGCGTTTTAAAACAGGAATGCAGATGGTACGCAGTTAAATATTATAGGACTGAATGTTATTGAGAACGTGAATTATTTTGGCCAAAGTATTGAAGATTTAGAACTCATTTTATTAGATATTCGATAATCTGTTAAAATACTACTAGTGTACATAAATAACTATTATTTGTAAATTATTAATAGTCCTCGTGATACAAATGCAAATAAAACCAATGAGTCAATTAAAATGATGTTGTATTCCGTTAATTTTATATATATTTATGAGGTTAACAATTACATATTTAGCATTTATATTGAGCTTTTATTATATTTGGCTATGAATTAAATATTAGATACTTAACGGCTGACAGTGGACTTTTATAGCATTTCAATAAAATTAATTACTTCATAATATGACAAACCTATAAATTTTCTGAGTGGCTTTAGTCATGTGTAATAATAGAAAATCATTAAAAATTCAAACACAAACCCTTTTAGCGTAATCTATAGGCAACTAGCTACAAGATAAGAATTCTCTCAGAATCTCAAATGTACTGAGAGATTTGGTTTCACAGGATATTTTTATCGGAACTGTCTATTTAAAATTTAATATTGTTTTAGAAAGAAAAATTGGTTAAAATTATTTAATATCATATCATAGAGTTTATGGAATATTTAAATGAGACGGAATTGAGGCTGAAAACTTTTCTAACAATCTATCTATTGTCGTTTGATAGTTTTTCTAAATTGAAACTCTCAAACTTTGATCAGAATGTAGTGATAATTTCAATTTTGTTAGTTTTATTCAGACACGTACATACGCAAGTAACTGAGCTGATGGAAGTTAGGCAAAACTGCTAACACAACCGGCAGGCGTCACCGAACCTTTTGTTACAGTAATGTGGTCGCAAAAAAAGCGTGTGGGTCTACCGGAAACGCGTGAGCGAGAAAATCGGTGGTGATGGTGAAAAAGGGAAGGGGGGGGGGGTGATGTAACTTTGTTAGGGGACGGCATTTACCCCATCCAGCATGCACGCATTTAGTTACAGCAACTGGCTAACCGAATCAATGCAAATTTTCGCACTCCGTTATTTCTGCTCGGGTTACCTAATTGTGTGATAACACGCCTGCCTCGCTATGCACGCTGCTGCTCCTAGCGCCGCTCATTTGAATTGCTAAAGCGACGAGGCGATGCGAGGCTCCACCAGTCCACAAGCTCGACTACGGCGTCTCAGGTCGTCCCTACACATCACTTGATATTTTGAAACCATTAACAGTATAGCTCGCTAAATGAAGTTGAAGTATATTTTTCTTGTTACAGCAACTGGCCTGTCTAAAGTGAAATTGATTTGAATCCCTAATGTTAGAGGGGCAAAATGAGTATGGAAGAACGAAATTCGGGAAAAAGTCTAACAGTCACTGAAACTCTTACACGTTAGACAATTATGATTTATAAAATACTCTTTCATTTGAAAAATTAAGAAATAAAAGATAAAGAATAGATTATATGAAGTACAAGTCAACAATCGCGTTGAATTATCCGATATTATGACATCTGTCTTTCATAAAGTCGGTTACTTATCAATCCAATTTTTTATAACTAATTTAAGCACAGATGCATACAACATAAACCATATCTGGAAGTAAGTTCAATGTTAACCTCAAATAGGTTACAACATTGTCGACATTATTAACGTGCACAAGTAAAGGAAAAGACTTTTATTAATAGTTTAATCTAACGCAAAGGTTATAAAAACAAACCACCTTGTCTCAAGCAGGCAGGATTCAGAATATGAGAATCATATTTCCTAGACACAGTCCGTTTTTTAATCAGAATTGAGAGATGGGCAGATCGATTCTTGTCGTTGATTCGTTCAGAATTGATTCCCTTAGTGATATTCACATATAGAAACAGCTAAAGTGACAATCTAAATTTCAGTTTTGAGAATATAAATTAATATTGCCGTTGTGTTTCATTTCGTGTTCCGCTGTAAAATGAAACGCTTAAGAGGAAAATTATTTGGATCAACATCTACAGAAACGTTAAACTTGAATTTATCCTTCGATATATTAGTGCACGTAAGAGCCTGTTGCGAATACTTTATGAACAATGATGTTTTTGGGAGCTGTAATAATCATAGTATTTATCCTTATTTGTAAGTTAACTTTAAAATGAAATAGGGAGAACGAGAAACAGATGCAACGATAATATGAGCAATTATAACGGTGATGAAGGATAAGAAAATAAATACAAGTCAGTTAAAACTGCACCCTCAAATTCCGTATTGTGCAGCTATTCTTCTTTATTCCTCTTATCTGTAAGTTAGGTTGGGATAAGGAAAATAAGAAGCCACTGGAAAGATAAAACGGTATGGTATTAGGAATTGAAAATTAAGTGAAAGAACTTAGAAAAAAGTTTAAATTTAATAATTAAGAAATTGGAAAGAAAGAAAAGAAACACATTTGAAATAAGGGGTGAAATATCCTTTTTTTATTTTTTAGGGTAACAGGCTACATGAGGGTAATTCACATGGAGGAAACTCCCCTTTAATAGAATAGGAAGGGATCTGAAAGGGGAGATGCGTAATGGTAAAGGAAGGTAGCCAAGGGTTAACTATTACCCCGGGCTATGGTTTAAGGATCCTACCCGGCAATTCGCCTAAAAGTGATGCAGGGAAAACCCTAGAAAAACCTGCATCAGGTAGGTCGGGCATTTGGTACTGGTCTTCATTCCGATGGCGGGAGAGGGGTTTGCTGTGTGGTCGCAGCTTTCCCATCTCCGTGTCTTGACCAGTTTAGGAGGCAGCTGGCCGACTACAAAACTGAAATAAGAAGTAGAACTATTTAACGATTATAACAGTGAGAAATTCTGTTCGTTCTTAGAGAAAGATAAATTGAAGGCTAAATATGAGAACCGGCAGACTCATATAGGTAACCCTTCAGTGAAATTTTTACTTTTTCTTATTAATTTAATCTAAAAAACAATAGAGATTCACCACAATAATAACAAAAAGTTTCGAATCGATTTTGTTTCAATTTATTATGAAACTGAAACATTAGTTTATAAACGGATTTAAATTAGGAAGTGTTGACGTTTAATCAATTGTATATCATTTTGTACGATCCTACAAAAATAAAAATATTGATTGGAAGTAATTTTTTTACAAAGTATCTTTTTTTGTCGAATACGATTTTTGTCTTAATTTACCTACAAAATATTAAAAATCAAATATTTTTTAAAATTTCCTAATATTCGGAAGATACCGAATATTGTGTAGA
This sequence comes from Zhengitettix transpicula, assembly GCA_037074705.1. Lineage (NCBI taxonomy): Eukaryota > Metazoa > Arthropoda > Insecta > Orthoptera > Tetrigidae > Zhengitettix > Zhengitettix transpicula. Next base: position 91,046,483 of record CM073590.1, read on the forward strand.
ATTTGTTAATAATTCTTACCGCCATTTTGGTATTTGAAAGAAAACTAATATTGTCCATTTTGTTTGTCTAATTTACCTTATGTAAAAAAATTGAGATTAACATTATAATATAAATGTAACTTAAGATTTACAAGTTTGTGTGCATAGGAGGTGCAAGTGTAAAGTTTATATATGGATGTCGATAATATTAATGAGAAAATTTCTTGTTATTGAGAGCTTTTTACAGAGTTAAATTCTTTCATTATTTCCACGATACAATTTCATGATTTTAAATATATTTTAATATTTGTAAAAGATAAGGAGCCTAGATTTAAGCGATTATAACATAGAGTGTAAACCGATAATTTATTTATGAATATTGTTTATTACATTTATTGTTGAACTTGTGCGTGGAATAAACAGAAAATACCTATTCAACTTTTGCGGCGAACAAGAAACGAAGACTTAAAGTGAACAAATGAAGGAAGTGTAACATGGAAAATGTCAGAGCTCGTATTTGCATATGAAGTAGTCCTCTAATAAGAGAAACACCGCAATGTAGAAAAGTTACCGGTTTGGTAAATCTCTAAGCGAGAGAAGATTTTGCTTTCAAATAAATTAAGGATTTAAGTACTGGAAACGTTAATCCTGCAACAAAATTGTGAAAGAGACTTAACGAACATGTGCCAAATTTGTTTTACAGTACCAATATTAAGAGAAAATTTTACGCAAAATATTTTATCTCCCGAATTGAAACACAATATTATAGTTAAAAAATGAAATAACACTATTTATTGCTTAAATTTTATCACAATAAATAATTGAATTTAAGACCAAAATATAATGTGTTAAAATATTTTAATATCATTTCGAATCTATTGGATATATTTTGAAATTATATTTGTTGTCTGATGCGTCCAATTAACTTAATTAAATTTAATCTAATTAATATAAAACATTTTGTTACGTTCTATAATATTATTGTGCTGATATATTTTCGCCTATCCTGAAAACCAAAATTTGATTTATATGTCATAGCGTTGGAATCATTTTATTGTGAAAAGTTAACAAAATTAGCGTGACAAATAGACGTAAGTTTTGGCAGGTAAGATACATGAAACGTAAATATATACCAACATGATTATAAGCAATGGACAGACAAACTTACTGTTATATTATATGTATAATATTCCTTAGTGTCAGTGTGTTTAAGAAAACTTCCTTTTACGATGCAAAACAATTATAAAGAGTTTACTTCAATGCATGCAAAATTTATTATTGTTCAAATTTAGAAACTTCTAAAGTCTTCGTTTTTCGTTAGACTTCATAAGAAAATATGGAATGTAAATTATCATATTAAAGTAATATTTTTTCGTAACGTTTTTTAATCAGAAATGGGAGATGGGCAGATCGATTCTTTTCGTTGATTCGTTCAGAATTGATTCACTAATTGCTACGAGTAATTTCTTTTAAACGACTCTTCGGCTATCCGCATCCCATCTATTCCTATATGAAAATTAATTACGTCAGTAAGTATTACACACAAAAACTATTAAACAAAATATGGACTAATTATTTTAAAAATTATTAATGAAAAATAATATAAATATATTTCTACAGCTATTTTTTTATTGATTTATGGTCGCGTCAACCTGTTGGTTATTGGCGACCCTCTAAAAGTATTTACATAGTTAAGTTACAGTAGGTTGGAAAATTTCCAATTGTGTACATCATTTTTAAATAGCAGATGACGAACTCCAGGAGGCTCTTGATTGCCGTGGTGTGTATACAGACGTCTTCTCCAGAGAATTCGGCTAAAGTCCTCCTGTGTATATCCTCATATTTTGTGCATTAAAATATAATATGCTGTACAATGAGGGCTTGATCACATACGTCACAGGTCGGCTGATCTGTTCTGGAAAAAATATATTTGTGTGTGAGTTGAGTGTGCAAAATTCTAATTCTGGAGACTATTTATTGTTGTTTTCTTGAGATGTTGTTGAGGTGGCACAGATCTGCTGATGTTTGCAGGTTCTGATGTAAGAAACCGTTTTTTCCTCCTCTCCTCGTTTCCTGCCAGCTACCCTCCACTTTTCCTGTACATTCATTTAGAATGTCCGAGGCTGTACAGTTTGGGGCTTCGTACAATATGCAGCGGCCGCCAGTGCGTCCACCTCCTCGTTCCCTGCGATGCCGGGATCCAGGCAAGCTGCACGGATTTCTCTCGCGAACTGCAGAGATGTAGGTTAGCTCTGATGGCGTTGATGGTGTCGTTCCTTATGTTAGGGTCTCGTAAGTTCTTTAATGATTGCAAAGAGTCTCTGAGGATCATAATTCAGTTGATTGAAGATTCCAGGCAGTATTCAACTGCCATTGCTATGGCGAAGGTTTCAGCGGTGGTGCTAGAAGCTCCATTATGGTTGGCTGTTTTCCTGGTGAAGTTCCGAAGAATCATCGCACGGATAGTGCCTGCTTCTCTTTTTGAGGAATCTGTGTAAATCAATATAGGGTTTCCATGCTTCTTTATAAGCTCATCGAGGTGAGCTGTAGCACTTGCCCTAAGGATCTTCTTGGGAATCAAGATCAATGAGGTCGACAAACTTCCATGGAGGGATATTGTATGTAGTATTGTGGTCTATGTTGGGGATGGTGAACTGGAGACTGCGAAATAATTTAGCTGATGCATTATGAAAAGGAAAGGAAGTTTTACAGGTATATATATATATATATATATATATATATATATATACATATAGTAATGCCAATTAATTAAGACAGTAAATTTGTGAATTTGAAAATGTAAATTGTTTGAGAAATCTATTCTTACGGCGGTACAGAACATAGCAACAATAGAAAAGCCAAGCACGGTTCCTTTGTCGGAAGATGTATGCGCGCTCAAAATTGCGAGACGGGAAGTTAGTTTAGCAGGAAGGCTTGGTCAGATGCAGGTCGCAGAAAGATATTGAGAAGTTTGAGTTGGCAGTCAGACACGACAGAAATTGGTCGTGTTGAAATAGACAAGACAATTTCAAATATTTAAAGTAAAGTTGCAGAGAGATATCGAGAATTACCAATCAACAGAGTTGATTGGTCCCTGAACATTTTGCCCAAGACGAAATATTCACTCGAGCAGAACTACGAAACCTGCTAAGCACAAACAATCTAGTGAACATAGCCGGACAGAATTAGCAGAAGTCAACCGAGAGAGAGAGACGAAAGGAGGTTCATCCTGGTTCCTGAGTTTTGATCTAAAAATATTAATTTAGAATCTGTAGAAGTGCAAAAACCCATCATAGTGCTTCGACAATTAAAGGTATCCCGGAATTCTGGGCAGCCGTGAGTACAATTTATAAACAACTAAGTATGTAAACCTGATAAAAGATAGCCGTCAGATTTCTTTTTCTTCTTTTGATTAAAATTTGTTAATTAGAATACATCTTTTTAGCTTAACTTCGCTGACAAGTAAATTTCGTTCTAGTTAATTGATGAGTAAATCTTTTCTCTTTTAAATTGGAATTTGTGTTTCAGTCGAGAAATAAAATTATTCGCCATTATCAAACCCAATAGAGACCTTGAGATATATTTTTAAATTGTGTAATTGTTTTAAAGTTTTTAAAATAAATCTATTGTTAGTTAAAGTTAAAATCTTTCATTCATTAAAAGTACATAATTTTTTAATTATTACAATATATATATATATATATATATATATATATATTGATATGTTGATACAGAATTTGGAAACTGAGCCAACTCCTTTTCTTCTGTCATGATATGCATCTCTACGTAAATTTTCCAATTGTACATTTGGGAAAAAACAGCAGTTAGTTTTAAATATTGCGACCATAAGGCTTCACAGGCCTTGAGAACGAGTGTTAAACCGTGCGTTATGGCATTAACCTCTTCCTAACTGACCTCCCGGGATTTATTGGAAACGAAACATTCTAAGCTAATAATGCGTGGAATAATTTGTTATGTTATGTACCCTGAAACCTATATATCTGAATAAAATTTATACAGCATTTTCTTTGTACGAGATCTTGTAAATTAAATCTGTTAATGTTTATATGTTGAGAGGGTTAGTGATGTGCGAACATAAAAAAGTTATTCAAGAGGTTGAACAAAACTTTGTACAACGAAAGTACAAAAAACGCTTGGATATAATATGTTAGTTATGGATGTAGAAAAGTCGTAAGAATTTTTTGTCTTGATTATTTTACAGTAATGTAGACTTTACCATACTGCCTGTTAAATGATATAAGCCTGTCACTTCAAAATTTATGACGAGTGTGTTATTTTTTATTAATTATAGAAGAGTGCCGATCATACATTTTTAGATTCAGAACAACAATCGAATCACAATGTTTAGCTCAAGAACTCAACTTGTAACTCACTCTCCACGAGTTCTTCAGTGGCTCTACTCTAGCCGGGTCAGCAATTCTCTCACGATTCTACGATTAAAGTAACTCGCTTACTAATGTACAACTCGATCTGTGAGCCGTAACTCTATCTAAGTCCGTTTAGAGAAAGATACTTTTATATGAATCTACTCTTTGAATCGATTCTCGTTTTTTTGCCTAAATCTAATCAGAAACAATTAATAGTCCTATTGGTTAAGCATCAGTACAATAAATATAATATTCTTGGATTTCCAACCGCCTAAATAATATTTAATAGTCCATAACGTTTCCATGGCATCCTCTGCCATCGACGTCAGGTGAATAATGCGGTTACAGATTTCAATTAATGGATGAAATCCCCAAGGAGCTGATTTTTTACAAGCTGATAAAGCTATGTGGCATTAATTGAAATCTATATCCGCAAATAGTTGTTAAAAATTCACTTGACGACGATGGCAGAGAACGACATGGAAGCGTTGTGTTTAATAAATATTAACCCGCTAGAAATATGATTAGTATCTCCTCTAAACCGTAAAAAATATCCATTTGATTGTTAAAAACGGTTTACAGATTAATATTCAGTGAAGAAAACCACACACACAGTGTCACATAGCGTTAAAAAAATTTAACAGACAGAAGATTTTAGCCTACAGGTTACCGTTTTTCTTACAAAAATGTCTAACACGTCGGAAAGGTACGTTGTTGTCTCAGACAACTACATGTTAAGTAGTTTTTTAAAATGAGTAACCTTATGGTTAAAATTTTATTATGTTGTTGAAAATGACCAAATAGTTACTGCCTACTAATTTTTAACACAATATGAGAATCAGGGTAATTTTTCACTGAAAAATAAATAATTATGCTTGTATACATCACTGGTCACAAAATAATATGGATTTGAGAAAATAATAAAAATTTCGAAAAATGGCAATAGTTATTGGCAGGAGAAAACACCTCAAATCAAGTCTTTCAATGTAAGACAATCAACCTTCTAGAATCAGTGGTTGGTCTAGATGTAATATAAAGAGATACAGCGAAAAGTAACTGTTGAAAATTAAACACACCACACACACACACACACACACACACACACATATATATATATATATATATATATATATATATATATATATTGTATTGTACAAATTAAGAGGACTTTAAATAAATGAAAATAATTGTTAAATTTACAAACAAAAGATTTATTGTGGCAATAACTCAAACAATTACAAATTTAAAATATTGAATTTCTCAGTGTCTTCACTGGGTTTGATAATGGACACTTTAATTATGTTTAAAAATCTTATTAACAAACAAATTACAATTAAAAGAAAAGAAATTTACTCGACAATTAACTAGAACTAAATTTAAAATGAGAACGAAATTAAGAAGTAAACAGATTGAATCTGATTAACAATTTAAAAAGGAGAACGAAATCTGACGTCTATCTTTCAATTACGTTTACATAATTAATTGTTTTGTAAATTGTTACTCACGTCTGCCCAGCATTCCAGCATACCTTTCATTTTCGAAAACACTATTGCGGGGTTTTACACTGCTTCTAAACCCACAGAATTTACACCAAAATTTTAAGCCAAAATTTTATATGATGTCAGGAACTCGGATGATGCTCCTTTCGTCTCATCGGTTGACCGCTCGCCCGAGGTGACTTCTGCTTGCCTTAGGTGAACTCCGTGGCTTGGAGATTTACCAGTCTTTACTGCATTGACCTCAAACTGAAATTTTTACTGTTTCTGGCCGCCTATTGACACAAAACTCTTTTTACTTAGCAGGTTTTGACGTTATGCTTTTCTGAATATTTTACTTTGTCCCGCTAATTGCCAACCCTCTTGAATTCTCCTTCTAAAAACTGTTATACCTCGACGATGTCTTTCCGCGAACTGCTTCTCTAAATATTTTCCTGCGAACTGAACTCTCGTCTCGCAATTTAGCGCGGAATACGCCGTTTTTGAGACCTTCCAACAAAGGAACAGAGCCGGATTTTCTATTGTTGTTCCAAAAGCTCTTGCCGCTATAATGGGTTTCTCAAACAATTTAGATTTTTATGTTGAAACAATTAATGTCCCAATTAATTGGCATTACAATATATATTATATATATATTTCGTTGTTGATGGATGCTGTATCTGAAACATCATAATTGAGTTGTGACAAAAGGCGTATTATTTAGTGATCTCTATATATAATCGGGGTAAAAGTAACGCTGATTAGTTATAAGATCATGGGCATGGACAACATCTTGGTTGACTATCATGAAACAACGGCTTAAACATGGTGAGTCCGTAGGCGTGATCTTATAGTCTGGATCTCTAAAACAATTAATTTGTTTGTGTCTGTCAGTGAATTTGCAACAATGACCAATTTAAAAGATTGAAAGTTTCATTAAATATTTGTTGTAAGTTTTGTGGTATTTTAATTAAAATCCGGGAAGTAATTGGTATGAATAGTATTCTTTTTAAATTTAATAAAATATATTGTAAACTTTGCGTAATTGTTTTATCCTCAAATTTCATTTCATTTTGTATTTATATTTTGAGGTTATTTTATAAGTTAATATTTCTGTAAATTCAATTCGAAACTTCTGTACATTTTTTAAATTTTAAATTTTCCGATAAAAACGCCTTGATAAAAGAATCCCATTTAAGTTAATAACCTTAGCTAAATAATGTAAAATTTATGTGCGAAATTCAGTATATGTTTAAATAAATTTTTAAAATATTCTACTAATCATATTTCGGTTGCATCATTTGAAATATACCATTAAATATTAATAATGGTTAGCAAATATTAATTATTTCAAAATTTCATTAATTTATTTTCATTTTTTCAAAGTAAATATTTCTTTAAATTATCATAAACTGTGAAGTAAAATTTAAATTGCTTTAAATATTTAAAATTTAATATTACATTAAATAGATGTATGTTGTGCATTAAAGTAAATAATTAAAATGTAAAAGTTGAATATTACATTAATTGACGGAAAATGTGGGGCTATATTTAATAATATCAGTTGGTGATTACAATATATATATATATATATATATATATATTGAGCAACGATACCGAATTGAATCTAACCATGGCTAATATTTAAGGGAGTATGAAGCATAATGTTTAACAATACGTCGACTTATTATTACTCAAAAGTCAATATATTGTTAAACATTATGCCCACTTGAGTCAAATTCATAAGTATTCTCAAACAGTAGGGAATATATATACATAATAAAAATTCATTTATAATACTTATGTATTATATTGCCGCATTACATATCTAGAATTAGGCTTCAAGTGTCGGAATGAAGGATATATATACTAAATTTAATTTGATATACTTATGTTTCTAAATGGTTAATAATGTAATTATTTGCGTTTTATATTATAAATAAAACCACAATTGAAGAATAATAAGTCGTAGGAAAATAACATTTGAATTCCTGAAACAGTTATTGATTATAAGCACTGGCAGAAGTATTATTTATAGAACTATTAATTTTGTGTGTGCTACTAAGATTCGAAGAGCATTATTAGTGTCTAATCTCGCATAATCCTGGATTCTAACGTCAGATTAAGTTGTTTTAATGTTAATTCCCATGTTGGTAATTAAATATTTGAAGCATAGAAACGGGAGAACTATCTTCTTGAAACTGTTTCAATGTTATAGCAGTTTGACGTTCATGAATATCGTCCTCAATCATCTACTGTCAATATGGCAGGAGAGGGGCGATAGTGGGCTATTGTTTTGCACTCTGTGGCTGGCATACACAGCTCCAAGCTTTTAGGATTTTTGCCAAGTTGCTTAAGTTACGAGTCCGTTGACCACAAAGGCGAAGAATTCCCTGTCTGGTTAAGGACATGAGAGGAGAGAAAAACGCTATCTCTCACACGTGTTTGGGAGTCATTAACGTGTAGGTCACTAATTATTCTATACGCGTAAAAACAAAATTGTATTATATAATCAATATTTTAAACGTTCCATTAGGAACATCATCGTTTTGTGAATAATGACGACTTATTTTTTGACTTCAAACATTTTATTTTTAATTAATCGACAATATTTCAAGTCAAAAAACTTTTTTTTCAGGAAACATTTGATTATATCGTTCAATTTAAAGTATCATCAATTGTTCGATGCATTCTCATGCGAAACCAAAATCAATTTTACTTAACATCCAGAATCAAATTTTTTTAAAAAAATTACTTATAATTACTTAAAATTACTTTTAAGATCAATACCTTACTTTATATCTCTCATACTCATAGTGAAATTACTTTATATATACCATTGTACAATTGCGTACTAGTTTAACAGCTCTGGAGGATGCCTTCCCTCTCTCCGTTTTTGAGCTAAGGTTCTCACAAGCCGAGGCACCACGGCCTGTTTGAGATGTGTATGTTCTGAGGTAGCAGAACTGGGCATACGGTAAGAGTTCTTTTCTGTTACAAGCGGAACAGTCGACCAGCTACCTCCTAAACTGGTCAAGGCACGTAAAAGGGTATGGTGCGACCCCATAGCAAAATCCTCTTCCGCCATCGGAAGGGCGTGGTACGAATACCTAGCGCCCGTCCCACCTGATGCATGTTTTCTAGGTTTTATTCTGCATCACTTTTAGGTGGATGCCCGGTAGGATCCTTAAACCATAGTCCGGAGGCCCTAGTTAACCTTTGCTACCTTCCTCTATCCTTCCGCATCCTCCCTTTCAAATCCGTTCCTATACCATTAAAGGGGAGTTGGCACCACGCGGATTACCCTCATGTTACCACCCAACCCCGTACTAGTTTATAGCATTATATGAGGAAATAAATTAATATTTCTCTTCAAGTACGCAAATATTAATTTAAAATTTTCAATGGATTATAAAGATGGTCACTAACTAGTAATATTACCTTTAAGAATAAATTTTAATAACTAATGATTCACTGTAGATTATAAATTATTCCCAGATGTTATTAAGAATTACTTCGTGATCATGCTTATTCAATGTATTATTAATTATTACTCTGGATAAAATATTAAATTAATTAATTTAGTAGTTAATAAAACTATTATTATTATAGGCGCAAGACGAAAAAAAGGGCCCCGAACTGTGTTTTTTACACAACATAGGTTAAATGCTAAAATTCCTTTTTGATTATTATTTTGAATTTTTTATATAGTTGAAGCATACACGTATATTATTAACATTTTGACTCATAAAAATAACAAATTCATACTTCAGTATTAAGTTTGCTGTACAGTCAAGTTTGAAATTCAGTATTGTGTACGTTATAAACTATCTAATGAATATGCTAATCCCTTTAAATACCGTGCTTTTAACAGCGACCACAGCTTTTAATCGTACCGCTGTAATTGGGAGGAATATATAGAGTGAATTAATGAAATAATTATCAGTTTATGATATTTGTGTAATTTAAGTTTATACATTTGATTAACAAGTATGATTATAAATGAAATTGTTTGCGAGACCTTGGCTAATACGAATGAAGTACTATAATATTATTTGTTCGTTTCTGCTACTTTTAAATTAGTTCCATGTGTTTGCAGTGCTGTATTGGATGTATATTACTTAAAGTATGAAAGCAATTTTAAAATTTGTAAAACAAAAGAGAATCAGAATAATGTAAACATAAATTCCAATTATATGAAGGTTGTAATCGATACTTAATATTTACAATGAATTAAGTCAGAATTCTATATTGTAATACTATACGTTCCTCGTCTTTAGAGTTGAATGTTCAAAGCCTCCTTCTATTCATTGAAGTGAAAGTCCGGAGATGTAATTAACGCAGCTTTCTCTACCTGACAGTCATTATATCTGCGGGATCTAGATGCCTTTCTGGGAATTTCTTTGCTGAGGAGTAGCATTCAGCCAGAAGTGCTACTTGAAAGAAAATACGAAAACTATAGGAATTGTATTTTCATCAAATATATTCTCATTTTCGAAGAACAATATACTGGTTTAATTGAAATTCCAAACAAAACCTTTGTCATTTATTAACAAATTTATTTGTTTTCAACGTGATGCTACCATACGGCAGCAAAAAACTATAGCGAATTGAATATAATCTGTATATACGCGAACAGTTGATAATTAATCATTCCTCAATTTTTAAGTGACAAGGCACCGCCACCGTCCACGGACGTTATTAAACATATTCAACGGCAAGTTACGTAACGAAGTTAGAGAGATGAAAGTGGCTAATGTAAAAATTCTTCAAACGACGTTGTCAATGAAGTTTAGCAAACAGCACACCTAGATGGACCTACAAAGTGAGTGACTATTAATTCTTGTAATATTGCCAGTATGAATGCGAAAATGAACTAAACGCCAAAACATATTTCATGAAGTAACTAATTGCAACACTAAAAGTTTAGATCGCTTTTAATTTGCTCAAATGTGTAGTAAACATAATAAATACCAAAATATAAAGACCATCAATATTCTGATCTCGAAAAAAGAAGACTCTTAGCTACGATACAAACGATTCTAAAAATTCCTTCATAAATGTTATCTGCATTCCTAAAGAAATGAAATGTTAAAGTCTTGTTACATTAAATTCGAGAGATATTGCCCAGAAATAAATTAAGCTTATCTTTAATGTTAACATACTAATGCTCACTGAAACCAAATTGACACCATTTAAGCATAATTTAGAACAAATGGTTAATCATTGTATTTTTAAATTCTTACTCCCCTCAGTTTAGATTAAACTCATTAATATATAAAAATAATTCACTCACTAAAACAAATAGTAAAAAGGTGCGCAACATCGTTTTAACATTTATAGAAAATATACCAATTATATTAATCAACCTTTTTGCCAATTATGATCTTAGGATCATATCATCATTTGAATTTTTTTTAAAAATTCTAATGATGTTTTAAAAAGATTTGGATAAACAAAGTTATATGCAGAATTGAGTGTTTATATTGTAGAGCCTGCTATATCGTTCAAACGAAGCGTAAGCTTCGAACCAAAATTAAATACCACTTTTCCTATTAAGAGCAACCTTTTTGTAAACAATCTATTCTAACAAAATATGTATACATGAATAATCAGAAAATTTATTGGATTAATATAAAAAATTTAGATGTTGAATGAAATTATTTTCTTCGTTTATATGCGAAATTATGCATATTAGGTTCAACATAAATTCAATTAAAGTGAAACCAATAATAAGAAATATTATTAATTTTCAAAACGGACGTAAATTTTTCATTTTAATATGAAACCACATACAAAAAATTTAAATTACATATATGATTATTTATTATGATTTAAAATTATGTATACTTGAAATTTGGCAGTTTAATTCTTGAGTTAAAAGAATCAGCTACAATGATGTAAGTTATGTGATATTGTTGTCTCTCATTTCGGTCCTGGAAGTTGTTGGAAGGAATCAAATTTTTTTCTATTAAATGGTTTATATTTATTGACATTATATTTTGTGAATTATGTAAGTAAATACGTTATACTAAATGCATTTATTTATTTGGTAGTCAAGCTATGATTGTCTATGTGATTATGTTTATTTATTAATTTTTAGATCATACCGAAGAGGTGCCTGAGCATAGGGAAGAAGCGTTGTGTAGTTAAATGTAAATTTTAATAAATTAGACTTTGGGCCACTCAATACTAATTATATTTATGTTTAATAGAAACCAATTAAGGTCCCATTTTTATTTAGAATATTAATTGGTCAAGAAAAATCCCATTATAAACCTGATTCAAAAAAGATTTAATTTGCAATTTCAATTACTTATAATTTATTTTTACTTCTCAAACTCGTTTGATGTATTTAAAAAACAATTAATAGCGTTGCAATTGTAATTTTACAAGAATTCAATAGTCACGTTGTTTCAAAAAAAGAAATTACACTTCATAATACTTTATTCTCGTAAGAACTACAGTTAAATTAACTGTTTTCAAAATGCTATAATTATTTGACTAACTAGATGAATTTTTTAAATGGTATATTTAATTACTTAAGCCCAGATGCAAACAATATTAATAAGAGTAACTATTAAAAAAATTACTTTATTAATAATTAAATTCTAATGCAATGATTTATTTAAAAATATCCTAATTTAATTCAAGTATTTTAGTTACTACAACTACAAATACATAATTCAGAAGTTTAGTTATGAACGTTAGAATAAATTCTTTAACATGTTATAATAATTACTTCATTAACTAAAATATATAATTAAACACTTATTTTTTAAATTAATCATGATAGTTATTTCCTTAATTTTAATTATCATCATAAATATAGTTCTAATTTTATCATGACTTGTTTCAAATATGTTATGTTTACATATAAAATTATCCATTTACTGTACTCTCTTCAATTATTAATATTATTCTCGTAAGGATTGTATAATTTTTTAAGATGAATATGACATAAAGTGTCCTAACCTTCCAGAACTTGAAAAACCTCGAATGGACGAGTGCTAAGGGCTATATGTGTTAGACAGCCAGATATAATCAGTCGTTGATTGGACTAGAGTGAAAGTTAGTCAGGAAGACGGATACAAGGTGTCACAGGGAAATATTTCAGGTTAACAGTGCCAGAGTGACACGGGGGCTTGTGCTCTTGATTTTTTGGATTGATATGGCAAGAAAAGTCATCAATTATTAAAAAAGATTGTGACAGGGAACGAAACTCGGCTTTCTCACGTGACCTCCGAGATTACGAGATGAAAGAAGCAGTTGAAGACTTAATATCCTCACAGAAGTCTATGACTAAAGCATACAAAAGCTTGTAGAACGTTATAGTAAATGTTTAAACAAGTATGGAAGCATTGCAAAAATAGTGGAAGGTTTGACGAATAAAATAAACAAAGTTTTTTGGATACATTCTGGGATCTTTCTACTCAAATTCACACAGTTATTATCAATTACAGGCCTTTACGGAGTACATGAAACGAAGGAGATGAAAATATTTCACAGAAAAATTTACTAAGTTTCCGTTCTTACAGTTAATCGGAATATCCGTGTTTATCTACGAAGTCTGCGTTTACCACACTGATCAAACAGGAAAACGACGCAATCAGGGATGGCTGATCATTTTTAAGCACCTCAATGATGCAACACCGCCACATACAGGAACATAGGTCGAAGGATGGTGCAGCAGTTTATAGAACCTAAATGGTTCAGGATCTCCCCGAATCAGCACCTGAACGGTCCAGCACTTCGAAAATTCAGCTCAGCCAACACTTAAAAAATTACGTAAGGCAATGATAGTAGTTAGCTGGACCCAAAATCTCATATTCTCCCAAATTGGTGACAACTACGCACGTAAGCTGTTACTTAAAAATCAAATTAAATTATTTGGTGTAATATACAACCTCTTCCCAACAATTCTCGACAGTTACTGGCGCAGGTCAACCAGAATGGACCCTCGCTGCCTGAAATCTGGCATTCGACTCCAACGCCAGACTTAAAAGTCCCTGACCTCTACAAGCTCCACTAGCCAACTAAATGTAGCGAGCGAATTTCATGTGATCCACTCAACAAACGACCAATTTCATCATCTATAATTAACGGTGTATGGACAATTTGACCAATGAGCAATTAAGTCTCTGCGAATACTCTGTTGAGCTCCGTTTTACTACAGCAATCATATTTCGTTAAGGGATCCGCCATTTACAATGGCGCTGAACTTAAGCCATATTTGCTACTAGAATTTGTATTATATTGCCAATAATTAATTAAATCTCCCATTTACTAAATAAAGTATTAACGTAAACAAATTATGATGAAAACACAGCCTTACTTGCCTTTTTTATGATTTAATTGTACTATTGTTAATATATAAATGAATGGGATAAACAGTTTTATTATTTCAGTGAAATAATAGAAACAAATTATTAAAATTTAGTATAGATATGACAAAATTAATCAGAATAATGTATAATATTAAAAATTTACAAATAACTAACCTCAATGGGACGATATTATCTCAAATCGTAACAGTTTACATACATATAAATATTGTGCAATTATTTCGTAAAACTAAGTATAGTGGGATTAGGATTTCCTCGTAGCTGGATGGACTTTCGGGAACATGAGAGGTCGGTCTTGATATTACAAAACGGAATTAGAACTTTGACCTAGTGGCAGACCTCCCTTGGGTTTTCCTAGAGGCGAGATGAGAATGAGATGGGCAGAGAGGCTGTCTATACGAAGCTCTCTGTATTCACCATCACGTCCGCACCAGACAAAAAGCCGTGTCCCTCGTGACCGGAATGCATCGTTAGCGGCCAGCTTCGCACTGGAAAACTCCCACGCTTAAGAGCTGTGGTCAACGGCTATTCTTCGTCGAAATGCACAAATCTTATAATGTGTTACTAATGGCTGGGTGGAGCAAAATCATCCCCGTATGCCCTCTAATCCGCATATATATTAATGACATTTCATTTAATTTTCTATGAAGTGGATCCCGTGTATTTTGACGTAATTTTGTGAATATTTCACCCAAAAATTCAACTCTTGTCGTAGCGCACATTAAACTGTAAATATAAAAAATATGATAATAGTTTTGAAACTTAGTTCTACAGTAGTTTTTATAAGCACTATTATTTAAACAACGTAAAATTAAGAATATCGATCAATAATAACATTTTTAAAATGTTTTTTTTAGGGTAACAGGCTACATGAGGGTTATCTACATGGTGGCAACTCCCTTTTAATATCATAGGAAGGGATTTGAAAGGGAGATGCGGAGATGCGGTAGAGTAAGGTAGCCAAGGGTTAACTAGGGCCTCCGGGCTATGGTTTAAGGATCCTACCCGGCAATTCGCCTAAAAGTGATGCAGGGAAAACTCTAGAAAAACCTGCATCAAGTAGGTTGGGCATTGAGTACTTGTCCCACACCCTTCCGATGGCGGGAGAGGGTTAGCTGTGGGGTCGATCTTTCCCCTCTCCGTGTCTTAACCAGTTTAGGAGGCAGCTGGCCGACCATTCCAATAGGAATAGAGGACAACTCTTACCGTATCCCCAAGGTCTGAGACCCCGGAACATGTACCTCTGAAAACAGGCCAAGGTGCCTCGGCTTAGTTCAAGAAACCAGAGAGATGTGAAGACATCCCCAAAGGTAGCTTCCTCCAGAGCTCTCTGGGAACGTTCACCTGCGAGAGAATTCTCTATTATGCATCCTTCTCACTTTTTATTTCATCTAGTCAAGCTTTTAAAATTGTGAATATAAATGTACTTACCACTTATATTTATTTACTAAGATGAATACATCGCTTAAATATTTGCCAACAAACATTCTATCCATGCTTCAGAACATTCTCATCCCCTCTCAACTTTTATAACTGGCCTTTATGAAACTTTATTAGTTTTTATTCTTACGTTTACTTTCCTTTTCACTCTTTATATTCTATTCTGGTTCCAACCAAGACATCGCATTGCATACTAACATTTATACTGTAGCGCGACTATTTTTTCACGATAAAAATAAATTATTTTCGTTTAAACTTTTATTATAGAAAAAAAAGGAAGTTGCTTTGACAGACGGATGACAAAAGTAGACGAAGACTTGATGAGGTACAGATGCTGGACGGGATTGCAGGTGAGACAAGGAGATTAGACTGCAGCCGCGTGGGCGCCATGTGAAAAATAGCACCGACCTCAAACAAAGAACACCAAGCCGGGATAAATGGTAATAACAATTGGTCAGACAAGTTGTAAGAACCTTGAAATTTTGATTGAAAGATAAATAAGAACAGGTAGACATTTTAGGAGTGTCGCGAAACGGCGGAAGTTTTAAAAAAGACTGCACAAATGAAAAGAAGACAATTATGAAACATTTACTGAGGGAGTTTTATAATTCCCATAATGATGCGGAGTTTTTAATGGTTTTTTATATAGTTTTTAAACTTTTTTTGGATGGTTTTTATGCAGTTATAAACATCTTTCGTTTGAAGTTATATACAGTTTTTCTGTGGAGATATAAGTTTTGGTTTGGACATTTTTTATGAAGCTGTTGGTATGTAAACGCAGATTATGTGTTCGGGAAACCAATCGAAGATTCCGAAGTTCACCCACGCAGCAGATGCTTAGCACCCGGAATCGGATTCGTCGTGTCACAAAGCGAAAGTGTTGGTGTGAGGAGATTAAAGTATGTAGTTTCGATCTGAATTATTCAATAAGAGGTATTCTGCTATATGGCTCATGACTTTCCTTTAATTTTCTGTGTTTCATGCTGGGTTTTAGGTATTTATATGTAATAAACATTGTTGCAAATTAAATTTAATACAATTTGTAATATTCAATATTATTGTGACATTCTAACATAAAATATTAATTTAATTATCCATACGAATCATGATTATATGTTCACAATAGATAGAGGAAATATTAATCATAAACAATTCTTGTAAAATCATGATTCAATTTTAATTTTCTTAAAAACTCTTTTTTGTATCGAATAATTTGAAAATTTTTACTTTTTAACAACATTAACCTGAATTTAATATCCTCGGAAACGTTTTAATTTCTGATAAGATGAATATGTCATGAAAATAAATTAAATACATAGTTTAGTAAATAAAACGGAATTTGTTGTAGTTTAAAAATTGTGACACGCTACCTGCAACAGCAGGTCTCCAGCGGTCTAATTTTTCAAAATGCTTAACTGCGGGTAGGAGAAAGTACCGTAGGGAAAACAACAACCCATTCTATACTAAATTAATTTATTGATATAAATAAAAACTCACAATGATACACTACACTGCCTCGACTAGCCAGTCATGAATCTCAAGTATGTTGTGGCAAACCGAGAAAACGGGTTTTAGATAAAGTGCCTACGCAGCCATGATAATTGATGATGTTGGTTACCAGCCGCACAGCGACGGGTCTCGCATCTGGTCATAGACTTGGTGGCCTCCGGTGTAGTCTCACTAGGCTGATAAATCTTGCCGAATAAAACAAGAGCCACTGCTCATAACCACATCTCCAGGCAGAATGATCACCAGGCTTCAACCTCTATGAACCTGTGGGTCCAACTGCCTTCCTATTGGCGTTTTCTCATAGGTTTTGGACCAATCTCAGACCCCAGACAATCTGACGTCGTAAACTCCATCTTGTTATTCGGATAGTCAGATAGAAGCCCCTCTAAACCTGTTGTATTTCGACTCGAAAAAATCACCGGCTTACAGTTATAACCCCCAGCTGGACTGGCATGAAATGGTATTTTCCGCTGATGATGAAAGAATCAGCAAAATCCTTGTTGATCACTCGATTAAACGAAACTGACTAAAATATCACATAAATCAGTTAAAGGGCCGGATATCCACAATAACGCGCTATAATGTATATTGATAATGTGGAATAAATTTGAGAAGTTAATCGTGGTTTACAGGCTTTAGTCAATCGTAATATTGAGACAATAATGTTATAGCAAATAGAGAACAAAAGATCAGAGAGAAAAATCGGAAGGTTGAGAACTATTATTCAAGCCCTACACTTTCCGTGCTGAAAGCTTCAAGTGAACCAAGAAAAGAAAGAATGGAGCCTTTCTCGAGAGACGGGCAGGCTATCTTCGGAAAGCATACTTCTCCCTTTGTTTTTAACGTAATGTTCCAAAAAGCAAAAGTCCCTCGGTCTGTTTTGAGAGGTTACAGACCTTGGGAATAGGGTAAGAGTTGTTTTCTGTTCCCATTGAAACAGATTGTCAGCTACATCCAAAAAGGGAATGCTGCGTTCCCACAGATAAGCCCCTTTCATGCAATCGGAAGTACATGTGACAAGTATATAAAACCTTGTAGAGGAGACGGAAGGGGCTAACTACCTTTGGGGATGCCTGTTCCTCTCACAGTTTTTGAACTAACGTTCGCACAAGCCGAGACACCTCGACCTGTTCTGAGCGGTCACAGACCTTGGGCACACGGTAAGAGTTGTCTGCTATTCCCATTGGAATAGTCGGCCAGCTGCCTCCTAAACTGGTCGAGGCACGGAGAAGGGAATGCTGCGTCTCCACAGCAAACTCCTCTCCCGCTATCGAAAGGGCGTGGGACAAGTACCTAATGTCCGACCTACCTGAAGCAGGTTTTTCTAGGGTTTGTCCTGCATTACTTTTAGGAGAATGCCAGGAAGGATCCTTAAAATATAGCCCGGGGGCCCTAGTTAACCCTTGGCTACCTTCCTCTACCCTTCCACATCTCCCTTTCAAATCCCTTCCTATGCTATTAAAGGGGAGATGCACCATGTGGATTACCCTCATGTAGCCTGTTACCTAAAAAAACACAACTTTTTATCCCTAACTGAGACATTTTCAGTTGTACAATTTAAATTACATTCTATTAAATATAATATATTATAATAATAAGGAAGTATAAATTTTACTTAATTTATTGGTGTAATTTTTTACATTATTGGTTGAAACGTTGGATATAATATGCGTACTGTTGCAAATCAAAATGGAATAATATTTGCATTCTTGTTCTAAAAACTTTACATCATGCCAATAGAAATTAAATATTGAATAAGCAAGATAGCCAATACAGATAAAAAAAGGGCAATATAAATACCACTCAATTTTTCTCGGATCCTTGTACCTTTCGTCAGGTGCTAAGAAGTTGTGTTTATCTAGGCTCTTCTTAGCACCTGACGAAAGGGACAAGGATCCCATAAACGTAGTGTGGTATTTATATTACCCCTTTTTTCTGTATTAGCTGTCTTTCTTATTCATTATTTTATATCAGACGTAAATTATTTTCGAAATTAAATATATTTGGACGCAGCTTTTTGGACGTTAAATTTCAAATCTTTTATATGTTAAATGATTCTCGTTTTAGACAGTGTTTCGTTTGTCCTGAAGTTTATATTTTATTTTATTAATTTTAATTCTGATGTCAAGGCGTGGTTAGAAATTCCAATCAAAAAAAGAAAGTCAAAATTGTTGACACACATAAAACTTTGTGATGTAACAAAATGGTTAATTGTAAATAAATTTGATTCTAGACTATTCTTCAATTATAAGTAAAAAAAATAAAATACAATAATACTACGGATTACAAATTTATGACAATTTTCCTGCACTTTAATTGGTTCTGGTAGCAGCGTACTACGTAAACGTTCGTATAACATAGGTTATACGTAGAATTTGGAAATAATTGAATCCAAGTCACATTTTTCTAATTTTGGTCAAATTATTTTGGGGAGTGTTGCTAATGAGAAGTGAAACAATTGTGATCTTTGCTCCGACGACTGTAAAGCATCATTTCCCATGCCGATCGGCTACGTCTGGGCACAGGTTCTATGCGGGACAGAGTGTCTCTCAGGGGAAATAAGCGCCGCGTGCCAGGAGGGCGAATAACATGCAAAGTGATTTTCTTGTGTGTGTGAGTGTGTGTTTCCACATTGAATTTCAGACAAAAATTACAGGTTTGGAAACCAAAATTATTTCACATCTTCATAAGACAAAAAAAAAGAAATTACAAAATATTATAGTATTATTTTATTGTGTAGCATATGATATTTATCCTCGAAATCTTTGCTTACAGGTGGTACTAATATTATATATATATATATATATATATATATATATATATATATATAAAATTCTCCGATTGTGGTGTATGCTGGTTCCCGTAATGACAGTAGATGGCGTTGTGTTCATTATCTTTTAACAGCTGATGCAGATGCGCGGTAATGTCAGTAGATGGCGTTGTGTGCAATATCTTTAGACAGCTGATGCATATGCGCGGTCCTTTTATTTCAGTTTGATTTATGTTGATGAAGTGCAGATTGTGTTGTTCAGTGTTATTTGCAATACCACGAGCCAAAAGATCTAATCTTTCACAACGAAGCTGTAACGCAATTAGACTTCGGAATATTGCAAATCAATCCACTGCACGAGAAAAGTCCCGCGTTTGTATGGACTGACTTCGTGCTTCAAAAACACAAGAACAAAGAGAGGCAGTACGTGAAACGGCTCAGTTGGCAATGAGAAATCGTCGAGCTTATGCCACAGATCAACAACGTGATAATTTTAGACGCTTAAGAAGAAATGGTTCAAGTGTTCGTTTGTATCGAGTAGCGTTTCAATACGATTGTTCAACAGACTATAGCTCGCATCCTTTTGTAAGAATTGGCCCAATGGAGGTTGTGTGTGACCATTGCGGTGCATTGAAGTTCGGTCGCGAAACGCCTGGATTGTGATGTCTCAGTGGCAAAGTGAAATTTCCATTATTGCATCCGCCTAAAATTCAATGTAATTATAATACTTTTAATTTTTTTGTACATTTATTGGACTTTATTCTGTTAGGGTATATTAACACAACGTTTATTGATAGGCGGTAAGAAGTTTGCCGGGTTAGCTAGTATACGGCAAAGTTGTCCAGAGTCCTTCTAGCAGTCATGTATAAATTGATTACATATTTCGAAATTTGGAACGAGACAAACTATTATGTGATCTGTGTACAGTTTTATCACTATTTTACTGAATGGTACCCATTATAGAACATTTTTCGGGGAGAAACATAGGATGAGCGTAACTGTGAGGTCTTGCGCTCTAAAGGAATTCAATTGTGTGTTACGAACGTGTTTTGCAATTCATATAGCCAATTTTTCTAATTGAGATTTATTCATGTGTTTAAAATATTTGCTGTTGTAAAATTTAAGTACGTGAAATTCAAGACTGATCTTAAAACGTGTGTAGGGTTCATCTTAAATCTGGTAAATACTTTGTAAACATTGAATAATAATTCGTATCGTATATTTTCTGATTTCATTCCATTATTGTTTTATTTTGAGGGGATATTTATGTTTAACATTTGTAATTTATTTAAATAGCTTTTCCTGTAAATTTAATATTTCATGCTAGTTGTATAACTGTTCTGAGACCATATGAAACGCCCTGAGAGAAAATAAGAGTCTCTCTTGGAAAAATTAAGTAAAATTTTAAAAAATAATTTTTCTGTTAAATAAACTACTTATATTTATATTAACTACTAGCTGGGTGCCCGGCGTTGCCCGAGATGTCATTTTCCCATAACCCCCGATATGACTCCAATTTCGTTTGCTTTTGCGCTATTTTTATGTAACGCTCCTCGAACCCTAAATGTGCTCACCTCCCATGCCGAAGGGGGTTGAAATCATTGACCAAATATATCGGCAGTTTTTACATGTTAGAAGATGACCACTTCCACAGATGTGCGATAATCAAAAAGTATTTATTCCACGGAAAAATCGGCCGATTACATTGTCTGGAAATTTCTACCCCCGCCCACCACCTCCCAGGTTGTCACAATTAGACTCAGCGACATTCATAGTCTCTGAATTGATTCGAATCTCGGTTGTTTTGCGTTTTTTTTATTTAACGTACCCTCACATGAGTTGAAATTATACACAAACAATATTGGTATAAATACTATCAAAGTAATTATCTCCAGGAAATAATTATCGCAAATATCGACTGTTTAAAATGTTTGAAAATTTCCACCCAGAACACTCCCGCTTCGGGGACTTAAACAGAAAGTTGAATGTCGTAGTTAAACTCAGTGACAACTATAACCACGGATTCGAATCCAATCTCGATAGTTTCTGCTTTGTTTTTATGTAATCCCACTTTACGCCCACCCTTAAGGGACCATCCCTCCAAAGCCCGAAAGGTGTTGAAGTTATACACAAACAACATCGGTGTAAAGACTATCAAAGTCATTAACCCCAGGAAGTAATTATTTAACGCAAATATCGACCGTTTAATATGTTTGCAAATTTCAACCCCCGAACACTCGCGCTTGGGGGACTTAAACGGCAATTTGACTGTCATAATTAAACTCAGTGACAACTATAACCCCGAATTCGTCTCCAATCTCGATAGTTTCTGCTTTCCTTTTATGTAATGCCACTCCACGCTTACACTTAAAGGTGCACCCCTCCCAAGCCCGAAAGAGGTTGAAATTATACACAGAGAACATATAGAGAAATTTTATGAATCTCATTGATGCCGAAATATATTTATTCGAAGCAAAAATTGGCCGCTTAATATGTTTGGAAATTTCCTCCCTCGCCCAACTCCGCCAGGTCCCTCACACCCCCGCACACCACCACCAAAGCCCGTGCATTGCCAACGTTGTCATAAATACATTCACCTATATCAATAACTCTGATTTTACTCGAGTCTGACCCCTAAAAATATTTATCCGACTAAAATATCGGCTGTTTTAGCATGTTTAAATATTTCCACCCTCGAACACCCCCACTTCTAGGAGTGGTAGACGCATCTCACCCGAACAGTGTTTCTTTCCTGGTCGCAAAGAACACGTACAAAATTTGGTGAAATTTTCTCGACCGGTGTAGATTTCTATAAACATACAAATATACAAACAAACAAACAAACATACATACATACATACATACACTCATTTTTATTTATAAGATTTACAGTTTAATCGTTTTTAAATCTGATGCTTGATTCCAATTTTCTATTAAAATTGATAAATTAAAACTTTCATGTATTTGGTTTAAATTTAAATTTGTTTAAATATTTTCTAAATTAATTAAAGGGTTGAAAGGGATATGTAGCCTACAAAGTTAGAGATCTGATACAGACTCTTGTTTATATAATTCATTAGCTTATTATTTCACACAATCTAAAGACCATAACGTAAATTTATATAAATAAAAAAATCTTGAAGTTTTTTATTACAATCGCAGCAACATTTTTACCAATAAATTATTATAAGCTTGGTTTGGTGCCACAAAAATTTAAAATACGTGATTGATTAAACGAGTAAGCTACAGATGTCGCCCCACACTATCAACACTGAGAAAAAATAGTGTGGCATTGTGAAAAATGGTCTTGACTTTCTGCAGACGCAGTATTTAATACTAGGTGCAACACGCTGTGCGAGTGAAACGGCGCGTGAACTCGAAACTTACTTCAAAGGTGAAGTACGTCGAACAACATGATTCTTGTGGTCATAAAGTCTAAATTCAAAAGACATACACCGTGAAATTATTGCGGTATACCATGACCCAGAAACTGAGTTCTATTATCACGGAATTGAACGATTGGTGAAACATTCCGATCGTCGTTTACAGAGGCTTGGTGACTATGTGGAAAAATAATGTCATGTACGAGTATCTGTATCACTTTATAATCGTAGAGTAGTGCAGTATTCAGTAAAAATTAAGTGTAACTTAACTGTTGTGTAATGAGGGTTTTATCTGCTCACTTCTTCACTTTCTATGTTCATACGCCAAGATACGTCGGCAACTTCTTCAGTTTATAAGTTGTGCGTTGTGTATAATTTACACTGCACTGTAAATTACTGTTCGAATCACTCTCGTACATTTACAAATAAGTATAACTCCGGAATTAATTTCTATGATACAATAACATACTGTTTCACTACACGGAGCGCTGAGTTTAAAATTCAGTATTTTTAAGAAAAAACAGAATTTTTGATACTATTGCGCATAAAATGTACCATTGAAAAATACTTCACAGAAAATATTAAAATTGGATTTATCTTTTTATTTTGAAGTCTTGAACACTCTCTCGGCATTCGTGTCTTCTCACTCCTCACACCCGTGAAGAATGAAGATCACTGCAATGGTCGCTCAGCAAACTGGCTCGGAACGGTAACCGATAGCGAGCATGCAGGAAATCTCGGACAACGGACGATCAAGGGACGTCGATTTAAAGATTCCGCGTGAGCCACACGGCGACGGTCGTACACCGACGACAGAAGTGACGGACTCGCGTCTAACTAGGATTCGCGCCCGCACGGCAAGCCCACAGAAACTCCAATCCAACAGAAAACCTTCCACTATTTAATTCAATTCCCTTATTAGGTCCTCAAGTAAACTTAAACCCCTGATGCGGAAGTGTTCTTTTGCCCTCCCCATTTAATCTGAACTCAACCGTTATTTCATTCTAATACTAATTCACTATGCGATTTTGAACAAGCTGTTAAATAAAAAATATTTTCAAGAAGACTTCAGAAAAATTAATTATGATAATCAAATTTTACACGTATAAAGGTTATGATTATGTGTAAATAAAAATTATAATTGTTTCAAATTCAATTATATTAAATTTATAATTACTTATATATTATAATTTCCTTTTGGTTATATGACAGGAAAACTGCCATCAGTGCATAACCAATTCAGATGTGCATAAGTAGCATAATAAACTTAAATAAACAGGTAAATCACTGTTCATTACAAAAATAGATGTTTATTAAAATATATATGATGTATATATTTTAATAACCAAGTTGTGTAAAACAGTTCATACTAATTGTTCAGAATTTCAGGAAGTACTGAGCTTGCATTAAGGCTTAACTTTGATCCGCGTATTTGTATACGTACCCACATCAATAATATTTCAAATATTTAATAAAACTATTCACAATTTTGTAATTTTCTCCATTAAATTCATTTGATGTATAATTACGATTCTGGAGACGGAACTGAATTTAACAATCAAAAGGTTATAAAAGTATTTACAATTATATTAATTTCCATTTTCCAAAATCATTATAATATCACGGAAATGAGAATAAATGGCAAGTATAAAGGTAAAAGTTGTAAATTTAATTAGTGTAGAAGATGATATATTCTGACTGTCTGGATACATTGTATTCGTACTTCTCCGTAACGGTCTTGCAGTCCCAACATGGCTCTTGCCCCACGGGAATAGCCGACGAGAAACTTGCCACTTCCAAGAATAGACTGAGTTGGCTGGAGTCAAAGTTTCTTGTGAAATCACGAAACTCTATCTCTGCCCAACTCGGACTCAGTTTCAATTACGGCCGTCATAAATTATGCAGTATTGCAATGTGTTAACCACCTATTCCTATTATCAGTGTTATGCTACTCCTGTGGACTATGTAGCTCTCGTAACTATCAATATGTATTCTGTTTATTGTTCTTGTTTAACTTGACAGTTGTAGTTACTTAAATGAAGTAATAAAAGGTTTAAAACAATTTGGGAATTTATGATAATTAACGAATGCAGCAATCAAATTTTTATATAACTCACTCAATGACTGCATTCAATAAGTTGCGCTATACATAAGACATTAATTGTAAATTTGAAAATCTAAATTGTTAGAAAAATTCTTTGTGGCGGCGGTCCAGAACTTAACAACAATAGACAAGCCTAGCATTGTTCCCTTTGTCGGAAGGCCCGCAAAATGGTATGAGCGCTAAAATTGCGAGACGGGAGTCAGTTGGCAGGAAGGTTTGGTCAGATACAGTTCGCATTATGATTTGGTGAAATACAATTTGCAGAGAAATATTGAGAATTAGCATTCAATAGAGTTGATTGGTCCCTGAACATTTTGCTCAGGACAAAATAAACATTCACAAGAGCATTAACGACAAAACTTGCTAAGTAAAAAATAAGTTTTTGCTCACATAGTCGTCCAGAGTTAGCAGAACAATAAAGACAACCCAAACGACGAATCGCAGAATTTGCCCAAGGCGAGCGGTCTACCGAGAGGACGAAGGAGGATCATCCGGGTTCCTGTCGACATATAAAAATATTGATTTAGAATCTGTAAGTTTTAGAAGCAGTGCAAAACCCGTAATAGTGTTTTCAAAATTTAAAGGTATCCTGGAATTCTGGGCAGCCGTGAGTAACAATATAAAAACAACTAATTATGTAAACCTGATTAAAAGATAGCCGTCAGATTTCGTTCTCATCTTATTGATTAAAATTTGTTAATAAGAGTCAAACTTTTAGTTTAACTTTGTTCACAATTCAATTTTGTTCTAATTTAATTGACAAGGAACTTTCTTTTTCTTTAATTGTAAATTGTTGATAATATTATAAATATAATTATTCGCCATTATCAAACCCAGTTATGACCCTGAGAGACTGAGATATATTTAAATTTGTAATTGTTTAAATTATTGCCAATAAATATTTTGTTTGTTAAATATAAATTCTTTTCATTTACAAAAGCCAATCATTAGTGTTTATTACAATATATATATATATATATATATATATATATATATATATATTTGTGTGTGTGTGTGTGTGTGTGTGTGTGTGCGTGCGTGTGTGAATTTAAACACGAACATAACTTGACTTTAATGATATAAGATTTTGTAAATTAACAGAAAACTTTTGTTATTATCAAAAAAGTAATATTTGAGGTGTCAGTGTATGCTAATTTGGTCTATAAATACAATTTATAAATTTTATCTATAAAATAATTCACATCTATAAATCAACTATTCAATCATATCTCAATTCAAAGTGTTCCCAACAGTGACTATTGTGTAGTACAAAACTCACTGAATATTAAAGTAAATCTTAAATATGTTTATTTAATTTTTATTTTTTTATTCCACAAATAATCCACAGCGACATTATTTGTTACACATTTAGTTGAAAAACTTTAAATTCGATCTCTAAACAAACCAAAATAATAGCAACTTCGTAAAATCTCAAAGATTTCTCTCATCAACCAAAGATATTATAGTATGCAAACAAGGTGATTTAATACACACTCGCAATTTAGAAAATTAATTTTATTCAAACGTTCCTTAGATATAGATGTAGATGTAATCGGAATTTGTCTAACCACATCGAATCACTCTCCCACTGAACACTTGATACCACTTTAATGGAATGTATCATTATAATTGTAATTCCTGTATCATATTTTTATGGCAATTTATAATGCTTTAATTATATGCATGAAATCAACAAGTTAATTGAATAAATTTGAGAAAAAATGGAGAATTAATACGTAAGTCAGTTTAAAAAAATGTAAGTAAGAGAAAATGGAATGGTATAATTATGTTCTAGAGTTTATGCCGACTAAAATTATAGTGTTATCCGTTAATTTTGAAGTTCTAACATTATAGTTGTTATAAATAATAATATTAGATTATAATGCTTTCAGATGAAGCTCAGCAGTAAATTTATTTTTAAATCGTTGTTTTTAAATAATAATTAATTGCTCCTTTTATCAAAATACACGTATTTTATTAAGTCCTAAAATTAGTCTGTGAATAATGTGACTAGTGTAATAGAGAACGACGGATTCATAGGTGGTGGTGAGGAATAAATAGTTCTTCAGTTTGCACCAGGGCCAGTGTAGTATCTAAATACACCGCTTCTATGGATACAATCTTCATGAGGTGTACACAAAATCGAGACCTATTTATTCAATGTGACTAGTGCTTTCTAGGTGAGCGTGGATCAGACTTATGGAATGGATGGGGAAATTACGTGCCTGGGGAGAGACGACTCGTGTAGCTCAGTTGGGATAGAACAGCGGGATTTCCGGGTTATATTCCCGGTCCGATTGAGATTTTTTCATCCTCATCCTTTAATAAAGTAAATTTGGGTATCACCCAACAACCCTTTCAATACATTAAAGCCGACCTTCTGTGGTATAGCGTTCAGCGTGGCTGCCTCGTACCACAGAGGTCGCGGGTTTGAATCCCGGCGAGGACCTGAGGGCGTGAGAGAATTTCTCGTCAAT
This sequence comes from Zhengitettix transpicula, assembly GCA_037074705.1. NCBI lineage: Eukaryota > Metazoa > Arthropoda > Insecta > Orthoptera > Tetrigidae > Zhengitettix > Zhengitettix transpicula. The sequence goes on from CM073590.1 coordinate 91,074,353, forward strand.
TATTTCCCCGACAAGGCAAATATTAATACCCATAATGAGTCGCTAATGACTTGAGAAGTTGAATTTAATCAATTAAAAAGTACAATTATAAGAAATTCATCCAATTTTCTGTGAAAGAAATGTTACACCTCAGAGTAAAATAAAGACGCAATGAGATATCATTCTATCAAAACGTACTCGCCTAAAAGTGACTCATCATTCAAATAATATTCTAAATAAAACACTGAAGAAATTTATATATCAAGATAAAACGTTGCGCTTCAACTAATGTGGTAACCAATTAGGTAAATCTTATTTAGCTAAACTTTTCATTAAAAATGAAGTTGTGTTCTATAAAAGGATTTAATAAATTAAAGTTCAAATGCAGAAAATTGATTACAATATATTGAATTAATTTTTATACGCAATTGTTATGTATGAATGCCACGGCTATTAAATCTATAGCGCGCCGCAGACGATCCTCAATTGATTTCAAATATTTCGGCGAATAGTGACAATATTATTGAAATTATTCTGTCAGTACAACATCACGTATAAAAACTTATTCGTTTGTCTCGTAAAATGTATATAAAAGGGTTAACTATACCTTTAACACAAACAACATTGATACTGTATATATTTACACGTTGACCTCTACATGCAGACTCACTGCTAACCGCACTCGGTCAGCTCCCATCGGAGACTTAAACCGACCTCGGTCATTGCCCATCAGAGACTGTACTGAACAAACGTCGTAACTTTAAATATTACTCAGTCGCTTAAAACAATGCTCTAATCATTTACATTCTTGCGCGAAGACAACTGTTGCCTACAATACCCTTGCCACAATACAAATATTGAATACTTTAGAAAATCCTTTCATTAGATATTGTAATAATTTCTTTACATAGCTTAACATCCTTTGACAATAATTCTGGATATGAATTATGTGGCGTTTTTAAATGAAAAGAACTATTACATGAAAACTATTAAACAAGATTTATTAACAATTTTAAAACAAATATTCAAATTACAAAATATTTGGGATCTCTGGGTCTTGAACTGGGTTTGATAATGGCAGAATTTATATAAACAAAATCACAAAAATAACATTTACTTTATATGGGAATCAATGCGTCTGAACATAGACGAAATTTGTTGCTGAAGAAATAATACTAAAGATTTAATTTAAACAATTTCAATTTTTATCAAGAAATAAAGAATGATCTGAATAATTAAAGATCTCATTTTATCGATAATTAAAGAACGATCTGACGTTTATCTTTTAAACGTGGTTTACAATGATTTTAAAGTTTTCTTTCTACTTACGGCAGCCCAGGTCTCATTTTAACTTTTCGTGCACAATTTTGGGGATATCACTGATTCTAAGTACTCACAGACTCTAAATGTTCACAGACTCTAATTAGCGTAGTTTGTTAGTTGGTTTAAAATAAATTTGTCGATTCTCGATGATTTACTGCAAACTGGATTCGTAGGTATCGTGGATTTTTGTTGAAAATGCCCCTCATTGGTTTTGTCTGTTGACTGAAAACTAGTTCAGTTTCTGAATTTTTGATATAACAGCGTACTGGTTACTGGAACACTTTCTCGTTCTTTAAATTAGACTTTTTTCATTCTCGCTGCTGACTGGCTAAATTGTTCAACTTTTCGTGTATTAGAATTTTGTAGACTTTACACCTCGCTGTTCTATGCCCGACTGTCTTGTTCAAGTTTTCATGAATTAGAATTTTGGTCTGTTCTCCTTGCTGCTTACTACCCGACTGTTCGTTCGTCTCGTCAATTTTGAGCGCGTAAAACCTTCTCGACCGATCAACAATAATTTCTTGCCTTGCCGGTTTGTTGCGCTATATCCACCAATAATGAGTCCTCTACAATTCAACTTTTCAATTAGAACAATGCCTTAATTACCAATTACTACAATATATTGATGGTTATTACAATATATATATATATATATATATATATATATATATATATATTGAGGAATATATAAGGGCCAAAAAAAATTGTATTTTATAGGTTGATTTTATCTCATGATTGTTATCCCTTTGTTTATGGTCGCGTTTGCAACGACTTCCAAGGCTTTTGTGAAACGAAAAACATACTTTCGCAATGAAGATTGAAATATTTAGTTACGGGGTCGGGGAAACGGGTGCTTGAGTGCAAAAAACTGTGTAATTACACCATATGATCCCCAAGGTGGAGAAATTTGATTTTAGAGGACGGAATGTTAAATTCAAATTGAACAGAAACCCACATTAACAGTAATTTTGGAAGTAGAATTCGCTTCTTTGAGTTCTCAAAAGAGGTTACAGAGAAAGATTTGAGGCAGTTAATTAACCCGGAACCGGGAAATAACCTTACGTCTATATAGGAAGTGTTATTTTTTAAAAATACGACAGTTTATTTAAGAATAGGTCGCTATGTAATGGAACTCAGTTCATTGCTTTTTTTTTGTGAATAATTCAAAAGTTATACACCTTCCAGAATTTTACTATTGTTAATATTACGCAAAAAATATTTGTTTATATTCTGTTTAAATTTTATACATTTTTATAACAGTATTATTTACCTTTTTGGCTGTAATAAATTAAATATTGAGTATTTTCCGAGTTTTACATGAATAAGTTATTACATGTGCGACAGGATTTAATAAACAATTTAAATAATTAACAACTACATTATTTAAATTTTATTTGAATTATGAAATGCGTAGTATATTGAAAATTATTGTGATTAATAATTAAATTATTCTACTTGATTTATTAATGAATGGTTTGATATAAAATTTATGAATATTGTATTAATAAAATTAACGCTTTTAATGTAGAAAATGTTATGCAGTTTTTACTTCAATTAAGTATATCGCAGAGTATATTAAATCCGTTTCAACACTCACTTTCTACTTACACATTCGAAACGCACCAGCTAAATTATTCATTCTTATTTTTATTTAAAATAAATAATAGATTTTGTTATCATTTCATTTTATTTGAAGTGCTCGAAGTTTGTAACTTTTTAGTAAAAATAGAAACACTGAGACATTCGCAAATTAAATATAATCAGGAATGTATAAAACTGAAAATAAATGTACTTATGGCTTTGCCGTGAGCTTGTGGGTAATTTTTTTTTCCTTGCTTCGGGGACTCGCTGCAGACCACAAATTCAACTCGTTACAGTTTCAAAGTAGCTTAGGATATTGTATTCTTTTTCGTGGAAGCACGTACGTACGAGCAGATTCCAGCCAAAGGCGATAATTAAGCCCTTACATATGGCGACGAGCCTGTGCTACTTGGCACCGCCCCTAATTGCTGCAGAGTCGTTGGCGAATCCTCTGCCAACAGCCGCAGCACAGTGGCTTTCTGGCGACGAGATGTTTAACCTCCACACGAGTATAACTTCCCTGAGTCGCCCCAAGTACTACAAACGAGCTTTCAGTCACCTTTTTTGAGGTTACCTTTGCCACAAAGTGGAAATTATGTGTTCATTTACGCGAATTACGTTAATAGTTCACGCTCATGTAACAGGATGGGAACTTTCCATGCGTAAATGTTGCGCGATTTAATGGTGCTTTGGAAACAGAGCCAGAAATTATTGTTGCATTTAATAAAATATATGATTATATACTGCATCAAATCGAGGTATTCTAAATATATTTACGTGTCTCATGTTAAATACTGTATGTTGATCTAAATTTGTCCGCTTTTCACAAGAAAATGGTGGGACCGATTTCGAGCAACATTTTTTTCATTATTATACATAAGAAGACTTTTAGAATCATTAAACTGTCATCCCCTGCCTGGACATAAAATAACCATTGTTCGAAAACCTTTATTTACTTCACTTTTCGGATAAAAACGGTCGAACCGATTTCGATGAATCTTTTATTTATAGTTATATAGAGCTGTGAGAAGGTTTCTATCAGTATAGAATTTCTTTCTGTGATGTACGGACTTAATAGAAGTTGTTTCAAATCTGCTTTGTTGATGTTTAAAATAACGAACGAAATGATTTTCTCTAAAGCAGTGAACGAAATTGAGACAGTCTTAAATTTCCATTCATAAATTACCAAATTTAAAACTTTAAATTCAGTTTCTCTATTTCCTTTCCCTTTTAACTATGTCAAAAGTATGTTATAAATAAATGGCAACGGGTGACCCGTCATACTGTTTTGTGTGGCCCGCCAGGAAAACGAATACACTATGTTTTTGCGCAGATGAAACAAGTTGCACGACCTACCTGATGCAGGTTTTCCTAGGGTTTTCCCTGCATTTCTTTATGCGAATGCCGGGTAGGATCCTTAAAATATAGCCCGGGGGCCCTAGTAACCCTTGGCTACCTTCCTCTACCCTTCCGCATCCCACCTTTCAAATCCCTTCCTATGCCATTAAAGGGGAGTGGTCCAACGTGGATTACCCTCATGTAGCCTGTTGCCCTAAAATAAAATTTTAAAGAAAACAAATCACCAACCCCTCTCACGCCATCAGAAGGGCGAGGGACAAGTACCAAATGCCCAACCTACCTGATGCAGGTTTTTCTAGGGTTTTCCCTGCATCACTTTTAGGTGAATTGCCGGGTAGGATCCTTAAACTATAGCCCGGGGGCCCTAGGTAACCCATAGCTATCTTCCTCTACCCTTCCGCATCCCCCCTTTCAAATCCCTTACTATGCTATTAAAGGGGAGTTGCCACCATGTGGATTACCCTCATTTAGCCTGTTTCCTAAAAAAACACCATGAATTATAGGAACTTGGGGAATCTAATAAGACCTATCTGTTGTTTTTGGACTGTGCGACCCACCTAATAATATCTCGAAACGACAGCCGGCCCTGTAAAAAATATACCCAAGAAGTATTATTAATGACTTAAAGTATTTATTATTCATCAATCCAAATATGTTTTACAGCATATTATTGTTATTAAACGGAATTAAAGTTCTCCGTTACGCTACCTCAAACGTCTATCCACGATGATTTTATTATGTTTTTAGAGTAACATGCAACATGACGGTAATCACCGTGATGGAAACACTCCTTTAACTGCATAGGAAGGGATTTGAAATGGGGAATACGGAAGGGTAGCGGAATGTAGCCAAGGGTTAAGTAGGGCCCCAGGTTATGGTTTTAGGATCCTACCCGGCAGTCACCCATAACTGATGCAGGACAAACACTAGAAAACCGGCATCAGGTAAGTCGAGCATTTGGTTAATTGTCCCAATACCTTCCGATGGCGGAAGAGGAGTATTCTGTGGCGATGCAGAATTCCCGTCTCCGTTCCTCGACCAGTTTAGGAGGCAGCAGGCCGACTATTCCAATAGGAATAGCTGGCTACTCTTACCGTATGTACAAGGTCTGCGACCCCGGAACATACACTTCTTACAACAGGCCGAAGTACCTCGGTTTGTGGGAAACTTAATCTGGATACCATTAACAATAATATTCCCCAACTAGTCCAAAGGGGAGACAATTATGAATGCAATAATATGATTACTATTTGCTAGTATTAATAACTTTCATAACGATTTTGTGTGTCAGACAACCTTTGAATAATACCTTACTATAAATCAAATCTTGACTTGAATTTAGTCATTTTGGAAGAGGAATATAATTAGTTCTCACTTGCATGAAAATGATTGTAATATTAAAAGGTTATATTCTATTGTTCAGCGTATATATTAAATTATTACCTATTTGCTTGTTTGAAATTCTGATCGTGGTGTAATTATTTAGACAAAGCTATGACATAAGACGATTTTATTTCCCTTATTGCCGCTTGTGCAGTCATTTTCTTTGTCCTATATTTATTTTACGACTATCTACTTCGGAGGTAATTAGCAACTACGAAGTTAAGTAAGTGTAGTCTCAAAGTATTAATGATTTTTCTCTTCCAACTTTCATAAGAAAGTTAGTTTTGACAGGTGCCGAGAATTTATAAAAGTGTGTACAGAATTAAAAGTGAAAATGGGAATAGATAATATTGCATGACTTAAATGGCTACCGAGTTCAGTTGTAAGTGAGATTATCCTGGGCCTCGAAATAATATGTTAATTTTAGCTAGACTTTATTATTCACAGGGAATATAACACACACAGCCTCAGTCGTGATCAGCTAACCCCTCTCCCGCCATCGGAAGGGCGTAGGACAAGTAAGAAATGCCTGACCTACCTGATGTAGGTTTTTCTAGGGTTTTCCCTGAATCACTTTTAGGTGAATTGCCGGGTAGGATCCCTAAACCATAGCCCGGCGGCCCTAGTTAACCCTTGGCTACCTTCCTCTACCCTTCTGCATCCCCCCTTCAAATCCCTTCCTATGCTATTAAAGGTGAATTGCCACAATGTGGATTACCCTCATGTAGCCTGTTATCCTAAAACACAAAACAAAAAACACCCTAGGTATTGTTTTCTAAGGTCTGTTTATTTATTACAGTTAATCCAATTTCTTAGCAGTAGGAGAAAGTATTACGAAAATGTATAGCCATATAGTCAAAACTTGAAAATAATCCATGAATATTACATTTATTTAGTTCTGATTGGTGATGAAAGAAAAACTATATACTATATATAAATACATGTTCCTATTACAAGATATAATACGCGAATAAGGTGATTATTAGATAGGTGGGTAGATAAACATTAAACAATGGGATTGAATAGCTTATTAAAACAGTTTAATAATAATATAAATAGATTACATTTTTGGTTGTAAAATAATAATACATATAAGTTTCATAATAATACATTTATTTGTTTACATACTGATAAAGACAGTAAACGACATACAAATAATATTAAAACGGGTAATTAAAATGAAAAATTATTCCTTATATTCTGAGTGCTGGATCATCCAGTTATATAAAGCTTAATTTAAGTTCTGTGATGAATACTTTTAACGAAATACAAATATGATTCCTTATATGATTTTTCATCTCATTTTCACATTTTTTTTCCTTTTTGGTAATATTCAATATGAATATTTGGACGTTGGAGCACAAAAATACAACTTAGTAACGGATTCAACATGGAAAACGGACATTCAACACTCGACTTTGATGTTTATCAATAGGCTAATTAAGTCCATGAATAGAGAAGCTGCATACACCATCCTATTCAAAACTCTCTTCAAAGGCTGATACGGTTGGTAACCCTGCCTTTTTTGTTTAAATGTGAAGCAGATTGCGAAATAACTTCAAGCGTCTAGCAGACACAACTGCAAAGTGATCTCCATTTTTAAGGGCGGTCGGGGAAAAGGGAGTGTAAACTGGTAATTATAGTAGTTGTGGAGAGCATTGTAAGGTGCACCTCTAACGAGACTCCCCATTTACTTGCAAGCATGGGAGTATACGCCCTATTAATTGACGCGTGTAACAGGAACAAAAAATCATCTTTCTGTGAAAACAGGTGTATGGAAGCAAGCGAGTGGACGCCGACCGTGGCTGGCCGACCATTTGAGCGCCTGGTCCTTTACAATTCAAATGAGCTTTCCATGGACGCTGCTTGTAAGAGAAGCACACACCTTGCGTGCCTTTCAGCGTGATTCGCTCCGGCTTCAGTTGTTGCCCAATACTGTCTTTTACACCCTGTTGTGTTGTAGTATCTTACTTAACATAAATTTTGAAATAACTATACTATATAATATGCAGTGAAAGTTTACTATATGTGGTTAAGCAAATGTACGAGGCATGTTCAGAAAGTAAGTTTTCTAGATTTTTATATTTTACTAGCTGGGTGCCCGGCGTTGCCCGGCGTTGCCCGAGATGTCATTTATCTATAACCCCCGATATGACTCCAATTTCGGTTGCTTTTGCGCTATTTTTATATAACGTTCCTCGAACCCTATCCCTACATGAGCTCCCCTCGCATGCCGAAAGGGATTGAAATTATACACAAAAACATCAGTAGAAATACAATCAATATAATTAACCCTGAAAAATATTTATTCAACGCAAATATCTGTCGTGTTTGCATGTTCCAAAATTGTCACCCCGCTACCTCTGCATCTGAGGGATAAATGCCAAGATGAATGTCATAACTAAACTCAGTGATGTCTATAACCTTCGATTTGACTCCCATCTCGGTTGTATTCGCGTTATATTCTTGTAAAGCATCTCCACCCCAAACCATAAGGGTGCCCTTTTCTCAGGGTGTAGGGGATGAAAATTATATTCAGATAACATCGTTAGAAACACTATCAATATCTTTGACCACTAAAAATATTTATCCAACTCTAATATCGGCTGTATTAGCATGTTTAAGTATTTCCACCACCGTCCACCCCCGCTTCTCGGGGTGGTAGACGCGTCTCTCCCCGACAGTGTTTGTTTCATGGTCGCAAAGAACACGTGTACGAAATTTGGTGAAATTTGCTTCACCGGTGTAGATTTGTATAAGGAACATACAAATATATATACAAACAAACAAACATACATACATACAAACAAACGCTCTGCTTTATTTATTAGATTAGAAACAGTGTGTTTGAAAGAAAAATTACAGGATTTTGTTGATACACTTGTTGGCTTTTTTTCCCACACAATCGCCATCACGTTGAATGCGAGTGGTAAGCGCGTGGCACGAGATTCCTTTTGTCCCCGTCGAAGAACTCTCCCACCAGCTCCTTCCCCCACTTCAAAACCTCTTACTTCTCAGTTTAACATTTAATTCCACCCATGTGTGTCTTCAGAAAGACGAAACGATGATAATATGAAGGCGCCAAGTTAAGGGTTTCAATATCCGAAACAAATAAGTCCAAGAGTTTCTAGATGGCTAAGGTGGTGTGAGGACGGGCGTTTTCGTGCAACAAGCACACTCCTTTTGTTTTGAATGCTCGTTTTGAGTTCTTGTAGTCTCACAATATCGTTGTGTATTGATAGTCTCCCTCTGATTTACAAATTCGTCCAAAGGATGCCTTTTCGGTCCCAAACCATTAACTTTTTTGGTCAGAAATAGTGGTTGTGAATATTTTGCCGATAACCAATAACAGTCTTGTGGACAATGAAACACACTGTAAGCATTAAAGTTCAAAATTTTAATTTATTGTCAAGTGCTATCATTCACATCAGTTATATACGGTAAATTTTTAATTTTCTATTTTCTAATTAGTGACTTTTAAGCCACAACATCCCATGCAGAAAGAGGTCTCGTGAATTTCATAGTAAATTTAAAGTCGGTGTAATTTATGAGTATGATGGATGCAGCAAGGAACAGTGGCGACTGGATGTGAACTCTAACTGGATCTAGGATGTTCGATGGTGGCTCTGTTTCCTCTCTCGCTCTCTCTCTTTCTCTCTCCAAGAAAAACCCATTTTCCAATCCCTCGTATCTCAAACATCTGTCACCTAGTCTCCCCATTTTCGGACCCCCCACCTCCTCTTTGGACCTCGTAACAGTATATCCCATTGACAATGGTGTCGTATTCTGAGCGGCCGTGCCCTGAGCGGACAAGAGGCCCTTCCTCAATCCTGACCGCTTAGCTAGCAGGAATAAAGTTTTCTGAAGAGCAACTTTATCAGTCTTGGGTTTAACATTAAGTGAATGTAATACAAAATTAATGTATAACATTTCTGAAACTTATCTGGTTTTATAATTTTTATCTCCATCTATAGCATGGAGACAGTTCCAATTGGTTGAGATTCGTTTAATAAATAAGCTTAGAATTAAGATATCTGACGTCCTAAAATAAATGAAAACATCAACCTGTTTAGTTATAAATTTATTATTTATTTAAATTTTTAATCATTATAACAGAAAAAAAATCTCAAAGTTTAATCCCTAATTAATCCCTAATAATAATTGTTAAAGACTGATAAAGTTTCTTGACCAATCGCCTGCGCTTGATCACTCCACGTTATCTAAATTGCCAATCTGTTTCGTTCTATCTTTCCCGCCATAACTACCGTAATCCCTAGTCCAACTTTCCAGGATAAACAGCACACCTGTTGTTTTTTATTGTCGGTACACCTGGTGATTTAAATTTTGGGACCATGTAATTTTACCGCCAGTCTGACGTTGTTTACAAAAATATCTAACGTGCACGTGCCACGTCAGGTTATGATGGCATAAAAATATCTTTAATTGCTTAAATGAAGTGGCACGCTATATATGATTCCTGAGTGAATGTTTTACCGGTTTAGAAACTGGATAAAGATTTGTCGGGGGGATTCCAGCCGGGTAGACTTTCTGACAGTACGCGACGTTTCGATGACCGTCCACTTCATCTTCTTCTTTGTCAGAGTTAACCCGACTGGAATCCCGAGAAGCCTTTATCAATCTTAATACCTGTCTGCCTGTTAGTCATGTTGACTGTTCGATTTTCACACAGATTGGTTGGAATGACTCCGATTAAATTTTTCTTCATCACTGTTGTTGAGACAAAACGACGGACTTTGTTACATAGTTCGCTTTTCACAAGTTAATCGTCATATTTCGATGAATATTTTAATAGTAGTTAGATTAATCTGTAAAAGTGTTTTAGCGGTATTGAACTACCATAATGCAAAACAGAAAACCTTTCAATTCATGATTTTCTTTGTGTAACAACTGAAAATTATGAATCACATATTTATATAAAATCGTACATTTTACCTGCAATCCGTTTAATCGGTAACAAAGAGGATTTTGGGAAAAGCCAGTTCCAGCGATGCGGCAACACAGCAATTGCCAACAAAGGGTTGCACGAAAAGGATTAAAATTCAGTCCTAAGTACTGAGAGCAATAAACCGGCAAATAGTTCCCAAAGTACTTGGGAAGTGTCCGAGTCAAATGTCGGAACGTATTAATGGGAAACCTGTTGAAGAGGGTTAACCTCCATTTCGTGACAAGAGTTTGAATGAAGTTTACAGCAGATCCCCTCAAGAATCCGAGATTAGAAAGTGAGTAATCCAAAGGGTGAAATAACTCTTTGCAAAGTATCGAGTTAGTTCTTCTCACACCCATCCACACACACACACACACACACACACAGAGAGAGAGAGAGAGAGAGAGAGACTACGATCATGTGTACGGTGAGAGAGAGTGATAGGAAATCAATTTTCGAAGAACAATTTTACAGAGAGAAAATAAGATCAGTTAGTTTTATCGGGAGGAGGGGAGAGAAAATTTATTTTGAGGGGCAGTTCTTTGGAGACGGAATTTTTGGATCTAATGAAAGTTGCAGTTGTAAAACCAGATATAAATACAGTTAGATTTCAAGTGTGGTCAACACATTTCTTGGCGTCCCATTTACTGTCTTTCTACGCAGATGCTACGCATTCTTCGTACGTTGCCAATCATTTTTTGTAGCGGCTAGAGCTTGACCGCGTTAATTGTAATGTATGAGTTCATTCTACGCTATCTCCCGTCCCTGAATCTGTGCAACTCACCTACGGTGCTGACGCGTAGTATAGATCCGCTAGAATGTGCTAGGCGATGTATGTAATTTATTGAACATTTTAGGCTTTCTGTAGTTTCATGTTTCAAAACTCTGCTTGTCCCACATTACAACATGCGTGGATACGTCCAATTATATGTTTAATGATAAAAGTCAAAACTTTTTAGAGATATGACATGATACTGGTGACGGTGATGTCGATAAAACCTATTTACCAGTGAAATCATCGGAAGGAAAAGTTTAACCTAAATGTTACTTGTGTTTACATTTAATTTATTATTCATGTTATTTTTTTCAAAGACGTTTTCAAGTACACTTCACACAAAAACTTGGTTTCCATTAAACTACCAATGAAATATTATTTTTAATTACAATAACGTTAAATATAGAAAAGTTTTGGTTGCAAGTTGATTGAACCCGTAAACAATGCCAAGCTATTATTTTAAGGAACATGCAACACTGCATTTGAAGAATAAGCGTCAGACATGTCTCTACATCCACCAATGGAGAATCCTTCATCGGTTCGTAAGAGAAAAATAAATCTCAGAAGAATAAAAGAAACATGAAAAGGAAAAAATAGTAAACGACTTTTGCGGAGCTGTGCACATGTCCTCTTGAGTGCAAAGATAAACTTTTGCCTGGTAAAAAGAACAATGTTTATCTGTTTGGTAAATTATGGTGAAATGTCTCCTGATTAGCCACGCCGGCAAAGGACTATATATATATTAAGATGAACACCAGTGGAAATTTGCATCGGGTCTGTTTTTATGTCTGTGAAATTGAACAATTTTATTTTATAAGTAGCCATAATTTTTTTCCTTAAGACCATAATTTCGCGAACATAGAAAAGTATCAAAGAATATATCATCTTAAATTAAAATTTGGTAGCCATTCAGTCATAAATAAAATAATAAATTATTAGAAAATTCATGAGAAAACATAAATTTTCGAAAAAACTAATTTATTAAAAGACATTTCATACTTGGAATAGGATGTCATTTGTTTATAGGAAGTTTCAATCAACAACATCTAAAAAATTATTAATAAATTAAATAATGGCAAATTACATTAAAAATAATAGAAAAAACAAGCTTACATTTAATGAAACGAAAACATTATTAAAACTCTCAAATCTCTTTAATATTACTTACACATATCCTTTACTGTTGTCTATCAGCCACCAAGGGCCGAACATAAATGACGTTAACAATGAAATCAGGTAAAGTAAAGAATGCAGTTACATTGTTGAACTTGAAAAATGTATATGGATGTTCATAATTTGAAATTGAACATTTAAGGTAGAGTTAAAAATCTAAATAAAAACTTTAAAATAAATTAAATACAAATTAAAATGTCTTACAGTTATAGTAATAATGAATCATAACTCTTACTTAGATTCTGAGTGACATCTTTTACATTAGCAGTTTTATTATGCGATCTTATGTTCAAAACTTCGTTCATCAATGTCAAGAAATAAACAATCTCCTGATAGAAAATCTTAACGTTAACCCAATCGATATTATGATTATGAATTTTAACATGCTACGTGAAAACTGAATGTTTCCGTACAGTTTCAAATTGGAAAAAAGTTTTCCTTGATCCGAGTGTTTAAAGAGCTTTTTGTCTGTCCCACATAACATGTTCCACAATCCAACCAATCGTTTAAATAAAATTGTTTCTGTCAAAATGTTTTTGACAGGATCTTTAACAATTCTTACAAAATTTATATTATTACATGACCTAAAAACAATCTTAACGCCATAACTTACAAATTGGTCAATCAATATATGTTGTATATTTTTCAAGTAAGGCAATACAGTGAAGCTCTTGTTCTTTTTCACTTTATTAACATGTATCTTTTTATATTTTGTGCAATTAATTCTAATTTGAATGTGTTTCTTAATAAAATTTTGTAAATAGGAGTAAAGGACTATTGATTGATGAAACTATTAATCTATAAGTTACACCATTTTTATGGGTTCTTGGAAGGGCATATGCTTTAGAAATATTGGCTGATGTAAATATAATAATTATATTAGAAATAAAATATTTTTGGAGGGCATATGTCTAGGAATATTGGCTGATGTAAAAATAGTAATTTTATTAGAAATAAATTGTTTCTATATTTATTTATTACGTCGCTTTGAAATTTATTTTAATTTATCTATTACTAATTTATTATTGTTGTTTGTATTAAATATCAGATAATATTTATAAAATATCACCTTATACAATAAAGAATAATTGCTTTCAATTAATGCTCATCTCTAAAGAATATGAAACTGAATTAACGGATTTGAATCGAAAAATTGCAACTGGATCAGGAATAGAACCCAGAACCTCTACTGAGTACGCGGATGCCAGAACTATGAGCTATCCTTAATGCTTAAGTTTTTCTCCATCAGTAAAAAACGTCAATCCGCGTCAAAACGTCCGGTTCTTTTAAATTTCAATTAATTAACTTCAGTTGCCCTATTTTACGTTTTTCTCTTATTAAATCTTAAGGAAACTAACTACGATTTATTCATCATTATCAATTATGCCAAATATCCTATTAATTATTAGAAATAATAATAGGAGAAATATGAAACATTAATACTAATATAATAGTGAACTCCAAATTATGATAATGGCGTATGTGCATTTTAACCAGTGCAAAAACAATTTTTCTCGTTTGAGACTATACTGAACAATAGACTTTCATTAAAGATCACGCTTGCATAATCTCCAGTTAGAGTAAGAAACGTTCAGTTATGTAGGCACGATTTGGGGTTTGATTCGAATGCTACAATGGCGACCACACGCGCAATTAAGTCCGCCATCACACACGTGCTTCCTCCACCACAGACCACTTCTCGGGCTGCTGCGCTAGGCAGCTCTATTCTTGACGTTGTTAGCGAGGGACAAAAGGCGGCTAATTTAACGCTGACCACTTAATTGGTGGCCCTGCGAATAGCTTAAAATTGCTGTCTTTGTGACGTGAAATTCTAGCTCCCATTTGAATAACAGGTTGTACCAACTACTAGTAGTGAGGTACGTCTATTGTTCCTATTCTTAATATTTTTGAGAATTGTCAGAGTCTTAAAATACACTAATTAAGCTCAAATAATAAATCTAAGTGTGTTTGGTTTGTTACAACAAACAAAACACTGTTATTTAGTCTGTATATGTGAAGAATAAAATAATAAAGTGGCTGTTTGAAAATCCACTAATATAAGGATTGCCTTCTTGATTACTAACGAATTCATTAATATGTGCTACTTCCTATGCTTTCTTATCACAACCTCTTCGTAACTGATGGTAACTGAGGCACCACAAATAGTAAATGCTTTGCCCTTCCAAGTAACACACCAAACATTTGTATTCTTTCCAGATATAATTTTAGTTAGTAGACTTTCTAACACTTATTTTTCTTACTTTCAAGGTGTATAATGTTGGGGCTACTGGGGAAACATCGAGCACCATTAGTTTTTAAGTAAATATTAACATTAATTTACGAAATTGGGAAGTACCTTAAAGCATAGTGCAGACGGTAGTAATGTTTTTCGGCTATTCCTAATGGAATATTGGTTTACTGCCTCCTAAACTGGTCAAAGCATAACGCAGTATTAACGTTCAACTGGACGAGATTTTGTTTATCTCACATGCTGATATAGATATAAGGTGATTTATGTACAAAATTTAATTTATTTTCAAAAATTGAATTTATTATCAAAGAATGAAAGGCACGTATGGTAAAAAATATCCAAGGACGTTTGGCAGTAAAGAAATCATTGAATTTATCAGCACATTAAGGCTTTATTTTATAGCGCGTTATTTAGGATAGGCGTCTTTTCATTGATTATACTGATATTTTAGTCAGTTTGTTTAAACGCGTGAGCAACCATGTTTAGCCAACATCAGCAAAAAGTACCGTTTGGTGCCAGTCAGGCTGGGGATTGTAACTGTACCTCCATCGGGGGGTTTTCCCGTCAGCAAACAGCAGGTACAGAGGGTCTCGCTGTTGGAATGCTCTACATCGGATCGTCTAGGACCTGTGATTGGTCCATAACAAATTAAATGGACCAATAGGGAAACAGTTGGTCTCACAGGTGAGGGGAAGTGAATGCCTGGTCAGTCATTCTGACTGGAGAGGTTGCAGTGAGCGGTTGCTCTTGGTTTGTCAATAATTTATCAGCGAGACTCTACGAGACAGACATCGATGACCAGCTGCGAGGGACGTCGCTGTGTTTCTGGTAACCAAAATCGCATGTTTCTGGTTGCGTAAAGCACTTTTTTATAAATCGTTTCTCGGGCCTAGCTTGCCACAACAATCCTTGAGTTATCATAACTGGCTAGTCGGGGGCAAAATTTTACAATTGTACATATTTATATCTTTAATAAATTAGCTGCGAATGGAAAGGGCTGTTGTGTTCTAAAAGTTACTTCCTCCTACCGCAGGTAAGCCGTTCTAGGAATTGGACCGTCGGAGACTTTCTACGGCTGGTAGCGAACGGAGTGCCACAATTTTGAACATTAACAATATGAAAGTGAGAAGCGTACAAGCAGGAAGGAATAGTTATTTGGATTTTATCATTTTATATTGATTTAATAAATGTCATTCTTCGTTGTGCCTATTACAAGTTTCGCCAACGCACTTTTTACATACAGAACATTTTACCGAATCACATTCTTTAACTTTATTGAAACCCTGCGGTATCATGACTTTTAACATCCTTTTAAATGCATAAATTCATCAATTATCCATAATCGATACAAATATTTTATTATCAGTCTACTTTATAATATGAGGATTTACTTCTTCAATTTAAAATCATCTACACAATTATACTACAAATCACAGGGTCCATTTCAGTAAATGTCAAACTCAGTTCAGCAATTACTATAACAATTTTCTTCTCAAGGAGACTAGTTCTGAACAGCACAACAAAGGCTGGTGCAGACGGTACCCCACAGCCAACCCCTCTCTCGCCATCGGAAGGGCGTGGGACTAGTACCCAATGCCCGACCTAAATGATGCAGGTTTTCTACGGTTTCTTTTTCATCAATTTTAGGCGAATGTCTAGTAGGATCCTTAAACCATAGCCCGGGGGCCTAGTTAACTCTTGGATACTATCTTCTACCCTTCCGCATCGCCCCTTTGAGACCCTTTTCTGTACTTTAAAACGGGTTTGCCTTCTATGTGAATCACCCTATATACTGCCTGTCTCCAACTTCGTCTTTCCAAGTAAACAAGTGTTTCGGAACAATATTCAACACTACAAATATTTTCGAAACAAAGTTTCAAAACTGATAACACACATAGGCCTACGTTGTTCTGCGTTAATTGCTTTGGAGTTGCTCATTTGATTTTCATGTCAAGTGTGGCTATTGAAGGAATTTATTCTGCAAATTTATTTATTTTACTTAACGACGGAAATATTCAAGAAGAAAAAAGAAGTGTGGATACGGAAACCACCAAAGTATGACACCAGTTGTAAAACCTTACGAAAAATAACTTGGACGGGATCTAATTTTAAAATTAAATTGATTATTATTTAATTAGTAATAATATTTATTTACATTTGTTATGTGCAAATATTTTTGGCGAATCTACTGCGGCCTCCAATTAGGAAAATAACGAGGAAATAAAAAGAGAAAATATGAAAATATTTCTCTCAGGTTCTTTTCAAATCCCTTCCTGTGTTATTAAAGGGGAGTTTCCACCATGTGTATTACCCTCAAAGCCTGTTACCCTAAAATAATGCTGTACTTTCATGGTGCAGGTTTTTCTAAGGTTTTCTCTGCATCATTTGTAGGCGAATTGCCGGGTAGGATCCTTAAACTATAGCCCGGGGCCCTCGTTAACCCTTGGCTACCTTCCTCTACCCTTCCGCAACCCCTCTTTCAGTCCATTTCCTATTCTATATGAGGGAAGTGGCCACTAATAATAATACAATGTATTTTATCCGTGGTCCCCCCCCTCCCCCACGGAGCCGTTATAGGGCTGTGCGCCCTCTACGGCAACAATGTGGCCACTATGTGGATTACCCTATATATAGCTTATCCACACTTTCTTCTTCGTGTAACATTCCACCAGTTTGTAATGGAAAGGCCAAGCTAGATCGTTCACCAACTAAGTTATACCTCCGTGTCGGAAGCCGAGGTCCATAATGGGCGATCATGCCAAGGAGAAGTAGTAGTAGATGTTGAAGACGGGTAGGTTTTAAAAAGTTTACTATGATGCGACTAAATTACTGGTTATGATCGGAGGGAAACTATTTCGGGAAAGTGCATTTAGAAAATAAATTTCTGTATCGATTAGGCTCTCACACTTAAATTTATTGCCAGTGGAAATTCCTTTACAATTATCGTGTTCATATTCACAACCTCAAAGTAATCAATATCATAAATTGTTTCTGAAGTTAAGGGGGGCGGGGTCTCATAAAATCATTGAAACAGTATATCAAGGTGAGTACAAATTTATTAAGAAATTTATTATTCATGCATATATTGCTGAATAAGCGATGTTTCATTATTACGTTGTTTTTCTTGGCATCTTGCAGTTTTTTTGTGTTCCCGTCGAAATGGGAATTTTATAATGTGAAATACATTTTCAATTTCAGAACCAGTTTACATTACATTATTGCGAAAGATTTTCGACAGCTTCAATTTATTATTCCTATTCTCGAGCTTTCCACACGTGCCGTACAACAAATAAAATATGGTGTGCAAGTTTTCTATATGTTGTGAAGTTTTCTCTTGAACATAAATTTCTTTTCGGTTGCAACCGTCAACAAGATAGAAAATCCTTGCCTCTAAATTGTTTATCATGATTTATATACCACATTATTAAACATGAAGAGGTCCTAAAAATGTTTAAAGGCTCTTTAGTTTATGTTTTGTTAATAACCATAATTTTCTGACATAAAGCCCTTATTTTTAGATTATTGTTAATGTCAGATACTATTTAATCGTTATGAATTAACTGAATCCGAATCCACGGCAATTAATATACCGCCAGAAACTCCTTATGGTAATTCTGCAATTTACTCTGTCACCTCAACTATATACTGTGTTTTCTTTAAACTTATGAACATTTCATTACTAACTTCCAGAATTTAACTTGAAGACTCCCAAATGAATAAGTACTTGAATGAAATAGATATCTTTGAATTAATTCAGTTATTATACAGTGAAAAATTCTGGAATCAGACACTATACTAATTTATTTATATCTGTCTTTATTTTGCAACAGTATACCTTATATAAGTTATTATTCTGAGCAAAATACACGCATGCTTTAATTATAGACCACAATACAAACTTGGAAAAACGAGGATACTGGACCACACAACTAGTTTTTGGGACAGTATCCTGCTGGAGCCACTCCAAATTAGAACGGAGGACAACTTGTTGAATAGGAATTCGGGCTACCATCTCAGCCGTGCCTGGAGTCCGTTAGTCACAGGTCTACGACGGCAACAAACCCAGGCACGTATCGCGAGGTGGCAAGCGGACAAATATAGGAGTGGTAGAAAAGAGCAGCACTCGGTGGCGGCCACCCTAGGCAACTGTTCACCGACTAAAGATCTAACCAATCCTATGCACGAGTATTCCCAAAAGCTACTTCCACAGGAATGTATACGGTAAACAATTATTATTGGGGCTGTTGTGCTACTTTCATTCTGATTGCGGTTGGGACAACAGTGGAACTTCGCCAGATGATTTTTTTTTTCATTAGTAGTTTATGGTCGCGTCAACTTAC
Organism: Zhengitettix transpicula; assembly: GCA_037074705.1. Taxonomy (NCBI): domain Eukaryota; kingdom Metazoa; phylum Arthropoda; class Insecta; order Orthoptera; family Tetrigidae; genus Zhengitettix; species Zhengitettix transpicula. Next base: position 91,093,462 of record CM073590.1, read on the forward strand.
CAGTTATTGAGGACACTCTAATGGGGATTACATAATTAGGTTACGGAGTGTGTTAAGTGTCGGTGTATGTTCATATGCATGGTTCAAATTGCGGTTGTCAGCTGAGCGTTGGAGACGAACTCGAGGAGACTTGTTCGCCGTGGTGTCTGAGCAAAAGTTTTATTCCGTGAATTTTCCTAGGGTCCTCCTGCGTAAAACCTTATACTTCGTACATTCAATTGAGATTTGTTGAATAGTGAGGAGTCAATCGCACGCTTCACTGGTGGAATGATCTGTTCTGGAAAAAACATAGTCATAAGTGTGATGGGTTTGTAATGATCTAATCCTGGAAACTATTATTTGCTGTCTTCTTGAAATGTTATTAAGATGGCATAGCTCTCCTTGTGTCCTACCATGTACCCTACACTTTCTTATGCATTCGTTTACGGTGTCAGTGGCCGTGCAGATTGGAGAGTTGTAGAACGTTGCTTCAAGGCAGCCAGTGCGTCCGCCTCCTCGTTCACTGCGTTGTCCGCATTAGCCGGATCCAGACCATCTTTACTGTTTTTTAATGTGAACTGCAATCATGTAGGTTACATCTAATATAGTTTATGATACCGTTCCTGATTTTTGTGTCTCGTGTGTTGCTTAATAGTCATTCAGAATCATCATATTGTTTAGTGGAGATTCCATGAAGTATTCAACTGCCGTTGACCAGATGTTAACCATGTAAATTTCTAGTTTTTCACAGCCCTGCTGTTTTACTACTTCGTACTCAGACATTCCATGTCCGTGGGGTTTCCGTGATACCTGTACCCCGTTACAGCGTTGGTCTTGAAATTGTTAACAATATTATACTACCTTGGGAAACCCGTCCAAGAAGAAGCGTCCGGCTTAAATCTTTGACAGGACTATTGCTGCCTAACAGTCTTCTAAAGGAAGGACAAGGCATTTTATCTTCCTTTACTGTCTGAGGCTATGCCCCTTTGCGTGTGGCGTCTGAACACGAGAATTTTAAAGGAAGCACTACTGACAAGAAATCGAAGTGTGACAGCTCGTCTAATTAATACAAAAATTGATTGTCTAAATGCATTTTGTGGGATATTTGTCCTCCAATCGTAACCAGTCTTTGGGTCAAATACTAGTAAAAACGTGCTCCATCTTCAAATTCTATGTCTGTCAAAACTCATTCCCATAACTGCTGCCTTCTATAGTGCTTTCCGTATCCAACATCTTTTTTGCCTTCATTTCTTCAGTAGTTAAGTAAAACAAATACATTGGCAGCAAAACTTCTTCCAATAGCCTCTCTGGACATGATAATCATTTGAGCAAGAACTTGTTTCGGTTAGCCTTCATTAAGTCTGGCTATTATACTAAAATTTGGTATATGAAAGTTGCGAGGAGCCCCGATTATCAGAGGCGAGATCGACCAAGGCCGGAGAAAATATTGGCTTATGTTTTTGAATAAACCCGGATATCAACCGATACTTCAGACAAATAAATTAAGGTTGTTTAATCTCTAAAATCATTTTTACCTTTCTATCTTTTAATAGTGAATGTATGGGTGAACTTCTTATCAGAAAACATAGGGACGCAAGATTTAGGGAGATGGTATGTCATTTTACCAATAACTAAAAAACGCGAATGGAGAGCGGAATTTTGTGTAGAAATATATTGTGAAACGTTTTTCGCTTTTTTAAAAAATTCCTAACAAAATTTACTCGGGAATTTCATTCCAATATATTGCTAAAAAGAAAAGGCTTTGAGATTTTAATTGAAAATAAATTGGAGGTTATCAAAACGGCTGACAATAGCGATTCTTTGAAACCCATAGCATTGGATTACGTCAAAAACAACAGACTGGAGGGCAAATCATCAAACAATTCACTAATTTTATTCTGAATCTTCTTCACCTTTCTCGGATCAAATACCTATGAAATATTCAGGTTTTCAAAAAATTAATAACCCGTGTAAGTTTTGTCTGCACAACAGATGAACAAATTGATAAATATTTAATTTACTACTGATATTTTAACAAAAAATGATTTCGGACTGTGCAGTGACATGAGAGCCAACAAACCTACACAATAATCAAAAAATAATTTAAATAAATTAAAAATTTTATGAATGAATTTTTATTACATAGATGTGTACATGTGCTGACAAATTATTTTCTATGTGATTTAATTATTATAATGTGCATATTGTTTACATATATTATAATAGCTAAAATAAAATAAAACTACCAATTTAAACAAACAATTATCACAAATCTGATGAAATTTTATAAATCAAAACAATTTTATTTACCTAGAATACATTTTAAATAATTGGACTCGGTACCCTGAAGGTCTTTACTGAGTTGATAAGGAAACGGAAAAAAATGTTACAATTAAACAAATACAGTTACAATAAATGAAAAACGAAATGATTGAAACGAAAAGAAACGATTGAAACTAATGAAACGAAAGTAACGAAATCTGACACTTTTTTTAGCAATTTACAATTATTAATTCAGAAAATAAACTTACACGCTCTCTGGTCCACACACTCACTTCATACAGGCTTAAAAGGCACCAGGCTGCGCTCACACTCTGCTATCACAGCCACCTCCTCTTGACGACGTCACCCTCTCGACGAATGCAAACACCTCTGCTGGCAGACAGATCTCCACGATGAAACTCCCACCTGTTGACGACTGATGTCCAGCTGATTACTCTCGGCCACGTAGCTTGGCCTACCATTCGATGATCTCTCTCCGCTGACACGTCCGTCTCCTCTCCCTACTGAATGCTAAAAATCTCCTTGCTGTTCATAACATTGTTTCAGCCAATTTACCTTGGCCCTACGTCCGTTTTAGCGGACCTGCACCATCTCTCTCCTCGCTGACACGTCCGTCTCCTCTCCAACCAAAAATAATAATGAACCTCTTAACTGTCCAATTTCCCTCGTACTTATATCCCGGCTCCAGAATCTTCCCTTTTTTTCACAGTTTTTTGCATTTCCACTTTCGCCAAACAAACCCCATTTGATGCCGTTCTCCCGCTCCGAGAGCCACTCAATCAATTAAACTAAACGTTTCCTTTTAATATAATTGCGTCGTCCATCTGTTATGATGCCTTTCAGGGTTCCCTAAGAGCCGCAAAATGCCCCAATTATTAGACCTCCCCTTCTCTAAAAGTCATTTACCCATAATTTTATCATTATCTTTTAAATGTACGCGTCACTCAAGGATCCCCAGTCTGAGTTCGTAAACAAATCTGACAAAAATAAGAACAGACTTTCTGGTCTTCTGAGCTGGTTATTACAATATATATATATATATATATATATATATATATATATATATGTATATATGTATATATTCCTGTATTTTGATTATCCAAGAGGTGTTAATCCCCATCCATGTCCTGACAATAGTTAGACGGAAGAATTTCCGTCCAGAAATTAAATTAATTTCATTGCTCTAAAATGTAAACCCAACGCTAGACTTCCACAACATATATTTTAGGATAATAAAGGTCGTAATAAGTCTGTCCAAAATATTATTGCTAACATTTCGACTACACTTAATTTGTAATATTTAATCATAAAAATTGTGAAACAAATGGGGTTTTCTTTGTAGTTTCATTCTGAAATTATGGTCACGTCAATCGACAGAGCTTTTGGATTCAGGAGTAAATACTGTGGAAGTAGATTTTTGTAAAATCTCCAAACAGAGGCAGTTATGGGGCCGTAACAAGTTTTAGACCATGACCTACGTTTTAATAGCTGACCTAATCATACGGTAATTTGCTTAGTCGTCAAAAATAACATATCCTAAAAATTATATCAAAGAAGTATTTAATACAGCCTTCTGTATATACAAACGGAAACAAAAAACTTAAAATAATAAAGTGATTTAATGATATGAGAATCTGTCCCCTATGGATTATTTGTAACACTCACAAATTGAGACCCTAGTATTTGTACAGTTGAAACTACATTCTTCATTAATATTTCTCCTGACTCATTAACATTCTAATTTACTCTTTTAGCTTGTGCCCTCTGAATTTCAGAGCCATGTTGACGGGTATAGGGCAGTGTGAAATTCTATTTGGGAGTATATGAGTATTTGAAAAATAAATTATTTAAGAATTAAATTAAATTATTAGTGAATGAAATAAAACTAATAAAAACTACCATGCGAAAATCGTACAAAATCACCGAGAAATACTATAATATCGATTAAGGTATTAGCTGTAATCTATAACAAAAGAACGGGAGCCCTACTCTTTGTAGGTTAGACTACATGAACATAGTCAATTGATGACTATTACTTGCAATAGGGGAGGGTTACTGTATGTAATTTGAAGAAAGTTTATCAAAATAATAATTCAAATCTCTCTTAAACAATCTTCACAGTTCTAAGTTTATAATTTTGTGGTTAATTTCAGTTTTTTCTAAGTTTCCGAGGCTTCAAATTGTAATTTTTATTATTTTAATTATAATTAGTGTCAGAAAAAATGTTTCATTAAATACGATTGAGCCTTTCTTCCAACTTTTATCGAAACAAAAGAATTAAGAATAATTATATATCGTATCTTTTCATCGAAAGTGAATATAAGTAATGAATATTAAGAATTTTCATTTTTGATACAATGCTTATGATTTGATAAACGTTTGTTGGTGGAATATGAAAATACAAAACCGAGTTAGTAAATCTCGCGATTTCTGTTTTAATACCTTTGTGTTGGGGAGATTTACGTTTTAACTACAGTGATGTGTATAATATTTGATCTGCCGATGGCTGAACTTACACGGGCTTTTCTGTATTTAATCGTTAGTGCCAAGAGTTTCGTAATACTGAATTTCAATTTGACATCAAAAACATATGTTGGCGTTAATCATTGCGTCAGATAAGATTTCATTTGCAAAAAATGCTTTGAAAATTTATTCAGGTTTCGACTCAAAGCAATAATATTAAAATTAGTCAGAGATATAAATGATCTAATTCGTTACACTCGTTGTGTTTTAAAAAAAAGTTTTTACGAATATTAAATGATTATAACTTACAGCATAGCTAAAATTCTATCTATTCCACCAAAAAGTCAGAAAATAGGGTTCAAAATTTTAATAAATATTTACAAATAAGAGTAGTAAAGTAAATACTTATTTAAATATGTTGCGTAGTTTTATTTTATTTTTATGTATTTTTACAATTCATTTTTCAATGATAACTTTTTAATTTTCCAAATAAAAGACACTTCTTAATTATTTATCTCTTTTGTGCCATTTTGGGAGAATTATAGAGTTAATGAATTTTTGAAAAACCACGTATGCATATGTTTTCTATACACTATATAGATTAATTAACCAGAGTTGTCAGGTTTCGCGTGCCACAATACATTTCACCTCATGGTAGATTGGAGTTGTAACAAATCCGATTAGAATCGCTTTGATAAATATACACAAAATTACATAACGGCTCGGAAATTTAATTTCCTTGAATATATTTCACTCTCTGACTTGTATCCTTACTTTAAATTAATTTATAAATTTATTTGACATTTATAAAACTGTACATGAAACGAAGTTGAGATACTTTAATTCTAAAGATTCTGTCCTGTTTTGAAGGGAATTGGAGTTCTACAAGGGCTTCCGTTTTTATGGAATCTGAATTATTAAAATTGGACTACTGGGGTATGATTACGTTAATTATAAATTAATTATTAGTCCATTAATCTATATAGTAAGAAGTTTAACTCAAGAATGCGTACCACAGTCCAATTTGGCCGACGCTCTAATACTATACTAATAACAGTAATTGAGGTTATCAATGGCAGATCCACGTTATAAAGTAAAGCAGATGTGCCCAAAATTATATTACTTTTATTTCGTCGACGGTCGAAATAAATATTACCCACGAAATGTTCTAAAAATATTTACATCGTTTCAGTTCACGGTTTTTTTTAAAGTAGTAGATCGCACACACAGGAAATTTTGAAATAAGGTAAGTATAATACTTTTATGGCATAATATACGATACTATCATAAAGTATATACCAATATATAATTATCAACCGATACATCATCAAATATACATAACGTGAAGAACAGTGTTGATCAATTTTTTCTTTTTGGAAAATTTGTTTGATCCATTATTTCCCAATCAGATAAATGAATATGCCCATATTTAATTTCGACCGCTACCTTTTGTATACGATTTTTTAGATATGATTTTAGGAGAAGTAAGGCGTTTCCCCGTACGCCATAATATTCTAACTTTCTCAACCTCCTCCTCCTCCTAACCATATGAATTAGGGCTGAACTTCAAGTCGACCAGCATGTCGCTATCCAGCTATGGAACCATAAAACTCCGAAAGCGAGTTAAATATATGTTATTTTGGCATTTTAAAATTAACCGTTTCCTACCCCAACCTCATGCTTAAGGGAAGAAGGTCTATCTGTGCCAGTGTCGGGAGTGTCATTGTTTCAGCGATACCGAAAACGATGGATCTATCAACATCTCTACCAACATAAATGCCGAGGGGGGCTGAACGTCGACCCAACCAACATTGTGATTTAATTTGATCTGTTTTATTTTATTCCATTAGTCCACGTATGAGGAAATAAGATACGTCAATACATAAAATTATAATATAATAATTCGATGCTACAATTATAAATAATTAGAAGTTCACATAAACATACTAAAATTCGTATTAATAATAACAAAAACAAAAATTCTTTAACTATACTAAGGGTAAAATATAATACTTACAGTTTTAATAAAAAAAAACAATACGTACTAGTAAATAATTAATGAATAGAGAATTAACTATCATAAAATATAGAATTACATATCACACAGGAGTAAACACAAAACTTGACACACGCAAACTAGAAGGAAACACAAACGACGGACAAGTCACTTCACGGAACAGAGCGATGAAAAATCTGCCCTTCCGTAGAAACTCCAGGTCGTACATACAACAAAGAAACAAAAGAGCAGAAAAGGCCAAAAAAGAATAAGCAAGTTAAGAAATAAGTGGTTTTATTCTCAACATATTTAACACTTTTGCAGTTTTTTTAAAATAATTAATTATTAGGGGAACGATCTAGAAACTCCTGTACGGAGTAAAACGCGCCTTTTAGTAAAATATTTTTAGATTGAATCCCAAAACCGGTTGCAGTTATTATTGTTCTTACCATTTGGAGGAAGACTATTGCGTAAAACTATCACTGAATGGTGAATACTTCTCTGGTAGAGATCAAGGCGATGCTTGTCCGATCTTAGACCTTAGCGATTTCTAGTCTCTTAATCATGAGACTCGCTATTCGTTTGAAAAAAATTTAAGTTCCGCTTAACAAACTTTCAAACTTCGTGAAGAAACACGCTAGGTAGAGTAAATATTCACAGACATTTGAAAAACGGTTTACAACTGATTTTATTATACGTAATAGAGAGTATTCTAATGGCACGCTCTTGCAACTTGAATATTTCAATGCTTCTGGAGCAATTGCCCCAATTTGCAATGCCCAAACACATGAGGGAATTAAAATACGCAAAGAACACCATTTTCGTAGTGTTGATGCCAACATGGTGCATTAAGGTTCTGAGACAATAGCAAGCCGAAAAGAGTTTCACAGCTAGCAGATCCATGTGGTGAGTCCACTTTAAATTACTATCAATCTGAAGACCCAGAAAAGGCGCCTCAGCCGAGAACTTCTCTAGAAAGTTGTTACTACCATCCGCTGAGAACTGAACGAACTTGGTTTTATCTAGATTTAGTGACATATTATTGACATTAAACCACACATTTTGTTTGTGCAGAGTGATGTTTACGTTTCTAACAAGATTATAAACATTTTTATCAATAATCAGTACATTTGTATCATTAAAATTGATTTAAGAGGATGGACGAATCCTGAAAGATCATTAATATAAAGAATAAAAAGTAAAGGTCCTAGAATCGAACCTTGAGGAACACCCCAAGTAATTAATTCCCAATCAGATAAATGAATATGTCCATATTTAATTTCGACCGCTACCTTTTGTATACGATTTTTTAGGTATGATTTTAGGAGAAGTAAGGCGTTTCCCCGTACGCCATAATATTCTAACTTTCTTAGTAAAATTTCATGATCAACCGTTTCGAATGCCTTAGACAGATCAGCAAATATTCCAGCGACTTTCAATCCCTCACCCAATGAATTTTGAATAGAGTCGTTCATTGCACTATTCCTTTAAGGAAGCCATGTTGGGAGGAACTTAAAATATTAAATTTACTCATGAAATTATGTCAGTTAATGTGAATTATTTTTGGAAAAAATATGAAGCAGAGTAATGGATCAATAATTTGATTCGTCGGATAGTGAACCTTTCTTGAATAAGCGGATCACTTTCCCAATTTTGAGAGTATCGGAAAATATTTCAGTTTCAATATATTGTAGTAATTGGTAATTAAGACATTGTTATAATTGGAAAGTTGGATTGTAGAGGACTCGTCATTAGTGGATATAGAGCGGACGCCGCAACAATCCGGCGAAGCAAAGAAAACATTGCTGGGCAGTTGAGAGAGTTTACGCGCTCAAAATCTAAGAGACGAAGTTTTACAGTTGGGCAGCGGATAGCGAACAGTTCGAAAGCTTTACAGTTGGGCAGCCAGAACGAAAGAATGTGGTCCAGTTACAAACATGCTCTTAAATATTGAAAAGTAAAGCAATCTTCAGTCGGGAAGGAGAGAGTGCAACTAATGTTGTATTCGGTGGTCGAGCGAAAATTGATCATGCTGGCCATAGACAAACCAATGAAGGACATTTTCCACTAAAGTTACGAGATCTGCAAATCCAGGTTGGAGTAAAGCATCGAGAACCTACCAATTTGTGTTAGACCAACTAACAAACTACGCCAATTAGAATTTGTTGACATTTAGAGTCTGTGAGTACTAGAATCAGTGATATCCCCAAATTTTGTGCACGAAAAACCTAAAATGAGACCTGGGCGGCCGTAAGTAGAGAAAAACTTTAAAATAATTTGTAAACCACTTTTAAAAGATAAAAGTCAGATCGTTCTTTAATTATTTAAATATCGATAAAATGAGATCGTTAATTCTTGATTAAATTTAAAATTGTTTAAATACAATCTGTAGTATTATTTCTTTTACAACAAATTTCGTCTATGTTTCAGACGCATTAACTTCCATAAAAGGTAAATGTAATTTTGATTGTATAAATTCAGCCATTTATCAAACCCAGTTTAAGACTCTGAGATCCCAAATATTTTGTGTTTTAAAATTGATAATAAATTTTGTTTGTTCATTAAAGTTATAATAGTTGTTCATTTAAAAGCGCACAGCCCACAGCCATTATTATACATAGTTAATTATTACAATATTTGTTAAATATGAAATGATGAGTTCATTCAAATCAGCGGAACCTTGAATTCAAGGCCAATCTTGGTATTTTTTGCACCCGATCACAATTGGAGTACCACTGCTGTCTTATCCCCACGGTGTTTGTTCCTAGAAGTAAGCAACTTATGTTCCAAGTTTGGTTTAAACTGCTCAGCTCCATAATGAGTGTATGCGGAACAAACTAATACACCTTCCTTATTCATAAGAAAAACACAAGAAACCACTTGGCACCTTGCTCTGATTGTAATTCCTGTGACATAGGGCAAAACAAAAACGTTCACTTAATACCCTTATCAAGAAAATTATTTTCTATATCAAACTTCTCACCGCTATTCAATCGGTAGTATTCAAACATATCATATATTCTAAGATTTTTGACGTTGACACCAGGTAAAATTCCAGAATTATATCAGAAATGCTTCATATTAAACCCAACATCATAGCAATGAACGTGCAATCTAATACTATGCAACTCAACAATGGGTATGATCCCGTATTGTTACACTAACCCTTTTGTGTTTTAGCTTTTATTTTGAGTTCATCACCTGGTTTTTGCGGTTGTGTCGATCTCGCGGCTTTTGCGTGTTTAATCAAGTCGAAAGCAACAAGCATTGCAGAAACTTTGTGTGGTATTTATATTAACTCTTCATATTGTCTGTTATTTTTTTTATATAATCTGTATGATAACAGTTATGGTACATCAATACCCAGGATTCGTTGCATTCAAACTTGTCGGCGTATGCATGTATACAGAAATCTTAGGCACATTAATAATGTTCTTAGCATAGATATTTCAAGTTTACAAGTTCAGTTAATTATTAATAAGTAGTGAAAGTAAATTTTGAAGGGACATTTCTTCTTTCTTAAATGTTATTAATGTGCTCAAAAAATAACTGAGACAATTTATATAATTTCACTTATGGCAGTTGAAATGTCAAGCATAAATTGTTAAACAAAGAAAAAAATGTCATATATTTACGTTCTTCTTATAAAGTAACAAAACCCGTCTGATATGTAATGAATAGAATGTTGATTAATATAATTTATTTTATTTTCAGTGATATAATTAAGAGAAACAGAAAGGTTTCAGTGGTTTAAGGTGTGAGGGGAAACGGAAGAGAGAGTTTCGGAACCAGAGCGGGAGTTAAAGTTAGTTTGTCGTTTCACGACTGCAGCTGTTTTCGCGAGACCCCAATACTCTGCTGTATCTCCACATATCCTCCATTTTCCAGTGATTTATATTTCAATTCGCGCCTCCCTCCGCGACACAAACGCCTGAAATACATCGAAGCACTGCAGGAGTTTCGCCCTATGCTGTAAAAGTTTCAGTTTATCAATAAAGAAAGAAAATTTCGAAACCATAACAAAAATATAAATTGAATTGTGTATTCAATACAGCAATTTCATCTTTTTACGGCAGGGGAAAAAATCACAAAAATTAGAACTTTCATCAGAATTTAAATGTGAAAGGTTACGACTGACGCAATGAGGATCTGTAACACACGTTTGAATATTTTTATGGCAGCAAAGTAACGGTCTTCGGCTATATAAACAAAATAAAATTTTCGTAATGTTCAAAACAATAATGTTGGTTGATCCAATTTTTTTGATTCTCAAGCAATCTTTTGATGAATGACACTCACCAAATTTTGTCGACAATTACAATAATTAATAAAATAATTACGACATGGCTCAAGTGCGGCAAAAGCATCTGATTTTTATAATTGAATGCGTTTTACACATTTTCTTAACTATTCACGACTCATGTAGCATTATAGTTTACACGTATTCTCATTTTCGATTAATAAATTTAGGAATTCTAGGTATTGTGTTTTACCGAAAAAGATATTTTCCTTGAATAATTAACTGCTTATGCACACATAAACTCTATAAGAGATTACAGTACGCATAGAAATGTATGTTATAAATAATAAAGCCCTATATGATTAAGAAAGATGGTCTATACAGATAAAAAATATAATATAAATACACACTACGTTTCTGGGATCCTTGTGCCTATTGTCAGGTGCTAAGAATAGCCTAGAAAAACAAAACTGCACTGATCAGTTGACAACACTTAAAAAAGTGACGAAAACGCAACGACAATGAAAAAGCCGAAAGTTTAGCGTAACAATAAGGGACCAACGATAAAGGGAAAACAGAAAGTTTAGCGTAATAATAAGGGATCGTAGCAATTATTGAGTTTCATAGTGTCTGTACATTAGTAGTAGTGATGTTGGATTTAATGTGAAGCATCTCTGAAATGAGTCTCGAATTGCACCTCGTGTCAATGTCTAAAATCTTAGCATATTGCCAATCAAATGTATGTTTAGAATTGATGATATGTTTGGATACTACAGATTGTTTATCAGACGTAAATTTTTTCATTAAAACCCTTTATTAACAGTTACATATAAGTTTTATTTTAATGTCATTTAAATAAAAATATGTAATTCAGGAGCTTTCTATTAATCGTAACCATATTCATCTGATAAATTTAGTTAATAAATTTAGTATTATAAAACATGGTTCATTTGACATTTTATATTGTTTACAAATAGATCCTTCATGTTCTAAGGCCTATCAGTACGTCAGTGCGAGGTCAGCTTAATATGTATAAAATAACATATTTACATATTAATGTAAATAACATTAAAATAAAATTTATATGTTAATGGTAATAAAAGGTTTTATTATTTATAATATTTATAGTACACTATAGCAGTTATTTATCGATTAATTAGTTAAATAGAAATGTATTTTCATTTAGTAAAATATAAATTATGCCAAGGTTGATGAAACGGAATTAAGTATATGTTATATTTTCAATTGCTTCCATTAATAATATCTTAGAAGTATATATATATACCAATATTATTTAGTAAAATTATGAGTTCATTAACTCGTTGAGATAAAAATCTTCAGTTAACTCTTTTAGATTAAAACTATTATATTCTTTATGGAAATTGAGGTATGAAATACATGAATTTCAAAAATGATTCCTTAACCGTTTTAGGGGCTGTAACGTTTTATCGATACCAACAAACTTTACTAACGTTTATTGAAGTTCCGAACGTTCAGAAATATGTTCTAACAAAAATTTGATTTGTGTAGCAGTTTTAATAATTATATATATATATATACGATAAAATATTATAATTATTTTACTGGATTATGATAAAATATTTTAATTTAATTAGCCCGGGTAGGAACCCGAGAAATCTTCATTCATAAAATTCACCGGAAAATCTAAATTCGCTAATATTTTAATTGCTTCTGACTTATAGACTTACACAGTTATAGATTTAAAATAATTACAAAACTATTCGCACGTGGATAAACTGTCGATCACAGAAACATTCGTTATTATTAACAATGACGCAAAAATTGTTGACATCTATACATGCGAAGTAAAAGTTGTGTCCGTAGCGTAAATGTCACCAAACGAAAAAAATTGTTGTAATTTGATCATATTTGCTGACAAACTCGTCACCTCAGCAATTGTAATTGATATTATTCAATAAATTCGTTGCGACATATTGGACAGCTTATTACTTAAATTAAATTTGTAACTGAAGTTTATTACTGAGCAAAATTTTGCTGTTTATACGATCTAAAAAATCATGTTAGAAACTAACTGGTTGAAATCAGATAGGAGTGTGAATGAACAGAGTTGTACTGTATAAGGAGGGAACTTAAGCAAAACAAATGGGTTGAATATGTATAAATTTATATTACACTATTACGTAGAAACTGTATTTGTAGTAAGTTGGTGTTCTGTTAGTATGGCATTTAATAGGCATCGTTAGAACGGAGTTTGCCTCGTAAAGTGTTAAATTTCGTGCGCTAAGTCGTTAAGGCCTTAAATTTTCAGGCATAGCTGCTTAATCTTACATTTGCAAAGAGTTTTCTATTCCATTATATGAAAACGTATTGAACTGTATGTCACAATGTTTCTGTTATTGATTTTGCAACCTTCCTTTCCAACTACCTCTCTCGAAAAGTGGTGAAAAAGCCTCGATACCCCGAATTTCAGTCAGCCTTCTACGTAATTGCAACCTTTAAGAAGATTGCCGAATACCAGGGAGGATCGCTTTTCAAGCCGAGTGCAATGTGCTCAATTTGAAGCCGGCCAATAGAGTCCTCCCTTCCAGCAGCTGGATGTGACGTGGTAATGGCTTCCATGAGGCGACAGATGGCGGCTCTTCTCCGATTCCTTTGCGCCTCCAGGGTACTCTTTCTCGTTACTTTGTTCAGCCGTTGCTCTTAGAAAATAATGAGATAGAAATAAAAAAAATTCGACTGCCGTCAACCAACTCATTCATTTACGAGGAACGAAACGACGGTTCCGATTAAATTCTATTTGGTCTCACGTACGAAACGTGGAATACAAATATTGAGTCACACCAAAGAAAGAAAGATGTTTCATTTTAAAATGTATTGCAAATAAAGCTTTGTAGGCAAATAGCTCGCAAAATATGTTTTTTCCAGAATAATTGTGGTAATAAAATCATTGAACAATAAATAAATTAAATTAAGAATACTTTCCCGGAGTAGTTGCTGTGGAAATATTTCTCGGGTTTACAATTTAGCACAATTTTTGTAATAATATATATGTAGTATTACGAATTTTTTTTAGCAACAGGCTACACGAGCAAAATTCACGTGGTGGCAGCTTCCATTAAATAACATAAGAAGGACTTTAGAAGGGGGACATTCGGAAAGGTAGCGAAGGGTTAACTAGGGCCCCTCGGCTGCAGTTTAAATGTCATACCCGGCATTCGTCTAAAAGTAATTCAGGACAAACCTTACATGACTTGCATCAGGTAGGTCGGGCATTTGGTACTTGTCCCACGCCCTTCCGATGGCAGAAAAAGAGTTTACTGTGGGGACGAAGTATTCCTCTCGCCGTGCCTTGACCAGTTTAAGAGGCAGCTGGCCGACTATTCCAATAGGAATAGCGGACAACTCTTACCGTATGCCCAAGGTCTGTGAACCCGGAACATGCACCTCTCGAAACAGGCCTAGGTGCCTCGGCCTTTGGGAACCTTAGTACAAAAACGGAGAGAGGAAACGGCATCCCCAAAGATAGGCCTCTCCGTTCTCCAGAAAGGTTCACCTGCGAGAATGGTAATCCATGTTTTATTTTATTTTTGTACGTGAAATCTAACATGCAGGTTCTTGAGTAATTTTTTTCCGTAAATTTTCCCAGAGTTTACAAAAGTGAGTAGCAGGTAACCTGTGAGGGATTTTCTATCGCAGGCAGAACCTTGTAGGAGAGATACGAAAGGGCTACCTTTGAGGATGCCTTTTCCTCTCCGTTTTTGAACTAAGGTTTCCACGAGCCGAGGCACCTCGGCCTGTTTTGAGAGGTGTATGTTCCGGGGCCACAGACCTTGGGCATACGGTAAGAGTTGTCCGCTATTCCCATTGGAATAGTCGGCCAGCTGCCTCCTAAACTGGTCTAGGGCTCGAAGAATGGAATGTTGTGTCCCCACAGCAAACTCTTCTCCCGCTATTGGAAGGGCGTGGGACAAGTACAAAATGCCCGACCTACCTGATGCAGGTTTTTCTAGGGTTTTCCCTGCGTTTCTTTAGGCGAATGCCGGGTAGGATCCTGAAAATATAGCCCGTGGGCCCTAGTAATCCTTGGCTACCTTCCTCTACCCTTCCGCATACCCCTTTCAAATCCCTTCCTTTGCTATTAAAGGGGAGTTGCCCAACGTGGATTACCCTCATGTAGCCTGTTGCCCTAAAAAAAGTGAGTATCAGACGTGGAAGAAGGAGAATATATTAATGAAATAATTTATACACTGGGTGGCCTGATTATTATGACGACTTCATTACTGGTTTCGTTTGATCACATTTTTTTCCTTTAATACTGAGCTGATTCGTCGGAAAGTTTCACTGTGATGCGAGAAAACTTTCACGATGCCCTGATGAGTAGCGCTGTCCAGTTGTGACAGATTTGATGGTTGTGGATTCAGCTCTTTCATCTTCGCCCCACAAATACACAACTGGATTGAGATATGGTGATTGATAGGTCCCAGTAAGCAAGGTAAACGCTCCCTGATGTATCTGAAACTCTTCCTGCACAACACGAACACCTTGGCGTGGCGAATTGTCTTATTGGAAGTAGACATCGTCAATAGAAAACGGTATCAACTTGATATGATGAACATGATCTGCAAGTTATGTATGACCAGCCGTTTAGGCGTTGTTACAAACATTTTATAGGGCCCTAATAAAGTCCCAAATTGACATTGTCCCTACCAAATTGATTGGTTTCTATGTGAGGTACATGCTTTCGTGCTGTCAAAATCTTACTCTGCCTCTGTGTGATTCAACTGGAAACTTGATTCATCTGAATAAGTGAATTTTTATCAATGCCCGACTGTCCGTTCATTGTGTTTCTGTGCAAATTGGAGACATTTCCTCGTGAATCTCAGACAGCAAATATGTTCGAACAGGCCTCCGGTTTCAATATTCCATACGACACAGTGAACGGCGAACAGTGTGATTGTAATTCATTTGAGTGGATCCCTGATTACGATTTTCAGCAATTTTTGATGAACTGTTGCCATTCTGTTGTGTTTTTGCGAGTATTGCTACTCACCGTTCTTCCCGTGTATTGACTACTTCCTGACGGTCACAATTCGCACGTTCTGACACAGTTTTCCGGCTGCCAGTTCAGTCTTTAAGCACTTTAAAAAAACGATTCTTTTGAAAATTTAACCATTTTAGCTGTTTCACTGATACTTGCTCCACAGGTCCGAGCCCAAACAATCATCCGACGCTTAAAGGCTGTTAAAACGCGTCGTTTACCCGTAACTTCAGAAACGAACTGCAGCGGTAAAAAAACCTGCTTCCTTTTTTTATATTAGTCTGGCTCTCCGGCGACCTAGGCGTTAACATAGCTAATTTACCTAATAACGATGGATGGTCGTAATAATCTGGCTTGCCAGTGAATGTAAATTCTAAGAACAGAATAGATTAAAAAAGTGTACACTCTTATAAGTGAGCAAGTAAGGCTGTAAAATAATTCAATAAAGTTATTTTTCAAACTAATTCTTATTAGTCCTAGATACACTAAACAATATAATTTCAAACGAATCTTTAAATTTATTGAGATAAATGAAAATATAACAATTCTGTTTGCAAAATTAATAAGAAGACCTCAAATCACTAGTTTTGTCTATATTTGGCTCTTTTATATTCTTTTTTGTTGTTCAGATAAATTTGAATGGCTTTGTGCTATTAAAATTATTTATATTTTCTCATCAATTTAATTTGAAGAGTTAAGTGAGACCAATAAGTAAACATACGCATGTGTAATGAATCCAATTTAATGTTTATTAAAACACATAAAGCCTTGAGAGATTGAAGGCAGAAGCGTGACCTGCAACGGATGTTCTCTCGCAAGCAGAACCTTGTAGGAGAGACACAAAGGGGCTAATTTTGGGGAACTCCAATGCCTTTTCCTCTCCGTTTTTGAACTAAGGATCCCACAAGCCGAAGGACCTCGGCCTGTTCTGAGAGCTGTATGTTCCGGGCTCACAGACCTTGGGCATACGGTAAGAGTTGTTCGCTATTCCCATTGGAATAGTCGGCCAGCTGCCTCCTAAACTGGTCGAGGCACGGAGAAGGGAATGCTGCGTCCCCACAGCAAACTCCTCTCCCGCTATCGGAAGGGCGTGGGACAAGTACCCAATGCCCGACCTACCTGATGCAAATTTTCCTAGGGTTTTCCCTGCATTTCTTTAGGCGAATGCCGGGTAGGATCCTTAAAATATAGCCCGGGGGCCCTAGTAACCCTTGGCTACCTTCCTCTACCCTTCCGAATCCCCCCTTTCAAAACCCTTCCTATGCTATTAAAGGGGAGTTGCCCAATGTGGATCACCCTCATGTAGCCTGTTGCCCTAAAAAAAAAGGAACTCCTCTCCCGCTATCGGAAGAGCGTGGGACAAGTACCCAATGCCAGACCTACCTAATGCAGGTTTTTCTATGTTTTTCCCTGCATTTCATTAGGCGAATGACGGGTAGGATCCTTAAAATATATCCCGGGGGCCCTAGTTAACCCTTGGCTACCTTCCTCTACCCTTCCACATCTCCCCTTTCAAAACCCTTCCTATGCCATTAAAGGGGAGTTTCCACTTTGTGTATTACCCTCATGTAGCCTGTTACCTAAAAAAAATGAAGTCAGAAGCTGAAGGTTGTACTACCGGGTGTAACTAGTATACAAAGTCGAGTGATTTTGTACCTAGATAATGTCTATAGACAATCGAGCGACAACGTATTGTATATTGACACGCTTTTGGAACAAAATCGCAGAACATTGGTCTCCGTTCGGAAATGGGAGACTTGAGTCAATTATCAGAATTAAAATGAAAAAATGTATGTCTGACAGAAAATAATTTTAAAAAAGCCAATAAATGCAAAAGAGTGATAAGATAAATACCACAAAACGTTTTTGAGTTTTATCAACTGACGAGTGCAGTTGTGTCGCTATAGGTTCTTCTTCGCACTTGAAGAAAGGGACAAGGATCCCAGAAACGTTGTGTGGTATTAATATAATCACTTTTTTGTCTGTATTGGCTACCTTTGTTATTAATTCTCAGAATTGTTAGGCCTACTAATAATAATAGCAGGTGTTCATATGCAATCTAAGTATTGCCCCTCTCTTCTTCTCACAACATTTTTTATGCTCCCGTTGAAAAGCTGCGAATTTTTTTTCTAAGTCACCTGCGAACACTTAATATTTTTTGGCCAGCTCTTCAGTAACTTTTTTTTGAGTGCAATTTATATATTCTGGATTAGTTACTTCTCACATACGAGATGATAATCTTCTATTAAAACTTAAACTTTCTTCGTTCTTGATAATAAACAAGCAAATATAAAAGAAATTAATGAAGCGTTCTCAGAACTCACAGAGGATAATTCAGGACTATATCTACAAAAGTGTCTACAATACGAACTTTTGTAGACATGGCCCCGAATTATTCTCTGTGAGCTTTAGAAAACGGTTCGTTAATTTCTTTTATATTTGCTCGTTAATTATCAAGATGTAGACAACGAAGAAAGAAACAATGTCTAACAATTCTGAGAATTGTCTCAACTCTCCCATTTCATACGGGACACCAATGTTTTGTGATTTTGTAATAAAATCGTGTCTACATATAAGAATTTGTTATATTGTTGTCTGTAGACATTGTCTATATACAAAATCGTTCGACTTTTTATACAAGTGTGTACTAGACCAATTCATCCGCGGAAACAGGACGTGTTTTTCAATTTTCTGCGTCTTCGGGAGAAACCATTGCCTCAGAAAAATTTCATTGTAGAATATTTCCTGCGATTTAGGCAGAATTGCAGAAGGGCACAATCTTAAAGATAGTACCCAAAAAGGTTTTTTTTTCATAAAATAGAGAGGAGTAGTAGATATGGAAGTATTGGAACACTAAATGGGGAAGAGGCTATTGCTTTGGAACCTTTAAAGAAGTCAGTCGTTTTAAGCATTAATGAGGTGCTAAAAGAGTCAGTTTTGCGACAAGAATAATGTGCTACTACAGATATATATTTAAAATATTAATTATTATATACTCTATTATTAGCCGATATATTTTAATTTACGGAATGTAGTCTTCCTCGGACAAGCATCAAAATACATTCGATACTTCCATCAAAGGAATTTTTGTTTTAGTGGAAAATACACTTAACAATAAAATTAATAATTTCAATGGTAAACACTTTTATTCTATTTTATTATTCTATTATTATTGTGTTCCCGGATACGTATGTACGCTTGATCTCAGGAATTGTAGGTATTTATTAACATCGCCACCAGCACCTACGTCACGAAGTGACGTCAACCATTGGTCCAAACATACATGATATAGTAGCAACATGCAAAATAAAAAAAATTAAAATTAATAAATTATGCTAATAAGCTAAATAACTCTCATTATATGGATCTGAAACAGTTAATCATTAAATAAAATAGATCAACAGTTATTTGTATATATTGTAATAATTAAATATAATATGAATGTGGCTTTTCAAAATAAAAAAACTTAAATGGAAGTTATTAAACAAGATTTATCAATTTTATAGCCAGTATAAAATACACAAAATATTTGGGATCTCGGGGTCTTGAACTGGGTTTGATAAATGGCAGAATTTATATAATCAAAATTACATTTACCTTTTATGGAAATCAATGCGTCTGAACATAGACGAAATTTGTTGCGGAAGAAATAATACTAAAGATTGAATTTAACAATTTCAATTTTATCAAGAATTAACGATATCATTTTATCGATAATTAAATAATTAAAGAACGATCTGACTTTTATCTTTTAAACACGGTTTACAAATGATTTTAAAGTTTTTCTCTACTTACGGCCGCCCAGGTCTCATTTTTAGTTTTTCGTGCACAATTTTGGGGACATCACTGATTCTAAGTTCTCACAGACTCTAAATGTTCACAGGCTCTAATTGGCGTTGTTTGTTAGTTGGTTTAACACAAATTGGTTGGTTCTCGATGCATTACTGCAACTAGTTGCTCTGTCTCCTTCCCGACTGAATATTGCTTTACTTTTTAATATTTGAAAGCCTGTTTGTGACTGGACCACATTCTTTCGTTCTGACTGCCGACTGTAAAACTTTTCGTCTGGTCTATTCGCTGTCTGCTGCCCGAATGTATTGTTCAAATTTTCATGACTTGGAATTTTAGTCTTTTCTCCTCGCTGCCTACTGCCCGACTGTACATTTCCTGACTGTTCGTTCGTCTCGCAAGTTTTGAGCGCGTAGAACCTTCTCGACTGATCAACAATGTTTTCTTTGCCTTGCCGGTTTGTTGCGGCGTCCGCTCTATATCCACTAATAATGAGTCCTCTACAATTCAACTTTTCAATTAGAACAATGTCTTAATTACCAATTACTACAATATATATAACTGTATACCACTCGTATCCAGAGGTAGTATAGTTTTTTTAAAAACTCTTTTTGAGCGTTATTTAAATGACCTCTTAACAATTCCACTGCATATTAGAAATACAACAGCATGTTCAATTGTAAACACGGAAACACAATTAACGCAACAAAATCAGCAACAGATCGTATTAATGTGTTGCTCTCCCGTCGAATAAGTATAATATAATATTAGCTCAGAGAGATAAAATGACTTCTGAAGAATTAATATAATTTTATCCTTATATCCCAATTAGTTCAAAGAATTTGCGCCCCGAGACCTTCAAAATCAGGTGATTCCATCAGTTATGTCATATTATTTCCCACACTTATTGATCCAAACTACAAGAGGTTTCTGGATTTGAAACTTTTTTCTTGAAAAACAATTTTATAAATTTTTTAAGAATTATGAAAATATGTTATTCATATTTATAACTGACTCAAAAGAAATATAAATTTATATTTGGTGACAATAGAAAAACGCGTTGTTGAGTAGATATTTGCCGTTTGTTAAACACAGGGTTTTATGCTATACGTTGGATCACCTTGTTAAAGTATGTAAGAATTTCAATTATTTTCAAGAGAACAAACTTTTATAATTTCAGGTTAAAATAAATAACGGAACATTAACATTTCATGTTAATGCTTACAATTTGTCGTCTCAAACAGACCCGTTAAACAATTGTTTAATCCATAAATAATATATACCAATATATATATATATATTTATATATTGTAGTAATTGGTAATTAACACATTGTTCTAATTGAAATGTTGAATTGTAAAGGACTCATTATTAGTGGATATAGAGCGGACGCCGCAACAAACCGGCAAGGCAAAGAAAACATTGTTGATGAGTCGAGAAGGTTCTACGCGGTCAAAACTTGCGAGACGAACAAACAGTCAGGAAATGTACAGTCGGGCAGCAGACAGCGAATAGAACGGACGAAAAGAACTCATTGAAAGTTTTACAGTGGGGCAGTCAGAACGAAAGAATGTGGCCCAGTCACAAACATGCTTTCAAATATTAAAAAGTAAAGCAATCTTCAGACGGGAAAGAGACAAAGCAACTATTGTGTATTCGGTGGTCGAGCGGGGATTCAACATGCTGGCCATAGACAAATCAATGAAGTCCATTGTAAACTAAAGTCACGAGATCCACAAATCCAGGTTGCAGTAAAGCATCGAGAACCAACCAATTTGTGTTAAACCAACTAACAAACTACACCAATTAGAGCCTGTCAATATTTAGAGTCTGTGAGAACTTAAAATCAGTGATGTCCCCAAAATTGTGCACGAAAAACTAAAAATGAGACCTGGGCAGCCGTAAGTAGAGAAAAACTTTAAAATCATTTGTAAACCGTGTTTAAAAGATAAAAGTCAGATCGTTGTTTAATTATTCAATCTTATAAATAAAAAAGAGTGTATGTATGTTTGTATGTTTGTTTGTATGTTTGTTTGTTTGTATGTTCGTTATACAAATCTACACCGGTAGAGCAAATTTCACCAAATTTGGTACACGTGTTCTTTACGACCAGGAAACAAACACTGTCGGGGTGAGACATGTCTACCACCCCCAAAAGCGGGGTTGCACGGGGGTTGAAATATTGAAACATGCTAAAACAGCCGATATTTTAGTCGGATAATAATTTTTAGGGGTCCAAGATATTGATGGTGTTTCTACCGATGTTTTCTGAATATAATTTTCATCCCCTACACCCTGGGAAAAGGGCACCCTTAGGGTTTGGGGTGGAGAATACAAATCTATACCGGTGGATCAAATTTCACCAAATTTCCTACACGTGTTCTTTGCGACCAGAAAAACAACACTGTAGGGGTGAGACGCGCCTACCACCCCCAGAAGCGGGGGTGGACGGGGTGAAAATATTTGGACATGCTAAAACAGTCGATATTTCAATCGGATAAATATTTTTAGGGGTCAAAGATATTTATAGCCTTTCCCCTGATGATATCTGAATATAATTTTCAACCTCTACACCCTGGGGAAAGAGCACCCCTAGCGATTGGGGTGGAGAATATAAATCTACACCGCTGGAGCAAATTTCACAAAATTTCGTACACGGGTTCTTTGCGACCAGGAAAACAACACTGTCGGGGTGAGACGCGCCTACCACCCCCAGAAGCGGGGTTGCCCGGGGGTTGAAATATTTAAACATGCTAAAACAGTCGATATTTTAGTCGGATAGTAATTTTTAGGGGTCCAAGATATTGATGGTGTTTCTACCGATGTTTTCTGAATATAATTTTCATCCCCTACACCCTGAGAAAAGGGCACTTTTAGGGTTTGGAGTGGAGAATACAAATCTATACCGGTGGATCAAATTTCACCAAATTTCGTGCACGTGTTCTTTGCGACCAGGAAAACAACACTGTTGGGGTTAAACGCGCCTACCATCCCCTGAAGCGGGGGTGGACGGGGGTGGAAATATTTGAACATGCTAAAACAGTCGATATTTCAGTCGGATAAATATTTTTAGGGGTCAAAGATATTTATAGTCTTTCCACTGATGATATCTGAATATAATTTTCAACCTCTACACCCTGGGGAAAGAGCACCCCATAGCGTTTGGGGTGGAGAATACAAATCTATACCGGTGGATCAAATTTCACCAAATTTCGTACACGTGTTCTTTGCGACCAGGAAACAAACACTGTCGGGGTGAGACATGTCTACCACCCCCAGAAGCGGGGTTGCACGGGGGTTGAAATATTTAAACATGCTAAAACAGCCGATATTTTAGTCGGATAATAATTTTTAGGGGTCCAAGATATTGATGGTGTTTCTACCGATGTTTTCTGAATATAATTTTCATCCCCTATACCCTGAGAAAAGGGCACTTTTAGGGTTTGGAGTGGAGAATACAAATCTATACCGGTGGATCAAATTTCACCAAATTTCGTGCACGTGTTCTTTGCGACCAGGAAACAAACACTGTCGGGGTGAGACGCGTCTACCACCCTCAGAAGCGGAGGTAGACGGGTGTGGAAATATTTAAACATCCTAAAACAGTCGATATTTCAGTCGGATAAATATTTTTAGGGGTCAAAGATATTTATAGTCTTTCCACTGATGATATCTGAATATAATTTTCAACCTCTACATCCTGGGGAAAGAGCACTCCTAGCGTTTGGGGTGGAGAATACAAATCTACACCGCTAGAGCAAATTTCACCAAATTTCGTACACGGGTTCTTTGCTACCAGGGAAACAACCGTGTTGTGGTGAGACGCGTCTACCAACCCCAGAAGCGGGGGTGGACGGGGGTGGAAGCATTTAAACAAGCTAAAACAGTCGATATTTCAGTCGGATAAATATTTTTAGGGGTCAAAGATATTTATAGTGTTTCCACTGATGATATCTGAATATAATTTTCAACCTCTACACACTGGGGTAAGAGCACCCCTAGCGTTTGCTGTGGAGAATACTAATCTATTCCGGTGGATCAAATTCTTCATACATGCTAACACAGTCAGATAAATATTTTCCGGGTAAAAGTGATTAATAGTGTTTGTACCAATATATGTGAGTAAAATTTCAAACATTTTACGGCATGGGAAAGGAGAATTGTAGGGGTGGGGTTGGAGGGATATTACAAAATAATAACTCGACTACAAACGAGACTGGAGTCAAAAACAAAGTTATGGATAAGGCTGAGTTTAATTATGCTATAAACTAGCAATTAACCTCCCAGGGACGGGCGTGGTCGGGAGTGGAAATTGTCAAACATGTTAATCAACTTTGCAACTAAATATTTTTGCGGATCAATGAGATTTCTCTACATTTACAGAGATTATTACTTCAACCCATTTCGGGCTAATCAGTAGAGCACTTTTAGGTGTTGGGTGGAGGAACACTGCAATAAAATAATGCGAATACAACCGAGATTGGAGTCAAATCCAAGGTTATGGATGTCGCCCTGTTCAATTACAGCATCAAATTGGCCATTTAGCCCCAAGGAGCGGTAGTGGATAGGATGGAAATTTTCTAACATGTTAAATCATCGATATTAGCGTGGAATAAATAAATGCCGGGACCATTCACGTTGATAGTATTTCTACCGATGTTGTTTGTAGGCATGATAGGGGTTGGGCTGGAGCGTATTTCCTTGAAAATAACGGGAAAACAACCGAGATTCGATACAAATCAAAGGTAATGGATGTCCCTGAATTTATTTATGACAATCTGGACAACGCGCGGGTATCGGCTGGGTTGGGATGAGTTGACCGACTGTTTTTTGCGTCGATTAAATATATTTCGGGATGAATTAGATTAATAAAATTTCCCTACATGTTCTCTGTGTATAATTTCTACCCCTTTCGGACTCTTAAGGGCGCACCCTTAAGGGTGGGCGTGAAGTAGCATTACATAAAAAGAAACCAGGAACTATCGGGATTGTCACTGAGTTTAATTAATTTCATTGAAAATAACGGAAAAACAACCGAGATTCGAGTCAAATCGAAGGTAATGGATGTCGCTGACTTTATTTATGACAATCTGGACAACGTGCGGGTATCGGCTGGGTTGGGATGAGTTGACCGGCTGTTTTTTGCGTCAATTAAATATATTTCGGGTTGAATTAGATTAATAAAATTTACCTACAAGTTCTCTGTGTATAAATTCAACCCCTTTCGGACTCATAAGGGTGCACCCTTAAGGGTGGGCGTGAAGTAGCATTACATAAAAAGAAACCAGAAACTATCGGGATTGGCACTGAGTTTAATTAATTTCCTTGAAAATAACGGAAAAACAACCGAGATTCGAGTCAAATCGAAGGTAATGGATGTCGCTGACTTTATTTATGACAATCTTGACAACGCGCGTTCGGACTCGGAAGGTTGCACCCTTAAGGGTTGGCGTGAAAGTAGCATTAGATAAAAATAAACCAGAAACTATCAGGATTGTCACTGAGTTTAATTATGACATTAAACTTGACCGTTTAAGTCCCCGAAGCGGGAGTGGTCGGGGGTGAAAAATTTCAAACATGCTAAACGGTCGATAGTTGTGATAATTATTTCCTGGGGTTAATTACTTTGATAGTATTTATACCGATGTTGTTTGTGTATAATTTAACCCCTGTGAGGGGAGCAAGCTTAGGGGTGGGGTGCAGGTACGTTAAATAAAATCCCGCAAAAACAACCTAGATTCGAATCAATTCCGAGACTATGAATGTCGCTTAATGTAATTGTGACAACCTGGGTAACGCGACGGGTTTGGGAGGTGTTGGGCGGGGGAATAAATTTTCAGACAATGTAATCGGCTGATTTTTGCGTGGAATACATTCTTTTTCATTATCGCATATTTGTGGGGGTGGTCATCTTCTAACATGTAAAAACGGCCGATATATTTAGTCAATGACTTCATCCCTCTTCGGCATGGGAGGTGAGCACATTTAGGGATAGGGTTCGAGGAGCTTTACATAAAAATAGCGCAAAAGTAACCAAAATTGGAGTCTTATGGATGACATCTCGGGCAACGCCGGGCACCCAGCTAGTCTTATAAATAAAAAAGAGTGTATGTATGTTTGTATGTTTGTATGTTCGTTATACAAATCTACACCGTTAGAGAAAATTTCACCAAATTTCGTACACGTGTTCTTTACGACCAGGAAACAAACACTGTCGGGGTGAGACATGTCTACCACCCCTAGAAGCGGGGTTGCACGGGGGTTGAAATATTTAAACATTCTAAAACAGCCGATATTTTAGTCGGATAATAATTTTTAGGGGTCCAAGATATTTATGGTGTTTCTAACGATGTTTCCTGAATATAATTTTCATCCCCTACACCCTGGTAAAAGGGCACCCTTAGGGTTTGGGGTGGAGAATACAAATCTATACCGGTGGATCAAATTTCACCAAATTTCGTACACGGGTTCTTTGCGACCAGGAAAACAACACTGTCGGGGTGAGACGCGTCTACCAACCCCAGAAGCGAGGGTGAACGGGGGTGGAAATATTTAAACATGCTAAAACAGTCGATATTTCAGTCGGATAAATATTTTTAGGGGTCAAAGATATTTATAGTGTTTCCACTGATGATATCGGAATATAATTTTCAACCTCTACACCCTGGGGAAAGAGCACCCCTAGCGTTTGGGGTGGAGAATACAAATCTACACCGCTGGAGCAAATTTCACCAAATTTCGTACACGGGTTCTTTGCGACCAGGAAAACAACACTGTCGGGGTGAGACGCGTCTACCAACCCCAGAAGCGGGGGTGGACGGGGGGTGAAATTCTTAAACATGCTGAAACAGCAGGTATTAGATTTGGATAAATATTTTCGGGGTCAAAGATATTGATTGTGTTTCTACCGATGTTATCTGAATATAATATTCATCTCCTACGCCCTAGGAAAAGGGCACCCTTAGGGTTTGGGGTGGAATTGCTTTACAGAAAAATAACGCGATTTCAACCGAGTTTGGAGTCAAATCGAAGGTTATGGATGTCAGTGAGTTTACTTCGGATAAATATTTTTATTTGCTCATTTAACCCGAAAGGGTGGGGTTTGGAAGGGAAGATAAATAGTCAGATCTTGCGCGTTCTTGGAGGAGAATTACGTGAATACTATTTCAACGGATGTTGTTGAAAATATAAATCCCTTTAGACATTAGTGGTGAGCTTGCTTAGGGCTGGGGGTGAGAATTGTCTATTATTCTAAAACTGCCAAAATGTTATGTGTTTATGGGTAAACTAGATTGATAGTGTTTCTACCGATGTGATATGAGTAAAGCCTTTCCACCACGGGAAAGTAGCAGATTTAGAGGTGGTGTTGTTCATACTATTTTAACCGATGTTGTTTCCATTAATAACGACGTTTAATCAAAAATAAAAGTGTTTCAGAACCATTGCTTTTTATACTCTTTTAAAAAGTTTTTATATTATCTTATTAATTAAAAAAGAGTGTATGTATGTATGTATGTATGTTGTATGTTTGTATATTTGTATGTTTGTATATTTGTATGTTCGTTATACAAATCTACACCGCTGGAGAAAATTTCACCAAATTTCGTACACGTGTTCTTTGCGACCAGGAAACAAACACTGTCGGGGTGAGATGCGTCTACCACCCCCGGAAGCGGGGGTGGAAATATTTAAACATGCTAAAACAGTCGATATTTCAGTCGGATAAATATTTTTAGGGGTCACAGATATTGATAGTGTTTCTACCGACTGTTGGGCTGAGACGCGTCTACCACCCCCAGAAGCGGGTCGGGATTATCAGTAGAGCACTTTTAGGTGTTGGGTGGAGGAACGCTGCAACAAAATAACGCGAATACAACCGATAATAAGCCACCAAATATAACATTTATATACTGATTTAATTCCAACTATTTTGAAATGACTTGAATGTATCTCGTTCAGAATGTATTTACTGAAGGTAACAGGAACAATTACTTTATAGCCGCACATTAAAATTCATTCCTCAACAGTCAGTTCATTTCTCTTAAGAAAATATGGCAGTATTAGCTCTATTTTCCTCCGATAGTCTATTTGACCAACCACCCGTGACTTAACTAAACACTTTTCTACGGTTATGATCCTTCTGAATTTCTATTTTTATGTGCTCAAACGTCAATGGCACTGGAGTTTATGGAATAAATGTAATATATATATATATATATATATATATATATATATGTGCTGTACTAAAAGTAATCTTGACAAAGCATCTGCGTTACCATGTTGAGAAGATTTTACATATTCAGTTTCAAAATCATAACTGGATCAAAACAAAGCATATCTTTTCAACTTTTTTGCCAGCCAAAAATAATTGGTAAACCTTTTTTCGGACTAAAATCACTTAATAATAATTATGGTCAGTACAAATATAAACTTTCGTCAGTACAAATATTGGTCAAACTTTTCTTGCACCATAAACTACTGCTAAAGCGTTCTTGTCTATTTGAGAATATAAATATTTTACTGAATATAGTATGCGTCTATGATAAGCAACAGATTTATTCAGGAGTTATGATTCTGAAAACACAACCTAGTCCCTTTGAAGTGATAAATCGGTATCATAATGTGGCAACCTGGTGCTTCAGACAACAATTTCTTAACTTCAGTAAATGAATTCATACATGCATGATAAAATTAAAACTCATATCTTTCCTTTAATAAGTTACACATGAGACGAATAATGGCTGACATTTTTTAAATAAACTTCCAATAATAATTTGTTAATCCAACGAATGCTATCACTTCTGATACTGACTTGGAACGGATGCGTCAACAGTGGCTCTAACTTTTTTCTTTTGACGTATATTATCCTTCCTTATCAATATAAAATCCTAAAAATTCTAATATTTCAGAAACTATTATCATTTTTTTGTATGCTTAAACCTTTTTCATTAAGTCTTTTGACAACTTCAAATAGTCTATCAAAATAAGTATTAGAATGTAGAGCAGAAATAAGAATATCATCCAAGAAAACTACAACACACTCCAATCCTCGTAAAGTATGTTCAATTACGTTTTGAAAAATACCAGGTGATGAAGATATACCATATGGCCTTCATATATAAGGCAACAATCCACTGTGTGTGCTAATGATATATAACTTTTGAGACTATGTCTAAGTTGTGTATAAGCTGTGTATATGCTTGGCTTAGATCTATTTTACTAAAAACTTCTCCTTTTTGCAAAGTTGCAAAAATAAGTCTTTCTATTGCTTAATGGATACTTATCTACTTCTAAATTTTGATATAATTATACTTTGAAATCGCTAAAAGTTCTCACATCACCATTTCGTTTCATAACAGGAACAATGGTAATTCCCAAAGCTGAACTGTTTACTTGCAGTACGATTTCTTCCTAAATTAAACATTACTTTCTTTTGACCCTAACTTTCAAGGAAAACGGAATCGGCCTTGGTTTAAAATATTTAGGATGTGCGTTTACTTTCAACTCAATTGTACCAGATCTCCTTTATAATTAACAAGTTTATCGCTGAACACTTCTGGAAATCTTTTAATTAAATTATATAATCTGGTTTTTATAAATTCACTACTCATACTGTAGCAGATTTATTCAAAGAAAAAATCAACTCCTAATGTTTTAAGTCAAGTACGACCCTTTAACAGTTGAACAGTTGCGTATAACCTGCAAATTCAACCTACCATACATCTACTTGTACTTTACTTATAGGCTCATAAGTTCATTAGTAAACTATCTTAATGTTAAATCATTACGTAATAATTTACACATTTTTAAATTATTCTGATAGAAGTCTTGACTGCAGACACACTTGGCCCTGTGTCCACTTCAACGTGACTAATCCTTTACCTTGAATCTACACATTTACCATTATTGGAACAACCTCACTATTACCCGATTTATTTTAATTCATTGCAAAGAGTTTTGTTATACTTATAGGCTCATACGTTCATTAGTAAACTATCTTAATGTTAAATCATTACGTAATAATTTACACATTTTTAAATTATTCTGATAGAAGTCTTGACTGCAGACACATGTAATATAATAGTCTACACGTGCCCTCTTATCATAACGAATCTTCAGCATAGCGGACCTAAGAGGGCGCAGCTGCAAGAACGCTGATGCAGTTAAAGACATCACTTTAGATATAGTGAGTAACGATACGCACAACAACATAAATCTTCACCCCTTCCGCCTAGGCAGCTGTGAAAACGCTGCGTCTAATGAAGTCAGCATTTTAAGTGCCTTATGCAGACATGCACACGGCAGCAGAAATCTTCCACCCTGTAAGAGTTCTCATTGGAGACTTAAAAATCATCAGGAGGGGGAAAGGAGTCTTCGAATTGTTCAGAGCTTCTTGGGAACGGCAGTCGTGATCCGACCTCCAGACGGGTCGGTGGCTCCTGGTGCTATCCGCCAGTTTGTCTTACTTTATTTTATTTCTAACTATAAAATCTCCTTATTCTTCATCAACTCTTATTTGACTGAAGTGCAGCGAAACACCAACCACTACGCCTAGGTTCAATTAGTTGAACCCGAACCCTCACGTTACCGACTTTCCTATTTCCTGTTCTTAATTTTTCCTTTATCCTCTAGATCGGTAGCCAGGTGAGCTAACGGAGGTATAGCTCGGTTGGTGAACGATCTATCTGGACTTCCCATTTCCAACTGCTGGAATGTTACATGTTCACAGTGGTGGAGTGTTACATGGTGGCAGTTTGGAATGTTACACACACTTGGCCCTGTGTCCACTTCAACGTGACTAATCCTTCACCTTGCATCTACACATTTACCATTATTGGAACAACCTCACTACTGCCCGATTTATTTTAATTCATTGCAAAGAGTTTTGTTATATCGTTCACTTGATCAGTTTCTGCGTACTTAATTCCTATTCTATCATTACATATATATGTCTTTACACCCTCTTTACTTTTCTTATTAGAAGCATAATATTTATTGCTATGTAATCAAAAACGACACACTGTAGCTATGTGATTCTTTTCACTGCATAAATAGCGCGTACAGTCTATTAACCGACACTCCTTACTAGAATGGCCAGATTTGCCACAACAATTACATTGAATTATGAATTTCACCTGTTAATATCCGAAACCTACTGGACGCTGAGATACTCTTGGTGATTACCAGCTGTTGTATGGTCCTCATGTTGCTACGGATTGGGAAGCGCCGTAGCCGCTTCCGTTACCAATTCGTGATGACGTCCTTCAGTGCGATGTAGTCACTGTAAACTGTTGTAGGTTTATGTATGTTCGTCGGGTCAGCCACTTGTCCGTGAAATAAAGCCACAACGCAAGTGTAGGGTGATCTCAAATTAAGCAGTATTCTGCAAAGAAAATCAACCAAGGGAGGAGATATAGAAAGGGAATTTACAAATAAAAGAATTCAATCGTATGCGGGAGCAGACTCAGCCGAAATTCTCCCTTGAGACTACTAATAACTGAAATGATTTGAATAATAATACCTAACGTATTTACAAGTATACCTAATGAACTAATAATTACTGAGGTAAGTAATTATAATATTTCATTGAGCTGCATAAAGAGTCAACTCATATCTTGTCATTCAGGTGGTCCTTCTTCGTGGAAACAGAATTGATGCAAAAGCTCCCAGTATCGATGTTGATAGTACACAATAACACACATTTTAGAATATATTGAGCCCCTGAAAGTGAAGGATGCTTCCTGTGCAAGAAAATAGGCCACTTTGCCAGAGATTGTGAACTCCATATCCGAGATAACCAATCACCCCTGATGGTTACGGAGAGTACAGCAGAAGAAATGAGAGAAAATGATCGCCAACAAGTTTATAAGAAAAGGACATCTTCAACCTTATTGAACCCAACCCCCGAAAAAACTGATAAGGATGAACCCCCGGCAAGAAAAAATCGCAAAGCACCAATCCATCAAAAAAAAACAGACGGAAAAATTCCGGAAAACAAATTACGAAGAAGCATTGGAAGACATAAGGTAAATATTTGAGGAAGGCGAGCACAAGTATATTCTATCATTTCAACAATTGGAAGAACTCATAGGAAATGCAAAGGCCACCAAGAACCCAGTACGTGTTATAACGGATTACAATATAATATGAAATAATAGAGGATATCAACCCCCTGATAAAGGATAAAGGTACAAATGCAAAACTAACTTGGATTTAAAAAAAAGCATATGAAAACAGATTAGGACGGATACATCGGAAAGTGAGTCACCAAATTAGGAATAATCGCACGGTTTGAGAGTCTACAATGGAATATGAATGGATTTCTATGCTGTCCTCCATCCCAAGGAATTTGCTAGACGACAACAGGTGGTAGTATCTAGGATCAGATTATTGCTCACTAATCTGCAGCATCCTGTAGATCTCCTCAGCCAAGCTCTCCCCTATGCAATGTTATCGTAACCTTAGATTGTCCTACCTTGAAGCAGGAAAGGGAAGCCTCAGTAGCCCGCTACCCCATCGCAGATTTCTGCTCATCCGGGGACGCCATAAGGGAACTACTCAATTTCACTGAAGTAACTTGTTTATAATGAACTGTAAAGAATATAATTACGAATAATTGTATCATGAACAAGGAGATTGTCATTAGTAATTATGCTGTTCGACATAAGATCAACCATAGCCGCCCATTCAATGATGGAGATTTGCAATAAACAACCTAATATATTTTACTATGAAAACTGAGTTATATAAAGTAATTTAAATGTTATACAAATGTGGAACTTAACAGATATAAGTCGCTAATGACCAAAAGGTTAATGCGACTATAAATTGTAAATAAAAAAATAAAAAATTATGATGTAAATATGAAAGTAGCGTGACGGAAGTTGTCTCTCATGACCTTAATGTTTCATGCCACTGTAAATAAGGACTAATAATAAAGCATTCTTCTCTGATGTTTCTACAACTGTAGAAGTAGCTACCACTTTATTGAACTTTAACTCATTATATTCCAATAGTCTTCGTTTTGTAGCTTCCATTTCTTATCTCTTAAGTAGTCATTCAAATATGCTCCATATTCACAATATGTAGACATTTTCTTCAATATTGCCACGAACTGCGTTACCGATTCGTTATAATGTTGATTATTTTGATTGAATCTGTATCTTTCTGCAATAAAGGAAGTCTTTGGATATAAGTGATCTTGAACAATTTGTACTAATTCATCGTAAGTTTTCGTATTTGGCCACTCTGGTGTGCATAAATCTGAAACTAAATTATAAGTTCTTACACACATAACTGTTAATTCAAGAACGTGAATCGTATTAATTTAACGTATTTTCGCTCCATATGAACAAAATATAAAGTGTTGAAAATAACTTTTGAGAATTGAATGTAAATTACGAATTCACAATTACTCCTTTAAGCCTACAAGCAATTTATAAAAGTGGTCAGAAATTTCTCACCGCTCAGTAACTTTGCAGGCTAAAATATTTTTTTAACTTCAATTAAATAAATTGCGGTTTTTAATACTTTATAAATACACGAAGTTATTTCACGAGAGAGATAAAAAATTACCAGTGGTTTATATTCATGAAATAAACTTTCCCAAACGTAAATTCATACACATATGCAATTTTCTCTGTAATTCAACTACAATTTGACTAACAGCGTACAACATAATAATTATAATTGAGGATTAAAATGCTTTCTTGGTAACATTATCCGTCCGTATACATAACGTGTCTTGATCATTTTTTTAATGTTCTGTCTATGTACACCTATTTTAATACAATCTGATCTCTATAGTTAATTGAATAATGATATTCTAACTTTCTGTAACTATAATGAAACTTCAGGCTAAATTTTTACTCGTCAGTGTCCTTAGAATTCTGAAAAATTAGTCTACACACTAACACACTATTTACTGCTTTAGCACAATCACTGGTTTTATGAGGCAAGAATTTGAATGCCTCGAACTTTTTTTTAAATTTTAAATACTTTGCATGGTTGGATGAATTTGACAAACATTACAGAGCACGACGGTTGGTATGGGACTGGCGACAGTGATTAGGGGTGGAATCGACTGATGTATTATCATCAACGCAACTTAAATATTGTCCAAAATATTTTAATCTCCAATGAGTACCCTTTAAGTTTTATTATTAAACACACAAACAGCAGATTGAACAAAATCAAATATCCTACTGTCAATCTCCTCAAGTAATATTTTTTCTCGTACTCCCTTATTACAAATTACTAGATCACAAATTTATCCAAATATTCAAAGAATATCAAATATCCATCATTTACAGATCCACTAATACCCTTTCCTACTTGCTTAAAAACCACAAGGACCCACTTGACACCTACACCAAACATTAGTTTGTTTACAAAATCTCTTGCTCTATTTGTAATTCCCTTAATACCCGTATCTAATATCCAACTTCCCAATGATAAACAATCTGTAGTATCCAAACATATCACCAATTCTAAACATACATTTGATTGGCAAAATGGTATGATTTTAGACATTGACCCCAGGTAAAATTCCAAAATCATTTCGGAGATGCTTCACATTAAATCAAACATCACAGCTATTAATGTACAGACACTATGAAACTCAATAATTTGTATGATTCCTTATTATTACGCTAAACCTTCTGTTGTCCAATTGTCGTTGCTCCCTTATTGTTACGCTAACCCTTCGGCTCTCCCATTGTTCTTGCGTTTTCGTCGATTTTGAGTTTTCTCAACTGACAAGTGCAGTTGTGTCGCTCTAAGCTCTTCTTCATACCGGTCGAAGGATCCTTGAAACGCTGTGCGGTATTTATATTAACACCCTTTTTATCTGAATTGGCTAACTTTCTCATTCATTATTTTCAATCACACTTTTTTCTTGTTAAGAAGTATTGTTGAGAGGGTTCGGCCGCGAAAATTTACGAAGTAGGAAACGGTCGCTTAGACACATCTGTGTGGCAGATTTTCCACATTCACTTCAGAATGTCCGTCGAATCGGACGAATAACTAATATATAGAAAGTGATTATTAAGCCACGATGGCGAGTGGAAAAAAGTAAGAAATGTTTGTTTGGTAAAAGTGAAGTGAAAGAGTTTTAAGCTTGAATATTTGGAAAAGATTCGTAATAATTGCAAATTAATTAGAATTGTCGATACTTTTTTATTTTTTAGGGTAACAGGCTACATGAGGGTAATCCACATGGTGGTAACTCCCCTTTATTAGCATAGGATGGGATTTGAAAAGGCGTCGATACTGGTTCAAGATTCATTATAATAAAATTTATTTGCTGATGTCTCAATTGATAGAAGTTAAAATTTTCAGTAATTATCACGGCGCAACAAGATTACTAGAAAGTGTAGTGAAGTATTAGTGTTTATAAAAGGAACATAGGGAATTAACGGTGAAAGAAAACTATTATGACGTTAAGAATATAAAGGTCGTATCGGGAAGTTTTAGACACCCAGATTTTGATAGGATGAGCCGTGATGACAGACCAGCAATCTGAATCTGGACGGTGACCGGGAGCGTTGAAGAGATATTTAAGTTAATAAAAATACGAAACAAAATTATTTTCCACTTAATTTCAATTTGCCGTAAATATTTCCCCTCTGTAATTTAACACGAAGGAAAGGTTCATACGATGTTCTTTTTGTTTCGAAATTGTACTTGATAATTTGTATTTTGGTACTTACACATTTTAATGTTAATTAAATATGTGATATATCAATTTAACATATAGACTTTATTAATAAAGACTAAAACAACCTCCCTTCCCCAAGAAACGTGTTATTACATAAATGTCTCTCAACGAGGTGGCTCAATAATTTAGGATTACGAATAAATAAATTACCCTTCCCCCAAAGAATAACTTATTACATCAATGACGATCAACATGTTGGCTAAAGAATTTAATATATTAATAATTTAAAATAAATAACACACCTTCCCTCAAGGAACATTTCTTTACACTGGACTTACTTAAATGGCTTCGTCCGGTTGAGTCTGTTCACTGGTCCTGAATTATCGAGGAGCTGGGTGGCTTCTATTTTCACATGTTGACGAATTCGTTGTTCATAAATTATAGAAATTTTATTAATGATATGATCTAGTCTTCACTTTAAGTGTAACATATTTTAATGCGTATTGTTTGTTGTATTCTAAACCTATTCCAATCTGTCAGGTTTTTACAAGCCTCAGCCAATTTTCTTTATTGATTATCCTATCACTTGATGTGAATAATCTGGGTGGATGATCATATATTTTAGAGGCGTGGGGTATGAATTCTAAGTAAATATACAATATATAGACTATAATAAAATCTATAAAGTCAGGAATATTGTTATGATCGGCCGCACAATACGTAGATTTCCCAATCGATATTGTATCACAATTCATCTGGTTACAGTTGTCATCTATCAGTCTCGATAGAAATGTGTGCTTCACATTGAAGTCGACTCAAATAATGAATCTGCATCCTCGAAATTTTTCTTTCCTTATTTGCATGCCTAGTTTGGAAGTGACTAAAACTTCATAATTTTTTATTGGCATTAACAACTATAATCTATTTTGTATGATGGTTTTGATTTTTATATTAGAATTCCCATAATGTCTTTTATTTCGAAAATTGTATGTCTTCATCGTGTTTAAACAGCCTGGTCATTGTCTTGTTTTGTATTTTTTTTGTAGATTCGAGTATTTTATATCCACTTTTCCGGTGTCCGTTATTGGACTACTTGCGTAATGTGATATCGGAAACTATGACAGGTGTATTTTATAAAAGGATTATCATGGGAACTCTTGTGAATCAGATCCTTCGTGAGGGTCTGGTAGGTCTCCAAATCTGATACAATAATTTTGATATTCTTGTTGTTTACTATTTTAATTTGAAATCCACCAATTAGATTGCGTATGAGTTTATGGATTTCATTAAAGTTATTAATTCCGTTCAAAATTATAGGCGGCGATTGTACGACTTTTTTTTGTTGTATCTTTTTACTTTCTCAGACTTTTTTCTAGGGGCGGCAGTGAAGTATTCTTTTTCCTCTTTTGATTCTTTCCTCCTAACCACTTGGCCTCCATCCTTTAGGTATTCCATGGTTTTCTCTTCATCCGAGACGTTGGAGGATTTTCTCCAGTCTTGTAAATTTAACACGTAATAGAGAATTAACCTTTTGCATATTTCCTAGTTGAGTTTGAAGAGCAGTTACTTTACAAATAGTGCTAGGATTTTTTGTGTATGACCTTTCCTCCCTTCTGTAAGGTAATTGTGTAATACCCTTAATTTTTTTTAATGAATTACGATACAGTGAG
Source organism: Zhengitettix transpicula (assembly GCA_037074705.1). Lineage (NCBI taxonomy): Eukaryota > Metazoa > Arthropoda > Insecta > Orthoptera > Tetrigidae > Zhengitettix > Zhengitettix transpicula. The sequence continues at coordinate 91,130,560 of CM073590.1, forward strand.
TATAATTTTTTTTATATGAACACACTCAACCTGTGAGTGAACTCAATTTTTTTTCGTATTCAGTATTTTCTTTACATTTTAACGTGTTTATAAACTATATTTGATTTTAATAAAAATTCTTCTAGAACCTGGCGTTTCTAGATTGTCCTATTTCTGTAGAATTTGTCTTCCGAAAGTAGGTTCTCCAAGTCTGATATGGAGGAAGGTATTTCATTTCTCGCCAACCAACAATGTCGGGGAGATACCTATTCCTCCATATGCCATCTAGAGCCTGGAAGGGAATTTACATCAGAGTTAAGTAAGCCTCGTATATATATTCTTATAACAGACTTTTAGTTTAATTAAAATTATGAGAAATCATATATAGTAAACGTAAAATATATTTCTGTATTAGAATTATCTTCTTAAGAAGTGAACAAAACAGTTGAAAAATGTTTTCAACTTGAAATTATTTGAAATTTTTATTTTCAAGAAACGAATAAGTTCGAAAGATTTGCGTTCGTGTTTAAGCTTGAAGTTAAAACTTCCAAAAGTAATGCGAAAAGCCCATTATACTTTCCTTAATTTGATGCACAAGCACCTTCAATGTACTGCCGCCTGCTAAGATTATAGTATTCTCATTTTCAATAGTTCAATAATTTTCTGATTCATGTTTTAAAATTTCGTCCCTAAGAGTAAAATATCTGAAAAACTGTAGAATTATTTTGATCAGTAATATTGATCAAATAAGAACATTTCCCCGTAAAAATTCTGTAAATTATTTCCATTGCACTTTGGTATATTTAAAAACTCTCAACATAGTGTATGCGTCAAGAAACATGTTTTTCAAAATTTTTGCTTCCTTCTAAATATTTTCCAGTTAAAATATTGTATAATATTGCGATGGAGTAGGTGTTAATTGAATTTAAAGGAAAGGTTGCTTTTGGTATCGTAAAGTTTGCCTGGCTAGGGAATTCGAAAACCGGAAGACGGCAGATGTTGAGTCATAAATTATGAGTGACCAGATGGTGGCAGTCCTTCAAAGAGAAGCTTTCTGCGAGGGTTATTCTCTCGGAGGCAGAACCTTGTAGGATGCCTTTTCCTCTCTCCGTTTTTGAACTAAGCACCTCGGCCAGTTTTGAGAGGTGTATGTTTCGGGGTCACAAACCTTGGAGTTGTTGTCTGTTCCCATTGGAACAGTCGGCCAGCTGCCTCCTAAACTAGTCGAGGCACGGAGAAGGGAATGCTGCGTCCCCACAGCAAACTCCTCTCCCGCCATCGGAAGGGCGCGGGACAAGTATCCAATGCCCGACCTACCTGATGCAGGTTTTCTAGGGTTTGTCCTGCATTACTTTTAGGCGAATGCCGTGTAGGATCCTTAAACTATAGCCCATGGGACCTAGTCAACCCTTGGCTACCTTCCTCTACCATTCCACATCCCGATTTTCAGATCCCTTCCTATGCTATTAAAAGGGAGTTGCCACCATGTGGATTACCCTCATGTAGCCTGTTACCCTAAAAAAATAGTGGCGGTCACTAGTTTCGGGGATCTCACCCTCCTGGAAAACTCAAAAACTTAAAAGCGCGTAAAGGGAATCCGAGGCAGTTACCCGGAGTTTGTCAAAGAGAGGGGTTGAACGAGTTTGTGAAGGAGAAAATAACAGTCAGTCTGAGCTAGTCAAGGAGAGACATTAAGTTGGAAAAAGAGGGAGTTAGAGTAAGAAAGATTTAGCTAGAGTACTAATGAACATGCAGAAGAAACTGATGTTTGCAGGATAAAATTTCCCGACAAAGGATTACCAACAGGCAACGGAGAGGACCAGTCCGTTGGCAATAGGCCTGCTGTGTGCTTCTCCGTTGCTGTACTATGGTTGGGCTACAATGTTCTGCATTTCACCTTAGAGGCAAGGGCTGGGTTTGTGAACAGATGTTTAAGACCAGGTCTGATTGTATTTACATGACTTTTCTGCGTTTTGCATTAGATCATTTTGGGTTTATATTTATACGACTTGATCAATTATTTTCAACATTTCGTAATTAATGTACGTATTACATATTATAGTTTTCTAAGCTCGGGGGGAGATCTAAAAATTTTCCAGTGTAATACATGTAACTTGAAGATATGTGTTTCTGTGGTACTGGGTTTTCTTACCTAGTAACAGTGTCGTGTGGTATATTTTATCAGTATGATGAAAGTATTTGATATGCCGCCTCTTTAATGCTTAAAATGACATTCAATGGTATTTTAAAAAGTACGAAAAATGCACAAATTCTATTATTATACTGTAAACAATTTTAAAATAAGTTTTTAAGTGAGTAATTGTTCAAATTGTATTTTTATCTCGCATCATATGCCGTCGCCCCCTTAAGGTGCCGCCTGATGCGGGCGCCTGTCTGTATCGTAGCGAAACATGGCCTCACATACGAATATCAAAAGCATTTTAATTGTAAACCACGATTCTTTTAACTTTCAAAACGTGCGACCATTCTCCCTAACCCATTCCACAAGTGCGCAATTGTATATTCAATTTATGAAATATAAGATTACCTTTCCGTTTCATGGGGACATATTACGACGGAGGGTTTCCGTTTCCTTCCGCCGGTTTCATGAGAGATGGACCAAATTCCGCGCTGAACAAGCCATGTAGCAGTGTCTGCTCCACAATGGTTTTGTTGATGAAGATGAAGATAAAAGTTAGAATGACAAATGCAAACATTCATGTCCAAACTCTTCACTTATATATATATATATATATATATATATATATATATATATATATATTGTAATATACAAAAATGAGTGGGCTTTATTTAAATGAAAGAATTTAATTTACAAACAAACAAATTTATTATCAATGTTAAAAAAACAATTACACAATTGAAAAAAATATCAGGGTCTCTACTGGGTTTGATAATGGCGAATCCTTTTTATTTATCAACTTAAACACAAATTCCAATTTAAAACAGAAAAGATTTACTCGTCAATTAACTATGACGAAATTTACTTGTCAACGAAATTAAACTAAAAAGATGGATTCTAATTACAATTTTTTTTATCAATAAGAAGAGAACGGAATCTGACGTCTATCTTTTAATTAGGTTTACATAATTATTTGTTTTATATTGTTACTCAAGGCAGCATTCCAGGATACCTTGTAATTGACGAAACACTATGGCGGGGTTTTGCTCTGCTTCTAAATAAACCTCACAGATTCTAAAATTAATATTTTTAGATCAAAAATCAGGAACCAGGATGAATCTCCTTTTCGTCTCTCTCGGTTGACTTCTGCTCGGCTATGTGCACCAAAAACTGTTCGTGTTTAGCATGGTTCGTAGTTCTGCTCAAATGAATATTTCGTCTTGAGCAAAATGTTCTGGGACCAATCAAAGGTGTTGATTGGTAATTCTCGATGTTTCTCTGCAAATTTCCTTTAAGTATTTGAAATTGTCTTGTCTATTTCAACTCGAACAACTTCTGTCGAGTCTGACTGCTCACTGCTTCTACTTAACTTTACTTTTCAAAAGAATATCTCGTCTATTTTAATACGACCTGTACTTGACCAAACCTTCCAGCCAACTTGACCTGAACTCTACCATATCATAATGTGAACTTGACTCTCGTAATTTTGAGCGCGCATAGCTTCTTCCGACAAAGGAAACAATACTTGGCTACATTGTTGCTGTGTTCTGTACCGCCGTCAAGAATAGATTTCTCAAACAATTTATTTTTTAAATTTCTCAATTAATGCCTTAATTAATTGGCATTTCAATATATATATATATATATACAATATTATATATATATATATAATACTGTAATGATTAAAAAGGGTGGTCTTAATTAATATGATTAGTTAACAAAATTTATTATAAAGAGCGTAAGTTTTCCTGACGTATATTCTGTATAAAGAGTTCTCTGGTTTCCGGTCGGGTAACGTGATATATAACACACACTTCCCGAATCTCGACAACAGTTCACCTGACGAAGATGGCTGTGTCAGCCATGGAAACGTTCTGCTCAAATCACGTTACCCGACCGGAAACCCGAGAACTCTTTATACAAAATTTATTATGTATTTAAAATTTTTTGTTGATAATTACACCTTATAATCCCTGCTTTGCACGCCGAATGCCAACAATTTAAAAAACAAATATTTCAAATTTTATTTTATTAATTTGTGGCGTTCTATGAAAATATAGCTTTATAGTTTTACGATCAATTTCGTTGAATTTCTCACAGTCGTAGTTCTCACGCTCGCAGTTCCCACCAAATCTCGGCGCCAATGATGCCCGCCGTCACTGTCATTCTTTGAGATTGGTACCGCCAAACAAAATATTTTAAAATCAACAATCCATGGTCTCTCTAATTTAATATCAATAAGAGCCTGCCGCCACTCCGTTCTTTGAGATTGGCGCCGCTAAACAAAACATTGGAAACCAAACAACCCATGGTCTTCCTAGTTTAATAACAATAAGAGCCCGCTGTCACTGTCGTTCTTTGAGATCGGCGCCGCCAAACAAATTATTATAAATCAACAAATAATGGCCTCCTTAATTAGTATTACAATATATATATATATATATATATATATATATATTAAACACTCATGTTAATTATATCTTCAAATTATAAATTCATAAAACATAGCTTAGATAAAATTGTTTTTCTTAATTATTATTATTGGATACATGTGAACCACCTTAATAAATACAAAATAAAGCACTGATAACTCTCTCCAATGATTACGTGAATTGAATTACAATTTATGAAAATTTAAATTTAGGTAAATCGCGCACTCCTTTTCGTGCCAGGAAACTGCGAAAACTGCGTCAAGGAGCAATGTAACATTATTATTTCCACTCATCTGATTCTCGTGGTAAAAAAATTATATTTTGCTGTGACACTACGATGTCTTACAGTACCAAAAATATAACAAAATGTCATCCGGGAGATTTTTATCCGGTTTTATATCCCCTCCCGAAACAATGGAAAAACGTTATAATTTCGTTTCTCCAATCGGCTTGGTGACTTACTTTCCGTCACAAGCTTCTTGGGCCTCTCTTATCTCGCAATCTTCAGACTGCCTCTTCTCAGTGTCAATGTCCGTCTCAAATACCTTTAAGCTTGTTTACGCTATTGTATTTTGTCTCTCCTACGTTATTGGTCTAGCCTGAAAGTTGTTTTAGAAGCTATCTCTTCCGTATTTTTTCATCTGGTCACTTCCAAACTGCTGGTTATGCTGCCTCTGTTACCTGGGCTAATAAATACAACTTTGAAAGACTCGAAATTTATGATAACGGCCACTTTCCATTTGTTATTAAAAATGCCGTTCTGCGCTTTAGCCGACATGATTAGAAAATATGCTCTCATTTGTGCAAATATAAATCTGAATATAATTATATCAGTATAATAGGTATTTAAAGAAATCTCCAGTACTTTTAGCATACTTTTTTTATGTCATTTTGTGCTTTATACGACGTTGCTGATATTTTTTTTAAGGTAATAGGCTGCATGAGGGTAACTCCCCTTTAATAGCATAGGAAGGGATTTGAAAGGGGGATGCGGAAGGGTAGAGGAAAGTAGCAAGGATTCACTAGGGCCCCCGGGATAAAGTTTAAGGATCCTACCCGGCATTCGCCTAAAAGTAATGTAGGGAAAACCTTAGAAAACCTGCATCAAGTAGGTCCGGCATTGGGTACTTGTACCACGCCCTTCCGATAGCGGGAGAAGAGTTTGCTGTGGGGTCGCAGAATTACTTTCTCCGTAATTCGACCAGTTTAGGAGGCAGCTGGCCGACTGCTCCAATGGGAACAGTGAACAACTCTTACCGTATGACCAAGGTCTGTGACCCCGGAACATACACCTCTCAAAACAGGCCGAGGTGCCTCGGCTTGTGGGAACCTTGGTTCAAAAACGGAGAGAGGAAAAGGCATTTCCAAAGGTAGCCCCTTTCTGTCTCTCCTACAAGGTTCTGCCTGCGAGAGAACATCCCTTGCAGGTACTGCCTACGAGAGAATATCCCTCGCAGACTTCGACGTTGCTGATAGTATTGACATCCTCAAATACCTTACAGCTTTTTTTATTTACCTGTGAGTTTCTTGCTTAGTAACATTTTCGCTAATGTAGTGACAACAGATTTCGACTGAAATTACAACTATCTCTTACACGTTACACCCATTTTACCTTCCAATAATTGAAGTGATATCTTTTGATAGATATGCTTCACATTAACCAGCTTCGTGTGTTATGCTTACAGTCACAATGAACTGTATGTCTTTCCGCGTGTATGCTGTGTTTATGTCTTACCCTGAATAAAAGTAGAACATTTATACTGTAACAAGAAATCGTTTTACCGCTTACCTATATTTATTCTTTTTAAACAAAAATTCTAATTCTTTTCTACATAATGTGTTATAAATTTATGACATTGTTATTATCTAATGAATTTCAACTAATTTGGTCTGCAATTAGTTAATTGCATTTGAAAAATGTATTTATCTATCTAGAGTACATATACATTTATACTTTAAATTTCTTTGTATGTTATATTCCAATATAAAACCTGAATGAACAAAAGTTGACTATTTAAGTTTTTACAAAGGTGCATATACGTATTTCTTCTAATATCAAACACTGTCTGTTATGTCATGTAAGAATGCATACTGAACTTTTCTGTGTATCCCTGGATTTTTGATCGACGTGGTACGTTTTCGTGGAGTATGCTAGTAGCGGTGCTGCAGCACATAAATTAATTTTAAGAACTTTCATAATAATTGTGTTGTAACAGTGCGGCTTTCTGCTTCTATATCGAAGACTTTTGCGGTGCACTCACTCCCGCTAGTGCAGTTAGCTGGCCATTTCCGTACTACCCACGACTGTAACTCACGATTTCTTAATGTAATAATAAATGCGCTCATACGGATCGCCAATGACCCCACGATGTCGACGCGACCGTTATAAACTTAAATTAAAAAATAAATGCGCATGCGGTCCGTAAATGTCAAAAAACCGCCCATTCTTGGTGTTAACGGACAGAGACCACGTAGAAACTGAAACGTGTCGTGCTATGATAGAGAGATGTGGCATAAGGAACGAAATAATATCAAATATGAAGCATTCCGTGATTAAAAATCTTATTTTAAAGAAGTTTGTATTTTCCAAACAAAAATTGCATTCGTGCATTTTGAAAAAATAACACATTCTGAGGTAATTTTAAAGAAAAAATAATAGAGGGGTGTCAGTGTGAAAATCTACCTCTAGCATATGAGTCTGTTGAAGATTCGTTGCTGTAAAGGTTGCGCAACAGTGCATTCAGCTGAGTCCCTCCCTTTATTTTCTTTATCAGCCCGTTGCTAATTGACGGCTCCATTAGGAAACCCACGTAGCCGGTAAATTGTTTCTTCTTACTGCGGGCACCCCTCTTGATGTGGCGCGGAGAATCACTGGGCTTTTAGCCGAGATTAGGTTCCCAGTCCCAACTCATTACAATTGATTGTTCCTTTCCCTTCGTGATTCGGTTGGTTCTTAAAGCGTTGTTTATATATAACTGAACAACTATCCTGAATTACGTGTTGCCATTTCGTAGTACACATGAGTGAACGTCGAAACCATTAGAAATTATGAATCAGAACAGTAATCTATTTTCAAATAGTATCATCATTACTCAACTTTGCCTGCTCCCTCTACGCAGATTTTGATTTGGAAATATTACTAAATATTTACGCGTTCACAATCGTAAAATTATTATTCTCTACTTTAACTATATTCTGATCCATTTATCAAAATCTGTTTTGTAATGGATATTGAATTGCCATTTTATTATACAAGCAATGCTTTTCTTTCATGATTTCAGAAATGAGAAAAATGTAATCTTACATTAGCCAAACGGCAAGACAATTTTTTATTACATAACACAACACATTTAACGTCTGTAAGACAAATAGCTCAAGATATTAACGATCCGTTCAGTAGACAATAGCTGAATTATTTTTAACAATATAATTTAAAAGTGAGTCAACTGTTGTGATCTATGTAAATACTACTCTCTGACTCTTATATTGTTCAAAATTAAATTCTGTTGTTGACTGTAACACATGTCGGTAATTTAAGAATTGTTTAAGACTAGTTTTAATCACAATCGTACTAATAATATTTTGAAAAACACTATAATTTATTTAAAGCAAGTATATTAATGAGTTTTTGTTAATATTACTTATCATTAAGAAACGTAGGTTTTCCCGGTGTAGTTGCTGGATGAAGTTTTCTCGGGATTCCAATCGAGTTTAATATCCACAACGTTTCGATGGCTTGCACCGCCATCTCCTTCAGGATAAGTTTAAACGACGCTACGACGGTTGGAATCCCGAGAAATCTTCATCCATTACTTATCATATACATCATACGTGCTCATTAATATACATTTATATTTAACTTTTTTAATTTTTACAGCCCTGAACAAGAAAACTTCTGTCAGTTTCAGTTACAATAGAAATAAATTTTGCCTCAGAATTAAGCCGAGGCACCTCGGCCTGTTCTGAGAGGTTTATGTTCCGGGGTCACACACCTTGGGCATACGGTAAGAGTTGTCTGCTATTCCCATTGGAATAGTCGGCCAGCTGCCTCCTAAACTGGTCGAGGCACGGAGAGGGGAATGCTGCGTCCCCACAGCAAACTCCTCTCCCGCTATCGGAAGGGCGTGAGACAAGTACCCAATGCCCGACCTACCTGATGCAGGTTTTTCTAGGGTTTTCCCTGCATTTCTTTAGGCGAATGCCGGTTAGGATCCTTAAAATATAGCCCGGGGGCCTACCTTCCTCTACCCTTTCGTATTTCTTCCTATGGTTTTAAAGGGGAGTGGCCCAACGTGGATTACCCTCATGTAGCCTGTTGCCCTAAAAAAATAATAAAGTGCCGTGAAATATTCTAATAAAATTGCTGTATAAAATAAAAACATTTTTTTTAAAAAAAATCTTGTAATATAGATCAGATTATGTTGACTCTTTTCTCGTTAAAATAAATAAACTTTAATCGACCTCCCATACTGACTGGAACTTGTCACACTGCTTGTCATTGTTGGCCGGTCCGATCGTTTTATAAGTCTGAATACCATAGTTTTATCGAATAGGGAGTGTGGCAGTTCTATCGTACACAGTGCCCATATTCACCAGAGGATTTTTCTTGTAATACCTTAGTAACACTCAAATTAAAACGAAATGGACGGGTTTTAAATTAAGATTAAATAGACAGGGATTATTTAATAAGTAATATAATTTATTTTCAAATGATGAGTTGTATTATATACATAAATGGAATGGATCTTCTCCGTCCTTATATTTCTCTTCTTTTTCTAATTAAAGGTGGATGTAGATGTTAAGATGAGACTATTTCTCACAGGGGTCACAGGAAATTTGGGGGATCGAAGTGTGACACGCAAAATCGTGCTCGAGTCTTACATAGACAAATGATGACAGTGTACTTTACCCCTAGAGTGGACCGCGCAGGGGAAACGTTCCAGGCTAGGTACAGACATCTCTCTCTGATGGATGACTGGCGCGACGTCGGGCAGCTGGTAGAACTGAATTACTGATGATTTGTGATGGTTGATCGGTTACTCTCTGGCTCTCGTTTCCCTTACTAAGATTTCATCCACTCCCTTCAGGCCCTTTCCAAGAATTTAAATTTTAGTTTTGTATACGACACCTCAGCTACAACTGTAAACCTTTTCCTCCCTTCGATATATTTCCAATAAACTAAACTACTACCTTTCTCCGCAGCTCCGCCGCTAGGAATGACCAAAAATTTCTCGTTTTCCAGGCCCGCCACCTATTGGGGTATCGAAGATCTTCTCATTGATGGGCCAATATCCATGCCTGGGCCACCTCACACGGCATTTTGTACCCACTATGAGGATCCTCTTCTCCCCGCCAAAGCCACAACAATCACTTGTACGGATTTCTGGCAAACACGCCGCTGATGCTGCTAAAAGGTGCACCCACAGGAAGATGGTGTATTTTCTATTATCGTTCATTTCCATTGTTTAAACCAATTTGCAGCGTTAACAGCCTACTAATTATGGGCACCTAATGTTATTTTCCGCTGTTTGATTTGTCAATATGACTTGACCTACCACTGTGATCAAAAAGTAAGGTGAAATAGTCATTTAAAACTCCCGGGTATTAGGAAGGCAGGTAAATTTTTTTTCTTAGGTTGGTAGGACGGTCTATAATATTTGCCAAGCGTCTGTTTGTTTAAATGTTTAATTATCTCCGAGTTACACGAGTTTTATGTAAACAAGCAAAAGTGAATTTTTCGATTTTGGCATTGGGTGATTTTGTTGAGCAAAGAACTTGCATCAAATTTTGTTTGCGGAACGAATATTCTTGTGTGGACACGTTGAAAATGTTGCGGAAGGCCTTTGGTGATCAAAATATGGCACAAAAAAACGTTTATAAGTGGTACAACGAGTTCAAAGAGGGCGTTGAAGACGAACCGCGCTCTGGACGACCATCAACGTTTACCGACGAGGGCCACGTCCGAAAAGTCAAAGATTTGGTGCTTGAAAATCGTCGATGGACAATTAGAGATATCGCTGATAGTGTTGGAATATCATTTGCCTCAGCCCAAACCATTTTGAAGAATGTTTTGTGTCTCAAACGCGTCAAGTGTCGATTGGTGTCAAAATCGCTCAATTTTTTTTAAAAAAAAGCGTCGCGTTGATGAGTGTGAAACTTTGCTGTCTGACTGTCAGGACCACTTGAAATGCATCATTACTGGAGACGAGACTTGGATTTACGCATACGACCCTGAAACCACCGACCAATCCAGCGAATATCGTGCAAAGGTGAAGCAAGACCGAAAAGACCACGGCAAAGTCGATCGAAAATCAAGGTCATGTTGGCAGTTTTCTTTGATTATCGTGGTGTGGTGCACTATGAATTCCTTCCGGCCAAACTGTCAACAATGAATATTATTTGAGCGTTATGCGTCGTTTGCGTGAAGCTATTCGTCTGAAACGGCCGGAATTATGGATGAACAATTCTTGGTTCCTTCATCACGATGTCATAATGCATTGGTTCTTCGCGACTTTTTTGCCAAAAACTCGACTCATATCGTTCCGCAACCACCGTATTCGCCTGATTTGGCTCCGTGTGACTTCTGGCTATTCAGCAAACTCAAAAGGACAATGCGGGGACGCCTTTTGACAGGATTGAGAAGATAAAAACCGAATCGAAGAATGTCTTGAGGGCTATACCGGAAAAAGACTATTCCGACTGTTTCGAGGACTGGAAAAAGCCTTGGAAAAAGTGCGTTTTATCTGACGGGAATTACTTTAAAGGGGATGAAATTGATTTGGAAGAATAAATAAAGAATTTATATTTTATAAATAAATTCACCTTACTTTTTGTTCACAGCAAATTGTACCTTTGCTTTGTCGTTAAAAATTTCCACGTACACGAGCCACGCTGGAGTAATATTAAATACAAATGAAATTAATTTTGGAGTCGTATAGTACAATTTGTAGAATTGAGAATATGAAATATTTTAATCTCAAATAAAATAATTCTAAGTCCAATCGACAAAAGGCCAATTAACGATACCTGAATAGGACCTAGTCTAATCCTCTGCACGAGAGGAGAACTTTAGCTGAATCACATACATCCCAGTAGCAATCGCAAGTTGATTATACTCATAACTGTATTTCCGAATAACAAATTTTTGTGGAGTTTTCTTTGTAAACAAAAAAATGTAACTGCAAAAAAGATACGAATTGGGGAATGACGGACACAGGCACAGAGAAATTAATTATCTAGTGCTCTACACGAGCAATATAAAACAGTTTAAGAGACGTGGTAACCGAGGGAATGGTCGTAGAAACATAAATACTAAGAATTTGAAATACTTCGGACTAGTGAAATTATTAAAAAAAATATTCAAAGAGAATTTATTCTGTAAAATATTCAATAAGAAAAATAATAACTGAGGAACATATACTAATTCCGTTCACTCTGAAAAAAAAGTCGAATTCTCAATTTTTTTTCCATTACCAAAAATTCTGAAAGAAATACATATAAAAGAACTCATGGGGCAAGGAAATCTAAGAAAGAAAGCCATTTTATTATTTTATTTGCCACCTTTACATTTTGTATTCCTTTTTCCCTATATATATTTTCTAATATATATTAGCTGATTATATATTTAAACTGTAAATATAATCCGATAATAATAATAATCACAATATAATGGTAACTTGTCACAATATATAATTTTTCATGCTAATTTACAAGATTTATGACGCAAGTGGTTGCACAATAGGTTAGGTTTTATATATTACAGCTATTGGTCTGACAACAGCGTATTCATTAATATGAAAATATATCATTTTCAAATTTAATATAATACTAAGCAACTATTTTGCTGATCGTAAGAGAGTTTTTCGTGTCGACTGAGATTATTCCCTTAATATAAATGAAAAAAGGTTTTCTGACAATGATGATTTTCTTTAGGATTTTTTCTCATTTTTCTTGTCTTTCATGTTTATTTAATTGGAGGTCTGTCTTTTTGAGGACTCCATTACATAAACGTTTTTAAAGCGTAAGTCTTACTAATTTCTCAGCTTTACTGTAATTAGTGTGTATGGTATGGCGTAAATCTGATTACATTGACTTAGAATCAGGTTATTCTTAAGAAGCCATAAATAATTCGAATTTATGTTTATTTGACTTCAATTATAACGTAAGCATTAAAATATTAACCAATGCTAAATTATATTTTATTTTTACGTAAGATTTTTATTTATAATAACATATTAAAATAAATAGGTCTTGCCAAAAAAATAAATGTTCAGTAAATTAAATTATTTAATACTAGCTGGGTGCCCGGCGTTGCCCGAGATGCCATTTATCAATAACCATCGATAAGACTCCAATTTTGGTTACTTTTGCGCTATTTTTATGTAAAGCTCCTCGAACCCTATCCCTAAATGTGCTCACCTCACATGCTGAAGGGGGATGAAGTCATTGACTAAATATATCGGCCGTTTTTACATGTTAGAAGATGACCACCCCCACAAATATGCGATAATGAAAAAGAATGTATTCCACGCAAAAATCGGCCGATTACATTGTCTGAAAATTTATTCCCCCGCCCAACACCTCCCAAACCCGTAGCGAACGACCCAGGTTGTCACAATTAGATTCAGCGACATTCATAGTCTCTGAATTGATTCGAATCTCGGTTGTTTTTGCGGGTTTTTATTTAACGTACCTCCACCCCACCCCTAAGCTTGCTCCCCTCACAGGGGTTAAATTATACACAAACAACATCGGTATAAATACTATCAAAGTAATAAACCCCAGGAAATAATTACCGCAAATATCGACCGTTTAATATGTTTGAAAATTTTCACCCCCGACCACTCCCGCTTCGGGGACTTAAACGGTCAAGTTTAATGTCATAATTAAACTCAGTGACAATCCCGATAGTTTCTGGTTTATTTTTATGTAATGCTACTTCACGCCCACCCTTAAGGGTGCACCTTTATAGGTCCAAAAAGGGGTTGAAATTATACACAGAGAACATGTAGGGAAATTTTATTAAAATAATTCATCCCGAAATATATTTAATCGACGGAAAAAACAGCCGGTCAACTCATCCCAACCCAGCCGATACCCGCGCGTTGTCCAGATTGTCATAAATAAATTCAGCGACATCCATAACCTTCGATTTTACTCGAATCTCGGCTGTTTTCCCGTTATTTTTAAGGAAATCCCCTCCACCCCCACCCCTATCATGCCTACAAACAACATCGGTAGAAATACTATCAACGTCAATAGTCCCGGAATTTATTTATTCCACGCTAATATCGATGATTTAACATGTTAGAAAATTTCCATCCCATCCACTCCCGCCCCTTGGGACTAAATGGCCAATTTGATGCTATAATTGAACTGGGCGACATCCATAACCTTGGATTTGACTCCAATCTCGGTTGTATTCGCGTTATTTTATTGCAGCGTTCCTCCACCCAATATCTAAAAGTGCTCTACCGATAAGCCTGAAAGGGGTTGAAGTTATAATCTGTGAAAATGTAGAGAAATCTCAATGATCCGGAAAAATATTTAGTAGCAAAGTTGATTAACATGTTTGACAATTTCCAACCCTGGGAGGTTAATTACTACTTTATAGCATAATTAAACTCAGCGTTATCCATAACTTTGCTTTTGACTCCAGTCTCGTTTGTATTCGAGTTATTTTTTTGTAATATTTCTCCACCCCCACCCCTAGAGTTTTCCTTTCCCATGCCGTAAAATGTTTGAAATAAACACTATCAATATCTGTTACCCCTAAAAATATTTATCTGAATGAAATATCGACTGTTTTAACATGTTTAAATATTTCCACCACCGTCCACCCCCGCTTCTGGGGGTGGTAGAGATGTCTCACCCCGACAGTGTTTGTTTCCAGGTCGCAAAGAACACGTGTACGAAATTTGGTGTAATTTGATCCACGGGTATTGAAACGCTAGGCGTGCTCTTTCCCAGGGTGTAGAGGTTGAAAATTATATTCAGATATCATCAGTGAAAAGACTATAAATATCTTTGACCCCTATAAATATTTATCCGACTGAATTATCGACTGTTTTAGCATGTTTAACTATTTCCACCCCCGCTTCTGGGGGTGGTAGACGCGTCTAACCCCAACAGTGTTGGTTTCCTGGTCGCAACGAACATGTGTACGAAATTTGGTGAAATTTGCTCCAGCGGTGTAGATTTGTATAACGAACATACAAACATACATACATACACTCATTTTTATTTATAAGAAGATTAAATTATTATTTTTATTGTAAAAAAATTCAACTATATTGTGGGAGTAATTAAACAGGATTTGTTGGGTGTTGGTTTTAAAAAACCGTAATTAACGATAACTTTCTTTGTGGTAGTTAATATATGCAACGTCATAGCGTCAGAAGGTCGTTTTTATTGGGATAATTCGATAGGTAAAATTAATAAAATGTTGGAGCGTTCACGAATGAAGCATCTCAAGGAACACTTGTTTCACTGGTGAGATGGTCACGTCGAACGAGTCAGACGACAAAGCAGTGAAAAACAATCAGAAAAAGTATCGTTAATTTATCGATTGTAAGTAGTAATATACCGTCCTAAAAATATTGTAAGTTCTAGATATAATAAATTGAAAGAGATTCGTCGAGACGAACGGGCTGAAGTGATTCTACGCAGATTCGCTTATGGTTCGAGTAGTCCAATTTTTTGGCTATACGGGTATGATTTCTGGTTGTTCGTCTGTGGCTGCATGTTCCAGGTTCCATTTATTCCTGGGTATCTCATAACGTGCGTTTTGGTTGTAAGGATGCAATGCCGATACTTATCAGTCAGAACTGTAAGACCAGATTAAATATATTACGTCTGTTAGATATTTTCATTCTTTGGTAAATTTATTCACAATAAATCAGTCGTGTTCTTGAACTACTGAAACCAGTCCCCATTACATTGACTAAAATGAGAGATTCTCATAAATTTAATTGTGTTATATGAGCGCCGATTCAAATTAATTGTATTGTAAACTTTTTTAAGACTAGATCTTTTGGCATCCAAAAAATTTACTTTAATTTATTTATTTTGTGCATTGTGTGAATAAATTTATTATAATTGATTTTGTAATACTCATATATTATCTTAATTACCCTTAAATTAACGATAATTTATGAATCATCCGTTTGAGACTGTGTGTGTTCGGCGAGACGCAGGTGTAATATATTCTCATATTTTACATTTAGTAGAATGCTTTATTGCGCTTTGAAATCCTAGATTCGGTTCTTCCACCGGATACTGTCGCGAATCTTGGCGTGAAATTGTCTCAGGAAAGCTCCACTCATGGAAAGTTCACTTGTGGCAGCGTGGATGTTTCGTCTTAGCGCCACGGGTTCCGCCGCCTCATTGGTCCCCCCCCCCCCCCAACACTTGGACGCGGTCGACTCTTGAAGAGACTCTGCTACCCAATCCAGATGCGACTGCAGCAAAACGTAGTCAGTCAATGATGGTTTATCACCAGGAACTGGTCGTCCTGGGTTTTCCTCATGCATACTTGAACTTATACTAATTAAATCTTCTTTAGTCTTACTTGAGTTTCTGAGGGTATGGACCCGAGTGGTAGCTAGTGCTAACTTTTAGCCGAACCTCCATCTACTTGAACTTTCTTATTGATCTTTCCGAATCACTTGTCCAATTTTTCCAATTTCTGGTAATAATTCGTACCAATTCGACCTGGTGGCATCGGTCACGACGAGCGGAAATATTTCGCAACTGAGAGCGTCTGACATAGATCTATAGTTCATTGTACAACAATTTAAATATTAATATTACGACATATTTAAAGACCAATTAACTGACTTTTATTATTTAATAAGTAGTTTATTAATCAAACAAATATTTTCGTTGGCAGCGCTTCGTTTCGCTACTTATTTATACTCTCTTCAAGTTGTGGTCCAACCTTTAAATCTGATAATTGGCCGTTAAATATATTTTAATATAACAATACATTTTATTTTTGGTAAACTGGTCTATTTTTTTTTAAAAAAAATACTATAATACTCACGGTTCGTTTAGAATATTTCGTTCAGACGACTACCGATATTTATCAATAGTAATAGTGTGGATATACTTCTGCCGGTTTCAGAGTTGTACTTGCTGAACAAGAAAGCCAGATGAAACAGAATTACTCCCGCCCTCCGCTTGACAGGCGGAACTGCATAACGCGGTGAATGTGAGACGCAGACTTAAGCGGATTTAGCTCCCTGGGCCAGTTATTTCCCCTGAGGATTTCCTGAAAGTTTTTGCCTGTGTACAGGAAAGCAGCGTTGGTTGGCTGCGAAGAAATAGTCCTTCACTCGTTTCGACGTCAACGCGAATAGTCTTCACCGCCTAGGTGAAGATTAGTGAGGCGTTCTTTCCACCTCCCACGTCGGGATGCAGATGGATGGAATTACATTCTGCAAAGAGGAAATTGAAAAGGACCAGCTACAACTTAGGTCGGAAACTTTATAGCCGCAGTAACAAAAGTCCAGGTCCCATGTAACACAACCTACTTACTAATTCTTTTTAACAACTTTAATGAAAACTTGAAGGCGCCATTTTCAGTTATCAGGCAATTTCAAGAACGCATGAAATTTTATACAAGAAATGAATTACGTGATATTTTATTGATATATACAAATATCAGTAATTTTGAATATGAACTATTTATTACAATACGCAAATTGCTTTTCAGTCTGAAGGCTTACAGAGTTAGTTCTACATATTTTAAAGATTCTTATGTATCTAATCTCTTCTCTCTAATAAATAAAAGAGTGTATGTATGTATATATGTTTGTCTGTATGTTACTTATACAAAACTACACCCATGAAGCAAATTTCGTATACGTGTTACTTGTGCATAGGAAACAAACACTGTTGAGGTGAAACACGCCTACCACCTCCAGGAGCGGGGGTGGACAGGAGTGGAAATATTAAAACATATTTATTCAACGCAACAATCCGCCGGTTAACATATTTCGAGGTAAAATTTATCTGCATGTTCTCTTTGTATAATTTAAATCCCTTTTGACATGGGAGGGGAGCAAGCTTAGAGGTTGGGGTGGAAGGGCGTTACATAAAAATAACGCAAAAGCAACCGATATTGAAGTGAAACCGGGGATTATGGTAACAACCCGGGCAACGCCGAACACCCAGATAGTAGTTTATATAATTATGAGTCTTTTAAAACACTTTGATAGTTTTATACCTCACAGAAAAATGAATTTTTTTTCGTCGAAACTATAAAACTGCATTTTTCAAATATTCCGGAAATTTATTAGAAAAAGAAATAACACAACAGATTTTATTACGTAAAATACTAAACCAGAATAAGAAAAACAACTGGAGAACGTAGTCTATAATAACTTAGTTTGCAAGTGAAAACAAAACTTAGCAGTCGCAAATTTTTTCCATCGTCGAAAATAGGTGAAATAAATGTGTATAAAAAACACAAAGTCTTGAAATCAATTAAAGTAGCTAACTGCACTACTTTATTTGTCACTTATAAACGGCGTGATGCTTTATAATTTGTTTACTCATGTCATTGTTGCTATTGTAGCTAAATCTCCACATTACTATGAGAATTTTATTTAATTTCAATAACACCAACAAGGAATAAGTAAATAATTTCTTTAAGAACCTAAACTTCGCATAAAAGTAGTGAATTAAATGTTTCGTTAAGTATTTGAAGTTCTGTTGTTTAAATTAATCTAAAAAATTCTATGTTCACAAATACAACGTTTCTGAAAACAATTTCAAGTAAAGAACCAATCTGTAGTACAATGACGCTCAAAACCTGGTAAAATGTTTCAGGCTTCTAAATCGCCGTTGATAGTATTAAATTAATGTATTTCATAGATAAAATATTTGTAATAATAATGAAAATAATTGAACATACACTGTAACTTCTAATAAAGAAATTACCTCAAATCATACTTTCACTCGTTCTAAAGAAATTAATGCTGTTGTTTGTCAGTACCACGGTAATTAACTCAGTAACTACTAGTTGCTTAGGAAAATTTAATTCTGGATGTCTATTAATTTTTGTATGCATGCAATTCTGAATCAGTTGTTACATTCATGTAAAATTCATTAGAATAGAATAGTTTCCATAAAATCATTAACTATTTAAAACACCTGTAAATTTTCCTGAATTCTTATACTTGTTTTTGGGAGTTTATGTGGAATAACAAACTGTATAAGAAAAGTGTTGATTTCAGATGGTAGAGAACAACGCTGGGGACAGCCACACCAACCACTGAACTCGATGACTTCAATGTCTGAGTCTGACCATTCGTCTCGTTAGGTCTTCTGTCTACTCGAGAAATCAATATTCTGAAGAGAATAATGGAGAGAGAGGTTGGAATTTGGTATACAGCATTCCAATACTAAGCGGTGGTACGTATTACTTTTATAAGTTGTAGTCCGTATTAGCCTCACCTCCTTTCCTTCAATATTCTGAGAGGGAATATGAAACGGCGGTCATAAAATTTTTAATTATCACCTTATTTGCTCTAAATAACGTTGTTTTATAGCTAACTAGATAAACTTATTGACAAATGGTCCGTAAAAATTATTCGTGGAGGGAGAGAGGAAACAAATTTAATGTGGGGAACACAATGCCTGTTAAACAAACGCTTATATATATATATATATAAGTATGTATATATTAAGGACCGCTTATTTACCCCCATTCAAATACATAACAAATTTACATAATTTTTGGTTGTTTAACACAGACTCTTATTTAGCGTACATGCTTCTTTAATAATTACAAATAAAAACATGAATTATGAGAATGAGTCTGTTAGTCCCACTTAATGACGTGAATATAAAATTTGATTGATGCACTCTGCACAATTTTTTTTGTAGTTTTGCCACCGCCACATAAGAATCTTTCTTGGTGTGTGTGGTGGTCAGGTAATAAATCAGGTATAGCTTTCCTGCAAAATTGACTCGGGCAGATTTGGTTCACAACAGCGTTATCCGATGACATCACGTCTCTCTCACACACGCACAACAATCAACGAGCGATTGGTATATGAAAATTCAAACCATCCACATATTAGAAATTAATCTTTTATCAAGTAAATTAGATGATAAAATTATAAGGAATTATTAAAATTCTAATAATAAGAAATGCAGGCAAATACATACAATAGAAGTGATAATATAAATACCACACAACGTTTCTGGGAGCTTTGTCCTTTTCTTCAGGTGTTATAAAAGAGCCTAGAGCGACACAACCGCACTAGTCAGTTGACAAAGCTTTTGAGTTTTGGCTTTTTGCTTTCTATGATTAGTTGCTCGATGTGGGTCTTGAACGTTGTATTGTTTAACATATTGTAATAAATTGATATAAAAAGGACGTCTAAATAAAAAGATTATTAAGGGAAATAATTAAACAAAATTTATTAAGAATTTAAAACACATATAATTTCACAATAATATTTAAAATCTCATGCTCTACCGACTGAGTTTGATAAATGGGTGACTTGAATTTAAATTTACTAACAAAACAATTAAAGAAAAGAAATAATTGAAGAACGATCTGACGTATCTTAAAGAAATGGTTTACAAATAAATTTAGAGTTCTTTTACTTACGGCCGACCAGGTCTCGATTTTGGGGTTTTCTGTGCACACGTTTTTGGGGATATCACTGAATTTAAATTGGTTACAAAAAACTTGTCGAAACTTTTGGGTCTCTCTTCTGGAAACTGGAAACTGCAACTCCTTCCGGATTAATGGGTGGACAGATTGTTACAAATTATCTCTCTGTGGAATTGATGACGGTCACGGTACTTATAGATTTTTATCGTGGCGTGATTTATTAGGTTACTCCTTGTAACTGTTCGACGAATTTTACTGTCTAAAACTTTTTACTCAAATTTTACTTGTAACCTTTCCGGCTAGATCTATCTGCCTGCCATGCTGTTCGCCGTCCGACTGTGTCTGTTCGTCTCCCCTCGTTGACTGCTTCTTCGTCTCGTAGAATTTGTACTGCGTACGTCTCAACAATGGTTCTATTGACTCGCCGCCCGCTTTGTCGCGGTGTATGCTTTATATAGTCTAATAATGAGTCCTTTACTTTGCAATTATAACAATGGATTAATTACTAATTACTACAATATATTCTATTTTTTTGTCATATATTTTTATTGGAATCTTTATTTGCTAGTATTTCATTGAGAAGCACATTACTCTGACTTTGCAAGGGTTAAAATTGAATCCCGTTTTTTCAGCCCACTGAGTCGCTTTGTTCATTGCCTCCTGTATCACTTCAGAGGACAAATTTATGTTGTTCGCTCTAGTCATCAAGATGACATCATCTGCATATATCAAGGTGTCTATCGGGGGTTTGTTAAGGCTACCTGCGTCATTTATGGCTATCAGGAACAGAATGACGCTGAGGGTCGAGCCCTGGCTTATTCCGTTCTCGATTCTATATTAATGTGACAGGCCATTATCAATTCTGACATTAATATATATGTCCACGATTAGGTTTCTGGTTCATTGTAGGATACTGTCACTTAGGTCATAGGTTTTTAGTTTATTTATTATCCTTGTTCTCCATGTCTTTTCGTATGCCTTGCATATATCTAACATGACTGCCAAGACATGTTGATGTTGGTTGAGTGCTTCCTGTATGTAGTTATCGAGGTATATGCTCAAGGCCAATGGGGAATGATCCTTTCTGAAAGCAAATTGTTTAGCGTAATACAGATTGTTTACGCTAAGGAACCAAATCAACCTATTAGCAATTACCTTTTCTAGGATCTTACAGACGTTAGAGTTAAGGGCTATCGGGCTGTAGCTGCCTATATATGTGATTTTCATTCCTGCTTTCAGAATAGGGATAACTATAGATGTTTTCCATAACTCGGGAATTTCATGTGTTGTCCAGATGTCATTGTGAATTTTCAATAGCACAGTTAGCGCTTCATCCGGTAGATTTTTTTTATCAGGATATTTGTAATTCGATCACTTCCTGCTGATACATTCTTCGTGCTTGTACAATTTCTTTTAGCTCCTCCATTTTTATATTCTCATTGGTGCTTTTCACAGCTATAATTGTTTTATTTTTTGTAGCTGTTGAGTCTTCGTCTTTGCTAGCTTTTATACGTTGGAACTCTGTGGAGTACGAGCTAGTTGCTGATGTTTTGGCGAAGTTACTTGCTAGATAGTTGGCTATGTCGTTCGGATTTGTTAGGTTACTGTCCAGCTCGTCTGTTAGTAAATTTATTTTCTTTTACCACTTGTTCTTAAGAAAATCCACGGACCCATGTAAATTTGGACACGCGCAATATCTGTGCCTTTCTTCAAAGGTAATAATGTAATCTTTACTTCTACAGCCCTTGTTAGCTGAATTAATGTGCCAAATACCTAGTCCAGATTACGTTTACCCACGTCCAGTAATATTAAACACTCATAAAATTAGATACAGTAACTTTTTTACAACCGTGACAAACAGCTGAATGCGAGTCTGGCTCGACAGATTGGTTTGTTTTTATTCTCAATCTCCCATACAGCGAGAAATACTTTTTATTGTTACTATTATTAGTCGCTTTAACATATTGGTCATAGCGTTAACTAGGTAAAATAGTTGGTTAAACATTATTAAATTAGGTTTGTGTCTACCTGGAATTTGATAAGATTGTCCTGTTTCTGGTAGGAGATAATACAATGATAAATTTATTGTATGAGTAGCAGTACTGAAGGATGTGGTTCATCGTGGGCTGTGGTTTGCGGAGTAAGCATGTTGGTCTTCTGTTAAAATGTTGGACCGATCTTATCCTAGAAATAACCACTTGTGTTCTTCTGGAAGCCGTCTTGGGTGAGCATAGTTTCCCTCCTTCAGGTAGATTACTGTAATCATTAGATGCAAGATCACTGGTAGAAATACGTGACATCACTTCGAAATCGTCAAGAAAAATATACTTATAATAAGAAGACTATTAACACAACTTTTCGCATTATAAATATTGAGTCTATAATATTCGCGAAATATATTTAATATCCTACATACTTTATTTTATTATGTTAAATCATTGATTTTTGTCTTAAAATACATTCAAGTTATAACACATAACATTCTAATGTTCTTTAACAAGTTAAATACGTTACTGTATTAAAGTGTGTCTAATTCTTTATGGCAACATTAAGGCAAATGCTGGCCATGTTCTTAGCCCATTATCCCGTTTAGTCGGAATAATTAATAACAAAAGTTTTCTGGGATTAACGGCAGTGGAGTGCAACTGTTCAACGGGTATAATTAGGTACCATAATCACTATCTAGGACTACAAGACTGACAAAGACACTAAAAAAGGTAGCGAGACAAAGAGATATTAATTTAAACTTCTGCAATTGACAAACAGCATCTATTGTCGTTTCTAATTTGGACTTCAAAGTTTATGTATCATAATTACATTGTTAGTGAACTCAGAATCCAAGAAACTAATTTTTTTAACTTATAGGATTAAATTTTTCTCCTATATAATTTACTCCTATAAATTGGGATGCTTCTTTAATCAATAAATCAGGCATGTAAAGTTTTTCTGCCTTTTTTTGGTGCGACAGTTAGAATGCATTTGGTCCTCAAAATACAGTCACAGTATTCTATTTCCTTGGGTAAAAAATATTGAGAATTTTTCACGATGTGTTGCAACGCTATTTTTCGATATATTTTAAATTAATGCACAGAATAGTGACCGCGTATTTAATTCACTTTTGTGAAATCTTCAGTTTGTTTTAAACTTAGTTAATGGTAAAAAGACTAAACACACGCGTTAGTTGTTGAATAAATTAGAAACAGTGTTACTGTCATCTGTATATTTTTTCCCAATAAATAATTATATTTTTCTCATAGCCAAGTGTTTATGTAGTTTCATTCTTAAAATTCCTTAAATTATGGCATACGGTAAGAGTTGTTCTCTGTTCCCATTGGAATAGTCGGCCAGCTGCCTCCTAAACTGGTCGAGGTACGGAGAAGGAAATGCTGCTTCCCCACAGCAAACTCTAGCCCGGGGGCCCTAGTTAACCCTTGGCTATCTTCCTCTATCCTTCCGCATCCCCCCTTTCAAATCCCTTCCTATGCTATTAAAGGGGAGTTTCCACCATGTGGATTACCCCCACGTAGCCTCTTACCCTTAAAAATAATAATAAAAAACTATTCCATAAAGTGAATTAGTTTTTTTTCAGCTAAATTATACAAAATGTATTGAGTTTATAAATACTGTATATTACAAAGTAAATTGATCTACTCCGGCACGTGGTATGTATATCTCAATTATAATATTTTCTCTGACAATTTTTTTAAAGAATGTCGGCTTTGGGCGGAATAAAATATTAATATAATTAAACAAGTTAGGAAAACAAAGCATGAATAATAAAAATAACTTTAATTTATTGTTCAAAAAATTTAAAACTTCCCTGTTTATATAATGATCGTTTCATTTAAATATAGCAAAAAGAATCAAATTTTAAATTACACTATACGTGTATTTTGTATCAATATTTCTTAAACTTTGCATTTTATTTCCCAATATTAAATTACATTCCTAATGCTCTAAAAATTGAAATGTTGTTTACAACATTATAGTAGACTAATTAAATTGGTTTCAATTCTAATTATGAAAAAAATATGCTTGAAATGTGAATTTTTTAAAAAAACAATTTAGTAAATTATCAATATGGTTTTACTATACATAATATTGTCTTTATATGTAATTAAGCGGACGTAAGACTTAAATGAATAAATATTTCAAATCTCTTGTATATTTAGAAATGTAGTTTTTCTAATAAGTTTTGAATAGCCCACGATTTTCTTGCAAAGGACGACATTATAGAAAATTTCAATGTCAAATTTTTCACAATAACATTGAGCCTGATTATTTTAAGGAATACATTTGGAAGCTAATGAGAATCTAAATTTCATACAAAACATTTTATTTATGAAGAAATCTAAAATTGAATTTAATCAGTAAAGTGAGAGAAAATACAACAAGAATAAAACACGTTTTATTTTTATTATTATTACAGATTTATACTGGTCGCACTGACAACGTGGTCATTAGCGACCCATACATAATTAACAGAGTGCTTATTTACATAAGATTTGTTGTGATACAGTCTTAAAAAACATAAAAATAAGCAGTTTATAAAGTTTGTATAACATGTCATGGATACAGAACAACGGCAAATATTGTAATTACTTTTTACTCTCAGATAATGTTACACAATGTTATGTTGGTAGGAATATTATTCATTTTTACCAGTCAGAATTAATTAAACATTTCAAATGTTGGGTCCATTTATTTTAGACAGTCAGAGTCACCACTTGTAAATCATTCAGTACATAATTTTGTAAAAAAAATTTGAAATGTGACAGTTCAATTTAACTGAAACTCAAGTACGAGGATAGTCTGATGAGATTTATAAATACACTTCAGCGGGTCTTTCAGTGCATCCTATTTAACCATAATAAATATTACTGCATTTATTTTTCAAGGAGTAACTCCTCTTACAATTTTTCCAAAGACCTTAATTCCTTCTAACTTATTTATAATGTTTCGTGCTTTAATTCTTATTTCTCCCCTCCAATAGTTATTTTTCGGCGCTTTATTTTTATCGTCTCTGCGTATATTCCCCACAGCAAACTCCTCTCTCGCTATCGGAAAGGTGTGGGACAAGTACCCAATGCCAAACCTACCTTATGCAGGTTTTTCTAGGGGTTTCCCTGCATTTCTTTAGGCGAATTCCGGGTAGGATCCTTGAAATACAGCCCGGGGGCCCATTTTAACCCTGGGCTATCTTCCTCTACCCTTCAGCATCCCCCTTTCAAATCCCAACGTGGCTTGTTGCCCTAAAAAAAAATTTGCTATTTTTAGAATAGGATTGCTGTCTGAAAGGGCTATTCTCTCGTAGGCAGTACCCTCTAAGGATGTTCTCTCTCAGGCAGAACCTTGTAGGACAGACAGTAAGAGGCTACCTTTGGGGATGCCTTTCCTCTCTCCGTTTTTGAACTAAGGTTCCCACAAGCCGAGGCACCTCTTCCTGTTTTTAAAGGTGTATGTTCCGGGGTCACAGACCTTGGGCATACGGTAAGAGTTGTTCTCTGTTCCCATTGGAAGAGTTGACCAGCTGCCTCCCAAACTGGTTGAGGTACGGAGAAGGGAATGCTGCGTCCCCACAGAAAACTTCTCCCGCTATCGGAAGGGCGTGGGACAAGTACCCAATGTCCGACCTACCTGATGCAGGTTTTTCTATGGTTTTCCCTGCATTAATTTTAGGCGAATGCCGGGTATGATCCTTAAACTATAGCCCGGGGGCCCTAGTTAACCCTTAGCTACCTTCCTCTCCCTTCCCCATGTCCCCTTTCAAATCCCTTCCTTTGCTATTAAAGGGGAGTTGCCATCATGTGGATTACCCTCATGTAGCCTGTTACCGAAAAAAAAATTGTTGTTTTTCTTTTTTACGGTATTAACTTGTGGTCTACGCTGACTTATATTTTGTCTGTATAGGCATACGGCCAAAATACTTGCTTTGTATCTTCTTAAATCCACCCATTAACGTGATATTCGTTTAGATATCACGGTGTCATATTTAACTAAAGCTGAATTCATTTTATAAACTCAGAAACAAATTTGTTCCACCAATTTACCAAAATTCTTCTATGCTAGATACATACCGTTTACCACTAAAGGGGATAGGGAAATAACTAATTTTGAATCAGGTGAAAAAGGAAATACAATCGAATTGAATTACAGCAAAATTAGTTTATTATCGTTTAAATTTTGTTGGAATTGAATGAATATTTATTAGCTGTTAAGAAATTGGAATTTAATGAATTTAGGTACCATTTGACCTGTGTTTTTTTATATTTTGTCATAATAATTTGTGTAACTTTTAATTTGGAGACAAAGAACCTTGGCTCACTATTGCTACTTAATATAAGTATTCCGTTCCGGCAAGTTATCTTTCTCTCTGTTATTGCAGCTGTTTCAATAAACTTTCGGTTGAACTATTTCTTAGGGAGTTTCCCGCCTTTCTCTATCCCAACTTTCTCATCTTACTGTTTCTCTCTCACACGCACATTTTCACCCCGCCACCTGCGCCAAGGCTGCGATGTGGTGGCGCTTAATTTCTGTTAGATTTGTGATGCGGCACGGTAGATGGCTGCGCCTGTGCTCACGCTGAAGTACGCTTTAACAACGCGCATGTCGCGTGGCCATTTACCTGATGGTGTGTGGCATCGTAGGGGAGCGCTCGAACGAACTGTTTAAGCTGAATTATCGACGTTATTGCTTTCGAGTTGCACGGTTGGGAGGGTATGGAAGTGGGAGAGCGTGTTTCCAGTCCGATACATATTCAATTAGAGGATGTTATGCTCTAACTGTACAGAAGTTACGGGCAACACATATGCGAAGTATGGATCATTTTCCCGCTACTTTAAATTGGTGTTTAACAATTGATTGAAAAGAGAGGAAAAATTTGTTAGCAATTTTTCAGTCACACCAAATTAATACTCTGAAACAATTTTACGTTGCATGGATGACTAAGTTATTAATATTAATATTATTCATTTGTAAAGCCATAACTTTTTATCACACCAGGTTGAGGGCGTACAAACTTATTAGTAATACAAAATACACTGAACCTAAACGATGTAATGATAGATAATAATTTAAACAAGCTCAAATTTGGATTGCCGTTATCATAAATGATGGTTTAATGAATATTATGAAGCCCTTAATAGAGTCAATCTTTTGTGCTGAATTCTTTATCTCTACTAAAAATGCAATGAGAGATATTTTTAAACTCTGAAATTATTTCAGAACGAATTTTATAATAATTTTTTATCTCTCTTTAGTGGTTCATTCTTTCAAGAAAATTAAACTTATCTATTTAATTATTATATTGTTAACTATGGCTCTTAATAACAGTAGCGGACAATAATATTAAAATTATAGTTTCCTTAAGATTAGCCTCTATAACCAGTTTAATTATCTAGGGGTTATTTATTATGTATGTGACTTTCTTGTTGAGATAACAAAGTATAATGTTGTTTAACACAAAGTACTCTTATAAAAGCAACTATTTGAAACGAATGTTATAAAACGATCTAGTTATCACATGATACCTATTCACTAATTTACAGTATTATACACAATGATTCAAAAAAAGTTCACTGCAGAATGAGACGAGTTGAAAGCACTGGTTGAAATTTGCTACAATTAGTTTCGATTAATTTTCTTTAAGAATTGTTATACGAAATATGTTAACTGTTTTATGTTAACAAACCAGAGTAAAATTTGGGTGGGTTTATGAATTTAATCATTCAGGAGAAACTTATTTTATATAACAATGCATCAAAATTTGAAACGTTAATTCTAAAACAAGGTATTACAGATATGGTGTGAAATATAACTTAGATAGTTTCAAAAATAATAGTTTCATTTTTAGTAGGCTTTGATTGCTTCCAATGAAATGAACTCATAAATATATTTTATGTTTGTTTACAGAATAAATTTTAATCATCTAGCACCTATAAAAGCTTAGTTTTATATTCTTTCGGCTTCGATTCATATATATATATCAATGTTCAAAGTTATCCGGCCTGTACAAATTATTATTTACGGGAAATCATTTATATTTAATTTTTTTTATGTAGTAGAACCGTTGAAAAAATGTCTTTATACATATTTTATTATATAGTCCGAAATTGTGAAAAGTATAAAAGCCAAAGGAGAGATCAGCTAGGTGAAGAGGATATTAACAAAATAACAGACTCTCCAAAATACGAAGCTAATATAGTACAACTCATTATAGCGACACACAGAGACAAGGAAATATAGAAAAAGAAAAGAAATATATATATATATATATATATACATAATAACGCTCATTAAAACCAACATATGCTTACTGAATACGTAAATAATGTGAAAATTTAAAAAAAAATTCAAATCCATCATAACTGGTAAATAACATACACCATGTAAATGTATATAAACAATGTAAAAAATGAAATTGCAAATTTATGGTCACTATAGATCTGTTAGTTGATGTGAGACTACGTAAAACATTATAATAATCATATATGGTCCAAAAATGTTAATGTCACCAGCTGCAGTCATGATTTATACGACTTTTTATTGCATAAAATTATTCATTATAATAAACTTGAAATATACGTGTATAAAAATATAATTTTCTTCTAACTTCAAGATACCATTCTAATATCCTAAAATTTCAGAAGTAACCGAAAAAAGAAATTATTGTGCCGAGATGACATTTATTAATACTTAATCTTTTGTATTGAAATAATTTATAGTATTGCCATGAAATATATTTTATTGCCGGGTGCAATATAAACGGATATTCTTTTTCTGAAGACATTAGAGAAATATAATTACATAAAGGATATTTATGATTTGCATAACAATTAAAGTTTATATTTTTTATAAATTAAAAGGATTTATGTCAATGGCAAAAGTTTAATACTAACATACATAATATTACATAACTTTCCTTCGTGAAATAATTAACTAACTCCCTGGCAGTCATATGTATTGGTAATTTCTTTGAATCAGGAGAGACAATATTTGTTTTCAGTCTCTTTCAAATGAAAAAAATGTACTGAAATTAAAGCACTTAAATAGTAAAATGAATAAAAAATAAGCTCTAATATCTGGGTATGATAAACTACTGGAATTATAAGTATTATTGTCCATTACCCTTAAAAACTTAAATGAAATTTCAGATTCAAAGGAAATAATAAAACTAGGCTTACCATAAAATGAACATAAATTGTGTTCCAGATTTATGAGTCATTTAATTGTGTAAAACGCCGTAAAGCAATCCCAATTCAGTAATAAGTAATGTTCGGTGTTAAGCAACATTTTATCAATTATTATAAGAGATTCATAGTTACTTTGCGGATGAATTTAAAGCTAATAGATTTAGCTTCTTATATGTCATTTTTCCATGTTTTGTGACATTGATAGTTTAAGGTCACCAAAAATATTTTGAGGCAGAATGTTTCAAAAACAAACTGGAAAAATATTTCAGTACATTATTGAACACTTCACTCTGTTTTTTCAATATATATTCATGGTAAAATAAAATAATACTTAAATCTACTCACCAATTAACCGAAATTTTTAAAATAGTTAAATTAAGGTAACTATATAAAAATTTCCGAACTTGGTTTGTATAATTTGTATTTTTTTGTTAATTTTTTCTAACTGCCACCGAGTGTAACTGAATTGCAGAATCAATAAATTCATTCATTCATTCATATTTGTGAATTAATATATATATTAATACAAAATTTAATAGGACGATAAATCAAATACTTAGGTAAAATACAGACTATGATCCCATAATTTACAACTTATATTTCGCACTATCTTAGTACCTAACATTACCCGGCTTTTATTCATTTAAATTTTATGTTATACAAAAAATACATAACTCAGTCTACAGTGCAAAATCGAAATAATTTTATTTAATGGTATCCATAATTTGTTTACTGCACTAATAATTTTAAAGTCTTTCATAATTTTCCAATTACACTACTTTATCGCTTAACTTGATTGAAAAAAGTTTTACCACCAGTGCAAAATTTTTAAATCGCTGTGCGAATCCTTCCATGCTTACTTGAAATCCGTTGGGAAAACATAGAGATTTGAAATCCTCTCTGCAGTTATTTGAGTTGTAAACTGAACCATGTGTTATCAACTTGTGGTTAAGTTTTACAAATTGAAGGAAGTACTAAGTACGGAACACCACATAAATTTTCAGTATATATAGGAATATTTTATTATATATTAATGATAAATACGAATGAATATGGCCAACTGCTGTAAGGTGAAATAAATTTTGTGCCTATCAACATGGTGCACGTTTTTGACCTATGTTGGAAAATAGACACCGAACACGACCTCGATGGACTTATGGCAGCAGTAAGAGAAGAAGAATTGTTTGTAGACAGGCTATGTAAAGGTTAATCCACGTAGTGAACCCTCAACTCTAACTAGATTTTTTTTAGGCTAATAGGCCACATGAGGGTAATCCGCATGGTGGCAACTCCCCTTTAATAACATAGGAAGTGATTTGAAAGGGGGGATGCGGAAGGGTAGAGGAAGGTAGCCAAGGGTTAACTAGGGCCCCCGGGTTATTGTTTAAGGATCCTACCCAGCAATTCGCCTAAAAGTGATGCAGGGAAAACCCTAGAAAAACATGATCATGTAGGTCGGGAATTTGGTACTTGTCCCACGCCTTTCCGATGGTGGGAGAGAGGCTAGCTGTGGAGTCGCAGCTTTCCCCTCGCCGTGCCTTGACCGGTTTAGGAGGCAGCTGGCTGACTATTCTGATAGGGCAGTTGACAAGTCTTACCGTATGCCCAATGTCTGCGACCCCGGAACATACACCTCTCAAAAAAGGGCGAGGTGCCTCGGCATGTTGGAACCTTAGTCAAAAAACCAGAGAGATGTGAAGACATCCCCAAAGGTAGCCTCCGCCAGTGCTCCCTGGGAAGGTTTACCTGAGAGAGAATTCTCTCGCAGGCTTTCTTCCAACTCTATCTAGAGCTCTAGGGCTGTATTTTAATGTTCCTAACCAGCAATTCGCCTAACAGTTATGCAGGAAAAAACATATAAAACCCTGAATCAGGTAGGTCTGCCATTTGGTTCATGCCCCACGCCCTTCCGACGGTGGGAGTGGTGTTTGCTGTGGGGACGCAGCATTTCACTTTTGTGTGCCTCGACCAATTTAGGAGGCAGATGGCCGACTATTCAAATAGGAGTAGAAGACAACTCTTACCGTCTTCCAGGCCAAAGGGCATCGGCTTAAAGGCATCCCCAAAGGTAGTCCACTCAAAATCTACTCCATCCCCCCTCTTTCCCCGGGGAAATGTGTTAACCTGCGAGAGCTGACAATTGTTAATTGAGGCTTCCATGTCCAATGCCTTATGGCTGGCAAGTGTTAAATTATTTGTAGCTTATTTTTTAGGCCAACAGGCTACATGAGGGTAATCCACGTTGGGCAACTCCCCTTTAATAGCATAGGAAGGGATTTGAAAGGCGGGATGCGGAAGGGTAGAGGAAGGTAGCCAAAGGTTAACTAGGGCCCCCGGGCTATATTTCAAGGATCCTACCCGGAATTCGCCTAAAGAAATGCAGGGAAAAACCTAGAAAAACCTGCATAAGGTAGGTTGGGCATTGGGTACGGAGACGAAAAACATACCCAAAGGCAGCCCCTTCGTATCTCTCCACAAGGTTCTGCGCCTGCGAGAGGTATTATTTATAGCATAATTCATAACAATTTATAGCAACGAGAATTGCCCTCTAGGTTTGTAAAACAGCCGGTTTGACCGCATCTATTATCTGTGCGACGGCTAACAGCAGATTAAAAATATAGAAAGGCAATTTTATGATGCAGAAAGACTCGACTGAAATTCTATATTCTTAGATCTGCAGTAGCTTTGGGGGGAAAATTTTAGAACCCTCCATCTCTCACACAGAACGTTCTACATAGTTGGTTACTCATTAATATGGTCTTAAATGTGATCCTAACTGTCACGGAACATCTCTGAGCCTCTCGAAATATATTGATTAGACACAAATGGTTTATTTTTTTTATACACGAAAATTTTCGCACCCTTATGGTGTCCCATCCATCATAAATTTTCTCCAGACTATAAGTAATTTTTTTACAAAATTCGGTTCAAATTTTTCCTCGCATTCCAAAGTATTACTGGAGTGTACATCTATACATTTTTATTTAACTTGAACTCTTTTATTTATTTTTAGTAGCATCAACAACGTATTATTTAGTGACAATACATTATTATTAAATTGACTTAGATATTTATATACATTTTCATGGTGTTATTTACGTTTTATATATTAAATATTTACGTGTTTTACGTGTTTATATTGTTTAAATGGCTATTTCTATATTTGTATGTGCAGATTTAGCTGTTTAAATAATTGAGAAAAATTCGACTGGTTCGTTGGAGAGTCTATTACTATTTAGTTGATTACTCCTTCTCCGATAAACTCCTTTCTTTGCCGTTCGTACCTTTTGAAATCCTTGAATAACGTGCTTCACCGTTATTTATACTTTACATACTTCGAAAAATGGTGGGAGCTCTTGTTAATGAGATGGATGTGGATATATATATTTATTCTTAGATTTCTCGGCAAACCATTGAGGGCCTTGGCCTAACGGGACGGCTGCCAGACTTACATAACACATTTGGGATTTAGGAGTGACACGTTTGTGGATTATCACTTAGTCTTACCCCAGTTATCTTGATTAGAAATTTATATTTGTTTATGATAGATAATTTTGTTCTCAGTTAATTAATTAAATTAATATTATTTATAATCAATTTAATTTTTATTTTTTATAATTAGAAACCTTACATAATAATTTGTTTTTCTTGTTTCTTTTTTTTAAAAAAGAAGCGATTTCTCAATTTATAAAAAGAGAGGGATATAGAAAATAATGCAGAAATTAAAACGTTTTTCGTACAAATGAAATGTTAAATTAGCCGTTTATTAATGTTACAGTTTGTAAACGATTTTTGCGAATAAAATCTGTATCATCGCCGCAGTAGTAATTGTACCGTAATGTTAATTTACATTTTATTTGCTTTATTCTGCAAGGGAGTCAAGTGTAAAACAATTTTCATTATATTGCATGTTTAATATGAAACTTCCGCGGTACTAATAATAACATTGTAGAGTAGCAAAAAAATGAGTAGGGATCAAAATGATTTGAAGGAAAAAATATACTGCATTAAAATTCCATAATTTCCAACGTAACCTGAAACAAGAGCGAGTTATATTCATATGTATTTGTTATCGTGTATAAAAAATAAACGATGTTTGCATTTCAAAGTACAAAAACATTTACCTGCTCGTACGTCATGCGGTATAAAATAAACAAAATTAGTGTTAATTGTTCTATGGATTACGTTACTTGAAAGTTATATGTGAAAAATTCGTAACTACAACCATGCTAATGGGCATGTAGAGGAAATAAATTAAAACAATTTATGTAAATTGTTAACTTGTTTAAGCTTTAAAATTATCATTATGTTTACCATCTGTGAACGGGTAACTTTAAAATTATTCAGAATAAAATTACATTTATTTTATTTTAACATCAAACAATAACTGTGTTTGACTTTGAGAAATCCTATTCTTTTTCCAGTAAACCTGAATCGCTTTGTGTCAGTCAATCGTTATTTTTGCACAACGAAATTTCTGAATTTCCTGGAAACTGGGGATTAGTGTCCCTAATTTGCAGGTTTCACCCGAACTCAAAGCATTTCTAGGCAACGAAAAATCAGGAATAACATACCTTTGTTCATTTTTAGAATACAACATTGCTGTCAAATCTAAAAATATTTGCAAAATGTAGGAACAAATAAAATTTAATCAACCTAATGCAAACAAGAATTTATTTTC
Source organism: Zhengitettix transpicula (assembly GCA_037074705.1). Classification (NCBI taxonomy): domain Eukaryota; kingdom Metazoa; phylum Arthropoda; class Insecta; order Orthoptera; family Tetrigidae; genus Zhengitettix; species Zhengitettix transpicula. Next base: position 91,164,614 of record CM073590.1, read on the forward strand.
GATAAATTCTATTGTTTGAAATCTAAATAAAATATCAGATAGTAACAATGTGTTTTATAAACAGTATTAGGGTCAGGTATGCCTTAATTTTGCATTTTTCACCGTACTTTTAGTACTAGAAAAAGAACCACATTATCTGATTCGTCTTTTGGTTAGATTTATTTTTATTTTATGTATGATTAGTAATTTTTTTACACTTTTTCACTATACCGAGGATATAATTTCTTGGAGTTTCTCAGTACGATAACAACATCGATGCCCTACTCAGGAATCGAATACAGAACCTGTGTGATGCGAGGAATTAAAGCTGATCACTACACCGCAGGAGGTCGTCTCCAATTCTTTGTTTTAATGCTTTTTAAGATTTTCAAAACATAATTATATAATTCCCATTAGAGAGCCGCCAATAATGTGTAAGTTGACGCGACCATAAACTACTAAAAAAATATTTTCACCCAGTAATTCTTTGGGCAGTTTTAACAGTATTTCTAATACCAAATTTAAACTTTCTTCAGACTTCATTATTATTCTTTTCATCAGTTTTAGAGGTCATTTTTTAAAAACCTTTTCTATCATATGCCAGATTTTTAAATAACGTCTTCTACAGAACGTAAAACTAAGATATCGTATTCATGATTGTTTATTCTTTCATTTGGCATTAGATATCAAGAGACAAAATTAAGACAGTTCAGTGTAACAGTTGTACCGAGCGGAACATTAACTGTAATTTTATTCTGACAGTAAAATTAGTAAAGAAATATAACCTTTGTTGTGGGTTACAAGATCAAAAACCTTCGTTATATATAAGAGGACTAGAAAGCAATCGAAGTTAGGTTTGACGTCGCCGCTATGAGGGTTTAGAATTAAATGTCCGCTTTAGGATACTAAAATATATTATATTTTCTTAAAAAATTAAATATATTCTAATATAACGTTTTACCTATAAACCTTGAAGGTTCGTAATTATTAAATTTAGATAAAGTCGACAGGGAATTAAAACATACCGAGAAGGTTCATTATTTTCTTTTTGCAAATGGTCTCATCATGATGTTGGATTACCAACTTGAAATGACTGAGGAGTGGTTAAATATCTAATTATATCATTAAATAGTATTCTATATTTCAGATTATAAAAACTTATTAAAGTTGTATCTAAATTTAATTTTGAAAAAATACTTTAATTAAAGTATAAACGTATTGTAGTAATTTATATCAATTAGTTAGTATCAATTACATTATAGAGGGGTGATTTATGGCTGATTTGGCAACACATTAAGCATTATAACTCGGTATATATTCGATATTTCTGTAAAGTACTAAATGGTATAATTAAATTTGGTTAATTTTGAATTCAAATTGTGTGGCAACGGTGTGAAGTCATTAGAACGTAAAAAGACAGAAAATATGTTGTTTAGTCTGTTCCCTGCGAATGTAGAAAAATATACGTAGGTGACAACCCGTAGAAAGATAACTGTGAGGATAGAGGAACATATTAATAATGTGAAACAAGATGAAAACCTCGAAGTACAAAATATCTGAACACACTTTGGGAAACGGGCACAGATTTGATTTCAAAAATACTATCATGCTCTGCTCCGAGTCTCAGACTTCAAAAAGAAAAATAAACAAGCTTTATTCATTAAAACAACTAAAGCTGTCTTTGAGCCCACACCTTTTATTTCGGTCATTTGGAATTCCTTTTTTTACAGAAATACGAAAAAACTATACAATAGTCTGAATAAACCAATTCTTAGAGATGAAATTGTCCTTGACCCCCTGTCCTTCCGGGAACATACTCAAATCCCTCTATCTCCTCATACCATATAAAACTAGCGTAAAAACGTGCTTAAACATTCCTGAAAAAAGGCGCGATAGCTCTCTAGGACTGGACTGAACGGAGTAGATCCAAAATCGACAAAAGTGTACGGACTCGCATGCATATGTAGAGAATAATGTTGAAGAAGAACAGAGTTTCATTACCGTTCGAAACGTTAGTTGTCTTAATTATCTTTTCTATACCTTATTTGTTTCACATTCACGATATTTCTCTTGTTTCGCAATTCTTCTTGCTACATCTTCGTCTTTGCCCTGTCAAATCCATCTAATCTATTCCTTTAATCTCAGCTTTGTCTTAGCTTAACTACTATCTAGTCAATGGGTAGCCGGACAACGCCTACTAATAAATTTAGCATAATTCAATACGAAATTAGTTATTATCGCTAATCATAATACTGTATAATAAATAGTAACCTCTAGAAACTGGACCACTGGACTTACTAAGATCTTACGATAATTGACTTGAGTAACTGCCTTTTGTCAGTCTCTTGTCAATAGCAATTGCCGACTTGCTATGATTTGCAATTTGCTTATTTTAATGAATTTCGCCGTATCCAGAGATCATCGAGAAATATAATTTTTTTACTGTAAATACAACGAGGTAGATTCTACTAAGTGTATAAGTTATATGCGAGTTACATATTGATCACGAATTTATTCTATGGATGATAAATTTTGACATCATAACTACCTATATTATTTTAGATGAATATTAATGTGATGATTCGTCCGCTGGGATGCGAAGGTCGGGTGGGACGGAAGGGTTGTGCGCATGCTTGCGTCGTGCACCGCGGGCCCTGACGTCAGAACGTCGGCGGCGTCGGCCGGGTTGCTCTGGCGCCTGTACCTGCTTGTCGCAGACTAACTACCTGGCTCCCCAGTGCGATGCGGGTTGCAACACGTGTGTAGCGGGACAGGGAGCGGGACAAACATGTGTCCAGGAGCTCACACTGCCGCTCGTTGTTTCATAGATAAACGTGTGACCGATTTCACTTGATATTATAAGGACGTAATTGACAATGTAGTTTACATTTAACATTGTGTTGTAAAATATATATTTAACTAGTGTCAAGTAGAAATGTTTAAAGTGTCTCCTTCGTTCGTGAGGAAAATATTTTTCTTGCTGTGTCTCTTCTTTCATAAGAAGATTTTCGCCAAAGAAGGTATGTAATGATAACACTTAGAGACGTTTTATAACAACTAACATTAATTTCAAATGCATATTATATATTTTATCTCAGTTCGACAGCCTACGTTATACTTTTATTGAATATAAAGTGTCGTGTGACTTATGGGGCTGTTCTTATATTACCATAAGTATTTTATTTAGGCCGTTTATCGTACGTCTATTTAATTAGATTGTTAGATTTTAAAACTCTCTCTGTTAGTAGTAATTTATCGGCCATTAAATTTGTGACTTGCATTTATGTAGATCGTTTTTGAAACAATCAGAACAATATTTTTATTTAAAATAACAAAATACAATAAAATAAGGCTTTCATAATTCTGCTTTTATGAGAACAGAGAATTGTACTTTTATTATAATAAATAGTATATACAAAAAGTAAGTGAAACGCCTCCCATTTTTACTCCCAATGTTTTCTTAATGTATTCATATTGTCAATAAAACTCACCTAAATCTAACGTATTTAATGCCCAAATAGTTTAGCTTTACTAAAATATTCATAAGTGGATAATTATATAATAGAATGAATTGAAACGTTTATACTACATAAACTACTTTTGGCTGCTTTACAAATATTACCAGTAATAATATACGAATATTTTGTTAAATTTGTTGCAATATATATGTATGTCCTATTTTAATTTTAGTGAGAATATAATTTCTTGAATTAATTCCGTCTACTGTTACATATATCATGAATTAAAATAGAACCCCCGTTTTCGGTCCTTAATTATTTATTGGGTAGAAGCTTTCGAACCTAGTTACCACCTGTATTTAACATTGTCATTAAAATACATTAAAGAGTATTCATTTTAGGTAAAACACTGAAATTACAAAGCTTTCAAGTATTACATACGCGAAGTCAAACACTAATGTTTACTTTGCGTGTGTATTACGTGCAAACTTAGTAATAAATAATTGAGGACAATAAAACCGGCCTTTCTGTTTAATTATTCATGTAAAAATCTACGTTGACCCATTAAAATAAAATAAAATAATTACTGTTACATACGTTAAACGCCATAGAACATGTTATCACCGATTAAGATTGTAGATACCAATCGAACTATATTTGAAAACACGAAATATACTTAAGTAAAATATAGAAACTATTAATAATGTGTTTGTAGATTTGTAAGGTATTAACCATGTAAACGGAAGCTGAACCAATAAATCCCCTTACCAGTCATTAAAATAAATGAGTGCTTTTAAAAGTTAACCAAAATAAGATAAAATCATATAGTAATTATAAAATATTCAAATATATCCTTAGCAACTTAGGTTATATGCAATTATTGTTTGTATGCTAATTATTATAATTTTTTTCATAAAATAAGATATTCTAAAATTTTAAACAACTTTTTTTATCAGTACCTAGTCCAAAAACATCGTCGTACAGCATCCGGTGCTTTCTAATATGAAAAATAATTATTTATTGTGACTATATACGAGTACGTAATATAAATTTACAATCACCCTGCAGTTTATACATGAAAACATTAATATACGTCTCTTTTAACATTCATGTTTAATATTTTCCTAAATTACGTTAAGGTTATAAATTGTTAGATTTTTATCAGAAGCACTTTTTCACACACGTAAATTTCTTGATATACATAAATTAAACAACATAAGTGAATGAGAAAAATACATTTTATATTGTTTTCGATGCGATTAATTTGAATATTTCAGATCCTAGATATTTATAATAACGTCTCGCAGATTGTTAAGCGCGCACACAAAGACACTCAGTTGTCTGTCAGTTACATATATCGATGGGTTTAAATGATTAATTGTGATATATAAATGTATATGTCCCGCCTATCAAATGATAATATTAATTGCGCTGATGGTACTGTGAGATCATCAGTTGAATATCATTGTCACTTCTTGTTATGTGTTTATTCAACTGTCACTATCATATTCATATTTACCATTATGACGTCATTCATCATATGGTCTCGTCTCGTCATCGTAAATAAGAAAAAATGATTACCAACCTTGCCAACCATCATAGAGCTAATACCAGTTATATCTATTATATGTTAAAATATGTTAATATTGCAGTCTGTTTAAATATTAAAAGTTACTATGTAATTATTAAAAAAAATTAATATCTACAGTTACTCAAACACTACTAATCTTGAACTAAATAAATGAATTTCATTTAAAATATTCAGAATATGTCAGTTATTAAACGTTACAATAAATATTAATTAAACTTTTGGATTGTGGAGTATTATGTAGAAAAATTAAGATGGTAATTAAAACACTTGCGAACAATTCGTGATTTTAATATTTCATCGGCGTTTACTACTTAATTGTTGAGTTTGAGAAAGGTGATTTACATTTTTAAAGCATCCACTTTTTATTTATAATTAAAAACAGTTTAAAGGAAACTGTGAAAGAAAACTCTTTAACTCGTAAATTTATGATAAAGACCGACAAATACAGACAAAAGAAATGATAATATAAATACAAAATAATGTTTGTTACTTTCTTCAGGTGCATAAAATATGTAAGCGCCGAGAGAGACACAACTGCACTACAAGGCTTCCAGAAAGCTCGTTCGGTATTAACACTTCTTTTGTCTGTATTTTGTCTATCTTTCGTATTATTAATTTTCAATCAGCGGTAATTTTTCATTTCGTAAATTGATGATATGTTTAATGCGTTATTCAATTCATCAGAAACTAACTACTATTTTATAGCCTGAGTCAGCCATTAGTTTACAGTCGCGTTGTAACATTGGAAGTCCTTTTACAAGCAATGATGGAATAATAGCGAAGAAAATATCCAATTTTACACATACGAGTGAGAGTCCCACTTGTCATGTGATTATGGAGAAAACGTATCCCTATTTATTGACGGTATCCTTTTGAACATCTGTGATCCACAAAGGACCATGAAAGCTATGCATGTTGGAAACAAAATCCAATCGCAATATCGAAAAGGCTCTTTTATGTTTGAATCTAGTGAACCTTTTGGAATACGATGTAATCATACGCATGTGCTTCATTAACCTCAAATGTGTGTTTACCGTGTTGGTTTTCAAATATTTTTTTTAAATAACGAAGTCAGAACAACATAGTTTTCGAAACTCGTTAAAGACATCAAGAGAAAGTTGTTGACTACAATTTTAGATATAGTTCCCTATTACCTAATTTAATATATAAAGGAGCAAAGGACATATGATATGTGATATCTTTTTAAAGTTTATCTGCTCTCCGTTAAAATTTAATTAAAATAAAATAAAACATTATTTTCAGATAAACGTACACTATGATATTTGTAATCTGAAACAATTTATGAAAATGTATTTCTTCCAGTTACTTGAGATTAAAAATTATAGCCTGCACTTTCCCCTGTAATTGATTTTAGGCTTCTAGATCAGTGGCCAGCAAACCTTTAAGCTTAATTGCTGTCTTGACATTTTGTGCTCTGATAGATGCGAAGTCATAGGTTACTGGTATTGTCAATGTCCTTGCGAAGGCAAACTCTGACGTCGTTTCAAATGTTTTAAAAAGCTATTTTTTAACTGTAATTCAAATTTCCTCTCTGTCTGATTGGTTAGTATTTTAAAAATAATTTTAAGACTTGATTGTTTTAATTGTTTCCTGGGAGATGATTTGAAGTTAAAAAAGTGGCCTATGATTTTTTTTTTACAAATTATAATTAATAAAATATAGTATATCGGATTTTCCTTACATCTCCATAAACATTTAATATTGTTTCTTGTTTTCAATGTATATACTATACTCCATATTGAAAATTTTCCAATTCATCAATTTGTATTGGATGTTGTTTAAATTATGCAACAGATATTTCAAATAAATGTAAATCACACCATCTGAATTAGTCCGAGCAGGAGACAGAGAAAAAGGTATAAAAATCAAAATTAATTAACGAGGAAGGTTAAATTTTAATTGTAATCTGAAGAGTTCTAAATGAATCTGTATATTCTTAAAAATAACACTCACGGTAAAATTGTAAAATTAATTTGTAATTAACTTTTTGTCAGTGACACTAAATGAGTGAAAGCAAAAAAAAGTATCATTAATTCGAATATCACGCTTTTTCCCTTAAACAAATATTGTTGCCGTCCTCCTGTGGTGTAGGGGTCAGTGATACTGCCTCGCTTCCCAGAGGTCCCTGGTTCGAATCCCGTCGAGGGCATGGATGTTGGTGTGCGTGAGAAACTCTCGTCAATTAGTTCCCCGACAAGGCAAAATGAGTACACTTAGTGAGTCGCTAATGACCTAAGATGTCAATGAGACTTAAATAAATCAATAAAAAATATTTAAAAGAGTCTGTATAAATAATTTTTAGTTGCGTGTTATGGAATAATGCATAAAATTAACAATAAATGAACGTAGTTTATGTAACCGATGGATCTTTTGAGAAATTTAAACTACTTAAGAGATTTGATTAGGTAATGTATAATTAAGCTCCTGAAAATGATATAAAGGAGAAAAAGTGGGACAAAAGGTGGCATCCTCCAAGACGTTTAAGCGTAAATTATTCTTGGTGATGAAGTCTGAAAATATTATAGGAGCACATCAAAGCACTTATAACACACACTATAATAAAATCCGTTTGAAATTGATGATAACTAATTGTTTCATGGAGCATTCTGTTAATAATTCCAACTAAAATAGTAACTTTTATTTAACAATACGATTTTAATTATTGTTTTCGGATTGGAATATTAATTTATCTAAATCCCAATATACGTAAACTACAATTGCGTCCAGCTTGCTACTATGACACTTATTACTGTCGCATTAATACGAACACAGGAGCGGGAACTTTAAGCTCAGCGTAAACAGAGAACAGTGCTTTAAAAATTCACTCACTCATCAGAAAAGGAAACTTAATGTTTTTCTTATCTTATTAACATTTGTAAACTATATTTTTTATAAAACATAAATGATTGGCGTGATAAACAGAACATTATAGTAACTGAGAAATTATGAGATTAGGGGCTGATAGCATACTTTGCACCTGAAATTTTACAGACTTGAAACCTTAAATTAGAGAAATCGATGCTCTAAGAAGTTTTTAGTTCAGCTTTATTTTCTAAAATGTAAGATAAAAGTAAATTTAGACTGCTACAACAGAAACAATTACTCATCAGTTACTGGTAGTATATGTAAAGAAATTTTATGGGTTATATTGTACATGCTTCACATATGAATAGACAGCATACTTATTGTTAACTATGTACATTAATATTACAACAAAGTTAACAAATTGATTACAAATGAGCTACAAATTTTAAGCATTATTTATGAATTTGAAAGAAAAAATCGATTTTATATTTTAAATTGAAAATGATATCATATAATTCATTTAAATGCGTGTCTGGTCATATAATTGTGTCCAATTTGGAATTTAGGAAGGACATTTAATTCTTGTTCGGTAAACTTTATCACGGTCTGTGTAATTCAAACCTTATTCATATGCGTAATAGTAATTTTATAGCCTGTAAAGTTTAAATCTTATAAATAAAAATGAGTGTATGTATGTATGTTTGTATATATGTATGTATGTTTGTATGTTCGTTATACAAATCTACACCGCTGGATCAAATTTCACCAAATTTCGTACACGTGTTCTTTGCGACAAGAAAACCAACACTGTCGGGGTGAGACGCGTCTACCACCCCCAGAAGCGGGGATGGAAATATTTAAACATGCTAAAACAGTCGATATTTCGGTCGGATAAATATTTTTAAGGGTTACAGATATTGATAGTGTTTCTACTGATGTTATCTGAATATAATTTTCATCTCTACACCCTGGGGAAAGAACACCCTTAGCGTTTGGGGTGTAGAATACAAATCTATACCTGAGAGTAAATTTAAAAAAATTTCGTACACGTGTTCTTTGCGACCAGGAAACAAACACTGTCGGGGTGAGACGCGTCTACCACCGCCAGAAGTGGGGGTGGACTGTGGTGGAAATACTTAAACATGCTAAAACAGCGGTCCTTGAAAATAACGGGAAAACAACCGAGATTTGAGTCAAATCGAAGGTAATGGATGTCGCTGAATTTATTTATGACAATCTGGACAACGCGCGGGTATCGGCTGGGTTGGGATTAGTTGACCGGCTGTTTTTTCCGTCGATTAAATATATTTCGGGATGAATTAGATTAATAAAATTTCTCTACATGTTCTCTGTGTATAATTTCAACCCCTTTCGGACTCGGAAGGGTGCACCCTTAAGGGTGGGCGTGAAGTAGCATTACATAAAAAGAAACCAGAAACTATCGGGATTGTCACTGAGTTTAATTATGACATTAAACTTGACCGTTTAAGTCCCCGAAGCGGGAGTGGTCGGGGGTGAAAATTTTCAAACATGTTAAACGGTCGATATTTTCGATAATTATTTCCTGGGGATAATTACTTTGATAGTATTTATACCGATGTTGTTTGTGTATAATTTAACCCCTGTGAGGGGAGCAAGCTTAGGGGTGGGGTAGAGGTACGTTAAATAAAAACTGCAAAAACAACCGAGATTCGAATCAATTCAGAGACTATGAATGTCGCTGAATCTAATTGTGACAACCTGGGTACGCTACGAGTTTGGGAGGTGTTGGGCGGGGGAATAAATTTTCAGACAAAGTAATCGGCCGATTTTTGCGTGGAATACTTTCTTTTTCATTATAGCATATTTGTGGGGGTGGTCTTCTTCTAACATGTAAAAACGGCCGATATATTTAGTCAATGACTTCATCCCCCTTCAGCATGGGAGGTGAGCACATTTAGGGATAGGGTTCGAGGAGCTTTACATAAAAATAGCGCAAAAGTAACCTAAATTGGAGTCTTATCGATGGTTATAGATAAATGACATCTCGGGCAATGTCGGGCACCCAGATAGTTATTAATAAAGCAAAAACCGACAAAATGAAAATTATATTATAAATTAATTTAATTAATAACATGTTTCATTCCGAATATTTATTAGGGTTCACGTTGGGTCTAAAACGTGTTGTTATATTAAATTATAATTTTTAATGGTATGTTTTATCATTATTAATATTTATTAATAGACATTTTACACATTAGATCAATTCCTCAATTGCTACTATTTTATAGAGGCATACACTTTAATGTAATTTATATGGATTTAAGTGTTTTTAACAATATAATATTATATTCACTCACATTCTTCATTTTAAAATACTTACATCTCATTTAATCAACTAAAAGTAAATTAATTGTACTGTTTTTGAATAGGTTGCAGGATTCAGTCCTCTAAAATTGCAATTGATTCCTTTCGTCAACTTACTGTAAAACTACACAAAATACACGGATTTCAGGATCTATCACAATATCTTCTTAAAATAGATAATTGTCATATTTTATACTCCAAATAATAAAAATACACAGTTTGTACCTGAATAATATCATTTGTACAAAAATTAATGACAGTTGATTTTGACGTGTTTAATACATGCAATTGATTTTTTTTGAGTCACGCTAAAAAGAAGATACCAACAAATCCTTCCTCTGTAAGTCCCATTTCACGGACACACAAAATAACTTTAGATGCAGGCACGTGTTTGAAGCTGTTTGTGCTTTACACTAGTAATATCATAGCGGAATATAATTGCTTATGCTTCGTCATAACTCAGAGCACGGAGCCGTGCTTTCGCGTTGATGTATCGCAGAGCTGTTCTCACAAAAGCGAGAGGTCATTGGATGTGATAACTGGTTGTACTGAAGCTTGTATTCCGGACATATGGCATTTACGAATTACGACCAGATTATTATTGCATTGCTTTATGGGACCCTGACGTCTTATACAACAGTCAACTGCGCTAAACGTGAAGAGAAAGACTCGTCTGAAATGAAATTATCATACAGTTGAATATGTAATGAAGTATGACGTTGAAAAATAGCATGTACCTGGAGCTATATATTTCTGTTTGATTTGATGCAGAAAAATAGAGAGACAAATATTTTGAAATATAGTAGTAAAGAGTAGGTTATAAAGTAAATAGAAAAATAGTTGCTTGGAAATACAAATTAAAAAATTTCGCCAGATAAAGATTTTTAATAAATAATAATAAAATATAATCGGCCTAATAAATTTAATAACATTTAAATATAGTCGAAATAAGAAAATAAACGAAATATTAATAGAATTTAATTTAATATAACTTCCGTATTTCAGGGGTTTTATATAGATGAATATTTTTTGTCAAAGGCAATTATGGTTTTCTATTGGAATACAGAACAATTTTTTGTTAATTTAACTTATATATATATATATATATTTATATATATACTGTAATGATTGAAGAAAGCTAATTAAGAAAAATTAATTAACAATTATTAAGATTAAAAGAAAGCTTTTAATTTACCAAAGATTAATTTAACAGGTGATTATTTATTTTTACAAATAATTTGCCCTAGGTTGGCACGCCGAATTCAATAATTACAAAATTAACAAACTAATATTTTATTTATAATTTGTGGCGTTAAAAGTAAAATAAAATCTTTTATATTACACAAACAATCTAAATTAATAACTCTTCTTCTCAGGGTCTTTAACTGGGCTTGATAAATAAGAACAATAAAACAAATTTATCAATTAAATAATTAACAATTCGAAACCAAATTGAGACGAACAGAATACGAAATCTAACAAAATAAAAAGAACTAAATCTGACTAATACCTTTAACTATCGTTTACTGAATTTAATTAGTTTGGTTTGTACTTACAAATGTCCTGCTGGTACCAGAGTTAGTTTTCGGGGCTTGGGTACACTATTTTTGTTACACTTTAAAAGCCATTAATCACAGATTCTACACATCACTTTTTTATTTTGGCACAGTTGGCTATATTTCGATGACTGCTCTGCTCCGTAATAATTCACTAATGTTATTCCGCAACAATTCCTCCGCGAAAATTGTACAAAGTTCTATTTTGACGAAACTGGTATTACTTTACAATATTCACGTTGCAATATCTCGGTGAATGTTTTACTTTGCAACGTGTTCACCATCGGCCGCTTCTATTCTCCAATGATTCACCAATTTTATTTTACAATGCTCGACGATGTCTGACCTTTGTACAATCCAGACCACAACGACCAACTACCACCAACCTACGTTCCCGTACAATGCGCGCAGTTCACGACAAAGCTAGTCTATGTTTTTCCATTGTTGTCTTCGACATAGGTGCCGCTAAACAATTCATCAAAATTAAAGTCATTAATGGCCGCCTTAATTAGTATTACAATATATATATATATATATATGTATATATGTTATAATGTCGATAAAATTTTCGCAGAGTACATGTTTTGGGTACTCTCGGGAGTCTCCATCAATGGCGCTGTTCGGCCGGCCTGTTTGCTGGAGCCCCAGGACAACGATAGCGCTGTTCTCCGGTCGTTAACAATATCGAGCACATTCTCAATTTAATCAACTAACTTCAATTATCATTGTTCCATTTCTTAGTTATCTTCTATTGGACTTCCTCGCGACCGTCACCACGTCCTGAGCCCTTCACTTTCAGTACTTTTGGTCTCTAATATAGAATAACCTCAATTACAATGCAACGTTAAGTGTACATTGACTGCTACAAATAATTTTTTCAAGAAAACTACAACTTCTGTTTTCCTACCGTTTGGGAATTTTATTTCTGCTGTAGCTTTTCTATTTTCATCCCAACTTCGTATTTGCGTAAGGTACAAATGAGTTTCCAGATGTAAAATCCGTATAAACCAATTAAAGAAAACTATATGAAGTGCGCCTTATAAATGCATTATGTCTCTATCCCGCAAGTTGAAATAAGAATTGAACTTCTGCGATCCACACACTAGAGATTTCTGATAATTATTCTTTTAGTTGTATACGCGTTGATCTATAATATTTGAGATGCAGCCGGCTCATTTACAGAACCGATCACACAATGCATTCAGAATTCTAAATCAGAAACAATCTTCTTGCATGAGAATAAAACCTGTCAAATTGGATTCTACCTATAGTGTGACGTAAGTTGCACAATTTATTGATTAAAACTTTATAAAGAGCTACGCTAAAAATACGGAGTAACGTAATAAAGAGATTATGATATAAATATTGCATTCCGAAAACATGTAGTATACTTTGTAAGATAATGTATCGAAAATAAATTTCGATTAAATCACGAACAGTACTAGTAATATACTGATCAGAGTGATAACATTCCTTAATCAGCCAAGAACAACAAAATTCCATCGTTATTGTTTTACCCGAGGTTTTATGGCGAATTGAAGTACCTATTTTTCTAAGAAATTATTCCATAATGCTATGTGAAAAAGGTTAAAATGTGAATAAATCTAAAGTATGACTTTATACGAATTTTGAACCATAGACCAAGATTACAGCTTGGTTACAGGTTGGGTCAGTGTATTGCTTTCGTACTTTACGTACGATGCACTATAAAGTATAATGATAATTTATTTCACCTGACAAATAATTAAACGTTCAGACACTTCTATCTAAAATTTGCTGCAAATTACAAGCACAGTCACATTCATAAACATTTTATAAAATTCGAGTCTGAAAAAACATCTAACTTAGATAATGAATCCAACTATGAGAGACAATTATCTCTGAAATGTTGGATATAAAAATCAACCTTAATTCCATAAACAACCAACATGATACGATTGGTCTTAACGACATCAATGAATCTCTGGCATGTGCCATCATTACTTTATCTTTAATTTATTTACAACAGGTGTTTGACAAAGACCATCAGACAGGGCAAAGTGTAATAAGTAAATTAAGTATCACAAAATTATAAATATATTTTAGGCTTTAATCATGTTCTTACAACTAAGATTCTTATTAATGTCACATCTAATAAGGGATAAAGAAAGTAATTTTTAAAAAATATTAAATTTACTCATTGGGCTGGTCACAATTATACTAAATATGGGAAAATAATTACTTTTACTTGTTTCTAGGGCAATTTACAGTTATTTGAATATGAATGACGGGGTATGTTTAAAAAATTGAAAGGTAATAAACAAGAAATTTAATGCTGGTGTAAAAACACTTTAGTGTTGGACAACTTTAGGTCTTGCAATTATTTCGCATTTCAGTGACGCGGCCAATTAAGTTTAATAAATAATTGAGACATTAAAGCTTACTAGAAATGTATTACACAATATGTTACCGTAAAAATTAATTGGTACAGGGAAACCCAAATGAATTTAAATACTTTTAAAGGAATAATTTCATATTTATTAATTCTTCATAAACACAACATAATATCTACAAACTTACTTAAAGAATCATGGTAATCTTATGATAATTCTTTTATTTTGACTGTCAACAATTTTTGTTTTTACCCACTAACTAAAAGGTCTTCATCATTTTTAATACATATATTTATTACAGTCTCACTATACAGAAATTTAAGCTTCAACTCATAAACATTTAAGCTTCAACTGCTCATAAACATTTTCAACACAAGTTTTGTAAATAACATAAATAACTGCAGAAATTAAAAAATAAAACTGTTTTAAAATTATATAAATAATTAGTCAAATAACGGAGAAAAATAAGTGCAAAATAAATACTACACAACGTTTTTTCAACCCTTGTTACTTTCGTAAGCTGATTCAAAAAACGCAAGAGCCGTAAGAACGACATACTTACTTTTGAGTTTGTCACCTTGTTAGTGTAGAAATACTCATTATAATATTAATGAAGCACGCCTCTTCTCCTTAATCTGCTCTTTCCTCCATCCTGGACATAACCAATCTCCGCTTCTGGTTTGCCTTAAAATGCTCATTACTTCCTGTTGTTGCCGTTCCTTGATAGGCTCTGCAAACTAACCTCGCATTACTCCTCTGCATTTCCAACTTCATGAATATATTTCTTCCTAAGATTCACGCCACGTCATGACAGTCCACAAAACAAGTACATCTGCTAATATTATGTAGTGTGTGAATATCTCTATTGTTTCAGTTTACTGCTTACTGCTTCAGAAACTAATTTATGATGGGTCTATTAGCAGATACTCTTTATAAATTTACGACTTTAATAGAATCACTCAATACTTTTTCTACAAACAAGAAAAGTTTATGCAACTAAAGCAGTAGACACTTCAGTTTATTGCCGATAACAAATACAGAAATTGATTTGTGGAACGTTCATTCAACTTATTTCGCAATAATAAATGATTTCTCCTTCGTTTTGAACTACATAAACATAAAAGAATTTTTACACTAGATCAGACATAACGATAAGGTGCTAATTTAGTGATATGAAGGAAATCGAGAGCCTGGAAGGTTTTCACAAAAAGGTATTATTTTTATGATTTCTGTAATTTTTTTCTTTTTTATTACCAAAACTGCCAAAGGGTAAATTCCCGTCTGTAGTAATAATAAATACATACATAAATACATTCTTGGGCGTTTTCTGCAATCAGAACCAATAAAGAAGTGAACGCAACTGATATATTTGGGAACTTCTCTTAATTGAAATAATGAAAGTAAAAAGCAGTCCTTTAACATTCCACATGTTTTAATCAATCAGAGTCTTCAAGGCATCATCGGATAGACTATTGTCGTTAAGTTTATATTTTAACACTATTTAGAAGAAAATTAGTGGTTAGTCTTTAAAGACTAAATTCCTTATGAGGTTATTCAATGTTAAGAATTAAATTACAAACAGAAAAATAATATCGATTAAACTCGGATTTAAATTTGTAGGCAAAAGTACACTTTCTCGTCAGGGATTTAAGAGGGGGTTGGTAAATATTTCTAGAGGCTGAATTTGAGTACTTCTGAAGTAAAACTGTGTGATGCAGCTTCACATGGCATACGATAAAATGGAAATCTCTTACTTTTACTGATGTTTCTCCTATACTAGAGTACTGGAGTCTTGCGGATTTCACAGATGGGAGAACTGACCCGCTGCAGCGATACCTAAGCAGGACCACTTCAAGGGGTTGGTCTCCGGGGTTGACCACTGGCTAACGCGTGGGTCTTCGGAATTGATTACTGGCAATCTGTCGTACTCAGAAACAATTCCGTTTCTTACGCAAGCTTTCTAAGTCCTGAGAAGTACTGAAATCCTTCTGATTCCAAACAACGTGCAATAATTCAAAGTTCAGAAAAGATTGAACCATTCCTAAGTCCAAATTATTGAACATCAAAGTGACATGAAGGTGCTCCGATGAAAACGCCCACCAGAGTGCTTATTTCTGCCTTTTTAAGCTCAACGTTTATCGTTTCTTTGTGAAAGTTCCAGAAGCGTATCTCTGCGATCGACAATCAGAATACATGTTCCAGTTCCATTAATTATCAGTGATTATAATTAATTTGCTTTTCTTATTATTAGAGAACTTCGTTGTATTTTTAATATTATTAAGAAACTGCGTCGTACTTTTAATCATTATTAATTTGATACTCAATTTCGTAATTCTTCTTGACCTATTTCATATTCACCTATATGAACATTCTATTTTTAAAAACAATGATCTAGGAAATGGAAACCCGACAACTACTAATAATTTCACACCATTGCCACAGTTCCAAATAATATTACAGATCAGAGATCTTAGTCGGTATCTCATGTTCTGTTGGCGGAAGAATTTTCTTTTAAATAAACCTAACGACGACGCCCATCGCGTGAGTCTTAGCCTGCTTCCGTCGTCTTTGTGGACTGTGAGTTTTAGGGACTTATGGCGTCTCACCACGACGTCGACATTGAAGTCCTCTTTAAATGTAGGCTGGCATCACGCTAACTGTATTTAAGCGGCCGTCCTTCTCGCATATGGTAATTATGTATCCTACCAAGAAGTACTTCAAAAACGCATTACACAACCAGCGGTTAAAAAACATAACGTAATAATATTATATGATTTAAGAATAAAAAATTCCCCTGCTTTCATAGTATTCCGTTTAATATAAAGCACAAATTCAGGGAACACACTTAAGCTGAAACTCAATTTATCATTAATTTTACTTCTGAATTGTGCATTAATTAACATTTCCACGCTTCAATTTACAGGCCATTGTTCAGTAATCTAGAGAAATAGTGATAAAACTCACCCGTGAGAGGGATTGAAAGGTAATTCAAAGTTTTAATCGTTACGCTTCACTAACTTTTAATTTAGAGCTATTATTTGTAATAGAAGGCCAGTGGAATGGGGTGGTGTTGGATATGACTGCAACACGAAGAATTTTGTCAAACGATGGAACTACCACACTTTTGAAAATCTTTACTGCACAAAAAAAATTGATATTGAAACACATACAATTTAAAGATGTAGTCTTTCCCTTTAACTATTCTTAAGATTCTATTAGTTACATATAACATGAGTGAAAATGGTTTACATTTAATGGATTATGAAACTTTGGAAGCCCCTTAAAATTGTTTGAGTTCAAATAAAGTTTTCTTGTACTTTAAAACTCAAAGTATGCGCCCATAACTAGGGTTTCATTTTAAAATAAGTCTTGGGGCCCAAATTTTGGATGTTATGGTCCAATTTTAGCAATCATTCAATTTTTTTTTCATAAACTTGTTTAAATAAAGCTCCATTGCAAAATTTCATCAATTTAATCCTTAAATGTAGTGAATACACACAGAGCCACATTACGCCGGTCCGGATACAAATACGCACACGTTCACCTCTTTACCCAACATATATTCTCCAGAGCCTACGCACACCGTGTTAAGATGGACAAATTACACGAGTGTTTCACTTCCCTTAGCGTTCAGAAGAGCCGGAGCAGGTATTTTTTAATACATTGATACATTTCCAGAAAACAAAGGTAGATAAAGTGGCGCCGTAGAATCACGTAGTCAAAAGGACTTTCCATTATTTTGAGATGAATTTTAGTAGGTAATAATCCGACAAACCGTGAGTGTGGAAGAACGATATTTTATTATAAACCGAGAATAATAATACTAAAAAAGACTTCTATTCAAATAATTATTTTCAACAGACGTTAATTTATTTGTAAATTATATCTTCAGTTGATCTAATGTCATGAATAAATATTGTCCAGTCTTAATTTGGCATAACTACGCTTACAGTTTGTTAAGAAGAAAGGTTTCCTTTATTAATTTAAAAGAAAATACTAAAATTTTAAACATAAATGTAGTTTTATACATTTTATTATTAAATCTGTTTCATTATATTCCTTCTTTTTGGTTATAATTGATAACCAAATGACAGTCACTAGAATAGAGTTTCTCTTGTTTTACTGATAATTTAAGAAATTATAAGAACTACATTTCGTGAATGTAATTTGGTTCTTAATCACATAATTTATTTTAAATTTTAATTAATTGAAATATTGTTAGTAACGTTCTCTTGACGATACCGCAGTGAATTCTGCATTGATCGTACAAAAAAGTTTATCTCCCTACGGTATGATTTAATGGTATTTAAACCTATCAATATATCTACATACTGTCAATATTACCTCAAAAATATTTTAATGAAACATGTTAGACACACGTACAACACTGGATTTATTGGATTGGAAATGCCACAGTTCAAATGCGACATTAATTATATGCTTCAAATTGTAAAACGACCTACCGTATTGAGCTTATAATATTTTCCGACTGTGTTGCGGGACTAAAGCTTCACAACATATTGAATGAAAATGTTGTTTAATGATTTTGCAAATTGCACCCCCCCCACCCATTTGCAAAGGTTTGTAATTTTTATTAATACTGAATAATTTTGATAATATATTTAAAAGTTTAGTAAAAATTGTCTTGTGTAGTTTGTTTACGATTATTTTTTAAACGTAAATTAAATTACGGGAGTACATGTATCATGCACACACCTCATATTTCCTCATATTGTCACACGAACTGGCTTTTAGCGTATCAAATTATATTTGTAATACTTGAACCATACGTCCATGTTGGTTAAAATCATTATAATGTCTTCATAAGTCAGTAATATGTTAGATATATTAAGTTATTTTCATATTTGCTGTTCAATTAAAAATACCAATTCTATTCCTTTTTCCGTTATTTTGCGTTCAATGACTCGACTCCTTATTGCCCTGGTGGAGAAATAAAACAAAAAATTGATTGTAATTACTGTTTAAATTAATTAGAGTTATAAGCAGAAAAAATCTGTGCAAACTTCATTATAATCTTTTATTTGCCAGTTGTAGAAAATTAATTAGAATTAATTAAAAGCTGTGCTCACTATATACAATTTAAAATCATTAGTAAACTTCTCCGCTTATTTTCAAAATTCTATAGATTTTATTTTCCTGGACAGTTATGAATATGATAATCTGTTTTATGCTAATAGTTAACGGGTTATCAGGTCATGGTGCTGAAATGTTAACCGTATGTAACATACGAACAACATTTTCTTCATATCAAAAAAGTAATACAAAAGAGAATATTAGACAACATCAGTTTACAAAATCGTGGAGTGACAAATCAAAAACAAACAACAAATTCAATTACATTTTCAAACAAGTTTACCACTTAAAACCCATAAAAACGTAAATACAGGTCCTTATGTAAATAAGTATAATTCAAAAGGTATTTGAATTTCAGCAACACATAAGCCAGAGTTTTTAAAATAATTGTGATATACATGTTCGGTTATTGTGAAATTTTTAGTAAGCTGATGAAAACAGCTAAAAGAATGAATTTTGCACGGAAATTTGAAAAAATCAGCTAACAAATTTAAAACAATTTGGGGAATAAACAATACAAATTAAAAGAAATAAAAATCTGATAAACATTTCTTCGGAAAAAGTCCAATTATTTTAACGATCAACTTTTATCAGCATGTAAGGGATTAGCAGGAAGAAATGTTTCAGTTTTCCTAAATGGTGAAATGAATTAACTCCACAAACGGCAAATTTTTATAATATTAAACGTCATAATTCGACGTAAGCAATATGGCAATGAAAATACATACATTTACTTCAGCATCAAAGTTGAAAATTGTGGTCTCCTGACTAACAGCTTCTTCCTCTGAGTCAGGTGAAAAAGTGATCACACTATCAATATAACTTAGCAAAACTATAATTTAAATAGTATAAATAAAGTTAAACAAATACATGAAAACAAGAGAAATTACACTGTTTCTTAACTTTATACATTTTTCTTTATACTGAAATATTTAGATACCCATTATGTTTGTGTCATAGGCACAGGCCCACAGCTAGAATATTTACAATGAGCCTATTACTGGAAAAGAGTGTTTGTTATTAAATACGAAACGATTTGGCCTTACCTGCACAGAATTTATATGAAGAATGTCCCATTGTTGTCTTCATAATACGAATCCAATTACAGTACTTAATAACTTCCTACTTCGTTTAGATCTGCAGATATGTGCAGACCATTAAATTTATTTCACCACATACGACCAACCTTAAGAGTAATTGCTGTATGATAACAATGCATTTCACAATTCGGGACATTGCATAATGACATGAGTTGCCTGAATTGTTTGGTTCTTTTATTGTACTAAATTGCTGTGGACAGACTCGCGTCGTTAGAGGAAATCTATTCTGAAAATAACCTCCATTCTCCCGTATTTGCAGAAGCATTCCATTTTACCGTGGCATTCTTTCGGGGCGCCTCGCCAGGAACGAATACGAGAAAACTTCCCCTTCCCATTTTCCCAGGGTTTGCCACCGTTCCGTGCATCGCTTCCACTGTGTTTTATGGAGCCAGTAAATCGCCTAGACAAATTATAGCTATCTGGAGGTCGCCCAGGCTTTCTCCTTTGTATTCCCAGGTGTTTGGTCATCAGTTACTCTCTTATCAGCAACATAGGCATGGCGGAGAGCAGAAGGAAGGGGGGGACTCCTTAGGGAAAGATTGAGGCAGTGAGGGTAAGAGGGGTATGAATGGTAAAGCAAGACGATTGCGAGTCGCAGCTTTGCTAATTGGATGCTCCGTCCTTTATTGTATCCCTAATGGTAAGATTGGGTTTTCCAGGAACGTCTTACTTCAGAATGGCAAGGCGTATAATATCGTATACAAAATATATTATATTTATGTGATAATTATTCCTTTAGTATAATCTGCATACAATAGATACATTCTAACGATTATGCGATGAACGTACAATTGCAGATTTTGATTTCTTCCACTTCCTCTTATTAATTTGATACTATTATAAAAGACACTTCATTGACAAATTCTCGAAACCAATGCATTACATTCGTTCACAAATTTCTGAATGCTTTACTATATAAATTACTAGCTGTGTGTTCAATCTTTATGTATATAAGCCAGAAAAAGTACTTAATTCTACATTTATCTATTAGTCTAGTCGTGATTTAACCTACCTATGTAGAGGAAATGTTAATGTCATCATAACTATTAGTGACGGTATCTGACAGATTCCAGACAGTCGAATACAGTCCTTGTACACTAAAATTTTCTAAAACACCCTCCGTTCCCTAGCAGAGTTATACAATACTCTTGATACGATCAGAAGTCAGGACTTCTCTCGATACCATAAAAAGACAAGAATAATCCAAGTTCTTTAAAAAAGTAAAAAATACTTCCGGTACCCTACTCCCGAGACGTTGAGACTGCACCCAGTACCCCAATAGAGTAAGAAATACTCACGGCTCCGTAAACGTTAAAAACGTACTCCGTACCGTAAGATATTAATAATATTTTCGGTTACTTAATAGAGTGAAAAATATCCATCGTACCTCAAGACAGTTAAAGATTCTCCCGGCACTCTAAAAAATTCAAAATTTCTGCCCGTTCCTTAAAAGGTTAAAAAATATATATCCCAGTACATTAAAAATGCTCCCTGTTTCTTAGGCGAAACATAAACACTTGCGGTTAATTTTTTTTTTTTTAGGGCAACAGGCTACATGAGGGTGATCCACAATGGGCAACTCCCCTTTAATAGCATAGGAAGGGATTTGATAGGGAGGATGCGGAAGGGTAGAGGAAGGTAGCCAAGGGTTACTAGGGCCTCCGGGCTATATTTTAAGGATCCTACCCGGCATTCGGGTAGACATACCCAAAGGTAGTCCCTTTTTGAACTAAGGTTTCCATATGCCGAGGCACCTCGGCCTGTTTTAAGAGGTGCAGTTTCCGGGGTCGCAGACCTTGGGCATACGGTAAGAGTTGTCCGCTATTCCCATTGGAATAGTCGGCTAGCTGCCTCCTAAACTGGTCGAGGCACGGAGAAGAGAATGCTGCGTCCTTACAGCAAACACCTCTCCCGCTATCGGAAGGGCGTGGGACAAGTACCCAATGCCCGACCAACATGATGCAGGTTTTTCTAGGGTTTTCCCTGCATTTATTTAAGCGAATGCCGGGTAGGATCCTTAAACCATAGCCCAAGGGCCCTAGTTACCCTCGGCTACCTTCCTCCACCCTTCCGCATCCCCCCGTTCAAATCCCTTTCCTATGCTATAAGAGGGGAGTTGCCACTATGTGGATTACCCTATACATAGCTTGTCTACACCCCAAAAAAAATTCAAGAGATGAAAAGATTCAGAAATATTCCCTTTAACCTAAGAAGGACAAAATTACAACTGTAAGCTTGAGTTTGTAAAGAGTTCTCTCAGTGCCGTAAAACGTGAAAAATATTCCCGGTAACCTAAAAGAGTCTGTAATACATCTGATATATTAAAGGAGTGAGGAAAACCGGTGCTTAAAGAGTCAAAAATACTCTCTTTAATTCAGAAGTTTAATAAATACTATACGTGATAGACATGTTTTACAGATCTAGTGTTTGTTTCGTATCGTACGTTAAATTAGTACAAAATTTGATATAATTAGCTGCATGTGTTTAAGATTGTATGTAGAACATTGGTTTCTCCTTCACTCCTAAGATTTGAAGAACAAATAACCAGATAGATGAATGTCATAATTGAAATCAGAGACATTCATAACCCCGGATTCGAATCCAATTCCTCCTCCCCCTAAAGATGATCTCATTCTATGTCGAAAGGGATTGAAATTTTTGGAAAACATCAATATCATTAAAATATTACTGTCGCAACAAAATGCAGTCAGGTGATTTTGTTATTAAGGTTAATAAGAAATATAAAAAATCTCATAATTTTGTATGTGATATTACCGAACTAGAGTTAATAAACATTTTTTCACATGAATTATTAATATAGATACAAATAATATTGAAATCTGCTCAACAAACTGTGACAAATTTATCTATACTTTCTGTCCTTCGTTATTGAATCTTACATAGATAATAGTCTGTAATATTTATATCAAATTTTGGAAACATTCGTTTTTTCGTAATAAAATATTGCCACGGATCAGATCATTATTGCTGCGACGTTCATTTAACGTGAATATTTTCAAGACCACTCAATAAGTTTCAAATCTCAAAATAATCTGAAGTTAAACACTAGATAATGACTTATATAGTTATAATGACTTATATAGTTATTATCCGTATATAATTCTGATAAACTGAATATTAAAAATACTTATTACATATTGTCCTAAAACTTACTATTACTAAATAATCATTCTTTCAATTTCGCTAATATTATCATTTTAGATAAGGCAATTAATTATCATGAAAGGTTAATCTTAGAAATGTTCTTTCTCGTGCGTTGTATGTCTGACGTTAGTATTGACAAAGATCACAATAGTTGATCTTT
This sequence comes from Zhengitettix transpicula, assembly GCA_037074705.1. Taxonomy (NCBI): domain Eukaryota; kingdom Metazoa; phylum Arthropoda; class Insecta; order Orthoptera; family Tetrigidae; genus Zhengitettix; species Zhengitettix transpicula. Next base: position 91,188,261 of record CM073590.1, read on the forward strand.
TATCGATAAAAATGTATTTCCGTTATTGTATGTTATACGGGTCGTAAATTTATGTTTAAAATATGAAAATAAGTTTTAAGTTAGATAATCTCGCTAATCAATCTGAGATTGACGACCGCCTTTACTTTTATTTTTTAAAATTCTTTTGAACCTATATAAATTGCGGTGTATTTAATTGATTTTTGGTATTACTCGTATATATCATGCCTAACCTCCTGTTCCAGGACGTAATGTTTCTGTTCCTGCAAAGTAATTCCATTTTTTTGATTTACCCCTTTTTTTTCATCTGTAAACTGATATCAATAAACATACTATTACGTATTTTTGTTAACCAAATATTTTAAATTTAGCTTTATCCTCATATTGTGTTCAATAAAATTTCTATCACATTAATAAACATTTTAGAAATACACATAGTTGAATTCGACGGTTTCTTTTAAAGAAGAAAACATTATAAGCCTTATTGCACCTTACTTGGAGAATCTTTAGATTACTTTATATATACATTGAATATTACATTTGAAATTATTCCAATTCAGTATGATTTTTGTTTTTAAAAGTTTTTAATATTTATTCTCTGCTTGGAAAACTTCCAGCACCCGTGACTAAATTTTTCTTTCTCGTTTTAAACTCACACTCACTCCTTTACTAACTCAGTAAATATTTCTTTCTTCTGTACTAACACGTTTAACATCTCTCCTTACCAAACCCGGATTTCCTTTACGCACTTTTTAAGACGTCAGCATGCGCCTTCTAGATCTTGTGTTTTAAGTTTCGGTTAAGATCCCCGAAACGCGTGCCGGCTACCATTTGGTCACTTATAATTTATGGCCCATTATCAGCCATTTTCCGCCCCTCAAATTCCTTACCCACGCAAACTACACGAAACCCGTGCATGATATTGAATTAACAGTTACTCATTACAAGTAATAATTTCTATAGAATTCGGTGACACGTATTTTGTTTCAAATTATTTAAAATGTGTTTTCCCTCAATTAATTCCATTTTTGGAAAACCGATAGAGTAGATGATACGTTAAATATAGTACTGACGTCTTCTTCTAAAGCCTCTGTTTCCTATATTAAAATTGTAGTGTCATCTGCGAACTGCATAAAATGTAAAAAATGGAGTACTTGATATTTTATCAAGTCATATATATATATATTTATATATATATATATATATATATATATATATATATAACGTGTAACTCAATTCCGCAGCATGAAGATTCAAAAATGAAAAAACGATAAAGCCTGAAGATAGAAATTCCGAGGAATACATAATATTATGGGTACATAATAAATTATATATATTGTAGTAAACAAAATGAAAGAGGCCTCTAATAAAAATAAAACAACAAGTTAGAATGCCAGCACGTTGTGGCGCCAAATTATGTAGTAGTAAACAAAATTAATCTTTATTGAAATATGCTTACACGTTGGTGCCAATTAATGTATTAATCACTTTTTATTTAGGAAAAAAATGAAAGGAAGTTGAAATTAGCAAAAAATTAAGAGATAGTTTATTTTATTAAAAAAATTTAGTTTTCGTTATTTTACAATTTATTAATAATTTCATGCTTCCGCTTTTGTGAAAACTTAATTCCTGGGCCGCGTATCGGGCCTCTAATAAAGATGGTACAAAAAAATTTAATTTGAATTACAATAAAACACAACTATTCCTAATCTGAAAGTTACATAATTTAAAGTAAGTTATCGAAATCTGATTGAAATCTGACGGTAGATATTTATATATGAAGTTTACAGATGAGAAATTTTGTTTGTATTACATACCATCGTCTCGTCTTCTGGGGTTTGTGCACACGTAATTTGATTTTTAACACTTTTCACTGACAGGCCATTTGCACTGATTCTACTTTATTATTTATTTATATATTACTTTATTATTGTTTGCGAACACTAAAACACTGTCCACGTCTTTCTGTTTCTCACTATATAATTGTTTGTAGATTAACCATCAATCGCTGACCAATCGCTGTTTACAGTTCACTCTCTGCTCTCTCTAAAGATCCTATTATTACGTTTTGGATTCTGTGCTCTCAATATCCGAAGAACCACTGGGACTTGGCACCTCGCAATTCGCAACTAATAGTTTATAAATGGCGACTCGCAACTACAACTGAGAAATTGTGTTTTCTCAATATCCGAAAAACCACTGGGAATTGGCAACGGGCAGTTTGCAACTGATAACTGGTGACTATTAACACGCCATCATCAGCCTCCCAAAACTATCTCTAACATTCTTCTCCATATACTGGTGACCACTGAATTCTGATAAACTTATATTTTTTTAAGGTGTAGACTGGCTATGTATAGGGTAATCCACATCATGGAACTCCCGTCTTATAGCATAGGAAAGGTAGAGTAAGGTCGCCAAGGGTTTACTGGGGCCCCCGTGCTGTTCTGCAAGTCTATTTATGCTTTTTTCGACAATGCCCGCATTCTCGCCAATAATACAGTCATGGCCTCAGAGTTACGCAGCCAATAATGAATGATAAATATTTATTAATTACGTATTTGTAATTGCCACAATATATATTGTAATATACAAAAAGGAGGGCGTTAATAAAATGAAAGATTATAAACTTTTACAGACATTAGATTTATTTTTAATACTTTAAACACAATTACACAACTTAATAATATCTCAGGGTCTCTACTGGGTTTGATAATGGCGAATCATTTTTATTTCTCAACTTCAACACAAATTCCAATTTAAAAGAGAAAAGATTTACTCGTCAATTAATTAGGACGAAATTTACTTGCCAGCGAAGTTAAGCTAAAAGATGGATTCCAATTTTCAAATTTTTTATTATCTATAAGAAGAAAACGAAAATCTGACGTCTATCTTTTAATCAGGTTTACTTAATTAGTAGTTTTTATATTGTTACTCACGGCAAAATTCCAGGATACCTTGTAATTGAAAAAACACTATGGCGGGGTTTTGCACAGCTTGTAAAACTCACAGATTCTAAAATTTCTATTTTTAGATCAAAACTCAAGAACCAGGATGATCCTCCTTTTCGTCTCTCCCTCGGTTGACTTCTGCTAATTCTACCCGGCTATGTTCACAAGACTGTTTGTGCTTAGCAGGAGTGAATATTTCCTCTTGAGCAAAATGTTCAGTAACCAATCAACGCTGTTGATTGGTAATTCTCGATGTTTTTCTGCAAATTTACTTTAAATATTTGAAATTGTCTTGTCTATTTCCAACACGACCAATTTCTGTCGTGTTTGATTGCCAACTCTAACTTCTCAATATCTTCCTGCGACCAAACCTTCCTGCTAATGCGACCTGAACTCTACCATATCATAATGTGAACTGGACTTCTCTCGTATTTCGAGTGTGCATACGCCATTTTGGCGGACCCTCCCGACAACGGAAACAATGCTTGGCCACATTGTTGCTGTGTTCTGTACCACCGTAAGAATAGATTTCTCAAACATTTTTTTTTTAATTTCTCAATTAGTGTCTTAATTAATTGGCATTACAATATAACAAGAAGAATACTTTCAGTTACCTGAGACCTAAGTTGAAGAATAAACATAAATGGGAGTTTTCAGTATATCCATAGTATGTCGTCGCTTTTAGCTGAAAACAGCAATTGTAGGAACGTCACAAAATATCCCCAATGTATAGACTACTTTGTGTTTAGTAATTAGAATAAAACAGAAATAAACCTGCATATATTGTAGAAATTTCCAAACGGCGAATTTATTTTTTCATCAATTATTTAATTGTTTTCAAATTTGAAAAGGAGAATTAGGTTTTTGAAAGTCAGATGTTCTTTCGATATATTCAATGCTTAGGTTTCAAGGCATCCCCGTTCAAGAAAAGGCCGCAGGAAAGCAACTAGTACTATTCAATGCTTCTGTAAAGTTAAATATCTAAAATATTTATTGATTTTAATTTTTGGTAACTATTATCTATGTGTGTTATATAAAATTGAAGTTTATATCATACTGTTTTTCACTTTTTTCACCATTTAAATAATTTTTCAAGTAGCAAGAATTTTTAATTTGTTAGTATACTTAATAATAGATGAAAAGATGAAACTTATTATTTATATCCACTGTCAAAATTAATCTTGGAAGGATTACTCCTTAAATTTATGTGTAAACAATACTAATTGAACATCACGATTGGACCTTTGAAAAATGCTACGATGCTATACATTCGAAAATGGGAAAAACTTATCATTGGGTTTAAATTAAAGGAAATTGTTAATATTTGTAACTTATGGTTTAGAAAGAAAATTTTATGTAATCTATATTAACTTGCATTCCACAATTTTGTTTTATTTTATGCAACTCTTGTAGCAACGTTTAAAACTGTTTTATAACTGTAATTGTCATCGATACACTGTGACATCTATTAATTTTGAATTCGGAAATTATAATAAATTATCAAACAAATCAAATTTAAGTTATTCATATTGTTATCTATGAAAAAAAATTATATTTCTATTAACAAAGATACACAAAAATAATAAATAACACTATAATACGAACTGTGCGTCTTTATATATTACTCAGTTGCTATTAAGTACATTACATCAATAGGAATATTTTCTGATTACGTTAGTGATGATGATAATAACAACTGTAAATTTTCGTACACTATAATCCTAATATTTTGGTATTAAATTGACATAATTCATTTGTTATTGAGTGTATGAAATACATGAATTTGTAGAACAACTGGCATCTATAACTAAAATACTAATTTTTAATTCAATTTCAAATATTCCGACATTTTTATGCTCTGTTTGAATAAAATTGCACAAAAAAGGTTGCGATTATAAGAGAAATGAAATAATTTTCGCATCAGCGAATTAACTGTAAACACAGATTGTATTTGGCAAATAGAACGCATGGACGTGAACTACATTAATTTTTTCTGTCCCGACCACTGCACTTTGTCACCACAGTTGCCGGCGTTTCTCACACTCAAAGCACTTTCAAGCCCGTGAAGGACGTGGTTTGGTGGAACATTTTTCAGCAATGACAAATGTATTCATCCTTTGTAAATACAGCCTTCAAAGGCTGCAGAGAGGGAAAGGGTGGGGGGGAAGAGCTCATGCGTCAATGTATTTTTAGTTTCAGAAAAATTGCGTTTCCAAAATCTAAGTATGCATTAATGCATCACTTAGAAAACAAATTACATGGTTTTACTTTCTGAGTTTTCTTTTTAGTTTACAACAGTCAAGATTATAAAATTATTTTTACTTTTTTTCTCTACAGTTAAAAAAATTATTATTAAATACGGAATAGAAAACGGCAAGGAATAATATTAAAACAATAAATTTGGTCATGAGTAGTGTATATACATATTTATAGGTTACATAAATCACTACGAGGTACTAAGCTTAAATTTAAGGATCTATGGACGATTAAAGTTGCATTGTGAGAATCTTTGTATGGACATAATATTATAATACTAATTAGAGGCCATTAATGATTTTGATAATTGGATATTTATGGTGGATTAGCGGCACCAATTTCAAAGGCGACAATGGACAGGCGTGCTTTTGTTGTGTTGAACCGCGGGGGTTTTGGACAGTCGGGTGTTGGAAGTCGGAGTCGGGTGTTGGAAGACGAGCAACGAACTGCGTGGGAGGCAGATAGATCTAGCCGGAAAAGGTTACAAGTTAAATTTGAGTATACAGTTTTGGACACTCAAATTAATCGAGTACTAGTTACAAGGAGTAACCTAATAAATCACGCTACAATTAACATCTATAAGTACAGTAACCGTTACCAATTCCACAGAGAGACAATTTGTAACAATCTGTCCAAGCAATAATCCGGAAGGAGCAGCAGTTTTCAGTTGCCAGAGGAGAGACCCGAAAGTTACGACCTTGTTTTTGTTTAATAAAATGTAAATTCAGTGATTTCATGGCCTTTTTAATGTGAAGTGTGAGGTGAGCTCGAGTTCAAGAGCGTTTAAGCCTGGTACCAGCAGTTGTTTTGTAAGTACAAATAAATTTGATCAAGTTTTGTAAACGATAACTAAAGATAAAGTCGTCAGATTTCAATTTCACGTTTTGTTTGATTGTTTAACTTCTTAGTTTGTAAAGGTATTTGATTGTTTAACGTAAATATAAAGGCGTGCTTCTTTACTAAGAAGGCCCTGAGAAAATAATTGTAAAATTTATAAAATTGAAAAACTTTAAATGTAAATAATCTATTTTAAAATATTGAATAAAAGTAAATTGCCTTGTAAAGTTTTAAAGAATGTCGTAATTGTTTTGAAATGCTTGTCTTTAATTAATTAAATATAACCAACTATGGAATTCAAATAATTAATTAATCCTTTTGTATTTATTACAATATATATATATATATATATATATATATATATATATATATATATATACAACATAATACTTATTCCCAACCCTTAATGGAAAACACTGACGGCTATTAAGTATCTGAAGTCTGGCAGATAAGTTTTGTATAAGAAAATATTTATTTTTCTGTACCATCTCCATTAAAAATTAAAACTAATCTACAATATGATAATTTACTTATGAAAAATGGTTTTGTATTGACAAAGCGACTTAAAATAAAAATAATGATAATACTACGAATTTACAGATATATTGTTAACCCGATTGAACTTTCTTCCTCAACTAGTTATGAAACGAGGTTTGAGAAAATCTATTACGAAATCACTCATTCGCCATTTCCATCGAACGGACGGTGTGTGATAGGGTGCATTGTCCAGGAGCAGGAAAACTTTTACAGAGCTAAATTTCCCGCTTCTGCTTTAACTTACTATGCAAATGGACCAATTAAATTGCGCAATAGCAGCCAGTCACTGTGTTAGTCTTTTCCGAATAACTAATGGAAGCCATTGAGTTTCTATCACTTTACCTATTGACAAAATGTTGCTCTAAGTTCCACCTTCACCAAGAGCTTTCTTTGTCGGGTGTAATTGGGGATGTATATTTGGTTTACAGAAAATAAACGACGCCAAAAGTTCTTATGGAATAATAAGCTGAAAATATTTTTAGAATTCTAAATACCCTCCTTCTATTACCATTTTGTCTAAGGTCAACAAACGCGACACTAAACACAACTCAGACATTTCAAATCTTTAAGTGGGATATTATCCACCAATTCATACATCTAGTATCAGCTATTTCACAATTTTTAATGCATTCTATATCATGAATCCTATCGAGTAGTTCAACAGAATAAATCTCCAAAGGTCCGGAAGTGTAGCATCTGCATTGCTGATCGTAACGTAAATGAGTACTATTTGTATATCCATACAAGAATTATCTGCTGCCACAGAGTACTCACTATCTTCGTTCGGGTCCGTTCGTATGTGTGACGCAGTCCACTCTTTATTACAAATATTTTATTGTTCAACAATGACCGTTTTTATACATTTCTTCGAAGCCTGTCATACGGTTCTCTCATTTCTCCTTTGAACGACAGTCCTCTGAGAGCCTTCACCAACTGCCAGAGTCTCTATTTACATGACACAGGATATTATTTATCTAGGTATAAGTAGTGAATATTTCGATTGAAATTGATTTGATGATGCTAAGTGAGGGAAATCAATTTTGTTTTCAATAAGCGTGGAATAGTTGTTTTTATAATGCTTTAAGGCATTGCATTATAATAAAGATTATAATAATTTCATAAAAATAAATTAAAGTATTTGTGATATATAACGTATTAATTAAAAAGGGCAGAATAATGTTATCAGTTTGTGATTACTTACAGTTTGTATATTTTGAGAATATATTATCTGTGTATTTTCTTAATAGCCACTAGTATTATGTACAATTATGTCTAAATAAAGCATCAATAGTCTAACAATCTCGGTTTTGGGTGAATAAATCGAATCTCATCTATTGTTTCTTATAATTTTTAATTTTCCATATATTTGAATTGTATACGACTTAGTTAATGACAATCGGTCATCTTTAAAAATAATTTAAAACAAATTTATTGTCTTCTTCCTTGAATACCGTATTATTTTGATATTTGTTCCAACATTACAAACACTAAATTTACGGTATTTTTAAATTATTAACTTCCCTAATCTACTCTCTTTAAAGTTCGTCATTTAGCATTAAATGCACGTAATGGTCTCATTATTATAATCAGTTTTTGGTGTAGGTCTCTTGAGACCCAGAAGAATATAAAAAGGTTACTAGATCTGGGTAAACGTCGCGGTTAAACAGCCTTTGAACGCGGCTTGATTATTGACGCTCCCAGCCACGATGCGAAAATTATCATTCGTTAATTGTTGTCAAAGTGTTTTAAGACTGGTTTATCCGGCGCAAATCTAAGTGTGAACGTGTGAGTTGTGACCGTCAGCGACTATTCAATGCTCGGGCAGAACGAATAATTCAAAGAAATAAGAAAGACTGTTAAAAGACAACAGAAGGCCAGCGGTGCATCAGATATTAATCATGAATTCTCTCAAATGATCTCTGAACGCAATGTTCGCCATCCACTGAACCGTGACGGAAATGGAAGCTTAAAAGTTAATTTACGTTGGACTGTACCGTGTCCGCAACGTGCCGTGTTCCACACAGGTTGGGTGTTAATGTTGCAACGTGCTTTTTCTGTGAGAAGTGTTTCTGTGAGATGTGTGAATTCATCGAAGTGTAATTCATTGAGCTGAAATTAATGGCTGTCGTGGTCGTGAAGATGAAGAAGTTAGAAGAGACAACGAGATAATTGGTCACCTTGTACAATGAAGACCAATGTTTTGGCTACTTCAGAATTGGTGTGAATTGTATGCATGAATTACTGAAGAAATTCAGTCCTTTCATAACAAAAGATAGATCAACATTACATAACCAAGTTTGAGTTCAAATATTTCGGATCAGTCATGTCGTACAGTGCAAGTTCATCCCTAACATACCATCTCACATCTGTCAATTACACAAATAATTGAGTAAACTTCGTTGGAGTGGAAAAAACCCGCAGCATTCACGTGATAATTGTTGCGCTCGGGAGGGGGAGTGTAGAGCACGTTTCTGGCACGCAAAGAATCGTTTGCTACTGAACGTCTCCGTGTTTCGTCCGACTCACGACCTGGGTGTAACATGAACACTCCTGTGTTAAACATACGTGACAATTGTTGGCCCTACTTCGAAAACGCACGTTTCGGACACGGCACGGTCTAACATAAATCGGCCTTAAGGCCTTTTCAAATACATTTGGTGTCTACATTTATCAATAGCAAACGTCTCCAATTCACACAAGAACAGAATTGAGTGACTGCAGAGAATTGTAAAAAAAATGTGGTTAAGTGAATCACGTTTTCAGTTGCATCACAAAAGGGGCATTGTGTTAAAATTGGCGGAAACACCACGAATTCGTGGTGCCCAGGATCATTCTGGTACGGGCAGATTTATAATGCGGGGCATGTTTTCATGACCTTATTGGCCCTTTAATTCGTTTTGAATTACGTCTCATTAGCGAAACATATCGTCCCTGACCAAGTTCATCCTATAATATTGATGACTAGATTGATGATTGGAGATAATGAGTCATGCCGCAGTGCTCGTATTATGCGGGGTCCTTTACAGGAACAGGTGACAGACTTTACCTTCCTTACTTGACCGTCATAATCACCAAATTTCAATCCAGTTGTGCATTGGGAGAAGTTGAAACAACAATAAAACAAATTCACAACAACCAAATCTCACCCATAGTGCAGGTCTCGTGCAGGCATGGCGTCTGATTCCTTGCAACAACGTTCAACATCACGTGGAATCTCTGCCAACAAGAACCGGCGAGTATTAAAGGAAAAACGTGGCCAAACTAAGTACTGATGATGATCATAATAATTTGGTAGTTGGTGTATAGAGAAATCTAAAATAGTTTTGTAACTTCGTATCTAATTAATTATCTGAGTGCCCGGCGGTGACCGTGTATTTATTTAAATTAACCCGAAGTAGGAATTTATTCCATACTAAACTCTTGGTAAACATTTCATTTAACCAGCCAATGTTTGGAGCAGTTACCGTCCCCTTCCCGACATAACCTCTCGGCAGCTACCTTCAAACAAACCACGACGATGACTTACGTATTCGGGAAATCTTCTACTACATAAAACAATTGTGTCTAAAAAATCACGACGAATTAAAATAGTAAAAAATACTCGCTATCTAAATAAAGTTTAGAACTACTCCCGGTACCTTAAACGAGTAAAGAAATTCAACCTGTAACTAAATAAACACCAAAATATAGTTCCTCCCTATTAAAATAAAAAATTACGACGTAACTTAATGAGTCAAAACTACTCCGGGTAACCTCACATGAACCGCGTTCACCTCCACGAAGAGCAACATAACTTTCATCAACCACCATGTTTAAGCGAGAATTAAACTCAGCGATGGAATCTACACTAATCTCGGTCTTTTTTTATTTTTATGTAAAATCCTTCCAACACCTCCCGTACGGTAAGGGTGCTTCCCTCCCTTTCCTTCAGGAGTTGAATTAGACACTTACAACCTCTATAACAACCGTATCTTATTCAGCCACCCCAAAAACGTTTTATTCGGTGCTAATGATGGCCGTTTCCAAATAATTTTTAAATACCACCCCATATTCATCCCCACTCCTAAATGCGGTGTGTCTTAACCCTTAAGGGTTTGTTCCTGGATCGTAAGTAACATGTGTGTAATGTTTGGTAGAAATTGGTCTACACATTTAAGATTGCAAAAGAAAATTTTTTTCACCCCGACTCCTAGGGACTGCTGAACGACATCTTAACCAGTATGGTAAATGTCAGAATTTAACTCATGACCTCCATAATCCCAGCTTCAATACCAGTCTCCATCTCCAGTGTCCCCACTTCCACATCTAGGGGCTGAACTGCAATGTAACTGACATAGTGAATGTCATAATTAAAGACACGCAGACAGACATTCATTTATTTTCATATATTGAGAGATAAAATAGAAGGCCCTGGGTAACCTACACTTCCAACGAATCGCGGTACAACAATTTTACGAAGAGGTGTTTCCGATTTTACCTTTTGGACACCACTTCTGAAAATAAATCACGAATGTACTAAAATAATAATAAACTACAAAGCAGAAAAATGTTTCCAAAACGATATTTGGTAATTCTTATACTATAAACATTGATTATTAAAATGTTAATACAGATGCAATCGATATCTTGATATTAAAACTTTATAATTTGATTCAATTATTTATTTAACGGACATGATACTTGTCTGTGATATATAATATATCCCTCAAATTATTTTTGTTATGTTGTATATACGCTATGTTTTGTATTTTTTTAAAGAAATTAAAATCCAATATTAGATTGAAACCTGTTTTTTTTTAATAATATGCGCTTTTAACTCCCAATAAAGTTCATTTACGATATAATAATAATATTGGTATGAATTTACCAAAGGTAACGCTTTCATTTCAATAATGAAATACGACAATAATGTGATTTACAGCTTAGAATTTCCAATAAGGTATGAAGTGTACATAGCTCTAAAGTTTCCTTTGATAGATCGTCTTGATGAACATATGAAGCTAGTAATTTAGTGTCACATGGTTTGTTTGTGCAAGTAGGTTTATTACATTCTGCTGCTTTGATGTATTGAACCATTGCATGACGGTAATACCGTCAGATCAACGATGATATTTCACTACACAGGCAAATCATCAAGCATTAGAGGGAGGATGTTCAACAGCCACCCCTAAGGGATCTAACTAACCCTCTTGGCAAGTACATGGCTTACATAATCAAACATGATTGGCCAGGGTTGCGATTGGTAGCTGGTAAGTACAGGAAGGAATTAAGTAGTACCTAATGTATTCCAGATTAAACTTTGATATGTTTCATTTTTATAGAAAATTATAGGTATATTGCCTGGATTTTAGATTTAAGCGTTTTACAATACAGGACAAAAATAAATTCCAAATTTAATACTAGATGTGACTGAACTACTTTCTTTGTTCTTCCTTTTTAATTTTACTTTATAAATGTTTATTAAATTTCAATATTTTTCATCTCGGACCAGAGAAGTACTTTTAAATAAAGTGACAATGATATAATTTATGGACATTTAACATTAAAAAATGTATATAATTGCATTACATTTAATAAAAAGCTACCGAAGATAATCTTACATTTAAACACTTACTGTATTTTATTAATTTTATTCTACAGTATGTAATGTATCGTGTTATCAATATCATTTTAACATGGCTGGTGATTACCAGGAACCAATTTTTTTACGTTTGTTGAATATCTAAGCAAAATATTAATTCACGAAAAGATTCAACGAATTAAATTTTTTATTCCTTTGTGAAAATAAATCAACGTTTCAATTTTATTGTTTTTACTAGCTGGGTGGCCGGCTTTCACCTGGTTGTCATATATCCTTGCCTCCCGATTAGACTCCAATCTCGGATGCTTTAGCGTTATTTCATGTTAAGCACATCGACCCCTATACCGAAATATGCCGCAATGGGGTGAACTCATTGACCCCGAAAAAGTTTTCGTCGACGAATATATCGCCCGTTGTAACATGTTCGAAAAGTACACAACCGCAACAAAAAGAGTAATGTCATAAATAAACTCAGCAACATGCATAACCCCGAATTGACTCGACTCTCGGTTGTTTTCGTGTTATTTTCTTGTAACACACATCAACCCCGTATTCTTGCGCCCTTCCCGTGCCAAACAGGGGATGTAATTATACACAAACAACACCAATAGAAATACTATCCATGACTTCGACCACGACAAATATTTATTCCAGGAAAATTTCGGACTTGTTTGCATGTTTGAAATTTTCCACCGGCGACCACCCCCGCTTAGGGGAGTTAAACAGCAAGTTGAATGTCAAAATTAAACTCATTGACAATCATAACCACGGATTCGATTCCAATATCGATTTTTTTGTGTTATTTTTATGTGATGCAACTCCACACCCACCATTAAGGGTGCGCCACTCCGATATTACATTCTTATAGGGGTTGTTATTATACACATAGAAATATTAAGTCTCATTGGCCCAGAAAATTATTTAATCGACGCAAAATTCGGCCGGTTAAAATGTTCGAAAATTTCAACCCCCTTCCTCCACCATCCACCCCCGCGTGATGCCCAGTTTGTTATAAATAAACTCAGCCACATCTATAAACGCGATATGACTCGAATATCTGTGGGTTTCGCGTTATTTTTTTGTAACGCTCCTCCACCTCTACTTCTAAGCTTGCTCCCCTAAAATGCCACTAGGGGTTGAAATAATACACAAACAACAAAGGTAGAAATACTCTCTATCTAATTAACCCTGCAAAATATTAATTCAACGCAAATATCGGTCGTGTTTGCGTGTTTCAAAATTTAGACCTCGTCGCTGAAGGTTAAATGACATGTTGAATGTCATAATTACACTGAGCGACATTCATAAACCTGGATTTGACGCCAAACTCGGTTGTATTCACGTTATTTTCTTGTAACGCCCCTCCGTCACCTTCCCTAAGAGTGCTCCTTTCACAGGTTGTAAGGGGTTGAAATTATGCACAGATAACATCAGAAGAAACACTATCGATCTCTTTGTCCGCTAAAAATATTTATAAGACTAGAATTTCTATCGTTTTAGCATGTTTGTATATTTCCACCCTCATCCATCTCACACTCTTGGGGGATAGTAGCCGTGTCTCACCCCGATAATGTTTGTTTCCTGGTCCCAAGGAACGCTTGTAGGAAATTTTGTGAAATTTGATACACGAGTGTAGATTTGTATGCGGAACATATATACATATAAAAAATAAACAGACACACATATATACAAACACTCAGTTTTATTTATTAGATTCATAAAAGAAAAATGAACTAATACATAAACACATATGAGTAATACTGTACATCAATATGTGAATAATACATATTTTTAAAAATTATACTTAAAATAACATACAGGGTGATTTTAGCGACATGGGACAAACTTTTATAGCTGTTACAACTTACTGAAACAAATTTATTGTATGGGTATGTACCGTCGTATGTGACGCGTTGAGGCACGTACATAAAAATATAGGCTAAAAAATGTATGTTCTAGTAAGTTGTACCACCTCTCAAAGTTTGTCCCATGACCATAGAATCATCCCGTATATTCTATCAAATATTTTCTTTTGTTACACAGGAAATTAATTTACTGAGACATCATTCGAGTATTCCATAGTCTATGTTAGAAATTGACGGTCAGTTGCTATAGCCTGCGTAGTCGACTCTCTGAATTTAGTAAGTTTATTTAGTTAAGGTGTTTCTCAGATCCGCTGATTCTGAACCCTTTATTTTCTTTTTAAATCAGAGTATTTTTCTGTTGCAAACGTTTGAATTGTTTTTCCTTTCTTCAGCTTCTATTTCTTCTTTTACCTTTATTTCCTTTCTCTAATTTCCTCATTTATAACATTATTAAATGGAAAACCCCATCAATGTTTCGACCAATTTCATCACAGCATTGTCAACAATTTTTAAATCCGGAAACTACTTGTTAGTTTATTTGTAAACGTGGCGAAAATTAACGTAGTGATGTTTAACATCTACTTATTAATTTGTACTTCATTTTAAGTTACTTGATTTTAAAGCATAATAAATATTTACTAATTCATTCACTTCCTATGTACATCTTTCAATTTATCTGCGGATTAAATTTGCAATTCTTTTTTGAAACAGAAGAGGTGAGGTAGTTGATTGAATTCTTGATTGCAGAACCTGATTACCAACCGCTTGGATAATTAACGAAAAAAACTGCGCTATTTTTCCCAGCGGTAAACGAATTGTTCCAGTAAATGAGAATCGTTGGAACTACAGCATTGTCGGGACAGGATTTTCGGTATTTGTTATATGTTATCCAGGCCTCTGGATGCATGCGGACATATGAAAGGAGGAGAGAATATGTTTAGGAAACGGCGGGGACGTGATAGATCGATAGATTCCAGTGTTCTCCAAGCCAGCACACTTTAATTGAGTCACGTAACTTTCTGTGTAGAAATTGAATGCGAAACTCACTTATTCGTATGGCGACGTCACGCTCGCCTTATAAATGCAGGCTTCTTCGCTTGAAAGAACATAAAAAATTCCTAAAAAATTCTTTCACTCGGGTGAATTATGCATTTTATGACTTTCTGCCCACTCTATGTAGTCCTAATTATAGTCGAGCATGTCAGCATCTGTGTTTTAGAAGTTACAATGAAAGTGGCAGAAATATATAGGAAGAAAGTGAGCTGAAGTAGTCAATTGCCTTGGCCCACTATTACATTCATAAATCTGGTAAGGGTAAATTTTCGTACCTGAAGCACGTATGAGAGATGAGTTACAAAAAATGAACGCGAGAAAACTAGATTAGAGTCAAATCCGGGGTTATGGATGTCCCTGAGTTTAATTATGACATTCAACTTGCCGTTTAATCCCCAGGGGTGGGGTTGGAAATTTTCAAACATGTAAAACGGCCGATTTTTGCGTCTAATAAATATATTTCGGGGTCGATGAGATTGGTAATATATCTGTAGATGTTGCTTTAATTACCCCTTTTAGCATAGGGGTGGAAGGGTGTTACGTAGAAATTAATCAATAAAATCCGAGCTTGTTGTTGAATACGTGGTTGTGGATGTCGTTGAGTTTAATTCTGACATGAATTTTGCCAGTTATGTTGTACTTCTACCTATATGAATGGGGATGGAAGGGGAAAACAATGTGTGTATGTTCCGCATACAACACTAAACCCATGGAGAAAATTTGACCAAATTTTGTAGACGTGTTCCTTTAGAACTGAAAACAAACACTGTGGGGAGAAGACAAAGTCTACCATCGTCAGGATTGACATGAGTGGAAATATTCAAACATGCTAAAACGGCCGACATTTGCGTCGAATAAATATTTACGAGGTCGATGAAATTGATAATACTTCTCCCAATGTTGTCTGTTTATAATTTCTACCCCTTTCTGTATTGAAGTGGAGCACTCTTAGGAGTTGGATTGGAGGTGCGTTTCATTTGAATAACTCAAAAATTACCGAGATGGGAGTAGAATCCAGGGTTATGGGTGTCCCTGAGTGTAATTATGAAATTCTCGTTGCCGTTTAACGTCCATAGGCAGGGGTGGACGAGGGAGTTCAGTTTCAAACACGTTAAAACGGCCGGTATTTTCGTTTAATGATAATTTTTTTGGGTCAATATGATAGTTAGCGTTTCTCTAGATCTTTTGTGTATGATTTCAACACCTTTCTGATTGGGAGGGGAGCACCTTTAAGGATACGTGTGGAGGGGCGTTACATAAACATAACGCATAAGCAACCGATTGATTCAGGGTCATTGATGTAGCTCAGTTTAATTATGCGAACCCGGGCAACGCCGGTCACCCAGCTAGTATTAAATAAAATACGTCGTAACGTTCCTTCCCTTTGATTCGGGACCTCTTTAGACGTTTTATTATTAAGGAAACAATTTTAATATGTTACAAATATTTAAATTTATAAGCATTAAAAGGTACAGTTATTAACTGAAATAGTTCGTGACGTTTCTTTCATTTGATTTGGAAATTCATAAAACATTATGTTTTTAAAGAAACAATTTTAATTCGTTATAAATGTTTAAATTTGAAGAAAAGTGAAAAATACTTAGAACTCTTACCTTCAAATTCCATGGCAAATTGAATAAATAATTTAAAATAAAAAATTAACCCCCCCTTAAACTTTCATGGTCATATCTGAACTTCAGCCGAGTTATTTTGGAAAGTTTTGTCTCCAAATACCTATACATATATAATATAAAGTGATAATTCACCGTGAGATTAAAAGTGACATATACTTATAATAAATATCAGAGAATATTCCAAATAATTTTGTTCGTATACAACTTTTTGATACATCTGGTAATTTTTTAATTTGTAGGAGTTAACGCATATTAATCAAAAAATTTTAGGGAATTTAAATTTTATTGAAAGACGTATAGCCTACACTAAATAGTGTTAAACGTCCATAGTAAATTTTGATATGGTAACAACGAAAAAAAAACGTAGTAGTGTACTGTGAAGCCAATTATATGTATTAGTTTTTTTTAATAAAGACGCTTTCGAACGATCTAAGAATCAGTATTCGTAAAGTACAGAAACGACTGTATTATAATAGTAGCTGGGTGCCCGGAGTTGCCCGTGGACTTATTTATATAAACCAGAAAAAGTATTTAATTCTATATTAATATGTACTCAAGAATTAATTTAACCTAAATATAATTGTTCCTAGTTCCGTACATAC
Organism: Zhengitettix transpicula; assembly: GCA_037074705.1. Classification (NCBI taxonomy): domain Eukaryota; kingdom Metazoa; phylum Arthropoda; class Insecta; order Orthoptera; family Tetrigidae; genus Zhengitettix; species Zhengitettix transpicula. The sequence continues at coordinate 91,205,556 of CM073590.1, forward strand.
TTTTGACCGGTAGTGCATTAATTGAACAGCTTTCAAGACATTGAATTTTATTGCATCAATCCTAAAAACATACCCTCGTATATCTTCTTGTATGAGTATTGCAGTATATAATTGCCCTTCAGTCTTCAGACATCACACAATGATGAAATTCTTAGCTAAATTTACAATGTAAACAAATGATCGCCATATTGTAGTCACTAAAAGGCACGAAAATTAACTTACATTTTCCACAATGATCGTAAAGTATTTCTTATTGTTTCTTACTATCATTAGATGGAGTATGAATTTATAAAAATTAAACTTTTTATTCAATGAAAATATTTATGCTTTATTTCATTACGGATATAGAAACTATTTCCTTTGTTCGTTGCGTAGTAACGTCTCTCTCCCTCTCGTGTGACGTCTCATAGCACATAGTAATTTAACACAAAAATTATCACGTTTTTCAATTATAATTCTTTCCACATTTATGCTAGGGGTTTATTATACCCCACAGTATCGTCTCTCGTGTTTTGAAGAATATGAGTACCAATGCTGTAATCTGTCCACGCGTTTTAATTTGTAAAGAAATTAACGTTAATACATACATACATACATATATACATACAAATATACACCCTTTTTTATTATATAGATATCTGTTTGCAAAAGTACAACAACGTGAAAAGTACGTTCATTCAGCACAGCAATAAGTAACTATTTAATTGTTTTCATGTATTTAGTAATAATTTTATACGGTAATGTATTTAGTTTTTATTTGAGCAATATTTTTGTGGGAGTATAAAATTTTATTGGTGACCTAAAGAGGGGTGACTTTAACCGCAAAGTGGAAATTATTTATTAGTTTTTGAGATCTATATTGGGACCGTTTCATTCCGCAGGGAAAGAGCGTTTGATATTGGAGTTCTTTGAGCTAGATGATGATAGTAGTTGACTCGATTGCTCCATCCAATAACCGCTGATTTCATTTACAGAATTTAATCAGTTACTTTGAGTGCGACCTGCCTCGCTCTTCTGCACACACGCACCCGCGGGCATAAACAAAGGCACGATCCACGAGCACAAAAGAGGTCTGTGCAGATACGCTAAGCGGATGGCGCGGGCTGGAAGACCTATTTATGAACGAATAACGTGACCCTAATTCAGTTGCTGTCCTTCGCATGCACGCCACCAATTAAAAGACGATAGCGGTGGTTAAGTCCGTCCAGGGCGGTCTGTCGGCCGCTCACCCCATTAATTAAGCGTTATCGCCTTCTGCTGGCTTTCCATCTAAATCCTTCTCACGAGCTTTGTAAATTATATTGCGTGTTGTACGTACCATTTCATTAGACTCAGTTGCGCACCGCCTAACAGAAATTGCACGTCTGTCTTAAATCTTGAGATACGAGTGTAATGGGGGATGAGATAAGGATTTCTATGAGACCATTAAACCTGCGACAAAAATAAGCTTCTGGGTAATTTCATTTAAATTTGGTTTTACTGTTAATGCATCTCTGTCATTTAGATATTATCTTGTGTCTTAATTGTATAGCCAGCGACACTTATCTATCAGAAATGTGTTTTTGTTCCCTTTGGTCGAACAAGAACAACAAAATTCTTAAAAATAACTCTCAAATCCGCTTAAATAATATAATCCGTTCATTAAAAAGTTCTACATTTCAACACAGTATTTTCAGGCAAACAGATTATATTTTATTTAAAACTAGCTGAGAGTTTGGGGTTTCCCGGGAGTTTATTTAAAATAGCACGGAGAAAGAATTGATTCGACACTTGCTAAACATTTCATTTAACCAGCATCAATAACGTCAGTGTTAAGAACATTTGACTATCTACGTCCAACTCCCCGGCGTTTAACTTCAAATAAACCAGGATTATAACTGACGGTACTTTAGCTACATAAAATATAAGTGTCTAAAAATTCACGCCGAATTAAAAGTGAAAAAAATCTTTCCAACTTAATAAAGTCTAAAAATACTGCCATTACATTAAAGAAGTAATACAAACATAACCTTTAACAACACAGAGGCAGAGGGTCGACACTACTCCGACTAACCTTTTTTCAACCGCGTCCATCTCCACTAAGAGGAACATAAACCATCATGATTAATGCGAGAATTAAACTCTGTACTATAACGCCGAAATCAACGCTAATATCGGTCTTTTATACATTATTTTTTATGTAAACCCCTTCCACTACCACTCGTACAGTAAGGGTTCTTCTCTCCCTTATCTACTGGAGTTAAAATTAGACCTTAAAAATTCTAGAATGAGACTATCAAATTAAGCGACCTCGGAAACGTTTTATTCGACGCTAATAATGGCCGTTTAGGAATGTTTTTAAATCCCACCCCCTTCACCCCACCCCTTGAGGTGGTAGGTGTGTCTTAAACCCCTCATTCTTTGTTCCTGGATCCTAAGTAACATGTGTATATAATATACTTTGGTAAAAATTGGTCTATGTGTTTAATATGGTAAACGGAAATTTGTTTCACTCCCTTTCACCCCCACTGCTAAGGGATGTATTACACCTTAACAAGTATGGTAAATGTCAAAATAAAATTCATTGACATCTATAATCCTAGATTTGACTCCAATCTCGGTTGCTTCGCGTTGTTTTTATTATAACGCTCTTCACCCCTCTTTTTTTGGTACTTGAAGAGGATAAAATCATACATTAAAAAAATCTGGATGTAAACTATTAATCACATTAACCCTGAAAAAATTTAATCGACGCGTATATCGGCCGTTTTTGCATGTTTTTAAATTTCACCTCCGTTAAACCCTTGCGTGTTTTATAATTCTTTGAAACCCAAACAGAAACCTTCACGGGGTGCCCACAATAACTCACCAAAGTTTCATCGCTACCAGATTAATGGTTTAGGAAAACACAGGGAACACGCAGAGAAATATTCATTTTTATATAGAGAGTGATGGTAGAGATTTTTATTTCACGGTACTAATAAACATTACCTTAATGTAACTCTCAACAATCCTAGAAATATTCTTAAATCAGATAAATACTAGATTCAGCAGCAACTTGGAAAACTTCGCAACCAACAAGTCAGAGATATGAAATAACGTGGGTCGATGAGAAGGATAGTTTAGATGCAATAAAGCAATAAATTTTTGTTACTTGTAATCGTTGAAATTTATACGCAAAGTACGAGATAATGTAAAATACAGAATATTGATTAAATTTAAATAGAAACCTCTATTCAAAGAAACTAAGAATAATCTTGTTCTTCATATAAAATTATCTTAATCAAATTAAGATTTAAATAACCGTTGAAGGACCCTTATATTTGTATCAACTAGATGAATTTTTTCTATACATTTTTAGTTTTCTATACATTATAACAACAAAATATCTTTGAGAAAATATCTGAATTAACTAATTATTACGCTGAAATAATTCATTTTCAGAAATAACCACTTAACAGTTCGATTCATTGCCTGTCAGGAAACGAAATTTAAACTTACGAGAAGAATCAGATATGTGTGATTTTTATGTATTAAATCAGTTGATTATTTATATAATTCACAAAAGTAGTTTTTTTTATTTGTTGATTTAAAGTCGCGTCTACCTATAGGTTATTGTCGACCTTCTAAAAGTATTTAGAAAATTAGCTTACAGTAAGTTAGAAAGTTTCTAATTTTGAACAACGTTTCAAATAGCGGATGACTATTTAGCTTCGGAGACGAAATCAAGGAGGCTCTTGATTGCCGTGGTGAGTACACAGAAGTCTTCTGACTATTCGGCTTCAGTCCTCCTGCGTATTCCTTAAATTTGGTCCCGGGGCCACCTTCCTCTGCCTTTCCGCATCCCCCTTTCAAATCCCTTTCTATGCTATTAAAGGGGAGTTGCCACCATGTGGATTACCCTCATGTACCCTGTTTTTTTTGGGTGTAGACAGGCTATGTATAGGGTAATCCACATAGTGGCAACTCTCATCTTATAGCATAGGAAGGAATTTGAAAGGGGGGATGCGGAAGAGTAGAGGAGGGTAGCCAAGGGTTAACTAGGGCCCCCGAGCTATGTTTTAAGGATCCTACCCGGCATTCGCCTAAAAGTAATGCGGGGAAAACCCTAGAAAAACCTGCATCAGGTAGGTCGGGCATTGGGTACTTGTTCCACGCCCTTCCGATAGCGGGAGAGGAGTATGCTGTGGGGACGCAGCATTCTCTTCTCCGTACCTCAACCAGTTTAGGAGGCAGCTGGCCGACTATTCCAATGGGAATAGCGGACAACTCTTACCGTATGCCCAAGGTCTGTGACCCCGGAACAAACACCTCTCAGAACAGGCCGACGTGCCTCGGCTTGAGGGAAACTTAGTTCAAAAACGTAGAGGAAAAGGCATCATCAAAGGTAGCCCCTTCGTATCTCTCCTACAAGGTTCTCCCAGACAGTTCCATTCCGTGACATGTTAAGCTAATTAGTCAGTACATAAATTTTTTTAAACTACGACTTTTATAATAGAATGAAATCAGTATCACAACAGATCTCATGTAAATAAGCACTCGAGGTAAACGATAGTAAATAATGTATGTAAATCGAACTTAGTTTTAATTTAGGTTTATAATAGTCGAGTTGACCTCGTGTGCTTATTTACATGAGATCTGTTGTGATACTGATTTCATTCTATTATAAAAGTCGTAGTTTAAAAAAATTTATGTACTGACTAATTAGCGAGGTCAACTCGACTATTATAAACCTAAATTAAAACTAAGTTCGATTATTGTTGATCAACAAAGTCGATTTAAATTACTGACGTACACACCTACTTTATCGTGACGGATGTTGAACCTGAAGGTTAATTGACTATAGAAAAATATAAGTCCTAAAATACATTTATTTTAAAGAAATAACAGATACATATACATCTTATTTATCAAATTGGATGTGCGTATTATGTTCGGGAAACAAATTTAAATACGTGAAACAATTTAAATACATTTTTTGGCATATGTTCCTTGCTTTCCGAAAACAAACATTGTTTGGGTAAAACATTAATACAGCCTCTAGAGGTGTGACAGACGGGGGTGGAATTTATAAAAAATGCAATTAAATAATTTTGTGAGTCAATGTGATTGATAGTGTCTCTCCCGACCGATAGTTATGTTGTTACATCCACGATTAAATGAGTCGCTGAGTTTAATTCTGACATTTAAGGTGCCGTTTATGTTCTTGTTCAGTCACTAGAATAATGAGTGGAAGTGGGTGAAACAAAGATCTGAGTACAATATGAAACGTGTGGAACAGTTGCTAACAAACTTGATAACGACGTTAATTATTATTCAGGAACCAACGAAAGGGAGGTAAGACACCAGTAGCATCACTTGGCGTGGGTGTTGGGGTGGCATTTTAAATCATTCGGAAATGCCCCCTATTAGAATCAAATAAAAAGTTTCTGGGTTTTCTAAACTTGATAGAATCAATTTCGAAGTTTTTCGTGTGTAATTTCAACTCATAACTGCAAGGGATGAGAGATCGCGTAGGGTTGCATGTAGAATTGCTTTAAATAAAAATAATGCCTAAATATAGACATTAGTCTCAAATCCGGGGTTATAGAAATCGCTGAGTTTAATTCTGGCATTCACTTATGGGTTATGGTGTATTTGAGCGCCAACGTATAGTGGTGTGAAAGAAGTGGGTGAAATGTCGATTCATAAATATACAGTGTAACAAAAAAATATTAATATTAAATCCGAATTTACGGAAGTTATTCAATTTAATTATCTAAGAAAACACTTTATCTTCAAAAATATCCTTTTTATTCAGTTTGTTATTTTCATTCCAGAATATTTCAATCATAATAGTTATATTCATCTATATTCATTTTATAGATATAGTAATTATGTCCACAAACAAATCTTTAAGTAGTTGAGTACATCACCTGAAATCAAACTTCAAAAATATTAAAAAGTTATTTTATGTCCATAGCCAGCAACTGCTGTACATCTATTGAGACCACGAACACATAGCACTGTGACGTATCACACTACTCTAGTTATTTTGTTACTATTTATATTATTTATTTACATTTTACTTAATTACTCAATTATCAACACAAATTATTTTAACATACTATATTTTAAAATATGAAAAATTACACATATACAAGATTAAATTTTAATAATCCTAACTACATTCTTTTATGTCCTGATTTTCATTAATTATAAAAATTTTGGTATTTCAAAAATTGACATATACAATGAATTCCCACACGTTTCATTCATTACAAAAGAAGGTAACAGTAATTATTAATTTTATTTACAAATTTATTAAATTTAACCAAATAATTTTAGACCAAATAAAACAGATTTGGTTATAAAATTAAACACTTTTAGTAAAACAAACATTAGTCTTTGGAGACATAATATAAAATAAGACCTTAAATAATTGTTGGCTGAATTTGTGAAAAGTACAAAACATTTTTTAAACTCAAAATTAGAAGTTATGATTTAACCCTCTACGATTTATTGTTGTCAGTTTTCTACTGGAGTCATTTAGAAACTGATAAAGTGACTAACTATTAAAAAGCTGTTTAACGTTTCTCTACGCCTTATTAATAGTTATTCTGAATGCAAATTTAATGAAGAACCTACTTCACTTTCATGTGTAAGGCATCTTTAAATTAATTTAATTCTTCCTCTTCCGATATCGGAAGGGCGTGGGACAAGTACCCAATGCCCGACCTACCTGATAAAGGGTTTTCTACGGTTTGTCCTGCATTACTTTTAGACGAATACCGGATAGGATCCTTGAACTATAGCCCGGGGCCCTAGTTAACCCTTGGCTACCTTATTCTACCCTTCCGCATCCCACCTTTCAAATCCCTTCCTATGCTATTAAAGGGGAGTTGCCACCATGTGGATTACCCTCATGTAGCCTGTTACCTAAAAAAACTATCTTGTTATTCTAAGTTGTTTATATACACATCCACCCTACTGTATTTATATTTATCTTTAGTAAGGTCAATATTAAAATATGACTCATTAATCTGTAATCCTGTTTACAAGTCACAAATTCAAAAACTAGAGAAAATTCAGAAGAAGTTCGTAAGGTTTCTCTATTACTTCGAAAATACGCGATATGCCTTCGACAGGCCGATCGACGAGCCACTAGAAAAACTTTCAACCAGACGTGAGCGAGGGTCAATCTTTTTCCTCTACAAGCTCTGTAAAAATGTTAAAAATGATGATAATACATTGCTATCCTATGGCAATTTTCATGTACCATCGTTTACCAACAGATACAATCATTTACTTTATAGCACTAATATTAAATCAATATACGCCTCAAAGGCTCCAATGCACAGAATGACTTCCCTATACGATCAATTACCACCTCAAATTGATTTATTCCATTTTAATTTAAATGGTTTATAAATGGAATTACAAGTATTAGTTATATATTGTAATAAACACCTTAATAGGGTTCATTAAATGAATTAATTAACACAAAAAAAATTAATTAAAATTTGAGTGATAGTTAGTCACACGTTGAAGGCGTCAAATATATAATTATTAAAAAGGTGGTCTGAAATCATTGAAATAATTAACAAAATTAGTTTAAGATTTAAATTTTAAAAAAATTATTATTGTTGATAAATTTACATTGTATAAGATCTATTTTGCACGCCGAATTTCATCCAGTTAACAACAAATACTTTAATTTTTCATTTATTAATTCGTGGCATTTTATGAAAATTCAGTTCTTATATCATTACAATCAAATACGTCGAATCTCTATATCTCAGGGTCATAACTGGGTTTGATAATAAGAACACTCCAATTAAAACATTAACAATTCAATTCATTGAAGTTAAAGGAATACAAAATTAAAATACTAGAAACAAAAGAAAACGAATGAAAAGAAAAACAGGAACGAAATCTTTGTAGACCCATTAATTATCGTTTACAATTATTAATAATTGTCTTGTACTCACGGCAGTACTTCTGGTACCAGTTTGGATTCTTCTTGCTTGAATTTAACACTCACTAAAACAGGCCATTCATTACTCACTGATTCTACACTTTAGAAATTGAAAACATGTGGTTGTTGCCCTCTCGTGTCTCTGCTATCTGGGAATCTGGATTACTCCATCCTCAGCCGGTTGCCGGATGTAGATTTCCTCAAAGTCTCTCGATCCGACAATTAGTTCAATTTGGGCAGCAAAAACTTCTGCTGCGTTTTTATGTGTCTCTCCGCCAAACTGCTTACTCGCGTTTTATATAAACTATCATATCTCGCCGTTGGACCTTCTGGATAACACTATTCATGCTTTTATGTTAGCAAATTTTACTGTGTTATTACTTTATGTGGACAGTTCTGTCTCGTATCTCCGTGCAGACAGACTGTTCTCCAAGCGCGCGGTTTTTCAGTTTTCATTGTTAAACAAAGGAAAAACCCGTCTTAATTGTAGCCTTTATGCATTCGTACCGCTAACAATTTAATTATTAAAAACAATTAATAGCCTGTTTAATTGGTATTACAATATATATTTTTTCATGGTATTGAATATGTAAATAAGTATATGAAAATGTAAAATTTGTATGGTAACGACATAATTGGACATACGTCTGTGTAGTACCTACAAATAGATAAATAAATATCTAGTATAAAAGAATTTGTTCATTTAGCTGCTAAATCACGTATCTTTGACCAAGACGTGATTTGAATTTTTTCAAAAATCTATTTAAGGATTAACACAAAGAAGAAGTTTTAATATTATGGAACTCGACTGTTATAATTCACGCAAACGGCAGTCAGAGCTACAATACTCGTAAGTCTCCATATTATACCCGTAAAAATCTTGTCATTGATCGCTTATTTTGGCACACGGAGTAGTTGTATTTTTGAAGCAATGGACATTGTTGCAAATTATCTTGATGAAATCTCAATTTGCCCGACGCAAGCGTCGTTTAGCCACTGATAGACAATCAAGTATTCGCAAACGACCGTAAAGTGTTTGCCGTACTCCGAAAGCTGAGATGACGGCCTATGCAATTACAATCACCATAGAAACATCATCCCAAATAAATAATGTTGTCAATTGTAAATCTTCAGCCTCCTTTCAATTTCCTCCGATACGTGAGAATTGGAACTGACAATCGGAAGATTGTGTGCGCTGTTTTACCTTGCTGAAATTCTCACAAAAACTCTGTCTACGTTGTAAAATTTTGGTCGTCGTGTTATATGGGAATGCCTTTCTGGTTCTTCTAAGTATGGCTATGGAAGAACAACATTGGCAGTTTTATTCCATGACTTTTAACCCTTCCTTTGCGATATTTTTGTGTTCATCATTTTATTGAATATATTATAACCACGTTTCACCGTTCGTACGTTATTTCATTTCTTTTGCAACTCTGTCAAAGTTCCGTGTGTTAACGCATTAACTGTATTCAAGTCTTCCAAACTTTTGAGTCCTTTAATCCGAATAATATATAATAATAATAATTAGTCCCTATCTTTGTTGCTATTGGTGTTCATCAAACTGAACTCCTTGTGAATAATGTTTTTCGATTCCATTTGTCTCTACACCATGCAAAATATCGTTGAACTTACTGACGTACATTATTTTGGCTTTCCTGTTTACGTGTTAATGATCTTATTTGGTCTAATTTGGTCTGTTTCTCAAGTTTTGTTCAGTTTATTACATGTTACGTTTTCCTGTATTTCTTAAGTTGAATTCACATGTACAAATGTACAACCAGAATTTTTTCACACGTACTTGTAGGAGTTATAAAAAATATGAGGGTAATAATTTCAAAATTTTTGAGTGATTTATACTTATTAAATAGAAAGACATTGCCCCTGTTTTTGCGAATTAAACAATTTCCAGACTGATAAGGAATTCAGAAATCTCATTAACGAAGATAATATTCCGTATACAGCACTGTTTTCTTGATTCATTTTTTTAGGTAACAGGCTACATGAGGGTAATCCACAAGGTGGCAACTTCCCTTTAATAGCATAGGAAGGGATTTGAAAGAGGGATGTGGAAGGTAGTATACTCAACATTTGATATGTGATTACAACTACTATTCGAGTAGGAGTTATTAGAAACCTAATAATGCTATAACAGTTAATGTGGGCATGTAAGTAGCTAATATTTATTTCCAAGTGTAAACTTTATTTCTTCCCCAAATATGGATAAATCATAAAAATCAATCAAAATAAGGTATAAGTAAAATACATTGAATTAATTCTTGTTCTTTGTTTGTGTAATTCTGACTATTTGAAGAAGCGGTTGCAGCCAAACTAATTTGTAGCAATATTAAGGGTTTACTTTACCATCTTATAACATTAAGTACATACTTAATATAATATAATATAAAATCTTGGTTTGAATAAATATTTAAAATTTATGTCGAAATAATTCCTAGATTTTGTTATGATAATACGTTTTATTAATATTCACAGTCCTTTTGGAGTAAAAAGTAGATTGTGTAAAATACTATATTTTGAGCATAATATGCACAGGTGTGGAAATAAATTTGATTTTTTGGTTATCATATATAATGTATTAACGCAACAGTATCATAATGAACAAACTTTTTGATTATATGTAGTGAAATTTAACTGCTGATTATTTAATATATAAATTTAGCATATTGTTCTGTCTTATGGTGTGGACATTTTTAATGTTGAATTTAAAATGCTCAGAGAAACATCTCGAGAATGAGACTCGAGGGGGACAACGAAAACGGGCACACCAAAAGTAGCAGGGAGTTGTTACGTCCTCGTCGTTGTTCCAAGATTAATCTAAGATAAAAGTTTTAATTTAGCTAGAATTTTTAATTGTCTACATTCGCGTATCGGAGAAGGATTTGAATAAAGAAAGTTATGTTGTTTATCGTTAATTTAATCTGAATAAAATAAAAAACAGGTAAATTTTGCATTTTTCAAAGTTTGATGAATACAGCGCCATCTAACGCGTATTGAAAGGAATGATCCAATAAAGCTGACTATCTCAATCTTGAATAATAAACTGGTGTGTTCATTTCAGATTTTAAAGTTGCACGTCGAAAAAATGAAAATAATAATTTATTATATGAAAAAATTTTTGTTTATACGATTCGTGTTTCTGAAGATATTTTTATCTGTCATGTTAAAATAAACACCACATATAATAGATAAAATTTGAAGCTATGTATGGATATAACTGTAATGCCTTACATATGTTACTTAAATATATATTATCTGCAATAATTTATTTTGCAGTACCATTGCTTCAAGTGGAGGTTTTGGAGGGCTCAGAAGCACATTTGCCTTGTGACGTTTCCAGTAGTACGAAGAATGATTCAGCTTCATTGGTGCTTTGGTACAGACAGGATATGGGAACACCCGTGTACAGGTACAAAAAATTTCATTATATACGTACATTAAGTCTCACATTCCCCAGAATTTATTTGTTCCACTACAGTGTTTCTACCATGTCCAAATATACCCATGCTAGCTGCAGGCAGTACAATAAATAATCATTAGATTTCACACGTCATTTTAAGGCTGAGAAACATTGTAACGTTTTCGCTCGTCGATATAGATCGGTGGGGAGCCGTTGAAAGAAAAACAAAGGAAACCGAACAACTACTCGTCACTGTTCATCCTGGCCATTGATCAATTTGCGTTGAATGCTGAAAATGAGTGGAGATCTAGCAGCGATCTCGAAGCTCTAAAGGATTATTTGACGAAACTGTTTGGGGATGGATTCGCCTGGGGCTTACCAGGGAGAAATCGGAAGCTTAGTGGTTTTACAAATGAAGATGCAGACGTCAAAGATAAACAGTTGCACACTTTTCAGTTCAATATATATTAACTGTAAATATTTTGGATTGGAGAAAATGGAAAGGAAGACTGTTATGAGATGGAGCCCCAGCAGGAGACATGCCGCTTCAGTAGCCAACATACGCGCCTTGGATTAAAACAATTGCGCGATGCCCTACTTCTACAAAGTAAGTTGACAAAGGAATGTGTGCGTTGCAGATTTCACGCACTGGCGTAAACTGTATTGAGGATAAAGCGCATGATGCTCCCGTTCTACGCGTTAGCAAACAAAGAAAGGAGGATACCGTTACAGCATTAAAAACATTAAGTGTCTTCAGTTAAATATATTATTTGTAACATTGTTTCAAATTGTATCAGTTTTCCAAATTTTAGATATAAAATTGTCATAATTGTAGCACAGAAGAACCAACCTCAAATTAATTCAATATTAATTTTTAATATTTGGATAAGAAATGAGTAGTGGAAATTACGGCCATTAAATTTGGGGCAGAGGTGACTGGGTGTCGAGGACAAACCGAGCCTTCAGAAAATGACGGCGAATTATGGGAGAATCCTACCTCAGAAGTATTGATTGACCTGACCAAAACCCCGAAGTTCAACCATACCAAATGGCGAGAGTAAGCCCGCGAATGTGTCAATTCGACGCAGATTGGCTGAAATCAAACACGAGAATAGATTTCCACTCTCTGGTGGGGAACGAACAGAGTCGGGCTGGAAGGTGGACAAGCGAGGAAAAAGGTTCGGCCGACGGAAGAAAAAGCTGTCTAGAGTTGCTAAGAATTGTTACACCGACGAGAAAGTGCAAAGGAGGAATCTTGCAGAAATTCCTGTGAAGATTTTCCGATTAGTCGGGGGAAACCAACTACCAAATATGAGCAGGTGTGTTTCTGTCTGCGTCGCATATAATTGCGATTTTGCCGCACGTATATGCCCTCACATACGCCCCCTCCCCTTTATTTGCTTATTTTCAAAGTCTCGTAAAATCGTCCTGATATTTGCATGTATAACGTATTAGAAATTTATTGTAATATTGAATGTAGTTAAAGTGAATCATCTAAAGTTTAAACTAAATAGTGAATAAATTTTAATTTACCTAGATGAAATTAAAACAAGGACCCTGTTGAATTTGTGTAAACCATTAATTATAAATAAATTAAATTTAAAGCCAATGAAAACCAAATTTAATTTTGTACATATGAAATTAAACCTCCCTCCAGAATTATATTACAACATAACACCACTGTTTCATCTATTGATTAATGCATTCATTATTACATACAATTGTGCAAATTTTAGTGAGATTATATTATTATTACTCTGACTTTATCGCCAGTTCACAGGCCTCCCAACATATATTTTTTACAAGTCCGTCGGAAAGCTTTATTGCCCAATATTCCAAATGCAAATATGTGATTTTGCGTTTGTCTGACCCAGCTCAATTGTTAGAGCAGTGACAGATTTAGAATTCCGGACCTGAACTTGTCAATAATCTTGTAAATAAAGTTGCATAAAACACAATATAAATAAGAACTAAACTCGGATTTATTGTTCCCTTGTAACACAAGTCACATCATTATATGTTAAATATCACACTTAATCCAGATGAAAAAACCCGATTGCGGATCTTGTATGAAGTTCGGGACAGAGATTGAGGTCGCATTCGTCACGGAAAAATAGATTTCTTGGAATAACCTGTTTCGCTGGAGGAAAATAAAATTAATATCATTAACGTCCTGAAAAACGAGCTAGCTCGTTCGTTCTCCCTCTCCGGATCTGCTATTCGATTCTTTGCGCCTCCTCCAAAGCATCTAAAGAAAACGACTCATTTATTACGTTCTCTAGATAATAAAACTCGGAATCTCGCTTTAATAATTGCTATTGACAGGATAAGTATTATGAAATTAAACTTATATATTAGTTACGTATTAATTTGCACAGTTTTTATCCATAATAAAGTTTTCCTTGTAGAACTTCACATGTTCCTGGTCGTCATATACTTCTCAATTCACGATCCCGTTAACATAGCAAAATTTTCGATTTTAGAAGTTTGTACCGTTGTGGTAACGAAGTTGGTTTAGGCATACGTTACGTCCCAAATTTCGCTGGGAAACAGGTATTTTTATAACTTTCCGTTTGTTCCGATGTCACGAATATGTTCCAAGCCTCCGATATTTCGACGCTGACAGAGGTTCCTGTCTTACACTTCTCATGACTTAATTGTCGCTAAATTTATAAAATTGTAAGTAGGAATAACGCGTTACAATAACTTACGTTTTAAGCAGTCATTAATTGAAGATAATAGTCATTTTATAAACTATCACAAGGTAAAAACGTTTCTGGCAATTAAATATGAATATTTATCTTCGTCCGGCTTGTATGTGACGTCATGGAATTGTAAGAATATGAAATCAGACTGAACAAAATTTAATATTTGAAGAATTTTCCAGTAATTATAGTTGTTATTTAAAATTTTAAAATATTACTTCTTAAAAATACAGGACGTTTATCAATATTTATACTGGCACGTAGAATCATGTTGTGTTTCCAATTGAAATGATCGAAATTGTTACTGGGTTCTAAAAAAATGGAAATATTTTTTTATGTAAATAGTCAAATGAGAAGCATACAAAGTAATTATTATACAAATTATTATTTATTAATTAATTATATTCAGTAAATGAAGTTCATTAGTTAAATCTTGGAAATTGGTTTGCATAGCAGAAAATATAAGTTCGATTAAAATCACCATATCTCTAAGAAATTTAATGACCTTATTATCACTTATATTAAATTACAATGTGATGTTTTCGGTCTGTTTATTGTCTGATTGTGATATATAATAAACAGCTTGTTATTATTTTTAATTATTTATGTTCTTCTTTTTCATTCCTTAGATCAAGCCTTATTCGAGAGTTTAGTTTCAGTCATAATATAATATTATACTTCGTCATTCCAGTACAGGAACTTCACGGTAGTTTCTGTATACATGGTCATTCACTATGATTGGAGGTAATACGTTCTGACTGAAGTACGCCATGAGTACGCAAATGAGTGATTTGCAACCTGCACCTGAGATTTCTAACGGAGTGAAACTTATTATGTATTTATACGTCACTTTCCGTGAAGCGTTGAAATGATCGGATGGGTGGGTAATGGCGCATTTATCTCACGAAATAAATTTTTAATTGCAATTTAACTGCGATGGAATTTAAAGTTGAAATACTCGTATCATTGGCTTGTTAACGGCCTGCGTAAGGTTATTTTTCCTAAATATGTTATCCCTTTAAATCAATTAATACGATTATAAAACAGCCACGGATAATTGTACCATTTTTTACATCAAATAAATAATGGTATAAATATTACGCACTTTAAAATCACATGGAGTGTTTATTAATATTATCCAATAAAATCTAATTCATATACATATATATATTTATATATATATATTGTAATAGATTAAATATAAATAAATGGATGGGCGCTTTAAATGAAATACACTAATAACTTTAAAGATCAAACAAATTTTATTATGCCAAATTTAATAACAATTATAAAAAATACACAAATTATTTGGGATCTCAGGGTCTTGATCTGGGTTTGATAAATGGCAGAATTTAAATAATCAAAATTATATTTATCTTTTATGGAAGTTAATGCGTCTGAAACATAGACGAAATTTGTTGTAGAAGAAATAATACTACAGATTGAATTTAAAAAGTTTTAAATTTATCAAGAATTAACGATCTCATTTTATCGATATTTAAATAATTAAAGAACGATCTGACTTTTATCTTTTAAAAGTGGTTTACAAATGATTTCTCTACTTACGGCCGCCCAGGTCTCAATTTAGGTTTTTCGTGCACAAAATTTGGGGATATCACTGATTCTAGTACTCACAGACTCTAAATGTCAACAAATTCTAATTGGCGTAGTTTGTTAGTTGGTCTAACACAAATTGGTAGGTTCTCGGTGCTTTACTCCAACGTGGATTTGCAGATCTCGTAACTTTAGTTGAAAAGGTCCTTCATTGGTTTGTCTATGGCCAGCATGATGAATTTTCGCTCGACCACCGAATACAACATTAGTTGCACTCTCTCCTTCCCGAATGAATATTGCTTTACTTTTCAATATTTAAGAGCATGTTTGTAACTGGACCACATTCTTTCGTTCTGACTGCCCCACTGTAAAGCTCTCGAACTGTTCGCTGTCCGCTGACCAACTGTAAAACTTCATCTCTTAGATTTTGAGCGCGTAAACTCTCTCAACTGCCCAACAATGTTTTCTTTGCCTCGCCGGATTGTTGCGGCGTCCGCTCTATATCCACTAATAATGAGTCCTCTACAATCCAACTTTCCAATTAGAACAATGTCTTAATTACCAATTACTACAATATATATATATATATATATATATATATATAGTAAAAAAATTATGCCCATACGGTAATTGATTTAATAATAGAAATTTCAATATTTTCTATATTTTATGACTTTAATTTTGATAAATTGTTCGAACGACAATTGATTTTGAACTCAATGTAGTATATTGTTTAATGTCTTATAATAGTCACTAACTGTGGCGCAGAAGATTTATTATTCATTATTAGTTAGTTTGTTGAAGAAAAAAAATATGACTCATAACTTGAAAACGTCATAGCCGCGAGAATAGCTTCATTTATGAATTTCATCAGAAATTAAGAAAATAATAATAACTTTGGTGATTCTGTGTGAATAATTGCCATGTTACACACAAATGAAGACAATTTAATATTCTCAAGCAAGTAATATGTAAACTGATCACCTTCGCATGAGTCGAGAGTAATATTTAAATGTTTGCCGAAATTGCAAGTTGGGAGGATGAGTTTATGAAGAAACTTTGAGCATACGTTTGCCTGTGAACATAATTCTCATCGTTCTCCTTCTCCTTCTTCCACTTCTCATCCCAGTCGTTGAACAATTTCTGCCTGCGGCAGGCAAAGGCTCTTTACTTTCAAGTTGAGCATTTACGCGTGGGCACCCAAACTACTGGAGGCGGCAAGTCCTGGTGGAAGTTCTCGTAGACCACGCTGCTGGTTATTTAGCCACCGGAAAGTTCCGCACCAGTTGCCCTGCACAGCACCACCGTCACTTACACTGTCTCCCTAATTCCGCCACGCAATTACAAAATTCACACGTACAAACACGTGTTTCGCATGTATTGAAAACGAGTTAAGATCCTATACGAGTTCATTTTCATCTGTTCAGTACAAAATTTTCCGTTAGAAAGCACAATTCAAATTTAAATGTGCAAATTTGCAGAAAATTAAAATAACGCAAATAGTTTTTCTTTCCTTTCTAAGTGGTTTTATAATTACTTACATATTTTTCTGATGAACACGGGTATTACCAATATATATTTACATATTCTCTGTTCGTTTTTAATAGAATTTCGTCATAAATAATATAAACAGTATCAAGCGCATTTTTACGTCCCTAATGGAAATATATGCGATGGATTTAATCAAATATAATAATATACGTATATTTACGCAATTTTAGAATTTATTTAAAATATGATCAAATTATTTACTGAAACGAATTATTTTAAACTGGGCCGTACATCGTTTTAGGTGTCTACAAAATCACACCCCATTTCGGTAAACTTTAAGTTTTTTAGACTCCATTTAGGTTTCGGGAATGTTTTTACTTGTGTAAGGTACTGCATGAATTCTTGACTGCCTTATGGTATGTGGTATTTTCCACTTGACAAAATGCAGCAGTTCGCTTCCAGCCATCGTACGGTAAACAGTATCTAGAACTCTTCCCCTGCCCGAGTGTGTTTACATCAGTAGACGGTGGTTCAAGCGGGGCTGCCCCGGCTAGCTATTATCGTGTAAAGGAGTGTATAAGTACCTAAGCTATATAAAGGAAAGTCCAGTATTTCCAGAAAGTGTAAAGAAGAGGAATACCTGAAGATGACGTCCACACAGAATATGGAGGCTAGATTGTATTAGAAGTTGATGACCACGGAGCTTAAACCAGATAAAATGCATGCTATAATTCTGGACGCTGTTGCAAGTTTAAATACAGATGAGTACCTAATAGGTTTAGCTAATATTATTGACCCGATCAGAATCAAGTACATCTCTAAAATAGCCAATTCCAGAATATGCGCATTTCTAATATCTAAGGAGGATGTCGAAAACCTAATAAAAATGCATAAATCAATAACAATAATGGGTGAGATGGTAAATATCAGACCTTTAATGCAAAAATACTGCCGTGTAATCTTGTCAAATGCATGCCCAGTTATCCCTAACTAGATTATTGTGCTAGAGCTAGAAAAGCTAATTATAATTCCAGACTCTAAAGTATAGGATATTAGAATAAGTACTGGTGACCAAAGATTTTCTCACTTTAAAAGTTTCAAAGGACAATTCTTCATTAACCCGGATAAGCTAAATTCCCTTCCGGTTTCGATAATGGTGCAATATGAAGACACTAGCTATAGGGTGTATCTAGCAGCAGAGAACTATAACTGCTATAATTTAAAAGTCCCGACCATATCGTGATAAATTGTCCTAATAGATATGCAATACTAAAGAATAATCTGACTGAAAATGAAAATTATGACTAAAGTCAGTGTAATAACCCGGCAGCCGCAATTCAAATAATTAACCCTCAAGAAACGGATATGGATAATTCAAAACTAACAAACAAAAAAAGAACTGCATCTACGAGCTCGACAAGCTAAGCTGATAAGAAAGACGTCAGTAATAATGAACATAAGACAACAACTAATCCACCCTAGAAAACAAAACAAAACATTCAGGATCATAATTATAAGGCCCTTAGTCAATCATTAGGTCCACTAAAAATATTATATGCAGAAGAAACCAGTGCTCCACCTATCCCTTTGGAACAGTTAAAGACTCTTATACTAAATGCTACGGACTCAAAGAACCCAAGAACCATTATTAGAGATTACCAAATATCCTCTACATCATTCATAAATGTATTGGACTAATTTTACTT
Source organism: Zhengitettix transpicula (assembly GCA_037074705.1). NCBI lineage: Eukaryota > Metazoa > Arthropoda > Insecta > Orthoptera > Tetrigidae > Zhengitettix > Zhengitettix transpicula. The sequence goes on from CM073590.1 coordinate 91,224,363, forward strand.
TCAGTGATGAAACTGATAAGCAATGAATCCTTCAAATCTGGAAGATGTGTCCAATATCATGAGGTACTTAAGGAAAGTATTTTTTCACACACTCAGTCAAAACTCTTCATTCAGCCACTCAATTAAAATTTGCTTCGAGGAATATATTTTCCTATTACAGATAATTTTCTTTTAATACCATTGTTTCTGTTGAATACTCCATGAATTTCGGAATGCTTTACCAGTAAGGGCTTCATTTTACAATTACATCTAGCATTATCACAAAACAAAAGGTTAGCCTATTTGTGATTATCTCAGCGGTTTTCTCATTTTCATGTCCGTTTTAGCATTTTCTTCCAACAGAGGCAAATATGTGTAAAAATTTGTTCTAGGATGACTCTTTCAGCCTCTACGTATTCTTTGAATTCGGCCACTTTTTTGCTTTCGGCCCGAGACTTGTAGGAATTCGTAATGCAGTCAATACAAATATACACATTTTGTTTAATAAGCCGCTGCTCGCTTTAACGTTCACTCGCATTAGTCCCCGGATTTTTTGTACATACAGCTGGCCTGGTCTTTTCACATATCATGTCCCATGAAACAGAATCATAAGTGGTTTTGATTTATCGAAATTAATAGTAACTGACTATCAGACACAGCATCAACCTTTTTTTTTAGCTTCCCGCTCGGCACAACGTATCGATGGCGACTTCACAGGTAATTTCAGAAATCTTGTTGGCACCCTCATGCTTTTGAATAATTTATTTAATTCGATTGTATGGCTGACCTTTTTCGCACAAACGCTGCGAGGGATGTTCTCTCGCAGGCAGAACCTTGTAGGAGAGATACGAAAGGGCTACCTCTGGTTACGCCTTTTCCTGAAGGGAAGGAAGCCTGCGAGAGGATTTCTCGCAGGTGAACCTTCCCAGAGAGCTCTGGCGGGGGCTACCTTTGGGGATGCTCTCACATCTCTCTGTTTTTTTTGAACTAAGGTTCCCACATGCCGAGGCACCTCGGTCTGTTTAGAGAGGTGTATGTTCCGGGGTCGCAGACCTTGGGCATACGGCAAGAGTTGTCCGATATTCCTATTGGAATAGTCGGCCAGCTGCCTCCTAAACAGGCCAAGGCATGGCGAGGGGTAAGCTGCGTCCCCACAGCAAACTCCTCTCCCGCTATCGGAAGGGCGTGGGACAAGTACCCAATGCCCGACCTACCCGATGCAGGTTTTTCTAAGGTTTTCCCTGCATTCCTTTAGGCGAATGCCGGGTAGGATCCTTAAAATATAGCCCGGGGGCCCTAGTTAACCCTTGGCTACCTTCCTCTACCCTTCCGCATCCCCCCTTTCAAATCCCTTCCTATGCTATTAAAGGGGAGTTGCCCTAAGTGGATTACCCTCATGTAGCCTATTGCCCTAAAAAAAACGCCTTTTCCTCTCCGTTTTTGAACGAAGGTTCCCACGAGCCGAGGCACCTCGGCCTGTTCTGAGAAGTGTATGTGCCGGGTTCGCAGACTTTGGGCATACGGTAAGAGTTGTCCGCTATTCCCATTGGAATAGTCGGCCAGCTGCCTCCTAAACTAATCGAGGCACGGAGAAGGGAATGCTGAGTTCCCACAGCAAACTCCTCTCCCGCTATCGGAATGGCGTGGGACAAGTACCCAATGCCCGACCTACCTGATGCAGGTTTTACTAGGGTTTTCCCTGCATTTCTTTAGGCGAATGCCGGGTAGGATCCTTAATACATAGCCCGGGGGCTCTAGTAACCCTTGGCTACCTTCTTCTACCCTTCCGCATCCCCCCTTACAAATCTCTTCCTATGCTATTAAAGCGGAGTTGCTCAACGTGGATTACCCTCATGTAGCCTGTTGCCCTAAAAAATAAAAACCTTATTCGCACAGAGAGCTCTGGCAGAGGCTACGTTTGGGGATGCCTTCACATCTCTCTGATTGTTGTTTTTTTAACTAAGGTTCCCAGATGCCGAGGCACCTCGGCCATTTTTAAGAGGTTTATGTTCCGGGGTCACAGACCTTAGACATACGGTAAGAGTTGTCAGCTAATCCTATTGGAATAGTCGGCCATCTGCCTCCTAAATCGTTCAAGACACGGCGATGGAAATCTGCGACCCCACTGCTAATCCCTCTACCACCATCAGAAGGGCGTGGGTCAAGTACCTAAAGCCCGACCTACCTGATGTAGGTTTTTCTAGGGTTTTCCCTGCATCACTTTTAGCGAATTGCCGGGTAGGATCCTTAAACTATAGTCCGGGGGCCCTAGTTAATCCTTGGCTTTCTTCCGCATCCCCCCTTTCAAATCCCTTCCTATGCTATTAAAGGGGAGTTGCCACCATGTGGATTACCGTCATGTAGCCTGTTACCCTAAAAACAAAATATCTTTTTCGCAATTTTCTTTGAAGGCTTTAATGGAAATGGTTAAGTTATTAAACTATATTATAAATGCCTGATTTTGAAAAACGCAAAATAATTATATAACACTATAAGCAACGCATAGTGACTTGCATATAACTGTAGAATTCACGAACAACCAGTGATGAGAACTTACAAAACTGCTTAGAAACAATTTTATTAGCTATGCACAAAATGAGAAATGCCACACTGAGCAGAAAAACACGTCGGTGTTTATCTTTGAAAAATTATCTGCTTTTGGTCATATAGGCACCCCAACGAAATTGAAGACAAATTTTACCCTCAAAATATCGACGAAGACCGAAGCCGACGAAGTCAACAAAAACCAAGGTTTGAATATATATAAATTCGCTGCTTTGTTTACAAGGTTTCCCAGTTTCTGTGAAGTTTGCGGTGAATGTAATTTAAGTATCAGTAAGTACGTCACAGTTTAGCTCCGAGATATTATCTAACGTAGCACGTAATTTTGAATTGTAGATTACTTTACTCTAGTTGACGTAGCAGAAACGCGAATAACCTATTCCTCCTCACGGACGTGTCATAGTTTATGCACGCTCATTCCCAATTCGGCCCTTGTTGATGTAAATCACATTAAAGTCGGGCCTTGTAATTAATACTCGCGTCTCCCTTGCGAACCAATTACCGATCGTTATCCCACCTGCTCTATCGCCAACACTAATTACTCTGTCGTTAAGGTTCCAGTTTCAATTCGCTAGTGACGTCCACTTAAACGTTTAAACTTTACGCCTGTCCAGAATAAATACCCTACTGTCGTGTATATGTTGGCTTAATTGATATGCGATTTTAATTCTAAATCAATAAAGTTAGATTTGAAGTGTCACATAATTTCTGAACATTTCCCTCATTTCTCAAATTATTAATCTGAATGAACCGTGTTCTTACCCGCACATGATTTTCAATTAACAATGGAAAAGAAACGTTTATTAATTTGTGTGTAGTGGAACACTTTGACGATTCAGTTTTCTTTTTATCAATTTAGATTTTCTGAAAATAATAAACGAAATCAACTCCAAAAATATATATACAGTTAAGTATAGAACAAATGTAACAACAGAGATATTAATAGCGTTATCACACGTACAGTGTTTAAAATTAATTTTGTGAAATTTTAATGCATTTACAATACATTTATTAAAATAAGTAATTTTGTACGTAGAACAAATATTTTAAAGAAATACAAAAGGAATATAAAAAAATAATTATATTTTAAAAACCTTTTCAATCCTTAATACGGTTGCATGAAGTCGTCCGTAATGTAGACTTTATATAATTTTATATAATTATATCGCAGTCTCCCCTGCCATTTTATCCAGCACTCAAAAGATTTCTTTCCTCACTGAAGTTATTAAACTTTCTCATTACTTATGGTCTTTATTGATTTAATCTTCTACGATATTCTCCTGAATCAGATTTGAGAAGTTTTACAGTTCACTCTTCTCTTATCGTTATTTCCCACCGTTCGACTTTGCCTATAATGTAATTCTGTATGATCAATGTCAGTAATCTATTCCATTTTTTAATAATTGAATGTTGGAAACTCACGAAGTTTCTAGAATTTCTTTCTTTAAGAATATCCACATAGATCGTCAATGATTTTGTCGCTTTTTAACGCCCACCTATGGTATTTTTAATCCGTAACACCATCAGAAACGATTTAAATAACGTATCATTAAATACATATCATTATCTTATATTTTTCCATTTATTTTCAGTGGTAATAGCTTATTATTTCCCTATAAATTTCCTAATTAACATTCTCTATTAAAATCAGATCTTAATAAAATGGTTAATTGAGCCGTTTTGACCGATTATAGTGGAACACGTATCTGTTTTTGTAAGTCGTACTTCCAAAATTCTTACAAACTCTCAATTACTGCAGTGTCTATGCCGAATACTTATATGACATTTAAAGAAACACTTTGATTCAAGCTAAATTTTTGGTAGTTTCGTATTTTAATTCTTCATGTAGACCTACCGATATCTAATATGGTGTTAAACATAAAATAAAATTTCTCTTAAAACTGTACCAAGGTAAAGACTTACAACTTCTATTAAAATTATAATTGCCCTTTTATTTTATATTTATCTCGAGAATGTCTCATCGATGCACGTTAGAAAGGATAGCGTTACAAAAATACGTACATTAATGCCTCCTACCATGTTAATACCAGACATTCAATATTCATATATAATTTCGTAGTTCAATATGCCCTGTTTTAAAAAACAAACAAACAAAAATACATCCGATAATTTCCTACTTGAGGTTTACTTACCTGTAATAGTATAGCAAGGGATACCGAAGGGAGAGCAAGGGTTAAATAGAATCTCCTGATATTGTTTAACAAAACTAACAGGCGTCCTATTAAAGTGAAATAGGAAATACCCTACAAAACCTGCTCCAGGTTGGTCGGGCTCTCATACTTGTCTCACGATCTTACGATTACCGAATTGAGCTTTGCTGTGATGATCCAGCATTCCCGTCTGTAAACCTTGATTAGGTTTAGAGAAGCTTCCCGAATGTTCCGATGGAGGCAGCGGACAACCGTATGCCCAAAGTCTGCGCCACGTCGCGACAAAGTAAAAGGAATGTATTTACAATTACCAACCCAACTATTTTGAAAACGTTTGCTTCAAAGTAACAATCAAATTTCTTCAAACGTAAGACGACTTCGGTCCGACCATATGCTAAATATCTTAAAACTCAGGGATCGTTGGTGTTCATAAAAAATTGTCGCCACCGAACTTTTCTTTTACATTCTTTTGCCACCAAATACTTCGCTTTTATCACAGAAGAACGATACCGTCTTTAGTTGCCGTGTATTTTGCGGCTGTTGGTCGGTATATCCACAATTAGGTGGACGGGATGGTTCAAATATGTCAGCCCAGGATATTAGCCGTTACGTCACTCCGTGACGTCATCCGTTACTTTCAACAATACATGACATCACCATAATATGTAAAATAAAACCAATTGATATTAATGAATGATGGCATTTTTAAACCTACTATTACTACGAGAACCTGTAACAATTCAAACACTAAAATAATATGTATTTAAAAGTAATATAAAAACTGAGTGCCACGTGTACTGAATATGTTTATAATTCTATACTTTTAAAATTTATTCAGGCTCTCGCATAACAATTCGACATTTACACTGAATCTTGGGAAAAAAAACTACACAATAAAATAGATAATCGCCGGTTGATTAACTCAACAACAACCAACGATACGCGTGTATCACGTCTCTATGGTCAAATATATCACCATCAAGGTTTCCATCACAGACATTCTAATTTACGCGAGCAAATTATGATTTACAAAGAAATAAAGTAACACTAAAATGTGAGCGCATATGGCATGTAACACCAAGAGCATACAAGAGATGACTTGGATCACGAAACCTTAGTTCAAAAGCATAGAGAGAAGACAATTTTCTTAAGACTAACAGGCTACATGAGGGTAATCCACATGGTGGCAACTCCCCTTTAATAGCATAGGAAGTGATTTGAAAGGAGTGATGTGGAAGGGTAGAGGAAGGTAGCCAAGGGTTAACTAGGGCCCCCGGGCTATAGTTTAAGGATCCTACCCGACATTCGCCTGAAAGTGATGCAGGACAAACCATAGAAAACCTGCAACAGGTATGTCGGGTTTTAGGTACTTGTCCCATGCCGCTTAAATGGTGGGAGAGGGTTTGATGAGGGGACGTAGCATGCCTTTCTCCGTTCCTGGACCAGTTTAGGAGGCATCTGGCCTACTGTTTCAATGGGAATAGAGAACCACTTTTACCGAATGACCAGGGTCTGTGACCCCGGAACATACACCTCTCAAAACAGGCCGAGGTACCTCTTAGTTGAAAACAGAGGGAAGTAAAATTTCCAAAGGCATGTTTTTTATTTATTATTACTTCCGGACAGAGCGGTAATCACAACTATTATAGGAAAACAGAAATAAGCGTATAATATGGGGGTTATGGAAGTGTCTGTTTTTAATTCTTACATTTAACATGCCAATTAAGTTGTAGTAGAATCCCTATGAGTGGTTGTGGACAACGTTGGGCAAATGTTCCAAGTACAATCTTAAACGCGTGGATCAATTTAAACCAAATTTGGGCACAGACTACTTACTATCATGAACCATGAGTGAAATACGCCTAGCACTTATAGTGTTGGAGTAGAGTGTACCGGGTGTATTGATGACTATCCTTAAATATCAGTAGTATGTTTGTATCTCTCAATGTACCAAGAGTATTTTTACATCTTGTGGTACCTGAGTATTAAAAGTACCGGTTTTTAAGCTTCTTAAAAGTAAGTGTGTTTATTTAAGGTAACCGTGGATGTTTTGACTCGTTTAAAGTACAGTGATTATCATACCATTAAATGATAAATTAACATTCCGTCGGCATACGTAGGGTAGGCTTGAAAAGGTAAATGTTCGAAAAATTATCGCTTTTTATGCCCGTTAAATCACGTGTTGACCTCACAGCTATTCATTGATAATAATTCAATTCATTTCGTATTACGTGTTTCAGAATATGGGCGAATGAATTTGCTACAAAAACTTCCTTTTCGGCATTGAAAACTGTACATTATGAAATCCAAATTGCATTTATCAGTTCCTATTCGATGGCAATATCTTAATGAAAGAACAAGTATGTGTTAGGTAAGAATTAAATTATTAATAATTCATTACTTAGAAAATCCCCTTTCAGAAAATTAAAATTGAAAGCTTATAGGTCGTGTGTAGTTGGTGTTACAGATTGTGTAGTGTAGTTGTTATTACAGATTGAAATGTTTACGAATAGAAATGATGGTTGTAGAAACAATCTGAAAAGATAAGTTATATATAAAAAATTATTACACCACTCACAAATTAAATATTATATTATTATTATATATTACAAATTTTATATGCATTGTTAAGAACCAGTAATCACTAGGTAATACCAATATTTAATTTGTGAGTGGTGTAATAATTTTTGATATATAACTTATCTTTTCAGATTGTTTATACAACCATCATTTCTATTCGTAAACATTTCAATCTGTAATAACAACTACACACGACCTATAAGCTTTCAATTTTAATTTTCTGAAAGGGGATTTTCTAAGTAATTATTTATTACTAAATACATCTATAAATTTGGAACAATATTATTTTGTTATTTTAATTTATACGTCAATTAAAAACTTTAAAAATTATTGTAGAAAATTAGTTCGTAAAACAGTTTTACTTTTCTGCATAGAAGCCTGAAACATTCGTCGGAAAGCTTATAATTCTACGCAGCTTCTGGGCAAATACGGATTACATGGAGTTATACGTTCGTGCGTTGGAACATTAAATAGCTCATTATGTTTACTTAATGTATTGCGTAGCAATGTTCTCCACCTAATATAATATATTTGCAACACAAACTCAAATTATAATCTTCATTTTCATATCTCTTTTGCTTTCCTTAAAAGAAAAAATAATCAATGTGAAAATTTTCAACGTAATAATTTTAAATAAACAACCCCTTTAGCGTCTTGACCTACCGGAACGTGCGTCAGAATGACTTTTTCAGTGACATTTCCGGTTTTTAGAACTGGAACGTAGTCAGATTAGCGATTCTCCTTTAGCCATAACACCTGTTTCCATGACTGTGATGAAGACACATATCCATGCCTATGCCGGGATCCGAAACCGGAACCTCTGCGATCCTTACACTACAGCAAATAGCATTTCAGGACACGAAGGGAATAAAACAACAAACGAATCAGTGTCCATAATGATAGCTGATAAATTCTTGCGATAATTGAAAATTTTATATAGAAGTAATAGAATTCTTGAGTTAAAAATAAAGCACTTCTCACCGGAACACTAATTTTACGAAATTAATTAATGGCCAATTTTCACAAACATTCAACTGAAAACAAAGTGTCGTAATTATCAATAAAAATAATTAATCTTTAGTAAAATAATTCATGTTTATTTACTATCAATATTTTCCGTTAATGTTTCAAAAATGATATGCTTTAATATTTTTCTTGAATATTATTTTTCCGAATGTAAATATTAGATCCGTTACAAGACTAACCTGTAAACAACTGGTTGCATTAAACGTTGTAGATAACGTTACCATCGGTTGATTGAATTGTTTAAGTTACATAAATTGCCCATATAAAGACTTCAAAATCGTTGTTTTGAAATAGCATACAGTATTATAAAAGCCAAATCCAAAATTTTCTTGGAAGTTATAATAAATACCATTTAAATACAAAGAAGGTCGACAAGAAAATATTCATATTAAAATATAGTACGTAAAATGATATTAATCGTTTGATTTATTGTAATGAGAGGAGTTTTTTTTCATCGGCAATAATTGTCGTTTTGAGTGTTAAAATTAATAAGGTGATCTGGTTTTTTGTCAAGAGGCGATATATACCCATTTTAACTTACTCCAATCGAGTTAGTTCTATAAGACAACCATTATAATGTACTTATCACTTAAATCAAACCTTCTTGTACAGACGAACCAACTACAGATGTAATTAAAGAAAGTCATGTTTGAAGAATGACGAATTGAATCTTCAATCATATTCCAAAACCTTGATTATTTTTGTATACCAGTAACCTGGTTTATATTAAAACATTTTGTTCCGAAGGCAGTAAATGTGTTCAACGATTTTCAAGTTAGTTCCATCCGGTTGAGCTCCATTTGTTACCGTAATTGCCTTGAATTAATTTATGCACTGACATTTGTGCCAGCCGCTTGTCATCGAACCTACAAATAACTGATTCAAGCAATTAGATTTGTTTTTAATGAGCCAATAATTTAAATCACATTACATCAGCTGAATTTCCACTATAATTGGCAGATACGCATCGAAAGTGGAGATTTTTTGGATAAAAATAAATCACTCTTTCGAGAACGATAAATTGCAATATTTCAACGATGAAATGTCGCGGGCTGGTACTAATTATAGAAAAATATTCGCATTGACGTAAAAGCAGTAATTGTAATTCTCGATTAATGTAGTTGTATGCAAATTTTCAAACATGAAGATATTGCAAACCGCTTGTAATTTTTACTTGTAATTCTTATTATGCTATTGGTTACATACGCACGCCACATTACCTCCGCAGATAGACACCTTTCAATCATGGACACATTAATGTGATTATGCGTTTCTTCAGAAAAAAATTAGTTCATAACATTTTTTTCGATTCCCTAAATTTTTTTACATACAGTTTCATTACAAATACCGTGAAATTAATATATGGGCACATTTAATCATATAATGCTTTATTATTCTCCCGTTATATATATATATATTGTAATAATCAACTATTAGTCGTTTAATTTGCCCCACGTTGTGGTAGCCATTTAATGTAATAATCAAAATGGACAGTTTAATTAACTTAAAAGATTATGAAAAATTAACTAACAAAATAATTATTTATTTATTCACTTGTGGCTTCCAAAAGTTAAAACAATTACAATCAAATTAAGATCTCGTCTCTCAGGGTCTCCACTGGGTTGGATAATTAACAGAAAAGTGATTTAATAAACTGATTAACAATTCAAATAAAATTTACCAAAAACAACATGTCGATAAATGAAAGAAAACTAAATGTAAATTAATTTAACTTGATCGAAATAAAAAATGAACGAAATCTGTCTACCCTTTTAGTTATCGTTTACAAATATTTATATAAAAGTTTTGGTTACTCACATAATGTCCGACTGGTACCAGAATTATTTTTTAGCTTCAACACTACACTTTAAATGCCAATTTTTATTACACTGATTCTAATTTCCTCACAGATTTTACACATACGCTGTCGAAATGCACATACTCAGTTCTCAGGAACGTCGGATGATCGTCTCCTAATCGGTCAGCTATCGGATTTTGGGTTCCCTCAATGCAAAATTGTTCAATTTTTATAATGAAACAACCTTTGCTTCACCGTTGGCTAGTTGTTAGAAAATCTCTCTGTCCAACTGTCTGCTTGCTTACAGGAACTCACGATTTGCAGAGTTTAGACTTTTCCTGTTTTTTTTTTCGATTTGGATCGAACTGCTAAGTATCTCGGTGAATATTTGTTATAATGTCTCTTCTCTCGTGGCTGGTAGTAGACGTAGACTAACTTTACTTTTGCGTGCACAATCGCCATTTCGGCTCTTCAACAAAGGAACAGAGCTCAGCGCTATTGTCGCTTTGGTCGCTGAATACCGCTACAATTCATTTATCAAAACAATTCAAATTATCCCTAATCAATTAATGGCCAATTACCTATTGCTACAATATATATAAGGCGTGTCCCAAAGTATCTTTTTGGAAAAATCTCATAAAATCATTGTATTCAAAACAAAATTTATTCAGACATATGTCATAGGTTGAATCCAACTTTTGTGTGGCCTCGTAATAGAAAGTCAGTCACTGTTGAACATCAGTTTTCGCGTCGTCATCTCTGTAAAACGCCTTCCTCCAAAATTACTCTTCAAGTTAAAGAAAAAGTGGTATTCGGAAGGTGCGAGATCGGGCATGTACGGCGGGTGATCAAACTGCTCCCTACCGAAATGTTGAATAAAGTTTTGAATGACGTCAGCAGAATGGGGACGTGCATTGTCATGAAGCAGCACAATGCCTTGACTGAGTGAGTATTCCACGCCTTCTGTTTTGAATTGCGAGCTTAATGTTTCACAGTGACGTACCACATTGATGGTTTCAGCTCTGGAAAGGAACTCAACAAGCATAATGTCCTGTATGCCCCAGAACACACTGCACATGATTTTTTGTACTGACAACGTTCTTTTGAATTTTTGTTTTTTGAGGGATCCTGAGTGCCTCCACTCTACCGAATCTTGTTCTAATTCTGGAGTAACAAACCAAAATTTCATCACCGGACACAATCTCCGACATCACTGTACCGGTTAATGTAAAATCATTGCCAAGTTGATTCACTTTGTCAACATACGTATTAATTTTCGGAACCCAACGGGATCAGAAAAAAAATTGTGTTCAAAAGTGGTTGTTTTCTTTGTCGGCACCTTTCTATTAAGAGGGATACAAAACTTCGTTTCCCGCTGTGACAAATGTCTGAACAATGGTGGCAACTATGTAAAAAAAATGCTTTAAGAATTGCTCGTTCACGTAAAAATAAATTTTGTTTTAAAAGAAATGATTTTATAAGTTTTTTCAAAACGTTTCTTACTTTCCAGAAACGCTTGTAGAGATCAACAATTTGTAATGTACGCTTTACTTAAATTTTTCTTTAATATTATTGTGGGCGTAATTATTGAGGCCAGAGCATTATTTGACGCAATAATGGAGAGACTGCAAATGTTTCTACGCGATTAATGTCGGAAAAGCGATGTAATACGCACAGAACTTTGGCGAAAACATTCAGTAATTTGTGGGAGCCTTGACGAGTGTGTTTTTGGAGCCTGACCAGGGTGGTCTTAGTGGTTTGACGGCTTGATGAATGAGTCTGTTTTGAGAGACTGACCAGTGTTAGTCTTGGCGAAAGAGTGTGTTGATCATGGACTATGAAACTGGTTTAGAGTGTAAACCATAATGTTTTGAAGCTTGTCTTGGGGACTTAAAACAATCTAAAAAAAATAGGACGTCGTAAAGTTTCTGAACAGAGAGGCGACGTAATTTTGTGATGTGAAATGATATGTCCTGTTAATTAAATATTTTCTTTAAAATAAATAACTGTTGACTTCTCAATTCGGTACCGAAGCAGCGCTAAATGAAGTAGTATGTGCAAACTTTGTTTCTTAAACTTTTACGTAACTATAATTTACTGTCAGAATTCTCTAGACTTGTCAGATAACTCTAGTTTTTTGTTAGGTTGTTTTTTACAATTTTGTTTTTGTAAAATTTAATTTGTATTTCTTTTGTAATTCTATTGGTGGAAATTGCAGTTCGGTATCACTATTAGAGGCCCAGTAAGTGGCTCTAATGATATGAATATCATTAAAGTTATGCATTTTAAAAAAATATGTACATAAATTAAAGTAAATCGAAATTGTAATACATAAATGTTTTTTCTGTATTTAAAAGGAAAAATTCAATCAATTATTTTTTCCTTTCTTTAATTTGGATACCACATAATTTATCTGCAGCGTGGTGGCATTTTTTATTATCATATGTTTTTAATATTACATAATTTGGCACCGCAACGTATGGGCACTTTGTTAACTTCCCTAATAGCAATAATATATATATATATTGTAATATATTTTGTCATTCGTCCTCGGATGAGGAAATAAGATGTGTGAATACATGAAAATACAGATGTTATAATAAACAATGTGCTACCCCCCTTTATTATTATTTTTATTTAGACGAAAACATTGACAAGAAGTAGAAATAACTTATTTATTTTCGTTTACCACTCACACTGTCAAGTGTTATCTTTTTCTTCTTCTGAACTTCGAGAATTTGTGACAGTCAGGATATCACGTGGAGTAAATATCAGAATAACCATATTCAAACAACTATTAAAACATTTATGAACATTAAATTACAGAATATTTATTTAACCAGAGTACGTAAATGAGAAATTCTTCCTTTAAATTTAATATAAACATACAATTGTCACTAGGTGCCAGAATTAGCAATTCAAGACCAGATATATTTATTAGTTACATTAGTCCTCGGCTGAGAAAATAGGACAAGTCATATTGATATTACTAACAAATGTTAATATAATGAGATATGCATAAATGCACTAGATGTTTAAGACTATCAATAGTGATATAAAGAATTTACAGTGTACATATTTGAAATTACATGAAATAGGATCAGGGAAAATAAAGGAATACTACTTATATGTAAATAAGAGAGAATATGTTTGGATTACAGAACATTACAAGGTAAGAAATCATAAAAATAAAGTAAGGAATAAAAATATAATTGTAAGCTGAACACTTCACAAATAACATTAAAGGTTTGAAAAAATAACACTGAACTGCACAAATAAAACTCCCATTTGTATATCATCTTCTTGTATTGATGAGCATTCAAAGTGTTGTCGCCTCCGGAAGAATTTATCTGGCAGCTCAGTGACTGAAAATCTCGAATGAAATAAACAATTGTGAAGTATCAGTTGGACATACAGACAATAAAATATTATATTAGTTTTCCATAAATTAACCAGTATCTACTAGGGAGATAATGTGTTTGGCTCAGTACGATTTACAAATTCAATAACAGAGTAATACGCCACTATTGAGCACAGTTTTGCATTTCTTAATAAATACGTTGTAACTTCTTACGCTTTTGATCCTAAGAGGGAGACATCTAAATAGCTTTATTCCTTTTTATTCACTATCAAAAAGTCAGAGATGATGTTTGTCTATCCGTAATGTCACCCGGTTTCTGGTATTATATTCATGCAATTCCCCGTTGGTAACAAATAGACTTTGATTTCGTTTTACGAATTTTAAAGGATCAAAGGATGTTATCAAGTAATTTGTGAAATAAACCGTTCAGATTAATCACACATTTAATAATTAAACACCACGGCTAAATCCTCAATTATTCAAACCTAAATTTGTCAGTTATTTATGAATGAATTTAGAATTTATATTTTCACTCATAATCTGCAGACAGCCTCTCCCTTCAAACGTCAACACATTTCTGTTCATATTCCCATCATAATCGTATCCCCTGACACTGCTGACTACTCTCCTGCCAATCATAAAATTTGTCATTCAACTATGAACCAATCTCAACATTCTTCACATTTCAGGCTAAGCTCTCTTTCAGCGAAACACCAGCAATTAAACGTTCGCCTAATCCAAATAATGTCGTCGGTTTATCAGCAATTAATGGAAACTCAATCATAATCACAAAGAAAAATGTTGAACGGCAAGAAATCTGACCTCCTTTCCTCTCTCGGAGCGGTAAATAAAACAAGCCAATAAAAACTATCGGAAAACGAAATAGAATGTCTGCCAATGGATAACATGCAATGCAATCTAAATCTTGACTGGAAAAATAAATTTACAGTAACGATCAGTAAATGCGTGTGCTCAGTAAAACTCTCCTTTAAATAGTGCATTCTAGGATAAATATTTAAATTCCATAAAACACCCAGTCAGAACCTTGTAATATATTTTGCTTAAAGATTACCCAAATAAATGTTCACATGATTTCAAGTTAAATTAATTTATAATCGTTCAGACTTTATTCTTCTGGTTTGCTTACATTTGGGCCTTTAGCTGTCATATAGTTAAAGCAGCCAGTTCTGTTAATAGATTGGCTGATCGTTATATAAAGGCCAACGTAAACAAACCAGAACAGTTAACTCTGAACGATTTATAATATGTATATAGTATTACCTTGACGAATGAGAACTTACAGGTACGCATGACTCATGTAAAGTTTTTATTATGTAAGCGCACATATAATGATTATATTTCAACTGTGTTGTTTTATTGTAGATGAATATGACCTAGTAATGCTTGAAAATTTTGTGTTACTTGACACGCCGGCTAAATACTTAAATTTAACCTGATATCGTGTGAGCCTTTTTTTTGTATCCTTTCATCAAAATATTAAATTTCTTTGTACACTTGTGTGCATAACTATGCTGGAAGGGGTTTCAAACAAATAATATACCTCTGGTTTTGTTTTCTGTAGGAATATGTTTCTATTTACAATTTTCAAATTACAAGCTCTTCATTAAATCAATTGGCATAGTTTACTATTAAACATGTCGAGATAATATAATATAATAAACCCAATGTATTTTTAATATATATTAGTATTTACTACATAATATGCTTAGTTTATAGCAACGAAACGGTACATAAATATAATAGAATCAAATAAACAGTATGTATCTATTAACTAGAGTTGACATTATTTTACTTGATCACTTCAATGGTAGTGATGTCTGTTATTTTACTAATAAAGAATAATAAGACTATTATAAATGTACAAAGAAATGATTGATTAATATGATCACATTTTTTAATTTGTTATTTATTAATTAATAATTTCAATTGATTTTCGATTTTCTGAAAAGTACAAATAATTCGAATATGATAATTATTTT
The DNA here is from genome assembly GCA_037074705.1 of Zhengitettix transpicula. Classification (NCBI taxonomy): domain Eukaryota; kingdom Metazoa; phylum Arthropoda; class Insecta; order Orthoptera; family Tetrigidae; genus Zhengitettix; species Zhengitettix transpicula. The sequence goes on from CM073590.1 coordinate 91,239,840, forward strand.
GTAAAAAAGTAAATACTTCTGTACTAATCTAATTTTGTAAATGATTAATTACAAATCACGGAACTTTTTGTCTTTAAGAATTGTAATTATTTAATTTCTTTTCATCTTCGCATTTTGTTACGTAATTTCAGAAAAAAGTAAGTTTTGTTTTATCACGACAATGCACCAGTTCACGCATTCATTAGCTCAATTGCAAAAAGAAACGACGTATAAAATTAGTATTGATACCTCACACACCCTATTTGCCAGATTTAGCTTTGTATCCAAACTTGAAATAATGGCTCGGTGGTAAAAGATTTTCTATCAAAGATGAGTCTGCGGTTAATGGCTATTTTGCAGAGACCAACGACTCTTACTTTAAACAGGTTGTCGAAGCCACTGAACAAACTTGTCAAGCTAAAAGGCGACTACGTTGAGAAACAAATATATTTTTCACTAACTTTTGTTTTTGTCTCCAATTTTGTGCAAATACTGTTTCATGCTTTGAATGTTTCCATTTACTTAAAACAGAATCATAGGCCAGTATTTTATATGAAACACTCATAATAATTAGTAAACCTAAATAGGATGAATGCCACTTGTGTAATAGAATGCCTTATAAAGCAAATCTTGCGGAAAATTAATTTTGACTATGAGTGGAAGAATGAAGAAACTCCCGTATCCAGCAAAATTCTCCTTACAATATAATATTTTAGTTATCCATTAGGATATTGCAATATGGAGATTGTATTTTCTCTTTATTCAAGATACAATTATTTTTTCAATTGACTATGATAAAGAACGTCATCTTTTTTATGTTTCAGCACTCCTATTTTTGATATATCCTATAGTTGAACATAGTCCTGAAATTTTCTTTCGACAAAGGAATGGAATTAAACTGCTGTCATAGTCAGATACTACAATGAAACAAAAATATTTTTCTGCGGACTCCTGCAACAACAAAAAAACACGTAGAAATCTTTGTAACTGATCCCGTATAATTTGAGTGAATTTAAAAACATTTTCATATTGCTTTATTCGTTCTATTGTTATGTATATAATTCGTGTTGAAGCCTTGCATTGCAACGGACAACGATGGTGAAATTACTTACTGGTATATATATGGTTTCATTAAGCGTTACTGGACATGTTATATTACCTGACATTCAAGACAGTCTGTTATGTAGGCGTAAAATTAAAATGTGGTATACCGTCAATATAATAGTAATTTATACGTTATGATGCATTTCAAATTATTCAAAATTTAAAACCGCAACTGACTGCGCCGACGACCTGCTGAGTTTGAGTGATTGCTCGTCCTCAGACACATAAATTCAGACTATTACGCAAATTTTCCTAATAATCACATAAAAAAATATTAATACGACAATTTATAAACTCTCTTTGAACTCAGGGTATACGTAGGTTACAATTGTTATTAAAGTTGTCGATCGTTTGTATAAAGTTTTTGTCATCAGGACTTACATGTGATTTTGATATACAGACTTTATTTGTTTGCTGAATTGCTTATGTCAGCGGGCGGCTGGAGGCAGGGGAGTACACAGGATCGAGACACGGGATGGATAACAGGAAATGACGTCATCAGTTGACGTCACGCAGTCAACCCGATACGATAATAGTTATCGTATTATGTAAATTAAACAATGTATTAAGAAACGCATCTGATATACGAATAGCACAATTCACAAATTTCTAATTAAAATATGATAATCCTCATCTGCTTCTTGTACTCTATACTGACGGGAGATTAATACGAATATTATTTCATCTGTAACAACGCACAAGGCGTAGCAATAAAAAAATTAGTTCAATTATACGTAAAACTAGTACTAGTATTATATATGCAAATTAATTATTGTCCCTCATGTATTGTGTTTACGAAGAATTAAAATACTTCACAATGTTTTTCCTGTAATTCTTTGTATGCTGTTTCCCGATACACAGTCCCCAGTCTGATATATTAATTATCCTTCCCAAGAAGGCTATCATCGCAGACCATTATACTTAACGCCCGAAAGTAACTACGATTCCAATTGAGTAAAACAGTGACTTCAAATGTCATGTCCCAGAGCGATTTGAAATATTTAACTAGCATAAGATTTTAATCTCCTCCAGACTTATGACGTTCCGAGATATTCCCGTGATCACTTCTTTAGTATTTAAGGGAATATATAAGTTTCTTCACTTAAGCTTAACTTTGTTCTAACACTTCCTCCAATTTTTTGGCCAGTACACCTTCTTCCTCAGGTAATGCTTCTTATGTTTTATAATAAGGGTTAATTAGAAGCGCACATCGCTATGTTCGTCTTCCATGGTTCCGTAGTAAGTTCCCATTCCAGATGTTCCACCATCACTGACCTTAGTTCAAATCCCATTTGAGTTCCCGTACCGATTTGAACATTATTTTGATTTAGTCAATCCGACCCAGATCCTGTAGATCCTCCACTATTCATCAAACAAATTCCTACTTCTTAGTTTTACAGTATATGCTGCATCAGATCTGGCTTCTTTAAAATATTTTGCTTTACCTTTGGTTTCATTCAGTAATATTTTCTTCCTGGCCTGGTTTCTCTTCTCTATCACAAACTTGCACTGGTGTTCGAGCCACGTTTCTCTTTCCTTTATTCTTGCTTGTTGTACCCTACAGAGTGTTCCAACACCTTCTTAATCGTTCTTTAAGAATCCTACACTCGTTCCTGTGCACTAATCTCTGTTCTCCTTTTCCGCAGCGATGTAGTCGCTCAGCTCCCAGATTAAATACTGTTTTACTTACGATTTCTTCAAGTTATCAGCATCAAACTTGCGGGCACGTGGTTTACGAGTCCATTTCGTTGCCTCGATTGTTGGTGTTGATTTGAATTTCCGAGCCATTATTTTGACTTCCTAACAGAAAATGTTTTGTGCAGTCCCGGACTTAGTCCCACGTCCAATCACCGACATGAAGGACCAATGGACTGCTCTTCGCCAGGCTCCTACCCTTCAATCTGTCTGGTTTCGGTGGGTCTACGACGAAATTAAGCCAGCATAGCACTCATGAGAGCACAGAAACCACCTCACCTTGATAGGATGGCAGTCCTGGTGTAGGAATGCATATCATCGGTTGATGATAATTCCAGATCAGGACGAGAGTGAACCGGCATATATTCTGATAATTTCACCGCTGTTCGCAATGCATTTCTCGTCCACTACTTATTAAATATAGTGAAACTATCGTATGGGACGTGCCAGTGTACTTTGTCTGACATTTCTGCAAAGTTTTGGCCGCGATTGCATTCGTCACCAAGGACTTTCTGATAAGAACCAAAATAGCAATTAATGAATAAGAAAGATAGCCAATACAGACAAAAAAGGGTAATATAAATACCACACAACATTTCTGGGATCCTTGTGCCTTTCGTCAGGTGCGAAGAAGAGCCAAGAGCGACTCAACTGCACTTGCCAGTTGAGAAAACTCAAAAGACGTAATATTTTCATTTTTCATTTTAACAAAATAGCAATTCTTTCTCATCCAACAAATTCACCCGACATTTTCCCAAATGACACTTTTCTATTCCCGAGAATGAATATCAACAGTTGAAAACATTCAAGCTTATGTTATTAAACACGCTCACAATGAAGAACTTCCGTGTAAAATTTTGTTCATGCTGGAACAATTTCGATAGCAGTATTTAAATACGGTCTAAGCATTCTAACTTTATTTTCCTGCAGTCTTTTTGAAACTCGTAAATAAAATAAAACCCTTAAACTGGATTTAACTAATACGAAACTGTTTTGTTAAGTTTTCTGATAAGCCATTTACACATTTTATAATTATTAGAAGTCATGTAAATTATTGTGTGTTGTTTCTTGTTATCAATCCGTTACGCATTGTCGCTACAGAATCGGAATACAAGGAGTGAATTAGTTTCCTTATTTTACATCAATTATGTCTGGTAACCTGAATATTTAATTTGGTGTCTGTCTATTTCCAGTCTGGACGGAAGAGGAGGCTATTGGCTTCGTTGGTCATCGGAGGAAGTGTTCGGTAACAGAGCTCACTTCTGGGCGAACAGGACGCCCGCTGTTCTGGCCCTACGCCGTGTGTCTGGACGCGACGCAGCACTTTACAGGTGTAGGGTGGACTTCAGGATAGCACAAACCAGGAACGCCAACGTTAATCTCACTATAATTGGTAATATACGCTTACGATACTCTCATTTCGAATTCACAAACAATTGTCACAGGGACATCTGAATTTATTTTGGTAATTTCTTATAGAATTTAATCCTTTCTCATTTTCAATTATGGTTTGACTATGATAATTTATATGACAGTCTTTAAATCTTTATGTATCTTTTCTGTCTTAAAATAACACCCAGAAATAATCATTTCCTACGAAACGTAGAAATCCTATATGACTGCCGACAATCTACCACAAATGGTATTTTTATCACAAAAATTTCTATTCAGGTATAAAACTAAAACGAGTATATTATTTATAAAACGACTATAATCTAAATTTGGCTGAACCTATTACGTTTACGAATTTTTCTATGGGATTATTAAGTATAGTATTCTATTAAATAAATTCAATGAAGAAGATTATATCATTGCAATATCATGATTAAATGCAATATTTAGTATACTCTACAGGTAATTATCATATGCGATATATTGATTTAGTACAGAAATAATTATCAATTCTTATATAAAATTATGTCTTACATATGTTATATAAATATCTTCATTTTAAAATATAATATAATTATAAAATAAAACAAAATTACCATACAACATTGAATTTAATAGGCTCTTGTAATATCATTTGAACTAGAGAGTAATTCACTCACGTTCGCCTTAATTAAGGCTTTGCCATAGAACAAAACATGCCACATAGAATTAAAATAAGAATCGCTATTAACCCTTTAGTACATAGTGTAGCATATGTGAAACATAACTTTTAGTTAACCTAGAGACATCTGTTGGTTTATAAGTGAGATAATTTGGGATTCAGATATGAAAGAACATGCACTTAAAGGAATGTGAAATTGTTGGACAGGTGAAAACATGCCTATCCTTGCTTGCTGTGAGTCAGCCCCTCAAGCCAGATATTTCTATTCGTCGGTCAACTACAGAATATTTATTTTCTGAGTTTATTTAATTATTTTTTTAAAGAAAGAAAAATTAAACGTTACTCTCAGGCTATTCTAATTGCTAAGAAGAATGAAGTGATAATATTAATCTCTTATTAAAATAATATAAGTATTTCTTGTCTCTCATGTGGTATCGCTTAATTCAGAGTACAAATAGTAGTCTGATTGCACTAAAACCATAAATAAATAATTAATGTTAATTATTGATAAATCAGATTTAATTATAGTGATGTTGCATATGTGCAACATCATGAGCCAAATATACTTTTGTCACGTTTCATATTATTTTACTTAATTTTTCCGTATTATATTCACAAAAATATAACTTAAAAATTTAGTTTCTAAAAAATACATAAATCATTCACTAACGGATTATGCGTAAATTTTACTTTCATTTCAAACCAAAACAGAATTGTCAGCATTGTAGGAAAGCCAATAACTTCACAGACAACGAAAATGGTATGAGTATTGCTATAGCGTTGTTAATCTCTTCCTGTCCGCACTGCCTTTTGCTGAAGCTGCGTCGCTCCCCGACACACCCACGCATCTCAGGTCGCAGATAAATCCCTCTTGTGGTCACGATAATTCAGCGTACATGTACAGAATCGAGAAAACTCAAGATCCAAGAATTAGCGAGCTGTCGACACGGTCTTAGTGTACACAGTCCTCGACCAAACATTCGGCTCACTAATGTTCAACGACCGTGTATTCTAACTTTTTTATTTTCAACTTCTAAAGAATCTGAGACTGTAAGAAGAAAGGTCAAAGTTTTTAAAACTTTTGCCTAATTTTGTGCCATCTACCTATTCATACGTTTCTGGTGGTATTTGTGTTAATATTCCCTAATCACGGTTCTTTGCGTCGACATTTGAGTGTTACTTTCCATCCCAGATTTGGCATATTTTCAAGTTTCGTTCCCACGATTCGAGACAACTTACTGCGGCCATGTTTTTTTTTCCTGTTTACCGCAAAGTCGTCCTTTTTTGGCTCGCAGCACTTAGTAAGTCTATAATACCTTTGGCTTTGTTCTTGGCTTGCTGCCGCCGACTGCAATACCTCTGCCTGATTTCATATCCCATATTAGAATAATTCATACGTATATATAATAATTCTGAATAATTCAGGCTGTGTTTCATAGTATATGCCCAACAAGTCCAACATTTACCGCATCTAGTCTTATTTCAGCAACCTTAAAATTCCTTTAGTAAGACACACGTGTAATGTATCGTCTCTTCTCAATTCATTCATTTCAATAGTTTTCAGTCGAATTAAAAGACAACTTTATTGCGACTCTTAAATTTAATTTTGTTTTCTGACTTAAGTGAGCTTAACATACATTCTGTAAACTATGATCAAAGATTTCAATTTCAGAAAAAATAAAAAAATTGAATATCAATCGGGGCCAATCCAAACTTATTGTTGTATTGACAAATGACGGACAGTCCTATAAATATAGGAGGGGTAGTTATGTCTTCATTTAGAATTTATTTTCGTTTTCAATGAGTTCATTTTCTGAATAAGAGTTCCATATGGATACAGGAAATATAATCATACTATAATTCTTTTTGCCAATTTATTCATTTGAGACTTAACAGGTCTCAATGAGCCCAACGGTTCTTTTACCAAGTACGTCTTCACACTATCTAAATGATAACTAGTTTGATAACAATATTACTTCTTGAAAGCTACTTATGCTGCCAGAATATGATAGATATCTTAAGTGAATAAATAAACAAAAATATTTTAAAAAAATACCGAATCGATATCTTTCAGGTTCGGTATTTGAAGCAGATTTTGTAGACACAATTCATATTATTTACATTCTGATTAAATATAAATGAGTCTTTCTCCAGCGCTGAAAAAGTATTCGAGTTTTTGTAAAATTATCTTTACTCAAATAACACTTATTTTATGGCCTCGTGGCAAAAGAAACCTATATTAAAGCATTATCTGATACGGAGATATTTTAGCGTGAACAAAAGATTCTTCAGAGGAAACCAAATACCCTGTGGAAATGATCCAATCGAACTGTTAGCCTGATAACTGAACACACTGCGTATGTTACAAATTTCATCAACCTTGTTTATAATTATCCAAATAATTATTTAATTAATTACTGTCTTAAATACTTTTACATGTATAAACTCTTAATTATTTATTAATTAAAACTCAGGTATCCAATATTTTATATTAATTATTTTTAATTATATTGTCAACTCCCGTTTTTCATAAATTGATAGAAACGTCAATCATTGTTTAAAGTAATATGTTAAATTTATTTGTTAAATCCTGTCTTATTTTACCCCGACTTAACATAGGTACAATAAATATTTAATTTTACTAGTCCACTTTCACTATTTACATTAATCTGTGACCTACATTCTCTTATTCAAACTATTTTTATTCACCTAATCGATTGACATTATTATATAATATTACATAATAAGACCCAACCGAAAATAGTTTTCATAGTTTACCCTTGCCACAGACGGTTATTCTTCTTCAGTTATCATTTACTTTATGTCTTTTCTATTTTCCAGCTTATTTCCCGTCCATACTTAATCTAGCGAACTTAAAAATTTAATAGTTTACACGTAAAATAGTATTCCACTTTAAGTGATCTATGAGATTAATAGACTACAGTATATTTTAAAATTAATAGTATAAAATAAAAATGTTGTCCAAACTGAATACTTTTTTATAAGCTGAAATTATTATTATTATTATTATTTCTGCAGATTGTTATTCATTATTTTAAATCCAAATTCCTCACGTAAACTAAATTACTGTGTAATAAATCTCAAGGAGTTTATAAGTGGAAAAATCCTTAAAACAGTAGTAATTTAGTTACTTATTCGGTTCATTATATTCAAAGAGGCAATTATATATTATGTATATTGGTGGACACGATTAATTTTCTTATTGGTGAGAGGTACAAGAAGGACTTTATGTCTACATCAGTCTTAGCTATCTTATTACAAATATATTTCAATTATATATATATATATATATATATATATATATATATATTGGCCTACTCATTGATTATTTTACGTTGATAAACATTTTTAACATTTATTAAATGGCACTACTTCTTTTGGTTTACAGATAGCGAATAAGGCTATCAAAATAAATTGGAATAAACCACTTCAAAGTTAAGTGCAACGTATTTAGTGACATGTAATTTAACGTGTACTGTAATTGTACATGGTGTTTCCTGCGTCTGTGGAAGCTGAGATTACGGTTGTAAGATAATCGATGTTGGTCACGAATTTCCTGCATAGTTTGAATTGCCGGCATTCTTGGCAATCTCTTGGTACAGTAGAAATTTAGCTGCGAATGTTCCACGCTTCCTTCTAGTAATTTTTATAGCTTCACAATGCATTTCATGTATCGGATGAATTATACTTTTAAACACTTCTACATAAATTATGTATGGTGGATATAGGATTGTTGATGTTCCGGAATTGTGTGGTTTATACAAATAAGAGGAGGATATTCTATATGATACTATATGAAAAAACAATGTCAAAATTTCCAATTGAGGTAACAATATTGAACGAAATAAAAGTGTATCAAAGTATTTTAAGACTGAATTTGTATCATCTGTTAATGCATGTACAATTTGAATGTTACATTGTTTTTAATGTGATTAATATGATTCAGATACAAAATACGTGAGATTTTATTTACGTTTACCTTGTTTCAACATTACGAAAGATCATATGATATTAATAGGAGGTAATGCCATGGCAGTAAAAGAAAAATTCGATATTCTATAAAGTCTTGGTCAATTGCAAATCCGAAAATCTTATTCGTCTAGAATTAGAAATCACTTATAATTAATAAGTAAATGGCTATATTTTTATTCCTATTTTTACTACTCCAGCATTTTATTATTATTTATTTTATTAAAAATGGAGACAGGTAAAATCAAATGAACAAATATCGAAACCCAACTGCTTATAATTTTAAAAATATCTATGTATGTACATAATAACAGTATATAAACGATTTTAAATAACGTACGGGTTATGTCGGCAGCTTCGATGTCGACGTTACCCTTATAAATCTCAATAAAAGAAATAAAAAATTTAAGGGGCATCATAGTGCGAATATCCTCTGCACCACGCTACATAAAACACTGCTCAGTGGCTTGTTCCAAAAACTAACTTTATTAAAAATATTTGCGAAGGAAAAATACTTTCGTGTTAGAATTGCGTGTCAATTTTGGCGCTAAAGTATTCCGCTTTTAAATATAAGACACTATTGGAAATTATGTAAACAGTATTATAAATGTAGCGTAGTAAAGGGAGGTCAGAGGGTTGGTAAACAAGCCGTAACTGAATGACCACCCTCGAATATGCGTCTTGATGCGCTCTTCGACAAAATTCAGATGGAAAATTCTTTTTGCTTCTCAGATAAATGAAATTATGAAGCATTAAAAATTAAAGGAAGAAATGGTTCACCACATAATGAACCCATCGTAGAGGTAATTACTTTTATTGAAGTATTTACATGTTTGATACTAAATGTATACTGTACAACAATAAAACTAGAATGTAAATGTGAGAAGTTATTGAGGTGAAATAAATTTTTAAACATTTTATTTGTTTATTGTTATTGTTCGTAAAATTAAGAAAATTTTTAAAATGTATGGAAAACGTTATTCTATAAAATCAAACTTTTAATACCATATGCTGCAAAAAAATAATCTAAAGAAATAGAAAATTAGTCTTTGGGTATACAGAATTTAGGATGTAGACTAAAACAGTCAAATTTTATTTCTAAATAAACTCTAGAAAAGGTTGCCCGTTCGTAAGCAGAAAGTAGTAGTACAACTTAGAGGGCTGTTATTGTTACTTTAGATAAAAGTAATTAGCCAAATGTCTGGATGTGAAGAACGCTTTCAATTCGCCAAAGTGTAGTGATATGCTGGAAGTTGAAGTTTCCCATCTATATCTTGAGGATGATGAGTGACTACCTCAAAGACACGTCACTTCTTTATGACACCGAGGAGGGAGAACGAAATAGAAAATTGACGAGGAGAGCAGCCCAAGGATCCATTCTCGGACCGGCCATGTGAAACGTGGCTTACGACAGCCATCTGAGACTAGAGAGGCCGGGCGACTCTACACTGATAGCTTACGCCGACGTCGATTCCACGGTCGTCATGGCGATTGATCTGCAATAACTCCAATGGAAGCTTAACCAGGTCATTAGGCCAGTAAAGATGTCGTCAACCTTTCGGAAGAGATAACGGAGATCGACAACCTGACAACTAAATGGACTGTCACTGTAGTAATGTTTAGAATGGGCCAGCTGAATTTCAATTCTAAGGAAAGCTCCAAAAGGCTAAGCGTTACAATCGACAAGGAAAGACCATTTGGGATCACATCCTGAAGCTCAGCAACAAGGCAGTGGAAACAACAGCTTCTCTTAGTGGTTGCTAGAGACTTCCAAAGAGTCGAAGACCAGCAAAAGGCGTCTCATGATGTCCATAGTGCACTCGACCCTTCTAAATGATTCAGAGATCCCGGTCATGCACTCTGAAAAGATAAATACAGAAGAAATATGGCGGCAGTTCAGCGAATTACCGCATACCGCACCGTCCCCGAGGTCGCCGCAAAAAAATCTTCGTAGCTCCGATCGACCAACATTCGAACGTCAAGAAGCGTGGCGCAACCAGAAGGAACTCGGACGAGAAGAGCCCAAACGAGTGGCCAAAGAAAAGAACATGCTCGCATGGCAATGAAGATGGGAAACAATGTCGACACTGCCCTGTGGACTCATCCCAAATTTAACTCAACGGCTAAATAGAAAATACGGAAAAGCTTATTACTTCTTCCCATACTTTCTAAAAATGCAGGGGTACTTTAAGAAGCACCTGTAGACGTAAAATGACTATAGTACAGATCCCCAAAATAATTTTCTGCAGCTGCCGCGACGACGTCCACCACACTTTATTCGAGTGCGGACGATTAACTGAAGTACGTAAAAACTAGGAGGCACAGTTTGGCCTCACGATAATTTAGTCCTCTAAATGTTAGCCAACTACGAGTCATCAAACCTACTGAAGACAAGGATCGAAGAAATACTGCGGGTAAAGAACATCGACAAGGATAGGACGAAGGACTAAACGTGACGCCAAATTAAAATAATATGTGAAAAAGGAGTTAACAGGACTGACTAGAGCGACACCACCCCGAAAGAATTCTAGCGCGGTCCCGAAGTGGATCACTTGGCGTGCAGGAAGTTTTTACAGGTTTTAGTGGATGAGTCAAAAGTATTGGTTCTGCAGGAAAATTTCATACATTTCAACTTATTTTCTCTTTCGCGAAACAATTGTAAAATTTCAATATTATTCCTTATATATAGGATCAAATACTTATGTATGGGATTAAATGACAGTAAAACTAAAACAATTATTTATAAATACGAATTTAATAGCAGAACAAAACTTTAATAGCGAATTATATATAAAAAAGTTAAAGTAATAAATTGATCGGAGATATACAAAGCATTTAATCTTAATTTCAAGGTCGTTTGTGGAATGAACAATTACGAATCTATATTCAAATTACCCTACCCGGTAAATTTAAGATCCTGGCAATGCGATACTTGGTAAAAACATTTTCTTTAATGATACCGGGAAGTGAATTTCGTTCTCTTGTGTGGAATTAGGATGCTCGGTTCAGCCGTCGTTCAGATGATCGTCGTTGAATAGCGGCATCAGGTGACGTCGGTTTTTAAAAGCAGGACTGGATCTTCCGTCTAGAGTATTTCTTCACTCTTGAGACTTTGAAAACTGATTTTCTCCACGGTCACGACTATGACCAGAATGTTACCGTTCTGGGTTTCGACTGAAACCCGAATGTATAATTGCTCTGGGTAGTGACTTTTATACACAACAATCTTATCTCCTCCTTACTTTTTCCGGAAATTCGAAAATTCCTCTTCCTTTTTAAAACGGTCAGTTTTCGTTTCGTTTAACTTTCATTGGTCGCCCTCAGGAAAAATGGGAACCAATGAAGTGGGCTACAAACTCTTCTGAAATGAATTTATTCTCTTGCTAGAGGGTTTAAATTTGTTGTCTCCTACAACGCTGGCGACACTTCCGAAACACTTAATTCGTATTGCCTAATATTTTGGACGTCAGTAGGTAGCTAAGAGGACCAATTCCTGAAACTTTAATCAATAACCCTCTTAACGTCTTTTGAAGACAATACTCATTTTGTAGGACTGTTACTTTTTATACCAAGGTGGACGAGAACCTTTGCTTTGAGGGTAGTTTCCCTAACCAACCAGGACCCTTAAAATAATTTTCGCTAAAATACGAGTCATTACATAATATACATGTAACTAAACCTAAATGTATTTTCAAAGAAATGCAAATTGTTTTGTTTGTTACGTTGTACATGACGCACTGATTTTACATGAATATAAGTTAATTTAACCCTCAGTCTCAAGTCTTAAACCCTTATAGACACTCAATTATGTTTAAAGTCATACTTCACTAATTTATAATAACTCAAAAAAGCGGATACAACGAATATTAATGAAGATTTCTCCATTATCATTAAATTCTAATACTCTGAAATCTGCATTGAAAAATATCAATAATAAAAGACTATATAATGATTTAAACATATACAATATTTCTTCATTAATGCTCTTCTTGAATACTCTCACAGACTTTTTTTATTCCACCTATATTGAAAGAGTTTTCACACCGTTGGGAACAGCGTACGATTCCTCTAATTAAATTTACTTTTTAACGCAACTAACACTATTATTCTACATTTACAGGTGCCCTTTTCATTCTCTCACTTCACTAAATATATAATCTCTGTGCATTTAGAACTTTTGACTTACATTTTTTATTCGTTTCATACAGATGCAACAATTTAACAGTACCATTTTAATTTATTGCGTCATTCTGAAGTTGTACTGGCGTTGATTATGAATTACAATCAAATTTGTAAAACATAATTATAAAATTGTTCTTGTTTCTTTTTTTACTGCAATCAAATGAATTTATTCGTTTTATATTAGAATTTTTTTTAAATAGAATAACTCTATTTTTTTACCTGTTTGAACAGTACAGTTAACCGAACTTTAGCAACGTGCATACATATCTGACATAAGAGAGAATATTTCAATGTTACTATTTTATTTTGCTTTTCATATTGATCGAATTTGTAAGAAAAAGTTAAAATGGATAATCGTCAACAGGAATTAGCCAAATATAAAATAGATTTATTGTTATTTTTCTCGTGGTATTGTGGTATTTAATCCGAAGCCATACTGTTCCTTGAGATAAATCCAGGAGATATGACAGCAACCCTCCAGTATTACAAAACAGCGTAGGAAATGGAACCTTCTTACCTGCTACTGCCCGAGCGATTTCAGAGTCGAATGCTTTAGTTTTAACTCCACCCATTCTCGTTCCCCAGGTTGGAACAAAGGCGCTTATCTACAAGCAAGAAGAGGATTTCGGGACTCTCCAAAGTTTGGTTAACCGGGTTGTTTCAATTGTCGCAGTTGAAATATGCTCTACGCGCTCTGCACTCCTCCGGAGCTTATCCGCTACTTGCCTCTGCAAGCAAAGTTGCACTCAGAAGTTGAAAGTCCTGCTGACGTCATCGTAGAAGAAACATTATTCCAACTACATTATCTCACTTTCGCATGATGGCATATACTGAATGAATATTCCTGATCAATTATTGATTTCTCACCTATTCGTATCGATTATAACATTATAATAATTGTCAGTTCACGAGAAAGAGAAGTACATATGTTTTAATCCAAGATTGATATTTAAAACCATTGTGGTGATGAATCCATCTTTAGTTAATCTTCTACACTGCGACCGTTCCCGTCTTATTTCCTCTCTATCGTCTTAATTACTGCGCCTTTCATTGTTGAGATCTCCTTGAATATAGCTCAGTATTTGGTACGCCCATTGGCCGTATTCTTTTTTCACAATATTATCCGACCAATAGAAATTAATTTGCACCTTTTATGTTTGTCACGGCATCTACTTCTACCGCACTCCTTATGCCTTATGTGGAAGTCTGTTCCAAGTTAAACAGTTCAACTTCACGATCGAGCAATTTACAGTCAGTTGTCACAAGCGTGCTGAAATGCAACGTTTATATAGTTAGAGAGGTTCATATGCGCAGTAAAAGAAGGGAGAAGGTGGAGGGGAGCAATGTAGTCCAGAGGGAGCCCCCTCTCGGAACAACGCCACTAGTGTTCTATCTACATAGATCGATGTGAGGTGTGTATGTAGGTATCTTTGTTTGTTTCTTATGCTTTCCTATACCATTCATCCGATTGCGGTGAAAGTCTGGTAAGTTGTCGTGCGCAGGACCGCGAGTGTTCCTGTCGGTCTCTCAAAGCGTTAGGTAACTTCCCAGGGATAAACGGGAGTTAATTTTTTTAAAAAACATGCAAATTCTGTCGAATAATAATTTTCGGGTTGATTGTGATTGATTGTGTTCCTCCGGATGTTACTTTTGTATAATTTTAACCCCTTTCGGGAAGGGAGATGTTCACCCTTACGGGTGTTGGTGGAGGGATTTAAATAATAGTAACGCGAAAAAAACGAGATTGTTGTCAAATCAGGGCTGTGGAAGTTGCTGACATTTAGATTTATTATTCATTCTATTAGTCCTCGATCGAGAAATTAGGTTACGCAATAAAATATTGTCCTTTACAAAAAATTAAAATAAAATGAACAGAGTGAATATACATTTTATAATAGAATATATAATTATCATTATTAGTCATTAGTCTCTACAGAGAAATAGGCGTCGTGAAGAACGTTATAGGTACTAACCTATAAATAATTAGAGAAATGATATGTATATTAATCTTCAGTTTATATTCGACGGAGTTTCCATCAGCAAAACTTGCTTGGATTCCAGTCGAAAAAGAAAATTATTCAGCAGTTAAATTCTAGTACATTATAACTATCTGATAATAGCAGAACTTTATTGGATACCAAAAACCTGCTTTACTAAAGATGATTTAATCTGTCCTTTCTATCTACGATTTCTTTCAGCTAACAATATGCTCCATTCATTTAGATTTACAACTCTTCATAAACAATTTTTGTGTGATTATTTCGTCCGGAAGACTATTCTATAGATTTGTAACGGAATAGCGAATACTTTATTCAAAAACGCAACACGTTGGTTTAGTTGTAAATTAAACCTTACATGTGGTGGGGAAAACGAGGGAACAAATTTACACGTAGAATCTTAAATGCGTGGAGCAATTTCTACCAAACTTTGTGCACATGTTACATGATCGAGGAATAAAACGTGGGCTGGAGATAAACAAGGAGGGAGGGGCGAGGCGAGTAGGTATGTTTCCCTCTTAGAGAACTGGGATTATTTTTGACTCTCTTGAGATGATATTAGTGTCAAGGGGCAAATAATAATTTTTATTATGTATTATTGGTGAATCTATTTATATAATTATTACAATTAATGTAATCTATTTAATGTCATTTTGCTTCACATTAAAATTATGAATTATTTTATAGTAACAGACTACATGAGGGTAATCCACATGGTGACAACTCCCCTTTAATAGAATATGAAGGGATATGAAATGGGTGATTTGGAAGGGGCGGAAGATACCCAAGGGTTAACTAGGCTCCCCGGACTATATTTTAAGGATCGTTCCCGGCATTCGCCTAATAGTGATGCAGGCCAAACCTTAAAAATCCTTTATCAGGTAGGTAGTAGCCCCTTGCCCTTCCGATGTTGGGAGAGGAGAGGAGGGACGCAGCATTCCCTTCTTGCCTCGACCAGTTTAGGAGGCAGCTGCCCTACTGTTCCAATGCAAACAACTTTTACTGTATGCCAAGATTTGTGACCCCGGAACATACAGTTCTTAAAACAGGATTAGTCAGATCTATATATATATATATATATATATGTAGCAAAAATGTAATAATTAAATATGATAGGCTTTTAAATGAAAGATTATAGACTTTAAAACAAACAACATTTATTTATCAAATCTTGAAACATTATACAATTTAATAAAAACATATATCTCATTCTCTCATGGGTCTTTACTGGGTTTGATAACGGACAGAACACTTAAATAATCGAAGAACCCAACATTTATCTTTCAATTAAACAGAAATATTTAATCGTCTAGACATCGACGAAACTTATTAACGAACTTAGAATTACCAGATTGATTCTAAATTTAAAATAGTTTATTTTATTAACACAAAAGAAAATAACGATATCTGACGGTATCTTTTAATTCCATTTACACATATTAATACCATGAAATTTCAACTTACGATTACTCAGGAACATTTGGCTCGTGACCTGTCTAACACATATTACTGGTTCGACGATAGCTGATTCTCCGTTCGTGAAGGACATCCCACTTGCTCGTGGTGAAACTACTCGACGCTGGATGCAGTGTCCTGGTCTCCTACCATCGAACGCAGTGGTCAAATTTTTATATCACAACAGATTGAACTTCTGCATACAAAAATGTTTATCGTTGAATAATTTTTCTATTTCTCTCGCAGGCTGAAAAATTTCTCCATACTCGGTGCTCGCCGTACGCCTCCACAACTCTCACTCCCCTCTTGACACCAAGACTCAACTAACTCCACCTCCTAGCTCCAAAATTCAACTAACTCTGCAAAAATCTTATCTTCCCTTTATATATTCCAGTCCCTTCTCTTTTCCTTTGTTCCAAAACTACGTTGCAACTGCTGTTCCTTAGCTAGCAAAATATCTAGCCACTCTGTCTTGTCCCGACGCCGCCAATCGAGACAGGTCTAATTTGTCTTTGCACTTGTCTTCTTACCCTCACTCACACGTGCGCGTTTCTAAATTCTCCAGACCGCCCAAACTGCCCCTCGATCCCAAGTCAACAAGTGACCTGTCCAGGCCATTAATCAGAAACAATGCCTTTCCTTAACAGATTTATCTTGCGACAGGCCACCCTGCATGTGCCGTGCTTTCGACGGCCCAGCCCATCAATCAGCAACTATGCCTTTCCTTCAAGTCATTACAATATATATATATATATATATATATACTGTATATTGTAAATTATGAAGTTGTTCATGCAGCACAATCGCAGAAGTTTGATGCGTCGTATGCATAAAATGTGACGTTTTTCATTTTTCACTGTCCTATTCCTAAATTAAACAAATCCAATTCTTTTCTAAATGGTGATAAAGAAAGCTCCAGGGGAAGTTATTACTGCAAGAGCTTTATTAAATTAAAAATGAAATATTTAAACGCTGTTTTTGCGAAGCTATATTACATTCCTTATCAACCTGATCTAACTAACCACATTATAACAGTACTATTAAAACAGAAATTTCATATTATTACTTCAAAATAAAATTCTAATTAGTTTTCTTTAATCATAATTACTTTGATATGGAAGGTTTTCATTATACATACTTTTCAATAATAAATTAATTGAAACTTATGATGAACCAAGATAGAATGTAAGGTTCCGTCGATTTTATTGATACGGTTGTGAAGCAGAGATTTATTGAGTTAGAAGCTCTCTGCCTTTACTCACCATGATTCAATTTTGTAAGGATTTAAGTTAGTGTCTTCACACGTGTCTTGCTTATGTTCGTATTCACGCTTTCTTTGCTTTAACGTAAGGACAAGTAGGTTCTTTTCAATTTTCAATTCATTTGTCTATCGAGCCTCCGGGTAGATT
Organism: Zhengitettix transpicula; assembly: GCA_037074705.1. Lineage (NCBI taxonomy): Eukaryota > Metazoa > Arthropoda > Insecta > Orthoptera > Tetrigidae > Zhengitettix > Zhengitettix transpicula. The sequence goes on from CM073590.1 coordinate 91,257,704, forward strand.
ATATTTATTTTCCGTTAGTCCTAAAATTAGGTGTAATAATATAATTCTTCTTCTGGCCTCGGTAGTTAAGATCCCACCGCTGCCACCATATAATATTCGAATTTCTCCTGGTCTCGCTACCATGAGATATTTAAGAAGAAATTGAAACTTGGGTTCGGAGTGCGCACTAAGTCGCTCTCTATAATAGCTTAAAGGACTTAGAGAAATAACATGAGGCTTTAGTCCATTATAAAAAGAAAGAACTTTTATTAACCTTAGTCTACCGTCTAGAGCAAAGACAATAATATGAAAATAGAAGACAGAAAGGCGTAGGAACCACGTTGAAGTAATTTACAGAGACTTTAGCTACATCAGAGAAACCCGGCCTTTTTATACAAGTTATCCACCAATGGCATTCAAGATTCTCCTGCTCTGTGTAGGAGGTGGTACCTTCTTCACAGAGCCTCATCATCAACACGTGCCCTTACTCAGCAGGACACGTGGAGTTTTGTTTATCTATGATGCTTACTCGGAGATCCTGAGTGCCTACAAAGACATGTGGTGTCATGTTAATCTCTGATGCTTACTCAGAGATTCCTGAGCCTACAAAGGCAGACCATATATATATATATGAAATGTATATTACATAGGAAATAGGACTCGTATTGCATTATACTTAACTAAAAATTGGCATTCATCCAGAGGCAGTTATATCAAGAACTAATGCTAAATATAATTATAACTAAATTTAATAATAACAATTCAAACAGCTAGCAAAAATGGACTTCATTAGAACTTTTTCGTAATACTATTTTTTTTATAGCGTGTGCTATTATACTTGTCTATTATAGAGCGAATGATCAATGAGCTAATAAAGAAAAATAACAACAAATCTATGCAGTATTAGCGGAAGAGATATTGTTCCCTTCACTTCAGAAAGTGATTTATGATAAGTAAAATAGTCGCTACCATACTGCACTCGGTTGTCGTAGCCTATGTTGAACAATCAATATTTTATAAAAGTCTCCAGTAATATTCTATTTAAATTTCCCTGCGTCACACCGCTGCATATTTGTGTAATTTTATTCGTCAATCGAATTATTCTACAAATACACAAAAACAAGGGTCACAAACAATGGCGGGTGGCGCAGATTGAGGGACGGGAGGCAAGCCCAACACAGCCACGATGCACACGGAGTTAACATGCACACACAAAAACGGTCTAAGCGCTTACTGAGTCATACACGAGCGGATTTTTCTGACGGGCCGAGGTCGTGGATATCCGCTACGGGCGCCACTGGCGGACGGGAACCGCCAGTCCGGGCCTGTCTGTCGCCCACTCACTAACAGGCCGCGTCCGTCAAAATATTTTGTACACCAACGTCTACGGGCCAAAGCAACGGAATTTACGTTATTTATCTGCGGGTCTGGCCTTTTGTGCATGTTCTAAAGGCGACGGATACAGGTCGCAGTTTTCAGTGTTGTCTTCTCGTATAAAGAGAGAACTTCTCTTATGCTGATCAGATCAAGTTTAATATTGTTTCAATAATTTAATTTACATGTATTATAAAACTTGTTTTCGCTCATAAATTATAATAATTGAAAGTATCTGTAAAATGTGATATTATAATATATAAAATTTCAATGAGTGCCGGTAGGTGAAAAATATTTTGTTTATCACTGTAAGTTCAACTCCTGTACAACTTATTTCAGAAGCCTCCACCTTCTGACTTCATAATTAAATTAAATAATAATAAAAAATATGACTATTAGGCAGAAACAATTAAATTATTCAATTTAAAATATAAGAAATATGAAACAAGACGTTTCGTTTCTGATTAGGACCTCTTCATGTGTATAATTGTTAAATTATGCTGTCTAAACAAATAATTTCAGAAAAAAAGTCTTACATACATGATAATTTTAAAATACAAGTATGTACAAATATAATTTTTAGTCTTACTTACAATTTGTTATAAAAAAAATTTGTTGACAAAATGTCTTAACGTGCGGTTCGCGGCCTTGACACAGCTGTTACGAGTATTTTTCAAATTGGTGAAAAACAATGGAAATACAAATTTCATATAATACAACAGATATATCACAAAAGTAAAGAATCATAAATTTTATGGCTCATTTTTAACATTGATGGCCGAAATATTAGATGCAGTATGTAACATTTCACTCATCAATCTGGCATAATATTTTCATTCCACAATATGTTGATTTTTGATACCAATTGGTTATTTTAAACTATCACCAAAACATCCAAAAATTAAAGTTTATTATGTTTTAAATTGAATAAATAATTTTTTCTGGCTAATAGGGTGCTATGTTTATTATTTTATTTCTGTAATATAGTTTTTATACAATCATTAATAATCATCCTGAAATAAATCTACAATTTCCTGATAATTCTTATTTATATAACAACCACGATTTTAATTCCATAGTGAAGGCCTTTCTGTATATATTAATTAATTTTTATACATTTACATTTCTATAGTATATATTCTTTCCACTATTAACTGTGATAAACAGAAATGAATTGCACCCGGAAAAACAAAAGAAATCACTAGTTGGTAATGAAGACTTGCGGTAAGATCTGTTATAAAAATATCCGTGAGCGGTGAGGGGTTGAAGTGACAGTCACGGCCTCGGCGCGGGGCCTGCTGTCCTCCACTGTGCCTGTCTCGCCCCACTAAAGGAACGAAGTAGCACCTCGGCAAAAGGACACGTAATTGGGCCGTCATCGAACGTGCCACGCACTATGACAAAGATTGAAATCGTAAAAAATTCTTATGTAGACAATTAAATCAACCTCTATACGAGGGTGATCAAAAAAGTTTCCGACCTAACGAAGAAGAAACATTTTTCTTTCTTCAAATTTATTTTTGTTATTCTACAAAGACTCCTTGTAAGTCTACACACTTCTAACCAGCGGTGCTGCCATCTCTTTAATCCGTCCAATTAGTATTCGGCGTCTTTCTCTGCAAAATAATGGTTTACGAAGGCGATGGCCTCTTTATTTGACAAGATTCTCTGTCCTCCGAGCGCAACTTATACCGTAGGGAACAAAAAAACAGTCTCATGGGGATCTGGTGAGTAAAGAGTACGGGCGGTTAAGAAGTTCAAACCGTAATTCATGGATTTTCGCTATGGCAACCGCAGAGTTGTGAGTCGGCGCATTTTCATTCTGAAACATTTTTTTCTGTAAATGTGGACACGTTTTTGCCATTTCTGCCTTCAGATTGTGACTTAACAATACATACAAAGCTCCTGTAATCGGTATTCCTTTTTAAAGATAATCGTTAATAACTATCCCAAAAGAAAACAGACGCCATCACTTTAACAGAGAAAAACAATTACTTTTTGGAGTATACTCCCCCTTTGCAGTTCACTGTTTACAATATAGTTTTTTTTAAAATTTATTTTATTTTAAGACGCATCAACTTCTAGGTCATTAGCGACTACTTAATACACTTATTTATTTTACATTAATTATTATAGGTTCTTTATATTTCATAGTAAAGATTAATCATTTTCAGTTATTTAATTATTAGTCTTTGATATTCTTTACTGATGTTTTTACTGTCCAGTAGCTTTTTTCTTTCTTGATCGTATTTTGAACATTCACTTATTATATGTTTAATAACTATTGGGGACTTGCATTTCTCAAAATAAGGTCATCTTTTAATGTTAAGTTCTGATTCTTGATATTTAAGTTTAATCTTGAATCGGCGACAAAACACGGATTTATTGTGCCTAAATTGCCCCATCAGAGCAATCAAAATGTTCCTTCCAACAATTTTTTAGTCTAACGGTAGCACACTCGGCACCCAACGCACCGACAGTTTTTTCAAGCCTAAATAATTATTTAGTATGTGACACTTGAGCGATGTTACCGTCAGCGGTTGGAATTTTTTGACGTACCGAATGTTCATCGTTACGGCTACGTTTAAATTCAGTTGCGGAGTACCGGAACACAATGACAAACTCGTATTTGAATTGCGTAGGCGTTTCCCTTTCAGAAAAAAATATTTAATGACAGTTCGAGGAGCTCTGGCGGAGGCTACCTTTGGGGATGCTTTCACATCTCTCTGGTTTTTTGAACCAAGGTTCCCACATGTCGAGGCACCTTGGCCTGTTTTGAGACCTTGGGCATACGGTAAGAGTTGTCCGCTATTCCTATTGGAATAGTCGGCCAGCTGCCTCCTAAACTAGTCAAGGCGCGGAGAGGGCAAAGCTGCGACCCCACAGCTAACCCCTCTCCCGCCATCGGAAGGGCGTGGGTCAAGTACCAAATGCCCGACCTACCTTATGCAGGTGTTCCTAGGGTTTTCCCTGCATCACTTTTAGGCAAATTGCCGCGTAGGATCCTGAAACCATAGCCCGGGGGCCCAAGTTAACCCTTGGCTACCTTCCTCTACCCTTCCGCATCCCCCCTTTCAAATCTCTTCCTATGCTTTTAAAGGGGAGTTGCCACCATGTGGATTATCCTCATGCAGCCTGTTGCCCTAAATGAAAAATGACAATTCGATATTTGATTTTTTTTCATTGTCACGAAAACACTCGCATGGACTCACTTAAACGGTTCTCAAACAATAACTGAGCGTACAAAATGCCTGAAGTTTTAGGAAGTACATTTAAATTCTGCCGGAAACATTATTTAGATGTTGTTGACGAGTGCTGCCATCTTAAAGTTGATACCTTCGTATAGTAGAAAGAGAAAGTGTATTATTTACTTTCCAAAAATATTTTATAACAACAGTGTTGCATTCCTAATTATAGTTATTGAAATGATTATGATTTAAATTATATTTTCAACATATTTTCCTTAAATACAGGTTTTCTTGAGTTTAATTATGGTATTAAATAATTTAGCATATTTAGCTCGAATGATTCTGTGTGTTTACCGTTGACATTGTAAGTATTTATTGGGTTCCACAAATTAAATTTTTCTTTCATAGTGTAGAAACGATAAAATTACGTCAAATTTATTGCAGTTCCACCAACGAGACTTGTGATAGAAGACGATGCAGGACGACGTTTCTCAACTGTGGCAGGTCCTTTTTCTGAAGGAGACACTCTTCATCTCCGATGTGATGTTTTCGGAGGTGAGTGGTTTATCTTATCTAAATAGTAATATTATTTATGATAGTCAGCAATACTTGCAATTACAAGTATACTGACAGGCTACCCCGCGCCGGAAGTGCAATGGTTTCGTGATGACGAAGAGGAGGCTATAACTGGAGCTGTATCAACGCTAACTGGAGGCGTGAGAGCGGAGATCCTGCTGTCGAATCTTCAGAGGGAAGACCTAAATACGCGCCTGAGATGCAGAGCATCGAATACAAACCTCTCGTCACCCTTAGAGGATACAGTTATAGTGGATATGAACCGTAAGTAATTTTTCAAATTCATTTAAATTGCCTTTTTTCATTATTACTATGGACTTTTTTTAGTAGTATTTTTATTTATAAGTAGCTGGTTGCCCGGCGTTGCCCGGGTATTTATTTATTTACGTCCGAAGAGGTATTTAATTCCACATTAATCTATTAGCCAATAAGTGATTTTTCGTAGCCTACTTATGCTAATTTCATCATAACTAATTAATACTCCCACTACAAAATATTATCAAAATTACTATTCAAAAAATATACTTGATACCCTTGTAAAAAATTCACGCTCTACCTTAATATAGTTGAATATACACTCTGGATTTTCCATAGCTTCTCGAGGAGAGGAATTTCCTTCAATATATCAAAACCAAAGTGGGGATACAATAGTAGTTAAAAAATGGCCACCAAAATCTAAAACAGAGTCAGGATTTTCTGTCGCCTTGCATTCAGACGTCAGAGGCAAAATATAAGGAGACATTTCATACGATTTTCGATGAGGTAAGACAAACAGCTTCATCTTGTGTTGTCTTAAACTCATCTTCGCCGAAAAAATACTAATATGCAATTCAAATTTAATAATGATCTTAAAATACATTTTGTAATGCTCCTCCACCCCCACACCTAAGGGTGCTCCCCACCTATGCTGAAAGGGGTTGAAACAGCATCGGAAGAAATTATATCAATCCAATTGACCCCCAAAAATATTTATCCGAACCAAACATCGGCCGTTTTAGCATGTTTTAAAAATTCCAAACTTAAAAACTTAATCATGGTGTTGGTAGACATGTCGTAACCCCACAGTGTTTGTTTCATGTTTGAAAGAAACACGTATACGAAATTTGGTCAAATTTTCTCCACGGGCGTAGATTTGTATGCGGATCATACACACAAAATACGCAGTCTATTTTATTTATTCGAATACGGTGTTTTTAACCATAAGGTGCTGTTTTCCCGATCTCATCTACAGTGTTATTATAAATTTAGATTTATAAATATGGCTAGGAAGTGCTAACACATCCTGTAGAATCAAAAATATTAATGTAGCTCCTCTAAAAATAATGCAACAATCTATTTTCAACCTTTCAAGGTAGTACATAAACAGATATTCCAAAGATTAGTCCATATCTTATTTCATTCTCTTAAAACCTCTAGCTGATACGGCTCTTATTGCCAACGCAATCTTTTGTCAAAAATATTTGATCAAATCTATTTGCAGCAGTTTACGTAAATAAATTTTCAACATTTTGTTACGTTTCGCGTAATGAGCTCAATTTTTAAACAACTTTGATTGTGCTATATTTTAATTAAAAAGGAAAATGGAAATAATTGTGGATTAATTTTTATATTCATTTAGTAAAATTACACTCATGAAAATCATAGGTAGTTGCTTCCTAAGTGGAACAAAGAATCCCAGAACTTTCGCATATAAAATGGAATCATGGTATAGCGATTAGGCAAACATACTACAGAATGACACAGAGATGATTGTAATAAACATTTAATCAAAAAATTAAATAATAATAATGTTGGTCTTGAAAATATAGATTTTTCAACTGATCACAATGTTTGCGTCCCAATGTGGGATATGATTATTATTTTTTGCTAAGAATATATTGAAATACAGAAATATGTACCATTATAGCACTACTTTCACTACACACATACTAAATAACACATAATATTTGGATGGATCACTTGATTTATGTATACATAAACTCATTATAATGAAGCGTTCCAGGTTACGTAGCGGGTTTTTGGAGCTTAAATAAGTCATTATAATGTGAAGTTAATAATCACGCAAATAGAAACGATAAAAACCAGAAAATGTTCTTGAGCAAACTTTTAAAACTTCATCGACGAGCGGATTAAGTACTACACTTTATTTTTTATAATCAAATAAAGACTGAGAATATATTTGAAAATTAAGTTGAGAACAATTTAAAATAATTTTATGCCCTATCAAAGCATTGTGTTTAGAAACGTGTAGAGCAATTTCATACGAAAATTTTTTTAAGAGACTGCGAAGCTATATAAAATGCATACAATATCAAAATTATTGTGAGTTAAGAATTTTTTTTAATTTTCAACACTTATTGTGATAGGACTTAATTCATTCATGATATTGTTGCAAATGAAGTAGATAGATAGATAGTTTTTTAGATAATAGTATAATAGTTCATGAATAACCTGGAAGACGGTTAAAAAACCAATACAAAACGAACCCAAAGAATTATCACGGTACATAGAGGCATCTGTAAACACATGAACCTAAACAATTAATTATTAATTATAAATAATAACCATTATAAGTAGTAATATTATATATTTAATGAATCAAATGTATAAAATACGTAGATGTATTGAAAGTCAACTAAAGGTTTCTCAGCTATCAACCCCGGATATGTCGTAACACGGGAAAGTAGCTCCGACCTTTATTATTTATAAGGACTATTGAAAATGTAGTTTGTTCAATTGTAGGTCCGGTCAGACAGCATTGTTGGCGAGTAGTCTTGGCTGCGGCGTGATGAAAGAAAGTGGAGAACAATCAGAACTCCGTGTAGATTGATCATAAACTTTGCACATAGTTCATTTTATATGAATAGAGCGTTTTAGAGTAATTTTAAAGCAATTAAAGTTAACTACGAGTATATTATTTTATTCTATCGTATTAAATGTAGCATAAATTAAAGCAGCGTGTTCTATCTTCGAGCGTATTAAGTGATTCACGCCTCAATTAGAGTAGAATCGATGAAAACATGAGGTAATAGTGAGAAAGAGACGTGATTAGGGCCAAAAAGCAGATTATTGTAATCTGATTATATATTTCAAGTTTTTCAAGCAGTGCCGCGCAAAAAAGAAAGCCACGTATTCCAAATCTTTAAAGGACGACGACACAGTTAACCAAATGAAACTTTCAATTACAATATTTGATTTATGCCACAATAGCTGTCGATTGTTATTCCCGCGGTAAACCTGGGATTAGGATCTCATTCTTAACTAAAACTGTCAGAAGTATTAATTGTAAACCAATCTCTATTAATTGTAATTAAAACTTTTATTTTTCAATGATAGTCAATGATGTCATTAATGGCACCCACTCTGTAAAATGGAATACGTAGTCACATAATAGAACATTAAAACGACGTGAGGACGTCAAAACGTTGAATTCTACACAATATTTAATACGGGTAAAAACCTGAGACATCTATAATCATCAAATTCACTGAGAATATCTACATCCACTAACTATGTAAATCTTTTATACATTTTTCAGTGGTTATCGATTGGTAGTCCTTTAGAGATTAAATCTTAACCACCACTTAAAAGATAAGAAAAGTTTTTTGTTTTTAAATTCTTTTGTATGCAAAATATTTTTTCTTCTATTGTAAGGATCGATATTTAAGTGATCAAACAAAACTATTCTTATTCGATAATTACGTTGTAATTCATTACTAATCTACGAAGTGTTTGTAATTATGTCCTGCATATAATCTTCAATTTAGTCCATTTGAATCAGCACGGAAAAAGGGAACGTATTCAATAATGGATCCTTTAATGAGAATTACGTTAGCTCAGAATGTAATGCGGATTGATTAGCTATTTTCATACCAATAATGACCAGTTTTGTTTCCGAAGGCTCTGCTCACAGTATTAAACGTGAATTTAAATAGGTTCACTGTTTCAAATGATTTCAAATATACTGACGAGATTAAAATTGGTGTTGTAGAAGCGGATTTGCGTTGAGTAATGTACAATAATGTTACGCGTATTGTGGTGAAACCCATAAATTCTGCAGTTAGGTTAAATACATGACGACATTTGTCTCTCTCCCCAACACAGAGAGTTGACTTCAGTTATAGATATTTTACACTTGTTAATCTATTGAAGACTAGCAAATACTTTTCCGCTTTATAATTCCGTTAAAAGTTCCGAGTTCAGTATCTCCAATTATATGAATTTTATTTATATATCGGTTTTATCTACTTAATCTTTGATCATTAGCCTCACTTCCCGTCATTTAAAATTTATTAGATAAAACTATCTTACTATGAATAATTTAAATATTCATATTTCTAAATTATTACCATTCCAAGAGGATCTCAAAAATCTGCAAGGCAGTACAATTATTCTACATAGAATTTTATTGAATGTTGTTTATTCTGCGTAATACTTCTATCGTATCTGTGAATAATTTTTTGATATCAGATATATGTTTGGCGCCTCAAGCGACCAGACCATTGGCAGCTCCACTGTAACAGTTCCTTATTTTCATATGTTATTTATTGTCACTGCTGCACCAAATACGGCACAAATCGAAATATAGTAAAATGTTTTCTCTACGTATATTGTTGTAAATATATGTATATATGACAATGTCACATCCTTACTCGAATTTATATATATATATATACAATATATTGTAAGATTTAAAGAATTTATTTAAAACATGTAATGAATTATTTATATATATATATATATATAATGTAACCTAGTTTTAACAATAGATTTGGAGAAAACATTTTTATGTGTACATATATATAACTTACAGATATTTAAACTATTTAACTTACCACGTTCATGAGCAATGTAATGGAATATTGTATTATGAAGTATTTAAATTTCATTTTACTTTACAGTTGATGATCACTCAATGAAATATTTACTTTAAAAAATTTAAGTCAAATTAATAGAATTTTGAAGTTATTATTAATTTAATAGAAATTCTTATTATTTAATGATACGTTGAAATGTTGAAACAGAAATTTTATTACTGTAAGATTTAAAGAATTTAATTAAAACATGTAATGAATTGTTTATAAATTTTACACAAATATACTACATCTATTGCCATGAATTTTGACTCGAATCTCAGGGCGCTTTATTCGTGCCTCGTCCAAAGCATATAATTGAACTTGACAAAATGAAATATAAATTTAAAAAATTGAATTATTTCTCGAAATACAAACGAAATATGAAATTAAAGTTGAATGTGCAGAAATTATACCATTTTTACAATATAATTCACATATCATTTTTCATGCTCAATCCTCAATTTCGAATCCACACAATTTACACAAACAATTTTAAAAATGAACCTTTTGACTTTGAAAATAGGCCATATCGTGCGTACAGTAGCTAATAATTCTCACAAGTGACCCATCTCAATCCTTTCAGAACTCCAGAAAATGGGATCCTTCCTACGGACACACGTAGCCACCAGTCAATCACTCAGAATTTCCGCTAACGCCAGCTGTTTTGACCGAGGAGGCCAGTCAGATTTACAGTGTTCATTACAATGGATATGTCATGATATATTTTACCCGTAGACACCAGTCTATTAAGTGTTGCAAATACACTAACCAACAAAAATATCAAAGTTAAATTTTGTCTAAAAGCATATAGTCACCACGAAATATACTTTTTTTATCTTAAAAACTAATATTCAAATCTATTTTGACATATTTTGGCCACCTGACTAGCTATAAACATCCTTCTGTACAGATATCTCGCAATATACTATTTTTGGCCACAAAACTGGGACCAACGGCCACGTCGAACACCACAGACGATCTCCACAGACAGACTAATTCTTTTACTGACCATCTCTCACCTGACCGTCAAAAACAGCCATAATAACAAAAATCCGTCTGGGAATGCTCTTAATCAAACATTCTCACACCACACTTCGACTGATCAAACGTTTTTTAATACATTTAATACATTAGGAAACTAACTTTATAATTGGACAATATTTATAATTATATTATTACCAACATTGGTGTATATTACAATATATATATATATATATATATATATATATTGTAATGATAAGGAAAGGCAATTAAAGAATTAATAATTAAACATTTGATATAAATAGATATCGGCGAGAACACAAATACAATAACAGGCATTGTCGTTGGAGAGCGTATAAGCTACGGGGCATACCAGTCAGCTACAAAACTTCGTCGAGTACAGTTGAGCCACAAAACAATTATATGGGGAGAAAGAGTGAAAAATTGTTAAATAGCACAGAACATTGTCACTGAGTCTGGCAGTGGCGTGGTACTTTCGAAAAGGAGAGAACAGCGTTTTTGATTTGGTCGAAATCAAAAACTAGAGCGAAAATCTGAATTTGGCTGGAGAGAGAGAGAGAGAGCTTTAAAGTAAAAGTCAGCAGATATCGGCGGGGTGACAGTTTTTTTCGAAAAATTGTGTGTGGTGGACGATACCAGAGCTTTGCAAAGTGAATTAAATTCAGTGAAACAATGGCCTGTTATGTGTTCATAGTGAAAAGTGTATTATAAAATCCCAACAATTGTCAGGTACCGGTACAACTGTAAGTAGAGAGAAACTTTCTAGATTCATGCTATATAAACGTTAAATAAGGATAGATCGTCAGATTTAGGTTGCAATTTCATTTACGTTTGTTTCATTCAGATCAAATTTTAAGATTATAAAAAATTGTTTGCTAATTTTGGATGGTAGAAAAATGTATTCTTCTTTGTTTAAAAGGCCCAATTAATTACCCTTAAGATAAAAGTAAAGGAAATTGTATAATAAGAACATTAATGTAAAGTTTCAACAAGAAAATTTTGTTATTATATAGTTATGCTGAATAAACCAATTGTTTCAGAGATATAAACCATTGTGATTATTTCGACATCCTTTCGTTAAAATAATTTAATAATAAATTCATTCATTTCAATTAAAATATTTTGTTTATTACATTTTGGCGTGCCAACGTTAGGCAAAATAACTTTAAATTCATCCGTCAATTCAATTTATTGTGTTTATTACAATATATATATATATATATATATATATATATATTAAATGTTAAAGTTAGAAAAATTGATGATGGTCACTGGTATAAATATAGTACTTTTGTCTGGTGTTTTTACGTCTGTGTAGATAAAATTTACGATAAGATGGCCAATAACAGAGATTTAAAACTATCCTATCTTATTAAATACCTAAATTACGACATGTTTAGGTCTGAATGAGGAGCTTCTTCAGGCAAAGATAACAGAGTTACTGTAAATACAAATATATGTACATTATAAACATATTATTGTGGCATAAAGAAGAATTTATAATTATGAATAAGCGATACAGCATAAAAATAAATCAGAAAAATATATTGCAAAATTACTTAAAAACTTAAGATTTATAAAATCTGGAGTTGCAAATGGCACATTATTCTGTATCACTTATTTAAAATTATTTTTCTTCCTACAATAATATCTTTATATGTACATATCTCAGTATTTACTGTTATAGTTAAAAGTTAGGTTAAGATAAAACAATTATTTGCGTACTTATATATTAAAATAACTAATAAAATCTTTTTTATGTTTAGAAAGTTATCTTACTTCAACATATAATAGAAAACGGTCAGATTAACCTAATACATCTATTTTAACTAATTAATAATAATAAAACCAATTTTATTAAACCATAATAGAATGAATTTGGGAAATTGGTTGTGTTTCACTTCATCTGCGAGCAAGTCCATTTAATTTTTTTAAATAATGGTTATGGCGAGTTTAACATTCTGTTGTAAAAAAAAATTATTGCAGGAACATTCTATATCTGATTTAGTTACAGGTTTCTCTACAGTAATTTTTACTTTAACAGTACAGTAAATGTTTATATAGGCGATTTAATAATCAAACGGTGCTTCGTGATTTAGTGTCAGTTTGATATTGCCATTGCTCAAGCACATGAATGCATTACACGGCCGCTTTTGTGCGCTACCCCAGCGGTACTTTGAGGGCTGCGTATTATCCGTGATAGGCCTGGAAGCACGTTAGACTATGTTACACGTAAGTGTAATTAATTGCATTGGACAAGCTGCGTGTCTGTGTGTGCAGTGAGTCCGCTCGACGTGAGGCTTCTGGGCGCGAGTCAGGCGCTGTCCGCGGGGCGGCGCTACGACCTTCTGTGCCAGTCCTCAGGATCCAGGCCTCCAGCCAAGGTCACCTGGTGGCTCAATGGACAACGGCAGCAGCACAGCAAACTCACGGTAATCAAGCTAAACTAATGTTTCGGCCTTGTTTTAAGTTTTAATATATTCTGAGGCTCCCTGCAGAACGCAGTAAAATGTTGTTCGCAATTCAGTTCCCAGAAGAAATTAATAACTAATATAATAGTAGATTGTCAAATATTATATTTTCTAAAACCATAATTTTACTGAAATACCTATTTCGAGATCAAAAATATATCTCCAGTTGAGCTCAACTCTATCCCAGTCCGTAGACTGATTGTCACGTTGAAGTGTATGTATGATTTTATTATTCATTTATTGTTTTATTACTTTTCCCTTAATATTTGGTCTTTCCAAATACATTCCCTTTGGTTCTTCTCTCCTTTATATATTCGTATTCCAATTTCTCAGTAAATAAAGGGAATCACCATCATCAATATTTCTGTGACCGTAAAAAAAGGGACTTGAGGGTGTGTTTATGTTGGAGCTGCGACAAACGACTAGAGCTACGAAACTAGCGGAGTGACGATGCTTTTCAATAGAGCCATTTATGTTGGAGTAGCACTGTAAATCGCTCTTTGGTACCGAGCAGCGTCTAGAGCTGCGATAAAGGCTAGACTCATTTTCTCCGCTCGCATCGTTGGTGGATGTCGACGGTGCCGGCTTGTGAGATTTTTAAATTATGTGTTACATCACCAGAACAATACATTTTTACGAGGAATACTATGTAAAATATTATTACTACAACAGGCGACAGTGTTACAAATATACTGATCCAACGCGTAATATGCTGAATTTCTAAGGCCGTTTACATAGTTTCCAATAATGTCTTATTTTTAAATAGCGGAATAAATTAGCACCAAATTAACTCGCATTTCTAACACGAAAGTTTTTTTCGATGGTAGATGTTTTAAATAAAGTTTAATTTTTGGAACAAGCCACGCATAACGGCCGTATTATATGCACGGTTGTGCAGTAGATTTACGCACACTGATTCATTTCAAAATTTTCCTTTAAAATTGTCTGTGATTGCGATTTTTTTAAATAATATTTTAAGAATATTGTAAAAATATTACTTTTTTAAAAAATTATAAATTTCATTAACATAAGATTTTTAATTCCATATTTGTTCAAATTTATTTTGATTTTGACTACACGGCACGGCCCTGTGCTGTACGATTTGTAGCACAAAAACGAGGCAGTTTGTTGATCTTTACGGATCACGGTGACGCGGAGGGTTGACATGTGTAGTGCGCATGCGTATTTCTCACTCAGAAAATGCTGCCGCGACGATAGCACAGGCATGACTCTCTGGCTGTATTAGCGGGAGCGAATGCGCTGCAAGGCAGTTGTCTAAAGTCTTCGATAACGAAGCAGAAATTCTCACTGTTAAAGCACAATTATTATGAAGGTTCTGAAAATTAAGAAAAACTAATTCTGCTAATTGTGCATAGCACATGAGTACATATGCACCAGCCATCACTGGATGTTGACGTATTAATAAGAGAAGTTTTGGTGGCACACATTTGTCTCAAACCACCACAATAGATATTTTTTTTACTAATGATGGAATGAAGTAGCTCAACAATTAGAAACAAAACGTTAGTAAAACTTTTTATTTTTTAAATCATTAGGCAATAGATATTTGCACAGATATAATTTAAATAGGCACCGAATTTATTTTGCCAGTTAATTTGGTCTGCCAGTAGAAACATAATTTAGCATTGTGGTGGGCAGTTAAGTTGATATTTGGTTTACGTTACGTTCCACTCATGGTCTGTCGATTATAACATTTTGTAGTAAGCTCCATTAATTCAGTGTGACTCAAGAAAAAAGGATGACTTCTTCGTCGGAATCACTCATTTTCACAATATTCGGCTTGAGCTTCTACTATATACTGGAAGGTTAGACTTGAACAAGCAGAGAGTATGCGACGCTTTTGGCACTGCTCTTATCTCGGCTCCAGTCGTTTGTCACAGCTTCAACATAAAAGCACCCTTAATAAATTGTAGGTGAGCGTGTTTCAGATCTATACAACGGATGGAGAAAGTTCGCACCTGACGGCGAGTAGCTCAGATGGTACGAGAGCCCCTAGTAGTTAACTACAAAGCAGAGCTGCGAGTACTACTCTAGAATGTGAAACAGCATCTTGGCCAACTTTCTACTATCTGACCTAGTGACATCGGATATGACGATCTTCAGGGTGCTTAATGAAGCCAAATTGTCTTAAAACAGAATTATAGATTGATTATATTAGTTATGTAAACTAATGTCGGGATCACTAATGGCATTTAAGTTAATGAGACATTAAAATAAAAAAAACTCGAATACTATCACTATGGTTTAATAATGATAGTGTCGGCTGTAAAGAAAGTGACATTTCTCAGTCAAACCACAGAAATCGTCTAAAAATTCTCATTCAGGTTGTCTTCACTCTACTGAAGATTCAATTAACCACAAAATCTCATTATACAGAGGCATAAGAAAATAAGCGAATCCAAATGCCCGGCTCGAACGATGCTCGAATGGGTTTTCTATATTCCAACATTACAAAAATATAATGTTATAAACCTCTTTCTAGCTGACGCTCAACAATACTTAATTACTCATTATTACAATTTTTATAAATTTTACAATAAAACGTAATTATCTACTTAATTATTTAAACCTACAATACATATTCCTTATAATATAAGGATTATTATCAGCCTCTGCTACTTACACATTCTTTTAGAAGTCTCTTTAGTAATACAAATTCAGTTGTAAGAACTCATAAGCATATTATGAATAATTCCCTCTACCTTTGTGCTATTGTACTTTTAAGGTCTTATTTACAGCGACTAGCAGTACGAGTTAAACTAGTGCCATGAATAAAAAAATTATCTGACTTCTTTCACCGAACATGAAGCAAGTATATGATAGTTTTCATATTGTTAATAACTACTACTTTGTTATTGACAATGATTTTTATATTTGTATTGTTTTAATAATAAAGATAGCCAATCACACAAAATAAGTGATAATATAAATACTACACAACGTTTCTGGGCTCCTTGTCTCTTTCATGAAGTATGAAGAAGAGGATCCCAGAAACGTTGTGTGGTATTTATATTATCACTTATTTTGTGTGATTGGCTATCTTTATTATTAATTATGTTCAATCCGACGTAATTTTTTTCATTTTGTATAGTTTTATTTTACATAAACACATTTTTAGATGTTTTCACATATTCTCCATGAAGCTGAAATATTCTTTCATAAGATAAAAATGTGTTATTTGCTCTTCTTCCATTAATTTCCAATAATGAAGTTTACTATCGGTAAAACAGTTACTTGTCTTGTTCTATTCAATACTATTCACACATTGGAGAATATATGTTTGAAACTTTTTACCTTCGTTAACGTTATATGGGTTGTTTATCAAATTCGATGGAATGACGTGCAGTAATGGTTGAAATATCAAGGTTTAAACGAAATAAAATATCATGGAAAGCAAGTAGTCTAATATTTCCGACTGTATGGAAACACTTTTTCAGGGACATGAGGACTTAATATACAGCCTGGAACAGCCATTCACTTTTCAGACTTAAACTTCCTCAGTTAAATCAAGTCCTTAAATTACAGCTGCCTTACCTTCCTAATTCTAAATGATCGACATTTAGATTAGTTTGTTTTACAGAAAAAGCAAAATAGTTATATACTAAATGAATGACGAGGTGAAAGACGAATCAAGTATGGCGGGATCTCTACACATAAGGAGAATTTGCACTTTTATTGATTTTAAAATTTTAATTGTATACTTGTAATTATTTTCGTAGGCGGAAATTGAATAAATAGACTTTTTTATATTTTTTATAACAATGAACTTTTTATCGTAATTACAAAAAAGTATTCTGTTCATCCTCAAACAATTAAATCACCTAACCATATAACAATTATTTATCAATTTAAATTTTACACTTTAAATATTCGAAAGATGACCACAAGAGCCACTTGAGTCAGCTGATTAAAACAACCAATAGAATTTAATTATTACGGTCCATCATAAAGCACGAGAAATTATCGAGGTAATTTTTGTCGGCCACCATTAACAGAACATTTAAATTTGTGTCAGCAAATGTACTGCATCTTTCGTCACCTCCGAGAATGTTTGCAAATCGTCCGTGGATATTCTTAAGTCCTTCCGTCGAGAAGCTTAGAACAATGCGTGCCTCCAGCACATTCTGACGAAACTACTATGCAAAATCCACAATATTTATGTATAATTTCCCCGTTCGTCGCAACTCTGCCCGTATGTTTCAGTCCTTGTGGTTCCCGAGAATAGCTATGAGAATTTTCTGGGGAATATATCTTAGGGCATTTTGACGATACTATTGTCTTCGGCCCATCTTATAGTTAGGTGTTGTATAGTTTCTGTAATTATTCTTCAAGTTTCATATGTTATTTTGCCAAATACGCCTCTCTTTCATTAGGTATAGTGACTGGTTTTCTCATTCTGTTACGAATATTCACGGCTCTAGTTTCTGAGTCATTTTCTCAATATTACCGATGCCAATTTCCATATCCTTCATTGACTTCATATTCTAACAGCTTTCTTCACGCTCATGATTACTTAGTATTACTTTATCATATCTCGGCTATTAAAATTACCTAACTTCTTTTCTCTTCATATTTCTCTAACAACTTAAAGCTCTTCCTAACCATTCGTTATTCGTTTATTTTCCTTTTAAAGCTCATCATCTTTTCAAATAATTTATTTAGTTCTTGAATTAAGTCATTACATGTTTGATCAATTTACACGTAACATCTACTCTTAATTCAAGTCCTTAAATAAGGTCGTGAAGAATGTGATCTAGTAAATTGTATGTTATCCTATATAATTTAGAATAAATTATTCCATCATTCTTTTCCAATACCGTATTTTGAAAATGAATATATTTCGAATGAATAGTGATATAAATATAACTTTTCTGACAATCTTTAACATATTGTATCAATAAATGGACTCGGATAGCTCAGATGCTAGTGTACCCGCAGGTTCGATTCCCTGTCAGATCGATATTTTTCAATCCATATCATATATGCCTGAGCTTCGTCTGAAAGCATTTCTTGCAATATTTTACGTGAACAGTTTCAGAAAAAATGAGAATTTCATACACAAAGTGATATGGGTATCGTCCAAATATTTTTATTATTTGTGCATCTGGAACTTGAAGAAACATTATCATCCTCTTGAGTGATCCCTGAATAATTTAACTTTGCATTACAATATGTATTTTTGCCTTCAAACTTTTACTATCGTCTCTTGCGTATTGTTCGTCCGCATCCTGTTGTAACAAGAACTAAAGCCGCCGCATAGGTAATTGGTATATAATATGTTTTAACAATATTAATAAATCACATTATTTGTGTTTTGTATAAAGCGTTTACAATAAATCAAACGAATGCTTAATGAGGAAATTAATCTTTCTGCATGTTATAGATATTGAGACAATATTTTAAAAACTGAGTCAGAATAATTATCTTTAAATCTTTCCAAATAGATTTATTTTCAAAATACGGTACTGTAAAAGGATGATGGAATAATTAATTCTAAATTTTATACATATTTATTTTTCATTTAATTTATATTCAGAATAATTATTACAATACAAAAACTAATTAAAACGGTAAATCTATTCTCTTTATAAACTTTTGTATAAGATAATTACTATAAATAAATTAAGTCACATTATATGTTTAAACTTTTTAGAAAACCTGTTCATTGAAATTACTTGAAATTATTATTAAAGATTTTATCACTTATTTATTTCACTCTTAAAGTATTTCGTTTTTTTTCTTTTGGTAGACATCTTTGGATGGTAATACGACAACTAGTACGTTGTCCTTCGTACCGAGCAAAGAAGATGATAGCAAGTATATTGCTTGTCAAGCAGAGAACCCTATAATCTATACTGGAGGTCCCGAAGATGGTGTGAAACTACAAGTAAATTGTAAGTAAATTTTTCATAACAATTCCACATTATACCGAGTTAATAAAAAATAAAAGACTTATAACTCACATTGTCTTCAGTGGCTATCAAAATATTTATAATTATTTAACAGAATTTAGGACTTTTACTCCAAGGTACATAAATTGGGTAGTAACAATGGAAGAATAAAATACCGTTTAATTAATAACTGAATCGGAATTACAGATATACTTTAATCATTTTTTTTAATTTTCTCTTAAAAGTTATATCATTTTTATTTGCTTGCATGTATTTTCTATTAACCAAATTTTATGTCAAACTGAAAGTCAAAACGTTAAATATTCTTTGATAATACCGGTTTCCCTTTTACTGTTAATCCTGAGATAGGTCTGCGAGGGATATTCTCTCGCAGCCAATACCTGCGAGGGATGTTCTCTCGCAAGCAGAACCTTGTAGGAGAGATACGAAGGGGCTACCTTTCGGGATGCCTTTTCCTCTCCGGTTTTGAACTAAGGTTCGCACAAGCCGAGGCACCTCGGCCTGTTCTGAGAGGTGTATGCACCGGGGTCACAGACCTTGGGCATACGGTAAGAGTTGTCCGCTATTTCCATTGGAATAGTCGGCCAGCTGCCTCCTAAACTGGTCGAGGCACGAAGAAGGGAATGCTGCGCCCCCACAAGCAAACTCCTCTCCCGCTATCGGAAGGGCGTGGGACAAGTACCCAATGCCCGACCTACCTGATGCAGGTTTTTCTAGGGTTTGTCCCGCATTTCTTTAGGCGAATGCCGGGTAGGATCCTTAAAATATAGCCCGGGTGCCCTAGTTAACCGTTGGCTACCTTCCTTCCACATCCCCCTTCCTATGCTATTAAAGGGGAGTTTCCACCGTGTGGATTACCCTCATGTAGCCTATTACCTAAAAAAACTGTTAATCCTTTATTCGTTGTATTTTGATAATTACTGCTAATAACTAATATAGTTCTACCTATCAGATTGTACACTTTTACGAGGTATATTGAATCCATTGCTACTCTAATATGTATTATGTTATGCAATCTTTGGTAATAAATTGTTATGTAAAGGGTTGAACCCATTGTGCCTTTTTTCTAATTGTTGACGTTTTAGTTAAATGAATTAAGAGACTATCTATCAAATTAAAGCTTCTAGCCTTAATTGTGTTGCGTTAATTCTTTTGATGTAGATGATGATGGCTTTTGAGGAACACAACTTGTTTTCGTCTATACGCAAATTGTTATTATAGTAATAGATTATACTTAATAACTAAGTCTGTATAATAATTTCGTAGCTACTTGCTTGTTTTAATTTCTGTAGATGATTTATTTTGATTCAATTTGTCTTTACCTTATTGCAACGATTGAAGTCTATGTATAATTTTGGACATGGTTTTGAACTAATCCATGCATAACGTAATTTGTTTTATTTTGATAGCGCCTAGATATTACCAAATCTTGGAAGTAATTAAATAAAAGTTCCTAAAAATGTAGAAAATGTTCAGTGCCGCCACAGTCAGTATGATATTTTGACACTCGATGTGAAAATGTTGATGATGGAAATATTATTTCGTCTGTAATTTATTATTTGTACGTAATATAACACACGTGCGTGTTCATCAAATTACGCCGATGCGTGCAAAGGTTACCGATGTTTCGTTCATTAGTCTGTTTACGTTGTGGAGTTCGCCTCCATTTAATATATTAACATTTATTTAATTTTAATTCTATCATACCCTGGCGTGGCATTGGCGAGTGAAAATTCATAAGGACAAAGAAAACTGAGATGCGATCCCCCTCCTGGAAACCTGCGCTAATGATGGTAGTTGTTTAGGCTGGAAGGAAAGGACCCTCCTAGTTAGCAAATCTTGTAAAATGACCAAGCATTTTGATTGGTCCATCAAGGAGACAGGTTTTGGAAAGATACGAGAATCCCGTTGTTGAGGAGTTGTTGAGTGGCGAGTTGTGGAAGTAAGCCCAGAGACAAGAGAGGGAGAGTAGTCGAGCCACCATCATACGTCCGGAGTTCAGCCGAAATCCAGGAGTTCTAGTACAAAATCCAAACACGATGCACGTTTTCCCGCCAACAATATATCGATTGAAATTTGCCCAATAGAACATTATCCCGATTCACATTTTCCCGACAGGTCATTTTCCCGATGCCTCATTTTCCCGATGGCTCATTTTCCAAAAGGTGGGTTTTTACGAAATAAAGCATAATATTAATATTGTAGAACACTTAATATCTTATTATACATTATTATTATTGTAAATTAAGTTATTCATTAATACATGCAACAATTTCAACCAAACGTGGTACACGTATCACTTAAGATTCAGGAATCAAACCCGTGGATTTAAGATAACTCTAGCACCTGTATGTGTTCGTGGAAGGGGTTGAAATTACAACATACAAAATATGCGATAACGGCCTGTATTGTCGCCGAGAAAATAGTTAACGGGGTCACTCAGTTTTATAATGTCTCTCGTGGTTTTAGTATTTTATTTTATTTCCAAACGACATAGGAACGGTATGAGTTCGGGTGAAAGGGGGTGACAAAAAATTGCGACAACTACCAAGGATGGTGTCGCATCGAGTGTTTTGGAACCAGCTGAGTTTAGTTATGGCATCGCAGCAGGAAAGTTTAACCCCTACAATTGGGGTGGAAGAGGATTATTATAATAATTATACTAATTGTATATAACATGATATTGGTGTAATAACCGGTTTTATGGTAGTCGCTTAGTTTATGTGTGTTACGCGTGCCTAAAGTCCCCAATATTGGCGGAATTTCTCCTCACTCCAATGTCCAGATTTGTGATCATTTCGAAACGATTTCAATGCCGCTAGAATTGATGTAACAGATAGGTCAAAAACATCATAAATTTTCCGACGACCATCTGTTGCCTCTCAAATCCTTTTATGCCTTTACATAAAACTCCCGGTTAAATAGCAGGTACGTGTTCGAGTAACTTTTCGACCGATTCGTGTGTACTATTGCTTATTCTTCACTAGTTTCATATTTTGTAGTATATTAACAATTACGCTTCAAAGAATAATTCTATGCACTTAATACTACAAATTATTGCAGATTTGTACCGGAATTATACATGAATTTAATAACATTAAAAATCCGTTAATGTCACGTAATAAAATCCACTAGTAAATACATTACAACCTATACAAACAAACGGTCATTTTTCTTTTGAGTATTAATTTAATCAAGTAGCTTATGTATTGTGAAAAATAAGCTCCCCACTTCACGATAACACATAATCTTTTATATATATATACATTATATTGCTTTCTTATTTATGTGTTGACATTTAAATGAAATACACTATTAACTTTAAACAATAAACAAAATTTATTATGCCAAATTTAAAACAATTATTCAAAATACAAAATATAATTGGGATCTCAGGGTCTTGAACTGGGTTTGATAATGGCAGAATTGAAACAATCAAAGAACACAAAATTTACATTTACTTTATAAGGAAATTGATGCGTCTAAACATAGACGAAATTTATTAATGAAGAAATTTATACTAAAAGATTGAGTTTAAACAATTTCATTTTATCAATAATTAAAGAACGATCTGACGTTTATCTTTTAAAACGGTTTACAATAATTTTAAGGTTTTCTTTCTACTTACGGCAGCCCAAGATTCACATTAAATTTTCGTAGCACAATGGTGGGACTTTCACTGATTCTAATTATTCACAGACTCTAATTAGCATAGTTTGTCGGTGGTTTAAAATGAATTGGTTACTCTCGATGATTTACTGCAACCTGGATTTGTAGATCTCGTGAGTCATGTTGAAAAAGCAACTCACTAGTTTGGTCTGTTGACTGAAGATTGCTTTACTTTTTGCAATTTGATGTAACAGCGTACTTATTACCGGAACACATTCTTTCGTTCCTTAAATTAAACCTCTTTTATTCTCGCTGCTGACTGACAAAACTGTTCAAACTTTCGTGAATTAGACTTTTGATCTGTTCTCCTCGCCGCTTACTGCCCAACTGTCTCTGTTCGTCTCCTAATTTTGAGCGCGTAAATCTTCTCCCCACCATTCAACAATACTCTCCTTTCATTGTCGGTTTGTTGTGTCCTCTACAATTCAACTTTTCAATTAGAACAATGCCTTAATTACCAATTATTACAATATATATATATATATATATATATATATATATATATATATATATATATTATCTTAAGAATATTGGTCAAAGATGTGCCATCAAACGATTATAAATACTACTAACATATCGAAATTATATACACTACGTTTTTAAGTACAATGGCCATAACTGTGTTTTACACGTTTTTACTATAACTATTTATGCAATAATTACTAAAAGTGTTCTATTGTGTAAAGTATCGCTTCAACATCTGAACATGTTATTAATTCCAAATTTATTTCTGTATTTGATCGTTGTTTTATTTTCATATTATACAGATATTATATATAATAATGCCGTATTCATGATAATGATTATTAGGAATATGTACTTATAACCTTACTAGACAGTAATTTTATTCGAATGAGACTTTCGTACTTACCTTAGAACTAAAATATATGTACTTAAATTAAACGCAATGTTTAGCTCATAAAGTATACGTATACAAATAAAATGACTTTTGAACTTTAATGACATTTAATAATATTTAAGCAAGGAATATTAAATTAACTTGTAAATATTACGTAAAAGACTACAAGAACTACGGTAGTTTATAATTAATTTGTGGTGGTATAAATGAGTCATGAATTATTTTGTAAGTTATATAAATTCATATTTTTATATAGTTTAAATTACCATTCAAATTTTACGCAAAAACTTTATTAGTATAATTTTTTATTATTTTAAAGTGCCTGCTAACGTTCTGAAATGAAAACTAACACCTTTACCTCAGAGTTTTTAAGGAAAAATCGTAGTTAAGTAGTAAAAAATAAGGTGTATTTCATAAGAAATGTGATTAATATGTAATTGCGGGGTTTGCTTACATAACCTCTCACATTCGAGTGGAATATTTTCACATGATTATGAAAATAGGACGCTGCTTCCTCTGATCCGATGTTTGTCCAGTGTAGTCCGTTTTCCTGGTTGCAGCTGTGGGACATAAACTTTTAGACCTGCTTCACTCGGCTTTAAGATGTGTACAAAAACAATACAAACATCTTAATATGCCCCCAGGTGAAGAAGACTTGCGACCGTTTTCCCCCCATTTTTCATCCTACGATCCGTCAGTTGGGATGAACGTCATCTCCTTTACACAGCTGGTCTAAACGGTAGAGTTGTTTTTAACCAGCTAGCCCAGAAATCGAAAACTCTAGGTTTCCAACGTCGGCACGGCATTCGTTACTACAGAAAACCATGATTTTGAAATCTCTGGAGCTTTTACGATCGTAGGAACTTTGCATCTGCTTTTATGGCCAATTTGGAAATTTTGTTCGTAAAATTATAAAGGAGGTACCTGGAACATACCACACATATAAATAAATACGTATATTCTTATTTTGAATTTAATGATAGGTTTATTAAATGATGAAGACATATTTTACAGAATTTAATAATCATTTAACTGAACATGAGAAAAATCAATCAAATAAATACAAATTATGTGTGTTCAGCTCGCCGGGCAAAACAATCGGATCCCTTAATACCAAGTTAAACCATTGTTTACGGTAATTCCTCCAGGCGCGTCAAGGATTGAGACACTTGGCAGTTACCTCGCGTTGATCTCTGGCCGTGATCATGTGGCACCCTTGATCTCTCCGAGTCCTCTGGAAAACTGCAAGTTTGGGGCTGTACGTCCGTCCCTGGCGACGGTTCGTCGTGGAGCCCTGTCTACACTTTCTTTACTGCCCCTTCGCTGGATGTGAAAAATCGATGTTGTCGATCATCTTTGGATCGATCTTTCCTGAACCATGAAATGTGATTGGTTCAGGCAATCACGTGTTAATTCAAATTCTGGGGTTTTTGGTGAGC
Organism: Zhengitettix transpicula; assembly: GCA_037074705.1. NCBI lineage: Eukaryota > Metazoa > Arthropoda > Insecta > Orthoptera > Tetrigidae > Zhengitettix > Zhengitettix transpicula. Next base: position 91,283,050 of record CM073590.1, read on the forward strand.
CTTTTTCCATGGTGTGACAGTCCAGGTAACTGCCAAGTGTCACAATCCTAGACGCGTTCGAGGATTACTATTCTACAATTAAAAATCGTTCTTCTGCTTTATAACGTTAAATAGTGAGAAATAAAATCATAAATGAATTAATTGACTGCAAAAAACCCAAGTGGATTAGGCTATCTTAGTTTATGGAAATGTTTTTACAATAGTTCTAACAATTCACGAAAAAAATATCACTGGAATAATTGTAAACTTTGTTTCCAAGAATTTAGTAATTACTCAATACCTCCTGTGGTGTAGGGGTCAGCGTGCGTGCCTCACATAACAAGGGTCCTATGTTAGAATCCCGGCGAGGGCATGGATGTTTGTGTGCATGAGAGAAACTCGTCAAATCAGTCCCCCTGACAAGAGAAAATGAGTTCCCATTCTGAGTCGCTAATAGGCAGAGCTGCTGATACCACTGTAAATAAATCAATATAAAAAAATTACTCAATAAATTTTCTTATAGATTTTTCTTGGTCCTAAACTGTTTATCAACATTGTTACGTGCATGAACAATACATAGAACTGAAATTTCGCAAACTGGAATTCATGAATCCATATTTTATTGGTTTAATAGACTTTATGCGTAATTAATGGAGATCAGAAATATACATCATTACTGTTAACGGAAACAATTCAATCTACTTTTTAAGTTCGTTGGCATTGACGTGAAGATACTTGTAGAGACATTTTACGGATATTGCGTTGTCTGTAACAATAAAAAATGTAAGCCAGGAGTGAAAAAGGCAAAGGCAATAAAACTCAGTAGGATAAGGTCATTAAAGATATCGTATACTGTGAAACTAGCAAACCTATAAAGAAACGAATTGATCACAAAAGGAGACAATAAACATTGGAAGAAAAAGTGAGAGTAAGTCCTTGCATAGTGACAGAAGAAGAACGATACTGCAATCTTTTGAATGCGAATAAAACTTATTATCTTGTTGCTTAAAAAATAAATAAAAAATTATTTAAGAATATCATTCTATATGCTATTTTTATGTATATTTCTGTCTGCAAATTTTGTATAATTGTATATTGATTAATTGGTAATGAAAATGAAAACTGTTATGTAGATTTATACTAAGTTTAACAGTGAATGCAGTTTACAACTGTTGTTTAGTAACGAATTATAAAGCAAGACATGTGAAGTCTATGATATTAATTATTATTTGAAATTCACTGGCTTGAAACACAATATTTAAATCCTGGGCTTCATCGAGCATTATTTTAATAAACTCCTGATTATTAATTCATAACTTTTGTTCATATGTCTTAATTATCCTTTTCAATTTCAGTTTTCATTTTCTATTTATCTGATTTCATCCAGAATAAACATAATATTCCGATTGAGAATTTCCATATAATATATTTTTTAAAACTTCAATTATATTCTTATGTAAATAAATAGGCGTCCTTCACTAAACCATCACCTTGGTTTCATTTATCTACTCTTTCGTAGACTGACATGTATAATACTAAATTATATCTCTTAAATAATTTAATTAATTGGAAGTTCTGTGTAATATTTACATATTTTCTTTCATTCTCTGACCTTCCCAACCTCTCATTTCAATTTATAAATTTTATTTATCCACACATTTATTTTCCTCAAATGTCGACTTCTAAACCAATCATGATACAATCAATACCTTTATTATGTTTTTCGTTTAGATGATGATCCGCTTTCTTTCCATATTCCTCTTTACCACACTTTACTCCTTGACCAGAGATAAATTTGACCACATTAAATAATGAATTAAAATAGTAGTTATATTTACACAGTGGTTGTCTCAAAACACAATTTCAGATAAGTAACAAGGATCATGCCCGACAGGAATCAAACGACATCTCTAGGTGTGACAGTTGCTGGCTTACTCCAACAACTACATTGCATCATTATATATGCTTGCTAAGTTCAGGATTAAACGCTAAGCGTACTTGAACCAGTAATGGAAGGTATTACAACAGCATGCTGCTTAATGCTTGGTAAGAGTTCCCTAATAATTAATTCCCTAAGATAAGTACAACCGTAATTCTACTTTCGTGTTTAAGAAAATATGTTAGAAGTGATCAAACTCCAAATTGATTACCGTGATCAATGATGTTTTAACATATACAAACAAACAATATAATTTATAAGAAGGAAGGATTTATAATTTTGATAACAATGGTAGACTTAATATTTATAAATGTTAATTTGGGATTCCTTTGTCTATTTACTTAGAATATATAGGAGGAGACAGATACAAATGAAGGAGAAAAGAAAAAGAAGTGGAAAATCCGACGTTTCGGGCTGTAAATATCTCTTTTTATTTGTTTTTTTTTTAGTAAGAAGCGTCTGTTCAGCGCAAAACCGTCGATAGTCGCCTCCATGTTGTGGCTCTATCGAGTAGGTCCATTAAATTTTGCAAACTCGCATTATATAATGCAAAATAACGTCATTTATCTCTGAAGACTAACAAATTTTTACTAGCGACGACAAGAGAGGCTTTTTTTAGTGATTTGTTCCATCATGAACTTAAATAGCTCTTTGCAATATTTAAAATTAACTGAATAGTTCATTTGAGTTTTATAGGTATGTGACAAATTTGATTGTCTCGTTTCAAAATTCATGCTTAATTTCGATTACAATACCCGTCCAAATGAAAAACATCGAAATTTACAAGGCATATGTGTATAAAACAACATTTTATTTCCGGAGATGGTCTTAATTATACTTGTAGACGTGCCTCTGGATTCTAAAAGTCTCAACCTCCCCTGTTCTTTCAAGGATTCATTCCCGGAGGCGACCTTCTGTTGGTTTTTGACACAGACAATAAAGCACAGACCCTTTGCGTGTGTCCTGATTCCGTAGGGGCCACTTACACAGAAATACGAAAAATACTTAAAATTTAATGTTAAACTCCGTAATATCCTAAATAATAGCGTGAGCTAAAAGAGTCACCACAGAACACGAGTTATTTTTTGGCCCTCCCGTAAAATGATTTAACTTTCCTTTGTGTGAATCAGTTGCTAGAATGTCCTTCCGAATGTGATATTCTGCCAGTGTACAATTTTAAAATATCATTATATATCGGCTGATATGAGCCATGGCCGTAGCCTTTCCAACTGAATTTATAATAGGTTTAATAATAATAATATGTAGCATATACTTTACATATGATTTTACAATTTACCTGTCCATCTCACTTTCTATCAGTAAACACGTTTCACGCTAAACATTTTAAGAGATTTTAATATTTTTTAATTTATTAATCTTAACCATGGTAATGTAAAACATCTTAGTAACTTGAAATTAATTTCTTTGTAAATATAGATCGAAAGTTAATCTTAAATAAAATGAAAAATATTTTGAATGGGTTTTACTTAAGAAACGTAAAAATAATTCATTGCATCAAAGAACTGCGTGTTATTGAAACAGAAAAGTTAGGGGTGAATTAAAGTAACCTTTAGGTACTAATTAAGTTTTTCATGTTGGAACGCTTCATTTTGCTCAACTCTTATCAACAGAGAAAGAGGCAGGAGATGGGGAGTCCTGAGACTCTCATTATATTTCCACAGAGCGCTATCCTTTCAGCTCATTGCATATCTGTGATGAGGGTGTCCTCACTAATTAAACTCATCTGTACATTCCAAAAAGCTTCCTTAAATGTCTAATCACTCTGCTCTTGCCGTCTTCCCTCGCGGAAGCTAAAACACGGCTTCTTTATTAAGCTAAAAAGGAGATTAGGTCAAAGTAAACAAACGTAGTATCGATTTTCTCTACGGTCGTAGCGCTTGCTCTCTCGTCTACTTATTTGAGTGAATGTAGTATGTACATAAAATTTTCTTGAAGATTAGTGTACCAACATCATCATACTTTTATTTAGGTTTATGTACAGGGTGCCCCAAAAACGCAATATTTGAAAACTTAACGTAAATACAGAAAAAATACACGAGAAAATTATTAACAGAAGATAAAACATATTAACGTGTAGTTTAAGTATTAGTTATCCAAAATATCATTGACTCAATATCACTTCCTTTTATGGAGTCTTCCTCAACCAATAAGTTCTGCGCATCTGCAGTTGAGATTCCTCATTACTCGCTGAAAAACTTATCTTCGATTCCATGGTCTAAGTCTTGAATTATTTTTATTTCGTTTAATTTTTGGTTGTTTCATGTGGGCCGTACTTTTAATATAGCTTCACAAGTAAAACTCAATAAACGGGTCAGAAAATGCCACTGAATCTTAAGAAACCATGATTCGCAAGGTTTTAGGAAAATTTTCAATGCAGGATATTTTTAATAAAATAGTAATTAGAAACATAATTCTAATAGCTATTTTTGTTGACTTCGAATACATTTACTTAATTGAATTCAGATCAATGAGCGAATATTTCTCGAATCTTCTGTTGATTCTGTGTTCAAGTAATGGGTGAATGAGTGGATTCGTATGTATTTCAAGTCCATCGTGATAAATGGTATGTGTAGATCATGATGTAAAGTTAGGTTTCTCACATACCAAGGAGCATCAAAATTGGCTCTGATGATACACAATTGCGCTTTGTGGATCTTGAACATATTAGCTTTTCTAGCACACCCCCATAAGTCAATTTCGAATGTCCAAATCGGTTTGACGACAGTTTTTTTTATTTTATTTTATAAAGACAGTTTAAACCTACCGAGCATCTCACGAAGTCGTATGTCTATTTTTCATTTTTCTTTTTTATATGTACTTTCCAAGTTAATTTTGAGTCTACGTGAATTCCAAGATATTTTACGTTGTGAAACCGGGAGTTGTTTGTTGTTCATGGTTACTGGCGGGAATTGTTGTTTCCGTAGAGTAACTGTTACCTGTAGGGATTTTAATTGGTTAATTTTCATTTTACATTTATCTATATGAAGTAGATTAAGGTGGTCTTGTAATCATTTGGATACTGTTATGAGATCTTCGTTTATGGCCATAACTATATAATCAGCGAATGCCCTGTTATTGAACTACTGGTTGTAGAAAGATCACAAGGTACAAGACAGATCCAAGAATTAATTTGGTGAAAGGTAGAAGTTTCGTCATTTACTCTCGTTCTGAATTTACGGTTCTCGAGGTTAGTTTTAGAAGATCATAGTAAGGCTCCGGTAGTAAGTGCTTGATTTAGTAGAAAATACCTGGGTGCCAGACTCTGTCGAATGCCTCACATCAAGAAACAATGCAGGTGAAAATAAAGATTACAGCATACCGATTTGAAATGGCAGTAGTTTTGATTTTGTCCTCATTTTCTGAAAAGTATGACCCGTGTATCAAATTGGCATACTATTCGTTATTTTGTTTTTGTGTGAAAGGCTTTCACAAATTTAATGGTGGTTGCTGTCCGCACAGGTATGATAGATATGTACATATGTGACATAAAAATGTGCCTTAGTTAACAATCACAAACATATCGAGAGTAGCACTATTAACCTCAGCGATACAGAAAATTTAATATCAGTCGTTGTCACATCACTTTTAAATTTCACCCACTTCGAACTACACCCCTATGAGTACTAGCGGTATCTTAATCCCTCACGGTTCTTCCCAGATTTTAACATATGTATGATGTTTGTGCCCTTGTGTGAATGCTCCACTGATAACCTTAACAATTTAAAAAATCTTATGTTATTATATATTCGAAGATAAAAGATAGACACTAAAATTAACACTTTTATGACTATTTTATTATAAAAGTAGTGTTAAAAAATCTACTTTTACTAAGAAACAATTACGTTCACAAAATTCAGATAGTCTTTAAATTCCTTTTAAGCATTAATAAATACTTTTAAAACATTTGCTGATTTTGTAACTGTACATAACTATTGAAATACTGCATATGGGAGTTTCAGTAGTTTTTTTAAATTTAAATAGTAAGTTTAAAATATAAATTTCATCCCATACTTGTTATTTAGCTATCAAATTTCTTTAAATAAATATTAACTAGTAATTTTGTAACAATTAAAAACGTGAGATTGAATTAATAATATAAATAAAACTACACTGAAATTATGTTACTAGTCCTTTTAGCACCTTATGAGATCTAAAATTGTAGAAAGAACGTTGTGCAACTGGTCAATGCAGATGAAAAGGCGTCATTTAAATAAATATTCACTGCCACAAAATAGAACACCATTTTCTAACTAGAATAACTGCGATACATAAATGTGGTCTGGGTTTAATAGTTACATATTTGATTAATGTTTATTATAACTCGGGAATCAACCTGCCGGTAATTTCATCGGATTCTGTGGTTGGCTGCGGCTTTGGTTGTGGTAACAAAGGTACATGAAATACTCCATAGATGAAAATTACTTTAGCTTTCATTTCAAACCTTACTTTCTCTCCATTTATAGTATCATTTTCACTAATACTTACTAATGCCTCTCACTGTTTCTCATCTTCATACCACAAAATTTTCGACGTCAGCTCTCTCTTAGTTTAAAAGGACATTCATTTTCCTCTTTAACTACCCTATTATCACACCATCACCACCACTTTGGGACTGCTCTTCACTGTCCAAAAAAAGCACCTCCATCGTTGTTATAATTTCCATCCTACCTCTACATGTATTTGAGGATAATTTCCCACGGAACCTTGAGGAGTAAGTGACAACTCCCCGATCACAAATACGTATCATGTTACTCCAGGTTTTGTCGATTGGCTAACTGCAGTGAAGTTACGAGATTGCTAGTAACGTTTATTGACCAAATATCAAATTTACTTAATACAACTTCCTGAATACTGCAGGAAGTCAAGTGTCGTCAACCCAAAATACTTAGTTTATAATTATTTAAATAGTATTTAGGCAGGATATTGCGACAATATATCAAAAAACGCATAATATTGGTAAATTTTATAGCTGGTATTTGTCCACTACAATTTATGAAAAATTTATACAGAATGCAAGAGTGATGAAAATATTCGTATAATTACCATTTCATCATTAGTTAATTTTAGGAATTCCTTCATTATTATGAACGGTGATTTCTTTCTTCACTTTACGCAGGTTTCTTCAATTTTTTTGGTATTATTTGCAATTCATACGAATTAATTATCATCTGACATTTAAATTACAATTACATGTTTGTATTTTTGTTGTATACTAGAAATTACTAATAATCATTATATATGATTTTGATTACTGTAACCGATCCAATGAGTCACAATATTTTATCTACAGATATTTAATAAACAACTTAAATTCTAAATTTGCTTTAAAAAATCTGACGTTTACCATGTAAAAACTTTTATGTTTGTGTTCTGTATGTTTATGTTCAGTTTTTTTTTGTATAATTTTATTTTATATTTCTGTTATTTCCGTGAAAATTCGTGTATACTCGTTAGAAAATAATTATTTTGTGAACTAACAATTTTAATTTGTCTCGTCACAATATTATTTCAGTACAACAATATTATTGGATTTAATAATATTTCATGTATTTTTGCATCTCGATATGCTATATGTTAAATAGAGAGCACCATATTTGGTAAAATTTCTTGTAATCAACTTTTCAGTAAATATATGGAAATCTAATTAATTTTTAAAACGTTATGAAGAAAGTAAATAACTTATTAGTATTTAAAAGGATTGTATGAATTAATTTATAATGTAAATTGAAGAAAAAGTTCTCAAGTTTCCACCCGGGTAAAACAGCGATTGTAACGCGACGTTTCGACGACCAAATGCACTGCTCTAGAAGATGACGGCAGTGCATTTGGTCGTCGAAACGCCGCTTTACAATCGCTGTTTTACCCGGGTGGAAACCCGAGAACTTTTTCTTCAACAAACACATCGGGAAAGCCTTCGATCTTTATAATGTAAATTATTCATAATGATTAATTAACCCAAGTTCTATTGTTTTACAGATGTCCCTGAAACAAGTGTTGTCTTAGGCCCTAACCTCATTGCTGATGACATTAGAGAAGGCACAGATGTTTACTTTGACTGCGTCGTAAAGGCTCAGCCAAGGGCCAGCCGCGTCCAGTGGCTACACGATGTAAGAATGTTGATTCACTATAATTTATTAATGTTATAATAATGTAAAAGTAGCTCGACGGTGTACAAATCTCAGTAGATCAAATATTTTGGAAAAGTTTGGAACAGAACGTGTAAAGCATGTTTTATGCGATTTAATTCGAGAGTTTCGTACGTATCGGAATATACAAAACAGGAAGTGGGAGGACGTGAAAAGCATAGTTTTGAATATTGACTGTCCACATTACCTTTACGAATTAAAAATTATTTCTTTGGGATACACAAATAGTTTTCTTTAATTTACAATTTATAGTCGCATTAACCTGTTATTAGCGACTTACATCTGTTATGTACATATAGTTGTTTATATAGAATAAATGTTTGAAAATATTCAAATACACATTTAACATATTACCAGGAACACAAATACTTTTATATAAAAATGATAAAGTTTAATTAAATCAACAATTCAAATTTAATAGATTTATTATAATCCAAGAAAGTATTTAACATAATATTATATAAAACAATAATTGTACTTTCCAAGGTATAATAATTTTATACGTTTCACCTTTGAGTACGTTTTGATGTATAACTTGCATCTTTATTTTCTGTCAGCACTCGCTAGCCTCCATACCACACGTCCTCTAAAACATAAACAGTCTTTTATTGTTCGTAGAAGTATGAATTTTTAAAAGACCATGTCCAAGTTCTGATCGAAACTATAAAAGCGATTTATGTCTCTCTGCAGGAAGTGTCTTAAAGTCAAGCTTTTAGATCCACAATTGTTCGAAATGAAATATGATCCTGAGATAATATCCCATTACTACTATATTGAATCTATACGACGCAACTAACATGTAATGCTACAACACACATAAAACGGTTGTATAGCGAGTAAGAGAACTAAATGTATTTTTCTTGACTACTGAACAGCGCTTCATTGCTTCTATTGGTTCCTTCCCTGTATAACTTCATATTAAATGTATAAACTTATTCCCCAGACATTTCGGACCTATAAATGTTCGTATCATTTTCTGCTTGTCAATTAACAGTCCCTCTTTTCAACTTATCATCATTCAAGTTACGTCTTCCATAACGGGTAAGTCAGATTTCATTTAAGGCATACAAGAGTAAATGAAGAAAACCATTTTACCATATATATTTAGAAATTTTACATTTTTGGAAGTCTATCAACTAATGCCATGACAATATCTCTAATTTTTACTAAATGTGATATATTCTTTAATGTATCTTTTCCAAGATTGACATCAAAATCACATACAATACCGCTAAAAGCAATACTGCAAAATTTTTGTAGTGTGCAACTAACATACTGTTTTAATAAACTGAAACCATTGAATAGAATGATCGTTCCACTATCATTATTTTATTCATTATTTTTTAAATCTGTGAAAACTCTTACTTATGCTATTTAAAAACTTTCCGATTTATCATGTTGTATATAATCTCTATCTTTATTTTCAGGAGTGTCGTTGAAGTGAAAATAAGTTCGCATAGAATCAAACGTATTTCGTAACGTAGAATTTGAAATAACAGAGAACCTAGTATTATCTGCCATTTTTTTCCTATTACTCGGCAATTTCTCCTTTTCGGTTCTAGTTGTGTCCAGTGATATGCAAAGTTTTTAGTAGAGTATAAATTTCATCCTTTCACGAAACTCTCAATCATTACGTAGCTCTTTTGAATATGGAAATGAGGTTTTTTTTATTTTTTGATGGATCGGAAAATGATACAATGTATAGTGAATTATTTTTTTAATATAGTTTATTCGCCAGCGGAGATGCTGTAGATATTTAATTCTATTGCTGTCTACAATTGCGTCACAATACAACCGTTGACTCAATCTTATAACAACACAGCCCTTTGACCTTTAAGTCAAGTACAACTTTGCTATACTACTTACCTGTTCCTCATAATCAGCATAAGCTTTACCTACAACCATATTCCAGCTCAAATGATAATTTTCAGCCGGACAGGCATGGCGAGATCCAATTTGTAATCATCAGATTGTTCCAAATTCACATTTGGAATCAAATTCAACTTAAATTACATGTGTATTAAAAATTTTGTTTTAATGAATATCCATCGACGTAGAGCTGTCTGTGGGATACGGGAATGAGTTTAAAGAAGCTCATAACCGCTCATTTCAGGTAAAAGGATTATTAGAAATTTTGAGAAACTTAAGACTGCTGTATCTGATATATTTCCCCGAAGTTCGAATGTTCATGATGCAATCTAAGTTTCACTAGCACTCGGAAGTGACGGTAGCAAGAGAAGAGATGATAGGGATGCTAAGCATGATTAGTGACTAGAATTGAGACTGTACGGCAGTGACAGAGCGGCCAAGAATAATTTTTATTTTAGTATTTAGTGCGAGCAGTAATTTTCTTAACTGATTTTTTAACAGAGCCATGAGAAAAAGTCTACAGGATTTGAGAGCATCCAGCCAATATAGATTCTTGCCTGTATCTATCGCGCAACCAACCGGCCAACAGGTTCGGCACTACACTAAAAGCAGATTCGACTAATCTACCTTGTCAATTTAGACTACATGCTTGATTAGAAACTAAAACGTTAAAATTCATGTACCACTGTGAACTAAAAGTAAGGTGAATTTATTTATAAAATATAAATTCTTTATTTATTCCTCCAAATCAATTTCATCCCCTTCAAAGTAATACCCGTCCGATAAAACGCACTTTTTCCAACGCTTTTCCAGTCCTCGAGACAGTCGGAATAGTCTTTTTCCGGTATAGCCTTCAAGACCTTCTTCGATTCGGTTTTTATCTCCTCAATAGTGTCAAAACGGCGTCCCCGCATCGGCCTTTTGAGTTTTCTGAATAGCCAGAAGTCGCACGGAGTCAAATCAGGCGAATACGGTGGTTGCGGAACGATATGAGTCGAGTTTTGGGCAAAAAAGTCGCGAAGAACCAATGCAGTATGACATCGTGCATTATCGTGATGAAGGAACCAAGAGTTGTCGCCCATAATTCCGGCCGTTTCAGACGAATAGCTTCACGCAAACGACGCATAACGCAGAAATAATATTCTTTGTTGACAGTTTGGCCCGGCGGAAGGAATTCATAGTGCACCACACCACAATAATCAAAGAAAACTGCCAACATGACCTTGATTTTCGGTCTTGCTTCACCTTTTGCACGATATTCGCTGGATTGGTTGGTGGTTTCACGGTCGTATGCGTAATTCCAAGTCTCGTTTCCAGTAATGATGCATTTCAAGTGGTCCTGATAGTCAGACAGCAAAGTTTCACACACATCAACGCGACGCTTTTTTTTGCAAAAATCGAGCTATTTTGGCACCAATCGAGATTTGACGCGTTTGAGACACAAAACATTCTTCAAAATGGTTTGGGCTGAGACAAATGATATTCCAACACTATCAGCGAAATCTCTAATTGTCCATCGACGATTTTCGAGCACCAAATCTTTGACTTTTTGGACGTGGCCCTCGTCGGTAGACGTTTACGGTCGTCCAGAGCGCGGTTCGTCTTCAACGCCCTCTTTGAACTCGTTGTACCACTTATAAACGTTTTTTTGTGCCATAGTTTGATCACCAAAGACCTTCCGCAACATTTTAAACGTGTCCGCACAAGAATATTCGTTCCGCAAACAAAATTTGATGGAAGTTCTTTGCTCAACAAAATCACCCATTGCAAAAATCGAAAAATTCACTTTTGGTTGTTTACAAAAACACGTGTAACTCGGAGATAATTAAACCTTTAAACAAAACTTGGAAAATGTTATAGACAGTCCTACCAACCTAAGAAAAAAAATTTACCTGCCTTCCTAATACACGGTAGTTTTAAATGACAATTTCACCTTACTTTTTGATCACAGTGGTATATTACGACATCGATTTTTCTTGACACTGAACAGCGCTTAATTGCTTCTATGTATAAACTTATTTTGCTTAGAATAATGTCTTCAGAAAATAATCTAAAAATTGTTTGCTAGAACACAGTGTTTAAACTCGATTCAAAGAATAACTATAATTATTATCGCCTTACCTCGATATGAGACTGCTAACCTTAGTAATAACTGACTACAAATTCAGTTCAACAACTTGTGTTTGAACAGGGCCAGCTCCTTCGTCCAGGGCCTAAGGTGATTCTGAGCAACCAGAGTCTCGTACTGCAAGCTGTTGGACGCGGTGGACGTGGAAACTACACCTGCGTCGCAGTCAACGACGAGGGAGCAGGACAGAGCCGACCATTCCTCCTTGACGTTCTATGTGAGTGTCTTACAAACTTCGGAAATTCGTGAAAGTATCAAAGATTTTCCAGTTCTTGTTAGCGGAAACCGCGTGCAACCTCTCTACACCAATCTTTCTCTCCAGTTGATGGCAGCACCCACCAATGGATCATTAGATAGTCCTTACAAGTTACTACTGAATTCAAGTTTGATTTCCTTAGCAGGAGAGGATCCCAAGCTTTGTTAATATCAAAGCAATTTTTCGGTTTGATCTTGTATGTTATTTATGCAAAAACGTAATTTTAAACATGGTAAAAATTTGAAAACTGAGTGAGGCAAATAAATAGACGAAAGTTTGTCTGCTTTACACAAAATGGAATACACGTGTTTGTTACAATGGCATCGTAGCAAAGAAATAGGTGAAAAACAAATTTTTCGCAGAAAAAGTAAAAAATTAAACACCAGCTACGGCTAGACGAGTTAAAGTACAATGTCATTTTATGGTTGAGAAATAATATTAAAATATTTTCATTTTTAATACTCCGTCTTGTAACATTATATATACAAGCGAATAGTAACGGATCCTGGACGCAATTTTGCGGCTGATGGTAGCGCCTGTGACGGTAGGTTTCAATCCCTGCGTTATTAAATGACACGTTTGGCCATTATGGAATGATACCGCGTATCTGAGTGTCCCTAACTAAAGTACAGCAGGCAGGATTACAATAACGTTTGTAATCTTTTGCAATATTTTAAGTTTATAAATTTACTTAAATATAGTGTTGGCTTGTTCGAGCAAAAAAATCAGAAATTTTAAGATGTTACCAGTAACAACTCATGTAATGCAAGAAATAGCGGCATTAGGTGAAGTATACGCGCTTTTATAACATAGTACAATGAATTTGCATCGTAAATAAAAACAAATAGTAAAAAAATACTGTAAAATTAGATGGCTTGAATTTATCTTTGCAAATTAATTTTTGTCACGGTAAATATTTTTCTATGTGGTTTATCACGGGTGAGCAACAGTTTCGTACAAGAAGAGGCGTTCACCTAAAATGTGAGAAAAAAAACTTTTAATCAACAAAAATACACTGTAATTTAAAAAGTAACAAAATCGTACAAAATTATATATAATTGAAATGACAGAATTTATTGATAAAAATTTAAGTGAAAAAAATTATTTCTATTAACTATATTTTATGAAGTCAGAGTTCAATAGTTATTGCTATTATTTTACAAGCAAGTAATAATTTTATTTTAATGTTCCAGGGTTATGTTTCCTATATACTGAATAAAATTTATTTGCAAAAAAGTGTTGAGTATGAGAGCGTAACCAACACAAATACGTTTGTAGATGCACCTGTCTGTCGCACGACAAGTCGTTCCCTGGCAGTGTCTAAAAAAGAACGCGTCAATATCACATGTCCTGTAGACGCAAATCCCTCTCCCAATGGTTTCCGCTGGGCCTTCAACAGCTCTGGAGGAGGAGAGGATTTAGCTACAGAGGGCACTGCCAGCATCATCAGCTACACCCCCGTCACAGATCTCGACTTCGGGCATCTCCTCTGCTGGGCTGTCAACCACGTGGGCAAACAGAAAACGCCCTGCATTAATCACATCGTTCCGGCAGGTACGCCATTCAGCTTTGTAGAACTCAGTGTAAAGAATGTTTCGAAAGTTTTGGTCCCATTTAAAAGGAAATTAAACTTTAATACGATTACTTGACAAAGAATGTAAACTTATCCGGTTCGCTTCAAGAACAATTCTCCGGTATCTAAAACTAATTGTTGCGTGAACTTTCGATAATTTACTCAACTATTTAATTTTAGCTTTCCATACTACCAACAGTGAAACATACTTAACCGCATTTTAACTCAATTTTACTAAAGGAAAATATCTTAAGAATATATTGAAATCTCATTTTCTGCAACTGTTTTTGAAATGGATAATATTCAAAATCCGTTGAATGAAGTGAGTGGTTATCAATTATCGAATGTTTTCACCATGCTTGATAAGTAATTATTGGGTTTGTACCCGGGTTGAAGTAAGCTTAAACCACGACGTTTCGATGACGTATGTCGTGGCTTACGCTTATTTTGAATCGATTGGAAACCCAAGAACTACTTATACCTAAATGAGTGTTTTAACCATTTATAAATTTCAAGATAAACAACCTTATACGATTTTTGAGTAAATAAAAGTAATATCATTCTGAAACAAATTATAATCTCAACATTCTACAAAATCAAAAGTGTCTTTTCTTTCAGAGTGTTGAAAATTTGTTTCATTAATGTGAATCTTAATCTCATTGTTAGCGACATTCTCGTAAAAATACATTAATTGTAACCAATTAGGGCCATTCCTATTACAGATCTAAAGTGTGTATTCAACTCTGAACACTCCATTGTTTTAATAAAAAATGAGTACACGTCCTGACTGTATAGTTTTCATTCGTGTTCCTCAACAAAATCTTTGTTTCAATATTTGCTTTTTCTGTATGGTTACCGAATCATTACAATACTCGTTCTCTCTCCCTTCGCTCATTTTGACTTACTATTTAAGTATACTTCCAATGATTGCGATATTTGATCATCAACAGGCCGACCAGATCGTGTTCACAACTGCTCCGTTGCAAACATCTCAACGGGATCATTCAACATCTACTGTCATGAGGGTTACAACGGAGGGCTGTCCCAGACCTTCTTGCTTCAAGTGAGAGAAGCTAACCACGACCAGACACTGAAGGTGAACAACACATCCAAGGCTGCCAATTTCAGTGTTGAAGGGCTGGCTTCGGGTGAACGTTACACCGTTTCCGTGTACGCGTTTAACCCAAAGGGTCGCAGCGAGCCCGTCCATTTGCACGCATCAACTCTTCATATGCCAGAACAGCAAACCAACCTCAGCGAGCCATGTAAGTAGTAACAATGCTTTCAATACGTTGGTGAGAAAAATCAACTTTTGCGTTAATTCAATCACTCAGTATAGAACTTAAAATAAAATGCTGAAGAAGAAAGTTTCTAAACTTAAACTTAATCTTGAATGAAAATTCATAATTTACGTGAAACATCATGCAGACTACGAGAGTTTTCTTTCTAAATAGCTTTCTACCCACGAGAAAATCTTAAAATTCAGACGAATTACCGTCCATAACATTTCTATTATAATAAATTAATTAACCAATAAAGTTAAATAGAATGTACACCATCATTTAATTTTTGTTACGTCTTTATATTATAAGGAAACATTTTCTTCCCTATTATCAAAGGCTTAATTTAAACAGAAAATCTATCCTATCTTCCTGAAAACCTTTTCTCTCAAATGAAACGGTAATCCCATTGGTCGTGTACAAGTTTACCAAATTTTCTTCATAATGCTAACCAAGTATTTATTTTTTCTATTAATTAATTAATTATTTATTTATTATCAATACCAAACTTTTTGGCAAATTTTCTGAAGAATAATGAATTTTACAATGGCTGTAAGTGAATATTATTTCAGTCTATGTGGAATTAAGCACGGGATCCAGTGATTGCAGTCTGAACTATAGCTGTTGAACTTTCCAAATTCGGTGTGGTTAAAGACACAATTCGTAATTTATGCGCAGTGATTTGATTTTAGATTGTGTAATTAATAAGGTAAATCGTTAATATTGTAACCATATTTTTATATATAAACTAAAGATTTGATTTAATGTACAGTATCATTTACAAAACCGGAATGGTGGCTATATAAAAATTAGTGGATAATAAAAAAAGTTTGAAAATAAATAAAGAAAAAATGTCAGGGTATCTGTGTGGCATGTAGCAGAGATTGTTTTAGACTCGATAACATATACAATTGGACTAATGATTGGGGTTGCAATATCAAGCAAGGCGTCATTTTGTGTCGTCATGTCCTCTGTAGTTCTGCAATGTTGTCGCTATCGGATTGCCCTGATTTCTCTATCACCCTGAGGAAATTTCACGTTATTTTCAGTTCAGATTGAGAAAATTCTTTCACCCTATCTGTTAAAAACTCATATTTATAAAAACTTCAAACACCAAAAACCAAACTGGTCCCTTCACCTATGCATTTCAAAATAACATTAAGACTATTTCTACTTTCTATGCAGTCTGTTCCATAGTAACGTTATCTCTACTACCACGCTCCGAATACAGCTTTTGACCCGCCTTCTGGAATATTTTCGTTGGTCACATTGATTTGTAACCTACAATAATTGTGTTGTATGTACCACACTATTGGTTACAAAAGTCATGTTGGAGCGTTGTTAATTATATTTTCCTGGATTTTACTCGTCGGAGTGAATGAACTTTGTTTTAATTCATAACCCCTTCAGACTGTCAATCCCTTATCACATTTTCATAGACACGTCCTAGGTCTGTACATTTGCGACTATCCGGTGTCAATGGTTCCTACCTGTTACAAATTGCTTGAGTATATATATTGCATTTAATTGTACGCATTCTTGAAATATATAAATAAATATATATTGTAATTAAATTTAATAAATAACAGGGATTGATGACCACAAAAATGAAATGTTATGCAATGGTTGAATTATTATTAATAAGTTCCTACTTTTAAAATAAACTTCACGTTTGTCTCACGATTTCCACAATCCAAGTCACGTCTTTTCTTTTTTATTTAGAGAGAAAATCTTCCTTCGGCCAAGACTTTCACGATACTTAAATAACTTAGAATTTTATTTTCTCCACATACTTCAATATATTAATATATATATATTGTTATACCCAGTTAAGAAGGACATGAATTTTGTTCTTATTTCATCAGATTTGTTTACTAACTCAGGCTGGGGATTCTTGAGTGGTTTGTATATAAAAAAAGATAATAATAAAATGATAGATAAGTAGCTCTTAGAGAAGTGGAGGACTATAATAGGACGTTTAGCGGCTCTTAGAGCTAATGGTTTTGACAGACAGCTGGACGGAACCCTAAAGGTATAATGACAGAAGTTTTATGGACACACAATTATATTAAAAGGAAATGTTTATTTTAATTGTATTGAGTGGCTCTCGGAGCGTGAGAAAGCCAACAGTTGGTGTTTGTTTGACGAACGTGGAAACTCAAAAACTGTGAAAAAAGGGAATACTCAGGAGAGGGGAAGCAGATAAAAGTGAGTTGGACTGAAGACCTCAAAGGAGAAGAATGTTGGAGTCAGGTGCTAGAGCGCAAGAGGGAAGGATGTAAGAGTGTGGTGTCAGAGTTTGGAGGAGATGGACGTGGAGTGTGGTGCCAGAATCTTAATGAGAAATACCTAGGAGTTGAAATGTAGACCGCAAAGGAGGAGGACGGGGAGGCGGTGATAAATATTCGGTCAAATTGAATGGTGGCCGTGCCTAAAAATAAAATAAACATTTTAGTTCATGTCAGGAGTCGAGATATCAAAAAGGATAAAGTGAACGTGTCTGTGAAGCGTGTGTAAAAGTCTGTGCAGTGAAGGGCATTGTAGATTAAAGTGCATTCCTGAAAAACTCAAATAAAATTGTAAGTAGACATTCAGTAATAAATTCTGTAAATTGTTAAATAAGGGTAATCAGTCAGATTTCGTTTTCATTTTATTTAATTGCATTGTTTAAATTGTAAATTTTAGTTTTCCGTTTCCTTATCAACCCAGTGAAGACCCTGGGGTACAGAGTCTGATTTATAAAGTGTAACTGGATTATTAGTGTAATTTAATTGTTAAGGTAAAAGGATATAAAAATATACAGAGATTTTCTTGAGTAGTACTCTAGATTAATAAAATTGTTTTGTTTAATAAAATTTAATAACTTGTTTAATTATCAACAAGAGGAGTATTACAATATATATTAATACTTATAATTTTTTTAACATACAATCTTTTTGAGAAAACATCCATAGACAAGTACTATATGCAAGAACTTCTGTAAAACTTACAAGATTTTGTAATATATTCATATTATATCATATTTCACAATATTACAATATGTGTCCACAGCACAATAATAAAATATGCGTTTACAGCACAATAATCCAACCCGTATTCATTACAATATTTTATCGGAAATAAATCTTAAGATAATAAAATACGCTCGTTACAATATATAAATATATATTGTAATACTAATTAGAGGCAATTAGAGAATTGATAATTGGAAATTTGTTATCGGCGAGAATATAAACGGAAAAATGTTCAGGCGGGCTTTGTCGTACCGAACTGCGGGGTAAGTTGCGGACAGAAATTCATGAGTAAAAGTCGCGGGCAGATCTTGATCGAGGAAAGAGTGGCAGGCAAAACTTTATTAAGAGTGGTGTGGCACACAGATTTTTATCGAGTAAAGTTTGGACATATAATTCAATAAGTAAAACCATAGTAAAAATGTAACAAATAAAACCTGTCTGTTGCAAATTTCATCGAGAAGGACTCGAGATTGACCATCAATCTGAACGAGAAATACAATATTTGCTGGAGAGAGAGAGAGAGAGGTTTAATGCAGAGGACCGCAGGTGTTGTACGGAGTAATTGTTGCAGATGACATATACAAAAGTTTTAAACAGTGTTTTTGAAACAACAGTTAAATTCTGTGATAGTAGGGCCTGTTATATGTGAATAGTGCATCAGAGCCCAAACGAATGTCTGGTACCAGCAAAGACACTGTAAGTAGAGAGAGAAATTTTATAAAAGTTTGTAAACGTTAAATAAGGATCTAATTGTCAGATTTTGGATTCACGTTCATTTGTTGTTTTAATTTATATAAATTTTGTTTGAGAATTTTGATTTGTTTATCACAGTTTTGCACCCTGAACGTGGGGCAAATAAATTGTTTAATTAATTTAAATAAATTTAGTTTGTTAATTAATCTTTCTAATTATTACAAATTGGCACACCAACGTGGGGCAGAATAACTTTAAATTCATTTAATTCATAATTAATATTTTTGTTTATTACAATATATATGATTTGGGAAAAAAAACCTTTCACAGTAGCACGACTGTCTCCTACAAAATACTCATCGTGCTTGTCGTAAGAAGAAAATTTGTAAGGGTAACCAATCGGTAGCAACTCTACAGAGGTTCATCTGTCAGTCGCTTAGAATTCTGAGTAACCCTGGGAAACAAGCTGCTGAATGTCCATTTACGAATTATATTTAATCCCACGGCCTCGCTAATCAGTTCCGAAGTATGATCCTGAAATTGAACCATCATGTACTTTACAATGTTTACCTTATTACTCGGGGTAAATGGTGAGTTTATTTACCCATCGTCATTAAAACTTCTATGTGGCGGGTAATTATCAACTTCGATCTCCAGAAATCTTATTGGTGATTGGCAAATTCAAATGATTTCACAGTAAAACAACCAACAATAATAATAGATCAGTGAGCAGCTCATAGATATTAATAAAAACGTGTCTATTTTCAAATAAACTCTAATAAATTTGTCTAATACCTCATCTTTCAATTTTATTTTATTTTAGTCGCATAAAAGGGAGGAACTTAAATTAAGTACGTTCTGATTGCACAAAGGACACAAAGATCCTATTAATAAGTTTTGCACCATAAATGTTGTTAATAAAATTAAGTTTCAAATTGGGACTTTTGTTATATAGGTTACACAAAAAGAATGTTAAATACTAGGATTAAAGAACATAAATCTAACTTCAAACTGTCATCTTGTAAACATAGTCAATTACAAAACATTGAATAAATTTTAATCACGATTTCAATTTTGACCACACCTCAGTTTTAGATAGAGAACCACAATATTGGAAAATATTAATTTTCTGAAATGCTGTATATTAAAAATCATACAAATATTGTTAATATTAAACGTGACATAGAAAGTTTGTTTTGTAATTAATTTTTGTCTTTTAATTTACTTTCTTGTTCAATTTACAACCTTAGGTTTTTTTAAGAGTAACAAATAAAATGAAGGTAATCCACGTGGTGGCAACTCCCCTTTAATAGCATAGGAAGGAAATTGAAAGGGGGGATGCGGAAGGGTAGAGGAAGGTAGCCAAGGGTTAACTAGGGTCCCCGGACTATAGATAAAGCATCCTACCCGGCATTCACCTGAAAGTGATGCAGGACAAACTCTAAAAAACCTGCATCAAGTAGGTGGGACATAGATACTTGTCCCACACCCTTCCGATGGCGGGAGAGGGGTTTGCTGTGGGGACGCAGCATTCCCTTCTCCGTGCCTCGACCAGTTTAGGAGTCAGCTGACCGACTGTTCCAAAGGAAACAACTGTTACTGTATGCCGACCCCGGAAAATACACCTGTCAAATCAGGCAGAGGTGCCTCGGCTTAGGAGAACCTTAGTTTATAAACAGAGAGATGAAAAGGCATCCCCAAAGATAGCCCTCTCCGTCTCTCCAGAAAGGTTCTGCCTGCGAGAGAACATCTTTCACGGCTGATTGACACAGTCTTAAACTTTTTGCCGTCAAAAAAAGATGCTAATACGTGTCGAAACGACCGGAAGTTTAAAATTCAAATTTACTTAGTTTAAGTTCCTTTCCTTTTTTAGTCAGTTTGTATAAAGGACTTTTTAACATAATTATAGCAGAATTTTGTTAGTGGTATATTAATTTTTATGGAATTAAAGTTTTCATACAATTAACATAATTGAAAATGATTTAAAAAAATCAACTGTTTTATGTTTCGAGCAGCTGACCCGCAGGTATCCTCCTGGTTTCAATCTCCTGCGCTTTGGCTAGTTCTCGCAGTTCTGTTGGCAATGGTGGCGATGGCTGCAGCCATAGCCATGGTTAGCCGTATGTGTCGTTCACAGAGTCAATCTTCAGAAGACACTAGTCAGCAAGAGGATAGTTCTCAAAGCACTGTAAAGGCTGGAGGAAAACTTCTCGACCCAGGAGGAATGGACGCATTGGATCCAGATATAATCACACATGCCTGCCTTGGTTAGTATTGTCAAAATAATCATTATTATGTGTGTATCATAACATTAAAAATATACTGACTCACCATATTAAACATTATATTATTGAGGTCTTCTCAGTTTTTAGTATTGTTGTATTGATATTTTTCTTTGCAGAATACGATACTCAGAGCTTGCATTTGGCGACCGTATCGGCTGGTTCGCCCATACCAGCCCTCCAGAGGCGAAGAGGCAGTGAGGACTGCAGAAGATACCTGGTAAGTATCTATTTTATTACGGATCATAATTACCTACTATGAATTCGTCTTCATTAGGCCACTAGAAGGAATAATATTATTGGTATTCGGTTCACCTTCCTCTATAAGCCCAAAATGTTACTTTTCGACCTTTAGTTGCCTTCTACCGTTCGGTAATGAATCAAACTCAATTTGAATACTTGATTTTCCTTAATAGAATTGTTACTGTTTTACGTGCAATTTTATCGCACGTAAAAAATACTCGTTTTATATGTCCATGCTTCTGGAAGAGGCTAATGTTAGTAAGAGATTTTTTTAGATAAATTTGTAAAAGACATTTTTTCTCGCACATGCGTTATTAATAACTATTTATTACTAGTTGTATTTAATTTTTATACTAATAAACGTCCTTCAATACAGTAAATTTCGAATATACGGAACGCCAGGTATATTTTGTCCAGTAAATTTACATTTTTATCTATTATCTCTAAATAATTATTAGTGACGAAAGACGAATTATTACTATGGGGTTCCGGGAAATGGTGGAGTTCATATTCTCAATAAATGTTTTTGTTTATTTGGTTTGAAAAATTACATATATTGTAATGGATACTAATGTAAAAAAATAAATAATTGTATATTTGAATTATTAACGTAATATTGTTAGTAAGGTATTTGTTATCAACAGTCAGCATCGCGAAAGAATGTAAAATATCAGAGTATTGTTGTCGGCGCCTGTATGATATAGAAAGCTTTTACGAGAGCTCAGTACAGTCTCTGATGGGCAATGACAGACTTCGGTTAGTCTCTCCGATAGGAACTTGCCGAAAGCGGTTAGCAGTGAGTCTGCATGTAGAGGTCAACGTGTAAAAGGTAAATTACCACGGTTGTTTGTGTTACAAGGATTGTTATAGACAATGAGCGAGACAAACGAATAAGTTTTTATAGGAAACGTTGTACTGGCTGTCGGTCGTCTTTTTCAATGGCATTATTACTTCGCCGAAATATTTGAAATCGACTGATGATCGTCTGTGATGTGGTATCGCTTTATTCGCGAATGCTGACTGAAATTATGTAGAAAGTGTAAAAGAAATGTCATTTAAATAATTTGTGATATAAACTCAAAATATAGTAAAATTTGTGAAGTCTTACCTTTATTTGGCGTGATACGAGAACTGCTCCGTTGTCTGGTATGTACAAAAATACTTTGTATAATATTCCTTACCGTCAGATTTCCTATATCAGTTTCAGAGTGTAAAACTAGTAAAAAAATTCAATATTTTGTAATGTTTTATAAATTTTGTTATTTCATTGCGGGTTCCTATTTTTGTTTCAGGCCCTATAAACTACCCTGAAGGTAGCAATAATGTCATTAAAGCCGTTGATTCATGTATAAAAATCAATTAAATTTAAATTGTAATAAAACTTATGTATTTAAAATTGAATTAGTGAGTGATCTATAGACGGATTTAGTAAATGATAAGATTGTAGTTTCCTTTTAATGAATTGTATTAAACAAATTTCAAATATTAAATATTTGTTTACCGCACAAATTAGCTCCTCATCGTAGGGCTTCGATTTATCCTAAATTGGTTACCATAATATATATAAATATTGTAATACTAATTAAGAAGGCCATTAATTGTTTAAATTACAATGTTTTGTTTAGCGGCATCGATCTTAAACAACGGAGTAAAGGCGGTCTCTTATTGATATTGAGTTAGGGAGATCATGGATTGTTTGGTTTATAATATTGATTGGCAGCGGCACCGATCTCAAAGAACGGAGCTACGGCGGGTTCTTAATGGTGTTAAATTAGAGAGACCATGGACTGTTTATTTATAATATTTTGAGTGACGGCGGGCTCTTTGTTGCCGAGAGCGTGGGAACTGGAAGAGAACGCACGGATGGTAGAGCCGCTCCAGAGAAGCGAATAGTCAGTTGTGTGTCAGATCTCGAGAAAGAAGGATGTGGACGAAGAGAAGTTAGTTTGGTGCCAGATCTCGAAGGAGAAGGATGTGGACGAAGAGACGTTAGTTGGGTTCCAGATCTCGAGGGAGAAGGACGTCTTAAAGCAGATCGGCAGATTCTGGTGGAGAAAGAGTTGATCAGCAGAGTTAATAGGAGACGTCGACGTGCCGTTGGGCCGATGATAGACAAAAATATCTCATGACCTATCCATTGTTATGAACACTGTAACACTGACTGCTTTCCCTGTTAAAACATCTTGGGTGTTTGCGGAAATAGCGACTGATTGAATGGTGGCTGCGGGCGAAACAACATTTGTCCGTGGGCGAGGAATCTGGAGTTCTGAAAGGATTGAAGTGTGTGTGTTTGTGAAAGTGAATGTGCAATTTTATGCACATAATGGCCTTTTAGTGAAGTGTGTTCCCAAGCTTTTAAATCATCAAGTTGTAAGTACGAACTAAAATAATAAATGTTTTGTAAACAGTAAATTAAAGGTAATAATCAGATTTCGTTTCTTTTCATTTCATTTTCAGGGCGTATCAAATTGTTTAAATTGTAAATTCTTTAATTGTAATCTTGATTTTTTTTCTTACTATCAAACCCAGTAAAGACCCTGAGGAAAAGAGTATTTAGATTTGTTTGTAAAATATTAAATTTGTAACCTTGAAGAATAAATTTGTTTTAATAATAATAATTTACTTTTCAATTAACTATTCTTTTGATTATTACATTTTTGGCTTCCACAACGTGGGGCAAGATCATTAATTAATTAGTTTTCTTTTGTTTATTACAATATAAATATTCTTATTATTAATTTTTATTAAAAATGACACTGAAGCTGTATGTATCATTCGATCGATGAGTATGCATTATTATGTGCAAATTTTGCTGTATTTGAAAATAATTACTTTAGAGACAAGATGAAAAATATTATTTCTATGAAAAATATTATTATTATGAGGTATGTTGACTCATATCCACAATATTTATTACAGTTTAATAGATACAAATACTAAAAACATCATAATTACTTGAAATATTATTTAATATGCCATTTGAAACTCATATTTGAACATACAAATAGTTTTTGTTACATTTTAGTCCATTTTAAACATTTTAAAATATAAATATCCAAACACATACTTATGAATAAAAAATTATTATTGCGAAATAAGTGTTCATATTTCTTATAGTTCATATATAATCACTTTTTTTCAAGTGCTTCGGAATCTCTTATAAACAGAACTGTTGTTTGAAGGACTAATTATTTTGCGGTCTATCTTAAATTTAATATTTTACTCTAATTTTTTTTTATTTTTACATTTGTCGTTTACTGGGTTGTGAACATTAATTATCCGGTTTTCACAAGATAAGAATGAAAAGTTAGATCCTCAGTAGATTTGATCTATTTGGTGAGATAGTAAATCCTGCATCAGTCTCTCACAACGTCAAAGGAAAATTTAATTAGGTTATATCTATGCACGCTGTTAACTTCTAGTTTATTCCCATGTCATCATGTAGTATGTAGTTTATAAAGAGTAATTTTGTGTCGATTACAAATATTTTTCTGAAAATCTCTTCTTTGGTATTGACGTGTTCTTTCACGCAGATAACCGTAAACATTACCTTTATTTTAATGATTCTCTCTTGATTTTTCACGCACCAGCACTTTTTTACAACATAAATTACACCTACGTCGTTTATCATACAATCTATTACTAGCGAGAAGCCTTACCTCATTTCGTACATAGTGAGTAATTTAAAGAATATACTTGATACAATAAAACAAGAGCCACAGTGTTCTTTATCGGAACGCCTACAATGAGATGAGTGAAGCAAGTTGAAAATCATTTATTCTGCGTCTATGTATGCTATTAAAAGTATATTCTTAATCTTCTTGCTGAATTAATTATATAATTTTTGATAGTTTGAGTTTGAATGTTTAGGAGTACAAAACTTGTTTGAAGACTCCAACTGAATGAATTTTCTTTTCAAAAACAAATCCAGGATAAGAAACGCGACATTATTTCGTATTATCATAATTACGCTACAATGTGGTTTGATCATAATAACGTGCCTCGGAATAAATCAATGATACCATTATTCCACCACATGCGTCAATTACTTTACATTTTTATTTATATTTAAAGGTTTTATTAAACGTACATCGTGATAAAAAACAATTTTAGAATTCAACTATTATTTAGAAATATATTTCACAATTTAAAATTATATTTAATTTTAGAACGTATACGAATTATTCTTAAATCTCAGAGTCTCTAATGGGCCTCTAAATAGTCGGAAACTTCTCTTCTTAACAATTACGTCTGTTAGAATTTTTAACCTGAAAAAATAGATGTTTTTCTATTAGTGATTATGTGCAACCTGTTTTTTCAGAAGATCCTGTGTTTTGCCCGTCCAGGTTTTTTTCATCTCGTCTAAAGTGTCGGAAGTCAATATATGTAAATCTGCGTGCGTGCTGCTGACATACTGGGTCATAAACTAAGTTCAGTAATCGGTGTTAATTGCAATAGCATTCGTCTAAGTATTAAGTGCAGGTTCAAGCAAATGTGTGAGTCTAACTCAAACTAGAAGTTAAACTGCAAATCTTAGCATTCCACAACGTATACCTCTCAACAACTTCACCTCTAAAAAAATTCGTTCTGTGCTGTTTCTTTATATAAAATTTCTCTATCTCCGCTTTCCACACTTTATCTCATTCTTTTGGTCTATCGGGGATCTAAATTATTTTCACATCCGCACTTTCAGTAAATATGTTTCACTTATCCTCATTCACGTTGTTTTTCAAAATCTAATCGGTAAATCCTGTCATTTCAAACAAATGTCATCTGTTCAAGCACTTAAATGCTCTTAAGCCAGGTTTTTGACATCAAAGTTTTCATATAAGTTGTGTAGAAGTACACTTAAATTCGTATACTTCGTGAATGTGGTTTTACATGCTGCTGTATACTACATGGATTTGAATAACTTTTTCGTGGTTGAAATCGATTGTAAAATACCTACATTATTTCTCAAATTTTGATTAAATAGCAGTTTCTTCCTTTGTGACTGTGACAATCTGACAGATGCTTTATTAAACGGACTTTAGTAGAACATTACATGCGCAGGTGTTTAAAACAATATGGAAACTATGTTCTGGACTCTAATGTATATCGTAGTTTTCACCATATTTACAAAGACGGTTACGATTTGAAAATACGAATGACATTTGCAATAATCAATTTAATGTCGAGTATTGCAACGCTCGTCGAATTCAGATATTTCATTATCAAATGGCGGACATGAATAAACTTCGTATTTAATTAATCTGACTATGAACCTTATATGCGTCAGTTCGCATGAAAGGAATTGTTCAATTTGATTAAAATTTAGAGAGTTTATAATGTTTGGGGAACTCGGTGTATTAACTAAAGAAGCGAATATTGAATCGTACCCAATATTCGGGGTAAGCTCAAGTTGATCCGATGAGAAACTTACGTTCTTTTGTATTTGTTTGCAGCAGCAGTGTCCCACACACAGCTGCAGCCGCACTTCTCTATATTGCAGCCGTCTGCCCGTCGAGTTGAACGTGGGCGCCGTTTCGTTCGACAACATTGTGGTGCACGCCCACGAGAGCACTGTTTGACATGTTTACAAAACTGTTTAAACATTCAACTAATCGTGTTTGCTGTGATTGATGTGATATTGTTACCCTTATCATTACGTACAATATAGTGAATATACTACATGTATATAATATAAAAAGTGTCCTTTTGTACAGATAAATATTTTTAATTCTTTGTGTTTTATATATTGATGTTAATCTCAGACGTTGCTCTCATATTGTTTATCTATGTTAATAATAAATATTTTGCGAAAATTATATTTTTGGTAAATAACTAAACTGCTTCACGAGCTTCGAGCTAAAATTTTACACACCTCTTCCTGTTCACCATATAATTCTGTTGTAGAATTTTTTCGTTTCGTTTCTTGGCTATATAAAGACGCGCACCGCATTGAGGATAATTTAAATACTCTGCTCGTATGAAGGTCATGAGTATAGATTGAATTGGTTTTGTGTCCAAGAAAAGTGGGGGGAAAAATTAATAAAAAGGAGTTCAATTAATTAATTAAGAAGTGGAAAAATATGTTTGCCAACCATCTATAGAATTGCTAGTTAAAATACCTAATGTTTCTGATAACTCTGAAAAAAATAGCATGTAGCTGTGATCAATGGAATTTTAGTTATCATTCACCTATCTATTGGCTTGAACGTGATGCAAACAAAATTAAATTAATTTTTAAAATATCAAGCTTGTTACAATTATCTATGGCATTAGAAAAACATATTTAGCTTCAATTGTCATAGGAAGTTTGAAAATACAATCTCATAATAGTTATAATAATCATTTCAATATAGTTTCTTCACGTGCAACACACAAAATTCTCGAGTCCGGTTCGACAACATTTGCAATTTGAGTTGCATACTCTACACACACCGACCTGCTCTATTGTAGTTGTCTACTGCATTTCCAGGTAGAATCTCGGTTTAGGCATTGTTGTTTGTAAATATTTACCTTTCTCACTTTCAGCGTCATCATCCAATCAATTGCTTCCACGATGCGCGGTCGACCAGGCGCATTGGGTGAATCTCTCATCAAACAGGCGCCATAATAATTTCACGCCGAGAAGGAAATGTTCTTCAATATTTCGAAATGGAATGCAGAAGTTTCGGCAAACCAGCCCCAGGGCTGATAAGTAAATAACAATAATTCTAAACACGCATCTGCCGCAAAAGAACGAACGAAGTAATTCTCAGACCCTTATGCGTAAATTTAAAACACCTAAATTCCGAGTCAGTCGCAGAAAAATATTAGGGTCCAATTTCAGCCTCTGTTGACTTAGTAGGACGTGTTTTGAAGCGTTCTATCGAGTTCCCTTACGCGCGCCGAGTTATAAATATAGGTCTGTCCGGTGAAATTGAATTGTTCATGAATTGCGGGTCTCACTGACCTCCAGTGTCGCAGTTTGTCAATTTGGTGAAATCCTCAGACTAGGGGAGCCACTAGAATGCCGACCACTACTGATGTAACTCCCAAATGGAATTGTACCTCCACTGCCCCAGCTTCTGACACATTCCCGATAATGAACAAGCGATCATCATCGGTGAAAAACATTGAATATCGATTAAGGAATATCCCAACTTTGCGGGTATTGTGAATCATTGTAACATTATATTCATATCACGTCATCAAACAATTGAATATGTGTCTTCATGTCGACAAAAGAACCTGCTCAAATACTGACCATGTCCAGCAGCTGATCAATAATAACATAAGAATATATTATCTTAAATATTTCTCCCATCATTACACAGGGATAAATTAATGCAACAAGTTAAAAAGACAAAACGTTTTCCTGCCTTAAAGCTCTAACAAGTTTTTTACAACTTATTAACAAATCCATTTAATCCAGCAGCGACTGGCCAACTAACTGCCATCTATACTGAAAAAATATTAACTTTTAAGAAACAAATTCCGTATTTTATTAATACGGTTATGATTATTTTTATGAACACTTAATAATTATTACAGACTATTCAAAAGTTTATTTCCTCCATATTGTGTTGACAATGCCAATGAAGTTTTGCCCAAACAGCAATCAACGCTGTGGATGCTGAAAAATTTCTTATTTACTAGAAAATAATGATACTGACACAAGAAATATATTAAAGTAAAGCAACATAGAAGAATGTTCTCAGTTAAACTTTCTTTAATTATTTAACTCTTTTGTTTTTTCTGAAATTCATTTATATATGACCTAATAAAATTTTTGCGTTTATTATAATTAGTTTACTAAAATTAAAACAAACGTGTTAGATTCCTTCGAATAGTGATAGAGGTCTGAAGATGTATTTAATTCAGATATAATACTATGAATTAAAAAATTATTTCTTTAAGTTCAAAATAGTAATATAAACTAATATAGTTTGCAATAAGTGAAGCTGCATATAAAATTACTTATCAAATAATTTAATCATTCCAAATGTTAAGAAATTTTTTTAAAATAAACAATTTAAATTTTCACTTTTTAGTTGTCTACTAAAAATAATCTCCTGTAAAGGCTAGATGTTAATGCTAAACTCCATTTTAATAATATGAATTTTTTAATGAGCTAAAATGTGCCATCTCTACTAATAATGCACACAGTAGAAGTACCAACAGAAAAGTAAAACAGATACATTGAAAATCGGCAAGATACACAAAATTATTATGGACTTTACTCTTTGGAGCTGAACCAAAATCTAACTCGCAAAATACTCATCTAATGAGATAGAACCGGTAATATCAAGCTGATTCGTCTCGAACTTATCAATAAATGACCCCTTTAGATTTGTGACACGCAGCTAACAAGAAGACATTATTAAAGAATGCCAAAAATCAGAGCAACAAAAGAAATATGTGCTTGGTGAAGAAAAATTCAAGAAGATAATAGAGTCACCAGGGAATGTATTTATCCTGAGATATATCAAGTAGTACGAACTGTGCAGTAGGAGAAAGGAAGAACTCCAGAAAAGCCGACGTACCGCTACTACCATTTTTAAAAACATTTATTATATTCTTACAAACTTGTAACACACAGAACGGCAAGGTCTTTTTATCTCTTTTACGGACGATATTTTTACGTTCAACATATCCTAAGTTGGACACTTCCGGCAACATTTTCATAACAGTTTTAACGCTATAAAGTTGCCGTAACAAAGATTTTTGTTAAAGATATCTCCGGCCTACTACATACTACAAAAAACAACAACAGTGAACGAATGTGCACCGTAGTTTGATACTTTTTTTTAGGGCAACAGGCTACATGAGGGTAATCCACTTTGGGCAACTCCCCTTTAATAGCATAGGAAGGGATTTGAAAGGGGGGATGTGGAATGGTAGAGGAAGGTAGCCAAGGGTTACTAGGGCCCCCGGGCTATGGTTTAAGGATCCTACCCGGCATTCGCCTAAAGAAAAATGTAGGGAAAACCCTAGAAAAACCTGAATCATGTAGGTCGGGCATCCCACGCCCTTCCGATAGCGGGAGAGGAGTTTGCTGTGGGGACGCAGCATTCACTTCTCCGTGCCTAGACCAGTTTAGGAGGCAGCTGGCCGACTATTCCAATGGGAATAGCGGACAACTCTTACCGTATGCCCAAGGTCTGTGACCCCGGAACATACACCTCTCAGAACAGGCCGAGGTTCTTCGGCTTGTGGGAACCTTAGTTCAAAAACGGAGAGGAAACGGCATAACCAAAGGTAGCCCCTTCGTATCTCTCCTAAAAGTTTCTGCCTGCGAGAGAAAATCCCTCGCAGGTTACCTGCGAGAGAATCCTCTCGCAGGCTTGATAGTTTGATACGGTAACTATTTCTCTATATTTATACCTGTTTCGTGTTACGACAGAGCACACAAATGAGAATCCGGCTCTAGTCTAATAATATTCAATGCACCTCAAGTGAATGTAATCATATTGTATTTCCATAAACGTAGAAATGTTACTGACAAACTATAATTGATATATTTAAATATAATTATGCATCTCTAAAACTGTTTTTGTTAAAAGAAAAAAGGAATATTAGGGCAACCTATAATTTGTGGCATCTTCCCAACACCTTGTGCTTGAAGAGAGAAATAATTACAAAAAAAATAATGCAGTTTTTCGACCAATATCAGAAAATATTTTTTTTATTTTCGACAACTTTTCGGTACGTGTTTGTACCTTCATCAGGTCTTTCCAGCTGAGAAATTTTACAAAATTGTATTATCAAGAAGCCAATGAATTTAAATAAGTGATTGAACAAAAAAATATTATACTATTAACAGAATGAAACTAAGAAAACACTCACCTAAATTTGCTAAATGTTAAAATTTAATTTCACATCCTATTGAAAAAAACACAACATTTAGAAGTTTTTCCGAGGCACTTATTCACAAACTAGACACGAGTGCGGTCGTAGCACAACTGAAGAGGATTACCAACTCTCAATAGAATTGTCAAAGCAGGATGAAGGTACAAACACGTACCGAAACGTTGTCGTAAATAAATAAAATATTGTCTGATATTGGTCGAAAAACTGCATTGTTTTTAATATAAACAGACGTAAAAACACAATCTTTTCCAGAAAATATTTAATTACTCCGGAGAGTCAAGAAGTCTCAGAAAATATAGCTTGGATAATTACAGTTTAAGAATAAGAAACTGAATTTTGTGAATTGAGAAAATAATTTTATTTAACCATTTGTATGTTACCAGACGATCAAAATAATAACGAAAAATATAAAATATATGTCTACACGATCCAAACGTGAAAATTACTAGTTACTCATGGATAACAGTTCCGTAAGCAATCAACGCAATCGAAGTCTTCACAAGAAGATGCATGTTGAAATTATGGAGTTACTAAGCCAAGGCTGAAGTAAATATCAGTAAGGAAAAAATGAACAAATTTTACAACAAAACGGACGGTGCAGTGACGTTGACATGTGAAACGTATGAGCTTTTTTAATTTTTATTGCGTAACTGACACTCGCGTTTCAACCACTCCCGGTGGAATTTGTTTCGATCTCACATTCATCGTCACATCTCCACAGCAATGTGTAGATATACTCGTCATCCTAAATTTGATATCTCCTTGCCGAATGTTAAACACATTTTATTCCGTTTGTCTGTCGTTCCATTACGACATGAAGGAAATTTTACTGGTATTTTACGATCACATTGAATTGTTTCGTTATAGTGGAAGCAACATTTTATTACAACTATTTTATTACGAAATAAACGCTCCAAAAGTTATAATCCTCTGGAACACTTTATTCATGAGCGGGCAACTATTTGTAATATGCAATACATAATAATCATAACGTGATTTTTTCAATATTGCTCATCGCCATTACTCGGCAGTAAATAGTTCCTGTGCATGTTTGTTGTGGCATAGATTTGTGGTTAGCCTCAAACATTCAATGTCTCTATGGCTGACAAGTGACAAAATTGGAAATATTCAGTAAAATAATAACGTAAACCCTACACAGTAGGTCGATCCATACATAACGCTTAACGTAATCTCTCTCTATATAAAAATGAATGTCTGTGTGTCCCCTATGCAAAGTAGCAACATGAAATAGACTTGTGAGACCTACGGGAGAGTTATTTTCTGTCGGAGAGAATCAGAATATACAAACAGGAGAAAATGTTTTGCATGTTGCGCCGAGAAAGGAGCGTAAGTACACGAAAAAATAAATGTAAATATTATAGTATCATAAATAGGCTGAGTAGTCCAAAGACAATTTTCTTTCTGCTTAAATTTTATAATGAAGTTCAAACTGGGTAATTGCAAACCGAATCCTATTTCATGCATATCAATTTTTATTGTATTAATTAATTTGTCTTTTCAGATTGAGTAAGATTAATTCAACAAATATGGATAAGGAATAGCTTCTAAAAATTTTAGGACCTATATGTCTTTCTTCATTAGTATGTATGATTATGTAGTCGAAAATAGTAACTTACGGTTAAACGGGACAGAAAAATGGTGTTTAATAATCTACATGGTTTTTGGAAAGAGTCTAGAGATAGAATGATAAATTTACGTCAACAGTCAAATGAAAAAGTATAGTGCCTGTAGAATTCTTGGCTATGAGTACTGGATAAATTAAATAAAGCAGATACGGAAATGTAAAGGGTGTAAAGACATGTATTCGTTGGGAGTATTAATAATAATTCTTTGTATTAAGTATTAATAATACTGAATACTTAGATGTTAAATAAATTTTGGTATTAAAAATTTAGTTTCATTACAAAGCACAGACTGCACGAAGTGGAATTTGCACAAAACATTACGGGCTTATGTTTTGTAACGATGGGTGTTTCTTTTAAAGTGTAAGGAATTAATTCATTTTTATGTATTTCTAAACTATTTTAAGACCATTAGGAAATAGACATACGACCGCTTCAATTCTAGGAAGGTAAAGAATGAGCGAGGATATCTCGAAAATTTTCATGTCTATACACAATGCCAAGTGCCAAAAGCTACAAAAAAATTTTGTTTGAACTAGGTCTCACGTGGTAGAGTTTAAGCAGCACCCTAACCGACATTCTCCTAATAGTGATACAGGGATATCGCAAGAAAACGAGCAAGAGTAGCCCTTGGTATCTGTCCCACGCCGTGACAGGTGTTGGGCGAATATTTACTTAGAATTAAGAAGTCATAAGTGAGATAAATGTCTCTTTGGCAGATGTTGAGAAATAGTTTTATACTGAAGGTAAAATGAAAACGGAGAAGAAATAGACTAAGCAATTGATTAAAAAGGTAACTAGTTTGAAAAAATAAATTTGTAATAAATATGAATTATTTCTATCGACCGGTCATTTCAAAACCAACCACCTTAGGTTAGCCGTAATCATAGTTAATTGTGTAACTACAATTTTCTACGGTGTCACAATTCTTGGAATCATTATTTTATTCCCAAAAGTGTATGTGGACATTTCCAGAGTTTTACAAAAACAATATTGTAATTAATTTAGATTATTGTCATTTAACGACAGTAAAATGATCAATAATCACATAATTAATATAGTGATAAACATAATAGTCATAACCTGTAAATACGAGTTTAATAAATTATCGTGAATCGGACGGCGAAATCTAATAACCGTAACATTTTAATCATTCGAGTTACTAGGAAATTGCTAATATAATTTTGTAAACTGTCAATGAAACTATTGTTGTCAATTGTTGTTCATGCATGCCGGTAATGAAATCACAAAATTACAAGGCTTATTTCGGTGGTTCAGTATTGACGTTCCCCAAAATTTTACTCACTTCATATGCCATTCAAATGTGTATTTGTATTATTAGCCACTAATTCGAATATATGCTGATGCGGTCAAGGGCTCACGAAAAACAAGCACACAAATAATAAGACCTCATGATATAAATTTCCATTATGTGCGTTAATAAAATCAACATTAATTAGCTTTATTTCGATTGCTAATGAATTTAGCCGTACCGGTGCTGTTTACGGTTCTAGGTTTTCATTTCTGTACTGTAACACGGCTGCCAATATTGATGAAAATATTGGCAAGCGGTAGCGTCTCCCTCTTGGGACAGCACCGAGGCGCCACAGGATGACTGAGGCTATTCATAATTAATTTTACATGCCAATAAAATGGCAAAATCTAATAATAACAGCCCCCAGGCAGGGCAGCGGCGTGATGAATGAACCAGACCGGCGCCTCACCTCTCAGCCGAGCTGCGGTTCTTTCTGCTGATGACTGATGAAAAAGCCTTGTATATTTAAATTAATAGTCCTGGCGCTACCGCTGCAACTGACAAAACCCTGTAGACCTTTTCAAAAAAAAAAACGTTCTGCCTCGCCCCTCAACAACTCTTGCCACCCCCGCGCCACATCTGGATGCCCGTTTTACACTCCCGTTTGCCTCACACATTCCCACCATCTTCCCAAAGTTACGTCAGTCGGGTTCACTTTAATATCTTTCCCTCTGGCTCGTGTACGCATCCACGTGGTCTTTTACTCTCTATCTTTCCATTTTAGGACACGATTAGGGAAACTGAAAGAGGCGTAAGTGGGGAAGAATCTATGTGTGCGTTCGTAATCACCAGGAATTCTTTTTTGCGGGCGCCCATATTCAGCAATCCCTTTCCTTGCGAAAGTCCTTTGTTTCATTTACACGAACTTGCCAGTCTTTTGTTGCAGAGGCCTGCAAAATATACACGAGTGAGTGCGGTGAGGGAGGAAAGGAATAAAAGCGGAACGGGGGAAAAAGAGGTGGAAATAATACAGCGCTCTCTATGTGATTAAACATTTTGTTATCAGAGCTGTTGTCTCGTTTGGTTGAGGAAGAGGAGAGTTGAAAATTTTTGTATCGAAAAGCCGCTTCTCCCTCCACTGACCCATCCAAACTGGTAGTAATTTATCTCGCGAAAATCCAAGTTTACAGCTTTTGCCAGATTCGTTCATTGCAGTGCGTTGGAAGAGCTGAGTTAAGCTATTGCGTCCCATGCATTTAGTTGAGTGGAAAATTTTCTATTTGCCACTGGCGATTAGTGTCTGCTAAAATTTATTTCGATATCCCGCATTTGAATACAAACCCCTGGAAAAAGATTGTGCAATATATATAACCCATGCTCTATAATGTCGAGCTCGTTGCCGTGTAAATGTTTTGTACATTCATTTAATCTTGTATGAAAATGCAAACCTGTTTGTTAAAGAACGAGGTAGAAAGAGCGCTAGCCATTTTTACCATTGCACATGTGTCCCAAAACGAACACGTAGAAAATGGAACCGTCATAGAAAGTGTACTGTTATTTAATAGAGTAAAACAGTTAATTGATATCGTTGAGTAATTGTTTATAAAAAATGATAGATTAAATAAAGCACAAGCACAAATTCAATGAATGTCTTTGGAAGTATTTTCTGTTGTGTAATTTGTTTAAATTAATTGTTTAGGTATTGATTCTACATAATCGTTCATCAAATTTTGAAATTCCTCAGTGAAAATTTCTTAATGGCAATATGGAATTTATAATTGTGTTGTGTAAACGGACCTTTCTCTGAACGTGTTTGAATCCTTATATCAACTGTTCACCCTCATTTAATTTATTTGACAATACTCTTAATCCACTACTAAACATTAGTGTCTCAAAAGTTAATTATTTTATATTAATTCAACATATATCGTTTAGTATTTCAATGGATTCTTATACTTCGTTTTATTCATTACAAATATTATGAATTTCATTTAATAATTTGAAGTATTAATAGATGTGATACTTTTAAATAATATCAGGAAACATTTATGTTTCACACAATGTAGAAAGATTTATGAAAAATAGTTAACATTATTTACGTTACCTAGTGATATTTTACAAACCGCTAAATCGTCCATGTTTGATAGTTTTCTAAATAGTATTGAGAGTATTGCGTCGTAACACTCCGGTCATAAGGATAATTACATTAGACAGGGATTTGGCGTGTGTTGTGGAGTGCTGTGGCAAGTACCGAGAAGCTATTATTACGAGCTAGCTCAATTGTGCTTTGGGATTCGCCAGTCAACAAGCTCAATGGCCTAATGGACAGAAATAACAATGCCAACTGAGCAGACCTACATTAAAAGATCGGATCTGGCTGATCGACGACCCGAATGTAACTGATCAATTTTTATATATATAACTAGCTAGGCGGCTGGAGCTTCCCGGATTTTCATAATTAAGCTCAGCGACATCTATAACCCCAGATTCGACTCCAATATCGGTTGTATTTGCTTTATTTTTTGTAACACCCCTCCACACCCACCTCTATCAAGCCGAAAGATGCTGAAATTATACACAAACAACATCGGGAGAAATACTATTAATCTCATTGACCTCGAAAAATATTTATTCGACACAAATATCTGCCGTTTAACATGTTTGAAAATTTCCACCCCGATTCTGGTGGTTAAACGGAAAGTTGAATGTCATAATTAAACTCAGATACATCCATAATACCTAATTTTACTCCAATCTCGGTTGTTTTCTCGTTATATTTTTGTTAATATAAGAAGATTTCAAAATCCTCGTGAAATGTTGGCAGTTTTTATGATTGTTAATGCACGTGTTATTTTGATAGTATAGTTTTGAAAGCGATTCGGGTTGGACATGTCCGCGGGAAATCTTCCTGTGAGTCTGAAGGGTCCATGGATCGCCGACCTAAGATTCAGACGTACTCCGAGGGAACGCCGCTCCAAAATCATCAGAGCTCGAAGTGTAAGCACTCAGTTTCCAATATATTGTCTTCCATAATAATTCCCCGTCGTGTTTACGAGACATATTTTGATCGGTTTTATTAATTATATTAAAGGAAATAGGATGTTATATGTGAAATTACAAACAGTTCCTAGACTCTGAGATATGTTAAACTAGACACAGAAACCTTGTTCCTTTCAACAGGTGGTAAGATAACTAAAATAACAAAAGAATAGAGCGATACAAGCGCACAATACAAAATACAATCTAATAAATAAGGCAGAGAGTTTGTTGCCAATATAACGAGATTCAAGTCAATTCTGAGGTTATGGTTGTCGCTGAGTTTCATTGTAACAAACTAGGTAACACGCGGTGGTAAAAATTTTCAAACAAAGTAACCATCTGATTTTTGCGTGGATTAAATACTTTTTTGTTTAACCCACAGTAGCGGGGCTGGATATTTTTGAACAGGATCAAACGGCGATATATTCGTCGAATGAAACTATTCCAGGGTCAATGAGTTCAACCCCCTTCTAAACGGGAGGTTAACACATTTAAGGATAGGGGTCGAGTTGCGTTACATAAAAATAACGCAAAAGCTACCTAGATTCGAGTCAAGTCGGCTGTTATGGATAAACGACAGACATCCCGGGCAACGCCGCGCACCCAGATAGTATACATTACAAAAGCTTTGGAGTTTGTCAACAGTATTGTGTGGTTGTGTCACTCTAGGCTCTTGTGTTTCTAGTTTTCTTAGCACCTGAAGAAAGAAACAAGTTTTCCAGAAACGATGTGTGCTATTTATATTTTTTGTCTTTATTTGGATTTTCTTTTTTATTTATTAATTTTCAAAACAGAGGTATATTTTTCATTTTAATAACTAGTTTGTCTGTAACGTTACATGAGGGTAGTTCACGTTGTATCAACTTCCTTATAATAGCATTGGAAGGAATAGATAGCGGGGCTGCAGGACGAAGAGTTAGATTACCAAGAGTTAATTACTTCAACCGGCCTATATTTTAAGGATCCTACCCTTCATTTGCCTAAATGTAATAAAGGAAAATCCTAAGAGGAAAGTGCGTCAGAAAGGTCGAATTTATTCCTCGCCTTTGATATTACTATAGGTCAGGTTCTCTGTTGAAGCTTTAACGACACTGTGGTGAGCTTACGGTCAAATTAACTATTGATATGCGGTTTGTTGGGCGCCACCTGCAAGGAATTATTCTTGCAGGAAAGGGAAATACAATATGTAGTTAATAAAAACAAGAATTCATTTTATGAGAATTTATATAAAACGAAAGCTCTCCAGCCTGCCAGGGATGCATGTAACCCCCTCCCTTTCTCAAGATTAACCGTGGTTCTTCTCGTGACAAACCGACGTGATACCCGGAAGCATGGAATGCGACTTACCAGGTCTGCAGCTCGGACAGGGTCGACTCCCGTTCTCTCTCATCAGTACTCGCAGAAGACGACCAGAGACCCACGTGCAAAACCAAAATCTTTCAGGATCAACTCTCCCTGACCACTCTCACCGACGGTCCAAATTCATCTCCCCGTGTTCGCAGACTTCTTTCTCTGCCTCCTCAAAATCCCTCTCTCCTGGTTGGTGCTTGTGCATACGTGACCCATTTCCATCTATTTTAGGGTCATACCCTCCCGGTCATCTACCCCTTCCTTGGCCGACCCTGACCTCGCTTGCGGGACTTGCGGATTTTCCAATCCACCCCGCCATTGTCTTGTGTCTGCTGCTCGACTCCGGTAAGCCACATTCCCATGCTTCCAGGCAGTAATTTAGGCAACAGTTAAAAAAAATATTTGGTAACGAATCGATAACTAAAAGCGCACCATAACACTTTATATGATCATGACTTACGTAAACTGAACCACTAGTAACTCAACAGCAAAGGGTCAATGATTTTTGGCATTGTTACGAGTGCAGGCCAAATTTAAAAGTGTAATGTTTTATCTTTACTATTTAATTTGAAAACAACTTTAAAATGTAAAATCATTATTAATTATAAATTGTTGTTTTCTACGTTCCAAATAAAAATAAAAACCATAAATACAATACAATGTTTGTTTTTGGAAATAAATTTCTGTTTCTGTCGCCCCTATAATTTTTATTGCAATGGGACGGACAACATGATTTATATCACAGTTAGTTAACACGACTTAGGGAAGAATCAGTTTATTTAATGATCACTAGGCAGCTTTTAAGCTTGTTAGCGAGCACACACCCTGGCCGGTGAAAATGCAAAATATAGGATGCTCGTAGTTTTCAATTAAATTCAACCTTATGAAACGCTAATAATAAACTCTTTCTAAATTTCAATATTACCAGAAAACTAATGATTCGAATACATATTGAACAGCACTTCTTTAAC
Organism: Zhengitettix transpicula; assembly: GCA_037074705.1. Classification (NCBI taxonomy): domain Eukaryota; kingdom Metazoa; phylum Arthropoda; class Insecta; order Orthoptera; family Tetrigidae; genus Zhengitettix; species Zhengitettix transpicula. The sequence continues at coordinate 91,322,568 of CM073590.1, forward strand.
AGCACTGAAGCAAATAAATATGATACTGACTTCACACTTGTTTACGGCTTGTGAATCAAGTTTCTATTTTCATTATTTATTTTGTCTCAAGAGAATAAAGATACCTTACTGCAGTGGCATTGTCCTGTGCTTTTGTGTTGAGCCACCGGCTCCGTATAACCGCCTATTTTGAGGTTTGTGGGGTCATAATTCTGAACGACTATGTCACTGTATAGGAGACTCGCTGTTATGAGCTGGCCAAACAGCACTTACGATATGATCACTTTCTTTCGCAGGAAAGTCCGAAGCATCACTGTCCATTTCACAAAGTACTGTAAGATACGAACAATTAGAACTCTATAAAGCTTCCGAGATGATTTAAATTTTTAATTGGTTTTTAAATATCCTTTGTAGGTGTTGTTACATAAAATATACAAGGTTTCCCTTCCAAACCTTCCACATTTCATAGGTACAGGAACAAAAACTACAGTAGATATGATAATGAAATTTCAAGAGCATCTCAAAGAATTTATTTAATAATTATCAGTACACTTCTACATGTGAATCATTTGTAGCACGAAGAATATCGAGTCTCTATTCAATTTCTTGCCATGTTTTTCGTAACAATACGTTGTAGCATATCCGCAGTAAATTGTTATCGGCAGGGTTTGTGGTTCGGCATCAGTTGTTGGAGAATTTGCTCTTTGTAAGCATACAAAAGAAGTTGATGGTGTACTTACTATACGTTGTAAAAAAATTCTTTAAATATAATATTAAACAAATCTCTGTTACATCATTTCAAATCTTTCCGTAAATATTAATAATTGCCATTAAAATTTTATTATTTGAAAATGTCATTAATTTGGTTTAAATTGTTCACAGTCAATATTTCTTTAAATAATCATAAACTGTAACTTATAATTTAAATTTCTTAAAATATATCTAAAAGTCAGATTACAGTAAGTTGTTTCTGAAATTAAAGTAAATACAAAAGTAACTATTAAATTAAATAATTTAAAAATTTACATATGGTATATTACAATAACTGACGCTAAAACGAGGGCTAATTTATTTATTATAAAACTTGTATATTAAAATATATATATTTCGCTTGTATCTGATGATGTGACTTTTTCAGTCTCTTCACTACTTAACTAACCCAATTAACCACAAAACAACCCAAAAAGCTCAAGATCATTACAACACAATTTTTTGTCAGATACTGCACGGTACCCTTTTGGTTTTGTAGTCAGTGAGGCCTTAGCAACTTACTGAAATTATTCGAAAGAAGAAACGTGAATTCTGAAAAGAATAATAATTAAAACATTGTCTCTGTTTTAATACATTATAATTAACAGAGTAGTAATAGCTTACAACCTGGAAGTTATACTATATGCGAATACATTGTATATGATTTCGAAGAGTCTATAGAAAACAATGGACCAACAAATGACGCGGTATTTTTCGAGAATCAATGTCATGGATTCCATTCGAATAAGTATTACTTTAACCACTTTTATTAATGTTTTTATGTAAACGTTCGCAATATATCGAAAACCGATTGAGGATATCTAACTTAAATGTCGACTATTTCATTCAACGCCCAGTTTTACACATGGATACGACAATTTTACTAATTTCTACGAATGTTTCTAGCAAAAATTACCGAATTCAAACCGCGTCCATCGTGTTCTACGCTCACGTTTCCATAAAGATGTGACCCAATGTAACCACCTTTTCGAATGGTTTTTGACGAAACTCCTAATATTTTGAAACCCGTTACAGATAACGTACTGAAACCTCGCACGTCGTGTTCCATGCCATCGATTCTATACGGATATGACTCATTTCAACCACCTTTACGAAGACTTTAATGCAAAAACTCGCAATATATCCAAAAACCGATTAAGATATCGAATTTAAACCTCATTTACGTGTTCCATGCCCATGTATTCATAAAAATACGACCCTTATTATCTACTTCCACGAATGTGTATCGCAAAATCTCGCATATCTCTAAAACTGTTAGACTTACCGTATTTAAACTTTGCCATTGTCTTCTACGCCCTCGTTTCCTTCTGATAAGACTCATTTAAACCACATTTACGCATGTTTTTTGCTAAAATTTGCAATATCTCGAAATATCGCCCATCGTCTTCCATGTCATGGATTACATACGGATACGATTTATTTTAACCACATTTATTAATGTTTTATGCAAAAGTTCGCAATAATCGAAATCCGATGAGGATATGTGTTTTTTATATTAGTATATAATTCAAACTAATTCAATTAAGCGATACGTATACAAGTCTAAATGCTCTCATTTATTTAATTTATATATCGTCAAGTACATATATAATTTATGATTTTATCAATTTTCTTTTTTGATTTCTCTTTTGTGTTCACTTCAATCTACATGCGATCCAGAACATATCTTTTCGGTACGTCTGATCTCGCAAAAAATTATTCAACATGCTTTACATATTACTATTTAAAGATACGTTTTGAAAGATCAGAGATAAGACCCGCAATAAAAACGTTTAAATTCTTTACACTAACCCCATATAAATGCACAGTTCATTATTATCCGCCGCAATATGCAGCACAACATCCTGAAACATCATTTATTTATTTTTAGTGGCAGTGCTTATTTTGTAGCTTGTACCAACATAGCACTATGTAATGATATTTTAAGATCATTATTAAATTCTTGTTATAAATTTGTATCCCTTCGTAGAGGATGAGTGCAAGGCGTCACAGTATGTAAGCAGAGTAGAGCAGACGCCCGTGGCGACGGCTGCCTCCCTTGCCTCATCTAAAATCGTGTGTAGTATCTCCTTGAGTCTGGCGTGACAGAATCGCCAGACTATGTTTTAGCTTTTGGAAGCCAATTTTAAATTAAATTGGATCCCAGCTGTGGATTTGATATATTTAAGGAATGTCGAGATGTTCTGGAAAACCGGTAGTCACTTTTCGACGCTTGACCAAGACGGTGGCTTTTGGTCTTTGCATATTTTCTATTTATTTAATCGTATCTTTCTACTTCAAGTGTTGTGTTCAACATAGATTTCCAGACTCTGAAACTCAGCTCTAAGGCATTCATGAACCCTAATTCTTTCCTATCCTCAAAGAAGTCGAAAACAGAGCGAATATATGGGAATATTACCCTTAGAGAAATTAATGACGCCATGATTTCCTTGATTAAACTTGCTCAACAGCAGTCGTTTCATGAAGAAATCAATTGCCTGACAAAGGGAAATGAACTTCCTACAAAAAGCAAAATTTTGAATTTAAATCCATTTATTCACACTGACGGCATTTAAGAGTCGATTTCCACATTCAAATTATAATTTTAATAAACGTCATTCAATGATAATAGCTTCAAATCATCATTTGACAAAATCAATTTTTTCACGAGAACATCAAAGATTGCTACATGTAGGACCGCAGTCATTACTGTCTTGTTTGCGAGACGTTTATTGGCCGATCGCAGGAAGAAACTTGGAAAAGAAGACCATACAAAACTGTTTAAAATGCTTCAAAGTTAATCCACAGGAAATTTCCCCATTAATGGGTAATCTGCCTCATGATCGTGTCACACCGACTACTCCATTCCACGTCACAGGTGTTGACTATGCAGGCCCATTCTTGATCAGAGACAGGAAAGGTCGAGGGAGTAGAACTTTAAAGTGTTACGTTGCTGTTTTTGTATGTTTTGCGACGAGAGCCATCCATCTCGAACTTGTCACTGATCTGACCACAGATTGCTTCATTTTGGCTTCACGAAGATTCGTTTCGCGATGGGGAATGCCGGTAACAATACTTTCCGACAATGGTACTAATTTCATTGGTGCTCGGTCTGAGTTGAAAGATTTGGGAATGTTTCTTCGACAGAGCGAGAAAAATTTGAATAAAGCCTTTGTCAAAGAACGCTTCAACTGGCAATTTATTCCACCTATTCATCTCACTTTGGGGGTATTTGGGAGGCGGGTGTTAAGTCTACTAAATACCATTTGAAGCGTGTTATGGGTGACACATCATTAACGTTTGAGGAGCTCTACAGTTTGTTAGCGCAAGTGAGCGCTATTCTAAATTCACGTCCTCTCACTCCCATGTCTTCCAATCCATCAGATCTACAACCTTTGACTCCGGCCCATTTTCTCATTGGGAGATCGATGACGTCTGTTCCTGATCCAGATCTTATGCATTTACCGGAATCGTATATGTCTCGCTACCAACGAATTCAACAGATCCAACAACATTTTTGGTCACGTTGGTCAAAAGAGTATATTTCAGAACTCGAAACCCGAATTTTGTGGAAGAAGAATCAAGGCGGCACACTCAAAATCGGTTCGCTTGTCCTCATTAAAGATGACAATTTACCGCCCATGAAGTGGAAACTAGGACGCGTGACAGAACTGCACCCTGGAAGTGACTCTGTCGTAAGAGTAGTATCATTACGCACTTCCAAAGGCATAGTGCGTAGAGCAGTGAGACGTGTTTGTCCTCTTCCAATACAGATTTCTAATGATGATTAAAACATTCAAAAAATAAATACAAAATTGTTGACTTAAGTTACCATTATTATTATATTATCATTCATTGTATTATATTGAAAAATGTATATGTTTCAAGGCGGGGATTTTTTGTTAATGACTTATTGTAATCACGCCTTGATATCTTTGTGTGGTGTGGCGCATCTGTAGCACAGAAGTTTATTTATGTTTTATCTCAGTTCGTCTTCTGTTTTTAAGATTGTTGCATGCTGCATTTTATATTTGTCAATAAATCGCTTCATAATAGCACATACGCAAGTTTCAATTTTTTGCAAAAACAAATGGAAATACAGTCCTAACATACAGCAAAAACACTCAATTCTCCGTTTCTCTTTTCCGTTCTCCGATAACTATCACTATATCACGGAGCACTATGAGAACTAAATGTACATAGAAAAGGATATCTGCGACACAAAATGTTGAAGTGTCTGTTGGGTGCTGTCGCGATTGCTAGACTGAACGGAGTTACTGCAAAGATGTGTCTATTGAGTTGCGCCAACGCAACGAGGGTCAAATATGAGGAAGAGTGACATTTTATCGACATTATAAGAATAATTTAGTTAATAGTGGTGACGACAGGGGTAATTTTTTCATTGAACTAACTCAATTTCAATACTGTCTCTCTTTCAGCGACGATAACTACTTAGGGCGAATAAAAATGTGTAGACATGCATTCTTTTCATAGTCCCACTTTCAACAAAACTCCTCTTTGAACATATATATTCCCTGGACAAAAGTAATAACTAATTTCAACATAAGAAGTTAATATGCAATTTTTAAATATCGTTCTCAAATAACAGCTGACCAACGTCATCACACCTCGCAGTAAGTACAAGTATCCCGCCGCTTACACAAATGCTGGATTTGGTGACCAAAAAATATTTTTCGGGTAATCATCTACCGTTGTAATATCAGATAAGATCTTAAGAAGATATACATAAACTATTTTAATCATTTACTATTCCATGCCAATTAGTTCCCAACAACATAATCCAGAGAAAAAAGAAATTATAATTTATTTTCATATTATTTTGATCCATTTTGTAAAAGTTCTTAGTTTAATATAAAGTGTATTATAAATTGTTCACTTGAAATTTTGTTTGCAGTTTTCCAAAATATAAACTATTATTATTAGAGGTAGTATATAATATTTAATTATTTATAAATGTGAGAATTATTTATTTGCCAAATGAATTCATTGGTCATAATAGACTTTAACATATACAGTGAACTTTGAAAAATGCATTAAGCAAGGAAATAAGTTATTTTTTAGGTCTAGCGTAAAAATCTGTTTTCCGTACACGTGTTATTTGCAGAAAATAAACTAAAACGCATTTCAGCGTCAGCACTCGCTCGGATTTACGGGATCTTTAAAATGCGCTGACTTTAAATCTCTTGGATTACAATCCAACCACACTAAGAATATGAACTTGAGTCGGCGCGCAGCAAACTCCAGTTTACTTCACCGTTCTTAAATTGCACATAATACTAGTTTTTCTTTTTTATATTTATGAAGTTTTTCTAACCACACCGAATTAGATTTTAAGGCAATCTGTAGTATATCTACCAGTGAGCTTGCCAAATGTATTTAAAGCTTCAATTATTGTAAAATATCCCCTTTTCTAAGATTAATGTGACCTTGATTTTTTCTTACAAGTATTTTTTATCTTTGTTTAATTATATTACTTTTCAATATCAAAAGAAATCATTTCATATATCGATAAACACATCAGCTTAAACATTATTTGCGAAATATTTTAATTATCATTTAAATTTACTTATGAATCTGGGTGCTATTGTCTGATATAAACGATTATTATCGTCTTTAAATACTCATACGTAATTCATAATATTACTGTGAAACGACTACTGGAGAACAACAAATAGCGAGAGCAATTAACAGGTATTAATAAACACATAAATGAAATGTTAAATTTAATGTGTAATGAGACGAGATTCATTGTGATTTCAGGCCGGGAGCCTGTAATTGGCTGTTTCATTTATAATAAACAATCCCACCTAATTAGACTGGTGGTTTTACTTTCATCAATTTAAAATGTTTGACCGATGGAAAGGTTTTTCTTTGTGTGTATGAGGATATGAACTTAATAATTATTTGTAAAGAAATTGTACCACGTAGCGTGTTGCCATTCCACCGAACGATATGAACCGTAACGTGCGTCTATATTATGTAAAAAATTCAGTTATTAAAATCGATTTCGAATTATATAATTATATAATTATGTAAATGTAAATTTAAAGAATGTTTAGAAACACTTGTTTCAGCAGTAAAAGTCGGTTTTCATGAATATTTTAAATTTCAATAGTGTAGTTGTCATCTGAGATATACACGTTTAGTATCGCTGATGAAAAGCTTTGTTAAGATATAATTTTCTAAATAGCATTGTTGTTGAGGAATGTTTCGCTATACTATATAAGCGATGCATTGAATGCTAATACATTTTGTAATTATAAGTAACAATATATTAAGTTGTATGGATTGAGATCCTTTTTTACGTATGGATAACATGGATACTAAAATCTCTACATTGGTTATTCATATAAGTGCGAATACGCTATTCCCTCAAGTAAAATAATTCTACCGGATAGCGGAGGCACGTCGGCGGACGACACTGCAGATTATCAAGGACGACACTCGCTTCCCACGGAATTTCGAGGGACACAAAGACTGACGACAGATATTGAAGTCCTATAGAATATTGATTATTATTATTTTTTAAATGCATTGGCAATTTTATTATTTTGATATCTCACCATATCCTGAGCAGAAAGGTCTCATGAATAAACATTGTTCAAAGTTTTATTATTTTTGCAAGCGAGATACTACATAAAATTTTACTATTTTCATTATCGGCGGCGTAAATATACGTACGGAACATGAGAGATTCAGAGTTGCTCAGAGGAGGATTGAGAAGTCCGTATTTAGAGTTCCAGGGACCACGACTGAGCAAGTGTGATTTGGAAGCTGCGAAATGTTGTATTAAAAGTCCCCGGTTTTGGAATTGCAAGTAGCCAGTTTGGAATTATATTTCGTCTGTTGCCATGTTCGAGTAATTTTCAAAGTTTTAGAGAACAAAGCTATCAACTGTCATTGTCCAAACAAAGTTATGAACAGTTAGGATCAGAAAGTGATTTGTGTTTACCAACTAAAATATCTTTAAATTCAGTGAAATATAGCCTTTTAGTGATGTGTTTAAAAAAACAAGTGAGATCGAGCCTAGGTGATCAGGCAAGGGTAAAGTAAATAAAAAGAATTTTGTAAACCTTGTATAATACTAATAAATATCTTAAGATTTCAAATTTCGATCATTTTATTTAAAATAATAATAACTTAAGTAGGGAATATTTTTGTCTTGTAATATTTGATTGTCATTTATGTAACTATCTTTATTGGAGGCCAGACAATATCAATTTGTAAAATTTCAACTACGATAAAAATTTATTTTATTAAATTAGTTTTGTTATATTTTAAATTGTTTTTATTTCAAGTCCTTTCATTTTTAACTTTTAATTCGTTTATTACAAAATTGGCATCTCAACGTGGGGCTTATCTTCAGTTAATTTTGATTATTACAAAAATTGGTGCTTCAACGTGAGGCAAAATATATAAAATTAACTTTTAATTTGTTCTTACAATATATATATATATATATTTATATATATATATAATTAATAGGGGATTAATTGAATCGGCCCACGTTGAGGCACCAAAATGTAATAATTAATTAAAGTGAGTAATTAACAATTTGATTGCTCCACACTGTGGAAGCCAAAATGTAATGTTTAAACTGATATTGATTAAACAAATTTTAATTATTATTTCATCAATTAATTTGTAGTTTTATCAAATTGATAGTTCGTTCAGAAACAATTTATTTTATTTTAACAGAAACGTTCGAAAAATAATTACTACTTTAAACTTTACGATACCATTTATTTTATTTAATAGAAATTTATAACATTTTCTCTGAGGTTAAATACATTTAAAGTTTCAATGTTTATAAATTTGATAACTCTTCTTGCAGGGTCGTTTACCTGGGCTTGATAAGTAAATAACAACTTTTTTTTTACGTTACACAATCATAGAATTTATAAATTAAGAAATTAACAATCAAAACGAAAACGAGACGAAGGAGATCGGTGGAATACCTTTAAATATCGTTTACAAACTTAATTAACTTGGTTTCTACTTACAAAATGTTCGGCTGGTACCAGACTTAGATTCCTGCGCTCGGGCTCACAATTGATGCTAATAGGCCATAAAACACTTGATTGTCAAACTCACGGTCGTAGTTATAGAATTTTCCTCCGGGAACTGGATCTGCTGCACGTCCGGATCATTGGTCAGACATATTTTTACACATTGTCTAAAAGTGGAAAATGACGATGATCTCAGTACGCGTAGGAATCTTAATGTGACGCTAAATATTTGATTACTCTTTGCAGTTTTTTACAAAGTATCTCGCTGCTCAAATTTTATATTTGGATTTTAAAAAAAACTTGTAACATTCTCGGTTGAATTTATACTCTGGCCACCCTGTTCGTTCTCCGCTCCCAGATTCTGAATTACTCTCTCGACTACAACAACCGACCAACTGCTTTCAGACAGTGCTAGCGGCTCACGACAAAGCTATCCTACCTATTGTCGTCTTTGAAGACTTGGTACCGCTAACAATTCAATTATTAAAATCATTACTGGCCTCTTATTAGTATTACAATATATTCAACATGCTACGTAATATGTGTGTGTAAAGAAATGTACATTTCCGCGCATAACTCTTCCTATGGGAACATTGGACTTTAATATAAAAATATGTGAACAACTGGTTAATGTTTTCTCCAATACCACATCACACTGCCACACCATACTATTTTACGAGGGTAGTCCCAGAAGTGCACGTTCTAGCGCATAGATTTGGCGTTGTTGTTTGTAAAACTAAATGGGATCCGAAGTACCAACCTTATAATGCTTAAGTTTCAAGACGCTAAATGGTTTATGCTTTGTTTGACAGCCATCAATAATGCACGCTCTCAAATAATTTGAAAATTTAGAAAAATGATCATCGTTATGCGATGCAATGCTTTAATTTGAAAGCTCACAGTCTAATCAACAACAAATTCGAAATCGGTACTACTCTTTGAGAATCTGCTCCTGTGTTCAAGATAATAAAATATTGGGTAGGAGAGTATAAACTAGGCGAAGGCGAACGTCGCTGAGATCGATCAAATGTGCTGAGCACTCCAGATATGATGACGAAAAGCCACAAAATAGTATTGGATGACCGTCGACAAAGTGCGCGAGCTAGCAGACGAGGTATTTGCACTGAGTATTTGGACATGAGAGATGGTTGCTGTGATTTGCTTATAATGAAAAAAAACAGCGTCGTGACGATGATTGTATGAAGTGTTTGGCGATGTTTCAAAGCGTCCATTTATAACCATGAATGAAACATGGGTCCATAACGTCACACAATAATGTAGTGAGAAAATATAATCGGCTCCAAAGATAGCGAAGATAATTTCCAACAGCTGACTCTGTAAAGGCGTCAATTTTTTTATTATCTTTAAACAGGAAAATCATCTAAGGGCGAATATTATGCGCACTTATTGCATTGTTCGAGTAATGAAATCAAGAAAATACATCTGCTTTTGGCGAAGAGTAAAGTGTTGTCTCAATACGACCATGCACCAGTTAAGACATCCATTATCGCGATGGCAAAAATCAAATATTTGAGGCTCGTCACATATACTGCAATTATTATCTCAGAGATAATTTATCGCTTGAGTCGTCACCAGAGTAATACATTGAAGTGAACGAGAGCTTTCAGACTGGGTGGTAAATAATCTCGGCGATGAAATTGTCGCAGATGACAGCTTGAGCAGTCTCTCAATGCCTCTGCTGCTCAACGACAAATTTATCGCCGACTTGAAATAGTGGCCAAACAAATGCATGTTTGCGATTTTTCTACCGCTGGAGTTATTTTCATTCTTGGTTTGAATTTTCGTATCTAAAGGTTGTTTTATGCCATCCTATCTTTTGTGTCCTTTTGTCTTTTGCATATTTCAAATATGAATAATTAGGATGACATCATAGATAATAAATACTTATTTAATTAATTAAAGAAAGACCTGTGTTATGGGATAAAGCCCTGAGTTCATTTATTCTTCTCATTTTCAATCGACGACGAAATAACAGTAATGCTAGAATCTGCTCTTTGTTCATTTCGAACTACACTGTTCACAGCAGCCACAACTGAGAATAGTAGGACGATAATTTTACAGCCGCCAAAATAATCTCTGTATAAGTCTCCCGATTTCTTTGAGCGTTGATGATCATTTTACCGCCGCGATTATAATCGCCGTGTGAGTAACGGGCCTAACTTAGAATTGCTTCCTCACGCACGCTATTCACCAGATTTAATTCCGTCGGATTAATTTCTCAGTTCCAAACTTGGAAATATTGCACGTTGCTAACATATTTGCCACACAATGAAGAATCGGAGGCTGCGGTTGACGGTTATATTGAGAAACTTGATGGTTCTTATTTTTTAACAGAGTATCGAAGCTACTAAACATCGCTGGAGGAAAACTATCAAGATAAAAGTAGACTACGTTGAGAAACAAAGATATTTTAACCGAAATTTTTTATGATTTCTTTGCTAGGTTGGGTATTTCTAGGACTTCCCCCGTTTTTACGTCTTTGTCTTTCCACCTGAATCAATTTTGTATTATTCTTGCAACCCACAAGCAAGTGAAGCGGGATGAAAAGCACCAAATTACATTTTTTGAAACAATTTCTAAACTAGGATGGAGTCTGATCTCATTCGATGGCCCAAAAATGAAAGAGGAAGATATTAAATTATTGTACATAAACAATTTTGACAGGAAGGTCAAAATATAATAATTGTTTTTTTAAAAATATGAATTCAGGAGTAATACAGAATATTTTTAATAACTATAGACAATTGTCGTTTACATTTATTTGTATAAATGCAAATATATTCTTTTTAATATTTTACAATAATAAATTCGCAATTTCAGTTCACCAAATAAATTATGCGTTTATTATATTTTTCCTCAGTTAATACAAACAGCACTAGTCATATACACTCCTCGTCAGAAAAGTTGAGGAACCTTGTCTGAATTTTACATTCAATACGCTTTTAATTCGGTTGAATTTATACGAAAACAACTCCTCGTATTACATAGTGATCAAACGATTAATTGCCCTACAGTAATCCCAATTTCAGTATTCAGTTGCCTCCCCTGTTCTTATTTTAAATACGTTAATCACAAATACCCGTAAATGCTGATTTTGACTTCCAAAATAATGTACCCTGTAATAAACAACGATTTTTTTCTAACTGGAAAAATTAAGAAATGCTAACAATTTAACTCCCAGCCTTTTCCGTTAGCTCATTTCTTTTAAGTTAAGTCGGAGATTACCAAATGTTTACATGTTAGATTGTTCCTATTTAAATAATTTGAATAAGTAATATTTAAGAAAAATCATTGTTGTATTTAAAATTCAAGTAACATTAACGGATAAAGGAAAATATTTTGTATTCTGTTTGTTTACGAGAAATACAGAACGCTTCTGCTGTAATTGAAACTGACAGATTCTGTTTTAGAAACACGTTTCTGGCATCTAACTGAGTGGGATGAGTGGGGGATTGTTTCGATGACTTCCTCCGTCATCATCTTCTGGAAAATCTCGATTCCAGTGTGTGGAATTGTATTTATAAGGAAGCGACGATTCCTTCCTGTCTTACTTTTCATTTCTTCATATGTCATTTTACTGAACACTGACGTCGGAGTAATTCATCGAAACGTTACAATATAACATATATTTCACTGGTTAGAAGAGCGAGAACGGTTTATATAACATCCACAACAAGGTCAACAGATTTTTCTAATATGTTTTATTATTAATCTTAATAAGTAGAAGACTTGAAATATTAAGTAAAATATTGTCAATACTTACGCCAATAAATCATTAATGAAATTTGTTGTAATATATATATATTTGTGTTTCGGAAAGAAAGGTATGATTACAAAGCACAAGAACGGTACTGACCCAATTTATTTTTCTCACCCCAAACGAGACACAATTATCACTCCTACCATTTGTTTCAATTTAGAGTTTCTGCCTGGTTACCTGGTTACTTTCCTTGCTGCTTCCAGGCAAACATTAAATTCAAATAATAAAACAGTTAATTGTTACGTACATGTTGTTATTATTGCCAGGGGAAGATAAACATTTAAATTTGTATCGTGGTGTGTAGTCAAATAATTGCCGTTGAAGTTCTCTTCTAAAACAACAGCATAGGGTACATTCTGAAATATCAAGGAACTTAGAAGATCCTTGAAATATATCCTAATATTAAGTCACTATGTCGATAGCATTCCTGATATATGAAAAAAATTACAGACAGTACTTAACCTTGTAGGAGAGATACCTTTGTGGATGCCTTTTCCTCTCCGTTTTTGAACTAAGGTTCCAACAAGCCGAGGCACCTCGGCCTGTTCTCAGAGGTGTATGTTCCGGAGTCACAGACCTTGGGCATATGGTAAGTGTTGTCCTCTATTCCCATTGGAATAGTCGGCCAGCTGCCCCTTAATTGGTCGAGGCACGGAGAAGGGAAACTTCGTCCCCACAGCAAACTCCTCTCCCGCTATCGGAAGGGCGTGGGACAAGTACCCAATGCCCGACCTACCTGATGCAGGTTTTTCTAGGGTCTTCCCTGCAATTTTTTAGGCGAATGCCGGGTAGGATCCTTAAAAAATAGCCCAGGGGCCCTAGTTAACCCTTCGCTACCTTCCTCTACCTTTCCGCATCCCGCCTTTCAAATCCCTTCCTATGCTATTAAAGGGGAGTTGCCCAACGTGGATTACCCTCATGTAGCCTGTTGCCAAAAAAAAAAAAACAGTACTTAAGATAAAGTTATTAGTAGTTAAATAAATAAAATAAATTTGAAGACAAGTTCACATTGTAAGAAGTTTTAATGGAGAAAATGTATGTAACAATAAATGTGCTTCCAATAATATATTAACTTAAATTGGTTTACAGGACAGGATAATTGAGTATATTTGTTTCGTTATCCAAATTGAGCTGTAAGTGAGAAATTTAATTTACTATCATAAATTATTTTATAAAAATACCGATTAATTGATTAATTAATAATAGCGTGCCGATGAAATGTTGAACATTCAGATTTTTCGAATGTCTCTATATATGTCTCATATATTTCAAGGCTGTTCTTCTTATTCCTAATTTTAATTACTTATTACCCACTGTATTTGTTCTCGCCTATTTCCAGATTCACGTTTTTTTACGAATGAAGCAGAAAGTGGAATAACGGTAATTATTTTATGGTGGAGTTACAAACTGAGCAGCGGACGTTCACGATTTTATTTAATTTCAGGATAATATCAAAAGGGAGGGAACTGCTTCGTGGAAGTCTGGATTCATGTTCAACACTAAATTTTTAAAATATGTGATGTAATATTCTGTTGTTTTTTCCCGAACGACGGGAAATATTCAAAGACAATATTGTTCTTTTAGTTTAATCCATGTACCGAAGTTACTCTGCACATAAAGTTTCGAATGCGTTCTTAGAACTTACTGTGAATTCTAATATAACAAAAATTCTGTTGCGCTTTCCAGTTTTTGTCGAGACCTGCCTCGTAACTTGAAACTGCTTTTATTTGAAAAGAAAGTTTTCAGCTATTCCTATTGTGATGTCACTAACTATGAACATTTTTCTATTATTTTCCTACGCAAATTAACACGTAGTAAATAAGGTTGTAGTGGTAGGTTTTTTTATGATGAAATAAAGGCATTTAATAATCATTTAACTGAACATAAGAACAATAAAATAAAATAAAAACAAATTATGCCTGTTCAGCTAGCCGGGCAAAACAATCGGATCCCTTAAATCCCAAGTTAAACCATGGTTACGGTAATTCCCCCAGGCGCGTCAAGGATTGAGACACTTGGCAGTTACCTCGCGTTGATCTCTGGCCGTGATCATGTGGCACCCTCGATCTCTCCGAGTCCTCTGAATCATGCAATTTTGTGGCAGTACGTCCGTTCCTGGCGACCGTTCGTCGAGGAGTCTTGCTTTACAGCCCCTTCGCTGGATGTAAAATATCGATGTCCTCGACCAATTCTCCATCGATCTTTCCTGAACCAAGAAATGTGATTGGTTCAGGCAGTCACGTGTTCATTCAATTTCTTGGATTTTTGGAGAGACGTTTCCCACGGTGCGATAGTCCAGGTAACTTCCGAGGTTCAACACCCTACGTGTCTAAGTCCAGACCTAAGGGATTATCTCTCCGTCTCGGCGACGCCTGGTCAAATTCCAACTTGCCAAGCTCTCAACCCCTGCTAATATCTAATTAAATTAAAATATATCTATATATATACCAATAATAAAACTATCGCGCTACAAGGTAAATATTATTAACGTGATTCTTTGAATGCCAGATCCATGCAAATTCGTAGCAAATTCCAGATTTACCCTTAACTCGTTTTGTTGTCGGAGAAGTATTCGTAATAACATTTAATTGAAAATAATGTGATTATTGCGGAAATATCTTTACAGGAAGTCATACATCGTTATATAATATTACTACTAGTATTGCAAAATTTAATATTTAAATTTCAATGAATGGGGATATTAATAATGACGGTTGGAGGATAAAAACTGCAGGCATATTTTCATAAGTTCAGGATGTTCACAATTTCGTTTGTCGTAATCGTTGTCTCACGTTTTCTGCGAGAGACAATGGAGATTTAGGAGAATTTTCATAATGTAATCAAGTTCCAGTTTATAGTGTTCATTAATTCCACACTTTTCAGGTTCCCTTACAAATTCGGAAGTAGTGTGAGGAGGTTTCTTTTGAAAATTCGTAAAACCCATTGGTAACGTTTGGTGGACAATTTTTTACATGTAAATATAATTGATATATTATTTTATACTCTTTAGATTCAGCAGTGCTTGTCTAGTTGATTGTTACTCTACTTAATGAAGTAGCATTATATGGCCGTTAGGAGACGCGTGTGTTGCGGGTTTGTATCTATTTTTGGTGGTAATGAAGCTCATTAAGGTCATGAATAAAATGATAGATTGTGAGGCTACGAAACAAAAAAATTACACTTCATCTAAAAAACCTCCTATTATTGGCTCTGATTTCCAATTACCGCAGCATTTTTTAACAATTTGGAATTTTGTGAGTAGAGTACGGGTTTAGAGAAGTATTTATGGGTTCCCTAACTGTAACATATTATCGAGGACAGTACAAAAGCGATTTGCACGAACCGGAATCGATCACGAGATAACAAATCTAGCCCATATGTTTTGCAACTATCTCACCTCGCCTAACCCACAAACTAATGACCATCATTTGTTGACTGAGAGCTGGAACAGTAGGCCTGTAATAATTACCGACACTCCCTTCCTGCCCCTCGCTCTACCAATTACCGGTCAAATGCACGCACTGTACGCACATGCAAACCAAACAATGGCAACTCTAAACAGAATCCACTTTCAGTCCAACGCTGAAAATCCATGTGCAGTCGCCTATTCCCCCTCTGAACACGGGTTAGTGTTCAGAGACAGTGAGTGTGTGTATGTTCGCGTCTCTGATTTTCAATTAATCATTCCCATTCCCTCGCAGTTCCACAGCATCACTAGTATTATGCAGGGACTGAGCTTTTTTTTAAATGTCACAAAAGTGCAACGATTTGTCAACGTGATGGAAATGTGTGATTTAGTGGAAGGAAGGTAGGGGCTGGGAACTCACGGACGAAAGGGGAAGAAGCGTAAGGCTGAAATATATATCTGCTAAGGGATGAATGAAGGTTTTCCAATCCGATGGGATGTCATCGTACGATGATGGATAGAACTTCCTAGATGTTAAATGGACGTCAGCTCAACAGATACTGACAGTAACGAAGTTGTTTCAAGTTATGTATTGGTGTCAAAATCAATTCTCGTTTTCAATAAATATGAAATATAAGCTAATGCACATACAAATTCAGATTTAATATTTATAGTATATTCAGGCAACTAAATTACAAAATTGCGTAATTATATTGTACTCAAAAGTTTCACTATCAAATAAAATTAAAATAAAAGAAGGTTCATCTTGCAAATATACAAACATAAGTGTGACACTGAAAACATCTCTGAAATATAACGAAAATGACTATTTATGAATTCAAAAATGTTTTATTTTTAACGTAATCATATTTAATATTATTTTAATAAATTTCATCCTGCGGTGTTCCAGTCTCTGAAGTTTCTGCAAAGTACATGTTACAGTCGTAAGCGTTTCATTATTGGATGAAAAAGTTGACCAGAATAAAAATTCTACGAGGAAAAAAAATCTGGGAATAAGGTAGATTTCTCTGCACTTCCTTCGCTTTTACAATCGTCAAGACGCTTTAGTTGGCAGGAGCCAATTAAAAATTGAATAGAAAATGATTCTGCTATCACCAATTTTTGTGTCCAGTTTCACTAGATGTTTACGATAGTAGTCCCCAGTAATTATTTTACATTTTTAACATAGGCGATTATCAGAATTCGTTTCATATTAAAAAAATCAGACGCGTTGATAATTCCAGCCCATTGCACCGTCTTCTCTTTGGAGCTTCTTTTTACTGTTGTGTAATGTTGAGCCCATGTTTAATCCTTTGTTACATATCGACGAAGAAAATAACAGTTGTCTTTCGTAAAACGCGCCAAGAACGTTTGGGAAAGCGCTGTTCGAATGTGTTTTGGACCCACAGCGATGATTATGCGTGGTCTTTACTTGATTAAATCATTATATTCAAAATGTAACCACATCGTTCGTTTGATATTGCAACAGTATTAAAGATGCGTTTTCAAAGGAGTTGGAAAAAATGTTTCTAATAAGTGATGACACCTTTTAGAGGATTTCTAAATAATTTTTTGTCAACATTTATTAATAACATTTTTTTATTGCTGTTAATTTTTAAAAAAGACTGGGTAATATTGTCAGCATTTTTTGGCAACAATTTTGACAAGTCTTGTTGCCAACATTTGTTGCTCAACATTGTTGGTGAAAAAAAAATGTTAACATCTTTTAAAATATATTGTAATAATATAATAATTTTAATAAATAAAAAATTAATAAACTTTTACAAACAATAGATTTATTTTCAATACTGTAAAACAATTACACAATTTAAAAATATATCTCAGGGTCTCTACTGGGTTTGATAATGGCTAATCATTTTTATTTCTCAACTTAAACACAAATTCCAATTTAAAAGAGAAAAGATTTACTCGTCAATTAACTAGGACGAAATTTACTTGTCAGCGAAGTTAAACTAAAAAGATGGATTCTAATAAACAAATTTTTAATTAAAAGATGGGAACGAAATCTGACGGCTATCTTTTAATTATGTTTACATACTTAGTAGTTTTTATATTGTTACTCACGGCTGCCCAGCATTCCAGGATACCTTTAATTGTCGAAGCACTATGACGGGTTTTTTGCACTTCGTCTAAAACGCACAGATTCTAAATTAATATTTTTAGATCAAAACTCAGGAACCATGATGAACATCCTTTCGTGTCTCTCTCGGTTGACTTCTGATAATTCTGCCAGGCTGTATTTACAAGACTGTTTGTGCTTAGCAGGTTTCGTAGTTCTGCTCGAGTGAATATTTAGTCTTGAGCAAAATGTTTCTCTGCAACTTTACATTAAATATTTGAAATTGTCTTGTCTATTTCAACACAACCAATTTCTGTCGTGTCTGACTGCCAACTCAAACTTCTCAATATCTTCCTGCGACCTGCATCTAACCAAGCTTTCCTGCTAACTTAACTCCCGTCTCGCAATTTTGAGCGCGCATTACTTCTTCCGACAAAGAAACAATGCTCTTCTTGTTTATTGTTGTTCTTTTCTGTACCGCCGTCAAGAATAGATTTCTCAAACAATTTATATTTTCAAATTCACACTTAATGTCTTAATTAATTGGCATTACAATATTTTAAAAATTTCCGATGTGACAGTATTTTCACAATATTTAGACGACCCTTGAATGAATTTTGGTAGGCTTCAACCATCATTTACAAAGATTTTAATCCCTTAAAGATACTCCGCTTCATCTAATAAACCTTTTTTAACGGGCTAGTCAAGGTAGTCAAGAGTCAACTATAATCCCCGGGCTATTGATTAAGGATTCACCTGAAAGTGATCCACGGCAAACCCTTGCAAACCTGAATCAAGTAGTTCAGGGGCTTGGTACTTGTCTCACGCGGGAAACGGAATTGATGTGGGGACGCAGCATTCCATTCCCCGTGCTCGACCAGTGTAGGAGTTAGCTGGCCGACTGTTCCAATAGAAACAACATACTTCTGTGTACCGCAACGTATTTAAACAACTGCCTACAGCTAACTACATGAAAGAATTTCACACGAGGTTTACTGAAGTTGTGTCAATATTAGTGAAAAAGATCATTCGAGTAGTTTTTCCTTCTAAGAATAGGTTGAGAACTTTTCTTTTAATACTAGTTTTGTGCTAATCCCACAACTTAGTTTTTGTTGATAAAGTAGCTCAAATCGTCTGAGGGGGAACTATTTTTTAGCCCGGTTATGACCATTTTAATAATAATGTTATTATGCTGATATAGTTTCTATTCATTACATTTTAAAAATATCTGGCGTGACAGTGCCTTAACAATCATAACTTGTAAGTAATTGCAAGGTGTATAAAACTAAAATTGGAATTACGCAGGCACTATAAGTTTACATGTACCTTGAAACCGAGTTAAATAAATAATAAATCAAATTATTGTTCTTAAAAAAATGTTTATTACAATAATTCACCTCATTGAGAAACCTTTAAAAATTCTGCAGTAGAAAAATATATTGTGCTGAAAATATCTTGAAGAATTTTTTTAAGAGAAATCGAAGGGTTTATTCAACATAATGTTTCTTTCTTTCTCTTTGGCGCTACAAGAAAGACTGCCAGAGTGTCATATTCCATGACACATTCTGTTTTGTCTTTTTTAGTGGTACGTGATCAGCGTAGCGATTCCCCCTTCAGTATTAACTCCGGTTTGCCTGACCGTGACGCGCACAAACATCCATGACATTTCTGCTATTCGAACCAGTGACCTCTGTTATGCACGCTAACCGCTTTACCACAGAAAGTTGGTATTCAATATTATTAATTAACATAAATTCATCAGTTAAACAATTGTTTTAGAGTAACAGGCTACATGAGGGTAATCCACATGGTGGCAACTCCCCTTTAAAAGCATAGGAAGAGATTGAAAGGAAACATGCGGAAGGATTACCAAATCCCCGGGTTATATTTTAAGAATCCTTTGCGGAAAGTCTAAAGGTGATGCAGGACAAGCCCTAGAAAACCTGCATCAGCTAGGTCGGGCGTTGGGTCCTTGTCCCACGACCTTCCGATGGCAGAAGAGGGGTTTGTGTGGGGACGCAGCATTCCCTTCTCCGTGCCTCCACTAGATTAAGAGGCAGCCGGCCGACTCTTCCAATGGGAAGAGCGAACAACTCTTACCCTGCCTATTCTGTAAGTAAGTTCTTATGAAATAAAAATTGTGTCTACGGGTACGATAGTCTAATTCTCGTTGTTACCCCATTCTCCCAGAAATTAGCTACCTAAAAGAAAGTAATTTATTGTGTTTACTACACAAGTCAAGATTTTATAACAAAATAAACATAATTGAAAAAAGTAATTATTTTAACACAATTATGAAGTTCACTTTTTATCTAATTTCAGAAAGCGAGTAAATAAACGAAGATTGAGTAAAAATATAAAAAAGGCCAGTATTAGAGTCATACATAAATATTCTTTGTAAACTAATTATTGTTTACATTTTTTTGTTCCCCAATCAAGTTTTATCGAACGGACATTGTTTAATTATGAACTTAAACACACTGTAATTCGCGTATCACAAGAAAACAGATAGCTTATATGTTTAAAATTATGGTATCTTACACTCCAGAAAATATGTGGAACTAGACAGGTTAAGGATATTTAGCTACGCTATGTAATGATATTTTAGGGTTATTATTTAATTTTAGTAAATTAAGAAGACGAAAGGACAAAAGTAAGAGGAGACAGGGTGCGGATCCGACCGGATGGTTGTCGCGACCTCTGTCTGCCTTAGCTCATCTAAACTGAAATGTTCAAATGAAAAAATTTACGCCTGATTGAAAATAATGAATAATAAAGATAGCCAATTCAGACAAAAAGGTAATATAAATACCACACAACGTTTCTGGGATCCTTGTACCTTTCGTCAGGTGCTAAGAAGTGCCTAGAGAATTACAACTGCACTTGCAGCACTTCTTAGCATTAGTATTTATATTACCTTTTTGTCTGAATTGGCAATCTTTATTATTCAAATGTTGTTCGTTCTTCGACGTTTCCCTCTGGCGTTGAAGTTCAAGTATCCTTAACCCTTTGGTGCATATTGTAACGGAAGAGTCGGTCGCAGACACGGGACACATTTCCGATTATTAATTATTACTTTACTTTTGCTTATATTGCTGTGATCAAGCAAACATTTCCCGCCTCTGAGCTTAAGTATCAAGGCGACTACCGCAGGCGGTTTGCGTTTGACGTAGATGGCTAAGCTTTTCCGTTTCCCGAGTAATATGTCCCTTATATCATTCGGCGAATCTTGAGAGTCAAAGAGATATATTCTGCGAAATTTATAAAAAAAACATATTAAAAGAACACTGAGAAAACCACGTTTCAAACACTCGGAGAATATTGACCGTCGTAATCATAATTTAAGCAACAAAACACATTCTATAAAAGCGATTAGTCAACTGAATCAATAAAAATGGCGTAGAACACAAAGTTTAGCCTTCTCTATTTCTATATTTGGATTGTCATTATCATAGTATTGTTATACCGACGTTACTTTAAGTTTGTGTGAACAAGTTATACTCAAAATTGAATAGAAAACAAATACATTTCATAACTTATATTTACTCTATTTGATGATAAAAATATTTTTCATTGGCGAAAACGCTCACTCAAGTCATATAGAAATTGAATTAAGCATAATTTAGTGACTTAAAATTTTTTATTACTGTCTGTTTATATTCTGCCAAGTCGCAAAGCCACGTGTTTTCGCTTGAAATGAAAACAAAGTTTTGTAACAAGCTAGCTTACAAATTTTACGTTTTCCCAGTCGATAATTATAACAAGTAGTGTCCTCAGGGTTAATTAGTCTGTCTCGCAGTGCTTGTATGCTGTGTGTGTTTCCAGGAAGGAGGAGTAAAAGGGATTGGGGGAGACAGTTGCCACTGTTGCAGGTGGAGCTCGTCCGCCTTTTGTATCCTTCGTTGAGGACAATGGACAGTGTTTCCTTTTGTGAAGCTCCTTGTTTCCGGACGACGGTATGATAATAAAGCCCTTTCTGCCGTGCTTCCTCTTCTAAATCCAACCCTGTGATCGAAAAAGGAAAACAAACCTCACAAGAGGGTGAAAAACGATTGCGTCTCTGGCTGTCTTCGTTTATTGCAGACGTGTGAGTTTACTATATGAATTCTACTCACATCAAAATATAATTTAATGCGAACATTATTCAAACGGTTGAAGAACGATTATTATTTACACTTATAATTAATACTCCAACAAAAATATGAAAATGTAATTATGAGCGTTCAACTAATTTGATTATTTAAATATAAAATTACTATACAATAATAAAATTATAATTTTTTTAGTTCAATTTTTTCTTCTGAAAAATCCTACCAAATAATTTAAGAACATTTACTATTACTTAAATTGTATTATTTGGAATTGGCGGAAAAATTATGTCTTCAGCAGAAAAATTTAACCCGAGTTCATAATGGGCATTGTTTAACCAAACAATATATAATTCAAGTGCCGTAAACGTAATCTTAATTAATCCAGAGTTTTGGTGCTTTAGTTATAATTAGCCGCAGTTACCTCATGTTATAAAGCCGTAATTGCTTTTCTATTTTATCGTTTCTCGCCTCAACGCTTTAGCTATCAATCTAACGTTGATTAAATGCTAATTTTACATATAACGATAACGTTTATGAATTAATATCGTTCAAAATCAATTGACTCGTCTACGAAACGTCAAGGCAAACAATATATAAAAACTTTATTAATTAAAAGAATTTATATTCATAAGAACCCTTGTACAAAATATAATTAATTCTCTCTCGTTCTATTTAACACCAATGTATAAGAGAAGTATTGGTTGTTGTTTTAATTAAAAATAAAATAATTTTGTTGAATTATTATTATTTAAAAATCATTGCCTCATCTGTAGGAATTTAATAACCTCAAATTACAAAACTAACAGCGCATGTAAGTAAATACTGAATTTAAACCCTAGACGCAAATGTATATGCAACATAATATATAACTGCAAGGAGAAATTATAATTACAAGACAATAAATCTGTAATTATTATTTTCAAAATTCGAATTTAACTGCATATAAATATACGTACTAAGTATAATGCTGGTTCTCCAATTACAGCCTATCTTATTTAAATTGTAGAAAACTTTACGACTTATAGTGTTTTGAACACCCAATACATACACTTTATAATTGTAAATCGTAACAATTATTATTTTAAATCGGTAATGTATTGCTCAAAAATAGTTGAACTTTATTGCAATGTACTGGAACGGAATATCCAAAATTTAGTTTGTTCGATGATGGGGTGAATTAAAGTTTGTTTAGGTTAAATTATTACAAGCCCGGAGTGTATAATTACGAGTATTTTACGACTCTTAGAAATTTACAGCTTTTTGCACCAAACACACAAAGAGCCGCAACAAATAATTACATAGAATTCAAACTAAACTATTGTAGGATTCGCTTTATTAAAGATTTAGTAACCCAGTTAGAACTTATGTGACTGTAAAATGAAAATACGATGGAGATAATAAAATAAGTATGTAACGTTCAAACTATATTTTATGCTTCTTTTGAAATGAGTTTAGACTGAATTTTATTAGATTTATTATTCATTCCATTAATCGGACGAGGAATTAGGATAGGTCATAATATAAGACTATACGTAAAGAATAAAATATTACAATTACAAATTTTAAAAACAAACATTGTACATTATAAAAAACATTATTTACGTCAAATCAACGTTAAAGATCCTAATATAGCAGGAATTAAATAAATTATATATATATATATATATATATTAATCTTCAATTTTCATTTGGCGGAGTTTCCAACAGCAAATCTTACTACGAATCAATTTTTAAATGATCTGTAGACGATTGCGACGGCATCGATATAACAAAAATATTTAGCCAGTTGCAACCTTAATGGAAACTTTAAATTTCAGGTTATATCACAAGGCGACCTAATATGCACATTCTTCAAAAAAATTTCTACCTTTAAATGATTCAATATCATGATACTGTTATGTACGAAGAAGTAAATAAATTAAATGAATGTTATTGAAACTTTTTTCAATTCGTATAATTTATTACCTATTTCGATACTAAATAAATGTATTTTATTTTGTCAGTTCTTACAGTTTTTTTAAGTATTATCACGTAATTTTAATTGTACATTTCAGTTATAATTTCTAATATAAAATATTTAAATTTTCTAACGTGTAATTACTGCTACTTTTTAAAATTAATATAATTTAATTAATAATTTCACGTTAACATATTAATTGAATTATATATATATATATATATAATTCAATTAATAAAAATATTTCCATATACTTACTTATTAAAATAAATTATAGCCTGTGTTCCCATAAGTGATTTCAATCATCAAACATTGTAAAAAAAATAGCAATTTACGTGTTATACCTAATTAAAATCAGGAAATAGAAAAATAAAATAATATTTCCGTTTGCAATAGAGTTTCCCAGTCATAATCGTGCATACATTAGATGATATACAGGTTGTTGAAATTAATTAGTTTAACCCCGTCAACGTGCGAAGTGTTCCGGGAAAAGTAATTTCCTCTTCCAACAGTCATTACCTCCCAGCAACAGCAGGTAAAACCAGACGCCGCTGCGATCGTAACACTCGAGGATCCAAACCGTTCCGATCGAAGTCATTAATTAGTGACCAAGCATCACTCAAGCACGGTTGTGGCTTCAATTAATTGAAACTAATTACGGATGATTGATGTGGCTACGGGATAATGCCCACTGAAAACCTAGCTATGCAGCAGAGTCCGCTTCGGTTTGGCTCTGTTCCAGTATCAAGGGATGGAGGGAATAGCTATAAATGTAGCTTCAGCCATTGCGGACAGATTGCGTAGTTCATCATCACTTCCTTTACATTTCGTTATCATTCCTCCAATATGAAATACTATACATATGTGCACTGTTACTCATTTATTGGTAAGTATAATAAAAAAAGTCACTATTGTAGTCACAAACCCGTAACCACTGAGCTTATGGTATCCTTTCTAAAAGATCAAAAGTGAAAGGTGAGGTTTTCAATCCACAATTCCGAAAAAAAACAGCTATTAATTAAATTAATATTTATCTGATTAAAAACAGCCAATTAACAGACCAAATTAAGTGATAAACGTTTCTGCAATCCTTCTTCCTTTCGTTAGGTGATTAAAAATCGCAAGAACGACACACCGCACAAACTTGGTGACGAACTCAAAAGATGAGAAAGTAAACAAGAGTTGTGTTTTATTTTATCAATGCTAAAAAAAAGACCTTCACACAGTAAAACTTAAAGAAGAACGTATATATTTGAATTTAAAAATGCCAGACTTTCGACGCGGATTAGAGTCTTATATAACGGCGTATAACGTAAGACTGGAAATTGAACAAAGAACTAAAATCATTGATAAATATATAAAAGGAAAATATCTTAAAATAGAACATCATATCTTGTTGGAACTTTCTGTGTTATGCTTAATATTAATGGTATTTGTTTGATTTTTAACTACCGATAATGTAGTTCTCTGTCTAAAATGGAGTGATTGAATTTGATACAATGTTTGGTGGTAGGACTGTGTTTACATGTTGACAGTTTGAAATTAGATTCATGTTCTTTAATTCTAGTATTTAAAATTCTTTTTGTTTGGACTGTATAACTAAAGTCACAATTTGCACACTTAATTTTATAAACAACATTAGTATTGAAAATATTATTAATGAAATCTTTGTTTCCTTTCATGAAACCAGAAAAAGAATATTGAGACTAAAACATTACAGAATTGTTGATTTTACAACAATTGTATTAGATAAAATAATAAAATACCACAGAAAGGTTACAAAATAAATTCGTTGTATATATTTTGCTTTTTTTACTGTTCATTAGTTTTAGTTAATATAATGTTTATGTACTTGAACTTATTAAACTAAATTCAATAGGATAGAGGTTGGCCAGTAAAATATTTTAGAGGTTTTCAAAATGATGGACAGGATTGGATAATGATATAGCTTTGCCAACCAAAGCATAAATAATAGCATGCTTCTGTGTAACAGGTTGGTCAGACAAAAAATTTAGAACATCGTCTGAAAAAGTTGGTTTGTGATACCAAATAAACGCTAACTTATGATGGAAACTGATACCTCTAAAAACCTGATAGTGTAATTTTGTTCAGACTCCATAGTGAATTCTAAATGTGTATTATTTATATCCATTAAAAATAGTTAACATATCATCAATACAGAAATAAGGAATGATGCAAAAAATATCAACAACATATGTTATAAGAAACAGGGTTGAAGTTAAGTTTTTCAAGACAATAATTTATATTAACTAACTCCGCTGGAATCAGAGGTAATGATGAGCCAATAGGAAGGCCAAGAATCTGGTGAGGTATGTGAAACATGTGGAATGAAGTACAGGGCTGAGTGCAGAGTTCGTTTCAGTCAAATTAATAGGTTATCTTCATAACTAGTACATCTGTTTTTTTGTTTTTTTAGGGTATCAGGTTACATGAGGGTAATCCACGTTGTGGCAACTCCCCTTTAAGGGATTTGAAAGGGGGGATGCGGTAGGGTAGAGGAAGGCAGCCAAGGGTTAACTAGGGCCTCCGGGCTATGGTTTAAGGATCCTACCTGGCAATTCGCCTAAAATTGATGCAGGGAAAACCCTAGAAAACCTGAATCAGGTAGGTCGAGCATTTGGTACTTGTCCCACGCCATTCCGATGGTGGGAGTGTCAAATTAATAGGTTATCTTCATTCCAAGTACATCTGGATCAAAATGAATATAAGTAAATAAGGAAACGACATCCAGAGATAGGAGAACGTGTTTATCTTGAATATAAATTTTTAAAATTAAATATAAGGAATTCTTGACCAAAAAGTAAGTTTCTTTATGTAAGAAATAATTTTATGCAGATGGGTTAACAGACCACACAAAGGACTGCCTATAAAACTGACAATTAAACGAAATGTGATACCTTCTTATGCAATTTAGGGAGTGCGTATACTCTAGCATTAATTTTGTCCGTATTGATTCGTTTTTATCATTATTATGTTCAACATATGTTATTAATTTATTAATTTTAACATGGAGTAATATTATTGTTTTATTTATATTTGTATTAATTTGGCTGATTAATAGACTACTTCTTTATCTAATGAAACTATTTTTTTTCCCGCATTTATTTTACGTTCATGATAACGTATAGTTTGTGTTACACAGGTAACCTGCGAGGGATGTTCTCTCGCAGGCAAAACCTTGTAGGAGAGATACGAAGGGGCTACCTTTGGGGACGCCTTTTCCGATCCGTTTTTGAACTAAAGTTCCCACGAGCCGAGGCACCTCGGCCTGTTCTGAGAGGTGTATGTTCCGGGGTCACAGACCTTGGGCATACGGTAAGAGTTGTCCGCTATTCCCATTGGAATAGTCGGCCAGCTGCCTCCTAAACTGGTGGAGACACGGAGAAGGGAATGCTGCGTCCCCACAGCAAACTTCTCTCCCGCTATTCGAAGGGCGTGGGACAAGTACCCAATGCCCGACTTACCCGATGCAGGTTTTCCCTGCATTTCTTTAGGCGAATGCGGGGTAGGATCCTTAAAATATAGCCCGGGGGCCCTAGTTAACCCTTGACTACCTTCCTCTACCCTTCCGCACCCCCCATTTCAAATCCCTTACCTATGCTATAAGAGGAAAGTTGTCACTATGTGGATTACCCTGTACATATCCTGTCTACACCACAAAAAAAATGTATTTTAAATATTGGAACCGAGCCTTTCCCGATGCAATGAATGTATGGATCTAATTATTTTGTAGTCTTAATTTAGTCCGGCCTTTTATATACCTTTAATACTCATCAATCAAAAATACTGAGTTTTATAAAAGCATATCAGACATTTCATTGTTTGTAAATTTGTACTTGCATGATCATAGTCTGTATACGAAAACATTTCCGAGAATATTTTTTTAATTAATTCACTCCGTTACTAAATCATATTTTTATTGAAATTTTAGAAAGTATATTTTGCTCCCGTAACGCTCTATATTACTTCCAAATAAATCGCTATAGCTGCAATAACTACACTATTTTAAGCACAGAAATTGCAAATTCCGCGTAATATTCGTCCTGTGACCGTTAATTGAACATCTATATTTGGGAAGCAAACAATGCAAAATACCAGTTTATAATTTGAAGGCGAAACGTCACTAAAAATCTTCAATTAACAGTTTTATATCATGTTTGGAAAAAGGAGAAAATGGGGTTGGGGTAGACCTTACGATGACGACATTTTGCGATCGATTAACATTAATGTGGGGAACGTAAATCAAATCAATCATTATTAACAGCACGGAGAACAAGAAATTAAATATCTCAAATAGCACGTATTATTGAATTGATAGATGAAGAGATATTATTTACTTTACATTAAAATTTTTATCAGTATTTTAGGCGCGTGCGCATTAATGAAAAACATACGTACGGGTTTTCGGTGCTAATTCCGTCTCAGAATAAAACAATTTTACTACTTGTCGGCGCTAGTGAGGTGGAGGATTTTAACAAGTCTCGACAGTAACTGAGACTAGATGCATCACCAGTTTGGATACCAAAGTTATATCGTCGTGGACTTCAGTTTAGTTATTAGATGCATAAATAGAATCACTACAATAATAAAAAAAGAGTTTAAAGTCTACGAGTAAGTAGTTTCTCTCAAATAGCCACAACATATTGTCGAAAAATTATCTCGATGGTCAACAGGTAGAATTCGACTTTGGGCTGTAACTTTATTTGCGTGCAGCCGAGTCTGTGGACGAGAGACGGTGACAATGATTTGCTGCGAATGACACAGTTCAAAACCATCAAAATCTTGATATCCAAATCGCGAAGCTTCTCATTATTGTGTATACAAATTTACTTTTTTGTCTCGGACTTAACTTTCTCTTTTCAGTAGTAATAATTGACAAACCGCGATGAAACTTGATCTGGCGCCCAGCATTCAGAAAAAACCGCCGATCTTAGAATAGATATAAATAAGATTTGAAATTTGTTGACAATGGTGAGGTAACATTATTATTTAGATATTTCTGTTATTACATTGTCTGGGTAAGGGAGTAGAAAGGTGAGAAAGAAAATTACAAGAAGGGAAAAATAGAAAAAATAAAAAGCAAAGAACACTCAAAAAATAGAAAGAAAGAGACAGTGTACAAGAAACCAAACAAACAAATTAGGTTACATGGACGACGTGATAGATTTCATAGAAGTTGAGAAAACGATTCAGAGAATTACTCCAAAGTTTCGAACAGTTAGGAATACTCTATTCGTCTTCAGGGAGTGAATAGCACTTAGACACGCAACATGAGAGCCCGTATACTCATCAGGCGGGCAGACTTACTAAATTCGGCCTGGTTCTAGAGTGACAGCTGTCCCAGTATATAGCATCTGAACGGAAGTGTAGAGGAAAGGGAGCCCGTATTTACACGGGTGGCGGAAGTGGAAACACTGATGTCAGCTACTATGAAACCGAGGACAGCCAAATTTCCGCGAATATTTGTTCTTGGTTGCGAAACTGTTTTATTTTGTGTCTAATGTAAATATATGCTTTTTCTTTTATTTACTTTTCTCTTTTCCGTCTTTTTCTTGCTCACCTTTCTATTCCCCTACTCAGACAACGAATTACCAGAAAAATAAAAATAATAAAGATATAAATAGGGTATAAAGCTAGAGAATTTAACATTTGAGGTGACTAATTAAAATTATACAGTTGAAAAACACTAATTGAATGAAAAGGATGAACCTAATCTGTCCTGTTGAGAGTACATACTCTTGTGGATTGGTAAGTCTAGTAACTTTCACACAATGGCGGGAAACTTTGTACGGACACGTGACTACTTGTTCAACCTTTCAGACAAATATTAGCAGTTAGCAGCGAACGGTTCAACGTGTCCCGTATCATGGATTAAAATGTATGTTATAAACCGTATTTATTTATTTATATATATATATATATAAATTCAAAATTTATTGAGACTCAATATATATATATATATATATATATTGGAATGCCAATTAATTAAGCCATTAATTGTTTTTTTTTAGGGCAACAGGCTACATGAGGGTAATCCACATTGGGCAACTCCCCTTTAATAGCATAGGAAAGGTAAAAAATTTGAATTGTTAGCGAACAGTTTGTATTATAGCGAGAGCGAGCAGAACGACAATGAGTGGCGAGCTCTGTTCCTAATTCTAGCGTTTACGCGCGCAAAAGCATAGTCAGTTGGCAGTTAGCAGCGAGGAGCGAAATAGAGAAGTCTAGGATCAGCCACGAGAGGAGAGACATTGCAAAAGTTAGTCTTCAGTCGACAGTATAAGTCTACGGTCAGCCACGAAAGGATAGACATTTAAAATAAATCTTTACTGAACTACTTTTCAGTTTCAATCCAAATCGATAAGTAAATCGGTAAAAGACTATAATCAATCTGCAACTCGTAAGATTCCTGTAAGGAGAGGATCATCCGAGTTCCTGGGAGCCTAGAAATTCCATTTCAACTTCATAAGTGTAGAATCTGTGAGAAAAATTTATAATCTGTGCTAAAAGAATTCTGGTACCAGCCGAACAAGCGTAAGTAACCAAAACCTTAATAAAATCTGTAAACGCTAACTAAAAGTTTAAAGTCAGATTTCGTTCGTTTTTCTTGTAGTTTTTCTTTCATTTATCAGCATATTATTATTTTGAAGTAAATTTTAAACTGTATTGTTAATAAGATCATTCAATAATTTCCACTGTAAATCATCAAACCCAGTAAAGACCCTGAGAGATTGAGAGATTTTCATTTTTATGTAATTGTTTTTAAATTTCAGAAGCCACAAATTAATAAATAAATTGTTTGTTAAAAAAATTTGATTATCTTTTTTTTCCTCTAAATAAAGCCTATCATTTTAATTATTACATTTAACATATCACAATGAGGGGCAAATTCTCCAAAAATTAAATAAAGCCTATTAGTTGATCATTACACTATATATTGTAATACTAATTAAGGAGGTCATTAATTGTTTAAATAATTGGATTGTTTAGTGGTACAAATTCTTAAATATGACAATGACGGCATGCTCTTTGTCGGCGGTCTTTGTTGCGAGCTGCTAGGACTGGCTGAATTCAGTCTGGCGGATATTATGGTCGAGAGAGGAGCAAAATTTAAGAGTACGAACAGCGTGGCAGAAGCTTAAAAATTCAAGTGAGAGACTTATATGTTTTAAAAATCAAATTAAAAAGGTCTGGACGGAGAGAGACGTTATAAAAACCGCAAAGCTGAAACAAAAAGTTTAGCGCCACGTTCAGGTACATACGTGTACCGAAATAACATTTTTCCGAATAAAGGAATTGAGAAATAATACGTCCGACTGTTGACCGGAGGTGCGTCTGATCGAGTTCACGGAGGAATAATACAAGAACTACAACCGTGTGCTTTGACCATAATGTGTAGAATCAGTGATTAATGGCTGAATTAGTGAATTGTGTTCCTAAGCTCCGAAAACTAAGTCTGGTACCAGCAGGACATTTGTAAGTACAAACCAAACTAATTAAATTCTGTAAACGGTAATTAAGGGTATTAGTCTTTTCATTTTAGTTAGATTTCGTATTCCGTTCGTTTCAATTTGGTTGAATTGTTAATTATTTAATTTTTAATTTTTGATTGTTCTTACTTATCAAACCCAGTTAAAGACCCTGAGAAGAAGAGTTATTAAATTTGATTGTCTGTGAAATATAAAAGATTGTATTTTACTTTGAACGCCACCAATTATAAATAAAAAATATGTGTTTGTTAATTTTGAAATTATTGAATTCGGCAAATCATTTGTAAAAAAAACTAAATGAACACCTGTTAAATTAATCTTTGGCACATTAAAAGTTTTTTATCATGATCATTTTGTTAAGTAATTCCTTTAAATAACCTTTATTTTTGCTCATTACATTTTTGGTTCCACAACGTGGGGCAATTTAATAAATTATTTATTTTAATAATTACAATACATACGTATATATATATTTATATTGTAGTAATTTCTTAAAATTATTGAAATTATCCACACGTTAAGGCGCCAATTTGTAGTAATTACATATGAATGATAATTAAATAAACTGCAATGCACCACATTAAGGCGTCAATTTGAAGTAATCACAAAAATCAAAGGAAAATAGCCTCATGTTAAGGCGTCAATTTGTAGTAATCATAAATGCAAGACATTTAAATTAAAAGCAATGCCTCACGTTAGAGCAACAATTTGTGGTATTTCGTATTTTCATTACAATTATTCAATTTACTTTACAAAGAAAACCACACGTTGAAGCTCAATTTATATTATTTTACGTACAATAAAGAATGCAAAATCAATTAAAACAAACAATTATTAATTGCAAACAATTATAAATTACAAAGTTATTTAAGCAAATAAATTTGAATTTACATTTTCAATTAATCTTTTACACTGAAATGACTATTTCTCAGGGTCGATTTCTGGGCCTTTAATAAAGATAAGCTTAAACGAAAAAGTATTTATCTCGGACCGTTATTCTACAATTCCATATATATTTCAAGATAATATATTTATAGACCACATAAACAATCGGTGGACTTTGGATTAATATAAAGTCTTTAATTATAGTACTATATAAAATATATAAATATAGTACATAATGTGAACCAATCAATGAATATCGTAACACTTGAAGGACAACTGTATTTCTAGACTACCAAAGAGACCAAAAATGATATATCATTGTATAATAAAGGGTAATAATAAAGAAAAATGAAATAATCCGAAAATTGTCAGCATGCTTTAATCCCCTGAATTCGAACGAATATTTAAGTATTTTGGGTTTCGTACTGGCGCGAAGAGTTACCATCGTTTAAGAAAAATACGACGCAAATTAGTTTAATATACTATATTATAATTATTAATCAGATTTTTAAGAATAACTAATTTATTATTCAGTCAGAAAAGAAGCCATACGAGAAAATTGATTTTATTCAGTTTCTTCTATAATTTTGCTAACCTACAGAATATCATTTTCCATGAGTCAGAGGTACATAATGGAAACAAATGAGTGGCGACGATGCTCCGATGTTAATTACTGCTGCACTTATCGACCCATCCGCACCTGCGACCGGGTCTTTTCATGAAAGAGAAACTTTAGAAGTACGGTATCATATTGCATACACCGCTTTCGTGCGCCTCCATAGATCCATTTCAGTTTACGCCTGAGTAAAATGTTTCATCCCAGGTTGATTAATTCATTGCCAATATAAGAGGAGTTCGAATTAGTTGGGTAGCGAACCGATGCACGGATATGATTAACAAAAATTAAATGTTGCAAATGGGTGATTAACTTTGCCCTGAGATAATTAAAAATATGTCAGTGTTTTTATGCACATAATTACAGTATTAAATTTAAACCCGTTTTTGTATTGTGTATAGTAGCTAACCTAAAATATATGTTGAAAAATCTCAGAGTTACAAAGATAACACCGGAAATGATTGTATTGGTGTAGGCCTTATGTAAAAACTCCCCAGAATGTCGGAAGAGCCAATTATTTTTAGAGTGAGAGACAATATTAGGGTAATCCACGTGGTGGCAATTACCTTTGTATAACATAGGAAGGGATTTAAAAGCGAGAGGTGCGGAAGGGAGACGAATGTAGCCAAGGGTTAACTAGGGTACAAGGCTATAATTAATCGTTACGATCCTTTAATTCAGGCGACACGAAGACAATGACAAAAGCCGGTGACAAGAATTTTCAAGAAGCCAGCAGCACTCTGGGCAATATGTATAAATATTGGAGGAATTTGGACGACTGTAAGGAGTCTTTGGAGGAGGTGCTATAGGAATCAATCTCTCGACGGATGGTTCTGGAGGCATGTGAGGAAATTCTTTAACAGTCCGTGTCCATACTCATTTGTAATAGTGGTCTATATCTGGCTTTATCGTTCCCTGTTATGTTGTTCCCTGACAATTTTACTTATCTGGTTATCTGCTGATTCTGATTGAAGTACCTTTCTAGGCCCCAATCGGGACGGCCAGAGTAGTGCAGTCCTGTGATACAGAGAATCGGTCACATTAGGCGGCAACGTACAGGTGGAATAAATAATTGGCGGTTATTTTTATTTTCAGAATTTCTTTTGAGCAATTAATATTCTCGTGTCGGGCAAATATCTGGCCCCTACATTTTAGCACCTATGAGAAATATTCGCCGGAGTTTTTTCGCCTTAAGAACATAAGTTCTTAGGGATTTGAAATTAGCTATTTAACCCCGTAATGGGAGTTGCTAACGAAAATATTAAGGCACGGATTCTAATCTCATTCGCGCATATCATCTAGAGTTCAAGATCTGGTGGGCGAGACAATTACTCGCCGAGGTGCTGAGATGAACTGAAAAGTAATGAAAACATTAGTCGTGAAGTGATGAGAGTTGCGCAGTTGAGTTGTGGAGTCGTTCAGCAGTTGGTCGTTCAGTCGTGGATTAGAGGAGAGTAGAAGTTAGACTGTAATGTGGAAGTAGTTGAGTAACTATAGATTGATGAGAGATAGTATCAAGAGCAAATAATTTATTCGAGTGGAGAAATAAGAATAATTTGAATTGTACGAAACCGTGATCCGACCCGCGATAAGAAGTAAGAATACTGTGCCACCCTCTTCCTAGAACGCGGAAATATCTACCGAAAGATTGCAGCGCATGTGCTACCCGAGAATCCTAAGAACCTACCATTGACAAATATTAATGACGACACTATTTTGAGCCGAAAATCCCCTGAGGGAGAGTGTCACTTTTTCTTTATGTGCATAGCCGGTAGTTTGACAGTATATTATTACAGGAATATTTTTCTGTTATTGAATATATAAATCACATATTTACCATGTCCTATTATTAAACAATATACTCAGTGGCAGTTACGATGACGGCCCTCTCCCTGTGTGAAGCCAAACAGTTTCAATAAGCACTTAGAGCTTGACCTCGTTAGATCGCTGTTGTATGTTTACTTCGTGCTCATCATGACAAAGTCAGACTTGTCTCCCTCTCTCAATTTGTGCCACCTGCTTTCATTGCTTCCTCCTGCTATAGTAAGAATTAAATAAGTAATTATTTTTTATTCAATACTGTAGCTTTCAATGCACAGAAAAAGTAAAAATCACTTAAGAGTAAATAAAGCATTACAAGGGAGCGTCACAAAAGCGAAATTAAAGCATATACTTTCAATATATAAATTAATAAAACATTACTTACGAAGTTCGATAAGCCAAACAAAACATAGGAATCTGTCATTATTTTTTATTGAATCTACGTTGGCTGTCACTTTAGGTTACACATCCACAATTAATTAACAAATTTGAATGAGAAAGATAGCCAATACAGACAAAAAAGGTAATATAAATACCACACAACGTTTCCGGGTCCTTGTCCTTTTTGTCATGTGCTAAGAAGAGCCTAGAGAAACACAACTGCACTGGTCAGTTGACAACACTCAAAAGCCTAAGTCTTCTTAGCACTTGACGAAAGGGACAAGGATCCCAGAAATGTTGTGTGGTATATATATTACTTTTTTTGTCTCTATTGGCTATCTTTCTCATTCATTATTTTCAGTCAGTCGTAAATGTTTTCATTTTAATGAACAAATTTTCTCAAATTTAACTCTAAAATGACATTATGGTAAAAGTTTGTTGTAGTTGATATAATTGTCTTAAAGCCTTTCATATTTTCAAAATAATAATAGTTTGTAGACCTCATATCAGAGAATGCTAGAAGATATCGTATAATTAATGTGTGAATGGCTAATGCTTATTTTGCTCAAGGGATTCCGGGAACCAATTCGTGAATGCGATTCGTGTATAAGATTAAAAAATGTATCAAGATTCAGTCCCTATGCGACTTCTCTCCTCTCTTCCCTTCCCTTCCCCTTTTTCAATTCTCCTTAGTCAATTCAACCTCGTGTTTTCTTTCAATTTAGGAATGGACGAGCTAGTAATATTTCATGATAAGAAAAATAGCAAAATAAAGACAAAAGAAGTGATGATATAAAAACCACACAACGTTTCTGGAAAGGTTATCCTTATTTTTTCTGTATTTGGCTTTTTTACTTGTTATTAATTTTTAAAACAGACGTAAATATTTTCATTCTAGTATTATTTCTCTAGGAAAACTATGAAATTCAACACGAAACTTTTTGTATATTCCATTAAAGCAACATAAGTTGGACTAAGAATTTATAGAAGACTTCACACAGTTTTTCAATTTATTTACGACGACCTACATTATACGTAGCGGCAGGATATTTCCACTGTAATTCAGCAGGTGTATTGAGACACAGAGATTTGTTGGATAATATAAGGGTTTAAGAAATTATCCTGCATTTCCACGTTAACACTAACTCAGCAGTTCACTTGTAAAGGGAGATTTTGCAAACAAGCAAGGTCACCCTTGTTTTATTTTATGTTAATTATAGTTCAAAGCTAGAAAATCTAATAATTGCTATCCAGAACATTCATACGAGGTCTCTATAAACGTAATAATTTATCTTTATATAACTCAGGTTACATTTAAAAAGTGAAAAATCTTACATCGGATTGAAAAAAATTATTAAGAAAGAGCCAATCCAGACAAAAACAATGATAATTTCTACATCACAAATTTATCCAAATATTATAGAATATCAAATATCCATCATTTACAGATCCACTAATACTCTTTCCCACTTGATTAAAAAGCACAAGGACCCAAATGATACCTACAGCAAACATTGTGTTTACAAAATCTCTTGCTCCAATTGTAATTCCCGTTACATAAGGCAAACAAAAAGTTCCCATAATATACGTATCAAGGAACATATATCTAATATCAAATTTCCCACTGATAAACAATCTGTAGTCTCCAAACATATCATTTTGTGTTAATTATAGTACAAATGTAATAATTACTATCAAGAACGTTCATACGAACGTTCTCTATATACGTAATAATTTATCTTTGACCATTAGAACTCTATTTAGTATATATTTTACATGTGATTAGAGATTTTAATACAATTTCTGTTTTATAAAATGAAAATAATAAATAATGTAATTAATTTAGAATTAATGTTAAAAATTTGGTGATACAAAACGATCCCAGGACTTAAAGAATGTAATTCTGATCGAAAATCAAGGAAATATTCTAAGTTTTTGTACTTAATCAGTGTAATTTCTAAGTCATAAAACAAAGTTTAAATATATACGGTTAATAGGTTCAAAAAAATTGTACATGCTTTTTGTGCACATTTGACTACAATGGTACTCAGAGACCGATCACATTTTCCTTTAGTGCAAATAGAAATTCCAATAACAGTTTAAAATTGCGCACTTCGTTTGTAGCTTTGTTGCGGTGTAGGTAGAATTTATTATGCTT
The DNA here is from genome assembly GCA_037074705.1 of Zhengitettix transpicula. Lineage (NCBI taxonomy): Eukaryota > Metazoa > Arthropoda > Insecta > Orthoptera > Tetrigidae > Zhengitettix > Zhengitettix transpicula. The sequence goes on from CM073590.1 coordinate 91,360,014, forward strand.
TACGTTGCCTTAATTAGTTTTCCCTTCAGGGAAATCAGTGCAAACTCGTCGCAGCATTTTAGTTTCCTTTAAAAGTTTCGTTCAAAGGGCCAGAAAATTCATATTAACAATCCTCGCCTTTCGCAGAGTCAAATGCCCCTCTTTGTAATAAGAGACTTATTCAGAATTGTTACCTCTGTGAAATTCCATTCCAAAAGTATCAAAGCCATTTGGGCGATGACCTTAGGTAATATTACAGGAGCCATTAGCAGTTGAAGCTGCAATGTAGGTAGCACACAGGAACGTAGGAAGTGGGGGTGTGGGGGTTGGGGTGCACTCGAGCAGGAAGCATGTACGGCAGACAGGAGAGTAGTGACAGTCGGTCGCGTGGCCACACGGAATTGCTAATAAGGGAACTGATGATTACGTTGCATAATGAAAGCCGGAAGCAATAAAAAGTTCCATAAAGTCCGAACTTGGCGCTGTTATTCACGCGCGGACTCATAGAGTCGCTGAAAATTGGCCGCGTTCTCTAACAAGCTGAACTTTGAAGCTTGCCGTGGCCCGATCACAGCGCCTGAAATTAGGTCTGCGTTTGGAGGTGAAAGAAAAACTAAAATTCAGAAAACCGTAAGAGCCGTACTAATGACACACCGCAGTGACGAACTCAAAAGCAAAGGTACAACTAAAACCAGTTTGTAAAATAATTAAACTCTCATTTCCTAGCTGTCGCTGCATTCTTTTTAAAATGAAAATATATAAATTCCGTTGCACAGGAAACATGAATGAGGTAAAATAAAATACAAGACGTTGTTTATTTTTATTTGACATGACTTTTTTTATTCAAAACAGTCTCATTTGAGAATCTACGCACACTGGAAGCGTTGAAAAAAATGTTCGAAACTATTCTGAAATTCAACGATTGAAATTGCCTCCAAAACCATTGTCGCCTTCCTTTCATTGCCATTTTCAATTTTTTGAAATAACCAGAAGTCGCAAAGAGTAAAATCAGGCGAATGATCTTCAAGCACCAAGATACGTTCTTGAACCAGGAAATCGCGTACAATCTTGCTGTTGTGCGTCGGTTCATAGTCGAGCAACAGCACCATGTTCCTTGATTTCGGTATTCAGGTCGAACCCGAAAAGTCCTCACCCATAGAGTAATTAAAACACTCATGTAGTAATCTGTATTCACCATTTCGGCTGGTATATTTCCGGATGCTGTAAAATACGCGAAAGTTATACCATTGTACAAAAAGGGTTCTACACCAGACGTCTCCTATTATCGCCCTATTTCGCTCTTTCGATTAACCTCCAAAAATCTCGAGAAAGCAGTACACACGAGAATTGCAACTTTTCTCAAAAAATTTAATATTATTTCCACATCACAGCAAGGTTTTATTAAAGGTAAATCCGCCAACACGGCTTCATATGACTTCGTTCAAAGTATTCATGACGCTCTCTACGAAAGAATTTTAAAGTGGCTTGAATTTTTGCTGACCTTTTCAAAGCATTTTATCATGGCACTGTACTTCGAAAATTAGATTTCTATGGAATCAGAGGAGTTTCTCTTTTATTATTGCTATCTTACTTGCAAAATAGGAGCCAAAAAGTTGCGATTGTAAACTCGGATGGAAATGAGCATCTGTCAGAATGGAAAATAATTACCTGCGGTGTCCCTCAGTTTTCAATTTTGGGACCCTTACTTTTCATCATTTACATTAACGATCTACTGAATTATTTAGATCCCTTAAAATCAGTCCTTTACGCTGACGACACGAATTTAGGAATCACGGTCAGCGACTCGGAAACGTTGCGTGAGAAAGTAGAGGTTGCGATGATCCATTTGAATCTGAGGTTCACTGCAAACAAATTTTCTCGTAATCTAGAGGAAACTAAAATCGTTACCTTCACTTCGAACATAAACAGTTCGGAGCAATTTTGGAGCACGCACCTTTTTTCTTGGTCTATTGATTGACAATAAATTTATATGGAATCACCATATAAATAAACTCTCGGGAAAACTTAGCAAAATTTGCTTCACATTAAGAGTGTTAGCTCGGGAAAGTGATACATCTACATCTAAAATGGTATATCATGCATATTTTTATTCTGTCATGTCTTACGCCATTGCAAACTGAGGTAGTTCACATCACGCGTTGCAAATTTTTAAACTTCAAAAGAGGACCGTACGAATAATATCGGGTGCGGATTGGAATGCCACTTGCAAGCCTTTGTTTAGGAATCTAACATTTCCCTGTACGTATATTCTAGAAATTTTAAAGTTTGTCTGCAGAAACATCAATTTATATACCCTAAACAGAGGAAATCATTTATACAACACTAGAAATCATTCTCAACTCCGCATAGAAAAAAGGCGCCTAAGCCTTTTTGAATCAAGCAGGATAAATCTCAACAGTACTGTTCCGGAAGAAATAAAAACTTTAAGTATACAAAATTTATTTATAAAAGGTTGTAAATCTCTGTTAATTAATGGAGCATATTACTCGGTGAAAAGAGATCGTAGAAAGGAAGGTCAGATTAGGTCCTCTTTAATAAAATAGTTTGCTGGTATCCTATCAAGTTACGCTACTATTTTACGATGATAATATTCTATAATTTAACTGCTGACTTATTTTTTTTGTTCGTCGGGAATCGATTAAGATTTTATGCTGGAAAGTCCGTCGAATGAAAATTGAAGATTAATATAGTTATTATTCCTTTAATTACTGTCATATTGATATCTTTAACGTTGTTTTAAATAATATATTTTTTGTAAAGTACAATGTTTGTTATTTAAACTTTGTATTTGTAATAATTATTCTTTTCCTGTAATTTTATATTATGACGTATCCTACTTCCTCGGCCCAGGACTGATAGAATGAATAATAAATCTAAATCTAGACCTTCCGAAGTGTATTAATTATTGATAAATCTCTTTTGAATTAGTAAAATCAATGAGTTGTCTTTTCGCATGTGCACCTTTCGGTTTTGATGATTCTGGATTTTTGGCGCGTTGTAAGTGGCTCGTATTGTAAACACCATGTTTCATCACCTGTTACGATTAAGTTCTGTAGTTTGGGTCCCTAGCGGCCGATCTTTTCATGTCTCAGCAGGGTTACTCTCTACAATCTGTTTGATCGTCAGTAAGTGAGTGGGCCACAACTCGTCAACAGATCATCTTTTCGCACAAACTTTCAGTTATAATACGACGCACAATTGTGTTAGTAATTTCAATGAGCTCCTTAATTAAACTGGTAGATGCACAACGATCATTTCGAAGAATTTTAGTCAATTTTTGAACATTTCTTCAACTGAAACTGCCGGCGATGATACTGGACGTGTATCATCTTCATTGCTCTCTCAACCATCACCAAACCATGCATCACTTAAAAACGTTTATACGACTCATTAATTCACTACCTTACACAGTCTACATATTTGCAAAGGTGTCTGTGGCACTTTTACCCAATTTACAACAAAATTTAATGTTTACGCGTTGCTCCATTGCTCCCTTTCACGATCAAAGCTCAAAACATACTATCAAATTTTCTGTTATTACAAGCTGTTTGTGATGCCAGCGCTGTTAAATTTAAGACGCAAGGTAGTCTATTTATCACACTAGGGGTGAACTGAATCATCCGTGCACAGATTATATTAGTTACGGGAATATAAAATCAGTCACATTTCCTGTGAGGTGTCAATATTTAGGTATTTCTTCTATTCCACTGATCCCAGTTCAAGTGAACACATCTCAATTGCAATATATTTTGTCAGCTAACATCAATATTTTATGGTATGAGCTAAACTTACAACCTCAGTTAACGTGGGTTCTGAGCCGGAATTTCTTCATCGTCATGGTTGTTTCCGTGTGTGACTCTGCATCGGAAGATTTTAATTTGTGATATTACTTTCGGCTATTCAGTCTCAATCAATGTGGACTATTATTCTTAGTATTCTTCAAAAATTGTTGTTGGAAATTAAATTCAACAATGATTTCAATGGTACGGATACCTGAATTCTGAAGAATTTTGCAATGCAGAGCCTGAAACAAACCACCATTATTATTACATCTATAACTCATGTTACATTTGAAAAGTGAAAAAATTTTCATCTCATTGAAAGTAATTAAAGTGATAATTTCTACATCACAAATTTATCCAAATATTAAAGAATATCAAATATCCATGATTTACAGATCCACTAATACTCATTCCCACTAGATTAAAAAGCACAAGGACCCACTTGATACCTACAGCAAACATTGTGTTTACTAAATCTTTTGCTCTAATTGTAATTCCCGTTACATAGGGCAAACAAAACGTTCCCATAATATACGTATTAAGGAACATATATCTAATATCAAATTTCCCATTGATAAAGAATTTGTAGTCTCCAAACATATCATCAATTTGAAACACACATTTGATTGGCAAAATACAAAGGTTTTAGACATTGACACCAGGTACAATTCCAGACTCATTTAAGAGATGCTTCACATTAAATCAAACATCACAGCTATTAATGTAAAAACCGACAGTATGAAACTCAGTAGTCGTTATGATCCCTTATTATTACGCTAAACCTTCTGTTTTCCTCATGTTTTTGCTCCATTATTGTTACCCTTCGGCTTTCCCATTGTCATTGCGTTTTCGTCGCTGTTGTGTTTTGTCAACTGACGAGTTCTGTTGTGTCACTCTAGTCCCTTTTTCGCACCTGAGGAAATGCACAAGGATCCCAGAAACGTTGTGTGGTATTTATATTACCCTTTTTACCTTAATTGGCCTACTTTCTTATTCAGTATTAAGTTTCATTGTGTCTGTTTGGAATTCAGAAACGTTGTGTGGTATTTATAATGTCCCTTTTATGTCTGAATTGGCTATCTTTCTTATTAATCAGGTTACATTTATTGGCCCCGTTGTATGTCATGAAGAAATTTTAATATCAACTGTTTTCGTTTTTTTTATCACGGTATGAATAATGCCCTGGTACACAGGTTGTTAAAGCGGACGTCGTATTCGGTAAAAAATGTCTCTTCGGGAACTTAGTTTCTAAATTGATATGTGCGACGTATTTGATGATCGATAACAGGGGTATTTCTGTTTCCTTTTCTTGTAAAATCCTACGTTATCATCCGTGCTTTGGTGATTTGGTATTCAACGATTAGCTTTGTATCATTTGAAAAGTGGGCAACTGTTTATATTATTTTCCGTATAATAATATATTTATAATTATATTATATTAAAACAATATATTTATAATTATATTATTTTCAGTAAAAAGGTTTGTAGATTAGATAACAGGATGGTTTAAGCCACTCTATTTGAGTAAGTTCCACTCTTGTCGACTGTCACAAAAGCTGTAATTCTGCCTCTGGATATTTTTCCGTTAGATTATTTTGCACACATAAATGCAGTGTGTGATCGGGAATAAAATTGTAATAATGGCCAGTTTCATACGCGATAAATTTGTCAACATTGTTATAGCTATGTCAAATTACCTGATACACCATCGAAAGTCATTCGTTGGGAAACGCTGGAACCTTAACAGGTTTTTTTTTTTTTTAGAATAATATTCTGGCGAGAGGGATGTTTATGCATTCCTCGTCTCAAAATAATTTGCGGTTCACTAGAAGCTGAACTGCATAGATTATTACTAACTTGTTTTAACCAGTCCTTAAACGTTTTGAGCAAAATTGTTCCTGTTGGAGAAATATTGTAGATTCACGGCTTTTCAAATCATTTTACTGCCATATGTTTTATTTTGTCATACGTTTATAGTCGAATATTTGTTAACTTAAAAAGATTCATCACGTTCAACAACCTCTCGAATTGAGTTAAGAATTTATGAATTATTGCCATTGTGGAATGACTAACGTTAAATTCTTGATCCAAAGGAATTTTTATTTCCAGGAAAAACTTATCCTCTTGCAAAACGGCACGTTTGTAACTCATCCTGCGTCTACTACTTTATGCAGACACTCTTTTGATCCGAAGAACATAGAATTTCAACTGTCTTGGTCCGGCGTGAGAAAAGAGAAGTTTATATTAGGTTATCAGAGCCCCAAGAGGCGATCGCAGTTACATACCATCCTTTCAACAACTGGGTCCAAAGATATCGAGCCGTAAAACCGGATCAGTCGCAATAACGGTGGTCGTTACATACATTAAAAAATACGTTACAAGAGCTTCGTGAATCACCAAACCTGGCATTTTTGTCGTAAAATCTGAAACATCTCATCGTTACAACCGATATCGTTATAAACGGTAACGTATGTATATACTTATGTATGTGTGTAAATTCTGAGACAAGGAAAACGCCTCCCACATTTTCATTTAAGTTACAGTTTACATATTGAAATTAAAAAAAGAAAATATGTGGTTCATTATGAATACACTATAAATACCAGGAATGGATAATTCTAGAATATATATATATATATATATATATATATATGTATGTATTGTAATAAACACAATGGAATTAATTAATTAAACTATTTATGAAACAAAGATTACTAAAATATTGCATTAAATAGTTGGTTTATGAATCAATTTTATTTATTTTTATTTAAAGTGAAGGATTGAAAAATAATTACAACCTTCTTTGAACTTTACAAGACAATTTACGTTAATGCAGTTGAAAATTACAACATTTTTATGATATTAATTATTACATTTAAATTTTTCAATGTTTATTGATTTTACAACTCTTTTCTCAGGGTCATTTATCTGGGCCTTCTAAGAAAAGAAACAACCATTAAATTTACGTTGAGCAATCAAATTCCTTAACAAACTAATAAATTAAACAATCAAACAAAACGAGAAAGCGAAATCTGACGACTCTAACTTTAATTATCGTTTACAAAACTTTATTAAATTTGTTTGTACTTACAACACTTTGGCTGGTACCAGGCTTAACTCTCTTGGTCTAAGAATCACCTCACTATTCACACTAAAAGGCCATGAAATCACTGAATTTACATTTGATTAAAAAAAACTCGTAAATTTCGAGTTTCTCCTCTGTAAATCGCTGCTCCTTCCGGATTATTAGTTGGACAGATTGTTACAAAATTGTCTCTCTGTGGAATTGATGACGGCCACGGTACTTATAGAAATTTTAGTGTGGCGCTATTTATTAGGTTACTGCTTGTAACAGTTCGACGAGTTATATGTTCAAACTTTATACTCAAATTTAATAATTGTAACCTTTCCGACCACATCTATATGCCTGCCACGCTGTTCGTTGTGCGCCTTTCAATTTCCGACTTCTATGCCCGACTGATTGTTTCAGAAAGCGCTCGCGGCCAAACAAAGCTCGCGTATGCATTGTCGCCTTTGAAAATTGAACCGCTAACAATCCATCTTAACTATCCAATTATTAAAATCATTAAAGGCCTATAATTAGTATTACAATATATATATATATATATATATATATATATATATATGAAATGCCACTTCAAAACTCTAAACAAGGAGAAAGAATCACATATTTTTCTTTCAATCAGGCATGAGATACTTTTTTAATTTACCACTTCAAATTTTCCTCGAAATAACTTGTTACTATGCCTTAATAATCATACTTTCTCATTTTTATTATTTGACCCTTGAATTTTGTGTTATAAATTTGGGTCTAGGGGGTTTCAATATATGTTATAATTTCATTATTGACTGGATTTATGAGAAAATCTATGTTTTAACACTCAATCCTTGGCAATTTACTTTTTATGTGTTTCACAAACTCTTATACAAAGCTTGCTTCGCGACTATTCCGTAATGGCACCAGCGCTATGTAACTGTCGTAATTTTGCTGGGTCATTTTCTTGCGACGACAAACTGGGAATTCTCACTGGTTGCATCGGTAACACCATCATGACGGGCCACAGATTAAGGCATGTAGAGACATGAAATTATTAAAATGTGATACTCTACGTTACCCACAGATAAATCCACCGACTTCGGACAAACAACGACGAGATTCATGTGACAACATTTCCATTTGGAGAAGCGAAAATTTGAGCAAAAGGATAATTATGGCTCAAAGACGGGAGAAGAAGTAGAAGAATATTTGAGGCCGCATAGTTTTAAAAATGGCTGAATATGTCAATATCGGAGAGTCCTGGAATATTTTTTGGTCAGTTTTAAAGTAGTGTTTCAGAGGACAGTTTACGAGAGGAGAGATAATTTTTTTTAGAAGGCAGTTCGGAGAACAATGAAGAAATAAATTATTGGAGAGTGCGGAAATATTTTATGACAGGAGAGTTGGTAGAGTTATTGAAGCAGTATTTTAGGAAGTATTGAATCAGTTTCGAAAATGATTATGAAAACAGAGTGCCGACAGACCTTTCGAAGCTAATTTGAGAATCAATCCTGAAATGGTTTAGTTGAAATCTGTTATTGGAGAGGTTTTGGTAGAACTTTGAGAGGCAGTTCCGAGAAAGTTTATGAAGAAGTTAATGTGCAGCTCTCGGAAAGGATGACCGAAGTTCCACCCACGCAGCACATGTTCAAAGATTGTCTCCTTTTCTAGAAAATCATCATTTAGGCCTCTACGCAAATCTTCATGTCGCATGAGCGAACCACTAAATTTAAACAAAGATTTTCCTTTACTTAATGGCCCACAGATACCCTTAATTATCTGTTTGTAATATATATTGTAATATTCAATTAGAGGTCGTTAATTAAATAAAAGAATTAATAAAATTTACAAACAATATTTTTATTGTGGCAATAATTTAAAAACCATTACAAATTTAAAATATTAAATTCTCAGGGTCTTTACTGGGTTTGATAATGGACACATCAATTATATTTAAAATCTTATTAACAAACAAATCACATTTACCTAAACAATACGTCGACTAAAAGAAAAGAAATTAACTTGACAATTAAAATAGAACGAAGTTAAAAAGTAAAAAGATTAACTCTGATTAACAATTTAAAAGGAGAACGAAATCTGACTTCTATCTTTTACTTACGTTTACATAAATCATTATTTTGTAATTTGTTACTCACATCTGTCCAGTTTGTTTCCAGCATTCCCTTTTTGGTTTCGAAAATACACTATTGCAAGATGTTACACTGATTCTAAGATTCACAGATTTTACACTGATTCTAGTCAAAATTAATAGGATGTCAGGAACTCGGATGATCCTCCTTTTTTTGTCAGCTATCTGTTGACTGCTTGCCTTAGGTGAATTCAGTGGTTTGTAGATTTGTTAGTCTTTACTGCTTTGGACTTAAACTGCAATTTTACTATTTCTGGCTGGCTGTGGTCGTAAAACTGCAAGTTTTGATGTAATGCTTTCGTGAATGTTTTACTTTGTCTTCAACTCACAACTTTATTTAATAGTAATACAATAAACGACGGCTAGTCTCTGCTCTAGTATCACTTGTTCCGTCCTCCGAAATGTCCCGGCACCAACCAACTCTGTTAAATCCTAGTCAAAACCGAACTCTCCTCGTTTCGAGTTTTAGCGTGCATACGCCATTTTTGACCTTCCGACAAATCAACAGAGTTCGTGCTTTGTTCGATCAGACCGCTATAATGGATTTCTCAAACAATTTAAATTTTATGTTCAAACAATTAATGTCCTAATTAATTGGCATTACATGATATATGATATAAATCAGTGTTTCCCAGCCTTTTTCTTACCATGCCCTACCTAAATGTTTAATATAATTTTTTTACATTCATGAATTTAATTATTCCTTAAAGAAGCATAATTACAACATGAATAATAATAATTCAAAACTTACCAAATGTTTATTTCACATTAAGATACCATCAATTTTTCCTTTTGTACAAGTTGATTCATAGCTGGAAATTTTTAAAGTCTAGTCGAGTTCATTTTCTAATTTCCCCCATGTCGGGTGAGGGACTTAAGTTGGGAAACACCGATATAGATTCTACTGTCAGGGTTTCATGTTTCTTGTATGTATAAAACAAAATCGTCACATAAAGGTAAATGCAATTGTAGTGGAACTAATCAATTACTGATTAACCAAATTACCTTACTTATTTACTTTTCTTAACGACGAAATTTTCTGTAATTTATCGTAATAAATTTCATCTGATAAGTTAATTTAATTTTATTCTTTCTTTTAAATTTTCATTAATATAATGACTATATAATTGATGTGGCTATATCAGAAAGCAGTTTTATCCTTTACTAGTCATCATCTCATGTCGATAGATCAATATACGGTTGCCATACAGTGTTGAAAGAGAAAATAAATAAACTTTACCATTTAACGCTTTTACGTTTTAATCACACGAAGTATTCAACGCCCGTTACGTTCCTGCAACTCTGCAATCTGTTTCCGCGGACACACATTACTTCTTTTTTTTTTTCATTTTCAGCTATTGTATCCCCTGTCGGGTGATATTTTACGAAGGTGCACTAATGTCCCCTGATAATAAATACTGGTAGCGAGGAGCAGCTTGCGTTTTCAATTTATTCGCCCTTCGCCCCTACCCCCTCCTCCTGTGCCCTTCTTCCCTGCCATCCCACAACAGAGAAAACACTTTGCGGCTAACGCATCACACGGGGGAAAAAGAGAGAAATTTGAGATAAGAGACTCCCTTTTTATATTTATAAATAAAAGGAGGGGAGAAGGTAAAGTTTAGTATTTCTTTTTAATGGAATTGCTGCCCCTACTCTTTCCGGACAACAAACCACATCGCGCGCCTCAAGGGGGAAGTATGTGAGTATTAAAAACTCACAACTCATCTTGACTGAATATCATTACCGCTCACCTCCAGAGAAAATCTGATAGGAATGTTAGCGGAAATTAACATGCCTCAGGGAAGAAAAACAACATGGCGTGAACATTCCATTAGAAAGCTAATTTGTTCGTAGAAGGGCGAATGTAATTAAAAGAAGCCATTACTCGAACTGAGTTATTACACGTCAAAAACATAATTTTGGCCTTGACTAATATTTAGCCTTATTGTTGCAGGTTGAACAAAAATTCCACACTCATTTGTCTCTTCCATTCTTACAAGCTGACGATATTACTGTCCTCCAACGCTCTTCTGCCGTGCATATTCTCATATAAAACAAACTCTAATGCAAGAATGGCTAGAAAAGTGGAGAATCGAGGTAAATGCAACTAAATCACAGCGCGTTATTTTCGCTCTGAGAAACAAATATACTCTCTTGTTTTCATCAACAACGTACTAATACCAACAATCACTCGATATGTAAGAATACATCTCGACATTCAACTACATTTCAAGAAACACATTGTAATAAAACTGAAACATAAATATAAAGAAGACTCGTCAGATGTTCCATATTGTCCACTTGAGAAAAAACTTCTAGTGTATGTATAAAACATTTATTTCCTCCTGGACTTACTATATACACCTACTGATATGCACCAAGAAATCCAGTATGAACAACGAACGGAAGATTGAATAACCTCTGCCCAATCGACATAAATTAATGTATAGTAGACACAACTTGAGTTTGCACTACGGAGCAACACGTGTGACGTCACCTCGCAGCCGAACTGTTGTACTAGCATCGTTGCTAAAAACATTCGCGTCGTTTAGATTTAATTAATCAGTTTGCAGTTATTATTGCAGCGTTCTGACGAGAAACACTGTGTGAAAAATTTCAAAAGAAATTGAGTCTATTTGGTAGTGTGAAAGAAATCCATGTAATATATGTTTCCATAAATTCAAAAAGTTTAATATTACACGTTATGTCAAAGAATAGGCGTCGAAGTTTTTTGAAAGAACGGTCTATGTTGATGTTTGTTGCATTTAATAAAAATCAGTGGATTCCAACCTCCTTTTGTTTTATGAGCTGATGAAAAAAACGAAACAAAAAAAAATAAGTGCTTCGGAAATATAAATAAAAACCCATGGTTCTTTGCTGAATTCTTATAAAATGTAATAGTAAGTCACGCTTCAGTTGTGTATGACTTAGGTAACTGTTAATAATAAGAAAGTTAGCCAAATACAGACAAACAAGTGATAATATAAATACGACACAACGTTTCTGAAAGCCTTGATCCTTTCTTCAGGTTGCAGAACAAACGTAAGAGCCTAGGTTCACACAAGTGTACGAATCAGTTGACGAAATTCTAACGCCCTATGCACACATACTGAAAAGAAACTGATTAGTGACGCCAATTTTCAACTAGTTTACTTTGAGTCACTCCCTGTGTAAGACAATCAGACGCCGCACATGGCGCTACTGGTTGGTGACTCGTTAGTGATTCACAGAACCAGTGATTCGCATGTTGGGTTGCTTGGTGATTTGAGTATTCAGTTTCTTGATGAAGAGTGATAAATATACTCTTTGTTCCATACCTGAGCGTGATCAACAGCCGTTCCTCAGCGCCCACGGACTCACTCATGGCTGTATTTTGCTTCTGCAGTAGAGGGGAAACCAATTTCACCAGTTCCAAAGAACTTTCCTTAATCATTCTGTAGAATGCCAAGAATTTTGCGTCAGAAAGGTCGAGCTGTTTTGAGACAACAAACGACCTAGTCTGAAAACTCTTTTCATGGTATGGGTGTACCCAAAACCTTCTGACTATTCGTCTTCTCCTCCTGAGGTAATAACACAGCACTACAGTTTCGTCATCACCCGGCTCTTCCGACATTGCACGATCGATATCCATGACGACTCTGAACGAACTACAGATTTAGGTTGTTGATGAGTGGCCTCGTGAGTGGATTCAAGTCACCATTCAGTAACTGGTTAGAAACCCAAGTTACCAAATTGTTTAGTTCATTTCCAGTATCCCTGTGTGCATAGCGCCTAAAGATTTTGATTACAGTTGAATTGTAAATTAAAGTTGTTTATCCCCAGGCTCTTACTTTTTTTCTGCACCTGAAGAAAGTAACAAGGCTTCCAGAAACGTTGTGTGGTATTTATCACTTCTTTTGTGTGTATTTGGCTAAATTTCTTATTATTAATTTCTAATCAGACAAATCTTTTCATTTTAGGTAATTGTTGTCTTGTATTGTTACAGAATACAAAACGAGTACGCTAGTAACGTGCAGTTGGGAGAAAATTCCGAGGCCACACTGACAGAAAAACAAAATGTAGACATGAAGTTAATTTTCAAGAAGACGACCAGAGTGTTTACGTTTCGAAACTTATTATTTTAAACACCAATAATGTAAGATAGACGAACATACGCCCTAAAAAACAATATGATTAATTAATATTTTTCGGTTAATAATGTTCTCTGTATGTCTATCAATATGAATGGTTAACATACATTATAATAGCCTCACTATCTTTATTACTGGCCGCGCTCAGTCGAATACTTCGCGCAGATCCCAGGTGCAAACTACTTGCGCCTACTATAGCCAGGAGTCTTCTGACTGGAGAAGTCCTCATTCCACAATCAACAATCTGTAGATTTAAATTAAAAAATTTACGTATGATTGAAAATAATGAATAAGAAAGACAGCCAATTCAGACAAAAAAGTGATGATATAAATACCACACAACGTTTCTGGCATCCTTGTCCATTTCCTCAGGTGCGAAGAAGGGACTAGAGTGACACAACAGCAGTTGTCAGTTGACAAAAACTCAAAAGCGAACGAAAACGCAATGACAATGTGAGAGCCCAAGGGTTGGCGTAACAGTAAGGGTGCAACGACAATGGGAAAACAGAAGCTTTAGCGTAATAATAAAGGATCGTAGCAATCATTCAGTTTTATTGTGTCTGTTAGTACATTAATAGCTGTGATGTTTGATTTAATGTGAAGATTTTAGACATTGACACGAGGTACAATTTCAGAGATGCTTCACATTAAATCAAGCATCACAGATATTAATGTACAAACAGTCACATTGAAACTCAATAATGACTAAGAAAGATAGACAATTATGGTAAAAATGGTAATATAAATACCACACAACGTTTCTGGGATCCTTGTTCCCTTCCTCAGGTGCTAAGAAGAGACTAGAGCGACACAAATGCACTCGTCAGTTGACAAAGCTCAAAAGCGACGAGAACGCAACGACATTGAAATGAGTTTGGAATTGTACCTGGTGTCAATGTCTAAAATCTTCACATTACGTCAAACATCACAGCTATTTATGTACAAACACACACAATGAATCTCAATGATTGCTACGATCTTTTATTATTACCTTGAACCTTCTGTTTTCCCATTGTCGTTGCTCCCTAATTGTTGCGCTAACCCTTCGGCTCTCCCATATAATCACTTTTTTGTCTGAGGTGGCTATCTTTCTTATTAATTAATCTGTAAATTAATTGTCAGGCAAAAGATTGGATCATTGAATGAATATTCTGATTACTGTTTTAAAAAAAATTTAAAAATTTGTCTTAAAATGTGGAATGTATTTCACTGTTAACTATGGCTTGAATAAGATCAAATATTACTCAAAATGAAATAATATAATGTGTTATTCATATCATCACTTAATTTTGTCTTATCTAGCCATTTTACTTTTTACTAGTATGGTATTGTTGGTTGGTTCCTCAAAGATCCATCGGTGTAGCTTATGCAAAAGAGAGACACGTAGCAACGTAGCATGTACTTCATTTTAGTAGAAAGACTTTGGTGAACATCTGAAGACAGAATTAATACAGGTAAAACATCTTTTTTATATATAAATTTACGAAAGATTTTTTTAATAGTAAAATTATAAAATGCGTGTGAATTCACATATTCACAATTGGCATTCGGCAAGTGTAGGCCATAATCATGATCTAAATCTACTGCAGGAATGTTTTCTCCATTAAGGATTTCTTCACGGTCCAGTGTTCCTCCTTGGAACAAAGCGGACGTTCCCAAGCGACTGAGGCCTGCAATTAAATTGTGCGGCATAGCTCGGCGCATTGTTTGCAGAAGTACCGCAATCTAATAATTCTCAACTAATCTCTGACAACTGCGTTAATTCGACCCCGAAGTCAGTCTTCACGTATTCTCAAGAGAAGATAAAGATGTTTCAAAAAATTTGAAATTTTTGGAGGAGTTCACTTAATGAATGTGCTATTATGTTCCTATAGTTTCGAGATCATAGAGATCAAAATATAAAGATCATTGTATCCAATTTTTTTTTCCAGTTCCAGGTGCGGATCGGCACATCTCGAAAATAAGTTCTCAGTTAAGAATAAAAATGTAAAGAAGTACTCCGAAGTTCTGACGCGCCAGGCGGATTCTTTCAAATAAAATTGACAGTGATATGTTCGGAAATACGGTTGTTAGGATCAAACGTGAAAATGGCAGAGGTTTTCTGGAACACATGCAGCTCATAAGTAATCGAAAGGTCCGCAAAATATTGTAAAAAGATACTTTTTAGACTTACAGCGTTTAATATTGGCTTTTCTCAATGTTTTTAATCAACAACTTGATTTGATTTATTTTATTCCATTAGTCCTCGTAAGAGAAAATACGATACGTCAATACATAAAATTACAATATAATAAGTGTATTCTACGATTATAAATAATTAGAAGTTAACATAAAAATACTAAAATTCGGGAACACACAAATTTCCCTGTCCAACATTAGTAAAATATATTAATAATAACAGAAATAATAATTCTTTAACTATACTGAGGGTATAATATAATATTTTTACAGTTCTAATCAAAATATTCAATATTTACTAGTAAATAATTAATAATTTGAGAATTGACTATCATAAAGTATAGAATTTATACATCACACAAAAATAATCACAACACTTGACACACGCACAATAGGGGGAAAGACAAACGAGGGACAAGTCACTTCACGAAACAGAGCGACGAGGAATCTGCAAATTCCAGGCCGTACATGAAACAAAGAAAAGAGTAGGAAAGACCAACAACAACTAAGCATGTTATGAAATAAGTAGTTTTATTAGCAACACATTGAACACTTTTGCAGGTTTTTTAAATTAATTATTAGGGGAACGATCAAGAAACTCCTGTACTAAAACGCGCCTTTTAGTAGAATATTTTTACATTGAAGCCCAAAACTCTTGTAGTCTATTGTTCTTTACATCTGGAGGAAGACTATTGTATAAAATTATCCCTGAATAGTGAATACTTCTCTGTTAGAGAACAAGGCCATGCTTGTCCGATCTTAGCCCTGAGCGATTTCTAGTCTCGTAATCGTGGGACTCGCCATTCCTTTGAAAAAGATTCATGTTCCGCTTAATAAACTTTAAAATTTCGTGAATAAACACTCCGGTAAGTGTTAATATTAGCAGAATTTTAAAAATGGTTTACAACTGGATTTATTATCCGTATTATAAAGTATTCTGATGACACTCTTTAACAACTTGAATATTTCAATACTCCTGGAGCAATTGCCCCAATTTGCAATGCCATAACACATAAGGGAATGAAAATACGCAAAGTATACCATTTTCGTAGTGTTGATGTCAACATGTTGCATTAATGTTCTGAGACAATAACAAGCCGCACTTAGTTTCCCAGCAAGCAGATCTATGTGGTGAGTCCACTTTAAATTACTATCAATTCGAAGTCCAAGAAAAAGGCGCCTCAGCCGAGAACTTGACTAGAAGGTTGTTACTACCATCCGCTGAGAACTGGATAAACTTCGTCTTATCTATATTAAGTGATAATTTATTGACTTTAAACCCAACTATCGTTGTCTAACAAACTACTAATATATAAAACTATAATGAAACCGATGTGGAGCAACGGGATCCAGCTTTGGGCCACTGCGTCAGAATCTAATATCAAGATCCTAGAACGTTATCAATCTAAGACTTCAGATCATCAGCAATGCTCCCTTATACGTACCTAATAAAGAATAACGAGAATACTTCAAGAAGGAAATAGTTAAAGAAGAAATAGTGAGTGCAGCGAAAAATATCTTCAGCGACTGGGAATGCAACCCAACCCTCTAGCATTGACTCTTCTTGACAACAGTGACCAAATGCCATGACTGAAACGCTTGACCTTCCTCACGGATTTTAACTCCAGAACCAGTGACAAATGAATACAAACTGTAAGAAAACTAATGAGAAACGACAGTAGGCGTTTACTCCACATGTAATTTTTATTACCTTAAATCTGATTTGATTATTGCAAATATATGTCAATAATTACGTAAAGTCGAGACAGAGTTGAAAAGTACCATTAGCGTTTTCTCGATGACACTACCTCATCACTCCGTTACTAGCATATGCGTTTGCATGCGATTAAAAATATTTTTAATTACATGAAATAGCCAAATACAGACAAAAATAAGTGATGAAATAAATACCACACAACGTTTCTGGGATCCGTATCCCTTTCGTCAAGTGTTTGGAAAAAAGACTAGAGCATGGAGCGACACAACTGCACTTCACTGTTGACAAACTGACAGTTGACGCTTCTGAGTTTGTCAACTGAGACATGCGATTGTGCCGCTCCAGACTCTCGTGAATATTTTTTTCTTCAGTCACCTGACGAAAGAAACAAGGTTGCCAGAAACGTCGTGTGGTATTTATACAATCATTTGTTTTTGGCTATATTTAGTTATTTCAACTAATTATTATATTTTAAACAGACGCATATTATATATTATTATTTAAAAATAATTTTCATGAAGACGCTGCTGGAGTAATCGCTCATGATTTGAAATATTCACATTTCTTTCGATCTCTCGCAGTCATTCTCTTCTGGGATAGTAGTCGACGCTACGGAAGAATTTCTCTTCCATAAAGCCATAAAGTACTCATTCTTTTCGACAAAATCCGTGCCCTATCTTACGTTTTTATAAGAATAACACTTGATTACTGGAATTACAATTATTTACATTCATTAGTGTTATAGAAACCATTATTAATTATCAGTTTCAGACATTCTTTCACCTAAAAGTAGAAAATTAAACAAATTGGTACACGGATGCTGTATTTTCGACGATATCGTCTGTCGTGGACTCTGTTTTGTGGTCATGCCACCTATCCATTATAAGCAGAGAACGGGATTATTTATTACATTATATTATTTATATTATATTATATATTTATATTGTAACGCGTGTATTTAGGTTTAAGTTTTTCTTTGTCTCGGAAGTGTTGTTTGCTGTGGTCTTGAGAATTCGAAACCGTGCACGTGAGTGGGGGTGGAGGAGATAAATATTTCCATCCAAGTAATTTCGTGTACTGTCTCGATTGTTGGCCTCAACATGACAGAATAGTTATTCATTGATGAGTATGGAACTGCAGCTGCGTGCTATAAATCCTGTGACAATGGAAGAATCAGTCAACTGGCATTTCGACGAAGTTTTCTAACAATGAAAAAAGTAAAAGAATGGGAGGATATAATGGAGGGGACGGAGATAAGCTTTTGGAAACTGGACAGTTGTTCTGCGCTCACCAAAGCTGGTGGATGTGATTAAGAGAGGCTCCGTAAAGGTGTCTCTGATATAGTTCGAGGCAGAATCGTCGTGAGAAAGGGGCCACAATTTGTTAGTGAAGAGTTCACAGAATAGCACCACACAATTTAGTACGACGGCTTGCCAGCATTCAATCCCGGAGGCCGACGCCTTAGCCAGTGATCAACCCCTGAGTCGACGCCAGTACGTCGGTACGAGAGCTACAGCAGGCAACACAACACAGAATAGCAGTACGCATTTGGTACGGCAGCAGATCTCTTCTATGTAAAAACCACAGGTGCCTGAGATAAGAGTTTTCATTTTAACTTTAATAAGCTTATATAAAATTTCTTTATTGGTCAAATATTTATTTTGATTTAACGTAAAAACCTAGCCCATAAAAATAATTCTTTACAATATATATATATATATATATATATATATTGATCAGTCACTGACCACTGAGCCTCATGATCAATTCAATTTGCGACTCAGATAAACTTATTTCATCTCTTTTTAAGGCTGTGAATAAATAGTGTAAATTATAGTTAGATAAAATAGGTATAGTAAGAGACGAAAGACATTCGTATGTAAAGTCCTAAATCGAATCGACGGCATAGTTAGTTGTTAAGGCTCCTGGGAATAATTTCGGGCTCCGTCAAATTTTTTTCCATCTTCATAAAATTATCAGCAAGCTTCATAGCTGATCTGAAGGATAAAATATATTCAGTTTCCGTATATGACTGTCGTAATATTAAACGCCTCTCAGTCTTATGTGTATTGTAGCAAATTAAAAATGAGTAATTAAATAATTATGTATCTGGTTTGAAGAATATTCGTCACCCATTCTCTACAGATTACTGCCAAACGTAACTGTGAATTATTATTAAACGGTAGAATGGTTATGTTATATTTCTCAATAAATATCACAGCTCATCCTCACAATTCATTTATTAATAAGGTAATGCAGAATTTACTTTTAATCATAAATTACACGTAAAAATTCAGTTTGTGTGCCAGTTATTCTTGGTTAAAAAGTTGAAATTATTCATAATTATATTTCCGGCATATATTCTCCAAACGTGAATGATGTTATGTACTTCTCAAGGTGTGTCGTTGCTGGTCTAGGTGATAGCTTTTGGATGTCACTTTGCACATACTTAAACGAGATGAAGATAATCCACAGGAAAACATATAATAAAAATATTCGCTGTTACAGTGGATTATGAAGACCATATTTTACTCACGTTTGCGTTGACTGTTTCGCCCATACAGAAAAATGCTTGAACCGTTATACAGGAAATTTCTCAGTCTCAATTTACCCCAAATTGGCGTCAGTTCAGCTTCACCCGTGCGTAGATACACGACTACACAAAATTCTAATATTAACATCACCACCGTACTGGTTCGGAGAAATATAACCATCTCGTCCATCAGCCGAATTCAATCGCTTATATATAACAGATCCGACCTATTTCACGGATTTACATCCGGCCATTCTGCTCCTCTGCATTAACGTTCTATCACATCCTCTCTCTCTCTCTCTCTCTCGCGCACACACACACACAAACTATATATATATATATATATATATATATATATATATATATATTCTGAAGTATTAATTGAAATGGTTTATTATATGCCGTATTACTTGAAAGTGCTCTATTTGTTTGATATTTTGTGGTATCTTAATTGAGGATAGGGTGGGCGCTATTTTAATAACATTGATTATCATTTAAAGAGAACCGTTTTATTTACAGTTATAAAAGATTTCTTTAAGGAGCCTGCGAGGGCTATTCTCTCGCAGGCAGTACCTGCGAGGGATGTTCTCTCGCAGGCAGAACCTTGTAGGAGAGACAGGAAGGGACTAACTTTGGGAATGCCTTTTCCTCTCTCCATTTTTGAACTAAGGTTCCCACAAGCCGAGGCACCTCGGCCTCTTTTGAGAGGTGTATGTTCCGGGGTCACAGACCTTGGGCATACGGTAAGAGTTGTTCGCTGTTCCCATAGGAACAGTCGGCCAGCTGCCCCCTAAACTGGTCGAGGTACGGAGAAGGGAATGCTGCGTCCCCACAGCAAACTCTTCTCCCGCTATCGGAAGGGCGTGGGACAAGTACCCAATGCCCGACCTACCTGATGCAGGTTTTTCTATGGTTTTCCCTGCAATTTTTTAGGCGAATGCCGGGTAGGATCCTTAAAATATAGCCCGGGGACCCTAGTTAACCCTTGGCTACCTTCCTCTACCCTTCCGCATCCCGCCTTTCAAATCCCTTCCTATGCTATTAAAGGGGAGTTGCCCAACGTGGATTACCCTCATGTAGCCTGTTGCCAAAAAAAACCAAATAAAAACAGTACTTAAGATAAATTTGTTAGTAGTTAAATAAATAAAATAAATTTGAAGACAAGTTCACATTGTAAGAGGTTTTAATGGAGAAAATGTATGTAACAATAAATGCGCTTCCAATAATATATTAACTTAAATTGGTTTACAGGACAGGATAATTGAGTATATTTGTTTCGTTATCCAAATTGAGCTGTAAGTGAGAAATTTAATTTACTACTATAAATTATTTTATAAAAATACCGATTAATTGATTAATTAATAATAGCGTGCCGATGAAATGTTGAACATTCAGATTTTTCGAATGTCTCTATATATGTCTCATATATTTCAAGGCTGTTCCTCTTATTCCTAATTTTAATTATTTATTACCCACTGTATTTGTTCTCGCCTATTTCCAGATTCACTTTTTTTTACGAATGAAGCAGAAAGTGGAATAACGATAATTATTTTATGGTAGAGTTACAAACTGAGCAGCAGACGTTCACGATTTTATTTCATTTCATGATAATATCAAAAGGGAGGGAACGGCTTCGTGGAAGTCTGGATTCATGTTCAACACTAAAATTTTAAAATATGTGATGTAATATTCTGTTGTTTTTTCCCGAGCGACGGGAAATATTCAAAGACAATATTGTTCTTTTAGTTTAATCCATGTACCGAAGTTACTCTGCACCATAAAGTTTCGAATGCGTTCTTAGAACTTACTGTGAATTCTAATATAACAAAAATTCTGTTGCGCTTTCCAGTTTATGTCAAGACCGGCCTCGTAACTTGAAACTGCTTTTATTTGAAAAGAAAGTTTTCAGCTATTCCTATTGTGATGTCACTAACTATGAACAATTTTCTATTATTTTCCTACCCAATGCCCGACCTACCTGATGCAGGTTTTTCTATGGTTTTCCCTGCATTATTTTAGGCGAATGGGGGAAACAAAAGAAGATTTATTTAAAATTAATAATTATGAAAGGTTTTAGTTAAGCATGAAACTCTTACCATAGGCCTACAGTAGAAGGAAGTATTGTAAAATATTGTAATTGAAAGTTTGTATTTGCTTTCCTGTATTGTCGTCCATTGAATATCTGGAACACATGGCCTTCTTTTTTTGCGTGGGGCTGCTAAAAGCACTTGAAATATTTAATCAAATTATATTTCTATGCATTTTTTGCCGTAATCACTTCACCTTCTCAATCTTATCACATGTTTGCATCGATCCTACTCTAATTTTGGCGTGACTTAATTAACATGCTCAAAGATAGAACACGTGGCTTTAATTCCTACTACATTTAATATCCTGGATGAAATTAATATACTAGTAGTTAACTTTAATCGCTTTAACATTACATATGATAACTCTAGTTACATAAAATAAAATTATACGTGCGACGCTTAAGATCAATTTACACGAAGCTCTGACTTTTCGCGACTTTCTTTCATCACGCCGCAGCCAAGACTACTGCCAAGAATGCCGTCTAGACAGACCAACAATTAAACGAACTCCACATTTACTATATTAATAATAAGAAAAATGGCCAAATAAGGCAAAAGAAGTGATGATATAAATACCTTGTACCTTTCTTCACCTTCTAAGAAAACTAAAGACAGAAGAGTCTAGAGCACCCAAGACTTTCTAATCCCCCCCCCCCCACCCAAATGTAACATATACATGTATTTTATATTAAAAACTTGAATTATTTCTTAAAGAAGCCTTATTTCAACTCGTATATCACTATTCTTCAATAGTAATAATTCTGTGCATAAACAAAGTAATAATTTATTTTAATCTGATATCGTTAAACATATCGCCCATTCGAGATTTTGTATGATATTTAGTTCTTATTTCACTTAACATGCGGAGTTGGTGCTAGACTATATTAGGCAACAACTTAGTGCATGTCATAGAAATTGTCCAACACGACATACTATTAATCTTATCATTAATTTTCAATGAGACGTAAATTTTTGAATTACTACGTACTATTCCTTCACTAGACATAGTAAACAATACTCTCTAAGTGCATCGCAGTTTATATTGCTTCAATCTTTCAAGTGTGGCTCTATAGAAAGCACCAAATTTACCAAATGATTATTTTCAAATTGAGATACCAACAATTTTTCTTTTTGTGTAAATTTAATCATAGCTAGCGATTTTTAAATTTTAGTCGAGCTACGAATTGCCCCCCTGAACATTCAAATTGCCCGCCTTTGGGGCACCCCACGTTGGGATTCTCTGGTCTAGACACAAGCGCTTCAGCACAGTTGGAAAACTCAAAAGCGAAGAAAACACAACAACAATGTGGAACCAGACGAGTTATTTAGAGTAACAGTAAGGGGACGTAGCAATTGTTGAGTTTTATAGTATCTGTTTGTACATTAGTTGCTGTGATGTTGGATTTAATGTGAAGCACCTCAGATATAAGTCTTGAACGGTACCTAATGTCAACGTCTAAAATGTTAGCATTTTACCAATCAAATGAATGTATCGATTTGCTGATACGTTTGGAGACTGCAGATTGTGTATCGTTGGGAAGTTTGATATTAAACATATGTTCCATGATACGGGTTTTAGGGGAACGTTTTGTTTGCCCTATGTAGCAGGAATTACAAGTGAAGCAAGAGATTTTGTTAACTACACAATGTATTTTATAGGTGTCAAGTGGGTCCTTTTGGTTTCTAATCATAAAGGAAAGAGTATTAGTAGGTCTATAAATGATGGATGTTTATTTTAAAAATTTGGACTAACTTGTGATGCATATATTTTTATTAAGGGAGTAGAAGAAAATATTTTGACCGACCTCCTGTGGTGTAAGGGTCAGCGTGGCTGCCACGCATTACAGAGGCCCCGGGTTCGAATCTGGGCGAGGGAGTGAATGTTTCTGTGCGAGAGAGAAAACTCGTCAAAGCAGGCGCCCAAAAAAGGCAAAAATAAGTACCCCTAAATTAGTCGCTAATACCGAAGCTGTTGATGCGTCTGTAAATAAAATCGACATAAAAAAATTGATTTGGATGATCTGGCACGAGTAACAGTAGGCTATTGGATTTTGTTCAATCTAATGTTTGTTTATTAATGAATTTTTTTTAAAAAAGAGTATCCTTTGCAATGTAGCATTGATTATTTAGCACGATACTGTAGAGAGAAAGAATGATTTGACCAATCATATTTGTTTATGTATATGCTTTGGGGCGTCGTCGATAGTCGTTACCGGGGGGGTAGATTTCGCTGCAGCATCACAGTTTTGTTTATATTAGATTAGCTCACGACTCAATTTACTCAGTTCTATTCTAGTCTTGTAATTAAATAACTTGCTAGTGCAACGGCTACAAATATATTAACAATGGTACCAACGAGTCGTGTTTTGCAATGAGTGCAAGCGCATTTACTCTGCTCGTTTATACCGTGTCTAAGATTACGAAATTAGTACATTAAATTTTTTAACTGATTTTTCTGGCTCCTATTTAAATAGGCAGAACATCTCTAAAGGATACATCAAAGTTAACTACATCTAATGTATGCTGTATTAGTATTGTAATATGTTAAATGCTAATTTCATTGCATTTCGCATAGGTTCATGCGATCCACCACAAATAAATGTGATATGGTAGAGAGAAAATTGTAATATTCAATGCCAATTGCCTTTGTAGTTCTGAAATTTAATTATATTTGTTGAACGCAGTATAGCGACCGATCAGCAACATTCCATGGTGAGAATTAGTTTTGAATTCATATTTTAACAATTTATATTTAAAGATGATTGACGGCTGAAAATTAAACTTTACGTGATTATAAAGCAAGCCTATATATACTAAACTAATGAATTGGTAAATGATGCCAGTTCTTCTGTTAGGACAGGTCCTGTACCCCTCAGTTTCTCTTTTTTTGCCTTGAAGCCGTCTATCGATTTACGTTTTCCCAAGAGTAAAATAAAATCCTTTCCGGGCGGGTCTCAGCTGCTTCATAACACCGATAACATTTGTAGCAGAAGAAGAAGAAGAGCCGTTCTGAGCGGGCTGTGCTTACATTCATGTCCCTCCCATGAGACCAATGGTAAAATAAGATGACACTTCTTCTAGTGTCCCGCGACAAAAGACATAAAATATGACCCGGAAAATGAGACAATTTCTGAAACTGTAATTTTTAAATATGCCGGATATCTTATATTAGCAGAAAATTCTCCCTTGCTGATTGTCGAATTCGCAACCGTAGGTTTTTATGTCACATTTCAGTTATAAACCTTATAATTCCGGCAAATAAAATTTAAAAACATTGAACACTAAGTCTGAATTATAGATACGTAGCAAATAATTTAAAAATCCTTCAGATAAACATTAATGACTTTTAAAATTGAAACGCATTTTAGTGGATGGGTTGTATGGAATATATTATTGAATCCCAAAATATTTCATTTATTTGATTACTAAATTTTAAAATCAATTCACAGGATTACTGAAATTTGGAGTATTAGGGCGCCTAGCTCAGGGTAGTCTTAAAAAGGTACTAAATTAGAAACATGATTTAATTTAAATAAAATAACTCATGAACGTCGTTTAGCAGAAATCTCGATAAACGCACCTCGATGCTGAAATATAGACGCCCTGATTGTTTTTCTCTTGTCAGCCCGGAGCATGGTGGCTCAGGGATAATTCTCGAAATTTCAGGTGGTGTGTGCAAGGTTGCCTCGGGCTTCCTTCTTGCTCAGCGAGACGTAGTCTGGAAGTCAGGTAATGGACTCCGGTTTATTGGTTGCAGATCTGTGGCTGTTATGGACTGCGTTCTCTCTCTCTCTCTCTATGCTGGTTACTTAATTGCACGGTTCTTCCTAGACTTCGATGATAGTCTGTGCATGGAACTTACACATTAATTTCCAAGTTCCCGCTTCTACGACGAAATTATCATGTCAAGACGCTGTTCTCTAACATTTCTCTCCGACCTTTTTCTCTGAGATCTGATTAAATACACTTCTCCTTTCTGTCTTCGCAAACCAACCATTCCTCCTAAGATGTGATCTTATACTGCCTTCCCGTACTTGCGTCTCCGCCAAGCTCCACAATTTCTTTCCCCACAACAGGGATGGAAACCCAATCACCTGACCTTTCTCCGCCAATTAATTAAAAATATTGTACTTCACGAAACTCAGTACTGAGTTGTGGAAGGAGGTGGCTTTAGGAATATTTCAGGGTTAATGTCCAAGAGGTGAAATTTTCTCAAGCGATCCTCCTAATCCCTTCGACTTGTATTTTTGCATGTACGCATCCTGTATTCCCCACACGACGCGCCAAAATGTTTGGATCAGAAATTCCAATGTCCGACATGCTGCTGGATTGTGATTAGATTCAAATAATTTTAATTATTTAATTATTGGGCGGGGCACTATTTCGCAATAAAATACATCGCTATCTATTGTGTTAAGGTCGGTTACAGAGACTCCTTTGATGTGAATATTTAATTTATTATAAATTTGACTTTTGTACATTTACTATTTGTGTCAAATATTATGCCTTTCAGTCATATGCTAAGTGCGCACATTTATTTTATCATCAGGGGTGGAAATCGAACAAACTAAAATTTAAATTGCAATTGAAATATTTTAAAAAAAAAAATTGTAAAGGAAGCTAACCGCGAGATTTGCTCACGCACATGTGCCTCCAGTAAATAGCAGGCAGCGTCACGTCTCTTCCTGCAGGTATTCCGGAATCTCCATCGCCAGCCAGTTGTCGGGTCCTGCTTCGTTGTTGTTCTCTCAATGGTCATCAGCCGCCAATTCGCCTCTCCGTCCGTCCCGTTACTTTT
Organism: Zhengitettix transpicula; assembly: GCA_037074705.1. Lineage (NCBI taxonomy): Eukaryota > Metazoa > Arthropoda > Insecta > Orthoptera > Tetrigidae > Zhengitettix > Zhengitettix transpicula. The sequence continues at coordinate 91,386,449 of CM073590.1, forward strand.
TGAGATACTCCGTCTTTGCCGTCCCCTCAGAGACTGTTCTCATGACATCTGGGTTGACCATCCCTTCAGTTTCTCCCCGCCGCGTCAAGACAAAAATAACGGTGCCTTCTGCTACCTGGCGTATAGCATTGTTTAAGCGAGCAAATTATTTTCCGTTAGTGCGGACTTTCTATAAGCTGGTGTTAAGCCAAATCATGAAAGAGGGTACGATCACAGATATGTAATTAGAAAAATAACGTTATACTCTGTTTACTCATGTTTAAGGCAATCTTTGATTAATTCAAAGTATTTCTCATATCAGGTAGGATTTTTACTTATAATACTTATAATAATCGATTCAAGTGTAATCAAAACTTTTAATCAGAATAAAACAATAAAATGAATCACTTAGATTATAGACGAATGAATGAAAGATTTAATATCAGTCACTTCATTGTAAATGGTGTGATTCTTTTAAACATATTTCTATGATAAAAAATAGATTTTTATTTTCATACGTACTTAAATATTAAATCACTTTATAGTGAAAATTTGTATTGGACACTAAAAATATATTGTTACACTTAGAACTCATTAATGAACCAATCTCAATTTAACTTTCCATTTTATTAATTATATATTTTTATTTTACCAAAGTTGGGACTCCATTAATTGTATAATTTAAAATTAACATACAATCAACAATTATTAATACATTTTATTCTCCTTTTATATAAACGCATCACAGTATGTTATACCTGAAACGATCAGTTGATTTTATAAAAAATAAATAAAAGTGAATAATAATTTACGGCTGAGCATAGAAAATCAAACTTTCTGAAGGTCTTTTTATCGACCGCCAATAAACAGAACTTGAAATTAGTGCAAGGAAACATAAATTTTTAATTACTTTGAGGAATATGAGACATGGGAGTGGGAATGAAAAAAAAAAATAATAGTATTTTTGCACTCATAATTCACCAAGTCTTTACCATACAGTCCGACGGCTTTGAAAATACTTTATCACCAACGTCAAGATTCTACATCCAGAATGATCACAATATGACTAGGTCTGAGTTAGAAACCGGAGACAATACGATAGGGCACGGACAATCTACTAAACGAACTGCACACACACTTTTAATTTAGTCTCAACTGGTCTGCACATAAAAGGCACATAGGGCGACCTCACGCTCCTGTCACCTTATACCTCCTATAATCGTCGAAATATACGTGTCACTCCGCTCGACTCATACTAATCCAAAAGGTCTAGATTAAAACGCGCAAGTCGTGCATCCTGCCCCTGCACTGACCCAACATTCGTGCTCCTTGGCTCCACCACCAGCTAATGTCGCACCAAATTTTCTTATTATTTTAACCAGGCCTGGGTAATACGTTTTTTTTTCATATTTTATAAAGAGCCACACGTAGATAAACAAATACTATTTTTAAAAATATAATATTCTGACTTTTATTAAATAAATCTGAAAAATACCAGCCTATTTGTCAGAAAACTTTTACATTTAAATTAAATTACTTATGAATAATTATATAAAAAATTTAGATCATCGTAAATTTTCCGAACCGCATACTCGTTGCGGTCGCATCATTAATTATAAATTATAATTGAAATGTGCTTTGGAGTGGTCTCAATTATGGATGAAACGTTTTGTTCGTTAAATTATAGGGTTTTAAAATTTTATACGAAATTTTTTGATTAGTGGGCTGGATGATTTTTTCAAAGTTTTTAAATTTGTAGTGTAGTTATATATTATTACAAGACATAAAAGTAATTATTATAAAAAATAATATAATATAATTATTTCAAAATTTTAGTAATATAAGTCAAATATAATAAAATTAAAATATTTTTATGAATAAAATGTTTAATAAAATATAAAGCATGATATTAATAGTGTAGAACACTTTGTAAATGAAGTTATTCATTAATGCGTGCAACAATTTCATCCAAACTTGATACATGTATCACTTAAGATCCACGAACAAACCTGCGAAATTGCGATAACTCTAGTACCCTTTTTGACGGGGCAAAAATGGGTGGTATTTTCAAATTACAATAAATGTGATAACTGCCTATATTGGCGCCAAATAAATTGTTTACGGGGTCGGTCAGATTCACAATGTCACTCTCGACGCTTTTTGTGTATAATTTCATCCCCTAATGGCAAGAGGACAGGTATGAGGTAGGGTGACATAAAAATTCAATAGCTCCCAAGATTGGTGTCTAATTCGGCGTTTTGGAAGTCGCTGAGTTTAGTTATGGCATTCCAGCAGAATTAAGTTACAGTTCAACCCCTATAGGTGGGGGTGGAAAGTGGTGCTAATATTTTGATATCAACCGTTGTTGCTGTCGAAAGCGGTGTTACAGTACTCGCATAGATTAATTATAGAATTCCAGCAAGGTTAAGTTTAATAAACCTTGACGGCCAATTAAAATAATTAGGAATAAATATAAAACCAAAAATTACTAATACATTTGTCAAAGAATTTCGCTTCAAATCATAAAGACGTGAATCAATTTTTAACGAAATTTTGTACATGAAGAATTTTTATTATACAAGCGGCGTATTGTTTTACGAATGGTTGCAATACAACAACAAATGAAAGCAGACTGCATTTTTTCCAACATTACATAAAAATTAAATGCAGTCCTAATTACTAACGGTACACATGTAACTTATGTTCCGGAACCAACATAATTGGGCGGAGATGTCCCTTGCAAGCAGGAAAAGGGCGCGGTGGTGGCTAATTTTAGGATGCACCTAAAAAAATGAAATACCACCTTATTAAACTTTGAATAAATGGTTTTGGATTTCGCTGATGTTAATATTGTTATTGCCGATGCAATTAAAGTTTTAACATCTTTAAATTAGATGGGAGGTGGATGGGGTAGAATATTTTATATGTATGGAATTACAGTGTATTATTTTAATTTTCTTTAAGGTACCTTTAAAGTCCAAAATGTTTGATTCCGGATGCCATAACAAAACTCAGCAACTTACAAAACGGTGGTTTCGATACCAGTCGTGGTAGTTAACATCCCTCGCAGGTTTCCTGCGAGAGAATCCTCTCGCAGGCTAACCTTAGTTCAACCTAGACCTGGCATTGGCCTGGGATGTTCACTCGCAGGCAGAACCTTTTAGGAGAGATACGAAGGGGCTATTTTTGCGGATGCCTTTCCTCTCCGTTTTTGAACTAAGGTTCCCACAAGCCGAGGCACCTTGGCCTGTTCTGAGAGGTGTATGTTCCGGGTTCACAGACTTTGGGCATACGGTAAGAGTTGTCCGCAATTCCCATTGGAATAGTCGGCCAGCTGCCTCCTAAACTGGTCGAGGCACGGAGAAGGGAATGCTGCGTCCGCACAGCAAAGTCCTTTCGCGCTATCGGAAGGGCGTGGGACAAGTATCCAATGCCCGCCCTACCTGATGCAGGTTTTTCTAGGGTTTTCCCTGCATTTCTTTAGGCGAATGCCGGGTAGGATCCTTAAACCATAGCCCGGGGTCCTATTTAACCCTTGGCTATCTTCATCTACCTTTCCGCATGCCCCCTTTCAAATCCGTTCCTATGCTATTAAAGGGGAGTTGCCACTATGTGGATTACCCTCATGTAGCCTGCTACTCTAAAAAAAGTGATAAACGTGAAGGGGAAGCTTGCGAGAGAATTCTCTCGCATGTGAACCTTCCTCTTGCGGAGGCTACGTTTGGAGATGCCTTCACGTCTCTCTGGTTTTTTGAACTAAGTTTCCCACATGCCGAGGAACCTCGGCCTGTTTTGAGAGGTGTATGTTTCGGGGTCGCATACGGTAAGAGCTGTTTGCTATTCCTATTGGAAAAGTCGGAAGGGCGTGGGACAAGTATCCAATGCCCGCCCTACCTGATGCAGGTTTTTCTAGGGTTTTCCCTGCATTTCTTTAGGCGAATGCCAGGTAGGATCCTTAAAATATAGCCCGGGGGCCCTAGTAACCCTTGGCTACCTTTCTCTACCGTTCCACATCCCCCCCTTTCAAATCCCTTCCTATGCTATTAAAGGGTAGTTGCCCAAAGTGGATTACCCTCATGTAGACTGTTGCCCTAACAAAAATGCTGCGTCCCCACAGCAAACTCCTCTCCCGCTATCGGAAGGGCGTGGGAGAAGTACCCAATGCCCGACCTACCCGATGCAGGTTTTTCTAGGGTTTTCGCTGCATTTCTTTAGGCGAATGCCGGGTAGGATCCTTAAACCATAGCCCGGGGTCCTATTTAACCCTTGGCTATCTTCATCTACCTTTCCGCATGCCCCCTTTCAAATCCGTTCCTATGCTATTAAAGGGGAGTTGCCACTATGTGGATTACCCTCATGTAGCCTGCTACCCTAAAAAAAGTGATAAACGTGAAGGGGAAGCTTGCGAGAGAATTCTCTCGCAGGTGAACCTTCCTCTTGCGGAGGCTACGTTTGGAGATGCCTTCACGTCTCTCTGGTTTTTTGAACTAAGTTTCCCACATGCCGAGGAACCTCGGCCTGTTTTGAGAGGTGTATGTTTCGGGGTCGTATACGGTAAGAGCTGTTTGCTATTCCTATTGGAAAAGTCGGCCAGCTGCCTCCTAAACCGGTCAAGGCACGGCGAAGGGAAAGGTGCTACCCCACAGAAAACCCCTCTACTGCCATCGGAAGGGCGTGGGGCAAGTACCAAATGCCCGACCTACCTAATGCAGGTTTTTATAGAGTTTTCCCTGCATCACTTTTAGGCGAATTGCTGGGTAGGATCCTTAAACACTAGCCCGTAGGCCCTAGTTAACCCTTGGCTACCTTCCTCTACCATTCCGCATCCCCCCTTTCAAATCCCTTCCTATGCTATTAAAGGGGAGTTGCCACCATGTGGATTCTAAAAAAAGTGATGAACGTAGTAAGAATGTTGGTTTAGTAGGTACGGATGTTAATGAGGTACAAGGGTGGTATTTACCATATAATAATACGAGGAATATGATCGTAGTACATTAATATGTTTACTAGTATGATGAGGTGGTAAAGTAGTCGAGCGGCTGAGTCCAATTTAGAAAACTATCCGCTAATCATAACGGTGTTTTCCTTGATATTCCAAAATTGTTGAGGGAATTGGTATTCGTAGTATTAATTGCTCCTAACGACAATTTTAATAAAATAAGTTTCGAGAGCCATAGGCAAGTAATGTACGTCAAGTGAATTAAACAATTTTATTCGGAGTGTTGTCACTTGATCACATCACTCTAATGTAAATTAAAATATCCGATTTACTTAATGTTCAAATAGAACGGATAATAAATATTTTAATAAATTATAAAACTAAGTCTACTTCCGTGTCAAGAATCGCGTAAAGTCTCTCCATAATTTTATTAAATTTAAAATTTTTATTTCACCACTAATTAATTTTTTGAAACTCTTCCATAACATCACAAAGACTTTCAGGTCTCTTACCGTAATAATACATCCTCCGTAATAATGCATATACTCCGAAATTTACTTCATCAAGGCTATCTAGGATTACGACTTAACATATATTCTGTGATAAACAGTGTGGCAAGGGAATTTGCGTTGCAAGTTCGCGCTTAGTTTCTATGAACTTTGTGTTGCGTATTTCGGACGTCAAAGAGCAACATTTCTGCATTAAATTTTGTTTCAAACTCGGGAAACGATACTCTAGTATACAGTCAATTTTTTAACTGGATTAACGGTTTAAAGGAACAGAACATCAGTTTATCAAATTATCTTAGGTCAGTACGGCTGTCGACCGGCCTAAAGCCTGAAAGTGATCGGAATGCGATTCCGAAACGTCGTAGCCTGACCATTTGCATCTTCAATATTGAAGCGTTATCGCATGGGATAAGACAGAGGGTATTATTCCGGGAACTGAATATGAGCCGGATTTTCAGTAATGAACAGAAACAGCATGGCGTGGAAACTTTCAGAGGGCTTCAATAAATGCTTGAAGTTGTTCTGGAATTTCTTTCTAAATTGGTGATGCAATGGGTGCAATTCCGAAATCAAGCAACAATCTCCTCAATGAAACAGTTTATCGCCATCTATTCATAAAATAGCTCTACAAATAAAAAGTAATGTGATTTCCATTCTGATCTGATTTTTAAAAATATATGATTGAATTGCCGATTAGGAGTTCGTTCCTCCTGGCTATGTGACGAATGTAGCGTTCTATCGACATGTCCTGAGGCGTTTGATAGAGAAAGTAGAAAACGTCCACAAACGTGCAATTGGTTTCTCCACGGCGATAATTCGAAGCCTCATCTTCCAGGACTTTCAGACGAAAAACAATATGTAAGTTTTTATCCATGATAAATTAACCCGAACACGCTCGACGTTACTTCGTCCTATTTCCGAGGTTCAAAAAGCAATTCAGTAGCACCATGTATTAATTTTGCCCTAATAACGTAATTTATGTCTGTATTGGCTATCTTTCTTATTCATTATTTTCAATCAAACGTAATTTTTTTCATTTTAAGATAATTTATTATCATGATATATGATTAATGAGAAAAATTATAAATAAATACACATCAACCAATTTTAAGTTTGAAAAAAGGAGAATTTATTAAATTAACAACGTTTCATCGCTTAATTTGCGACGTTATCAGGTTCCAATTAATTTTTTTTCAGCCACGGCAGTCAACATATATTTTGTCCATCAATTTTTGTAAATGGAAACTTGATGAGTTGCTAATTTAATAATTCTCCTCTTCTTCTGACTTAAAATTGGCTGATGTGTATTTATTTCTAATATATTATCCCTAAAATTCTAGATATATTGTTTCTGCTGCTATTTTCTAAAAAGGAATACAAATTACATAACTAACTATTTCGACTTTCTCGTCTGATTGAACGCACAATCTAGTAATGTGCTATAAATATATTTTAATATTTTCCCTGTCACATTGCTTGTATTCGACAATAAATTCTGTATAATAATAATTTCATAATGTGGAATATTAATTATTTACAGTGTGTGTAGAAGTCTTGTAACTTCTTCGTCATAGGGTTGGAAAATATTATAGTTTAGACACTTTTCAGCGATGAATATGGAAATTTCACATTCCCTTTCACGTGCATGTTAATAAATAATTCTGCATTGTATATAATTCATTACATATTGAGCGTACACGTCTATTGAATATGAATACGAACTTATAAAGATTCTTCCCTGTTTCTGCTGTAGATCATTATATTTTTACAGTAGAGGCTTTTTGAATTGCCCTCTGACAAATATTTGGGTTTACATCTCGACAGAAAACTCAATTGTAAAATCCACATAACCAAGAAAAGAAAACAAATGGATATTAAACAAAAAGAAATGTACTAGTTACTAGGACGCAAGTCACACCTCTCCTTAGAAAATAAACTACTACTATATAAAATCATAATTATACCAATATGGACCTACGGGATAGAATTATGGGGATGTGCCAGTAAGTCAAATACTGCAATAATCCAAAGCTGCCAGTCTAAAATATTATGAGCCATCGTTAAAGCCTCCTGGTACATAACAAATGAACAAATACACAATGACTTTAAAATACTAACTGTTATGGAAACTGCCCGTAAAAAGAGTGTTAGTCACCACAAAAAGCTTAAATCACATTCAAATCCATTATTACAACCACTACTAGAAAAGGATGAAACAAGAAGACTGAAAAGGAAATGGCCAGCACATCTCTATACAAGATTTAGAAGTTCTCTTCGCTGGAGGGGATCTCATCATGCCATAATGTATTATATGTAAATAACATGTCAAAGCTACCACATTAGCTTATAGATTAAAATGTAATCTGATTGCTGATAAATATAATATTAAAAAAAATTATATTTATAAATATATAATAATATGTAATATTAAAAATTGGGCTATTTTATTCAATCGTAAAATATAAGAGTAATATTAAAAAGTGAATTGGAATGCTTAATGTTTATAATAAGTCAAAAATCTGTAAATTTAACAATGATACATAATTTGTAACCGTATATTGTTGACAATGGCGGAGCAAGGCGAAGGATTTTAAAGTTAGTTGCAAATTGGCGATCAGTGAGTACAACACACTGAAATTAAATTGTGCTGGAAGTACTAAAGTGAAAAAAATATAATTCAAGTTATTAAAAAGTGATGCGAGAAATCTATTTCATTTCAATATAATAAATACGACGAATTCAAATCGTTAATATAAATATTCGTAACCCCTCAACAGTGAACGCCGCAATAATGGAAGAGTTACGAAGAAGAGTGTAAAGAGTTAAAGCAGAGCATAGTGATAAATCAATAAATTCAGTGCATCTGGAAGTGCTTCGGAAAAGTTTTCAAACCCATGGACGCTGTTATGGAGAGGGAACCACGATAACACCAAAACAGATAAGAAAAAAAAACTTTTTTCTGTTAAGCTTCCACATACAAAGCTACAATAGCCAAGTTTCCGACAGCAACGCGCTGAGTTTAAGAGCTCTTTCATATCTGAAAAGTTAGTAAGCAGAGCAATTATATTCAAAATTGTAAATACCAATTTAATTATTTTATAGTATTAACACTCCCAAGCCTGAATTAAATGAAATAAAATAAAATATTCCTCATTAAATTTGCAAACAAAACCGCGCGGCGTAACACTTTAACCGTTACAGTATATAGTTGTTCAATCTGGAGCATTATGACACCTGTATGTGGATTTACATTCTGTTACAATATAATATTGTTGTTTTTTTACATGATAAAACGAGCACTTACGTATGAAGTACTCAACTAATGCGGAATATTCTGAAATAGGATTGTGCATACGTTAAAACAGTTTCTGTTCTTGTTATCTAGTTGACACAATATTACTACTTTCTGTTATTATTATCATGTAACGTACGAGTACAAACGCGTACGCATCAATTTTATTTAAATACCAACAGTACTGCGCTTCAAGTTTTGAAATAGCCTTATTTTTTTACACCGAAGTTATTGGAGAGAACGAACAAACTCACTGCTCCATCACGTTCTTATTTTTTGGCACAAAATAAATATCGCAGGCGAAAATGCTCTATTCTTTGAATGATGAATGTATTTACGAGAATAAATGGATCACGTAATAAAGACTGTGCTCCGTAGTTGCACACGAAAAATCGAAAACGTACACACATAATTATTCATCTGCATGTATATTAATAACATTTAATTGTTTAACTCGAATTCATCGTATACTACGTTTCGTAAAATTATAGAATCATATTGAAATTATTGTAAATCATATTATCACGAAGCAAAAATACACTGAAAACGATTTGGTTTTCCTCCTCTAAGACGTACGTTCCACGTTCTTATAATTTAAATGATCGTACATACCGGAATCTCATTTTAACAGCCTACGATCACTGAAACAATTCGTGTCGTTTCACATGTAAATACGACCCAGAATCTGAGATTTTGTTCGCAGCAAGTGTCAAGGTTATTTTAATGTTTCATGCATCAGGAAATCCGAAACCGATACAACCTAAAATCCTGTTTGTTGGCAGAGCCGTGCTGATCTATGATGCTGGCATCAGTCAACACCGTAAGAAGAAAAAACAAAATTTACTTTGAACCATTTAATAAATAAATACTGTTAAAAAAAGTGTTTCTTCATATTGGGTAGTTATTTTTAAAAACCATGTTATAATGTTATTTTAAAGAAAGAAAAATTTAAGGGGCGGAATTTCGAAGATTTTGAACATACTGAAAATCTACCCTTATGTCGGCAAGACTGATTTTTGACCCAGCAAAACGGTTGGCTTGCATTGTATTTAACTCCTTTTTATTTAGCGTGACACGTAAACTTCTGATAATATTAATATTTAACATGTAAACTTATAGTCGTAAGTGGTGAGAGATATGGTAATACATAAATCGAAGTATTTAATAGTTAAGGTACGTGAAAAACCTTGTAAAATGAACAATATTAAAAACTGAAAACTGTACATTAACACAAGAAATTAATGACAATAAAAGACAAAAACAAATTAATTTTGAGCAATATAATTTGAAATTTGTAGACGTTTTGATAACTGTTGGGATGTTTGTCAATACTATCCCCAGGCTGTACATTGTTGAAAGCTCGTCTAACAGTATTAATAATTAGATAATTAAGTAGCCAAATAACAGACAAAAAATACTGAATAAATTTTAGTAATGTTTATTAGAAACTTAGAATCTACAAGTCAAATGAGAATTAAACAAGTTTGCTGTAAGTAAACAAACGTGTCAGGGGAAACACCTATTGACATTTCTAACTTTACATTATTTCACTTTTGTTTTATTTGGAAGTCTGTAGGATATGCTTGTTTAAGTTTTCGGGTAGTAGGACTAGTATTAAATAACTCCTTTACGAGTTTATTTCCGTGGATAGTAATTTTTTTCTTGTAGTAGTTTCATAATCGTTTCATTTCTTCTTTGACGAAAATAATTCTAATGTTCTTATGATACACCAGAACCCTTTTGACCTTTAGTACTGTGGACTGGAACCTTTGAAAAATACTCGACGATGATAGATTTGCACAACCCCATTGGATTCACGATAGTTTTGTATAATAATATTTTATGTTTTGGGGATATAGTGTGGCATCTATTTAGCACTTATTATTGTCTGTTATTTGGCTATTTATTTATATAATTGTTGTACTTTTAACGGTGATATTTTACTTTTTAAATAAATAAGCGCAAATTAATAATGTGGACATTATTTATGACTTATTTTTGTTCGTTATTTGGCTACTTAGTTTTCTAATTATTAGACGTTTAACTAAAACGTTTGATATTCCAATTGTAAGATTCAGTTTCAGAATGTGCTGCCAGAGTACAACACGCAAATTTTTACTTGTCGAGAATTAAGGGTTAAATAATTTAGAAGTGCTATAAATTAGTTGTACATCAAGACTTTTTTACTCAATTAGATACAACGCAGTAGTGATAAAAATAATAGTTGAGGTCTTGAGTTATAGTGGTGGTAATGGAAGGCTAAGAAAAAAGTGAAATAAAAGTAGAGCATAGTAATGTTAGTGCATCGAGAAGAGCTCTGATGAAGTAATTAAAAACCGTAGGCTTCAATTCCCTCAGAGTGGACATTGGCAACATAGGATAGTGATAAGAACAATTAATATCATCTCAGTTAAATTTCTACATCTGAAGCCACTCACATGAGCTAACTGTTGTTCCCCACAACAATACATATCGAAAAACTCCGTTATTGTTGTAATTCTTTGTCGTAGTTGAGAATTTAAAATTTATATAAATAAATTATTTAATGATAACCAACCTTAACATTAATCTTTGTTATTGTTAGCGGGGATACAGTGGGACTTTTTTAGCAAACAGTGTTGCAATAAAGATGGCGTTGATGGGTATTCTGCAGAAGAACTGTTATAATTTGGAATCAATTGTATGTATTTACAGCAGCAATTATTTTAATTACGAAAAGGAATGCAACGGCGAGAGCATCGAGAAAGTCGGTAGTAGAGCCATGAGAAGACAGCAGTCGGTGAGTCAGGCACAGATAATAGATTGAAATACATTACAGACACCAATTTTTATATATATAACTTGTAATATGCAAATTAAATAATTAATTAACAACACGTTTTAGCGCCAAATTATTTAGTATTCACTAGATACTAAAAAACAAAGGAAGTTAAAATTAAAACAAATTTTTTAAAGAGATACCAAAGATTATTTAATTGACTATTTTGATTTACGTTGACTTTACATTTTAATGTTTTTAAGAAAATTTCACAAAGTAACAAAAAGCAAATAAAACACATTTAATTTACAATAACAAAAGTTCATACGAAAACAACAACAAAGTTATAGAAATCTGATAAAACTAGAAAGTCTGACAAAGTTATAGAAATATCTGGCAAAGTTATAGAAATCTAGCAAAGTTATAAAAATCTAGCGGAAATGATATTTACGTAAAGGTTCACAAAATTTACGTTTTTACATACCTTTTTTTCAGAGCTGCTCTGGTTTGTGAACACATGGTTATTAGAATAATCCTTTTTACTGACAGGCCATAGCACTGATTTTATTATCGTCTCACTTTTCGTCGTAACACTTTCGGCGCCTTTCTGCTTTAATGTCGGATGTATCATCATACTCAGTTAGCAGCGGAAAATCCCTTTAATACTGATATAGGCCACCTTTGACACATGACTGAATATTTCTCACAACATACTGCTCTCCGACTGTTTTCTGCCAGTTTCGTCAAGGCTTCCAAACACACTGTCTCACTGTCCAAAGTTCTGAGCTTCTTCTATACTCTTTCCCGACAACAAATCGTAGCACCCATTATAGTCTCTTCATTCTCTTATATGTATCCCCCACTGTTCTGGGCACTAAACTGTGACGATTACTGTTTTAAGTTCGACGATTCGTCCATGTCCTCCGAAGTTCCTCAATAATTAGGGAGGCAGATAATTTTTTATAGAAAGAAATTATCAAAACGTAGAACTTTCTTTAATAATTTTATTCTTCCAGACATGAGTGTTACATATATGTCGGGGCGTGGCTTAATTATCGACGATGTCCGGTGGGCTCCAATTACAACATCCGTAATTGTTCCTTTCAATTACCTGCTCCACACATTTTGAGCTTCCCCCCTGGAGACTTAACGCTAACCGCCCTGCACGATTGCTACCAGGAACTGCCTATTCCGAGCCCCGTCCGCCAAAATCGCAGCGCACACCAACAATACCGCCACGGAACAAAGGATTCCGACAAAGGCAAACAACAAGACCGATTGACATGTTACAATATATATATATATATATATACATATATATATATATTGTAATAACAAAATTAATTTTAATCAATTTTAGATTAATTCAATTTTCCCCACGTTGTGGTAGCAATTAAATGTAATAACGAAATAATAACCACAAATTTTAAACAAACAATTATCATTTATTACCACACTTTTACAATTAATACAAATTTAATGAAATTTTATAAAATCAGAAAAACAATTTTATTTCTCATGAAATACATTTAAATAATCGGACTCGGTACCCTCAAGGTCTTTACTGGGTCGATAAGGAAAACAACATAAATTTACAATTAAACAGATACAGTTACACTTAAATGAAAAATGAAATAAAACGAAATTAACGAAATAAACGAAAGTAACGAAATCTGACTTTATACCCTTTAATTACAATTAACAATTATAAATTCAGAAAATAGACTTACACGTTCTTGGGTCCACACACTCACTTCATATATGCTTAAAAGTACCCCAGGCTGCACTCACACTGTGGACGGCGTCACCCTCACGACAAATTCGAACTCCTTTGATGGCAGTCAAACCTCCACGATGACAACTGTTGACGGCCGATGTTCAGCTGATTACTCTCGGCCCTGCGTCCGTTTCCAGTCCGCACAAAATGATAATGCTAAAATCTCTCTCTCTCGACGGTCTCCTTCTCCTGACTCTGACTCAGACTTGACTTCCTCTATAACTTGAATGTAACTCGATCAATATTAACACTCCAACACTCTCGACGACGACATCCTCTCTCTCTCTCCCACCGACCAACACTAACTTGCGTCCGTCCCTGCGGACGCTCTCTCTCCCCCGACCAACTCTAACTCACTTCGCCTTTATCTCTCTCTTATTTATATTTCCCGGCTCCCGGAATATTCCCTTGTTTTTCACAGTTTTTTGCATTACAAGTTCAACATTAACAACATCTGTTACCGTCCATTTGCTGTGCGAGCCCCTCAACCAATTATATTAATTCTCCTTTTAATCTAATTGCGTCGTCCATCTGCTACGATGTTTTTCTTAGGGTTCCGTCGGTCACACAATTATTTCTAAAAGCTACCAAAATTGCACTAATTATCTGTCCTTCCATCCGCTAACAGGTCACTTACCCATAATTTTATCATTATATTTAATGTACACACCACTCAAGCGTTTATAGTTTCTCAGTTTGTCAAGAATATCTGACAAACATTAAGGAATGACTTCCTGTCCTTCTGAGCTGGTTATTACAATATATATATATATATATATATATATATATATACATATACATATTGTAATACCAATTAAACAGGCTATTATTTGTTTTTAATATAATTTAATTGTTGGCGGTACGGCTGCTTAAAGACGACAATCAAGGCGGGTTTTTCTTTGTTCACAATCGAGACTGGAAACTGCGCGCTTAGAGAACTCAGTCTGCGGCGAGAGGCGAAACGGAAAAGTATGCGTATAGAACTGGGACATAGCAGTTCGGTCCACATAGAGAAATAGAACAGTAAAAGTCTGCGGATCCATAATCATGAATAGGGCTATCTAGGAAGTCCAACACCGAGATATAATAGTTTACATAAAACGCACGTAAACAGTTTTGACGGAGAGACTTATAAAATCGCAGTTTGGAAGCAGAAGTTTTGCTTCACAAACTGAACTAATTTTCGCATAGAGAGACTTTGAGGAGATCTACGTCCGGCAACTGGCTGAAGGTGAGCTAATCCAGGTTCCAGTATAGCAGAGATCCAGAGCAACTACCGTGTGTTCAAAATCTAATGAGTAGAATAAGTGTATAATGAAGTGTTGACTTCAAGATACAAGAGTCCAAACTGGTACCAGTAGCATTGTCGTGAGTACAAAACAATTATTAATGACTGTAAACGATAATTGAAAGGTATAGTCAGATTTACTTCGCGTTTTTCTTTTCATTCGTTTTCTTTTACTTTTGGTACTTAATATTGTATTCCGTTAACTTCAATGAGTTTGGATTGTTAATATTTTAGTTCATTGTATTTGTTCTTCCTATCAAACCCAGTGGTGACCCTGAGATAATGATAAATTCAACGTAATTGATTGTAAAATTATAAAGCTATATTTTCATAGAACACCACGAATTAATAAAATAAAACTGAAATATTTGTTTGTTAAATTGACGGAATTCGGCGTGCAAAGCAGGGCTTATAATGTGTAATTATCAACAATAATTTTTAAATACATAATAATTTTGTTAAATATTTCTATTAATTAAGACCACCTTTTTAATCATTACAATATATTGTGGTAATTTTAAAAAACATGTAATTATTTAATGAACAAAATTTTACGACTTTCATTGTGGGCGGCGTAAATATAAGAATTATGTACAATAATATGAAGCCTATAATACTTGCTTGCTGAGGACATTGTCGCGAAGACATGGCTGGACGCGCGGAACTTTAGTGTGATTTGGGAGCTTAAATGATAAAGTTGTTAGTGTGTTGTTTGGAGACGTACACGATAGTCAGAATTCATAAAGCGTGTTTGTTGGGAGTCGGTGGAGAGAGGAGAATAAATCTGAAAAGCTAGAGTGTGGTTTGGGAGCTCAGATGATAAAGTTGTACCTTGAGTATGGTTTGGGAGCTCAAATGATAAAGTTGAAAGAGCGTGTTTTTGGGAGACACCAGAATACAGTGCTGAATGTATTTGTCAGACCTGGAGTGTGTTAGGAGTCACCAGTTTCTAGTCTACAGTTCGCAATGGTTGTCTGTTGTTCCGAGAGACACCAGTTAGTTAGATGCTCGGATATATTATGCTTGTGAGCAGGAAACGCTAAGTATGTAACGACAGAACAGTAAAAAAATTAGCGTGGTCAAATATAAAGAGCAGTAAGCGTTAAGTGTGGAAATTATAACCACATTATAGTCAGTGAAACATGACCTGTCTGTGAAGTGTTTTAACAACAATCGAGTGGGTACGAGCCCCCTTTCGCACAGAAAAATGGTAATGTAAACTAAAGAAAAGATATTATCTGTAAACCTAATGCAAATTATATTTATCGTCAGATTTCATATTTCACTAATTGTTTAAATTAAGAATTTCTCACTTTGTAAATTTTAATTGTTTTGCAATAACATTCTTTTATTGGAGGCCCGATAGTCGGCCCTGAAATCAAGTTGTGGCATTTTACCAACATGTAACATAGTTTTAAATGGTGGAAATAATTTGTTTTAATAAATTACCTTTTATTTATATTGTAAAGTTTGATTTTTCACTTAAAATACCATCATTTTAAATGTTAATTTGCTCACAAAATTGTGTTTATTACTTTTGTGCCTCAACGTGGGATTTAATTTATATTAATATTGTATATATTACATTTTGGCATTTCAACGTGAGGCTAATTAAAATGAAATTTAATTAGTGTTAACTATATATATATATATATATATATATATATATATATATATATATATATATATATATTGTAATGCATTTAATATAATGCATTGGATTGAAAACAGCGCACATGTCGTAAAGAGAAATCGTGGGAAAAGTAACCGCGGGTCCTGTCACGAGGTGACAAGACGGAGCGGTAAGACATTTATCTAGGATGAGTGCTGGTGAGCGGCAGAAAGGAAGCCGTAATTTGTATAGACAGTGTGACGGTGCGACAATTAGGTCTAAAGAGTGATTGCGGGTCCAGTAACTTATTGATTTGGGGAACGGCGTGAAGAATTCGTAACGCAGAACGTGGGCGAGCAGATGTTCCCAAAGTGGCTATGTTAGAGCAGGCTATTGTCTCTGACGAATGACCTGACAAGTGGCGTAGTTGCTTGGGACTTGCAAGAAAAGATCTTGTGCGAGTCGGACAAAAGAGAGCAGCCGACAAGTCCTGAGTAATTTCGGGGGCGAAATACTACAGCTGCAAGCATGTCGAATGGTGCAATTACTTGGGATGATGAGGGTCCAGGCACTTGTTGACTTAGGATCTGGAGAAATTAGTATCGCGCACTTGTGAGCGGAGAGGTCCAAAGACAAAACCTGTCGCGATTGTTGGGTTTCGGAAGGCGAAAGGAATCCAGTGGCCGGGACGTAAATTTCAGTAATGGGATTCTGTCACCGCGCCGTTGCGACGAAACTTTGCATCAAGAGAAATAACAAGGAGGCTGGTGGTATATATAGGGGAAATAACCTATTGTGTGGGCAGTTGGACAGTTGGAGTTAACGTGGGAGAGGAGACAGACACAGTTAGCGTGGGAGAGAGGCGGAGGACGCATCGAAGAGACAGTTAGTCAGTCAGCAAAACCATAAAAGCTATAAACATTTTTAAAATACAGAAGCTCTATCTGTATGAGTAGGAGAATTTGACCTGTCTTGGATGGTAGGCGACCTGGATGCAGCCAACGACGTCAAGGGGTGTTACGGCGAACCAGTGATATTGTGTTAGAGTCAGTGAGTGAATGTCAAGGCTATAAAGTGAGTGTCTTAAGAACGAGTCGAAGTAAACCTGAGAAACCGTAAGTTGGAATGCATAATATTAACAGATGTAAACGTTATTAAAGGATAACAGTCAGATGTCGTTCTCTTCTTTTGATAATAAAGTTAGAAGCAATCTATAGGTTAAGTTCATTAATAAATTTAGTAAATACTTTTGTTTAATTTAAAACTTAAATGTTGGGTCTTTTTAATAGTTCGATTCTGTCCGTTGTCAAACCCAGTAGAGACCCATGAGAGCAAGAGTTTCTTATAATAATGTTAAAATATTAAAATCAATTGTAAATTCTTCTTGTGTTAATAAATTTGTTTGTTAAAATCAAAGCTTATATATTTTTTTATTTTATACCCTTTGTAGTTATTACAATATATATATATATATATATATATATATATATATATATATATTGTCCCAGTTAGCTACGACCAAAAATAATACTTCTCTTTCGAGACAAACCACTCATCAAGACATTTTCGGAAGTCTTCGTAAGAATCGAGGTGTTGCTCAGCGAGCGCGCGGTCCATCGACGAAAACAGGTGATAGTCGGATGGTGCTAGGTCTGCTGAATAAGTGGCATGAAGTAGCACGTTCGAGTTGAATGCTTCCAAGTCGAGACCATCGTTGACTTGTGCGATGATGCATTATGGGGGAGAAAAATAAGCTTTTCACGTCTTTGCTGATAATCCGCCCTTTTTTCACTCAGATTGCCGTGCAATTTGAAAGTTGATGGTTGGGGGAGGGCACTGACAGTTTAACCAGGTCTCAATAGCACATAGTAGACGATACTTAGTTGATCCCAGCATACGCACAGCATCGTCTTCCATACGAAGCGATTTGGTCTTTCGGACGGTGTTGACGGCTAACTGGTTAAGGAACGATTTCTCTGGTTTAGGATTTTAGAAAATTATCCACTTTTCATCGCCAGTCACAATCCGATGCAGGAACAACTTTCTTATTTGTCTGGCGATCTAGATTCCGCAAGTTTCTATCGTTCAATTCATGCTTCACCTATGTTCCGCTCCTTTAAACCTTTACCATGGCACGAAGGCGCATGTAAATGGATTTATAAATAACACCCAATTGATCGGGAATTTTTGCGATTGGGTATCATCCTCGTCAAAAAGAGCCTGAAATTTATTGTCCTCAACCTTTCTGGGCCGATTTTCACGTACGTTGTGATAAAGCACTGTTACCACAGGCCTCGACAAGCATTTTATACGGTTCGGCAACCAAATTCTTCAAATTGAAGGACAAAACAGAGCTTCTCGCATTTGCGGTTTTATTTGCAAAAAAACTAGACATGATAGTCACAGGTAAATGTATGTTGTTGTATGAAATTTCTGATACCGTGCACTGACTATTGTGACAGATGACAAAGTCATTAAAAAGAATGAAGTGCCCATAACAGCTTCGTGTGATCACTGACGCCATCTATGAGCAAACAGAGGATTTAAGCTTATAAAACTGGTATGTTGTCACATAATGGCGCTGCAAAGTGTGATAAAATGTCGTCATAAAATAAGCCTCACAAGGTTCTTAGCGATATTAAACTGCTATCGGACATATGGAAGCAAAAGGGCAGACATTAAAATTATCGCTGAATTTGTTCTCTTTTCACAAAATATCTACCGGTTCGATATCGTTCAGCTATCTGAACACAAAATGGTCTGAAGCAGTAAATAACTTTGAAACTCACAATTATAATCATTTAACCTTAAAATTAAGTCTACCAATTTCTTTATAAATCGCCCGCTATTAGCAGGGTGAATAACATTAATGTTGCCAGGAGTAGGCAGAAAGAATTAATCTTATTCATAGTATTAATTAAGAATGTTCGATACTTGTACTGCAAGTGATAAATAAAGCAATAAATATAGTTGGAAACACTCTCAATTGTATAGTTCGTAGACAGATCTTTCTACGAGGAAATGAAGCCAAAAATTAAATCCATGAACAATATTTTCATCATTGAATGAAGGATGTGTAACCAACGAATGTATTAAAATACGTTCACCACTTATTATTTATACTCATTTAGCAGTAGTGCATGGCCAACTTTAAAAATTATCTTTATTTGTATTTGTCTAAAGACGTTTATGGTCTAGACGAACTCTGATTAGGAAGTTTATCAGATCAAGATAGTAGACAGAAGCTATTTTATAAGCTAACGAATGTATATTGGACCAACACGTGAATGTAAACTGGGTGAAAATACTAAGACAATGACAATTATATTCACTTGCAAACTATCTTCTTCTTTCTTTGACGCTACAGCCCACTGAGTGCCTTAGCCTGCTACGACGGCTGCGATACTGTCCTCTACCATGACACATTCGGGATTATTTGGAGTGGCACGCGGTCAGCATAGCGATTCTTCTTCAGCCCAAACCCCATGACGAGCACAAACATCAATGCCCATGCTAGGATTCGAACCAAGGACCACTACACGTCAGCAGACCGGCTTTCTCCTGGTAACACCCTGTAAAATTCAGTTTTAAAAATAATAATAATAACTAGGAAACTGTTGGTCAAGTTTGTTTAATTACGATAGGTAAGTGTACTTCTAGAAGCAGCTTTGGAGTGTGCAAATAAATATAAATTTCGTACACCAAGTAAATATCATGACGTACAATTACCGCGTGATCATAAAATTAATTCAAATAGAGTACGGGTGAAATAACAATGCCCGACCTACCCGATGCAGGTTTTTCTAGGGTTTTCCCTGCATTTCTTTAGGCGAATGCCGGGTAGGATCCTTAAACCATAGCCCGGGGGCCCTAGTTAACCCTTGGCTACCTTCCTCTACCATTCCGCATCCCCCCTTTCTAATCCCTTCCTATGCTATTAAAGGGGAGTTGCCCAATGTGGATCACCCTCATGTAGCCTGTTGCCCTAAAAAAAAGGGTAACCTGGACCGGTGTTGAAGGCCTGCGAGGGCTATTCTCTTGCAGGCAGAACCTTGCAGGAGAGATACGAAGGGGCTACCTTTGGGGATACCTTTTCCTCTCCCTTTTTGAATGAACTAAGGTTCCCACAAGGCGAGGCACCTCGGCCTGTTCTGAGAGGTGTATGTTCTGGGGTCGCAGACCTTGGGCATACGGTAAGAGTTGTCCGCTATTCCCATTGGAATAGTCGGCCAGCTGCCTCCTAAACTGGACAAGGCACGGAGAAGGGAATGCTGCGTCCCCACAGCAAACTCCTCTCCCGCTATCGGAAGGGCGTGGGACAAGTACCAAATGCCCGACCTACCTGATGCAGGTTTTTCTAGGGTTTTCCCTGCATTTCTTTTAGGCGAATGCCAGGTAGGATCCTTAAACTATAGCCCGAGGGCCCTAGTTAACCCTTGGCTACCTTCCTCTACTCTTCCGCATCCCCCCTTTCAAATTCCTTTCCTGTGCTATTAAAGGGGAGTTGCCCAATGTGGATCACCCTCATGTAGCCTGTTGCCCCCCCCCCCCCAAAAAAGTGAATATTTATTGAAGAAAAAGTTCTCGGGTTTCCACCCGGGTAATACAGCGATTGTAACGCGACATTTCGACGACCAAATGCACTTCCGTCATCTTCTTCGCCTAGAAGATGACGGCAGTGCATTTGGTCGTCAAAACGTCGCGTTACAATCGCTGTGTTACCCGGGTGGAAACCCGAGAACTTTTACTTCGACAAATACACCGGGAAATCCTTCAAACTTAGAATATTTATTGTTTCCTCTCTAAAATTAACATTTTTTTGTATCTTTTCTTTTAGCGAACGTTAAAAACTGGGGACAAACTTAAAGGACAAATCTAAAAATATTTATTATTTCAAAATTATTTACCTATTTTGTAATTTTTTTATTTTGTGTAACGTCAATAACTTGGTCTTTTAGCGACTTTAAATTATCATTAGATATTATTGTGCATTAAATATTATTGTACCGTACATATTAATGTACGCTTATATGAGTATGTGATTTACATGTTATATATTTACATCATTTAGAAAATCTACATTTAACATTTTTGATATATTCATATTTTTCCATTTTTGTTACTTATTTTGCTTTTTGAATTGATTAATGTATTATTTCTTCGATTACACAATTGGTTAGTTATGCATTTCTTCTAAAATTTTTACCGGACCTATTCCATTCACAGCTATTTACATACGTAGATCATTATTTTGATATTTTTAATGCAAGCAGTTTAACAGTTCCGAACGAATTACTGTCAAGTTTATAATTAAAAACGTTCCATTATCGTTGCAATGTAAGTTAAATTTTTTATTCTGTCGAGTATTTTGTTGAATTAAAAATCATCAGAACTGTGACACACCGTCGAGCACAGTGTATATAGTAACGAAACAAAATATAATAAATTTATTCTCATAAAATTTGTAATGGTTGTCATTTCTTTAACTGATGGACTTTAAAATTAATCACACCTTTTTATTTACTCGAAAAGCTTAGAAAACATTGCACATAACAGCTTTAAGCTTAAATTGTTTACATTGTGCTTTATTCCGTGTATATTTACTTGCAGGACGAATATTCATATCCGTGATCATAAACGTCCAAACGTTGCTTGGAAAAGACGCAAATTTGCTTCAAAACATCCGGAACATTTAAACTTTCATAGATATTGCGTCTTTATTTAAAGTTTGTCTGTATGAAAGTCGTATTTCGTATTATTATTTTTAACAGACCCTAATAATTATGTTACAATTAATCTTAGCATTTTGCCAATCAAATGTATGTTTAGAATTGATGATATGTTTGGATACTACAGATTGTTTATCAATTGGAAGTTTGATATTAGATATATGTTCCTTGATACGTGTATTAAGTGAACTTTTTGTTTGCCCTATGTAGCAGGAATTACAATTAGAGCAAGAGATTTTGTAAACAACATAATGTTTGCTGCAGGTATTAAGTGGGTCCTTGTGCTTTTTAATCAAGTGAGAAAGAGTATTAGTGGATCTGTAAATGATGGGTATTTGATATTCTTTAATAATTGGATAAATTTGTGATGTATAAATTATCACTTTTTTGACCGAATTGACTATCTTTCTTATTAATTATTTTCAATCAGACGTAAGTTTTTTCACTTTTTAAATGTAACCTGAGTAATAGATGTAATAATAATAATGATAAGAAAAATAATGGTGGTTTGTTTCAGGCTGTACATTGCAAAATTCTTCAGCATTCATACGTGTATTAGGGGAACTTTTTGTTTGCCCTATGTAGCAGGAATTACAATTAGAGGAAGAGATTTTGTAAGCAACACAATGTTTGCTGCAGGTATTAACCAATTCATATTACCATAAAATCTAAAACAAATAAAAAGAAGAAAAAATACCCCTAAAACTATATACTCCAATCTCAGTAAAACTAACAATAAATGCTTACGGGCAGAACAAAAAATGTAAAACCCACTTAAGAAAATACACATAAAATATAGTAACATCAAAGTAATAAGTTTTAATAGTTTAAGTAAACATTGGTCTTGTAAATCAAAATTGAATGAAAATAATTCTTAAAACTTCAGAGGAAGAACTAATACCCTATCTCTTGTGCTTTTTTATCAAGTATGAAAGGGTATTAGTGGATCTGTAAATGACAGATATTTGGTATTCTTTGAATATTTGGACAAATTTGTAATACAGAAATTTGTAAAAAGTAAGTACGAGAAAAAATTTGGCTTTAGGTGTTTGGGGAAGAGTGACAGTAGGATGTTGGATTTTGTTCAGTCTGCTGTTTATGAGTTTAATAATCAAATTTAAATGGTACTCTTGGAGATTAATATGTTTCGAACAATATTTAAGTTGTGTTGATGGAACTTGGAGTTAGATAGTAATATAGTTCTGTCTACAAGTTTGTATACCATAGCTATCTTTTGGTTTCGAGAAAGTTAATTGAGAACACGTCCAGTGTATGTAGTTTTTCAGACCCAATATTTCGAACTCAACTGCAACAAACGCCTACCTCCAGAAAATTTACTGACTTGCAGCTGGGTTTGTCCTTTTCTAAAGTTCATCTTCTTTCCAAAGAACCAAGCACTACCATCTTGGTAGCTTTGGACAGCTTGGACAGTTTCTTTTCCACATGTCTTAGGAAATACATAAAATCAATTCCAGTAATAAACTCAGCTGGGTGAATGTTTCGTAGATATTTAATTATTCATATAAAGGACACTTTAAATAACCTCCGCTACCAGATTTTCATACAGTTGACAACTTTGCACGAGTATCCCTACCGCAATCCTCAGCAATCTATTGATGTACCACTAAGTCCATTAAAAAAACTATAAATATTGGGGATGGAATATCGCCGATCAGGAGTTTATTCAAGTCCTTACCGTCATGGATTACGCTCCTCAGAATCTCCTGTACTTCATATTTATACATTTATAAAAGTATGCAGTGAGTAAAACTATTCTCAGCACTATATTGTTACTGATGTGATACATGTCAGAATTTCGACCTGTCATCTTGACAATCTGGCAGTGACGACAAACACGATCCTACCCTTATCTTTTCCGAATAATCTGTCCAATCTGCGCACGGAATCACAGAGATTATCTTAGTGCGGGGGTCGTTGAAACAAATAAATTTCTAATGTAGCAGATTAGTTTATCAACATTTAAATATTAATTATGGTAAATGTATTTTTTTGATATAATAACTAGTTAGGTTGGGAGCTGATTAATTGAATTTTTTCAAAAATTAAATATTACCAACATTTTAGTTTCATACCAATTCGCGGGAAATATTGGGCATTCGGCTGTTCTACTGAGCTCGATTCAGAAATCAATAAATTTACTATTAATTCATTACTTATAACATTAACTGAGGGGTGACAACTCCCCATAAATTTTCAAAAGAGGCATGGACCAACTAAAAATTGTTAGGGTGTTTTACATGAGTATATTTGATGGTTGTAAAAGACTAGCATGTAACAGGTGAGTTCTGGATACATTTCTTGTGTTCTAGAAAGTCGTCTGTGGCTGACCTCGTATCGCAAGTTGACTTTGAAGATACAATCTTTTTAATTACCAACGGACGTAACAGCTGTTCTTTATTTGTTGCATCATCTTTTCAGTTATTTTGGCGTCTTTTTTTCTAACGGCACTCGCTTCCGAGCTTTGGAGGACTTGTTAAAAACATCCGAAGTGCCAAGCAGTCGCTAACGACAGCTGTGCGCCGCCTTTTGTTTCCACGGAGCGAGTTGCCGGTAATAAGGCAGTCTGCCAATTACAGAAAGTAACAACAGGGACTCACTTAAGGGCTACGATGGTTCCGTCACACACGTGCTGAGCCATGACATACATACCCTTGTTTGCGCGACGGCCTTGGGGGTACACTATATTACGTGCTAAAGAATGATTTCTAGTGTTTATCATTTGTAATATAATTATGTAAAATAAGTCATCATATACTACATTGTTGGTAATAATATAATTTACAAAATTGTAAAATTATAAAGTTCATTTCGTAAGATGTATTGTAGTATAAAGAATGTTTGAACTGTCTGTGTGTGGAGTGAGATTGTTAAAATTTGCTCATTCTCAGACGGTGTTTTGATATTATGGGTG
The DNA here is from genome assembly GCA_037074705.1 of Zhengitettix transpicula. Lineage (NCBI taxonomy): Eukaryota > Metazoa > Arthropoda > Insecta > Orthoptera > Tetrigidae > Zhengitettix > Zhengitettix transpicula. The sequence goes on from CM073590.1 coordinate 91,411,264, forward strand.
TTTTGACGCAAGAGTAAGGCCCGTTTCACACGGCGATTCCGTGTCTGCGAGTCACGTCGGCGGTACCAAAAAGTAATGTCTCAGTCGCCTCCCCTCCCTTAGCTCCCCTGCCACGTCCAAGTTTCACACACTTGTCGCTTCTACATTCTCATTTCGTCAGCCTCTCAGTCAACATTTTCCTTTCTCTTTTAAATTAAAGAAAAAATGGACTATTTGGAAACAGCGCATCATCGCATTCGAAAATCGAATATGCCAATGGTAATATTTATTAACCATTGTCAACATTACTAACACACTGACATTATCGGATATATTTATAGAAATTCAGGATAACAACGTTTGATAAATTAATGATATATTTAAAAACCTTTATTAGTCCTCAAATAAAGTAATGTCAAACAGGAGCTTTCGGCTTTTTCTTAAGCTATATTCATTTGTTATTTAAGTAGAAAATTCATGTAAATGTTTACATATTTTTTATACGTATTGAAAAAAAAACAATATAACGAGAGCACAAGAATACGCAATGAGAGCGTTGAGCGGGAGCGAGATTCCGATACACAGAATCGCCTCAAGTGTGAAAGTACCCGTTGCCGATTTTATACACATAATTGCCTGTAACTTCAAGAGGTAAAGGTAATTTTATTAAAAAAACAAAATGTTGGTTTCTGTAAATTGTGTGTATTTGAAATATGGAATAATCACAAATGGTATGTGTAGTTTATTTTAATTTAAAAACTTATTATTATTGTATTGGAAACTTAGCATAATTGTTATACCGTCAAATTTCATGTCATTTTTTATTTGTATTTTGGTGGTTATTTTGTAAGTTAAAATTACTGTAAATTCAGTTCAAAATTTTTCTTTATTTTTATGGTTCATTTTGTAATGCGCAATTCTATACTTTTTACGAGGCCCGATAAATCTTATTGATATCTGAGTAAAAATTCATGGTAATAGCCGTGGCACATATAAGTAAAATTTATATAAAAAATTCATTTTAAATAAATTCTTTAAAAATGTTTTATTATTTGAAACCTATGATTAAATGTTAAGAATATTAAATTGATTTAAATTATTTACATTAAATATTTAATTAATAATCATAAAATGTAACGTAAAGTAAAATTTAAATTTATTTAAATACTGCAAAATGGTGTATTACATTAATTGGTCATCAACGTTGGAAAATTAAATAAATAATAATTTTATTTTGAGTATTACAATATATATTTTGTATATAGATAATTTATCATAAATATGTTCTCCTCGCTAACGAAAATATTTTGACTCATACATTAAATGTACAAAGTGAAGTCCACCCCACAAAAGTTAGTCGCATTTGAGAACTGCTCATTCATTCATTCATTAACTATTTGTGTACAGCAAGGAAACTAATATTAGAAAATTATTCAAAGTTATAAATAATATATCCGTTCATAACAATTAAAGTGTACAACACTCTTAACATTTATAAACTGTATTCCAACATATGTATCCATCTGTATGTCAGGATTAAACATGAGTCCTGTTCAACATGAATATTCTGATTTATGAACTGACTACTCTTATTGCAGAAATAGGAAAAGCCAAAAATACGGGTGAGCTTAAAATATTCATCTGGTTTCAAACAACAGGTGTTCTCATCTCACGCGACGAGACGTCTTCCTGTGGAAGCCATGAAAGAATTTGAATAGTAAATTGTAGGCCAGTGTGAGATACAGGTATATACAAAAAAAGACTCGTACGTAGCAGTAGACGACAATATATTGTGATCCCGGATTCAATTCCTTGTTGTCTGGAGTATCTTATGTGTGGATTCATTATTTCAATTTTACTAAGCTTTCTTGCTGAGTTTTATAATAAACATTCCAGTTCATATAACTATTTCGGTTGTGTAATTTAGTAATATTTGGTTATTATGGTGAATTTCTATTAATAATACCAAGAAAGGAAAGGGAAAATTTTAATTTGAAAACTCAGCGAAAAGTGCATGATTCGTCGGAACCCTTTAGATGGGGAGGCATTTATATAATAAATAAGCTTGGAATAACCCCGATCTAATCAAAGGTATTTTGTTTTCAATTTGGACGGCAACTCAATTTTACTGATGATGAGTGTGACTGAATATTTATTGTCAAATTGTCTACTATGAAATTGAATATTAAATTTCCACATCTATTCTAATAGGTAATGATGTAATGCATTATAACAAAAATAACAACTAAATGCAAACAAACTTCAGAATATTATCTTATTAAACGGGCTAGACTTTGTGCATTATTCAGGAGAGACAATAATAAACCGGTATGGAGAAATGTAAACAATTTGTTTTTACCTCCCACTGAATTATATTGGAGCGATCATTCGTGCAAGATTAGACAAAGTAAACTGAACTGAAGCAGGGAAATTTTAATTCATTTTCCTGTAATTGAAGAGCCTGCCTGCCAATGTGTTAATGGTGTGCTCGTAGATTATAAAACAATTCAGTAGAAGCTTAACTACTTATGATAGGAATTTATTGTAAAAATGAAAGATTACTATTAATAATATTGAGTTATTAAGAAAATAAAATCATACTATAATAAGAGAAAGTTTATTTAAATTTCGTTTAATATTTAAGGTATTGTTTTGAAATGAAGTGCAGTGAAGTGAGAAGTGCAGAGAACTGTAGGATGTCGTTTATAATCCTAAAAACAGTTATTCTTTATTAAAGGTAAGTTACAGGTTTCACTAATAGCCTCTAATGTAATTACGTCTCCTTTATTTATTTTATTTTCATATTTGTATATAGTTAGTGTAAATTCCGATTAGGAACAATAGGGCCAAAAAGCAGACCTCACAAAAATTAAAATAAGTACAACTTTTCTTCCACGGAAACACATTAGAGGACCTTCTCAAGTATACGAACTTATTGTTCCTAATCATAATATATATATACAGACGTAAATTTTAACAATATTAGTGTAAATTCAATGAATGCATTTTATATATTACTCAATGCAATTCAATAAATCTATCCATCTATACAGGTTTGGCATCTCTTTAATATGATATAATTAACTGTAAATTCAGTAAGATGGAAATCATTGAATTGAGAAAAATCTTTAAATATGTTCCACAATTTACAAAATATTAATATAAGATCCATTGTACGAGGACGTCACGTATGTAAAAAGAGAGAGTCTGTTCTTAATATTTTTAATCTTATAATTAGTAATAGACCTTCATCTGACTTGTATTAATTACAAATTAGATATAATTCATCAACTCCCATGGTCTAAATTATTTTTTTACAAACTATTTAATTGCCTATTAGTGTGTATATATATATAAATACTAAGGGATGAAATGTTACATATTTTAGTTTATTGTAAATTTTAATGTTTTATAAATAAATCATGACTTAAAGCCGATTACCACTATTTAGTTTTAACGTTAGTGAATCCGCATGACATTTTCGCAGCTTTTGTTCACATTTTCGTATTATTTCAAAATAATTTTAAAATTCATTTCTCTAGTTAACTAAGCATTTTGCTCCCTATACAAACATAATTTTATCATAAAGTGTTATGTTTCTTAATAAATAAAAACAAGTATTTTAGTTAAGATATTTAAAATATTTCGCCTGTTTAATGAGAATAAATTCAAGTATTTGCAGACAGAGAGACTCTGTAATTTTAAGTATTGAAAATAAAACAGGAAGGTAAAATGCGCAAAAATTCCCTAGATCATATGAGTATATTGGAATAAATTAGAAGTTACATAATACTGTCTTTGCACGGATAGAATGTGTTCCCTCAGATTCAATAGACATAACGAAATTGGTTGATATTCAATCCACTGTCTCTTTAATGACATATCATAATTTTGCCAAATATCAGGACTATTATGCTCCGGTCATTTTTATAATATAACAGCCATATATTGTTACAGGACTTATTTAAGTCCTTAACCGTAATTGGTTTCGGTAACAGACATTATTTCATAACCGTTGTGAACTTTTTTTGATAATTAAAAATAGCATAAAAAATCAAAATAAATCGTTGCCTGTTGAAGAAAAATAAGAACTTCATATTGCTACATTAGTAGTTTTATAATCTCCCATGATTTATAAACGAATGATTCAAACAATTTTAAACACACATTACAGACTAACTGTAGTATTATAACTGTATTAATCCAACTAGTGCTATTAATCTTAATTATCTAAGTTAAAAGTTTAATTGGTAAAATTGTTATTTTTTTCTGCTTCATTTAAGCTGTGCGATTATGCAACTTAATTTAATTAATGTGAGTACTGACACACACACACACCTATAGTGTGCTTTTGAAATTGAAAGTCGAGATGACTTTTTCCGCGGGTGAGCTGAATTGAATAAAAGCACATCTGAATGGGTTTCGAATTCTAACGCATATAATCCTAATTGATTAAAAATATTAATTAGAAATGTATACTTAATAATTCCAATTGATTATCAATTTCATTCCATAATTTTGGCCTTCTTCAAAATATTTAATCAATAGATTTTCATCTTAAGCCATCTTTAATTTCTAGTCAAGTATAAAATATTATTTTAGAGTCAAGGTCTAAAATTATAAAAGGATTACATAAACTTCTTAAAATTAAATATAAATATATATCAGATTCCCAATGCAAAAATAATAATACTTAAATTATTTTATAAAATTTGGAAAAGTTGATGATTGTTTGGGCTGAAAGCAATTGAATAAATGTTTTGAATAAATCTAAAATTCTATTTCTTGAGTCTGATAAGAAAGAGGAATATTGGAATTAAAATAACAAATTAATAAAATATCAGTCTTCATATGAATAATGATATCTTAATTATTCATTTTTATTTCTCATTTGTACGACATTTAAACTTTCTTTATACTTCGTCTGTCTCAGATTTCTTTCGTTCTTCTCTAAATCAGAAAATATTACCTATGAATGAGATTTTACGCACTGTTTTAACGTAAATTAATGATAAGAGCTTCAAAGAATTATATATAAGATTTTCATTATTATTAGCCCAATGTCTTTAAGACGTTAAATTTCCCAGAAATCGTGCTCAGTGTGCAGTTTGGAACATGGATTTCCAGCGTCTAAGTAATTTAGTTTTATACCAATTATAAAATAATCCATATAACTATCAGAAATTAACAATTTCTTGTCTGAATAATGATGGATTCAAACACGCTTACCTGCTATTAGCTATTTTTTACATGGCTGAATACTTGAAATATATTAGCAATAAAATAGACTACAGTATAAATCGCCAGTAGGTGGTTTTTTGTCAGAATAGTAAACTTAAGAAGGGGTTATTTGTTTTGAAGTTTAAATTTTTCTTTTTAAAATCTTACGGCAGGTAATAACGTTAAGTTGCTTAGATAGACGTTTCAGATAGCTAAATATGACTTGTGTTAAATAATTCGTTTGTTTGCTTTCTTAGTACAATTTAATTTCGAATAATCACTTTGAAATAAATTTATGAGAATTAAAGAACATATGACAGATTATTGTACAAATTTGCTCTTTAATAATAATTTATTACAGTAATCGAAGCATGTCTCATATCTAGTTTCCGTTCCATCGTTGAGCTAATGAAAGGAACACGCAACGCTCCATTCACAGCAACTAATTAAATGCGTGTGGAAAAGGCGACGGGTTGAGGGGAGAATCACCTGGTAAGCACTAACCTTCCGGACGAATTCGCGTATTTCTCCAACGCTGATAATTAATAGCGACGTGCGAATCAATGCAAATTCATGTTTCGCGTGTGGCTTGCTTGACATTAAGGGGACCAACGTAGAACTCTCTAATGCGCTTTCCGTGTTTCCAGGCCAGAGCCTGTGCCGTCCATATCGCGTCTGGTCACGCTCTTCTGGGTCAGCGATAAGGGTGGTAACGCAGCTCCGCAACCACCCCCTAATCCCCAGCAGATTGGTAAGATACGACAATGTAGGGCCCTCTCTACTTTTGGGTCCGTGGACGCAGGGGAGCTAAGATTAGCTGCTTCCGTGACTGGCTAATGTACCCACGAGGTAGGAAATTGGATTCAGTCTCCATTTCTGACCCCCTGATAAGGTCTCAATCTCAGACTTATAAAGTATTGTCGGATTTCAAACCTTAACATATCTTGATGACAACTCAATTATGAAATGTACGATATTCTACTATAAAATCTTTTCTCTCTCTGTGTGTGTGTGTCTCTCTGCCCTTGGCTCTACGACCCTTGTATGACCTTACGTTAAATACTGAATATAAATTAAATTTTGTCTCTGTGAGATCAAATCAGAATGACTAGTAAATTATATAATTTTAATAAACTTTGTCTCGGTTTCTTTAGCCATGAAAAGGATGCCTGTATTTAAACTTTTCTTAGAAGACAGTTTAGTTATTAAAAATAACTACATTCAGAAAACTTATATTTACTGTTTTCCAGATAAATTTTCGTAAGGTATTTAACAGTGGTCTGTCTGAATCATATATCGGTTAAGAAGTATGCTTTTATAACTCATACTAAGAAATGCCTAAGAAATTCTGGTATTTTAAATGTTATTAGAAACCCCACAGAAATTATTCCGTAACCTATTACCGTGACGCTTATTACGTTATCTTTTATCACTGACAATTTCGGAACAAATAAAAAAAATTATTGTTGGTAGGTATTTTGTTAATCAAATAAAAACCTAATTAATATTAAAAAAATTGACAACTATCATTTGATACAGAAATAAACAATTCAGCGAATGTGTCAGAAATATTTACTAAGTAATTAAACCAAATAATCAGTTCATACGACGTTTCAACCATAATATTTGGACTGCTTCAGGTAAACAGGTAATGAGCAGTTTTGAATGTTTGCATTTATATATGCTAATTTAGAAGAAATGTGAATTTAGAGTAATGGATTGCATCCTACGACAGATGGAACCGACATGCTAGTGTAAAAAAGTGGTAGGAGAATTTTTAGGAAGGGTTGAAATAGTCACGCCAAACATTATGCGTGCTTAAACGAAACGTCCAACTATTATAAATATATTTAAACACTGGACTCCTTACGTTTCATCAGCTCTGTTCTATTCAAATAACCTCTGAGTTAGACACGTTAACACGCCTTGAATTACTATAAGGTTTTTTAAAAATCGAAATAAAACTCAAAGTCCATTCAACTTAAATCCCTTTGAGAGTAGTGATTTTTAAGACAGATACATGTATCAGAGCATTTATCCTCAAAAGAACTAATTTATTGCACAGCCATTCTCAGTATAAAAATATCATACAGTAAAAAATAAAAAGTGAATTGCAAAGATCGAGTGTATATTTAAATACATTACTATAAATTTGACAAAAATTGGTGTTAATGGATGACAATATAGGGAATGTACACAATTCGACAAATTATCCCTTCATGTCTGCAACCAGCAATACATATACAGTACGAAGGGTGTATTATGTCATCGGCAGTTCCCAAGTGCACCGTTCTAGGAACGTTATTATCCTTAGCATACGTAAATTATAAATTCGTCTATTAGCAGACGTAATTTATCGTTAATTTCATGGAGAAAATTATGACAGGGCGCTTCAAATTTACCTGTAGATCTTAGATACATGGACGAGAATGCAAAGTGATTACTTCCATAGGGCGCTGAGAATGGAGCCTCTTTTCTACAGACTGTGTGGACGTCTCTCGAAGGCAAAATTTACTGATATCTAGAAATAAGCATCAACGAAAAACTAAACTGGGGCAACAACGTAAATTATGTTAGTTTCAAATAATGTAAAACAAGACATTTCGTGATGAAAATACTGAAAACACCACGTGAATTTGCTTACACTTTCCTCCGAGTATGGAATACGAGGCTGCATGCTAGAACCCTAACAATAGACGAGAAATAAATGCACTGCACTTTAATTAATTAAATTTATTAATTATTTGGTAGAATTGTATATGATTTTGGTGAGGGGGTTTCCTTCAGATCCTGTGTGGTATATCCAAAGACGTAGCCGCAGAGGGTAGTATAAAATTAATTGTGATTCTTTAAAAGCCACCGACAAAGAAGATATGACCCTGCGTGATTTTGAAAGTATGAAAGGGAGATCCAGCTTGGTGTGAACTTGAACTGACCTCCTTCGTTAAGAAATTACTATGGTAAAAATAAAACACGCAGTAGCAAAAAATAATCGATATAGGTATCAGTGGAAAATAACATATAACCTACATATTTTCTATGGATATTAAACCAAATAATAAATTATTTAATGGACACAAAATAAATGATTATATATATATATATATATATTGTTTTGCAAATATTTTAGTTACAATTATGTAACACTGTAACTGGCTTATCAAAATCAGTGGGATTAATGTGGATAATTTATATACATATATTGTAACACGTGATAATTTATTAAATTTATGTTATGTCCCTATTTTTCTTGGTTTAATTGTATATGATTTCGGGGCAGGGTTTTTCCTTGAGGACATGTTGGGCATATCCAAAGACAATTTCGCCGCGAAATTTTAGTCAGATGGGCTATAAAGACTTTTAAGAAAATTCATTTGAGCTTATTGCGGTGCGTCAAAGACGTATTTCCTCTGGAAACATCTGCAACTAACATCCAACTACGCGCAGGCACCTCGGAGTTATGCTTTGCTATATTATCTGAGGATTAGGAAAAAAAACAAAATTGTTGGATACGTGGGAACGTGGCCCACGGGGTTGAAATCAGCCTGCCATCCAGAGAATAATTCTGAAAAGCGAGAAAAAGGAGAATAAACGATTGGCGTATACAACCAGGTGATTTGGATAATACAACGAATCACAGGAGAAGAGGATGAGGTGATATGGGAAGAGAAAGAGAAGAAGTTTTAGTCTTGATCCAACCAGCAAACAATAAGTCTCGATCCAGACAGTGCAATCGAGAGTCTGATTTTAATAATTGCGGATTGAGGTGTGGAGACTCTTTGCGCAGCCAACAAGCTGCGAAGTCAAAATCCGAAAGTCTGGGTTAGGCGGACCAAGGCTGAGAAGGAAGAAAGTGTTCAGGTTAAATTTACCTGCAACCACCAACTCCATTTCTTCCACAATTCCTGGAAACCACCAAGCTCGAGTAAAATCGAAATACAGCACTCCAGGCAGTCTGAAAACGGGAGTCGTTTCGACGTCTGTCACAAGAAAATAAGTATGTACATCCCTCTCTATGATAAAACACGTAATACAGCTCGGAGACGGTATATTTTACTTTTCCTGGAAGACTCTTGTTGGAAGGTTGAGTTTAAAGTTAAGGCCAAGGTTTAATTGAAATTGTATCCCATCCATTAATTCAAACTGTGTTTCAATTATTTTATTTTTTGAATAAAATAAAGCTGTTATTTAAACTCTTGAACTATTATCCCAATCCCGTTATAAGTAATATTAATTAATTAACTTAAATTATAATTAATCTAAACGATACCTTGAAATATATTGATATGGACAGGAAAGAAAGACAGACAGTTCGTGGCTTACTTAAAAATATATTACTTTCGTCAAGTGATAGAAAATCACAAGAATGTAAGAACGTTACTCATCCCTTAGTTAATCATCTGGTTTGGAGCAGTGTGTCGTTTTTGTGGTTATTGCAATCTTGAATCAAATGACGAAAGCAACAAGAACTGAAATTTTTTGGGGCATTCTTTTTATTAATTTATTTTGTTTGTTTGGATACTTCTTCATCTAATCGTTATAAATCTTACACACACGTTTTATTTCTGTCAATATTTTATGGATGGGGTTTATGTATTGCGGGTGGCGTACATCAGCTGTCAAGGCGTCAGTTGTTTCATGCTGCAGTCCGAACATAATCGAAATTCACTCGTATCACGTGGTTCACATCACGTGATTGAAACCCAATACCAACGCTAGGAATTTAATTGAATTTAAAATCTAGTCATTAAGAGTTATGACTAAAATTAACATTAGTCATTATTACTAACGCAATTATTAACGCAATTAACACAAACAAAGAAATAACATTTATTAGGCCTCTTTAACTTAATCGATTTTCAAAATATACAAAAATGATAATTATTTTTCGTGACCCAAATCACTGAATTTCTACCGAAACCCAAAACAGAATTTTCTGGCGCATGAATAAAATGCAGAAGTATTACAGAAAATATAGTAACTTAAAATTTGGTCAATTGTTAAGTTTTCGCGGTTGTTTTTATCTCCCAAAGTTCATCTCAGATCTCGGTTCCAGATCACTGCCAATCCCACAAGCTGTTACATCGTGGTTTCACTTCGTAGGCTGGGATCTACATTTCCCACGGGATCAAACGATCACGCAGGTCTCGACTCTTCTCGAAGTCAGTATTCTATTGCCCCAAAGCAGCGTCGCCCATCGTATCGAAATTCCAGACTGTATTCAGCTCCTCTTTCAGTCAGCAAGATACTGACCAAACGCTACGTCGCCCACAGTTTTGTAAGTCCAAGTTGGACTAATTTCCTCTAAAAATTACTGCAACCTTCGTCACCCACGGGAAGCTTTAGCTTCTTTTTTAAAAAAGCTGTACTAATACAACAATTAAGGTAATTTGGTGCAACATGACCTCTCATATCTAAGTCCCAGGGAAGACTAACTACTGTCCCGATTTACTCATCTTCATATTCCCACCCAATGGTCTCTTCGCCCAATAAAGTGTAAATAACTGTCATGTATACACTCGAGGACCCATTAAATCTTACTTCTCTGTGGTAAGCAGATAGGTCCCAGTTCTTTTGGAAAATGGGACACCAATTAAATTAACTGCCCACTATCTCTGTACGATAAAAAATACGAAGCTTTAACACATATCAACAACAAGCCCTTAGGAATTTAACCTATTTCGCTAACTAAACAATTAACTAACAAAAATTACTCTATCTGTAATATGTATTCATTAAAACTGATTCTCCCTATATCTGATTTTTTTAGGCAGAAAGGGTTAAACTCGTCAGATTCCTGAAGATGAAAACCTAATGTAATTGAGTTATTACGGGAAATATTGTAAACACAACACCCTAAGATATGTAAATAATACGTCATTATTTAAATTATTTGAAATAACTTATATAGATTCGGTATGACGTGTTAGATTGTAAAACATAATTAATCTTCTCTCTATGCATTACAATTTCCCCGAGACGTATTTATTAATTTTCGTCTTTAACGCTCACGAGTGTTCTTCTAGTATCGAGAAAAATATAAAATTCTGTTTCATTTTCATAAATCAGACAGATATCGTTATAGTTTAATAGGGCGAGAAAAAAGCTTGAAGTGTTTTTTAACGTCTTTCACCATCTTAAATTATAGATAACTTGGAAGTTAGAATAACTGGTTTATGAAAATAAACTAAAAAAGATGGCATTTACAACCAGCGCCGCACCCTGTGTTGGACAAAACAACATCGATCGAGTCCTGTAATGATTAATTGTGAATGAAAGCATGATTTCTTGGGTGGATTAGGGAAAATTTACCAATAAACAAATTCTGTAAATTTACAGGATATGAAAACACAGATTAAGTGAATATTTGTATGGAAATTTATTATTCCCCATTAAACGTTAGATAACCATGCTGCTTAAAGTTTATTAATTATTAATATTAAAATACTTCTTTTAACTAAAGATGTACTTTAACGAGTGTAATGCTATAACAAAATTTCATTAGAACATTTATGTTAATTTTTTTCCTTTATATATATAGTTGTTCCCGCCTCGTGTCGGAATCAAGAACTTGTAGTTCAAATCCATTTATACTCGTCATGTCCATTTCTAAGTCCTATAATAACGTTGTAGTTTTTATAAAACATTTCTTCGTAGAAATTCGATCCACTGTAGCTTTCAAAATTTATACATAATATTTCAAATTATCGTAAATTATGGTAAATGATAGGAAGAAATTAATTTTAAATTTTATTTTGTGTAATAAATTTAATATTACCTAATTGTCATGGAATTAATCAAATAAATTGGCAATATAACCGCAAAATTTAATTACAAATAACGCTTTGTAAACTGAAAGATTTACGAAAACAAATATTTAATTAACCGAAAATTATTATCAATTTTCTGGGAAAATTATAAATGCATGTCTATAGCCATTATTATTCCTGAGATTCATTGTAGAAATTTAACCTTGTTTCATTTAAATGTTCAAATATTTTTAATATATCCATTTAATTTCTACTATTATTTGTTTAGTACAAATTATATACAGATATACAGGATCGAATACTCTGGACCCGGAAATGATCAGAAACGCCCGAAATATGTACATATGGTTCATTGGTAGTTTAATATAGTTTTGATATTAAATAAAATAGATGTAAAAATCTGTCGAATTAAATAGTATTCAATAAAAACATACGAAAAATTAATTATGACAGAGTTTAGGTTTGTTCGGTTTTACACTAACTTTCTTTAAGTTGCTTTAATTGTTCTCGGGTTTCATACCAGTTGGTGTTTACTAAACAGGTTCACGTGAAGTGTCCAGCATGGAAATTTTTCAATGGAAGAGACGGTTTTCAAACCCTCAAGAGGAGGTTGAGATCGTAAAATCTAGAGAAAAAGTAATAGTTATTGAAGGGAACCTGCGGAGCAAAGCACTATAGCGTTGTTGAGGGAGCCAGAAGAAAGAAGTCTTAGCTAGTGATTGAGGTGAGAAGAGGGTGAAAGAGTGGATAAGTTGTTGGAGTAAGACGGAAAAGATTAGACCAGGCCAGCCCGGAGCAGGTCGGAATCCAGCCGTGTCAGCCAGCGCGACACCGTTCAACGTTACAGGAAATGCACCTATACTATCCCTGTGACCCCTGAGAGAATTACTCTCAAATTTCCTTATTTTAAAATTGGTAGAAAACAATAATAGTATGCAATTAACATTAAGCCCGAAATAATTCATTTTACTAATTTTAATATCAATTTGTATGTAATTCCCAAAATGTAAATAAATAATTTAATTTCGACAGAACAGTTAATGTTAATATCTTAATATAGACTCTCTCCACTTTTAAAAAGAGAAGTGATACGAGTTAATCTCAAATTCTGATAGCCATTCTTGAGATTCATTGTGGCAAATTAACCTTGTTTCATTTAAATATTCAAATATTTTCAGAACAAGTCAAACACGTTTCCTAAAACTTTAATGTATATTTACTGCTAAAATTTTCTATAGGAAACGATAGAATAGAAACTTCTAATAATAAGAAATAATAGCAATAATTCCGATAATCATTCTATTGACCAATAACTCTACAGAATAATAAATAAACTTCAGTCATAACTATTTTCTTCTAATAAAGTTGGTGGCTATAGCGGGAAAGAAAGTAAATAGGCTAGAAGTAGCCAGCCAACACTCGAAAAGAATTGAAATTGAAACAAATATCTTGGGAGTCTCACCAAGGATGAAACATGATGCATACAACAAAGTGGCGTTTTGATTTAATAACCAACAATATCATCCAAGAACATTATTTTTATTTGTGACAATTTGATTAATAATACATTTATTTTTCGAATTCGAATTGTCAAAGATTGCCGACATATTCATAATTGTGATTAAGTATATGAAATGGACATAAATATATTATATTTAGTACATATGAATGAGAGACTTTTAAAAAATGGTTACAATAAATCCACGTAGTATCCAGTAAGATAATACATAGAATTAGGTTAAGGTTAATAATAAAATGAGAGAAAATCAGTGTGATTAATGATGAAGCTGCCGAAGAAGAAAACAAGGTAAATAAACGCCAAAAACTGTGAAAAAGATCACTCAGAGAAAACTACTAAGTATTTCTCTGCTACTGACTCAACGTACGTCTAAACAAAAGTCGAACGGTGGGAATAGAATTATGTCAAGTAATATGTAGTTCTAGTTGTAGCGTGTGAAACAATTGAAATTTTTACAATGTTATTTAAATGTTCACTTTCAAAATTTGCATAATATAATCTCCTAATTATTGCCAAAATTATCGTAAGTGATAATAAAGATTAATGATTATAAATGTTGCTATTTAATAACCAGTCTTTCAACGAAGTTGTTTCCTTCCGGATTCGACACCCGCATACTAACACTTCAGATACAACTGAAATATCTATCTTCATGAAATTATTTGTAAAACAGGGTATATTTTGCTTTGCAAATTAATGGATCCCACGAACCACTTCAATAAACGGCAGTGTAATGTGTGAGTGTGCACAAAAAATCATAAAAAGTTTTTGAAATGAGAAAAAATAAGCTTCAGAATATGATTCATGTAAACGTTCAGACATCATGTTTTGCTACTGCTGTCTTGTGCTTCGGCATGTGATATTCAGATAGTGTGCGAAATGTAATTTGGAGGAGGACCGTGATGGTTAATTTGTCGGTCCAGTGGTGCTCCGGAGGGGCGAAAAGGGCCAGCGACGACGTCCGGTGGTGGTGTGGGGAGATGGGGGAGGTTGACGTCGCGTTTCTTCCGGCGGCGCCGCAGAACGCAGAGCTCGTTTTAACGCAATCATCTAGAGCTTCGGCGGAAGGGCGATAACGCGATCAGCGGCCGGGATGAAAGCAAAACATTTACACTCGGCCCGCGTCCATTTATCCGACTGCGGTCCGTAATTACGAACGGGGAGAGAGAAGCAGCTTGTTCGAAGTAGGGGGAAACTGACGCCGTCCTTAATAATATTAATGTTCCGCCACTCGAAATGTATATGGAGGAAGGTTGGAAAGGTAGGAATGCGTTGCGAGTGGAATTGCAGATCGTTGATTCTCCTGCAACGTGGACCGTTTCACGTAATCTTGATGACACCTTTAATAATAATTTTTCCTTTAATTATGAAACGAAGAAAGTTAATTTCCATCAGTTTGCGACGGTTTCAGTTAATTTTCATGGTTTAAGAAAAAAATTCGTAAAAACAATTAACACGCAAACATCTGCAAGTATAAACCATAGAAGCTCATTGTAGGAATAATTCGAAAATCTAGTATTGTTAACAGTACCTTGTCCTTAGGTAAAATTCAAATTCGTTTTCTACGAGTTACGGAAATTCTGTTTATAAAGATATTCTATGATTGACAATCGCTTTAATTGAATCAGAATTATATCTGATGCAGTTTCTCCTATTTCACTTCTAGATGTTTCCACTCAGACTTATTTGGTGAAAGTAATGCGATTAATATAAACGATTTTTTAGGGTAATCCACATAGTGGCAACTCATAGGAAGGGATTTGAAAGGGGGGATGCGGAAGGGTAGAGGAAGGTAGCCAAGGGTTAACTAGCGCCCCCGGGCTCTAGTTTAAGGATCCTACCCGTCATTCGCCTAAAAGTAATGCAGGACAAACCCTAGAAAACCTGCATCAGGTAGGTCTGGCATTGGGTACTTGTCCCACGCCCTTCCGATAGCGGCAGAGGAGTTTGATGTGGGGACGCAGAATTCCTTTCTCCGTGCCTCGACCAGTTTAGGAGGCAGCTGGCCGACTGTTCCAAAATTTTTTTTTAGGGCAAAAGGCTACATGAGGGTGATCCACATTGGGCAACTCCCCTTTAACAGCATAGGAAGGGATTTGAAAGGGGGGATGCGGAAGGGTAGAGGAAGGTAGCCAAGGGTTACTAGGGCCCCCGGGCTATTGTTTAAGGATCCTACCCGGCATTCGCCTAAAGAAATGCAGGGAAAACCCTAGGAAAACCTTCATCGGGTAGGTCGGGCATTGGGTACTTGTCCCACGTCCTTCCGATAGCGGGAGAGGAGTTTGCTGTGGGGACGCAGCACTCCCTTCTCCGTGCCTAGACCAGTTTAGGAGGCAGCTGGCCGACTATTCCAATGGGAATAGCGAACAACTCTTACCGTATGCCCAAGGTCTGCGACCCCGGAACATACACCTCTCAAAACAGGCCAAGGTGCCTCGGCTTGTGGGAACCTTAGTTCAAAAACGGAGAGGAAAAGGCATACCCAAAGATAGCCCCTTCGTATCTCTCCTTAAAGGTTCTGCCTGCGAGAGAATATCCCTCGCAGGTATTGCCTGTTCCAACTGTTCCAATTTTTTTTTTAGGGTAACAGGCTACATGAGGGTGATCCACATTAGGCAACTCCCCTTTAATAGCATAGGAAGGGATTTGAAAGGGGGGATGCGTAAGGGTAGAGGAAGGTAGCCAAGGGTTACTAGGGCCCCCGGGCTATGGTTTAAGGATTCTACCCGGAATTCGCCTAAAGAAATGCAGGGAAAACCCTGGAAAAACCTGCATCGGGTAGGTCGGGCATTTGGTACTTGTCGCACGCCCTTCCGATGACGGGAGAGGAGGATTTTTTTTTTTTTAGGGCAATAGGCTACATGAGGGTAATCCACTTAGGGCAACTCCCCTTTAATAGCATAGGAAGGGATTTGAAAGGGGGGATGCGGAAGGGTAGAGGAAGGTAGCCAAGGGTTAACTAGGGCCCCCGGGCTATGTTTTAAGGATCCTACCTGGCATTCGCCTAAAGAAATGCAGGGAAAACCCTAGAAAAACCTGCATCAGGTAGGTCGGGCATTTGGTACTTGTCCCACGCCCTTCCGATGACGGGAGAAGAGTTTGCTGTGGGGACGCAGCTTACCCCTCGCCATGCCTTGGCCTGTTCAGGAGGCAGCTGGCCGACTATTCCAATAGGAATAGCGGACAACTCTTGCCGTATGCCCAAGGTCTGCGACCCCAGAACAATAACCTCTCAAAACAGACCGAGGTGCCTCGGCGGAGGAAAAGTTTCAAACATGGATATAAACAAAATCTTTAGTTTCAACTGTAGGTTTTAGAATAAATAATTGCGTGAGTTTTCATCTTACGCACCTTAATTTATTTTCGACAACGTGTGATGTACTTTGCTGCGCGAAAACACGGTCTACCACCACGGGATAGTAAAAAATTATTTATCGAATGTACAATGAGCTAGCAACATAATATAAAAAATACATGATTACAAATTGTCATTTATAAAAAAGACAACATTTCCTATTTTTAATTCGGGGTTTTGAATATTAATACATTGAAATTAAATCTAAGTAATATATTATTTTATTATTTTTGGTAGCCTAGAAGACTTAAAAATATACCCTTTTTCGAAATACAGACAAAAATATACGCACTATCTTAAGAGAGTTCATTATACGTCCCCCGCCCTAAGCGAATCCAAATTTTCTCATGTATCTTAAGAGTGTCAGAAATACTTCCGGTTCCATCGAGAGTAAAAAATAAGCCACGGTACCTTAAGAAATTCAAAATTTCTTTATGTACGTTAACGTCAGCAATACTCCCGTTACCGTTTAAACTAAAAAATACTCTCAGTATCTTAAGAGTCCAAAATACTCGCAATACCTTCAGAGAGTGCAGAATAATTACAACTCCTTAAGAGACACAAAAATATTCTCGCTAATCCAAAAGCGTAAAAATATTCCCGGAACATTTAAATATACAGCACAAACTTTCGTCTAAATTGTTCCACGTGTTAAAAATTGTACGCATAACTTGTTTTCCTCTTCCGTCCATTCCTAGAGGCTGACGTAAAAATTCCTCGGCCAGTTGAATGGCGTAATTAAACTCAGTGACATCCATAATCCCGGATTCATTCTAGTCAGGGTTGTTTTCTATTTTTTTTATCAAATCTCTCCCTTAAGGTACTCCCATCCTATGCTAAAAGGGTTTGAAATTATACACACACAACATCTGGGGAAACACTATTAATTTCAATGACTCCGAAAAATATTTATTTGACGCCATTAAGACTGTTTTATGATAATTTTCAGCCCTGTCCACCCCCGCAGCAGTGGGTAGTCGTCGGGGCTTACCCCCACCGTGTTTTCTTCCTGTTCTAAAGGAACACGTGTACAAAATTTGGTCCTCGTGTGTAGATTTATTTGCGGAACACACAAATATACACATACACACACAAAGATAGAGTCTATTTTTTATTAATTAAATGTAAAAATTGTAAAAAAAATTGACCACAATTAAAGAGTAAAACATATCGTTATAATTTTGATACTTACGTTTTTGTTAACTTTTTACTTGTGTTTAGGTCTTCTTGAAACACTGGTCTTAGTTTTTTTTAGAGGTTTATGATAGGTTATCATGACCTGCAGACAGACAACGGGCAGCCATTTCTATTTAGCAACAATGTTGATTGTTTATTCATATACAGTGTGTTCTTTTAATTACATGTTCGATAATGAATTCAGATAAAAGTAAATAGTTGTCTTGCATCATAAAGAGGTAAATATATTTAGGTGGACAGATGCATATTTCGGAAATTATTAATTATTTTGAAAGGATGACTGCGATATTGATCTGATATAAGCAACCACAATTATCAAGGTGGAATCCTCATTTATGATACAGATATTTTTTCTTAATAATAATTACCATAAATGAAATAATCTCTCTCTATATTAAATTGAATGTCTGTCTGTCTGTGTCTGTGTCTATGAACTCCTACTCCCATTTATCCAAATTGAGTTGATACTTTGGTGAGTTGTGCGCACCCCGCAAAGGTATCTTCGGGTTTTCGAAGCGTTAGGAAACTCCCAAAGGGTGAACGGAGGCGAAATTTAAAAACATGTTAAAACGGCCGATTATTTATTTTTCGAGGTTGATGGGATTAATTGTTTCTATACATATGTTTATAATAGTGTTTAATTTCCCCCCCTTAAAGCACGCATAATAGACGGGGCGGAGGGGCGTTACATATTAATTACGCGAAACAACTGAGTGTCCAATACTGGGTTATATGTCAATGAGTTTAATTGTGACATTCATCAAGTCAGTTACGTTATACTGAAAGACCGTTACAGAAAGTAATGAGTATAAACAGAGACTGGGGTTATGGAAATCACTGAGTTTAATTCTGAAATTTACCATACTAGTTGTAGTTCAGCCCCTATGATTGAGGGTGGAAAGAGGTAAAACAAATTTCCGATCAAAATCTTAAACACATAGAGAAATTTCTACTAAACTTTATACACATGTTACTTACGACCCAGGAACAATGACTGAAGGGATAAAACACATCTTGTGGATGTGGGGTGAAAGAGGTGCAATTTAAAATCATTCCTAAACGGCCAATATTAACGTCGAATAAAACATTTCCGAGGTTGCTTAATTATATAGGGTAGTTCTAGAAGTTTTAAGTGTCTAATTTCAACTCAAAAACACAAGGGAGAGAAGCACTGCTATGGAGCGGGTAGTGGTGGAAGGGGTTTATATAAAAAACAGTGCAATAAAACGATATTAGTGTCGATTCCGGGGTTATAGGAGTCCCTTTGTTTAAATTTCGCATTAATCATGGTGGTGGATGAAATTTTATGTTCTTTTTCGTGAAGGTGGACACGGTTGGAAAAAGGTTACCCGGTTTAGTTTGACCCTGTTAGGTTTACCAGGTAAATTTTTGATTTTCTTAAGGTACGAGCTATATTTTGGTCTCTATTTAGGAGTTGTATTTCTTTACTCCTTTAAGGTAATATCAGATAATATTAAGTTAGAGATGATTTCTTACTGTTTTAATTCGTCGTGGTTCTTTAGACATTCTCGTGGTTTATTTGAAAGTAGATGCCGAGGTTTTAGTTCGGAGAATGGATCGTATTGGGTAAATGTTCCAAACTATGGCGCTATTCATGCTATTGATGAAATGTTTACCAACAGGTTAGTAACGAAACAATTCCTACTCGGACTAATTTAAATAAATACCCGGGCAACGACAAGCACTCAGAAAGTACATTATTTCTATATATAATAGCAGATGAACAAACAATACATGAAAATATCAATAACAATTTTGGAACTTCATAAAGAACTGGGTCTCACACCTTTCTCTACTTTTAAATTCCGATGTTTTCAATTTGATATTTTGTATGCAAGCAGATTGAAATTTGCAAATATTATTTACATTACAAGGAAATATTTTTGTTAGATTATATTTTTTCCGTTTGATATTGGATTCGTTTATTGAGAAATTGATGTCTTCATTTGCAGAAATAACAACTACTATACAAAACTTGATTTCTATTTTTATTTTTGTGTAAAATCCTACATTAAGAGCAATTTGTTTAATGATTTAACGTGTGTTTGCAAAGCGATGACAAAATTCGCGGTCCCGTAAAACACGCAAATTTTCTGATAACATACCGTTTGAAGTGTGTTCTGTCCGCTCCAGCAGGTGAGTCTCTCTCTCTCGACATCGAGACTTTGTTTGCTGTTCCCATTAAATGAGGTGATGGAATTTTTGTTCGCGTGCAGGGCAAGATTTAACCAGGTGGCGTGCTGCATAAAATACTGCGATCCACCACCCCCATCGTCCAACACGAGACAAGTGGGCGGGGGTGTTCGGAAAAGAGTGACTTTCTGTGTTTCGAAACGCTCCAAGTTAATAATACACGCTACAAACGATTGGCTTGCGTGATAGCAGATAAAGAATTCAAATTTCGCAACCCAGCAATACTTGTTCAGATAGACCAGGTGGTAGGGAATTATTCAACGTTGGTTGGATTCATTCAAAACGGAAATGTATTTTATTGTTTACATTGCCTGTTTAATATCTAACCAATGTGGTTTTAATAAACGTAGACTCGTAAAAATTAAAATTGGCGGTTAAATTATTTAATGCAAGTATTGCTTTAGACAGGCCCGGAAGGATGCATTGGCTGATGCGAAGGATAAAATATCACTCTTAGTTATCAAGTGACTCATTTTAATCTGCAGGGAAATTTAAAGTTTCAGAATTTGGACAAACAAACCTGTAAATAAAAATCACTACAAGGTGTTATAGACAGAATTGCTTGGCATTTTAACACTTTCGTGTAAAACAATATCAACTAAATCGAGGAGTTATCGCTGTTAATATAAACTCCTGTTTTATAATATTTCTAGATTTTTTACTTGGACTAAGATAGCTTTAAGTAAACTTTTGAAGTACATCATACTTAGTATTTTAAAAACATCTTCCTAAATGTAATTGAATGTTGGAAAGAAAGGCGTTTCTCTTATTAAAATCTCACTCTTATTTATTAAGTGAGTCAGGATCTGCAGGGATGGTTGAATATCTTATTGTAATTATGATGAAAGTTTTCTACGCCATCCACGTAATCTTCCTTCCAAATGATGAAAAGTTCTTCTAATTTTCATACGATTAGAAAAGTTTTAATGTCGTGTGAGTAAGTTCGTTATATTATTGTAGAAGCCATAATTTTAATAATTTGTTTTGTAAAATTTAAGCCTAATCCATGTCATTCAACGTTTGTTACGTGATACGTTCTTAATCTTTTGGTACATTTAGTGACTCGTTGACGGACATGATTCATATCTGTTACAGTTTAGTCCGCCGCTCCATTGCTTTCCTTTTCTTTTTTAAGTAAACTCTTCGATAGAAATATTGTTCACCCCTTTGGAACGCAACAAGCAATGCGCCTGTGCCTGTGGCGGGGGTTTCAACTCTTATTAGGTGTTTAAGAAATTCGCACCTCTCATAGCAAGGATAATTTCCCAATGAACATGTACACTTGCCTTCCTTCTCATTTTAATTACACTGAATTCGTAAATTTATTTTTATAGTTTCTAAAAGGAAAATCTGTTAAGTGTTAGAAGTGAGACTCTCAACCAACGGATTGTTCCGATTGCTGAATGATTTGTCAACTAGGACATAGACACATGTTCTTAGCGGGAAAATAATATTTTTCGGTATATATTTGAGCCATATGATTGTGTAATTTGAATAATGATAAGGTTCATACTATCGTCGAATATACATGTTTAAAAAATATTTAGAGGCTTCGATCAACTATTGTGACTATCAGCAGACAAGAATATAGCCAAAGTTCTAACGCATTACAATCAATATAATAACAAGATATAAATTAGCACAGACTATTTAATAAGCAATCTTGAATAAAGATTAAATGAGAAGTATCCTGTTTAACATTTTATACAAAATTGTTGGACTTAATATCTAACATTTTTTAAATTAACCTTTTATTAAAATTATTTTCCTTATCTAGCAAATAGTATTATCAAAATTGAAACATTGATTAAGATTCAAACCATGTTTTGTAGTAAGAGAATGATTATAAGGTGGAAATTTTACATTTGTTTTATGTTTCAAACTCATAGTTAACAAAGATCGTTTGATCTGGCCGATATAACGAAATGAACATTTATTACAACTAAATTTATATAAAAAAACATTATGTAAATCTATAGTATTAAGTAAATATTTATGTTTTTAAGAAAATAAGACAAATAATTAACAAATTTAAAAATTACAGATATATTTAATTTTTTTCTAACATTTTAATTCTTTAGTTAATCAATCACAATAAGATAAAACAGTAAAATTTTTAGTATTGTTTTTTAAACGAATAACAGATTTTTGTATTAATGTAAATATAACATTCTAAGATTAATGAATTTGACAATTTTAAATTTTAAAGAGAAAGTTTGGTTCTGACAGGTGACAACACTTGGTACAAATTGAGAGAAGTATTAATGTAAAACATATGATTAGAATATTTGAAATTTGCTGTTTAATTGAGTCAGAAGTGGTAATAGTAATATTTAATGTTTAATGTACCTCGTCAACTTAGCAATATTAAATATGGTAAAGTAATTATTGTTGATATTTCGTATAACTGTGTGCAAGGTTTAGCTACAGATTGGTGCTCCGTGAATGAAACACGATAAAAAATTGTTGTCGGGTGTTAACAGTTAACATTAATGCTAAAATAATGCCAACATTTTAAATAATATTAATGAGTTGGTGTCTACTTAATTCTGTTAGATACAACGCAGTACAAATATTAATAAATATATTAGTTGAGGTTAACAGTGATCGTGGTGATGATGGAAGGCTAAGAAGAAAAGTTAAGTGTGTTAAAAGCAGATCATAGTAATATCAGAATAAATAACTACATTGTATCGACAAGTGCTCCTGTAAAATAACTATAAAACGTAGGCTGCCGTTATAGAAAGTAGTATCGTCAACGCGGGATTCAGATGAGTACAATTAAACAATCTGTTACATTTCTACCTATGAAGCCACAGTAACATGTGCCTGTTCATCCGACAACAATAATCTGAGGTTCAGATCTCTTTATTATCAAAAACTTCCGTTATTGCTGTAATATTTTATCATAATTGAGTGTAAGATTATATATAAGTAAATTATTTAATGACAACCAACTTTACCATTACAGACGAAATTAACTAAAATTAAAGTAAATCATTAATTTCACATAAATTACCTGAAATTCAAAAATTATTATCAATACTTAATTTGAAAATTTATAATCGAGTAATAAATAATTATGGGACAAACAATTGGGCATTATAAACTCATCCTATACCAATTCATGGTTCAGTTTGTGTGAAGATTGAATTAACATCAAATTTCTTTCTATATAAATTTATTTATATTCTAAAGTTGCTTCCACAGAGTCAATGTTTCAATTAAATCATATTGTTATACGTTTCGTCAAAAATTACTCGAATTGTTCAAGGGTGTCTCCGGATGGAACGAAAATTCGTCGACTAGCACCGTCTACATGTTATACGTGAAGATGACCCGGCAACATTTTTATAGTCGACGAAACATACGATTGTAAACACCTTGAACAATTCCAGAAGAATATTCCCCATAAAACCTATGGAAATTAATCCTGTAAAACGAGCAAATGTTATATTTTAAATAAAAAAAAATTATACCACTATAAATCAATATATTAAAATGTTGTCACTTGTGATGTCTGTAAACCGTCTTCATCTTTGACATATCTCTCAATTGAATATATATCGTTCTTACGTGAATTACCGACATGTAGCCTGTCACGAACACAAAGTAAAAAAATAAAATAAGAATGTAGGTAACCGAATTTATTTTTGAAATGTCGAAATAATGTAAAAAGGCTGTAAAGGCTAAAAGATTCAAAGAACAAAGGAATCATTAGTTAGAACATGAAGTGAATTTAAAGCTTTTGGCGAGGAACAGCGTACGGAAACGACAAATCCAGAGGGGCGCTGCGGGAGGGGGGAAACGGGAAGCCTGAGATCAAATTACGGACAGCGGAAATCACTCGTTGATGAAGGAAACCTTCGCTATGTCTTCTGGCAGCAAATGAGGCATCGGAAACCATTAAGCGACAAGAATTCAAGTAAATCGTGTTATAGATGTCATATTTGAAGCCATTAAATTAATTTACCATTTAAGACACATGAAACGTAAAAAGAAATTGTCTGTGTACATATACGTAACCATTCATATTCAAATATGCTTTTTTAAAATGTATACTTAGGTAACAAAGAGTACTACATTAAATTTTAAATATTTTGTAAATAACCTCATGATCACCAACAATACGATAGCGGAAATGGTTATTTTGACACAGAAACAGATGAATCTATGCCAAAATTATCACAACAGGAGATCGACGTGATTTTTGGAACTAATCGAAGAATCAATGTTCCACTCGTGTCCCTTACAGTTTTTATATTGTTTTACTATTTAAATATAACTTATAGTCCGGAGACTTCACAGTGTTGGTAATATACAAATACATGATTATAGTGTTTAAAATTTTCAAATGTTTAACTTGTAAACTTGGGGACTTCAAGATGACTATTGCCATTCCAAGATCACCAGAAGAGCATTATTATAATGAATATTTGTCGGCATTTTGCTGTGCATCTGCGAAAGTTGGTGGTTATGAGGTGCATGAAGAAGGTTTATGGGAGAAACGATTATTGAGGGCGTATATAGTGCTAGTGAGTTAGATTTAGGCGATTCCACAGTGATTTAGGGGAGGAGAATGTCAATGGGGACTTTGAGTTTGAGTCTGGACGAGGGTGTGGGTTAGTGTTCTGATATCGACGAAGGGGGCCGATGAAATAGGAAGGAGGAAGAGTTTAGTAAAATTGAATAGTAAATCGGTAACGTGGGTGTTCGCCGCACCTGAGTGATGGTGTATCGGACGGTTTGATAATAAGTGGAATGCCGACAAAGTTTAGAAGACGATGTTTACTCATAGTAAAGTAGTCTATCATCTAGAAGACAGGAAAGAATGAAAGAAGGACTAGGACATTGGGTTGTTCTAGGAGGTCTAGGATGGAAGATGTCGGCTCAGGCATTGCTATATCCGAACTAAACTAGCAAAGCGGTGGTCAGAAGGCTTGTACAGAGGGAGACGTTCTCCCACCTTCGCTAACTTCAATATGTTAAAACATGGATGATTCGAGAGAGCCAAGATGGCCGCCTCTACCCCTTCAAGTCACGCTACGCATAAGTAGTGCAGATCCCAGCATCCCAAGATCTGTACAGGTCTCAAGTAACATGAGACCCTAGCACAGCACCTTCTATGGCCAACTCAAGAAAGATGGAACATGCCAGATTCCAATAAAGTGACTTACATATATGGCAGTGTAGAAAAGCTTAATAGTTGGTTTTTTATAGAGATATTTATTAGAGACTTGGTGGATTTATGAACTGTGTTAGAAATTAACTGAGTTGAGAAGGTACCAGGGAAAATTTGAAATTAATCGGAGAATTCTGTTTTGTTTAGTTTTAATTTTTTTGGAGTAGGAATAGAAATTGGATCCCCATATAGCACATGAGTTGTAACGCGTGTATTTAGGTTTAGTTTTGCTTTGTCTCGGAATTGTTGTTTGCTGTGGTTTGGAGAATTCGAAATCGTGCACGTGCGTCGGGGTGGAGGAGATAAATATTTCCATCCAAGTAATTTTCGTGTCCTGTCTCGATTGTTGGCCTCAACATGCCAGAATAGTTGGCCATTGTTGACTACGGAACTACGGAACTGCAGCTATGGAAGAATCGGTGAAACTAAATTTTCGACAATGTTTTCTAATAATGAAAATAAGTAAAAGAATGGGAGGCTACAATGAAGATAAGCTTTTGAAACTGGACAGTTGTTCTGCGCTCACCGCAGCTGGTGGATGTGATTATGAGAGGCTCCGTATTGCGTTACGTGTATACGTTTTAAGTGTCACCGATCTACCAATCTCATGAGTTCTGCTGTAAACTTTTCCAAGTTGTTGTCTCTGATATAGTCCGAGGCAGAATCGTCGTGAGAAAGGGGCCACAATTTGTTAGTGATGAGTTCATCGAAGCCACACAATTTAGTACGACGGCTTGCCAGCAATCAATCCCCGAGGCCGACGCCTTAGCCAGTGGTGAACCCCTGAGTCGACGCCTTGCAACGGTCCTGACTAAAGTCATCACTGCACTTAACCCGTTCTGCCGGCTGTCAGATACGGAGACGCCGCCAATACGTCGGTACGAAAGCTACAGCAAGCAACACAACACAAAATAGCAGTACGTATTTGGTACGGGCAGCAGATCTCTTCTATGTAAAAACCACAGGTGTCTGAGATAAGAGTTTTTCATGCTTAACTGTAATAAACTTATATAAAAATTTATTTAATGGTCAACATTTTTTTGGATTTAACGTAAAAACCCAGCCCACAAACATAATTCTTTACAGAGTATAACCATGGGGCGGATTACGGATAGATAGAGAAGACTTTTGGTGCTAAGAAATATGGGAGATTTTTTTTTTGAGGAGAAATAAAAGTTTTTATTTTTTTTTTGATTCTGGAGGTAATGTGGTTTATATGATGTTTCCATGATAATTTTGAATCGAGGAGAAGGCCTAGGTATGGTCTAACTAGTCGGATAGAAACCTTGGTGTCGTTTAGAATGAATGAGTGGTTGAGGGAATGTTTGGTTTTACGGGTAAAGGGAGTTATTTTTGATTTTGTAGGGTTTATACTGATTTTTTATTTTTTGGCTTAGCTTTTGGTATCGTTTAGGGTTGATTTTAGCTTTCTGTAGCCAGAGTATAGGGAGGATTTCTGTAGGAGTATGGAAAGGTCTCCTACAAAAATTATCGTTTTAGTAGACTGGTTTTGAGGTTATGTCGTAAAAATAGAAGTTGGAGATGCTGCCTTGTTGAACGCCAGAGGATAATTTGAAAGGCAATTGTTGGTTTTGACAGAGAACAAGCGGTTGGTAAGATAGTTATTAACGATTCTGTATAGGTATCGTTAAGTGGTGGTATAATTTATCAAAAGCTTTTAATGCATCTAGAAATGCATGCGTTATTGATGTCGAAGGAATTGTTCATGCAGGATTTCAATGAGTAAAGTTGATGGGTGCATGAATGTTTGGGTTTAAAGCCGTATTGAGCAGGAGGAATGAGGCACGTGAATTCGTCGTCAAGGGGGGGGGGGGATGAAAGAGTTTTTCGAATAATTTGGAT
Source organism: Zhengitettix transpicula (assembly GCA_037074705.1). Classification (NCBI taxonomy): domain Eukaryota; kingdom Metazoa; phylum Arthropoda; class Insecta; order Orthoptera; family Tetrigidae; genus Zhengitettix; species Zhengitettix transpicula. The sequence continues at coordinate 91,438,563 of CM073590.1, forward strand.
AAGGAAGGGAGGAGACTGATGGGTTTATAACTGGGACAGGATTTGGATATGTTTTACATAAGGGCCATCATTATGTGGGCGTGTTTTGAGGCTGATGTACGGATTATTGCTAAGAAGACGATGGTGATTAAGGTTGAAGCTTTCTTAGGGAGATATTTGAGGTGGAGGTCCCCTACAATGAAAGACAAACGGAGTCTGCCTGGGGCTATTCCTGGACGCGGAAGAAGTCTTTGATAAGGTATGGACCCTAAATCTACTCTATAAACTCAAGTCAAACCTTGCCTTATATTGACGAAAGAATCAGTTACAGCTATCTCAGTGGACGAATTTTTTGTGTTAAGTACCTAAACGCTATTTCCAGATCCTGTGTAATCTCTTCATGCGTACCCCAGGTTAGTGTTAAATGTTGCTCAGTTCACAGACGATGTGGTCGCCCTCAGTGTGGACAATAATAGTCATGAAGCCCGTCCAAACTTTCAAATGTACTGCGGTTACAGTATGGTGCATATCTTGGCGAACAAATATGAATGTCCATAAATTCTTCTCTGGTCTAATTTACCTACCTAAAAACAGGAACGCCCAACGTGACGCTTAATGGAAACAATTTTCCAGTGACAACCCATGTGAAGTACGCATTAAAGATACATTAACATGGGCAGAACATATTCTTAAGCTGGTAAAGAGCTCGGCACACTAAATTATGTATTGGACTGAAGAACTCCACATGCCCTATAAACCAAACGATTGTTATTCTTGAGCCTGATACGACCTCTGTGGCAGTACAAATGTGCCATATGGGGATCAGCTGTATAAAAGTCATCCAAAACAGAATACTCTGGTTGATTACTGATCACCCAGGTTTGTGCGCAACTCAGTTAATACAGACAGACATACCTATGTATAAGTACCGTAGGAGACACCATCAACACAACAATAGGCTGAAATTGTCAATTATAAACCACCCAAGACAACAAGTCAACGCCGAATTGAAAACTCCCCTCTTCACCTGCTGTGTGACGAATAAAAGAAAACGGCCATAGGACGTAATGGAGACATCAGTGTTCAATTCTTTTAATTTATATAAGACAAACTGTCATACTTTATATAAAATAATAAAGTTATAGTTACTTTTTTTTAAAAAAAAACATCAAATGTAACTCATTCACATAATTTTCGCTCTCTGTTTCAGTGGTGCATCGGTGGCGGATCCAGTACCCTCTACACCAGCACACTGCACTGATAAAATCTGAAACGAAGAATCGTTCGAGCCACACTGATTTGCAAAGCAGAAACAGCACGTGAAATCAGACCCTCTGTGACCTCTCACGCAGCTCTACGAACTATACATCGATTACTCTGCTAACATATGGCAATGAACGATTTTTTATTAAGATTTTATTGATTAAAAATAATTAAAGTTTTACAATATGATATATATATATATATATATTTATATTTAATATGTGGCATTTGAAATGAAAATACAATAAAATAGTACAAAATTGTGCTTGTACAATTTAAAACATGTATTAAATTTTTTTCAGGGTAGGTTGTTGTGAGGAGGTTATGGCACAATTTATGTATCAATGTGATGATCAAGATATATTTATTAATGTTAATTTACATGGCTTATCTGTGATTGTCCAATATGTATCTGTCGAAACCCCTTCTGAAATCCTCGCTGATAGTTTACCTATAATTTTCACCTTAACTTCTCCAAATCGATTCAAACTTTCTACATAAAAAAAACACTATTCTGTGTTTTTTAACATTGATTAAATGCACGTGGCGCTCTATTACTTTCGTTCCGCCGTATTAGCCGCTTCCCCATAATATTCTGTGACTTTCAAAATTGTACTGAAACTTATTTTCTTCGACATTTCACATCGGACAATCACCACTTACTGTTGCTCCCAAGAAGCTTCTCTGAAAACTTTACATTATATATATATATATATATATATATATATATATATATTGTAATGATCAATTAAATTTAATTAAATTATATGAATAATTAACAACAGTGATTGAGCTTAAAAAGAATTTATTATTGTTGATAAATTTTACAATTTACAAATCTATATTCATGGCGAATTTAATTCAATTAATAATACTTTAATTTTCATTTATTAATTCGTGGCATCTTTGAACATACAATTCTTATATAATTACAATCAAATTCGTCGAATCTCTTATCTCAGGGTCACTACTGGGTTTGATAATTAGAACAAAATCAAAATATAAACTGTCAATTAACAATTCAAAATATAAAAAGTTAACCTAAAAAATATGAAAATAAGTGAAAAGAAAGCTGAACGAAATGAAAACTGAACGAAATCTCACTCTACCCTTTTAATTATCGTTTAAAAATTTATAACAAAGTTTTGGTTACTCACGGAATGTCTTTCTGGTACCAGATCTCTCTCTCTTGTATCTTGAACACTACCACTTTAAAAAACTATTATTTTTGCACTGGCTCTACTTCATTGCAATTTTAATACACACGCTTGAATTTCTCGTCCTCAGCTATCTGGAACCTCGGATGAGCCTCTTCAATGCGAAAATTTATTCATCAGTGTGAAGCAACCATTTGCTTCCCCGTTTGCAAATTGTTATGAAAATCTCTCCGTACAACTATTTGCTTGCTTCCATACAGAAACTCGCGATTTGCAGTTTATATTTGCAGACTTTACTGTTTATTGCTCTAAGAGAACTGACCTGTATTATATCTCTCGTACTCAGATTTTAGCCTCCTCATATCATCGACGAGTCCAGACAGAATTCCTTGGGATAAGCCTGCGAGAGGATTGTCTCGTAGGTAACCTGCGAGGGAAATTCTCTCGCAGGCAGAACCTTGTAAGAGAGATACGAAGGGGTTACCTTTGGGTATGCCTGTTCCTCTCCGTTTTTGACCTAAGGTTCCCACATGCCGAGGCACCTCGGCCTGTTTTGAGAGGTGTATGTTCCGGGATCACAGACCTTGGGCATACGGTAAGAGTTGTTCGCTATTCCCATTGGAATAGTCGGCCAACTGTCTCCTAAACTGGTCGAGGCACGGAGAAGGGAATGCTGCGTCCCCTCAACAAACCCTCTCCCGCTATCGGAAGGGCGTGGGACAAGTACCCAATGCCCGACCTACATGATGCAGGTTTTCTAGGGTTTTCCCTGCTTTTCTTTAGACGTATGCCGGGTAGGATCCTTAAAATATAGCCCGGGGGCCCTAGTAACCCTTGGCTACCTTCTTCTACCCTTCCGCATCCCCCCTTTCAAATCCCTTCCTATGCTATTAAAGGGGAGTTGCCCAACGTTGATTACCCTCATGTAGCCTGTTGCCCTAAAAACAACAACAAAAAAAACGGAATTCCTTACGCGCGCGCATTTTCCATTTCCGCTTTCAACAAAGAAACAGAGCTCGGATCCATTGTCCCTTTGGAAGCTCCTGTCGCTACAATTCAATTTATATCCGCTACAATTCAATTTATAACAAAAGAATTTAATGGCCTAATTAATTATTACCACAATATATTGTATTAATCAATATGAAAATATTAATTAAATTAAAAGATTATAAAAAAATTATCAAATTAAATAATTTATTATTTATTTATTGATGGCTTCCAAAAATTAAAAAAATTCAATCAAATTAAGATCTCTTATCTCAGGGTCTCCACTGGGTTTGATAATTAACAAAAACAGTGATTTAATAACTGATTAACAATTGAGTTTAAAATATACCTAAAACCAATATGTCGATAAATGAAAGAAAGTTAAAAGTAAAGAAATTAAACTTGATCGAAATTAAAGATGAACGAAATCTGACTACCCTTTTAATTATAGTTTACAAATTTATCCAAGTTATATTACTTATGGACCGTCAGTCTGGTACCAGAATAATCAATTTTACCTCGTTCGGACACTTTAACGCACTTTAATATCAGACCTTGGTTTTCACTGATTCTACACTTCACTTTAAAATTTGGCTAGTTTGGTTGTATTTCGTTGACTGCTCCGCTCCACAATAATTTACCAATGTTCTCCTGGATTAATTTCTCCACGAAGATTTTGGAAAGTTTTATTCTGACAAAAACTGCTATTACTTTCCAATATTTACGTGAATGTTTTACTTTGTATTAATTCACAACTTAAACTGGTAATACATTAACGACGTCTAGTCTCTGCTCAAGTTTTATTATTTGTTCTTCTCCTCGCAATGTTTCTCCGCCAACTGCCAACCTAGTGCCTCCCGAGTTTTAGCACGCATTTCCCATTTCGGCTTTTCATCAAAGCAACAGAGCTCGCCGCTCATTGTCGCTTTCGTCGCTACCATTCATTTATCAAAGCAATTCAAATTATGACCAAACAATTAATGGTCTAATTAACTATTGCTACAATATATATATATATATATATATATATATATATATATTATAATAAACGAAAATACTACCAAATTAAATGAATTGATTGGCTACACGTTAAGGCGTCTTTTATGTAATACTCAATAATAATTAACAAAAATTGAAATGAAATTAATATGATGAAAAACTAGCATGAATAAAACATTTATTACAACTGACCCAACAATTAATTTATTTATGCTCAAATACTTTACATTTACAAAACAATTGCTCGCCGATCTTTACAACAATTTATTATAAATAACTGAAATTTTCTCCTTATCTCAGGGTCTTTACTGGGCCTTTTAAATAAAGAACATTTATGCCCCTTTTAAACAATTATTTTACAATTTACTATTGACAAATATTTTAATAAAAGTCGAAATGAAATCGAAATCTGATGATATTCTACCTTTAATATTATCGTTTACAATTTTAATTTAAATGTTTCCTATTTTTACTCACTGTTTGTACTGATACCAGGGCAATTGTAAAGATTCAGCAACACACATTCAACTCGAACAATATTACAGGCCATGTTACACTAATTTTACACTTTTCGTCGACCCTCCGGACAATTTGAAGCAATACTCAGAGACCTTTCTGAGTGACCATCTGGAATAATTCCGTCCAACTCCGCATTTCAATAATACGTCACGTTGATTCAGCTCACAAACACTTTGCGTCGTTCTTATTGCTGTCTGCCTCTACTCCACTTATTAATGTTTTACTTCCTCTCAACTATTCATAATACAAGTAATTTCTCTCGCTTCTGATTGCATACTGCTAAATTTTAATTTCTTCCGTACACAGAAATGTCTCGTGGCTGACTGATAAATTGTAATTATTCCGTACTCGGCAATGTATCGTGGCTGACTGCTAAATTTTAATTTATTCCGTACTCAGCAATGTCTCGTGGCTGACGGCCCACTTCATCGTTTACGCGCGGCAGATCCAAACAATATTCTCGACCATTATTGTATATTTGTGTGTTTTCCGGTGACAATTCAGTTCAATAGTTTATAATTATTTGCTCTTAATTGCCCTTTAATTATTACAACATATATATGTATATATATCTCAATTTCTCGCATTCTTGACGCGCATTCGTCAGCTACTGTCAACTCCTCTGGGCTGCCAAACAGATGTGTGAAAGTGACCATCATAAATTTAAAGACCGAACCCTCTCAACAAAAGGCCGGCCGCTGTCACTCACACTCCTGAAACCACCAGATTTCGTGTTTTCCAAGACGTTCCAAGTCCTTGACAATTTAATTAAATTTTTCATACGACGTTTGAGGTATTCAAAATTTTGCCCTATTACAAAATACTTTCGACATTGCCTCAACGTCATGTAGTATCGGTAGGTCTGACTAAAGGATAGTACTGCTATTTATTGATGAACGTCGGTTAGGTCTTGGAGAAAGAGATGGTCGCAATTCTTCATGGTGATTGTGATGAATAGAAAGACATTCATTGGCAAATTCTATCCTCTTTACATATTGCAGGAATCAATATTACAACGGGATAATTCACGAACTCTCGTCTCTATAGCAACGCAGCATTCCTTACTCCAATTAACAAGTTTGATATATCCAGTCTATATACTTCGAGCTCGGGATGCAATTTACCAGAATAGTGTCATGTAAGGTGTAAGGATTACTGTTTGTGGAATAATTAGAACTTATGTTTTATTGATCAAAATTATTAGATTAAATGAATATTTTAAATTAATAAAATATTATGGTTACTCACAAAATGTATTTAGTTATTTAGGCTATTATATGACGCATCACATTGACCATACAAATAAATTGTTTTCATTCATTATATAAAATTATGCCGACCTTCTGTGGAGTCAGCGAAACCACCTCGAATCACTACGCTCCGAGTTCGAATTCCGGCATGTGCATGGATGTTTCTACTCGACGTGATCTGGAAAATATGTGGGGTTAAAACTGAAGAAGGATCTCTGCGCTGACCACATGTCATTTAAGATAGTCTGGAAGTTGTCGCGGTAGGGCAAGGCGCTAAATGAGCTATAGTGCCAGGAATAAGAAAAAATATAAACTTATGTTTATGATAATACACTACTCCTGCATTGCAAAATAAAATATAATAATAATAATAAAATTTATCCAAAAGAAAATTTACGTAATTAAAAATTTATTCTGCTTCTTTATAATGCGAACTAGAATAAAAACTCAGGGATGCAACACTTAAGGCTTAGCCATTGAGTAGAACATACCTGATATAAATATTCAAAAAAAGAATCAAGAATATACATAAATTTTACTTTTTAATTAACATTGGAGGCACAGAAATAAATGCCATAAGTTGACGCCAATGGCAAATGGCATGTTTTTCAGTACCGTGTTTTCTCTTCTTGCGGCACTCCTACTCGCTGTCACTTGACATCTCCGCGATCCTCCCACGCAGTCTTCTTCAGATGTGTCTCGATCTCGGGTGAGCTCGCTGAATTGAAGTCAGGATTGAGCAGACTTATGGATCCGAGAAATACCGTGCAGTCCACCCGGCCTGAGGAAGAAAGTCCTCGATGTATTTGAGCCTTCAATGTCAGCTGACTGTGAGATTTACTGTATGAAGTTAGACTATAAGATGAAAGCAACCATCCAAGCTTAAATCATTAAATTATTTAAATTTTTCATCAGTATTATAAATGTTACTGTTTGGAGCCTGTGTTTTATGCTATAAAAGATCGTAGATTAATATTAAATTAACTATTAAGCAGAACTTCATACAATAAAATTTTAATGTACATATGATGTGTGTGAGAGACGTTGAATTACACGTTTATTTATAGATTTTCTACTGGATCATCACTTCTCGTGAAACATACGGTATTTTGTTCGTTATACGGCGTTTCTTTTGCAGCATTTGCTTGGGGATATATGTTAATAAGACACGTGGTAGTGCTTCAAAAGCGAAGGATATGCATCGACTTGATGAAAAAGTCCGTGGCTAGTTAAACCAAACAACTGCCATAACGCTTAGGAAGAGGTAGTATTGCTTTGAGCTAAAAGTTTCCAAATGGTACTTTAATATATTGTAATTAATCTTTAAAAAACGTTACGGCTTAATTAAAATTAAATGGAACTATAAATATAACGGAAATAAAATAATTTCATTGAAAATATTTATTCCTGTGCCGAATAAAAGTCTTGAATTTTCAGACAAAATACTAATGAGCCTTTTTTTGGGTCTCAATAAATTTCAAAACTAAAATGAAAACGTTCGTAAAAATTATTAGTTGCATCTTGACGTAGTAATTACAGAGAATATAATATACTGTAATGCCAATTAATTAGAACATTAATTGTTTGGACATAAAATTTAAATTGTTTGAGAAATGCATTATAGCGGCAGGAGCTTCCAAAACAACAATAGAGCTGGGCTTTGTTACTTTATGGGAAAGTCAAAATGGCGTATGCGGGCTAAAACTCGAGACTACGATAGTTAGTTGGCTGCAGAAAATTACGAGAAGCAGAACAATTTTGTTATAAGTTGCAGTCTGTGAAATAAACATCCAAATATTCATCGATAAACATTTTGAGTGCAGAAGTCTAATTTATTTGCTCAAATTAGACCATTGTTTCAATTTTGGAAGACCAAGTAATTGCATCCAGCGTCTAATTATCGTCGGAACGAGTGAATAACATATCCTTAACAAACAGAGAACCAACATTTGGCAAACTAAAAAGTATTAATTAGAGTCAGTGAAAACCAAGGCCTGATGAGTAAAAAAATAAAAGTGTAAAATTCTCCGAACGAGGTAAAATTGATTGTTCTCGTACCAGACCGACGGTCCGTAAGTAACCTAATTTTGAATGATTTATGTAAACGTAATTAAAGAATAGAAGTCAGATATCGTTCTATTTTACTTGTTAATCAGAGTTAATTTCTTTACTTTTAAATTTCGTTTATTTTAATTGTCAAGTTAATTTCTTTTCTTTTTAATTTATTTCTATCCATTTATTGTTTAGATAAATGTGATTTGTTTGTTAATATGATTTTTAAATCAAATTTTTGTGTCCATTATCAAACCCAGTGAAGACCCTGAGAAATTAATATTTTAAATTGTAATTGTTTATGAGTTATTGCCACAAAATAAAATAAATATTTTGTTTGTTAATTTCAATCTTTTCATTTAATAAAAGCCTTCCATTTAATCATTACATTTTGACATTTCACGTCAGGTAAATTCTTTAAAAATCTTTAAATTCAAATTAAATAACTTATTTATTTAATTATTACAATACATTATAGAAAAAAATTAAATGTTATAGGATATCTAGTGCCAAAATAGTTTGCATGTCTTAAAGATTTAGTAAATTTCTTCTCCATTTTGAATTTTATTGTTGTGGTCTCATTCTAACGCATTAAGTCCAGGAGATAGGAAGTGTATTTTATCTAAATAAATATTGAATCATTTATGTTTAATATAAACGTAAATTAGTTTAAACAGCGATGGAAATAATATTGTCATTTCGACGATCGAATTAAGCGTAATTAAATCAAAGTTAATAAAAACAATCTATTTTTAAAGAAGCATCATTTGATTTATAATTTTAGTTTTCCAACTGTGGTTATTTTTCAAAATCTGTAATCACAAATTGGTTTTCAGTTTCGTCAAAGTAATTAATTGAAGTACAGGGCTATTATAAAAACGTTCTCTGTCAACCAATTATATCGTACCGATAGCAATTACAAGGGTCACAGATTAATTGGTGAAATGTACAAGTTGGTTTGCAGTTTTCTTTTTCCATTCCTTTCGCTTTAGCTGCGTGCTTTTAGCAGTATGACTCGCCTTTGGGTATGGCTCAGTGTTTAGTTGCCAGAGGCTGTGGGCCGGCTTTGCCGGGAGAGCGGAAGCCGTTGGCAGCATTGCAACAACCCGCGACGCCTGGCGCATACCGATTCCCTCCTTTTGTGCATTAATTGCTGCTCTTTGTCCACCACGGAGAGGAAATAATACGGAGAAAAGAAGAGAATTTCAACTCTAATTGCTCGCCAGGGAATGAAAAAGAATGAGAATGAGAAAGATTTAACGCTTTTAACCGAAGATGACGACATAAAACTTGTACCGCTGCAACCTATTATTTTGTTTAGGTTTGCTTGACGTTTAGCTTATTAAAAGTGGGGTGAATAATTTTACTTGAACAGTTCCGCTTCTATAATTTCCAGGACTGATTAAGCTTTGGTAATTTTAAAACGTTTTCCATTTAGAAATTACAATTATTAATATTATAAGTAACATAATAATCATTCTTGTCTTAAATGCTAGTCTAGTGACTAGTATAATGCAGTGGTATTGCAAGGCGTATTCCACAGTAATAGTAACAGTAGTGCCGTGTTAATTATAAGATTTATCTCAATTCTGCAGGCTGCTGTTGACTAATATACTTTGAATGGACGTTTTACGACCAAATGTTAAAAGAAGTATACACACTAGAGATGGATATCTGTTTTGCCGGATACCAAATATCCGGCCACCCTTTCAGCTGGATAGCCGGATATTCGGCCAAACATTGTCATTAGCCTGTCGTAACGTATAGATCTGAGCGAGCTCGAGGAGCTGAGACACGGACGATCGGGTGAATTCTGGTTTCGTCGTTAACGAGTAAAGTGAGCAAAACATGTTGGATCATTGACTTGTTATTTATTTGTTGTGAATTGAATCATTACAAGTGTTTTTGTTTTTTCGGTTACTACTAAAATATATTTTTACTTTAAAGATAAACAACCAAAAATATTTTCGGTAAAGATCGTCTATTTAGGAATATTTTGGTATAAATTAACAATAATGAATTTTGCCAATTGTTTCTTTTGAAAAATTTATAGTGTACACAACCGGGATACATTAATTTGGGGCTATTTATTTTATTATTTATGTATTTTATTTTATTTTACGAAAAGTAACATTGTGAGCACGTAATATTCTTAGCTTCAGTAGTGGGCAGGGAAATTCTAGCAAATAAGGTAAGGAGGGATGGTAAACATCGCGGTCTCCTTTTGTGAGGATTAACATAATGTGAGTGTATGGCGATGCTAATGTTTCGTCGCAATATTTTAGTACGCTCCGCCAGTTTGGCACCATCGCGGGCGTGTGTTCACTTGGCCCTTAAATTGCCTATGTGAACCCCGGTGGGGGTGTTGGTAGATAAAATATTGAGATACGTAGAGACACAAATTTGATTCCTATTGGCTAAGATCAGCAGAATCCAAGATATTGTGGGAGGAATGTTTGTGTGAAGGGAGCTTGCAGAGCAAGGAAAACTTAGTTTTAGGAAAGCTGTGATATGGAGAGATAGTTATTTAGGTTTTTATGGTAATTGGTTTTTTGAAAGTAAGTTTCTGAGAAATTAGTGAAAAGTTGGGAAGTGAGAAAAATGTAACGTAGACATGAAGTTCAATTTTAATTTCCGTTTACCTTTAGAATGTTTTAATTTCAAGAAGTTTTATAAAGCAAGAGGAGTTTTGACTGTCCTGCCAACGAGAACCTTTAAGCCAGCTGAGTGATTACAATAAATTGCAGGCTCCGTTCTACCTGGACTACTTACCTGCCAGATACTTATGAGAGGTAATGTACTGTGACCGTAATCCCGTCAAAGTCGGTTTATGAAAGCCATAAGAATATTGTCCCACGAATCTCTTTTGAGAAATTGTCTTTGTTTTTATCTTTTGTGTATATAAATAACTGGTGGTAGCGAGAGCAGGAAAGTCATGATATATTGTTTGTCTTAACAAAATATAATTAATTATGTATTTCAATTAATTTCACCCTGCCATCCAATTAAATATATTTAAAGATAAGTATTTAAGTAAATAAATTTAAATATAGTAAAAATATAAAGCTGTAAAACATTACAAATTCAAATTTCTCGTGGCGACGAAAATAAAGCAAGTATGTACCAAAGTTTCAGCTTTTGATTTGAATGTTTTTATTAAACTTATCAACAAAATGTTCATCTATTAGATGTGATTCAAATTTTTCCTCGTTGAATAAAACAATGAAATCTTTTTTGTCCTCTACGAGAAAATTCAGCCATGACAACTCATTTGAAACGAATCATACAGTTTAATTCCAAGTAACGTATAAAAGTACAGCCGCTGTCGTGTCTGAAACACCTTTAACCATCCCAGAGGAAGTTCATCTCCAACATCGAAAGAAAAACGATTGACTATGTTATAATCGTTTGATAGTAAATATCTTTGGGATGTAAACGACGCAAAAACCAAAATATGTAATTATTTAATAGCAGAAATTATTGCATTAGACAACAAGCCGTTATCTGTCGTAGAAAGACTTTATGAGAAAATCAACAGACACATTTAAGATGCTCTCGCTACTTTGTGACTTATGACATATGGATCTGTTTACACAAGAAATATTATCACAGCTCATTGTTTATTACACTGTAGAAAACATATAAAGAGAGCTTAATACTAACGTAAAACGCTCGGTATTGACCAAAGTAAAATACATTTACTGATTCATGATAGTTAAATGTGTTCGAGTGGCTGATTCTGCGAGACGTTTCAGAAGTTCGTCTGAGATAATTGTAACTGAGTAATTGAAGGTCCACCCTGAAAGTAGGAAAAATTGTCGCTTCTGATAGACTTCTCGTAACGCACTTCAATCATTCGGGCTTAGCTTACAAAAAACTGCTTTCGATTCAAAAGAAACCAAATTTACCCGAGCATCTGCTAAAAGAAGTAGAATCAACTGTGTGATTCGTGAATATCACGACACATTCTGAGATTGCTTTAACGAGATAGCAATTGAAAATAACAATAGTCTGTCCGGACGAAGAAAAAAACGTGAATGAAAGTGAGATTGACTTTTATTTGAAGGCAATTCGAATCGATCACAATTGTGACCCTTATATTTGATGATCAGTTTGTGACATAATGTGATGGTGATGGAAATCATCTTATTTTGAAGGTCACGGGGCGTAAATTCATTGAACTAATTTTGATATACGGGCGAAAATAATATTATTTTCTCAGAAGTCATTTTTTCTCTCTAAGCTAATATATATATATATATATATATATATATATATATATATATATATATATATCTTTGACTCGAGACGAAACATGATATAATCTGTTTTTAATTTTGTTGCTATTACTGAGTCGCCGTTTTTCCAATTGAACGTGCTGTTATATTTGTAATATTCACTGATAACTTAAATAATCAGTGATAACTTAAATACGCTTTAAAATGGTTTAAAACTAAAAACGATACTAGCTCTGGTTATGAGTGGTTTACACTTATATACAACTGACTGTTGATATATTTTATTTATTGTTAAATTGTTGCAGATCCTTATAGTAACAGTTGGTTAGATAATTAGCATCATTTATTAATTTCAAATTGTTCATTTTGTATATTGCTACGATATCTTGTACATTAGGGTGGATGGTTGACGTCACGAAGTGACGTAGTTGTCGACAACATCCCGTACTGGACATTCAGAACAATCCTGTCAACGGGACTGTGAAATGTAAATATTTATCCGGGGTCGCAAGTTGTATTGAATAAGCTAAGAACAATTTAAATTTAAAATTATACACTTTACTTTTTGGGTATTTTCAGAAATACAAAAGGTCACTTGATGTACGTATCAAATGTTTCAAAGATATATTAGATAATTATTCAAAGACTATGCGAAAATAAATTATCGAAAGTAATTTCGATAATACTGTCACAAGCTAATGCGATACGGTACCCGAAGTTGACGAAGTTTTCCAGAATTTTACTTCAGCTCCCTATAGTAGTGTGTATAGCGAAACACTTTTCTCTGAAGATAGCCTTATTTCTGAAGACAAGCGAAACTGCTTATTGCCTTTTAATGCAGAGAAATACATTCACTATAATTTGCTCATAGTTCAGTACTATTATTTTGTTAAAAAGAATAATGATACTTACACCTAATGGATTCTTGAAACATTCCGCATACTAAACAACCTTTAAACTGAGATACGACGCATTCGGTAGCACATGGGAGATAACCAGTGGGAGCTTTTATCTGTTTTGGGGAAGTTAATAAAATCAAAGTTGCGGAAAGGAGCACTAAAGTCACATTACATCATATAAGTGGAATGTTTTTGTTTCATTATAACACGAGCTTCTTATCAACTACGAATGATTACTAGACTGTTAAATGTTTTCATTCATAAGGTAACACAACAAACTAACAATTGGATGAGTTTAATAATTATATGACTTACTAACTCGGTTTTTATGTTCCAAGTATTAATATTTATTATAAAAATTGTGCTCGTAGAAGTGTGGAACAGTAAATACTAATAATATCGTGTCATATGAATATCATCTTCAATAAACCTCGCAATTTGGTGACCCACTTTAATGTCTGAGAATTTGTATTGATAATATTGATGTTTTCTATTTTGGTTTGTTTCAATATGTTGCTATATATTATCTTAGCGGCAATTAAGTCCTCAAAGATGTTTTCAGTAATGTGTTGAGGAACTACTAACTAAATTAATATATAGGACCCGAATTAATTGAAACTTTAAAAGTTTATCTGAATAATACTTCATAGAAGTTAATATTTATTATGTCTAATACTCTTGTTCCAACTTAGAATTTTTAATGTAATAATAAGACGAATAATAAAATGTAGTGCACACAAGCGGTATAAATTAATTGGGGATTATTTTATTTTATTATTTCTGTATTTTAATTTATTTTACGAAAGAAAAGATCATGAGCAATTAATATTCTCGACTTGAGTCTGGCGAGGGTCAATACTGTCTTTCCAGGTACTCGAAGACAATCCCAGCGCAGCATCCCTTTAGAGTGATTAAAAAATTGTGTCTGGCTAGACTAAACGTGCCATCTCACGCCCGTGAATTCAGTCATGTGGAAATTGGCGGGGGCTTGAAAAATTAATATACTGAAAATTCTGGGGGCACAAATTTGTTTTGATTGGTTAGAAATAGCAGAATCTAAGACCACGTGACAGAAAAATTTTGGAAAACCAAGGTGTGAAGGAGAGCGATACTTAGTTTTGTGATGTAATAAGGAAGCCTGTTCGGGAATGTTAAGAGCTAGTTTTGTACCAGGAATTAGTAAAATTTGGAGAGGTTATGAATAAGACATATATTTTTTAGTTTCAGAGTGTGGAGCACAGTACGTGTTTTGATGTTATAAGTTACTTTTGGTTTTGAAGTTATGAAGAAATTGGGATGGACAGTAAGTCATTTTTCTAGTTTTTGGTGAGATTATTTTGGAGTAGAAGACATTTGTACTGTCCTGCTGACGAGAACCTGTAGGCCGGCTTAGTGACCATTTCCAGGAAATACGAGGAATTGCCGCCTGTGCTTCCTGAGAAGTACTGATCTGTCAGAAGTGCAAGTGGTAATGTACCGGAAAATAGTCCCATCAAAGTCAGTACATCAAAGCCATATGACCACCGTATTTTAACCCACCTACGCCTGTCAGAAATTTTCTCTGTTAATGCTTTTTTCTGATTATTTTTTATATTTGTAAAATATCCGTGGGTTTATCAAGATGATAATGAGAGCAGGAAAGTAATATTTTTTATTTTGTAAATAAGGATTAATTATTGTAAATAATTTCACCCCGCCAAGCAATTAAACAATTTCAGAGTTGAACAATTCTTTCAAAAAAATTATATATCTTAAAAAGAACTAAGTAAAACTCCATTATCTGAAAAAAGTATAACAAAATTTTTTTGAAGTTTAATTAGATAGCAAATTTAGGAATTGACGTATTGACAAATGTAATTTGTAGTTAATATTAAATAATAACAGAAAAAATTAAAGTTAAGGTCATACTTAAATGTTTAAGCTAAACTAATTTCTTAAAGAGAAGGAAAACTATATTTAAGATACATTGCAACTCAACTTATATTAACAGCGCTGAGACGCTCAAAAACTCTGAGAGCAGAGACGCGAGTTCTATCGACCGATATAAGGAGTTGTGGGCGTCGTGGAGGCGGTGACTCAACTGAGAGGTATAGGAAAAAGCGATTGTAGCTACAAACCTTGTTTCATTAAAATTACGCAAATAAATGTAAGAAATATCCAAGCAGAATGTTGTCTTTAGTGGATTAGATAAATAGTGATTCATATTCCGAAATAAGCGTTTTCGCATTTAATTCAAAGGCAACATCAACTCCAATATCACAAGAAACATTCATTTTGGAAATATTACGAGTTTACGAAGGGAACTATACGAAATACGTACTTATAACGCCATCACCAAACTGTTTTACGAATTCAAGTTATTTAGGGGCAATTATTAACTTACTTACCTTTACAATATAGCATAGGTGCTGAGGGTCAAATAATATTTCCTATTCTCGAAATAGGCGCTTTGTATCTTATACACACTTAAAATGCCATCAAGTATTTTAACGCTGGTGACTAATAAAATACGAAAACAGGGCTATTTACAATCTAGGTGAATGCTATTGTTCGAAAAATTCTACTTTCACATCAAGACTGATTAACACTTAACCGACAGGAATGTATGAAAAATAGACATCAATTTTAGAAAATAATTTAATTTAAAAACCACTTGGATCGCCAATTTAATAACTGTATTAATTGAAAGAGAAAATCTTTCTGTCTTTCGCACCACATAAAAGTAATGATGTAATTTAAAGGCGTGCGTGGGTAACAAAAATATGTACACAGTTCATAAACGTTCACTTTGTGAATACAGTCCTTGAGTTACATCTCGATTGAATATTGAAACAATCTTCTTTCATCGCATGTATTAGCTTAGAGTAGTACTTTGCGAATTATACGTAATCTGATTATCACTACAGTTTGTTGTCGTTTCCCCTTGTTTCAGCTATGGCCGATCTCGGAAGAGGAAAGACTTTGGACGAAGGCCACTTAGGGTTCCAATGTGTGAGGCCGGCCACCGGTGCCCCTCACAACTCGGCTTCTAGTCAGACGGTACTTTCTCTCTTGGTGGGAAGGACCGGCGACTCGGTGCTGGTCTGCTCGTCCACGGACGGTGGAACTCCAACGGCGGAGACCGTCGCGACGGCTAGTGACGGAGGCAGCAGGACGACGGAGGCCGACGAGGCGGTGACCGAAGCCTTGATCGTGGCTATGGGTTGCTCGGAGAGACCCGCCGGGTGCAGACGCGGATGTGAGTGGTGAATCTGCTGGTGCACATGTAGAGGCAGTGGACCTGGGTACAGGGGATGGTGCAGAGGTCCGCCGTACCCCGCGGTGGGCCAATGGCGTGGTAGAGTCATCATCCCAGCAGAGGCCACCGCGCACTCACCAGCCTTCTGGAACAGGGATGAAAGATTCATTGACCTCAATGCCAGTAAAAAGCTTAATACTGTACACTGTCACTGTAAGATGAAACATTTTTGTGGAAATAGTCAACCTGATATAGTTGTACAATAGTACAATATTTGTAATTCAAAAAAGCATACCCGTCATTTTACGTTGGGCTAGAATAACAGAAATGTGACGTCTGAGGGCAAGGTAGGAGGTGCATCTCGAGAGTCAGGGCTTATATAAAAATTTTCATGGTATTCTACTATGTAATTCTGAATATAAGTAACTGAACTATGTTGTTTAATATTTGACGGCTCGACATACCCTTGACGACCTTGGCCTATCGGGACAACTGCGTACTGTCTTACATGACATTTTATGAATTAAGGAGTGACACGTGGTCAGTGTGTCGATTCTCCCTCAGTATTAACCTCAGTTTCCGTAACGAGGACGAGCACAAACATCAATTACCATGCCGGGACCCGAACCCGGGACCTGTTTGATGCGACGCAATGACGCCGACCCCTACACCACAGTAAATCGGCAATATGAAGATTGCCAGTAAACGTATCTAAAATAGGTATAGTCAACACACCTAACTGAATTTAACATAAAGCAGGTTTGTTATTTAATTATCGGATTTTCATGAGTTTATGATAACCAAAATTTTCCATTAATAAAAGTATCTAATAATAGAATACTATTAAAATTTTATTTATAGAATTAGTGACATATCTACTAATTACGTTCAACTGTTGAATACGGATTATTTAGAATTGATTAAAACTAATTTAATATTATTAATCATATACTATTTCTAATTATTTGGTTCACAATCCACTCCTGATCATCAATATTTTAATTATCATATATATTTCGTGACACAACTTATTTAAATTACAAGCCCCGTGCATTCTACATCATACGAATATATTTTACAAATACCAGAATTTTTCTGTATCCCAAATAATTTCAAAGTTTATTATGAAGAGTCGTAAGTTTTAGGCCCAGTTGCTGTTACAAAAGAAAGTACGTGACACGCAATAATAGGCAAAGAGAAAAAAAGCTGGTGACAAGCAAAATAGAATACCGAAAAGTTGAACCGTTAATATAAGGAAATATATGAGAAAAGAATTTCTTACAAAATCCCTTAGTTATTTCTATTAAATTACTAAATAGGAATGCATTACGATAGATCACCGGGATACTAATTTGATAGCTACCGATAAGTTACTTACGTTACGCTTAGTTTATCGGGGTATATGCTCAGGGATCAAAGATTAGTGATGACCGTAGATTCCACTGAGCCAGGCGGTAATAACCTTCAATCAAGTTGGTCCCAACGGTAATGAACTGAACTTTATAGTCAGCATACGTGTACGATAATCTACTCTGACCAATGATGCACTATTTTTTCGACGTTTTCCGAGCGAGTGAATGTCATTACATACGAATATCAGATTCTGCTTGGATGTGTATTGTGAATTTTTTTCCCTCACGTAGTACCAAGACATATCAAA
The DNA here is from genome assembly GCA_037074705.1 of Zhengitettix transpicula. Classification (NCBI taxonomy): domain Eukaryota; kingdom Metazoa; phylum Arthropoda; class Insecta; order Orthoptera; family Tetrigidae; genus Zhengitettix; species Zhengitettix transpicula. The sequence goes on from CM073590.1 coordinate 91,456,807, forward strand.
ACAACTAAACCTAACAATTATAGATTAGAATATAAACACGTTAAGCAGAATTTATTTGACTGTTACGGGAATTTTATATCGGAGTTAAATATTTTGAAATGAATTAATTCTTTGGCACAATTATTCTTTAACATACGCTTTTAAGATAAGAGTCGTTCAGACGAAACGCTCACGAAGTAACACAGAGATGGCGCTAGTAAGTATAAATGTTTGGAGCAGCTGTGCTTACAATAAAATGTATTGATTTTGACGTAAAGCGAGAATATATGCTAATAGTCGTATTGCTTATTTTAGACTCAGCTATAGAGAAGAGAAGAAAAAATATATCCTTTCGCTGTGATAGAAAGCTTCAATTTTTCTGCTGAAAATTTGACAATAATTGTGACTTTCTTGTATTTAGTTTCATCAATTTTTATTTAGTCTACAACCAACAGTCTACAAGCAGCTTTCGTAAACTGCAAATCAGTTGTACAATACAGACTCGCAAACGTTCTACTAGTCTTTAAGGCGCATCCACACAGTGCCGCAGTATGTCAGTTGGCATTTGCTAACTTCTTCTTCAAAAAAATAAGTGAGGATGTGCCAAAAGGCCTCACTCGACTTCGGTAGTGTCGATGGGCAACGTCGTTTTTGAATCGTATTATAAACAACATAAATTACATTTTATTGATTTAATGTTGGAGTGGACAAACGATAAAGTAATTTCTCTAATTTATTTATACAGAGATCGCCCTGTTTTGAGGAAATTCCGATTGAAAGATTTTAAAGACAAGAATAAAAAACATATTCATAGAAATTGCTCATAATTTTGTAGTAAAAAAACTGAAAAAAAACACGAAAAACTAAGTGTGCTAATTTTCGCGCGAATTATAAGAAATCCGGAGCCGGAAAAGTTAATGTGTACACAATTAAAGACTTTTTCCTTCGACAATACGTTGTTTCTCAAGAATTGGAATCGAACAAGAGGAATAAAATTCCAACAACTTTTTTTTTAGTGTAATAGGCTACACGAGGGTAATCCACGTGGAGACAACTCCCCTTTAGTAACATAGGAAGGGATTTGAAAGGCGGTATGCGGAAGGGTAGAGGAAGGTAGCCAAGTGTTAACTAGAGTCCCTGTGCTATAGTTTAAGGATCCTACCCGGCATTCACCTAAAATTGATGCAGGACAAACCCTAGAAAACCTTTATCAGGTAGGTCGGGCATTGGGTATTTGTCCCACGCCCTTCCAATGGCGGGAGAGGGATTTGCTGTGGGGACGCAGCATTCCCTTCTCCGTGCCTCGACCAATTTTGGAGGCAGTTGTTCGACTGTTCCAATGAGAACAACAAACAAGTCTTACCGTATGCAGAAGGTCTGTGACCCCGGAACATACACCTCTCAAAACAGGCTTTTTTTAATTTAAAATACGTTTTTGGAAACTCATATAGAACTTTACTCTTAATTGATTTCGTCCAACTAGTCCAACATAGTTTGCGTTATTCGTGACGTTTTTCTTCATTGTTATCTGTGATTAAAGCAGCAGAAGCGATTAGTATATCTTTCTCGGTGAACATTAGGCCGCTGAATGTCACTACAGATGTGGATGGCACTTGAGCTAGTTGGTTTTACTAACTGGCATACTGCGGCAGTGTAGTTCCTGTACGCTCAAATTTATTACAGAACTTTGCATTCAGTAGGAAACTTATTAAAAATATTTTCTTGGAATAGTGCAATTCAGTTTGTTAATACATTGTACTCAACTACATTAACGTAAAAAAATTCTGCTTGTTATTTTTTGTTCAGAAAAAGACGAAAAATAGGAAACAAATGTAGTGAAGGTACAAATATGCAGAGGAAACGTTAAACTGGATAATGAGCACGGAATGTAATACATAAATTATTAAGACTTAGAAACTCAGTTTACGTTTAATACAAATAAACACATATAAATTTTTCGTCGTTGGTTGTCAAATAAAAGTTTTAAAAATCACGTCTGATTTAAAATTAATATTAAGAAAGACAGCCAAATACTACAAAAGAAGTGATAATATAAATACCACACAACGTTTCTGGAAGCTTTATTCCGTTATTCATATGCAGAAAAAATGTAAGGGGATAGAGAGACACAACTGCATAAATCAGTTGACAAAACTCAAATAAAAATTCTGGAACAAGGCTTATATTGTCTGTATTTGGCTATATTTCTTATTATTAGTTACCAATAAAACAAAGGCAAAGAAGCATAAATCATGGACTGCACATAAATTTTTAAATGTTGGTGTCTAGACAGGATCGCGTCAGCGATGACGAGCGCTATTGTAAAAAATTATACGTTCCAGAACGATGCATGTGGGCAACTGTTTTTTTATTTTCATTTTTTATGACTCCATTTTCTTACAATCTGCCCAAGAGGAAGTAAGTAATATGTAAAGTTTACAGATAATAATAATAATACAATACTTTTCGGAGGAAGGCTCCATTAAACCCTCTGCATGTAGTGTACATAGATGTCAGGGACAAGAATAGTTAGGATTACATTAATATACTAGAATATTTCGATACAATATTGAGTCAAAACGTGTTGGTTTGTCTGATGGCTTGAGTTTCTTCGACTTCTAACATTAGGTTGTGCACAAATTCATTAGAATGAGTCCTTAGACTGTCTTTGTTCCTTTGGCATGGTTTAGATTTTCACTTATCGTTGTTTGGATGCACAGATCACTTAGCATATTTATTGGGTACCAAAGTACGTTTGTAATAACACGATCCGTCTTGGTTTGAAATCGTTCTAACATGTCAACATTGGACCTAGTTTCCCATAGTGATATTCCATTAGTCTATATGGGTTTGAGGGCAAGTTTATATACTATGAATTTGTCATTTACAAAGCTTTGAGATTCTTCCTATTACCCAGTGTAGTTTACGTAGTTTAATGCCCAGTTGTTTACGCTTGTTGAAGATATGGTTTTTCCATGTCAGCCTACGGTTACTGTTGGACACTTACTCATTTTCAAAGTGAATGTAATGTGCTGCGATTTTATTGCATTTACTTGTATTCTCCAGAGTTTGAGCCATTGCTGTATTTTGTTTAGGTGTGCCTGTAAATATTTGGACGCTTCTGTTAGATGGCATAACAAAAACTTTAAGACATGTTTCAATATGTTTAACTGTTGCAGTCAAGAGACGTTAACACGTGTGTTAAGTGAGAAAATCGACAGCAAACCTTGGGCATACGGCAAGAGTTGTCCGCTATTCCTATTGGAATAGTCGGCCAGCTGCCTCCTAAACAGGCCAAGGCATGGCGAGGGGTAAGCTGCGTCCCCACAGCAAACTCCTCTCCCGCTATCGGAAGGGCGTGGGACAAGTACCCAATGCCCGACCTACCCGATGCAGGTTTTTCTAAGGTTTTCCCTGCATTCCTTTAGGCGAATGCCGGGTAGGGTCCTTAAAATATAGCCCGGGGGCCCTAGTTAACCCTTGGCTACCTTCCTCTACCCTTCCGCATCCCCCCTTTCAAATCCCTTCCTATGCTATTAAAGGGGAGTTGCCCTAAGTGGATTACCCTCATGTAGCCTATTGCCCCCCCCCCCAAAAAAAAAAAACTCCTCTCCCGCTATCGGAAGGGCGTGGGACAAGTAACCAATGCCCGACCTACCCGATGCAGGTTTTTCTAGGGTTTTCCCTGCATTTCTTTAGGCGAATGCCGGGTAGGATCCTTAAACCATAGCCCGGGGGCCCTAGTTAACCCTTGGCTACCTTCCTCTACCCTTCCGCATCCCCCCTTTCTAATCCCTTCCTATGCTATTAAAGGGGAGTTGCCCAATGTGGATCACCCTCATGTAGCCTGTTGCCTAAAAAATAAAAAAAAATAAAAAAAATAAATTATACTCGAAAGGAAGCCTGCGAGAGGATTTCTCGCAGGTGAACCTTCCCAGAGAGCTCTGGCGGGGGCTACCTTTGGGGATGCTCTCACATCTCTCTGTTTTTTTTTGAACTAAGGTTCCCACATGCCGAGGCACCTCGGTCTGTTTTGAGAGGTGTATGTTCCGGGGTCGCAGACCCCGGGCATACGGCAAGAGTTGTCCGCTATTCCTATTGGAATAGTCGGCCAGCTGCCTCCTAAACAGGCCAAGGCATGGCGAGGGGTAAGCTGCGTCCCCACAGCAAACTCCTCTCCCGCTATCGGAAGGGCGTGGGACAAGTACCCAATGCCCGACATACACGATGCAGGTTTTTCTAAGGTTTTCCCTGCATTCCTTTAGGCGAATGCCGGGTAGGATCCTTAAACCATAGCCCGGGGGCCCTAGTTAACCCTTGGCTACCTTCCTCTACCCTTCCGCATCCCCCCTTTCAAATCCCTTCCTATGCTATTAAAGGGGAGTTGCCCTAAGTGGATTACCCTCATGTAGCCTATTGCCCTAAAAAAAAAAAATTTATACTCGAGTAGTTGTAGAATCCTTCGTTATAAAGTATGAATCCTGAAAATTGAGGTTGGATATGACAGCCAAGAGAACACAAACGTTCGTTTTCAATGGTAAACAGGTAGCCAGTTGATATAAACACGGTCGAATCTCCATTTTGGATTATGAGCATTTAGATCTCTCAACGCAGCTGCGCTCCATACTGAAATCGTAAAATACACAATCCCAAGTTGAAATATCGCAGATTGAAGATACGCGAGGTTGTCCGAGATTGCAAAGATATCGGTACACCGTATCCATAACATTTTACATGAACATTTTTCTTTGAAAACGTTGTCAGCGTGAAAGCTGCCTCGAATAATTTTTCAGCAGTGTTCAGATTGCCGAGGTTTTATAAAGTTGATGAAATGTGCATTAATTATTTCACAACCTGAGTAGAAGCAACAATCTAAACAGTGAGTCGAAGAACTGAGAAGTAGGCGAATATTTTCCTTCCATCAGCTGGAAATGTCACGGCCATTGTTTTGAAATATTCATAGTGTGAACCGCGTAATATGAAAAGGCAAATCATTGGCCGTAAAACATTACGAAACATTATTAGAGAAACTGAAACAAGTCATTAAGATAAAACGTCAATATTTTGCCAAATAGACTGTGGTGTGATCTTATCCATTGTTTATAAATTTTTCCATATTAGCTTTAACATAAGATTCAAAATGAAACAATAATTTTCTTTCTTAAACAAAATACGACGCTGGGAAAGTGGCATCTTCTGGGGGACCGTTTTTTTTTTCTCGACCACGTAGTGGGTGGTCACAGGAGCTGAAAAGGGTCAAGGTAGATGTGCAGTTTTCATGGATCGTCAAAGAATCTGTGCAAAAAGCGGACTAGACGGACGGAGAGAGAGAGGATCGAATTTCGAAAGGTGCATCTTGATGCAGACCAAATATGTTGTTATTCTCATCAAGATGGTTTAGGATTGCAGAGTTTCAGATCAAATAAGATCTGACAACGACGAATTGCAACGAGCATGCAGACGTGTGGCTAAAATAGATCGGACGATTGAGGATTAACACGTTAAATATACTTGGAATGAGGATTTTCTGTAGGAGACAATAAAAGAAGATACGTAACCCGCCATTTCCCGTTGACACCCGTTGATGTTTAAAGCAAATTCCGCGGTTGTCTCTTAAAAAATTTGTGTTATTAAATTCATGTAAATTATATCAAACAAAATTAATTTTAAATTAAAGTAATTATTTATAAAATTAAGAGTCTTAGTAAGCAACCTTACCAAAAGACCTAATAATTTCTTTCACCACGACAAAGTACCCGCTCGCTCGTCTTCACGTGTTGCTTCTTAGCCCCATGAATTTAACTTCCAATTTCTTCCATTTGTATCATATTAGCCACGTTTCCTGTTCCTGAATCTTTAGAAACGACTTACCAAACGAATATGTGCTTCGAATAAAGACGTCATAGCAGAGACAAACAAGTGTTATTTTGATTCATAATTTTATACTTTAGGTATAAATTATCTGGAAAATTGTTGACAAAGTGTATGATTTAAAGAGAGACTTCGCTGCTGGATAGAAAGTGTCACAGGTAAGAAATATTGTTTTTATTTCTCAGGCTGACCACTCTCCAGACCACTCTCTTATGTTGCAAGCATAGAAGTACAGACATCAGTGTTACTTTAACTGCCGTTCCTTGATTGTATAAGTTTTTTCAAATATTAATCTGCTTATCTGAAGGAACTGGAAAAAAATCGTATTTAGTCTTACAGGAAGTGAATTATCCATATATGTGAAATTACAAAACATAACATACACAGAGATGTACTAAAAAATAAGGGAGCTAATGAATAAGGAGATAGCGTGTCCAAACCATTAGGCATGGTTTTGAAATTTGAATGCTAGAGTCAAGGACCATTACAATTTCTAAAAATAATAATCCTGCAATGAATGGGGTGAAAAGCAGTTAAAACCCTTCGTTTCGAATATAGACATACATAATAATAACAAAGATAGCTACATTCAGACAAAAGAACTGATAATATAAATAGCACACAACGTTTCTGTAAGCCTTGTTCCTTTCTTAAAGTTCAGAAAAACGCAAGATCATAGACACAACTGCATGAGTCAGTTGACAAAACTGAAATTTTTGGATCAGTTGACTTGCTCTTGCGATTTTCTGTACGTGAAGAAACGTTGTGTGGTATTCATATCATCATTTCTTTCGTCTGAATTTCGGCTGCCTTTCTTATTATTAATTTTCAATCAGACGCATTTTTTTTATTTTAATAAAAAACCGCAAACCGAATCATATGAAAATATGAAGTGTATTTCAAGGAATAAAGAGTAAAATAATTTCAATATAAATATTCTTCAACTTCCATAATACAAGTATTGAAACTTTCTTCAAGCTTAAAATCCACCGTTTTCACAAACTTAGAAAAACTAAATTTAACAATGAATAATTATTTATCAAATGTGAAGATATGAAGTTCAGACGTTCAGAGTTAAAATTTTAAATAACGGAAAAATCTGCAAGTTATTTGATGAAAAAAAGCTATAGGATACAGATATATCATGATCCAGAATAAGGCTAGTAACGTGAACCCAAATGTATTTTAAAATAATAAATGCGATAAAATGGGGAGAGTTTCATATGATGGATAATTATAACGGCCGTTCGCAGATCCAAAACTACAAGAACATTTTAAAAATAAGTAGAACCTTTTAAACAGTAAGTAAATCTTCGGGAAGCGTGTTCGGGTATTACATGAACACGTAAAGATAACTATTTTACTGTGCGTTTTATTGAACAATGACTGCGTCAAGACTAATGAAATAAATATGGTGCCGCTGACGCAGTGTCATGATAGTGCAAAGTGAGTGAAACGCCAACACAACGTTCGTGTGCAATCAACTAGAATTATAACAGCGACCATACGTGCATTTCTGACTGCTCTGGGACGCAGATCTCCCGGCACTGCGCTACGGTATTGATTTTCGCGAGTCTGGCTCGGCGCCCCGTGGCTGCCATGTGATTGGCCGTCATGCGCGGTCCCTTACAAAACAGCTTCTCACATACGAGTGCGCTGCTCTCAAAATGTGGGCCGAAGTTGAAAGCTCACGACGGGCTAATGGATGTAAGTGGACCTCATCTTGCGTAGAAAATGGTTCCTCGTAAATTGTTGGACAATTTCCCACCCTTGCTAATTTTACGTAATACAGCCAAAGACTTTTTGGTCTAAACTCGGCATTTACTAGCTGGGTGCCCGACGTTGTCCGGATATTTATTTGAATTAGCCTGAAAAAGTATTTAATTCTACTTTAATCGAATAGTCAAGATGCGATTTCATCAGAATTGACCTGCCCCTCCCTCCGTGCAGTTAGAGAACTATAAATACTCCCGATATCAAAAAAATAAAAAATACTCTTAGTACCAAAAGAGCATAAAAAATTCTCCCGGTCATTCTAGTGAGTAAAATATATTCTAGTTACCCTAAGATCCTTAAAAATATACCCGGTACGATAATGTAGTACAAAATACACGCCCTCTAAGATATTTATTCTTCTGGTTACCCACGCGAGTCAAAATTTATCTTAAGAGTGTCAGACATACTCCCGATACCATTGACAGTAAAAAACATTCTCGGTATCTTACGAGAATAAAAATACTTTCGAATACCTTCAGAGAATCATGTCAAAGCTTCGTCATATACCTTGAGAGTGTAAAAATTACTCACGGTGTCATTGAGAGTAAAAAATACTCCTTTAAAATAATCGATATAAACCTTAAAAGAGACAAAAAGATTCTTTATAACGGTAGCCTAAGTGAGTGAAAATTACTGTAGGCTCCTTAAAAAAGTTATAAACACTCCCGTTTAGGTTAACGGAATGAAAAAATACTTACGGAACTTTAAGAAAAAAAAAGGTACTTCTATTATGTTAAGAAAGTCAAAAAGACTCCCCGTAGCCTAATCTAAAAACTGTAAACCTCGCAGACAGAAAATGTTGATGTTTTACACAAATAACATTGGCAGAATACTATCAATCTTAGCGGGATATTCTCTCGCAGGTCGAACCTTTTACAAGAGATACGAAGGGGCTACCTTTGGGGATGCCTTTTCCTCTCCATTTTTAACTAAGGTTCCCACAAGCCGAGGCACCTCGGCCTGTTTTGAGAGGTGTATGTTCCGGGGTCACAGACTTTGGGCATATGGTAAGAGTTGTCCGCTATTCCCATTGGAATAATCGGCCAGCTGCCTCCTAAACTGGTCGAGGCACGGAGAAGGGAATGCTGCGTCCCCACAGCAAACTCCTCTCCCGCTATCGGAAGGGCGTGGGACAAGTACCCAATGCCCGACCTACCCGATGCAGGTTTTCCTAGGGTTTTCCCTGCATTTCTTTAGGCGAATGCCGGGTAGGATCCTTAAAATATAGTCCGTGGGCCCTAGTAACCCTTGGCTACCTTCCTCTACCCTTCCACATCCATCCTTTAAAATCCCTTCCTATTCTATTAAAGGGGAGTTGCCCAATGTGGATCACCCTCATGTAGCGTGTTGCCCTAAAAAAAACTATCAATCTTCATGACCCCTAAAATTATTTCATCGACACAAAATATCAGCCTTTTATGGATTATTAAAATTTTCAGCTCTCCCGCCACCATCGTCACGATGGTACGCAGTCGTGTCTGACCACCACAATGTTTACTCTAATATGTGTATAAAATTTTGTCCAACTTGCTCCACGTATATAAGATTTACGATGAACTTTGTTTTCCCGTTCCACCACCCCGCCTACGGGTGGAAGTAGAACTTAACCGGCAAGTTTAGTATCGCAATTAAACTCAGCGACATCAATAACAACGAATTAGATACTTATCTCGGTTGTTTCCGCGTTATTTTTGTGGAACGCCCTTCTAGACAAACCGCTAAGGGTCTTACCCTCTCATGCCGAAAATATTCTGAAATTATACACAAACAACATTTGGGAAAACCCATCAATCTCCTTTACCTAGAAAAAACTTTATTCAACGCAAATAACGGTATTTTTGCATATTTGAAAATTTACACCCGCGTATACTCCCGCCCATAGGGTTGAATGTCATAAGCAATATAATGTGTAATCTCGAGGTTTTGCGCGTTACACACACACACACATATACAGTCAATTTCATTTAAAAGAATAAGATATTGGCACAGCTGACAGTTTTTTTTTTTTGCAGAAGCTCGAACGAAAACAGTGTTTGTAGTTTAATTCATTATGGCTAAACCATAAATTCCAATAATAAGGCATGTATCGTTCAATAAAAGTTTTAGCTGTTTACTTTTGAATTAGTGTAAATCGATGCAAACGAATTAAACGCATGAATATGGTAATGCCATCCTAAATAAGTTAGTCAACCTGGCTAGAAGTAAATCCTCAGCTTCCGTAGTTTTATTTAATGCTCCAAGCACAAAAATAAAATTGTATAAAACTGAAACAGCCCGATATGGAACATTGTTTCAAATGTACAAAAATAATCGGATGCACTGTCAGTACTTAACTAAAATGTAATATGAAGTTATTATCAGTAGAGCACAAATAATAAGAATATATCGTCTGTTGGGCCTCATAATATTTTAGTATCGATTAGTCTCAATGTTAAACCCCATATATTTTTAGATGACTATAGTTCAATTCTTTTTGTAACAGGTGGCGGTCTCTCTTGACTGACGTTAAATTTATAAATAATAATAAACTATTGATAGCTTTACTTAATAAAATATGCTGATATGTTAAATATTACTTTATTGATAACTATGCGTTTGTTGGTTATAAATTATATAATGTTTTTACTATTTCAATAGAAAGTGCTATGTGGAATGATTTTTTTTATATATTTCAGTGATTCATGTTGGCACTGTCAAAATAATATATCAAATGGTGGGCTTAACAACAGACGGTCAATATTATTGTGAATAATATTGTACAATATATTGCTGGGACGACGCGCACGTTGCAATATTATTTCCCAATAATTTAGTTTACGACAGAAGCTTCTAAAGTCAATATGTGGAATAAGCATAAAGAAAGTTGTTTGGAAATTGCTTTAATTGAAGGACAAAATAAAACGCACGTTTTTGATGGATGGTTCAAAAAAGAAATGAATATACGTGAATATTTGGTAGGTGAACGAGGAATATGGGAACCAAATGAGTTTTAAACTTAGAAGAATTATTTGTTCCAATATTATCCACATCGTCAAAGTAATTCTCAGCCTTTTTCTTGTCGTTATCGGTCTGAATGATATTTTGGACGTACATGGTTCTTCCATACCTTTAAGAATCTTCATTTCTTCAAAATTCCATAATGTTAGGTCTATTACCTCATCTAAACCAGCACCATATTTTTTTAGAATCCTTCATCAGCTTCAGTTCCCTTCTAAAAATAGTGCACAACATATTACATTTTCTAACTAACTGCAACTTATCAGTATTTTGATACTTCTCTCAATATTTACAAATCAAACGTTCGTGTTGTCAATTTTTTAAAATTCTATTACTGTAATCATTGTTTTTAATATTTCACGAAGTTATATACTCTGATATAGCTGTATGTATTTCAAAATAGTTTTTGTTTCTTCGCGTTTATTATTAGCCATCTCATAAAGTAAATTGTAAAAATGTTTAATGAGTTACGTCGCAGTACGTTGCTGAGAAGACAGAACTGAACCAATATTGCGCAATATCACCCAAAGACGATACAATATTTTTCAGATTAAACACTAAATATCTAACACTTTTTTGATGGCCTCAATATAATGTGTAATCTTTCAATATCATCTACGGTGAATATTGATCAATATATTGAAGAAACGTCTAGGGGTCCCTTAAGTACGAGGATTTCCGAGATACTGGGTAAAAATGTCTTACTCCTTAGCAACCATACATGTAGCTATAAAAGGTAACTGTGTTTATTTCGGTACTTTTCCGATATCTTTTTCTGTGTTCCAGTTCTCTTGAAGCACTGTTAATAGCCTGTAGTAAAGGTGCTCCATGATAAGCAATTTCGTGATGCATGAAATAGCTACTTTGCTTCATCTCATGTTCTTCAGTTTGTCTGTCACTTCAACTTCAGCATATTTACACAGTCTCTTAAAGTTGTTCTGGGAACACCAGATTCGGAAGCTGTGTGCGATGTTCTCTCGCAGGCAGAACCTTGTAGGAGAGACAGGAAGGGGTTACCTTTGGAGATGCCTTTTCCTGTCTCCGTTTTTGAACTAAGGCTCCTACAAGCCGAGGCACCTCGGCCTGTTTTGAGAGGTGTATGTTCCGGGGTCACAGACCTTGGGCATACGGTAAGCGGTACGGAGAAGTGAATGCTGCGTTCCCACAGCAAACTCTTCTCCCGCTATCGGAAGGGCGTGGGACAAGTACCTAATGCCCGACCTACCTGATGAAGGTTTTTCTAGGGTTTTCCCTGCATCCCTTTTAGGAGAATTTCCGGTTAGGATCCTTAAACCATATCCCGGGGGCCCTAGTTAACCCTTGGCTACCTTCCTCTACCCTTCCGCATCCCGCCTTTCAAATCCCTTCCTATGTTATTAAAGCGGAGTTGTCACTATGTGAAATACCCTCATGTAGCATGTTACCAAAAAAACTTTATCAAAATATAATATATAAGAATTATATTGTAAGAATTAATTCAAAACGTTCAAAATTTTCAAGATGTTAAGCTAGAGGATGCTGGGAAAATATACTAAACTTTTGAATTTGTATCACGAACTATTTATGAAAAAATATGAATATGTGGTAAACCGTTTATCAAGTTCATTATTGGCCGTATAATTAAATTTTTAATTTTGTTCAGTATTCCGTTAATTTTCCGATTCTTTTTCAAGAAATAACGGACGACTAAATCGATCGCGCTTACGAAATATTTGAAGTCAGTGATAAAGAAATCGTGTATGAATGTACGTAAAGTGGAATAATGTTTACAGTTATTTAGAATGCAAAAAACACGGTGAGCGAAATTCATACGAGGTCGTTTGTACATAAATGAACAGTTTTTGTGATATTTGATGTCTGATCTGATTAATTATATACGGAAAAGTGTAATTTATCCTCAATAATTTGATATGAGGATTCGTTTTACCTTTTTAAAATGGAATAGTGTAAGTACTATTAATTAAAATTACGTATGCATACACTAGTGTAAATACTATTTTTTCACTGAAGATTAATTAAAAATAAGGTTAACATTGAAGAAAACTCAGGAACACCAATAATTCTTTCTGATGTACTCAGTGGCCTTTCTTCGTGGTAAGGAATTGACTGAAATCCTCTCCTGTGTTTTATTATGAATCAAATGAATTAATGTTTTTTATATAATTCTTCAGCAATTATCGTCAGATTTTTAGTTGTAGATTTCAATGTAATTTGATAAATAATGTAGTATTAATTACTTTCTTATATGCTTATTTTTATCTCAGCACCTTAAATTGGAGTTCTTTCTCATGTCACCTTAAATTTATAGATTTTGAAACATTATTTTTGTCCTTTAATAAAGTAAAATATTAAACGTCATTTAATTCGGCGTCTACGTAGTTGTGAAAAAGTGAGCGATGCAAAATTAAATTTTTATAAATTTTAAGTACAAAATTACACCTATTGAATTTGAATCAATATTTACTTTATTATTTAAATACACGTGGTTAGAATACTGCGTGTTTAATCTAGTAGCAATATATACTTGTTGTTTAAGCTTACCATAGCAAGATCTCGCAGTGGTAGACCGTTCCGGAGTGTGCAGTACCCTGAATATCCTCCACCCATGCCACTTACGCAGTGCAGTCCTTGTTGGTGGATCAGTCCACGTGTAGGTGATGTTTCTATAGTAGATATGTGCTGTCTTCTTCTCAAATAGTCCTCCAAGCCATTATCGGCTTCTACTGCGAAAAGTGAAAGTTTCAGAAAAAAATTGAAGGAAACAATTTTATGTGTTGTTTAAAAAATTCAAAACAATAATTTATTATTTGATGTTTGTCAGTTATTGAGTCACACTAGTCGTAATAGCCCTGTACTCAATCGTTAAAGAGCACGCTACACGAAAAACTGTGTCTTATGTACGTCGGTACAAATAAAAAATGTCCTCTGGTCTCAGATAAACATCTCATTGCCGATAATATCTATTTACAATTGAGACGTTGACATTACTAAACGGTTATATGCAATGTTAATTTTGTCATATTAAAAACATTCAACCTACGGCATAAAATATACATACTACTTGTAAAATGAAGATTCAAATATTTGTAATGAAACAAGTAAAATGTTTGTATTTACACATTACACATCGGGAACTATTAAAGATATTAGCGGGCTTTGGTATTTGGTTCACTATCACGAGCCTGCAGCACATGCAACTTTTATACTGTCTGACTATTTAAGGTTTAGTGCACACTCAATTTTACCGTTGTCATCTCATTACGTAAATGCTAATATAACTAATCGGTAACGTTTTCAGATCTATTTACTCTTAGGTATTACCAAAAGATAAAACTAGGATGAAACGCAATTTCATCACATTCAACGTTTTTCTTTTGATCCGTATCTTTCAAGTTTTATACTTCAAAATTCATGACATCAGTTTATAATATGTAAATGTAAATGAAAGATTCTTAGAAGAAAAATGTCGCTCTGTATACGTAAAAATGGTAAATATTTCATGTTATATTTTTAGTAACATATGTCACTGTTGAGCAAAACTTATGTAGTTTCATGAACAAAAATATAATATATAGATATGATATATATATATATACATAGAAAAAAATTAAGGAGTAAATGAGCATTAACACAAAATTATAAATAAGAAATCTGAAAACTAAGTACCATAATCTACATCCATTTAAGTTAAAAAATTATTTAATTTGATTTATATTAAGCTGTGTTCCTACAGTTTTCAGGAATGTGGTACTTAATATACATATGATATCCTTAAATAAAATAAACCTTTCATTTTCACAAATAAGAAAAATAATTTTTTTAGCACGATTCGTTCTTAAATGCAACGGTTTTTTGTTTAGTTATAAATGAGCTTTCTGAATGACGTTTTCAAGAAAATTTAATTCTGACTCAATTTCATTCTATAATAATATATCTACCATGTATATTAAATAATATTAATAATCATATAATATAAATAATATCTTAGAATTATTATAATTTCGGCCAAAATTTGTACGACGAATCAAATGGAACGAGAGAATTGCAGACACTGCACAGATTGACTTGGATAATAATACATTAACAATATAAGATTGGTGCAAATAAGTTAAATTTTGATATAAATATATATCATCCATTTTACTATATCGTGAAGTAGTACATCGCATGAAGTCAATCTTCATACTAGTTCGTATGGCACCTTGCATCCTTTTTTTTTTTTTAAAAAAAACCTTAAATTTTATGCACCGTCCATTGATTGAACGTGTGTGGCAGTAATGGAAGCATTTGGATATGTTTGGTTATATTAAAATGTTCTAACGTGTAACATATAACAATTGATGGAAAAAAAAATTGATTTTATATCAACATTTTTCTTATTAGTGTGATGAAGGCTCTTGTTAAATATTTAGCCATCCTAAGTACTCACTACCTGTTGTTTTAAATATTGACGTATATGAATCCTAAACGTTATGTCAATAATAACAATTATTTACTGTAAAATATCATTAGCCGTGCAAAAGTGTAGTATTAAATTGCTGTATTCGTTACTCTGATTTGTAGGATATTTGTATTTAATTTAATATTAATTTAAAAACATTTTCATTTCATAGTTAAATCGTGGAACAGGGCATATTTTATCAAATTTATAAATGTAAAATAAATTCTTCTCAGAAAATTAAAATTATTTACATATATTTTCTTTAACTTTAATAAACTTGGATATGAAAAATCAGTATAGGTGTTAGATATTACATAAGTTAGGAGTGAGTAACATTTCTACAACATGTTTAATTTAATGGAAAATATTTTTCATTAGTTTCATTAAATTGGTATTCATACTAGACAAATTAATAATTTATTTGTAAGTGTTGTGTGACTATGCTGTGATGTCTCCAAAATAATATTTGTGATAAAGGTTATATTACAGAGAAGGAAATTATAGTTTACAAGTTGAAGGATATATTGTTTTAGGATTGAAATTACTAATACCTTTTCTATTAAGTAATTCATAACATTCGATTTGTTGAATTGTGTTAAATATAATATTGTTATTATAACTTCTATTTGCATAATGAATTTTTTAACTTGAAATTTAAAGGTAAATGAACAAAACCACTATTAACTCGAAGTATTAAATCGACAGAAGTATATTTCTTGAGAAATGTCAGCTCTCTTGCTCGAGTTAATAATTTATATCCTCAGAAACCAATATTTAAGATAATTATAGACGATGATGAATTGAGATATTTGCAATTGTGTGTTTAGAAAGGATTAATATAATCCGTTTCACACACCTGATATATAAATCTGACCTTTGTTCGCCTGAGGAATTATATCCGGATTCTTCTCGTCACTGTCCACGCTATCATTGGCCGCCATCTTGCCTCCAGGACTACCTCCGTTCTTGATGGTGACGGCGGGGCTGGTGGACTTGCTGTTGGCCTGAGGGTTCTGCAGGTCCGTCACCCCCGTACCTGCTCTCTTGTGTCTGTGATGATGATTTCTCTGTGAGCAGTACAGCTTCAGGATGAGTGCAATCGCTCCTCCCAGGATGAGCATGGCCGTCAATACCCCTGCGACGAGGCTCAACGCAGGAGTAAACAATGTCGACGGCCGTGGGCGTTCTGGAATACAAAATAAATCATTTATATTTTACGAAAAAGTACACTACAAAAAAAAATTATTTGCCTAATTACCATCCAGTTTTCCGGTAGAGAAGAATCTTGCAAATTTAATTCGTATTTCTTAAATGTTGCTAACCTTCATATAAAAGATACCTAAGAATATACTCTTCCGGTTCTGCAAAGTAGTAAAGCTTTTCAACCTATATGCACAGATGAAATCATTTCAATGATAAGAAACTTGAAGTGTTCCCAAGCAGCATATGACATATGACATAACCAGAAAAATGGTAAAAGAGTGTGCCGAAGCCATCGCATTTCCACTTAAATTCATATTTAACAAATGTATTTAAGCTGGAATATTTCCCGATGCTCTCAAAATTGCGAAAGTAATCCCCTTATTCAAGAAAGGTTCACCATCCGACGTATAAAATTATAGACCCATTTCTCTGCTTCCAATTTCATTCCAAAATTTTTGAAAAATTAATTCACATTAAATTATAATATTTCTTGAGCAAATATGATATTTTAAGTTCGTCCCAGCATGGCTTCATTAAAGGAAAAACCGCAAATAGTGCAATGTATGACTTTATTCCAAATATTCAGAATTCATTGGATGAAGGATTGAAGGTAGCTGTAATATTTTCTGATCCGTCTAAGGCATTCGACACGATTGATCATGAAATTTGATTAAGAATGTTATCATATTGTGGCGTACGAGGAATCGCCTTTCTTCTCCTAAAATCATATCCAAAAAAATCATAAACAAAAGTTAGTGGTCGAAACTAAAGATGGGCATATATTCATTTATCTAATTAGGAATTAATTACGTGCGGTGTTCCTCAAGGCTCGATTCTTGGGTCTTTACTTTTCATTATGTATATTAATGATATTCCAGTTTTCGTACATCCTCTGAAATCAGTTCTCTACGCGGATGATACAAATGTAGTGATTGCAGAGAAAAATGTTGATAATCTTGTTAGAAACGTAGACATCACACTGAACAAACTAAATGTGTGGTTTAAAGTCAATAAATTAGCACTAAAACTAGATAAAACGAAGGTAGTCCAGTTCTCAGCGGATGGTAGTAACAACCTTTCTAGAGAAGTTCTCGACTGATTCGCCTTTTCTGGGTCCTCAGATTGATAGTAATTTAAAGTGGACTCACCACATAGATCTACTTGCTGGGAAACTTAGTTCGGCTTGTTATTGTCTTAGAACATTAAAGCAACATGTTGACATCAACACTACGAAAATGGTGTACTTTGCGTATTTTCATTCCCTCATGTGTTATGGCATTGCAAATTGGGGCAATTGCTCCAGGAGCATGGAAATATTCAAGTTGAAATAGCGTGCCATTAGAATACGTTCTAATACGGATAATAAATCCAGTTGTAAACCGTTTTTCAAAAGTCTTCGAATGTTAACTCTTCCCAGCGTTTTTATTCACGAAATTTTAAAGTTTTTTAAGCGGAACATGAATGTTTTTCAAACGAATGGCGAATCTCACTATTATGAGACTTGAAATCGCTCAGGTCTAAGATCGGTCAAGCATCGCCTTGGTCTCTACCAGAGAAGTATTCACCATTCAGGGATAGTTTTATACAATCGTCTTCCTCCGGATGTTAAGAACAATAATAAACACAAGAGTTTTTTTTCAGTACAGGAGTTTCTTGACCGTTCCCGTAATAATTAATTTTAAAAAAACCTGCAAAAGTGTTCAATGTGTTGCTAATAATAACTACTTATTTCATAATTGGTTAGTCTCTGTTGGTGTTTTCTGCTCATTTGTTTGTTTGTTGCATGTACGGCCCCGGAGTTCTACGGAAGAGAAGATTCCTCGTCGCTTTGCTTCATGAAGAGACTTGTCCGTCGTGTGTGTTTCCTCCTAGTGTGCTTGTGTCAAGTTTTGTGTGTATTCTTGTGTGATGTGTAATTATATAATTTATGATAGTTAATTATCAAATCATTAATTATTTACTAGGTCGTATTGATTTTTTTTTATTAGAACTGTAAATATTATATTATAGCCTTAGTATAGTTAAATAATTTTTAGTTTTATTATTATTAATATATTTTACTTATGTTGGACAGGGAAATTTGTGTTCCCGAATTTTAGTATTAATTAATAGTGTTAATTAATATTATGTTAACTTCTAATTATTTATAATTGTAGCATCCAATTATTATATTGTAATTTTATGTATTAAGGTATCCTATTTCCTCTTACGAGGACTAATGGAGTAACATAAATCAAATAAAATAGTCTGTATCAACATTTCGGCTTCTTTTATGCAACGCATCTTCGCGTGATGTGTCTACAAATATTAAACTGCCACTAATGGAAAATATCTGTCCTATATTTCCATGTATACATAAATTAATTTATGTCGAAAGGAAGTTTTCACGGAAATTATTCTTGAAAAATTCAGGGAATTTGACATGTATCTCACGCTCTGTATTCTGAAACACACAATTTTAATTAAGAATAAAAGAAGTAAGCCTCCAGTTAAAAACACATCGCTTTTTGATAACGAATGCTAAGACGGTGGGAGGATACGAAAAACAGCGAAGTTCGTTGAAAGACGTGGCCAAAGAGTAGGAGTTAATGTAGCATAAACTGTTGTTGCCTCAGAAACTATCACATAATTTGTTGGTGACAGTTGAAATCACCGAAACGTCAAGATTCTAACTTTGTTCACGCATCGCAGAATACGGTACAATGAATAGTTCACGCACAGAGGTAATATTAAGGCATCGTTTCGAAACATTGGATGTAATCAAAGCTAAAATTTTAATTTCATTTGACTTCTCTGTGTATATAGGAAGACGAATAAGTCTGAGAAAGTGATATTTTGCCACTTTCTCTACGTAGGTATCTCAAATTATTTTTTAAATATAGTTTTGTTGTACTGCTCCGATTTATTATCCACTTTAATCGCCAGTGATATAAGTAGAATATGTTTATGTGTAGAGTATAAAATAATTTGTGTATTCCTATATTTAAAATTAATCATAACCACTTTTTGAAACAAATATTCCACCTATATTATTAAAACCCTATAATAATATATTACACTTTATAATTATATATTATTGTAGAGAAGGATAATGGTATATAATTATGATTGTGGCTTCAATCATCAAACAACATAGATGTTACAAGCTAAACATGTGCTGATTAATAAACTAGTTGGAAACTTTACGAGACAAACTAATTAATTACGGAATCAGTAGAAAAGATAATGTGCCTGTGTCGTTTTGCAGATATTTGTGAAACCTTGTCGTCTAATGCCTCACATTACCTAATTATTTGAATGGAAGCTGTTAAAGGGAACAAAAAATAATTACAGAAGTTCCCAACTAACGAAAATGGCTTGTTATTATTTATAGAAGTGTAGTACTTACAGAAAATTACTTGTATTTGCAAATTATCTGCAGAATTGGATGGGCAGCTCAGTACATTAATACAGTCTAATTGTAAAAAGCTTTATTTAGCAAAAAGTGAAAAGCTTCATAATAATTACAGTAACGTCCTATGTATGTTAGTTCCTGAAATGAAAATAGAATGCGTCTGTTTTGAAATATAATAATAAGATAAAATAGCCAATTGACATACAAAAAGAAGTGTTGAATAAATACCATGAAACGTTTCTTCAGGTGCTAATGAAACACGAGTTACACAACCGCACAATACAGTTGACAAACTCGTGCAGTTGTGTCACTCTATGCTCTTGTGTTCTTTTAGCACTTGCCAAAGAGAACAAAGTTTCAAGAAATGTTGTTTGGCATTTATTTAATCACTGCTTTTAGTCTGTCATTTGGCAATTTTATCTTATTAATTATGTAAGTTCCTCTTTCTCACAAGGAATCAAGAGTTGGTTGTTAATATGATATATTTAATATCTTGAAAGAGGTAGTTCTGCATGTAATACTGTATTAGTATATTAATTTTTAATTCTATTTGTTAGATAAAATATTTTGAAACTGATTTAAATTTTCTAAGTCAAACGACCTGTTATTGTGTTTCTGTGCAAAAATATCCTCACCTACTTTATTCTTAGGTTGTATATAATAAATTTAAATAAATTTTACTGATAATATAACTGACGTTCTGAATGTTATTGTAATATGCCAAAGAGAAAAGTAAATCACCCTCCATAATAATGTAAAAGACAAAGTTGTTTTTCAAAATTAAATAGCCATTTCTTTTATTATTAAATTCAGTAATTGACCAAAATGGTCGTTTTCCAATCAACGAACTCGGAGCTAATAGTATTACTACAGGAGAATATTTTTTTTAACAATTTACTAAATTAAATATTAGCTACTGATTTTAAGAGTTTATTTGAATATACCGCTGATCACTCAATTTTATAAAAGAAATGATGAACTGAAATTAGCTATATGTTTTGTAATAATGTTGTAAAGTCAGATAATTTAAAACATCTTGCGATAGAAAGTTTCAATTCAATTGATATATATTGGTACTAAAACTAAGTTTCTTAATTAACCACTTGCACTCGAATTTCACCTGAACTTACAAATAGTTTCTTCGAACATAATTAAATACACCCCATTTAATTTCAATAAATTCGAGGTTTAGTCCTATGGACACAAACCTCTATTAATACAAACGCGCTTTCAAATTGATAGTCAATAGTATGCATATGTCGTGAGATATAGCAAGTTGTATGAGATGCACAGTAGGAAAAGGAAGACGACGGAGGTGATTATTGACGGCAGGGAGACCTCAACTTGAAGGCATGCTAGCGTGACGCTACTATCTTTCTTAAAAACATTATTATATTTTTATTAGCTGGATGTACAGGCAACGCCAGGGTCATTTTACCACATCTCGTACTTATCATCTGCGGATGAGATTTTTGGCGTGCAACATATCCTGAAATGAACGCAATATAGTTCCTTGCACCAATGTTTTGGAATAATCTTTAATCTGGCAAGGTTCCGTGTTAAAATGAGTGCTCAGATACTCCCAATACAATCCCAGATCAGTGGACTACTGCGCATCGTATTTTGAGACGACTAGCTATTTCTCTCGACTTATATTTATTTCTACCTTGCACGCTAGCAGTAAGGTGTCTCTCAGGTGACCTCATGGTGGAAGCAGCAAGGACTACAGGTTCGCTTCGACCCTTGAGGTTGTACGAGTAGACGCAGGCTTGGTATCTTTCACCAGGAAGAAGTCCAGACACACTGAAAGTCGCGACTCCAGCAGTGACATTGGCTTTCACTGCCTGTGTGTGAGCGTCTCTTATTTCCAGGAGAAATGACTGCGGAAGTCCACCATTGAAGCCCTCAGCGCATCGTATGGTGAAAGAATGGGTGGACATGTTGCCCACTGAGCAGTTGTGGACCTGATCAGGACGACCTGTCACATAGGAAATATTTTTCAGTAACTCCGTAGTACTTAATGTTGAGAATTAATGTTATGACAATAAAATTATTCTTTATTTCTAGCAAATAAAGCTTTAAACTATACAAATCTAACGTGCAAATGAACACATTTCCTCTCTTCTATCAAGTATGTAGACACATTTTCACATTAACAAATTATGAAATCCAAAATAGTTCTTTTGAAAATTAAAAGCTTATATAGTAAATGTGCTAATATTATACTGACGTTAATTTTTCAACTAATTACTAACACAATAAATACAAAAATATAATTAAGGGTACGGATAAAATATTTTTCGTCAACGAGGTGACATGATTATGAAAAGCAAACAAATTTTCCTATATTGATTCTTTGGGCCACTTAACCAATCATACGCCGCACCCTCCAATATCAAGTAAAAATTGAAGTAATATTAATTATTTTTATTCTTATTCATTTAATTTTTTTTAAATAATAACTATCATTATTAAATAAATAAATATAAGCCAAGTTTAAGTCAGAAAAAATAATGTATTAAATTAACAACGTTTCATCGCTTAATTTGCAACCTCATAAGGTTAAAATTTTAAAAAAATTTCATGGGCAGATCAGGTTTATATTATTTATGTTTACTTTCGTCGTAGATTGAATGGAACTTATGACGTATGAATATCATAGCAATCCGTTGAAGTGAAGGTAGCGCATATTCAACATTTACAATAAAAATACAGTTATTAATCATGTCAAAAATCTATTTCCTCCGTAACCAGCAATTGGTGACATAACGATTTATGTTAAAGTTAAATTATTAAAGAATAATTATGATGCAATCCGAGTGAATACCTCCTTTATTTAACGTGTCTGTATAAATAAAAAACTTTTTAAATTTTAAATCAACACATATATTTTATTTTGTCAATCTTCAACCGGATGAAATTGTCTCCGTATTCCATACGGGTAAATTTGTAAAAAAAACACGCTACATATTAACATCTGTTCACTTAATCATCTTCGCTAGAAGTACATGACGTTGATAGTCATAGAAGTGTCGCGTGATTTTGACGATAGTACCTGACTTGAATCACAAGAGAATTTCATCCACCTACACCGGGAAAAACGGTGGATCTACTATCTTCACACGATCACTAGCAGAATGCAACCTTCATACGGGAAGGAAAACATTGTGCACGATTTGTAACGTCATAGATAGCGTTTGGCGCTATTGACAATCTCTTTTATTTATAGAAAAGGTCTACCATTTTAATATATATATAATCAACGATCCGATAGCAAGTTTTTATTTGTCTTAAATTGTCCCTTACTTCTCTTCTAAATAACTTCTCACATACACTTGACAATAAATTCATAAATAAAGGTGCATGAAAGATAAATTTCATCAATTTAGAAAGATGGATTTAAAACATCGTAAGAGTTATCTAGCACTTTAAAGAAAATACATTCATCTCCCTTTCTGATTAAAAATAACAAAATATCTCCTTGCCCGATAAATTACAAAAACAGGTTTTGAAACGTTCACTATTTAATATCTGTATGGCGGACGACAGGTCGTGTATTACTCATCCATTGCTATTCCTCTGTATAACAACGCTATAAAGTTTCATCGAAATCGAATCGTCAGTTTTATGGTGAAAAGCGAATGAATTAGGGGCAGACATTTAGATTAAATCGGTTTCGGATCCCCTAATTCATGCAACCTTTCTCGATTCAAGCAACGTGCAAGAAAAACTACCCGTTTTTATACATATTAATTTGACGTCCTAACTGAATTTATATTGTGATTGTTGTTTATGCAAAATTTCTTTTCATAGACTACGTAAAATGTCAGTAGCTCCTGATATGAGAAATATAAACACGAAATAAATGTTTATTTAATAAAAATTAGCAATTACACGCTGTTCGGAATATGGATTGGTTTCATTTCAAAATCAACGAAACATAGAATTTATTTGAAATGTAAAGGAAAGTGACCATAATCCGAGTTGTTTTATTTGTAGTAGAATTCAAGAAAGTGGTTAACGTTTTTTTTTAGGGCAACAGGCTACATGAGGGTAATCCACATTGGGCAACTCCCCTTTAATAGCATAGGAAGGGATTTAAAGGGGGGATGCGGAAGGGTAGAGGAATGTAGCCAAGGGTTACTAGGGCCCCCGGGCTATGGTTTAAGCATCCTACCCGGCATTCGCCTAAAGAAATGCAGGGAAAACCCTAGAAAAACCTGCATCAGGTAGGTCGGCCATTGGGTACTTGTCCCACGCCCTTCCGATAGCGAGAGAGGAATTTTCTGTGGGGACGCAGCATTCCCTTCTCCGTGCCTCGACCAGTTTAGGAGGCAGCTGGCCGACTGTTCCAATGGGAACACCGAACAACTCTTACCGTATGCCCAAGGTCTGCGACCCCGGAACATACACCTCTCAAAACAGACCTAGGTGCCTCGGCATGTGGGAACCTTAGTTCAAAAAAACCAGAGAGATGTGAGAGCATCCCCAAAGGTAGCCCCCGCCAGAACTCTCTGGGAAGGTTATTATGAAGTGGTTAACGTTAAGAACTTCAATTATTAGCAGTAGATAAACTACTTCAAACTACGAGTTTAAAGCAAAATGAACGAGTATTGAAAACAGAAAAAAAATGAATACGCACATATTAATTCAGCGGCGTTCATAATATTTAAAACTTGATTTAATTGCTATTTACGGTTAAATGCACAAGAAAGATAAAGTATTTCCAATATCTTATTTTAATATTGTAGTTAAAAATTGGGTTTTACAGCTTCGAAAATTAATCGATCATATAGGACAAGTTTCTCAAATATTAAGGTTACTTTTAGAAGATATGTCTCTCTGTAAGTACCTGCTGCTATGATGTGGAAGACGCAGGGTACCCTCTGGTGTCCTATATGATTACTGGCCCAGCAGAGCAGAGTCCCGTAGTCGAGCTCCGTGACGGGGGTGTAGGACACGTAGCTCACAGGACCTGCACGTGCTATATGCGCAGTGGCTACGTCAAGGTTCTCCGCCGAGTTGTTGAAAGTCCAACGAAACGTTACGTTTGAAGGGTTAGCATCAACTTCACACGAAATGTTGGCTCGCTCCTGCTTCGCCACACCGATTACCCGGCTTTGGTTAGGCTTACACGTTGGAGCGTCTGTGAAATAATTCCCAGCAGTTATATATATATATATATATATATATATATATATATATATATATGTTCATGTTACCATTACAATATTACTATACCAGCAGTTACTTAAAATTATTCAAATACTAAAATTCTAATTGCGTTCTCTTTGTTCACGACAAAAATCATTGTTTGTGGCCAGACTTTTTGAATAATTTGTAATGAATACTTTGTTCTTAATACAAAATTATTTTCAATTATTATATAAACTTACTATGCATGGGTAAGGTTCCGTTTGAAATGTCTTTATTTGCTGAATGAAAAATTCAGAATTCTGTGTTTCATTTCAGTTTACCTCAACTAGTTATATATATATATATATATATATATATATATATATATATATATAACCAATGTCATAATAAGCATTAAATGATTCCGAATTTTATGTATTTCAGGCTCAGTTTCGAGCATTATTCTCTATACTGGACCGTTTACATCCAGTTAGTTCCTTAATATGTGCATTTCATCGTATTTTAAAAAAGAATAAATGTGAAAACACCAGAATAATGTTATTTAATTTAATTGTTTAGATATAATTCCTGCTATATCGACATACGAAACGCCAAAAATTAAATTAAAATGTGTTGAAACATATTTATTTTTTTAAACAATTAATTTCATTCTTATTTATTTTTAGTTGCATCAACTGCCAGGGTCATTAGCGAATTTTTCTTGTACTCTGTTACGTTCGACTCGTCGGGGAACTACTTTGAGGGAGTTTCTCAGTTAGAAAACGCGCACACACATATCCATGACCTTACCGGGATTCGAAACCGTGTGACGCGAGATAGTGACCCTGACCACGTCACCACCGGAGGTCAACAACTATATTTTCGATTAGCACAATCTAAATAATTACGATAAAGAATGTGAATATTATTCTAGATTGACGAACGAAATGTTACATATTAGATCCAATGTTTAGTCATAAATGTAAAAAATGACACCAATAATTTAAATAAGATTTATGATTTCTCGTTATTGTAATTATTGTATTATTTACATTTTATTCATCTTGTTATTTTAAAATTCAACTTTACAACCATGTCAGTAAGTCATTTCGACCTCAATGTGTGTGTAAACCGCATTTTAGAAATTTATGTTAGTTAAATTTTCATATAATAAGTAGTACTCTATAAATTATATTTTTAAATAATTTCATTTTAAATTATCATATTTTTCAAATTTGGGTTTGTTAAAATACATTTTTGATAAGGAATTTAATTGAAATCTCCCGAAGAGGGCCGAATTTTCGGACAAAACTTTGCGTTTGGCAAATAATAATGTTTTAAATTTGATAATAAATTTTGTCACCAATAGGCATGTGTTTTATTATATTTAATATATATTTTTTCTACACACCATGGCAGATTATTACTTTTATAAGTTCTTTTAGAAAGGCCTAATATGTTTAATTTTATTTATTCATTTCCCTTTCTGTCCGCCGCATAAATGTATTTGTCCTCAATACTTTAATCTTTTGATTCTGCTGGCAAGTTAGGCATGAAAACCTAACCTCAGATTTACCGGTGACAGAAAACTAGCTCCAGTAATCCTAAGCTAAATTTGACTGCGTGAGAGGATGTGGCGAGACTGAGTCAACAGAAATGTTGTTTCTCTGCAGCAGTCGGTCTATGACGCAGGATCTAACGATACTTGGTGAAGGTGATGATCTACTAGTTTTGACCTTATGTTGTGGTGGTTCCTTGAGAAACCAAGATTTTTCTCTTTCCTCGTTGGTTTTTCTTTTGGAATCATTTTACTAATTAATACGTCTAGTGCAATATAAGCGTCAGTTTAGTATGAACAATGGAGATGTAGTTCCCTAGGCAACTATCTTCTTGTTGATGGATTCGTCGGCTGGTACAGAAATACCAAGACATGCCCAGTCAGTAGGATTTTCGAAATGAATTTTCCGTTGAAATGGCACCACGAGTAATAAAACTTTTTTCGCAGGCGAAATACCCGCACATCCGTTTCTAATAATTTCTTTTATAATGTAGTTGTATCATTTTTTGAATGCCACTTATTAGTTAATTGTTTCATGCTATTTGCTCTCGTCGATATGAAAACTGCATTGAATTTATTAGAGGCTTCGAAGTTGGCTAATCCAATAAACAATGTTTTGCTATTAGCTTGTAACGTTGGGTTCCAGTTCTTTCTCCAAATAATTCTGTGCTTTTTCTCCACCAAATTTTCCTGATCTCTTCTCGAGATAAATTTATCAGATGTGTTAGTCCATAATTTACAATAATACAGTATCTTATTTTTCAGCTTTGTTTATAGATTTTTGAGTGCAAACACTTCTATCGTCTTAATTACAACGTACTGATCAAACATTTTTAATCCTTTCTCGTACAGTTTCACGTAATGTTAAATAATATATTTTGTTATAAAATATAATTTTGCTAAAATATTTTGACAGCCACTTAAACAGAGTCCAGTTATATTGAATCAAATATATTAATTTGCCACATGATTTGAAGGAGTTATTAAACTAATAGGGGTAGTGCTTGAGAGATTTAAGATATTTAAAATAACACAGTTTGCGGCTTTCTCTCTCTTTGGCATCACAAAACTAAATTTTCATATTTATGTAAGAGATTAGGAAAACAAGACAGTATTTTACTGAAAATTTTTGATAAAACATGTTCCAAACACCACCGTAGCTCGATTGATGAACTTGTGATTTAGTCAAAAATTTATTTGTGAATGAAAACTGTTAAAAGTGTTAATGTTTTTTATATGCTATAAATTAGGAAATAAAGACTCACATAGGATATTAAG
The DNA here is from genome assembly GCA_037074705.1 of Zhengitettix transpicula. NCBI lineage: Eukaryota > Metazoa > Arthropoda > Insecta > Orthoptera > Tetrigidae > Zhengitettix > Zhengitettix transpicula. The sequence continues at coordinate 91,484,440 of CM073590.1, forward strand.
GTTGAAAGGGGCACTTTCTCCTGCCCCTTCTGAGTTGACACCCACGCAAGTGTAGTTTCCTCCCCCAGAGCGACCAACGGACTGAAGAACCAAGCTCTGGTTACTTACAATAAAGCCACGTCCGGCTCCAGGGCCCATAATTCTCCCCTTTAGACAAAAAAAACCTTATTAAACTCATTAGTGAATAGTATAATAATGAATATTTTTTTAAAAAATGGAGCAATATTTTTTTTAAATATGTTACAGATTTTAGAAATTATTATTCTTTATTAAATCACAGTAATAAATCTCTGGAATTTATTACATTCAGGAATTAAAACCTTATCTCGTTTTGTTGTATTAATATTATTTCTGGCACCATTATACTTACGTTATGACGCCATTCGACTTTGTAAACTGGTGGCATGGCATTAATTATGCAATCGAAATATACATCAGCTCCTTCTCGAATATTATCTGGATTAAGAGATGTTCCCAGTTGTAGCACAGCTTCTGGAATATCTGCCAAATTGTAAGAGAACTTTAGTATTGATTTTTCACTTAAACTAAAGCACCACAGTTAACTGTTATGAGTATTATAAAGCAAAAGGAATAATTTCAGAATATATTTTCGTTAATCCTGCCTCCCATAAAAATATTACAAATGTCTTAGACATCGAAGGCTTCACCTAGTGTATTTGTTACAAATAAAATTATCGGGTTTCAACACGGGCCTATGTTAGATTCAACAATGTTGCGGCGACTAGGTCCGTCATTGTGGTCAAGTTAACTATAACGTCGAAGGCGAAGCTTGCTGTCAAAGTGAAATATTTATTTATTACCAAGCGTTTTGAATCTAGGTATGAGAATAATTCTTCATTTTTAAGCGATTATTATATGGTATTGGAGTCTATTACCTGAAAAAGTCAAGAATTCATGCTTTGTGACGATTACTTATACATTTAACTAATAATAACCCCCATAATATAATTAAGTAAAATGAATTCTTGTGATATTCCTTACCAGATTATTCAGTTTCTGAGTAGGAAAAACATTGTTAATTTATAAATAATATAGAGTTTACTTTAATTAAAATTAAATATAATGTATCTTAATTACTCGGTACTGAATTTATTTTAAGCGAATATTAAATAGCTATCAATATAATTAACGCCTCAGTAAAAAAAAGTCTGTGTTGGACTAAGATTGACAGGATTTTAATTGCAATATTTTCAATAAGAGAAAACAGAGTAACGTATTCAACGAAAATTTATATTGCTTATGCTGATTAACAATGATACGTTTTGCTCTACTTGAGCATAAAAATACTGTAGATTCCAATAAATAGTTAATAACTAATATAACCTAGTTCAGAGAAGAACCATCTAGTTTTTTAAAAAATAACTTCAACCGTTTGATTTTATCAAATGTACAATTGTATGCACTATGTAAAATTTTATTTAAAAGTTTATATGTAATATACTGTCCTTCAATTACATCGCCATACTAATGAAAATAACAGTACTTTTAATGAAACTGTATTATTGTTTATGTACACTACCTGGCTCATTCTCATCTGCGACATTTCATGTCGAAGGTAATTATAGAGTATTGTTATTTCTGTACACTTCATGGTTTATTCCACATCCATGAAGCAGTTTTTTTGTTAGAGTGACCTACTAAAGATAATAGAGTTTCATTGTCTATGTGGCCCTCATTTCTATATATAATACTACAAAAATTATTGAAGGGGGCAGAGAAAAAATTATTACTGAAGCCTATTATTACAATTTTAGGATTTTATTTTATAAGAAACAATTTTCAGGAGCTCTTTCTGTGAATTTTGTCCCATACCGCAAATTCTACGCTTCAAATTTTTTAGCTTTTATATTTAGGAAAATATATGGTGTCGGACAATTCGTAAATATAAAGTAAATTATGTTCCACTCGTTGACTGAATTTTGGCTGGCGTATTGTGCCAGCGTCGGGCAAGACTCGAAGACGTATCTGGCACAGGTAAGAGTTGTTCGCTATTCCTATTGGAATAGTCGGTCATCTTCCTCCTAAACCGGTCGAGTAACGGAGAAGGGAATGCTGCGACCCCACAGAAAACCCCTCTCCCGCCATCGTAAGGGTGTGGGATAAGTACGAAATGCCCAACCTACCTGATGCAGGTTTTATAGGCTTTTCGCTGCATCACTTTTAGAGAATTTCCGGGTAGGATCCTTAAAACTACAGGCCGGAGGTCCTAGTAAACCCTTGGCTTCCTTTTTTTTTGAGGGGGGTGTAGGCAGGCTATGTATAGGGTAATCCACATAGTGACAACTCCCCTCTTATAGCATAGGAAAGGCATTTGTAAGGAGGGATGCGGAAGGGTGGAGGAAGGTAGCCAAGGGTTAACTAGGGCCCTCGGGCTATATTTTAAGGATCCTACCTGGCATTCGCCTAAAGAAAAGCAGGACAAACCCAAGAAAAACCTGAATTAGGTAGGTCGGGCATTGGGTACTTGTCCTACGCCCTTCCGATAGCGGGAGAGGAGTTTGCTGTGGGGACGCAGCATTCCCTTCTCCGTGCCTCGACCAGTTTAGGAGGCAGCTGGCCGACTATTCCAATTTTAAAAAAAAATTATGTGGGGCTCTCTGCCATCGCGTTTTGTTCCTCGTAGAATTACGTATAAGAATACAATGGTAGAAAATAAATAAGTGCTTTGATAAAATTTAGATTTACGAGAAGAATGAAGTAACGGAAAACAAGTCACATGGGCTGAACAACAAAATTTTATGGGTTTGCACGTATATTCAGAGGTTCGAAATAGAGATAGAACGCCCATTCGGAACTTTTGTTTCCAGAGATTTTGAAATTTGAATGGCGTGAGAGGGATGCTATGCCACGTGGAAAAGCAAGTAACGTAGATCTATTTCTCTAGAAACTATTTAGCGAGTATTAAACAATTTATGTTAGTTGTAAAATTGATATTGCATTATTGTTTTAAAATAAATTATTTTGATGGCTGGTCTGTTTTTATATTTATAAACTAAAATTATTAAACAACTTGGATTTAAAAGTTTTACATTTAATGAATGAAATTTAATATAATCTTTCAATAAATTAATAAAGCAGTACAGCTATAAGGAAGAATTTTTTTTAATAAATTGAGGTAATCAGGTAAAATACCCTTTTCAATTTAGAGCCGTTGACTGTGTCCTACGATAGTTGTAGCCGAAATATTATTAGATCATCGTTTACAACAGTCATAGGACGCAGTCCTTGGCTTTAGATTCAAATCTAGATCTTACTTGATAATCTGAGTAAGTCTCAAAATTGTGGACGAAATAATGTTTACAACTATTTTTGTTTTTTATTTATTAATAAATATTCTGACTCATTGGTTGTATTGTTTATTTATTTCATAAATAAAATTGTTTTAAATTAAGAAAACTGAGTTTTGTTTTAATATTACTCAATTATTAAGAAGTATTTTTATTTTGAATTGGTTTCTTATGATTTCATTTAATAAGAAATATGTTGTAATTTCTGAACTATAGATGATTGAATTGTAAGGGAAATATCTTTAATTTCAGTTTATATAAAAATAAATAAATGAATTTTTCATAAGAATTAGAAAGCCATGATACATTTCTTAAAGAAATTTGTTTTCATTGTAAAATTTTTAATATGCTATTCGTTTACTATTTTATGAAAATTATTATTAAAATTCATTAAAAATTAATTTATTGTCAATGGGAGTAAAGAAAAATTCCGATACTGGTAAGTTGTGCGCAATTTCAACAAACTGTATATATTCGGTGAGACAACGCGGTTTTTATTCAATCTAAGAAAATATCCATTTTGCGCAACTCTAGTCCCACATGTAGTACATATCATTTTGTCAAAATGCCATTTGGAAACGAATGAATGTTAAACTAACTGCTTAAAAAATCAAACGTTGGCAAACAAATTAATGTAGTGATTCTTACCTTGAGATCAGAATCCAAAAATACAATATAATAAAAAGCGTTTTTAACTACAACATAAACATGTTCTTTTATATGTCTGCGAGGCTAATATCTGAGATGCTGATACAGAGTAGAGAACATTTTTTTAGTTTACGGTCAAACGTTCATGTAGGATGAAAATTTTTATAATTGTTTTATAACAGTATCAAACTAAAAATTATATTGCCCCAGCTACTTTCTTTCACTTCATAATATTTCCTGTTAGATTCCAATACAATAATTTTTCTTATTATTCTAATTTTTGAATTAGGCATTTATGAAATTTAATTATAATTATGTCTAAGCAAAATAATGTGGATGTTGTGATGTATTTGTCCTTATATATGTGTTATACGTGTTATCCGTTAATAATGCTGTAATGAGCGTTGAATAAACGACGATTAACAATACTAACACGATTATTATGTTTAGGCATCATATTAGTTTGTTAACGACTTCAGAATAAATACCTTAACCGTTAAAGCAATTGGTTCTGACTGATAATGGGAATTGATTTCGTAACAGAGGGACACTGTTCCAATATGTACCTTAGCAATTGAGGCAGGAAATGTGTTTGTGCTCAATAAATGGCCGATCCCCTACTGACGTAACTTACACTGGATCTCTAAAGTGGCTTTATCCTCCAGGACGTTCCCTCCGACTCCCGGGTTCTCTGCTCGACAGGATAGATTCCTTCCTGCGTCTTCCTTCGCTGCCACCCACGACAGCGTGCTGGTTGTAGTGTTCCCGTCGTTTGAGGTCTGCAAATAAATCACATAAAGCGTTCAGGTATCAATACATGGCATATACATTCGCTTTAAAATAATTTAACTTTACAAAATTAATTTATTTGATAAAAATCAATTCACCAACCTCCAAATAGTTTTAACTTTTTTAATAAGACCTTTCGTTTTTTGTCATTTTCAAACTGTATTTCATATGTTTGAAGTTTAATATTTACTTTAATAAGTAGTTAAAAATATAAAAAAACAGGATTTAAAATATATCGTGTCGGCTTTCGCTACTAGCTAATAACAATTGTAAATCAGGTAATAGCGTGAAGTGACAATATCCTTTAAACCATGGTTTTTATTTATATTTACATTTTATATATATATATATATATATATTGTAATGATCACCTAGTTCGTTCTTAATTAAAATAATTAATAAATTATCAAAAGAAAATATTATCAAAATTTAACAAATAAAATAATTTGTTATCTTATTCAATTGTGGCTTCCAAAATTAAAACAAATACAATATAATTAAGATCTCTTCTCTTAGGGTCACAACTGGGTTTGATAATTAACAGAAAAATGATTTATAAACTGAATTACAATTCACACATAAAAATTCACCATAAATAATATGACGATAAATGAAATGAAAGACGGCTACATGTAAAGAAACTGAACGAAATCTGACTATTACCTTTATAATTATCGTTTACAAGTTTATATAGGTTTTTTTACTCACGTATTGTCCGTCTGGTACCAGCTCTTTCTTTTGTAGCTTCAACATTACACTAAAAATGCAACTTTTTACACTGATTCTAACTTCCTTGCAGATTTTACACACACGCGGTCGAAGTGCTCGTCCTCATCTATCAGGAACCTCGGTTGTTGTCTCCCCTTTATGGTCAGCTAGCCGTTGCCGGATCCCTCAATGCAAAGATTGTTCAATTTGTGAAGCAAACTCCTACTTCCATATAGGAACTCATGATTTGTAGTTTGTTTGCAGAATTTACTTATCATATTTCTTTTTGTAGACCGAACTGCCACGTATATCGGCGAAGACTTTTTACTGTTCCACCTCTCGTCGCCGATCACAGACTGACTTTCTTTTGCGCGCGCAGTCACCATTTCGGCTTTCAACAAAGCAACAGAGCTCGGCGCCACTGTCGCTTTGGAAGCTCCTGCCGCTACAATTAAATTTTTTCGCTACAATTCAAATTATACCTAATCAATTTAATGGCCGAATTACTTATTACTACAATATATATATATATATATATATATATATATATGTATGTATATTGTAATAATTTATAAACTAGCTTTTATTATCTTTTGACAATAATTCATGATATGAATTATGTGGCGTTTTTAAATGAAAAGAACTATTATGTGAAAACTATTAAACAAGATTTATTAACAATTTTAAAACAAGTATTCAAATTACAAAATATTTGGGATCTCAGGGTCTTGAACTGGGTTTGATAAATGGCAGAATTTATATAATCAAAATCACAAAAATTACATTTGCTTTATATGGGAATCAATGCGTCTGAACATAGACGAAATTTGTTGCTGAATAAATAATCAAGAAATAAAGAATGATCTGAATAATTAAAGATCTCATTTTATCGATAATTAAAGAACGATCTGACGTTTATCTATAAAATAAGTGTTTTAAGTGTATTTGTAGGCTTTTGAGGAAACGTACATGATGAATGGAACACTGTTTTTGTGTATGTTTTATTTTTTCTTGTAAACATCGAGAGTTGCTGCATTCAAACAAGCATAGCAGCATGAATTAATATGCTGCAGTATTAGAATTCTCGTCATGTTTTCTAAGAGTGAAGATGTCCCTTACTGACTCACTTTGAAGAATTAATTTAATGGCGTATTTTTGTGTATCTTTTCTTATAATAACAATTTTCCTACAATGTAAATATCTTCAAATACATTGTTACTACCGTCTACTATTCTTATTATATTTTTATAAATTCATATCATCTTTACACATTGGGAATGAAGAAAACATTATTATCAGTTATCAATAAAGAACATAAATCGATCCGTTAAGAAAATATTGGAGCCAGTCACGATTTTAAAAAAATTATTACTATTTCGTGTGATTAAAAAGTGGCCAACAAACTAAAAACATATTGAGATTAATATCATGTATATCCGGTAAGCTGTCTCAAGAAATTTACGTGCATCACGCACGACACTCATGCCAAATTAAATTAAACTTCATGCAACTGACTCATTGGAACAACTTTAGAATGTCAACCGAATAAGTTTTTTTTGGGGGGGGGCGGGGGGGGGGGTTATACCTCACATTTATCATACTAAAACCATTTCGTAAGTACTTTTTATTTGAGTGGTTATGAACGACGCACACGAGCTCGTGATCACGTTTTATTAAGAAATTATGAATTATTTTTGGCAGGAAATTTCAGAAAGTTTTGTCTTACTTATCAATCCATTTTAAACATCCTTTACAGTTATAGACAATCTATTGTAAATAATTTTCAGCAATTCAATCTATTGGAAATATAAGTTTGCGTGAATTTATTCACCATCTGATTGTACAAATAATTATTTAATGACGTTTATGAATATTCCAGACAGAAAATATAGAAAGAAGAACAAATGGTATGGAAATATATATATCCACGTATCTTAATAACTGAAAATTGAGTCCTAATTCAAAATGAATATTATATAAACGTGTTCGTGATATAATAATGGTAGATCAATGAAAAATCCACTAATTCTCCGTATATTCGAACGGCACTGAAGTACATTTGGCTTTAGGGTACTAAATATCGGTGAAAGAGAGTCAAAAATTACTAAATAACTAGCTGCAGATTGTAACGTTTAATTTATTAACTTTGAGGTATGCATCTCATTTTGGGAACTAGATGAAGAACTAAATAAATTAAGTAGGACAATACAAGCGCGGTAAAAAGATGAGAATAGCGTCTCATTCATCTACATTATCACCAGAAAGCTATTTTTCGCTGAACAAGTTAAATTACGTTTCTTATAATTAAATAATTTTCAATAATATTCTAAGGATTTTCGGCTAAAGTGGTAATTCCGACACTACGAATGTCAGAAGTATAATGAGTGAACTCTATTGACGTATTTAAGCAGTCAGACAGGCTACAAAAATAATTAAGCAAATAACTGCAAAATGTGAAAATTATATGAAAAATATATACACACCTTTACTTATTCAGAACCCAATTTATTCATATGGCGTGCAGCTGTCCCACAGAGAACTTTAATTGATTTATGTTGCAGGACTGATCTACGTGAGTTGATGCCGGATTGAAGGGTACGGAACGTATCTTGATACATGTATAATGGAATTTTAAAAGATAGAGTTGGGGGGAGAAAATCAGAGAGACGTGGAATTTATTCTGTGTGAACACCTTCGAGGAGAATTTCTAATTTGAGGGGGGGGGGCGAATTTTTAAAATATGATTGGACAGTTAACCAAACAGATAGGTGTGCGAGTTGTGGCTTTCGCTTCTCCGAGTTTAAAAATGGCGGTGTAGAGACTTGAACATGATCCGTGAAAAGTGACGGACAATTAAAAATAAAAGATGATTCAGAGAAATAGTAAATTCAGAGAAAATGTTATGGACGCAGATGAATTCGAAAAACGAATCTGAAGACGGCACCAAAAGGCACTCCTAAGCCACAGACTGAGTCGCGCAATTTCTGAAGCACGAAACTCCACCGCAGGAACCTTACGATTAAAAGTCTTGAGTGATGTAATTTTGCCACTGGTCAAACCAACACATGTCATTGAGATTTTATTGCTCTAATCATAATTAGGTTTCAAAATTGCAACGATCATTACATTTTATTTCGAAATTAAGCTAAGTGAAAATAGAAAAGAAAACTTATGTCGAACTCAATCAAACAATATTTTTGTACGTAGTTCAATTGCATATATATTTTCATTGAATTAAATATCACAATCGTTTTCTTTAAAATCACCGATTGTGCTATTTAATATAAAATAAAAATACCGTTTCCTTCTCTTATGTACTTCGATATAGAAATTAATAAACTGAGGAAGTCATCACGCAAGGTGCTCGCAGAATCTCAATATGAATATATACCAGAAAACACGGCAGTACGAAAAATTTATGAATAGTCAAGCAAAGCTACTCGATGAAGTCTATCAAATGCATTTAAGTAGATATTGATTACATCTCGTCCGATTACATTTTTGTATTGTCTTCAACTGTTGCACATTAAAATATTAAATATCGGAATCATATCCTTAAGCAAATCGGAAAGACTAAGACTACGATTAAAGAATACTCAGGAAATGCCGGTAGATCTAGTATCATTAAACAAAGTTAAATCAATATGTACACTTAAGTAAACCGGATCGTTAATATTAGAGACCATATAGTGCTTATGTGGAAGAAATTTAGAAGTGTTCGCAACTAGAATGCTATTTAAGAGACGGATTTTTATTTTCAGGTGAATATGCCCACTATTGAAATGTTAGTCATATTATAAATTAAATGATAAAAAACAAGGCTCGTAATGTTGCATAAAATGGGTATTGTTTAGTGCACTAGAACATGTAGCTTAAAAGCTGCCATATGTTGCGAATTAATAAAACATAGAATAGTTCCAGAAACACGGTATATTATACACATCTTTCTTATTTAAAATGAAGCGATATCTTATAATCTAGGCAATACTTCGAGGCACAGAAAAAAAATTCTTCTGTAATAAATCTAGAAGAAATTAAATATACAAACTAAATCTAAGTAATGAATGAGGCCTCCCTCTGTGACGAGGCACATAATTTACTAGGAAGAATGTCCCGCATAGTGCCTCTGTCTTGGCAGAATTCACTTCGCATTGTTGCTGGAATACACATAGGTTAACTGCTTCCAGTACAAAAGCTAATGGAATTTATAGCGACGCATAACACTCTCACCCGCGCCTCTGAAATTCTCAGTGTTCTGCCAATAGGCGCTAACTTCAGCTTGTTGCGTTGTTGTGGTTATCGAATAGTATTATTTTGAATAGTGTACGTAACACGTTCTCAGTAATTTGTAAAACGGATTGTTTGAGGCAACAACAGCAATGTAATACCCTGTTACATAAACATGGTGCTTTGCTAAATAGGAAATTAAATTAAACTGACGTTTTCGGACGTAATCATCGGAAGGTATTTGTAAATTTATAAGAAAAACGATCCCACTGTAAGGTATCTGATTAATGATAGGTATTCCAAACAAGTCTACAATTGTATTCATGTTATTAATTTCGAAAAAACGAACTCATATTTTCTCTAAAAACATTTAATACCGCCCATCTCATGCTTCTTCTTCCTCTTAAATGTTGCTGTGGACCCAAGTGGTCCCTGGCCCTAAGGACCTCTGGGATAGTTATCGTCCATTATTTTCAGGTGTCCTTACCATTGTAACCTTAGAAGCCTGATGCAGTAGAAGAGAGAAGTTTCTTGCTACTGCTCACTTAGTTCTCTGTTCCATATTAATCTGTAAGTGTCATTTATCAGGCTGGGCCGTAAATAATTCTGAGAATTTCCCTCAAAAACCTTTCCAGAAGTTTTGCGAGGACTGTGTCATCACTCACTCTTCACAGCTATAGTTGAGTACATGGCGGTGGATTATGGTTTTATAGACTAAAACCTTGGACGTTCAAGAAATATTTCTATTTTTCATTAAATTACTCAGAGACTTATTCACCCTATTTCATCTACCTCCAGGTTCTGACTATTCAATAGAACTAAATACTCGAAGTCATCTACAACTTCAACGGTACGCTCCTTAACTTGAACGTTCTCGTTTTCATAGCTTTCGCCTTCACTTCGTTAATTTTGAGACCCGCGTCCTTATTTTCAACCACACACTTCTCTGTCGCTCCTACTGAATCCCTTAATGTCCTTACAATCACCAACGGCGTAACTGGACAGTTTTATTAAAGATTGGTCCTCTTCATATGTCAAGATCAGCCCCCAATACTGCCAAATGTAAGACCATATTATACAGCTCACCGAGTCATCCAAATACTAACAAACTTTTACAGACATTATCTTTGACGAGCTGGTGAGTCATTCTAATCCATCTAATGAGTTTGGACGGGAAACAATTCACGCATGGCCTGGTAAGCGAAGCTACCGCTTATACTATCATATGCTGACTTAAAAGTATCGTGATGTTTACTTTATTTCGCGAAGAGTAAATATTTGGTCATTTGTGGACATATTGGCCGAAAGTAGCATTGGTATTCGCCAAAATGTCGTTCGGCTATGGGGCTTAATTTGTTATATAGTACAGCAGGCATTACCTTGTCTGCCTCAGTATTAGCGCAAATTGTAAGTTCACATCTATTAAATACTAGCTGGGTGCCTGGCGTTGTCGGGGTTGTCATAATTAAACTCAGCGACATCCATCACCCCGGATTTTACTCCAATTTCGATTGTTTTTGCGTTGATATTATTATGTAACGTCTCTTCACAGCATCTCTAAAGGTGTTCGCGTCCAATGCCGAAGGGGGTTGAAAATGTATCAAAAAAATATGTGGTAAACACTATCTATCTCATTGATCCCCCCCCCCAAAAAAAATTATTTCGACAAAACATCGGCCGTTTTAACACGATTGAAAATTTCGAACCACCGGCCTCAGCTCTTGGTGGCGGTATATGTATCTTACCTCCCAGGGTTTTCTTTTGGTTCGAAAGGAGCACATGTACGAAATTTCGTAAAATTTGTTCCACCGGTGTAGATTTGTATGCGGATCATACACATAAACACACATACATTCGTACAGTCTATTTTTTTATATTAATATAATAATTTTAGATAGAAGATGTAGACTATAAACTTCTCGATCCACTGTAGCGGCATATTTTCCTTCTGCCAGATTTTAGCTAGAAGTCTGTGTAAACTTCTCACTACCGCTTCGCCTCAGAGTCTGTGAGCAGATGTCATCAATTCCAGCCGCTTTGAAGTTTTTAAGGTTTAAAACCACGTTTCATATTTCTATGGTGAGCTCAGTAATCTCTTCCGCCCCATCCATCAGCTCGTCTGCCTCCCGGTCTTGTTCTGTAGCCCCGAAATCTCTGAAATGCTCCTCACAGTGTGTCCTCTGTCCTTATTAGCATTTCGCCTTCCTTAATAATTACACCATTAGCCCTATTCTGGAAGCCTTTGTGTAAGTTTTTAACTTCTTTGTTTCGTTATTCCTTCTTATCTTCTTTATTCTCTCCATTTTACTATTCCATTGCTCTGACTTGACACGATAGGTAAAATCTCGAGTCTGCACAAATAACTAAGCAACTAGCCATGCTAAAACAGTATAAAACTGTATATCAGTTATCCATATTTTTTTTATCTACTTTCACTGGAGACCAAAGTGACCCAATCTATATAAATAAATAAATAATTCGTCTGGGTATTTGTTCGCTTTTCACCAGAAAATGGCTGGACCGGTTTCTAATAAAACCCACAACGTTCTTATAAATCTGGTAAGATGTTTTTTAGCTATATAAAAAATTCCACCCAGCTTCTCGAGATTTTATCCGCTTTTACAAGAAAACGATCTAATCGATTTCGATGAAACTTTATATCAGTTATACCGAGATTTAACAAGGGTCAAAGGACTTTATATATATATTGGCTATCCGTCGTATTGAGACTGCATGGCGAACATTCTGAAACCGGATTTTAACATCTCAGGCAGGGAGAAATTTTGTACACTTTACAGAAAAACCACTGCACGATTTTCTTTGAAATGGTAATTAGCTTAATTTTTACGGGGCACCATTTGGTAGACAAAACCTTTACTTAAATGACAACAATAGGCTATTATCAGTACAATAATTTTGTATATAGAGCCTAGAAGCATCAAAAATTCCTAAATAAAAAATATTTATTCTAAAACAATAAGTTATAAAATAAATAAAATTGAAAGAATGTAAATGTACAAAGCAGTGCAAATCAACAACATACATTGGAGACATCTTTGTGGTTAAAGCTAAATCTTACGTTAAGAGTCGTGTAAATGTTTTCAAAGACCTTTGGATAGTTAGAAATAGTCATGCACTTGTAATATGAAAATTCTTCCATTTGACGAGCAACTATTAAATGTCACAAAACACATCACGCCCCATTTAACTATCTTAAAGAGTGGGAATATTCTTCTGTAAAATATATAACTCTCAAGTTATCCCCTAGTTTTGAGGTTATCCGAATTTCTTTCACGTATGCTCTATCTGATCTACCTACTTTTTATTGATCTCTGATATAAATGATTATTGCTACACTAATCCCGTTTGTTTTCCCACTGCCTTTTCGTTAAACATCGTTTTATCTTTCCTTTGAGTTCGCCAACTGGTTTGTTACGGTGTGTCGTTCTTATGCCTCTTGCGTCACCTGACGAAAGCTACAACGATTGCTCAAACGTTGTGTGGAATTTAATTTAGCACCTTTTTTTACTTTTATTTATATACACACTTTAACACAGACGTTATATTTTATAATTTATATTATTAATCTGGTTCACTTAATGCACATATATACGAAACTTTTTTTAATGGTGTGTCTTCTACTGGAATTTCCCGAGTATTTTGTTTTATCTACAACCTTTGTTAATTTTTAAGCAACCATGAACTATAAATTATGCTAAATTGTTGCATGATTTCGCATCTAGAAATGTGATAAATGGAAGAAGTAAGCAATTTCACATCACAAATTTCATTCCTCACTAAACTATATACGTATGAGACAAAAATGAAATACAATTATCATACAGATATTGTATATTTTACAACTTTTAACGCTATAAGAGCTGAAATGTTTTTATGTATATTTACATACGCAAAGCAGAATCAAATATTTAGCGCCACATTCAGATTCATACGCGTACCGAAATCAACATTTTCCACATAAAACGTTCAGTAACAATATGTCTGGCTGACGGAGGTGCAGCATATCCAGTTCCCGGAGGAAAATCCAATAACTACGACCGTGTGTTTGACCATCAAGTGTAGAATCTGTGATTCATGGCCTTTTAGTAAAAAGTGTGTCTCCAAGCCCCGAAACTAAGTCTGGTACCAGCAGGACATTTCGTAAGTAGAAACCAAATTAATTAAGTTTGTAAACGATAGTTAAAGGTATTCGTCAGATTTCGTTCGTCTCGTTTTTGGTTTTGGATTGTTAATTACTTCATTTTGAAATTCTACGAGTGTTCTTTACTTATAAAGCCCAAGTAAACGACCCTGAGAGCAGTGTTATCAAATTGCTAACTTTGAGATTTAAATGTATTTAACCACCGAGCAAATGTCGTAAATTTATGTTGAATAAAGTAAATTGTCTTATAATGGTTTTGTTTTATTTAGTAGGACCAACAAATTATAAAGAAAATATTTGTTTGTTAAATTAAATTTTGGCGTGCCAATGTAGGGCAAATTAATTGTATCATTAATTAAATAAATTTTGTTTGTTAATTAATCTTTTTTTATTCATTACATTTTTGGCTTCCACAAAGTGGGGCAATTCATTCATTTAATCTTATTATTCATTACAATATATATATATACATGCGTGTGTGTGTATGTCGGACGAATTAAAGGTATGTAAAAGGAGGGGTGAGGATTTTTTGCTAAAAATTGCCGATTTAAGAACGGCAACGTAAATTGTAGGAAAACTTTTTTTTAGGGCAACAGGCTACATAAGGGTAATCCACGTTGGGCAACTCCCCTTTAATAGCATAGGAAGAGATTTGAAAGTGGGGGATGCGGAAGGGTAGAGGAAGGTAGCCAAGGGTTAACTAGGGCCCCCGGGCTATATTTTAAGGATCCTACCCAGCATTCGCCTAAATAAATTCAGGGAAAACCCTAGAAAAACCTGCAATCGGTAGGTCGGGCATTGGGTACTTGTCCCACGCCCTTCCGATAGCGGGAGAGGAGTTTTCTGTGGGGACGCAGCATTCCCTTCTCTGTGCCTCGGCCAGTTTAGAAGGCAGCTGGCCGACTATTCCAATGGGAATAGCGGACAACTCTTACCGTATGCCCAAGGTCTGTGACCCCGGAACATACACCTCTCAGAACAGGCCGAGGTGCCTCGGCTCGTGGGAACCTTAGTTCAAAAACGGAGAGGAAAAGGCATCCCAAAGGTAGCCCCTTCGTATCTCTCCTACAAGGTTCTGCCTGCGAAAGAACATCCCTCGCAGGTTACCTGCGAGAGAATCCTCTCGCAGGCTTACTTAACTGGTAGGAAAACGAGTTATTTGTAAGATATATGTAACTGAAAAATCCTAAAATTCACCAACGAGAGAACAGATGCGACGTCATAGTGACAGACACTGGTATCAACCTCGATGCTTTCCCACCTATGAAAGGCTGCCAACTTCAGCGTGATCCCCCTTGAAATAGTATAGCTGATAACGTCACATACCGTATGATACGTATTATTTTGAAACAGTTTCCTGAATGTATATATAATACATAAAAACTATTATTACCAAACGGGTAGAAGTAATTCTTCCTGAATAATATACTGTAATAATTAAACGGGTGGCGTTATTAAATAAAAAATTAATAATTAACAAACAAAAGAATTCATTTTCAATACTTGAAACAATTAAACAAATAATTACAAATAGAATTTATCTCAGGGACATTACTGAGTTTGATAATGGCTAATCATTTACTTAGAAATCTTATCAACACAAATTTCAATAAAAAGATTTACTCGTCAATTAACAAAGACGAAATTTACTTGTTGACGAAAAAAAAAGATGGATTGTACTTAACAAATTTTATCAAAAGAAGGGAACGAAATCTGACGACTATCTTTTAATCTGGTTTACATAATTACTTGTTTTATATTGGTACTCACAGCAGCATTCCATGATACTTTTGACTTACGAAGCATTATGACGGGTTTTTGCACAGCTTCTACTAAAACTCACTGATTCTACAATTAATATTTTTTAGATCAGAATCAAGAACCAGGAACCTCCTCTTCGTCTTTCCCTCACTCGGTTGACTTCTGCTCGGCTATGTGCACCAAAAACTGTTTGTGTTTAGCAGGTTTCGTACTTCAGCTTGTGTGAGTGTTTTGTCTATGCTTTCCTGCAATTTTATTTCGATTCTCGTTCTCACCTTTCGTTTTCGTCCTCGTCTCTCACCAAGTATTTAATCTCCAAGTTCCGAAAGTTCTTTTACGACCACCCGATCGCTGAGGAACCAAAATGCAGACTGAACTCTACGAAAATATAATGTGTACTCTCTTCTCAACATTTTTAATGCGACCTGTACTTGACCAAACCTTCCAGCCAACTGAACAACCGTCTCGCAATTTTGATCGCGCAGTGCTTCTTCCGACAAAGAAACAATGCTCTACTACATTGTTGTTTTGTGTTCGGTACCGCCGTCAAGAATATATTTCTCTAACAATTTAGATTATCAAATTTTCAATTAATGTGTTAATTAATTGGCATTACAATAGATACATATATTTCAATATTAAAATAATTGCCGAACTGAGAATTCATACGTAAAAATATTTTGATTTAATAATTAATTGGACGAATGGAAACAGTGTATTCTCACTATAGCAATTTGAGATTTATCTTAAGCTCCATGACCTCTGCAACAATAGGCCCAAGTCCTCAGCATATTAATTCTCGTTACGTCACTGTCGGTCTTTTTATTATAAATCCTTAGCTACTTATTAATTACTAAAATTATACAAATATATTAAATTTGAAAAACTTCGCATCTTCTTGGAAATGGACTAACATTTTTCTTGTCAAAAAAAATAATCATTTTCTTCTCATCGAAACCGATACTACTGCGTTGAACAGAAGACATATAAAGTTTCCCTTTTTCTCGTTCTGTCACCAGAGCGAGCCTCACATTTCTTGCTATGCTTTCCAATAACATGAGACCCAGTTATGAAAAGCGGCGGAGTAGTGCTGCTACAGCTAAATCAAACACGATTTAATTAAGAATATAATTAATGTAGCGTGTGCGAAAGCAAGGCGAAGCACAGTAGGACACGGCAAGGGAAAACCCCTCTGTATTAATGAGATGTCATTAAAAACGCAGCTGGGCGAATTTCATTTCTACTGCGCTCCTACGGATGAAAAACTCTTCGGACAAAGAGGAGCGGAACTTGTCGTGACTAATTATCTGCTGCGGGAGAGTGGAGTGGATTATCACACTGGTAGCACAAGTAATACGAGGTAAACATTCAAACAAACAGCGAAAGAGGATTTTGTGTGATTGTAGTATAACACAGGAAAGATTACTTCGAATTAATGATTCTAAATCCCGCCGCTTTTGTCACGGACTTTGCGATTTGAAAATGTTTTCGTTGTATTTGCAGGTGACAGCTTCGAAGTGAAGTTCACTTGGATGCACTTGTTTATTCGAATCGTTTTTATAGCCTGCGGGAGAAGAAAGGTCAGGTCACGGGTGATCAGGTTTAATAAACGAATTTAATAAAAATATCCCAATGTCATCAATTCGCTGCCAGACGTGAAGCAGCTTCAAAGTATAATATACGAATAAAAACGCAATTCTCATTATTCATATTGTTTCCCGGATGACGATACATTGTTTTGTTATTTCCACAACAAACAGTATATGAAAAAGAAATGTGTTTATTATTGTATAAATCAAGGAGAGGAATTATATTTTTTAAATTAGACTTGTTTTATTTCAACTACCGAAAAACATGACAATTCTCCAGAATTAACAGCTATGGGCAGTTAATATCTTTGTAAAAACCTAAGTTATCTCTCACAATCCTGAACTTTCCCAAATATTATTTACTTATACTTTGGTAACTATAACATTGAGACATTGGAACACTTATAGAAAATCTCTGCCAGAAGGTAACCAAATAAAAATAAAATAATGTATTGCAAAGAATTTTTAAACATAACTTTATATCGGTTCCATTCCGGTTTTACGTTTATTTTATAAAATTTAAGTTTCCTGCTTAATTTTGAAATCATCTACTGATTACATCCCGATAATTTTCTCAACAGAAGTTCACAACAGACTCTGATTCCTATTCTTCCTCTGAAGAATAACAGAGTTTATTACTGTTCGAAACGTGATAATCGTTGCTTGCCTTAGGCAGTGGAAAATCCGAGAAATAATACTTTTAAAACTAGTAACAAATATATATGTTAAATATCCGTCAATATCATCTCTGATCAAGTACTTGGTCACAAATGTAGCTAAACGAGTAATTTAAACCTTTTAGATTTTATGATATCAATGCCAAGTAAACTTTTTTTTGCTCCTGACGCTTAGAAATAGTATTTGAATTAATTTTAAAAACTATAATTTTAACCTTCTGAAGATATCAACAAGAAGTGATAATTCGGAGATATAAAAGTACGAAATTGGGAACATAATATGTTTAATATTTATTAGCTACAGCTTATGGGACACCCAAATGAATTATACATCAGATTGACAAACCTACAGTTTACAATTCATAAACCAAATAACAAGGGCGTTGGATTCCGTGAAGAATAAATAATAGTAAATTTTGCTCAGGACGAAAATTTTCAATTATAAGACTTCACCTCCTCCAGCCGATTATTGAGCGAGGACTTTTATACAGTTTTTTTAGGGCAACAGGCTACATGAGGGTGATCCACATATGGCAACTCCCCTTTAATAGCATAGGAAGGGATTTGAAAGGGGGATGCGGAAGGGTAGAGGAAGGTAGCCAAGGGTTACTAGGGCCCTCGGGCTATGGTTTAAGGATCCTACCCGGCATTCGCCTAAAGAAATGCAGGGAAAACCCTAGAAAAACCTGCATCAGGTAGGTCGGGCATTGGGTACTTGTCCCACGCCCTTCCGATAGCGGGAGAGGAGTTTGCTGTGGGGACGCAGCATTCCCTTCTCCGTGCCTCGACCAGGTATGTTAAATTGTATGTACACTTGTATTCAAGCATTCGACTGCGTATTAACTAACAACTCGTATCTATTATTTAGTTTAAATTTTTACTTTTATACTGCTGATAGCAAAGAATATCGAATAAGCTGTTTCAGTGAAGGATTGTCACTAACCGTCTCCTTAGACCGGTCAAGCCTCTTTCCGTTGAGCCACCACGTTATTCTTGCTGGAGGCCTTGACCCAGATGATTGGCACAATAGATCATAACGACGTCCAGCGGATAGCGGCTGACTTGCACCCAACAACCTGATATCCAAAGGGCGCACTGCAGACAGATAAAAATAACACGTATTAGACAGAAGGCAGTAATGGTACACAACCTTACTATGTCTCATTATGTATAATAATTGTAGACTAGATGTTGGTGTCTTTATGAAAAACCAATCAAAATATTTAATACTAATATTGAGACAAATAAAGACAAATATATACCTAAAATTGCGAGTTATTATCAGGACCCAAGGATAGGTGTTTAGTTTGAAACAAGATTTTTCAAGATAAACAGGATAATATAATTTTAAAAATCTCCTACTTACGTAGGCAGCTGTAAAAAATAAACCAATAACAATTTTCTAAATCTAACGCTTTTTGTGTCTGTTCCTACATAGTCTTCGATGGAAGTTATATATTAAATTCTCTACGTAATAGTCATCTCAACTAATCTCATATCTAAGAGTGCATAAAATATAATAAAACAAAATATTTGTATCGAACACATATTAATTACAAAAAAATTTACGTCTGATTGAAAATAATGTATAATTACGTTTGCCAATTCAGACAAACAAGAGATAATGTAAATACCACACAACGTTTCTGGGATCCTTGTGCCTTTCCTCAGGTGCGAAGAAGAATCTAGAGCGACACAACTGCACTTGTCAGTTGACAAAACCAAAAAACGACGAAAACGCAACAATGATGGGAGAGCCGAAGGGTTAGCGGAACAAAAGGGAGCAACGACAATGGAAATCAGAATGATAACGTAATAATAAGGGATCATAGCAATTGCTGAGTTTCATATTGTCTGTTTGTAGATTAATAGCTGTGATGTTTGATTTAATGTGAAGCATCTCTGAAATAAGTCTGGAATTGTACCTGGTGTCAATGTCTAAAATCTTAGCCAATCAAATGTATGTTTAGAATAAATTATATATTTGTACACTACAGATTGTTTATCAATGGGATGTTTAATATTAGATATATGTTCCTTGATACGTGTATTAAGGGAACGTTTTGTTTGCCCTATGTAGCAGGAATTACAATTAGAGCAAGAGATTTTGTAAACAACACAATGTTTGCTGTTAGTGTAAAGTGGATCCTTGTGGTTTTTTATCAAGTAGGA
This sequence comes from Zhengitettix transpicula, assembly GCA_037074705.1. Classification (NCBI taxonomy): domain Eukaryota; kingdom Metazoa; phylum Arthropoda; class Insecta; order Orthoptera; family Tetrigidae; genus Zhengitettix; species Zhengitettix transpicula. Next base: position 91,504,481 of record CM073590.1, read on the forward strand.
AAGGGTATTAGTGGATCTGTAAATGACAGACATTTAGTATTCTTTGAATATTTGGACAAATTTGTAACGCAGAAATTTGTAATATGTGAGTACGAGAAAAAAATTGGTTTTAGGTGTTTGGGGACGATTGACAGTAGGATATTGGATTTTGTTCAACCTGCTGTTTGTGTGTTTAATAATAAAATTTAAAGGGTACTCATTGGAGATTAAAATGTTTCGAAGAATATTTAAGTTGTGTTGATGGAACTTGGAGTTAGAGACTAATATAGCACTGTCTACAAGATTGTACACCATAGATGTCTTTTGGTTTTGTAGAAGATCAGAAAGATAATTGACAACACGTCCCGAGTATTAAGGTTTTCTGAACAAATTGGTGAGAATGGATGTATTGTGAATGGAAATTAAGAGAATGCTTAAATTCAAGTTGATGGGTGAATTTTAAGTTGGAATAATAACTATTGAAAGGATTGACTATATATGCATAAAATTTTACGTATGTCACATTTTTTTCCTGTTTGTTACTAATATAATTTTCTCCAATCACACTGTAAATACAGAAAACTAATTAAAGATTCTGGTCAAGAAAACTGGGGTTAAGGCTGCGGGAGAATCGACACTCTGACCAAGTGTCACTCCTAAATCCAGAATTGTCATGTAAGACGACAGTCTGGCAGCCGTCGCGGTCGGCCAAGGCCCTTCATGGGCTGTCAAGCCAAGGGGTTAGTTTTTAGTTAATTAAAGATTGTTCAACGATTTCTACGTAATTTTAAGAGTGAGAAAACGAAACGTCAGAAGATAGCGGAAGAATGCTATTCAATTAATTAATTAATCTAGCACAATAAAGAAACAAGAATGTGTAGACAGGCTAATCCACATTGTGGAAACTCCCTCTTATAACATAGGAAAGGGACTGAAAGGAATAATGTGCAAAGGTATAGGAATGTAGGCAAGGGTTACCTAGGTCCTCCGGGATATGGTTTAAGGAAACCTGGTAGAGAACAGCTCTCACATATAATGACATCGTGAACAAAGTCAATTAATTTATCATTATTTTATAGATGTACTAAAATAATATTCGACAGAAAAATTGGAAAGAAAGAAAGAAAGGCAACATCTTATTTGATCGGATTAACGTTTCTATTTCGTTATTTAATAAAACACTGCTTACTGTCCATATTCGTGTTCATTCAGCACAAATATAGTCCATAACATTATCCGCTCAATGCTGTTACAGAAAAAATGAAAACAAAGAATATCTACACTATTAAACCAGTTGACTGAGAGAGTATTATGAAGGATCGTAATTATGTAGTTTTATGTCACTAATTTAATGTATTAAAGAAATAATAATGGTATACTGAATGAACATGAATAAATGAAGATTTTAACAACACTCATTTAGCTAAACTACTGTAAAGTAGTTATGATAATTAAAACTGAATATTACTGAATAGATAAATAAATAGAAAAAACAGATATAATTAAATACGACGCAACGTTTCTGCAATTCTTGTTACTTTCGTCTAAAAACGCGAGAGCTGTAACGTTTTTTCAAAGCTACCAGTATTGAAGAAACAATTGTGTATTATTTAATTTATCTGTTTTTGGCTATTTATCTACAGACGTATTTTATTACAGAATTTTATTAATGTTGGGCGTATGTTTTGTAATTAAACTATTTTTCTCATTATTTAAAAAAGTAGATATTTGTAAAAAAAATTACGATAATTTCAATGGCCGCAGTTAGAATTTAACTCAATTACTACGGCTCAATCGATATATTTTTCTAATCACGCTGAATGTAAAATCGGTGGTTACAATTGACAAACCAGTATAATTAATTTAATTTAGAAAAACTTCGTTGAAGGTGGCGTAGTAGTTATTACTCATTTATTCGTCACGTGCAAATCTGTTAAACGAATGACGAATGGTGACACTGTCTTACCGGTGTAGATTCCTAACAACCCACCATAAGAGTACCTAAATCTTTCTTCACTCTTATAGTAATTAAATATGCGTCATACTATTAAGTATTAAGAATTGCTATCCTTTAAATTCAAATGTTTAATGGGTTTTTATTACTCATTGTAATTGAAAATTGAATTCGTCAAAATTACGGAGTAAACGGGGTTTTATTAAAATATCCCCTACATTTGGCAGGGGAAAGCCTTGCGCGTTGTCAACAATGGTTCAGACTTCATACTAGGAGATGCAGGCTATGAAAGTTTACCATTTACGGGGCGGGATTCCTACGTCATATTCGTCAATTCCATATTTGAAAACCGGGTCGATTTCTCGTCCAACTGGTTGCGTCTAGAAATAATAATTTAGCGAGGCTTCAGCGGAGGAATGTTACTCATTACCCTAGTAAAATGAAATATTGTAAGGAAAGTAGAGTACAAGGGAACGATATTAAACTTCAATGAATGAATCTATCGAAGGTGCAAATTGGCAAATTAATTAGCAGCACTCATCAGGAGGATTCTACAATTCAAGTGATTTAGATCTTGTACGTCACTAATTAGAGACAAGGATCAATCTAAATTATAACGCGATAAAGGCATAATAATATCTGGGCAATTCTTTTCTAAAAGCAAACTACTTGCATTAATGAATATATGAATAACCCTATTTTCTGCTCGAAGAGAGAATTAAATGCTTAATAAATTAACTAATACGTCATAAACAAGAATATTAAATAACGAGACACAATATGTTGTAATTATTAAAAAAATCTTTAATTATTATAAATTCTTAAACAAAAAAATTATTTAAAATTTGAATGATAGTTAACCGCACGTTGAAGACGCCAATTTATGTAATGATTTAAAAGGTGGTTTTAATTAAATAGAAATAATTAACAAAATTGTTATAAATTTATTGTTGATAATTACACATTATAAGTCCTGCTTTGCACGCCGAATTCCATCAATTTAACAAACAAATATTTCAAATTTATTTGATTAATTCGTGGCGTTCTATGAAAATATAGCTTTATATTTTTACAATCAACTAAGCCGAATTTCTCTTTATCTCAGGGTCATCACTGGGTTTGATAGTAAAATAAAATACAATCTAATGAACTAAAACATTAAGAATCCAAACTCATTGAAGTTAACGGAATACAATATTAAATACAAGAAATAAAAGAAAACGAATGAATAGAAAAACGCGAACGAAATCTGACCGTACCCTTTAATTATCGTTTACAGTTATTAATAAGTGTTTTGTACTCACGACAGTGCTACTGATACCAGTTCGGACTCTTGTAGCTTGAAGACAACATCCACTAAACAGGCCATTATTCACTGATTCTACACTTTATATTTTGAACACAAGCGGTCGTTACTCTCGATCTCTGCTATCCTGGAACTTGGATTAGCCGCCCCTCAGTCAGCCCTCGGACGTAGGTCTCCTTGAAGTCTCGTTATGCGAAAATTAGTTCAGTTTGTGAAGCAAAATTTCTGCTTCTGAATTGCGGTTTTATGAGTCTCTCCGTCAAAACTGTTTACTTGCGTTTTATGCAAACTATTATATCTCGCCGTTGGACTTCCTGGATAGCCCTATTCATGCTTTTAGATTAGCAAACTTTACTGTGTTGTATCTCTCACAGACTCTTTTATGTATCCTTTTTCGACCCAGGCTCGACGTATACTCGACGCAGACTGAGTTCTCTAAGGGCTGTCTCCAGTCTCCATTGTTACCAAAGAAAGACCCTCTGCGATTGTCGTCTTTAAGCACCCGTACCGCCAACAATTCAATTATATTAAAAACAATTAATAGCCTGTTTAATTGGTATTACAATGTATTATATCTTTTGATAAGTTGGAGGAAATTTAAATGAGGAATTTTAGTGAAGTGTTATTGGGAACAGTCCTGGATATCGGACGAAATCGTAATGGAGTTCAACCGCCGAAATGAAGTAGTCAATGTATTATTTGCTTGTTTGTGACAAAATATTTTAAGTTTATCAAGTAAATAATTAAATAGTAGTTGATTTTATCAACTAGTCAGAAATTCGTCAAATGTGGACACTTTATACATTTTAGTTTGGCAACCAGAATAAAATTTTTTGACAATTTATCATCAAAGATGAGAAAGAGGATGGGTGCTGGTTCTGCTTTAGTATATAAGCATATTCAATAAAACTCTGTACTGCATTTTGTAATTCTTAACTTAGAAAATTATAGTTTTTCTCCTTGAGAATTAGGTTCAAAATAGACAGGCTTCATTTGCGTATGTATGCATTTAGGGTTTAAAATCCACAGGTCACTGCGTCGGTAGGCCTCGACGAAGTTTACTTATAGGAAAGTTTCAGCCAAGATCTAATATAAACCATAAATTTCAGGATTTTGTAATCGTCTTGTAGCTTCGCAAATGGAAGGGATGAAGTCCTTTACTCGTCAATTTGTTGAAATATTACAAAATTAAAGGGGATGTGATATCCAAGAGCTCTGAAAGTAGTTTAATGTTACATTTTATTTATTAATCATACGCTTACTTCTCAAGAAACAACATAATTTTTCTAAAAAACAATTTATAGGGTGTCGGGGTAAGTGGTAAAACTTAATATAATGTAGAACGACGGATTTTATTAAATAAATCAGAACTTAATGCCGACTCAATAAATAAAGAAGAAGAATCTATCAATAATTTACAGACGAAACTCACAAGTATTTGAAAAAAGTTTCTTTTTATAATTTATAATTATTCTACTTGTAATAAAAATCTAATTAACTGCAACGATGGATAACATTAAGTGTTAATAAATGGATGTTAGAAGAATAGAAACTGTTTACACACTCATACAATCACTCACGGTATACTAGACATATAAAGGTCAGAAATTATATATTAAAAAGTGAAGGTTTTACCGGTGCAATTCATTTATAAACTGCATTACATCCATTATTACGTAATAAGTTTTCAGTTAATACGTCCATCAACGTAATTTTCATGTTTCAGAGAATATTTTGGTGCCTAAACGTTGTGTAACAGTAATACAATTTTCCACACAAGAAAATTTATTGTATCTAATTGATTAAATAAATCCATCAACGTGTCAGAAACAATTTAATAAAATAAAAAAATTAAACGTTTTGTTCATTTTCTTGGAACCTCCTTATAAAAAGTAACAAATTTTACAAGTAAAAAAACTTTTAGAATTCATGTATACAAAATTTGTTATTTTTTACTTATATGAATTCTTTATGATCCAAATATATTTATTTTATTTAATACGCGTGGAATTAATAAAGTTAGAAGGAACGAATCGTTTTGTTACTTTTTTTATTAAATTGTTTCTGATATGTTGGCCGGTTTATTAATTGATTCAATTGATATAATATAACTATTAATCAGATTCATAAATTTACTTATGTTATAACGGCGATAGATTGTCCGTGTTGCAAATTTTAGACACTGATGAAATGATGAAACACAAAGGTTTAAATAATGTTTATTAAATTATTTTTATTGTATTGCGAAGTTATTTCTCTTTCAGATATAATTGTTCGGTAAATGTATCATTCCGCGTATTTAAATCATAGTAAACCAAGTAAACCAAGTAAATGGTTAAATATTTAATCGAGGATTTCATACCATACGACGAAATATTTGATAACATCTCTATCAATTGATTGGAAGCCATTGTCATACTATTTTTTAAAAATAAAATCTCTGTCCTAAATAAATATTTAGTGCGTTGATTATAAAGGATTATTTACCGCAGTGCGGTTTACTTTGAGAGCGGATACACTGTATCGGGATATAAATCAGCGTCACAGCGCTCCTTGAGGGAAGACGCATTTTCCGTGCGTAATCGCCTCCCCGGGACGTGAACCACTTCAAGTGCGCGTATCGACGACGCGGGGGTGCGGGCGCGGGGCGTGGGTGGGCGTGTGGCGGAGTATTGAGTTTATGAGCGGGGCTGGCTGCCTTTGAAGGCGCCTGGTTACGTGATACAAGCTCGCCGTTGTCTCGGAAGCGCCACTCCGCCACTCACGTGAGAGTGGCGGTGTTGAAACAGACGCCGGGCCTGGCCTATCGATCCGGCCTAGGTGCTACTTCCTGCTCGACGTGTGTGAGTCCCGGAAGTGACGTTACTCGCTTTGCATCTCGCGCAACGACAGGGGTGAATAAACGACGCCACTCAAACATGTCTTCTTCATGGAGAGATACAATACATTTCATACTAATGGAAACGCGACAAAGCAAATAAATAGAAATATTTTGAAAATTTCCTTGAGGAATGTCTTACGACCGTTCTGGGGAGAAGACCAGAGATAACGCAATACATGTCTACAATTAAAATGTACTAGATTATAATTAATGGTATGAATTATAGGGAACAAGTTGGTTGCCTGGATTTGCTCATGTATTTTTGAGCCCTATAAAGTATTTAATTCTACATTAAAGAATTAATTTAAGCTACCTATGCAAAGGAAAGGTAATTTCACCAGAACTACAATAATCCCGTATGCCTTTAGGGAAGCATAAATACTTCGGATACCGAATATAAAAAAATTCTCTTGGTACCTTAAGAGCGTCAAAAATAATTATGCTACCCTAATACAGTAAAATATAAACGCTCTACCTTAAGAGATTTAATTATACTCCTGATGACCTAAACGGGTCAGAAATACTCCCGTTACCATTTCCGTTCACCCTCGCGCCGTAAGGATAGTTTTTTTCTGTTACTCCCACAGTGTTTGTTTTGTTTCCGCTTTAAAAACAACATGTGTACAAAATTTTCTCCGAGTTTTTCAGATTGTTCGCGGAGCTTTGTTTACCACTTCCTCCTCCGATCCTAGGGCTTGAAGTACAACTTAACCGTTAAACTTGAATGTCATAATTAAACTCCGTAACATCCATAACCCAGCATTCGACTTCTATCTCGGTTCTCTTCGCGATATTTTTATGGCACACCCCTCCATCCACTCCCGTAAAGGTATTTCCTTCCCATGTCGAAAGGGGTTGAAAATATACGCAAACAATATCAGGAGAAACACTATCAATTTTATTAACCCCTAAAATTATCGGTTTGACACAAATATCGGTCGTTTCAACATGTTTGAAAATTTCCATCCCTGTTCATACCAGCTCCTCGTGGCGGTAGTCATGTCGTATCCCCACAGCGTTTGTTTCAGGTTCGAAATTTTTTGACTCAATTCCGTCTATTTATTCATTTATTTTTTCAACATTATAATGACTAGGGTAGTTCACGATACTTTCTATCGCTATGACACATTCACGAGTCGCGATTTTTAACTCGTCTCACCTTCATATCCCTGATTGGTATCAAATATTGATGGGAGGTTTATAAACATTTAAAACTATATATATATATTTGCCTATTAAATAACAACAGTGCTGGTTGCATCTCGTTATTTTAATTTCTTACGTATTTCCCATAAATCATAGTTTATTTCACTATTATTTTCTTTAAGTTGTCTTTCAGGATGAATTAAAAAAAGAATGATTGGTGTTCTATTGCTTAATTACTTTTCAAGTACGGTCTTGGTGAGCAAGTGGAATATTTTTGTGAACAATAGTTAATTATCGGAAATGGACGAAAGTCATTACGTATATATATATATATATATATATATATATATATATATATATATATATATACTATAGGAGATTTAACTCATAAGTTAATGAAGGGAAATGAGAGTTTATGTGTGTGGAGGAGAATGGATTATTAAATAAATGTTCTAAAGGAACAATAAGCGAGATTTACATATTGAAAAATAAAATAGAAACAAGAGAAAAACAAATAGTAAACCATTGGAAAAGAAGTGATTACTGAAAGGAAAATAATATAAAGTAGAAAAAATGCATTCAACAAAACATAAATTGACTTTAAAAATTAAAACTTTAAACGCTGACTGAACAGTCGACCCGCAGTGGTCAGCGTCATTGGTGCGCATCCCTGAGGTCCCGGTTGTGGCTGCCATGATTAAAGAAGTCGTTGTGAAGGCTGAAGGAGAATTGAAACTCCAAAAATTCCATGTAAAATGGCAGTCAAGGAGTCGACTCTACCCTACGCTTCAGATACAATGAAGAGGACATAGTAAAATAATATTAAAAATCCAACAGAACCCCTACTAAATGAACCAAGAATGTGGTGATTCAACAGACTTCTGTTGATTGTTGCAGATTCCTGTTCGTAATTGAATTAGGTCTAAAATATTGCACTGAAAGTCATGAGTGCTTTGAGGAAAATCAAACAAAAAACAACGTACACCTGGACAACGTATAGTGAAAATAATTATTGTAAAGGTAATTTCAGGAACAACATCAATAGTTCTTATTTAAGAAAATTACTAAATAATACTGAGCGACAAAGATCTGTCTATGCGCATCACTGATAATATATCATAACTATGGTCATGAGATCACTATGAACTTTGGGTAAATAGTAAATATAACTAACTTCATGGCTCGACAACCCATGATGGGCCTTGCTCTACCGAGACGGCTGCCAGACTGTCATCTTACATGACACATTCTGGATTTAGGAGTGACACCTGGTCAGAGTGTCGTTTCTCCCACAGCCTTACCCCCAGTTTTCTTGACCAGGACGATCACAAACAAATCCATGCCGGGATTCGAACCCGGGACCTCTCTGATGCCAGGCAATGACGCTGCCACTACACCACAGCAGGCCGGCAAATAGTAAATATATTTGACCACAATTCGAATTATGTTTCAATCTACAATAACATAATTACAAAATTATGTTCATGGATCTACAAAGAGCATAAAATATTGAACTAATACGACAAATAATTACACCTGGTTAATGTCCAGATTAAATAATATTTTCTCCTTTACAATTACGTTTATGAATCTAGCACATATTGCCTGCCGTGTTTTCATGCTGAATGTATGAATTGTCACTAACGTGACTGTTGTGTTAAATTCACGTAGAATTTTTCTCAGGAATATCTACAGGTAAAGAGACACTTTCATCAGTAAATTCTTTCCTACGTTTTTTTAAATTATATTTGTGATGGTTTTTTTAAAAAAAATTATTTAGAGTCGCAGCAATTGCTAAGATCATTAGCGACTTTTTACTACGTTGACTTTCTTTGTTGGGGAACTAACGAGGGTGGTTTCTCAGTATGGAAGCTCACGCAACCAACATCCATGCCTTACCCGGAATTCGAACCGTGACCTCTGTGCATTTACGCTGACCCCTATTCCACAGGAGGTCGGCATTTGTTATGTTGGTTTGCAAAAAACATTTAGTACATATGTACTATTTTTTTCTACTTCTATGTTTTTGCAGTAACACTTCTCCATAAAAAATTTTAGCATACGCACGATTGATTTGCTTTGAATATCTCATTCGTAATCTTCCCGCTGTAATTAGTGATAACGCTTGAATACGCACATGTGCACACATCTAAGGTGGTTCCTGCGGGAGAAAATCTAAGCGAGATTAGAAGCACTCTCTCATCGTGTTCAAAAGACTCCGCGTAGCTTAAATTCGACTTGACAGAAAGAGACGAATTCATGAGCACATCTGCGTGTTTCCCAAGTCAAAGACAAAAACGACACCCAGCCCCAAAACTATTCCTCTTATCCCAGCGAGCGCTCGCTATCTCTTTCTCTCATCTTCCATGTCTCTCATCATTCTCACAGGTATTTCTTGCAGAATTTACTGGCGTAGAATTTAATTTGCCGTTGCGTGCTTGTATGCCAGAAGGGATGGAGAGCAGAGAGTAGTATGTAAATTGGAAAGGATCCACTTGCACTCGGTATGCTCGAAGATTTGTCTACCAGTCAGTCACTGTATCAGTATATTTATGTTATTGTTTCACTTTCAGAATCGGTTCCATACAGACCATTATTGGCATTCAAATACAATTAAAAGTGCATATTTTTTAATCGTGGAACAATTATAAATTGTTAAAGATGACACATTCAGTTTCCTATACGTCAATACTCAGAAGAGGAATTATCTCTTTCTTAGGATAAATCAGTAAAGAATTTCAAATAAGTAAAGGATCTGAAAAGTATGACACTTCCTCTTTTTCACGTATATTCACACGCTGTATGTATGCAATAAACTTATTCATACGCACATCTTTTTTCATACAAACTCATTATGATAAATGACAAAGTCCAGTGTTCAATAATAATTAATAGAATGAATCATAAACCTAAACAATCTCCGGTTCAAATAAAAAAGAAGATAAGCCTGATAAAAAAGAGTGATTAAAAATTAAACGTATCGTTACCTATAAAGAAGCCAATTACTGAACATGATTGCACAAATGACGGAAGAACAGCGGAAATATAATTAAACACAAACGTAATATCACTCACGAAATTTCTGTGACAATTATGAAACTGGCAAAATTATTATCATAAAGCACTCACGTGCTAAACTTGTCAGTACATGGAAAAGCATAAAACTATCCTGATCGAAATGTGCAGATTACAGTAATAATGAATAAGAAAGATAGTCAGACAAAATGAGTAATATAAATACGACATAACGTTTCTGGGATCCTTGTTCCTTTCCTCAGGTGCTAAGAAGATCCTACAGAAACACAACTGCACTGGTCAGTTGAAAACACTCAAAAGCGATGAAAACGCAACGACAGTGGAAGAGCCAAAGGGTTAGAGTAACAATATGGGTGCAACGACAATGAGAATACAGAAGGTTTAGCGTAATAATAAAGGATCATAGCAATTATTGAGTTTCATTGCGTTTGTTTGTACATTAATAGCTGTGATGTTTGTTTTAATGTGAAGCATCTCTGAAATGAGTCTGGAATTGTACCTGGGGTCAATGTCTAAAATCTTAGCATTTTGCCAAACAAATGTATGAAATTCTTCAACATCAACTAAGAACAAAAGTTTATATTGTTCATGCTTTTTTACCAGCGTCACTTCCTACTAACCTAAAAATATATATTTTTTCTATTCAGTATAATTTAAAAGAAATATGGAAGAAACTTGCATTTGTTCAATTAAATATTTGTCAATAGGATTTTAAAAATCTTCTTCTTAAATGCTTTACAGAGTTTATTTCTGAATTAATCAAATTAATTTTTGTAACTGCCGAAAACATTTAAGCATTTAATCAGATTGTTAAGTATAGTAAGCATTTAGCAGCTCTATGTTTGGAAACCTTTGGAAGAATAAACAACTGTAAAAACTGAAAGTACGTTTTTCTTAAAGTGATTTTAAGTCGGTTACATTATTGTTGTATTTATAAGAACAAATTATTACTAGAAGCAATTCAAATCATACCTCGAGAAGCATTAATTCAAAGCAACAGTAAATAGCGGAAATTCAACCTTACACCCAATTAAAGCAGCTGTTCCCTTGGACCTATCTTATATTTAATATGGTCATTAGATGTTCCCGCAAACATTGGAACAATTACAGGGACATTCGCTGACGACACAGATATTATGACTATAAATTAAGAACTAATAACAGAAAACGCAAGCTTGCAAGACCGCGATAATTTATTTCTGGGATATGATTAACTAAATAAAAATTCCTACAATTAACATTAACTTTTCGCGAGCAACAATGCACGCCAGTACCAACAACAACAAACAACACCAAGTATCAACATGTGAAATGGCTTGGAATTCATCTAGACTCTAAATTAACTTGGAAAGAATATATACAAAAGAAAAGGAAACGCATGGAGTTACGCCTTCGAGAGTTATACTGGCTGCTCAGTAGAATATGTAAGCTGTCATTAGAGAGCAACATCCTTGTAATGTTTTCCCTTGGATGATTAATATGCTCCACAGATATGAATCAATTTGTAACGCCTACCTTTATCTCTTAACAAGAAGTGTTAAAGTTGTGCTCAAATGACATGATGCTGCGGGCAGAAAAAATAATTAAAGTTATTATATAATAAAAACAAATATAAAATATTTAACTTTTAAGTTATAACAAAAGAAACCATTATATATATATATATATATATATATATAGTGATTAAAACCAATGTATTTGTTATATATATATTGTAGTAAACACTTTTTTACTAAGGGAAAAATGAAGGAATTTAAATTGAACAATTATTTATAAAGATAACAAAATTATTTTATTTAATTTAGTCATCGTTGGATTTACTATGTATATAATATTATACATCGGCTTTTGAGAGAACTCAATTTCAGGGCCGCCTATCGGGCCTCTAATAAAGATAGTACAAAAAAAATTATTTAACTATTAAAACAATTATTCGTAATCTGAAAGTTATGTAATTTTATGTTATAAGATATATAATTTTTAATAAAGGTATCGAAATCTGACGGCAAGTGATATTTACATATGAGGTTTACAAATTAAAGATTGTTTGAATTATATACCAATGTCTGGTCTTCTGGGCAGGTGGGAGTTGTTTATGCACACGTGATTTGCTTTTTATTTATTTATTACTTTTATTTACTCCACTTTTCACTAACCGGCCATTTGCACTGATTCTACTTTATTATTGTTAGCGAACACTTTAAAACACTGTCGACGTTTGTCTGTTTCTGAATATATAATTAATTGTAGATAAACCATCACTCGCTGACCAATTGCTGTTTACTGTTCACATTCTGAATATCTAAATAACTGTACATCTGCTTAAAACATCGCTCCGAGTAACTGGGTTCCCTCGGTACATACTTGACAATCTGTTACATTCTACTATGGCAACTCAGTTCCGGCAACTCTTAATACTCTCACATCAGCATTCCAAAACATGCTCTGCTCTCTCTCTCTCTCTCTCTCTCTCTCTCTCTCTCTCTCTCTCTCTCTCTCTCTCTCTTTTCTTTTTTTTAGGGCAACAGGCTACATGAGGGTGATCCACATTGGGCAACTCCCCTTTAATAGCATAGGAAGGGATTGAAAGGGGGGATGCGGAAGGGTAGAGGATCTCCGCTAAAGTCTATTTATGCCTTTTCGACAATCACTTTGTAGCGAACATTATCGGTTCCGCATACTCGACAACAATACAGTTACACACAATGCCACGTCCTCAGAGTTAGGCCGCCAATAATGAAAGATAAAAATTTATGTATTAAGTACATATTTGTAATTGCTACAATATATACATACATACATTACTGATACTAATACTGTTTAAAATTTGAAAATGACGTTATCAAATTAAACATTTTCGAACGATTTTCAGTGAAATTATGTATCAGAATGTATAATTTTTTACAAGAAAAATGTAATGAATAAAAAGTCAGGCAATACGACTCAAGTAGAATAAAGTTGTTCAATACTATCAGGAAGTTAAAATAAATCTGGCAATGATCCTGAACAAGTGATAAAACAACAACATGCAGTTTTATATTTAGTACTTATTCATTTTTACACTTACAAAGAAATAACCGCATTACATATATCTTGGAGAATGTCTCAAGAATTTTAGGTAACAGCTTGTATGGGAAAGTGCATATCCATGTCGTACATTTAAAATCTCCAGAAAGTATAATTTTTCACATAGTGTAGATATGATGTAAAGTCTATTAGGAAAGTAGATACTATTTCATAAAATGGCGGGAACAAACAAATGTCTATATTTACAATAATATGAAGGATTGTTACGTTGAATGGTTTTTAGCTCTTAGAGATATAACTCAACACCACTAGAAATTAACTAATTCATAGCACGAAGAATTGTCAAGTGTATACTGAGACAAAAAGGGAATAGTAGGAGCAATGAATGGAAATTGATATATTTTAAGACAGTTTTCGCTATTTTCAGGATTACAAAATCTTTTATAACTTTTTATAAGTTTTTCACAGACAAACTCCTCAAAGTCTTCTTAAAATTATAGGTGAAAAATAACAGGCATTAAAATTCTTCTATAAAACTTTGCTCACTTTTAATTTGAAGGCAACGTTGTTCTCTTCTCATAATTTTCAATGGAATTTGTTGGACATATTGTTAAAGAAATAAATCTATTTTGATGTTTATTTTTAAAGAACATTAACCTGTAAAAGTTAGAACACTATGTGTGCCTAGCATAGCTTGATCGATTGTAATGGGGAACAGTTCCTACTTGTATAGGTTGCGGCCAGTAGTGAAAAACCAAGTTTTACAATTCTAAGTAGGAGCTAATTTTAATCAAACCTGTTGCTGTATAAATTTATTTGACGCATGTGGACTGACTGTTTTACATATGAAACAGAAATTTTGCAAACGAATTCATAGATTTGAAATTACGCGTATACATTTATGATGGGAACATTAACCGTTTGAAGAAGGAGGACGAATGTTGCGTAGACAGTGGGAATTTAAAGAAATTTAATTTCAGTGAAACCATGAGTGGAGCTCGAACGGTTATCGGCGATTTCATAAGCCAGCCAAATGACGGTTGCATTACAGAGAAATTATGCATACGCTGACAGGAATTTGTGTGGAATACTTATAATGTAGGTAAGGGAGAAAGTGAATTGGCAGGAGGAGAGATTTTTAAAAATAAATGGAAAAATTAGAATGAGTTGAAATATTTAGATAAATAAATAGCTACAAAATTGAGTGACAAAATGAATAACTCACAACGGTCCTCCTTGGAGCTTTCGTCATGTGATTCAAAAACGCAAGAGACGCAAGAACGACAAACCTCACGAAAACAATAAGCATTGTAGAAACGCTTTGTGGTACTTATTTTATCACTCAATTTTTATCTCTTATTTATCTAATAAGTGAACTTTTAAAACAGACGTTATATTTTTATAAGATCAAAAATGAGTTGCAATATGAAAATTAAGTGAAAATACGAGACATGCGTCAAAAAGTCCAGGTTCAAAAGAAGTCATATGAGTTTTGAAAAAATAACATGTATCATAAACAGCTTTTGGTCAATAAAACACCACAATATTCACGAATTACGACGTACGTAGCATTAAAACGACCTTTGGAAAAATTGGTAAATTACATGTAATGAAGGAAAATAATTAGTGTAATTGAAGCGGGAACTATGAAGCTTGCGATAGATAATTTACTCGGAATTTCAAAACGAATGGAAACAATAGTATTAAGTATGCAGGTAGACTTAAGAGAACGTGTTGAGAGGTCACTGTAATTAAGCCAACTGAGAATCAAGAAGTATTGAGAAGTAGATAGATTATGAACAACCATTTCCAAGTAGACGGAGAAGTAATGAATCGGATAAAAGAGTAAAGAAAGCCTCTACCAATGTCATTTGGAAGCACTAGTGTAATAAAATTAAAGAAAACTGACACTGAAAACACCACATAAAAGTAGAGAACAAATGACAAGCGCAAACACCGAAGAATACCAACGAGAACGAAAGAAATACAAGGGCCTAATAAGAAAGAATAAAAAGCAACACCTGGAAGAAGAACATAAAAAAATGGTAGCGGAGGCAAAAGATGACCCTCACCGAGCTCTGAGACCGAAAAGGCAGAAAATACAACCCAACATCCCCACGGAAACATGGAAAGACCATATAAGAAAAACAATCTGCTCAAAAGAAACAAGGTCCGTGATCAAGACACCAAGGACTCCACAAGCTGACGAGATCTTCACCACAGAGGAAATTGCGAGAGCGATACAGAAAATGAGGAACAACAGAGCACCAGGAATTGATGGAATAAGAAATAAACACTTAAAGCAGACAGGCGAGAATACCTGCCGATATGGACCTACCTCCTAAATAAATGTATAGAATAAGAAAGTATACCAGAAGAATGGAAAAAGTCAACAATCAAGCTATTATACAAGAGAAAAGGAGACACAGAGAACCCAAACGCGTATAGAGGAATAGCAATGGAATCCACACCACTGAAACTCCTAACAGGAATCCTCGCCAAGAGACTGGCAGAGAAGCTAGAACCCCTTCTACCAGAGGAACAATTTGGTTTTAGAAGGGAAAGTCCACGACCCTGGCAGTAAAAAACCTGTTTGGAGAAATAGAACAAACGATAGAAAGACCAAAAGGAAAACTATATGTGGTTTTTGTTGACTACTCAAAAGCATTCGATCTGGTTAACAGATGAGTGTTAATAGACAAACTGGAGGAACTAATTGGAAGAACGAGCACAACGATCCTGATATCAAATATATGGGCAGAAAACCATATACAGATAAATGATGGAATAGGCGTACCAGACTGGCTGTCACAGACGAACGGTGTCCTCCAGGCGACCCACTCAGCCCTATCCTGTTTAACGTTCCCACGGACGATGTCACCAAAGGAATGGCAGGAACAAGCACGTACATATACGCTGATATGTCCATCGCAGCGACAGATATAGACAAACTGCAAGTATCGCTGAACACACTAAGTGAATGGGCGGAGAGAAATGACATACAGATAAATGAAAAGAAGACGGAGTTGGTAGTGTTCAGGAAAGGAGGAAGACTCACTGAAGCAGAGAACGTCAAATGCAATGGTTAACTACTCAAGAGGGCTAACAACTTTAAATATCTAGGCATCACAATCCAAACAAAGGGAAGGAGTTTCAGATTGCATATAAGATCTAGAGCAGTGGCGGTCACTAGAGCTATGAATGAAATCAGAAACATTACACAACTATCGATCAGCACAGCGATGGACCTGTTTAGGCTAAAGATACTTCCTGTTTTGACGTATAGCCTAGAATAGTAGGAGAATACCTCACGGACAGACAACTGGAAGAACTGGAGCGAGTAAAGGCTAGATACCTGAAAAGAATTTTAGGAGTTCCACAAAATTCCGGAGGACTTCTATGCAACATCTGCTATGCAGGACAGGGCATGGATGGAAGCCAACCATGAACTACGCCACACGAAGACGAGACTGGCGATCCATGGCTTTCACCACAAAGTATTTCATGTACCAAAAGACGAGTGAGTGTGTGAGATGTGTTTAGAAGTCTGTGAGAGATATCATATTGTAAAATGTAGGAATAGACGTAAATCTATCGTAGCTTACAGCAAGGAAAGGTTGTAATGTATTATTATAAAAATTAAAATCTGACGCACTCATGTCCCAAGCTCTCTAAATTCCGTACATTGATGCATAATTCAGAAGTAAAATTATACAAATGCTTGGTAGTATATAAACAGGGGGACGGTACAGTTTAAAGAGAATACATATATCGTTTACGATTCTCATACAAATTTCCCATATTCTCCTGAAGTGTGAAAAACTAAAAAATTAAATTTAATAGTCAGTACGAGTAAGATGAAAAAATAAGACTTAACTGTCAAAGAACAAGAGGTGTTAACAATTTCTGAGAGAAAAAAGATTTTCTAGGCAGACGGCAACATTCTGTAAAGACTAAACGTTTTGTAACTAAGGAAGTGACAACAATTGCGTAGGGTGTTTGAAAATTCGGACGCGCGATAGAATTTAGTTACATTGCTGTATTTCGCAGAAATGTCACTAATATCATGCTGTATTGGAGTTTATAAATTAAAATACAATCAAATAAAATTTAGTAGCCTTCATATTAAGTAACTTTTGTAATTTGTTCTAATCATTTCATAATATGTCAGACATTAATTTCAACAATTACAAATGTAAATTGCAATATATAATTAATGCTGTTTATTTCTTGAACTAGATGTACTGAATTGATTAATCCCAATAACTCTTCGGTATGATAATTCTACATTATTATTTATTTATTGTAGTAGCAGTCTGTTTACTATATAGGCTACGTAATTATCACTCGCCAGTATCTATACAATTTGTTTCTACGATAACAGTGTAATAATTAATGTATTACAGGAAATTTATTCTACTTCTACTCTAATGACAAATAAACTTTTTGTATCACAATGCTGGTATGACGTGTAATCACACTATTTAGGTAACGGTTCGCCATTAATTTTTTTAGGACTATCTAGACTGTTAATGAAATTTTGTAACCGCGATTTATAATACCTTTCCATAAACTGAACAACGACCAAGAAGGTGACAAGAAAGTTCAGTTGTTCACTTTATAAAATGAATAATGAAAGAAAAAGCACAGTACAAAAAATAAAGAAAAGAAAATAACACAGCAGTATTTTACAGGACACTCAAGTTTCAACAAACGTTTACCACATCTACTTGTGATCGATGAATTTTAAATATACTGATTGTAATGTTTTCTTTCATTGGAAACAAGAAAGGCACAAAAATTGTACTTCACAATTTTCACGTTTTTCTCAAAAGGGGGAAATAAAATGTCCACCGTTTCAAATCCGAATGAAATATTTGAAAAATACTTTACAAAAATGCTGATGAAAATATTTTAGATAAGTATTAGAAATGCGGGACGATCTGCGCTCCTCAGAGGTTGTCGAGTGAAGCAAACACTGTAAGTAACACCCTAGTAACACGAGATAAAAATTTCTATAACTGTAATAAGACGTAGAAGCTAAATAACAAAGAATCCTGTTAAAAAAATTGTTGAAAAGGCTGAATCTAGAAAGGTGAATATGTAATTGAGAAGAATATTTCTCCGACGGAATTCAATATTTTTCGTATTATTTGTTTCTTCTCAGCATCATGTTTTTTATGACGTTTTCTCTTTGGCAAAGATATTTATACTAATAAATCTTTATTTTTATTCATTTTATTTTTCTAATTAATGCATTATTATGTTTATATTTCGTATAAAGAAATTCATTTTCATGAGTGCCCTGATATAAAATTATTCTTGAATCTAAAGAAAGACAACCAGTAACTATCTTTCACTTAATGTACCAGTGTTCTGATTTTATTAATCTCAGAATATAAGTATTTATACAAAAACTTATAATCTATAGTTGACCTGCTTCTGAGTCTCATAATGAAGTATTGATACTGAATATAAAATATTATGATTCATAAAAGCGTTTTTGAATTATAAACATGTCTGCTTACGGTCTTTAATTATATCTTATTACGATTTCTCTACAATTCAGCTGATCACTACTTACAGTTCATATCGACTAGCACTGCAGCTTCTTTGGGGGGTCTGCGATCGTTGTTTGAAGCTCTGCAACGAAGACTAGTGTGAAGATCCTTTCTCGTGAGTCCTTGGAGCATCAACTCCGAGCGAACTCTTCCCTCTGACACTACAGTCGTTGCGTTTGTTTCCAGTCTCTCATCTCTAAACCATTCCACCACTGGGATAGGTTTCCCTGAAATGGCATAACATATGGCATCTAGTAAATTTAGTTTTCTAAATTCTATGTATATTTTAAATTACTTAAAGTTACCATTTCTGAACCGAAATACTTGAATTTCTTATGTCCAACGATGCCACAAAGGACTAATTAGTATAGTTTTTTTCTTTATTTCACATTTAAATTAAACATTTTATGAATATTTTCAACTATAAATAGTAGTGTACTTCGGTCACACAAACATAGTCTTAACCTTTGTACGTCTTCACCACTGTTTCTGAATAAAACTTTATAACAGTCTATCGCAAAATATAATTTTTTTAACAATTTAAAAATACAACACAGCTTGTAAAACTCTTCTTCTAGAAGGACCTTATTACCCTGTTCATGAGTTTATCAATCGAACTCTAACCAATTAAAATCCATTTACTTGCAATAGTGTTGAATGAGTGTTGTATTTACTAAAAATTTGTATCGCCTCAGTAATTGCCAATGTGTTTTCTTTTTGTTTCATAACATTGTTATGATTGTTAAACATCCATTGATACGATCTGCAGGTATCCAAATGCGTTCGGATTCACGAAAAAGTGCAGTATTATTTTAGAAGTTTTGTGATAATAGAGAATTTTGCTTTAATTTTATAAATATTTTCATTTCACAAGAACTATTCAGCGTATCTTGTAAAAGAATATTTTATGAATTTCTCTTTTATATATATGTTTAGTAGCCTATAGTATTTTTGGCTTCTTCATAGAGAACTCATGTATTCAATAAATCAATCTAAATCACTTAAAAATCAACAATTATACTAGTAACACATTTAGTGTTTAAAACACACATGAAACGCAACTTTCAAAGAAAAAACATTTTACAATATTTGCAATTTTTAAGTTAAGACGAATTTATTTTGAACGTAAAATTATAGCACTATTTCTTTTCTCAAAAGATTATTACTCTTCCAAATTATTAAGCGTAAACCAATTGAAATTATTTCACTTTTCATGAAAATACAATCGAGATGTAAGTCGGTTTTTCAATAGTAACGTAATAAAAATTATGATAAACGTATTAATGTAGTATTTAACTGAAGATTTGAATCGTTTCAAGGAAAAGTCAACGAATATTTACGTTACACGAGTCGTCCACGAATTCAAATTTGAATTTACTTGTAGAATGAAATGGTAGTTACGATGTACGCAAGTATTTTACGATAAACTAATTCATCAGCACGCAGTAAAGCTAGGCAGTTATTTGTAAATAATTAATTTACCACAATTTACGTGACATTATTTTGAGTACAGTAAACTCTTTCAAAAGAGTCTATTAGTCACAATAATCTGTTAAGAGAATAATGTAGCCCTCGAAATTGGTAAAATACAAATATAATTAGTATAATGTATAAAGTAGAGTGAGAATTGCACATCTTACCTCCAAAAACATCACACATGAGTCGCAAACTTTCTGCCTCGCTGTATGGGCCAACCACAGATGTTCTGTTCACTCCTTTCTCGTCCATAATTACCAAGTCTCTAGGAGGAACTGGAAAATAAATATAAAAGGAACGAATTATTATAGATAGATGGAGATATTGGCAGTAGTGCGCTTCGTTGTAAAAAACATTCTTGTCATGTGTTGTGTTTATGGTATTATATTAATTTTTGAGAAAAGACAGGAAAGGCGTAGTAGTATTCAGCAACGCTCCATAGACGCAACACGTAAAAATTGAGAAAGTTAAAATAATCGTAGGTGATGCTGTTTATGTTGAAAGGCAGTTCTTATAAGATGAATAATAATTTGTTTTACGATTTAAGTTTGACACTAGTAAATATTGCGTATCGTACGTCAGGAGTGAAAATAATACGCCCAAAGGAAATAGTGGAGAGAAAAAAATTGAAATCGTTGCTGACAAGAATAATTTTATTAAATTTCAATAAAATAAATTCGTTATGAAACAAATAATTAAACATGGTGCCCAACCCTGTTCAAGAATAATTATAATAAAACCAATTTCAATAATTTTTTATTATGTAGAACTACTTTTGTTGCGAATCCAAGAAATACATATTTCTTCCACCTATATGTTTATTAAATTCTAAACGCACCCTATAAAACGTTCATGTAACTAATGTCACTTTGTAACTTGTTGATTTCAAGTATCTTCTTAACGTCTAACTTTACGAAGTGAAGCGAAAGAGTGTCACATACCACATACAAGACTTATTTTTTATTTTAAATAAAAATGAAACCGAAAATAAATGTCAAATTATAGGCAGAAGTGATATTAGCTCTAAAGCATAAGCTTTACGATAAAAAAACCTATAATTTACACGCTACCTTTGGTGAATCTTAATCTATACAACATCCGACAATAATTACACGTTCATGTCTTAGAAAACGCTATATATTGAAATAATAAAATTTGCGTGCACATATATTAATATGTTATCAGTGGCATATTTCACAACCGCACGCCATTTGAGAAAGCACGCAAATTCGTATGCAGACATTATCTCGGAGCAGTAAAGCGGCAATTCTGTTTAATATATTCCATATGAAATTAAATTTTGCCCGACACTTAAGCATTACTAGAAGAAATATTGTAACAAAGTGCCATTTACATTTACACGAGAAGTTCATTGTAGATTTCACTGCAAATAAATACAGCGAGGAAGTTAAAAAGTCGGAAATACCTCACTAAGACTGCAAGTTTGCATTGTTACAGAGAAATTACATACAAGTAAGGGTGAGCTGAGATCGTTAATAAGTAATAAAAGAACCTATTGCATTATATTATATATTATTCTTAACGACAGAAATGGACTTGGACGAAATTAATAAACAGAGATTGTTGTGTACACAAACAGGATAAGTTAATTTGGGTCATAATAATTTTATTATTTATGTATTTTATTTTATTTTACAAAAGAAAATATCGTGATCAATTAATATTCTCGGTTTAAGGCTGGCCAGGGAGCAATGCCCGTGACTCAGGTAAGGAAGGGTGGTAAACAGCGCCACATCCCTTTGTACAGATAAAATATTGTGAGTGTTCGGCGTGGCTAAATCTTTGGTCACAAGATTCTAGCACGTTCGAACAATACGCTCCACCGTCGAGACCGTGTCATCACACGCCTCTGAATTCGCCCATGTGAAGCCCTGTGAGTGTGTGGCTAATTAAAATATTGAGATTTGTGGGGGGGGCAGAAATCTGATTTCTATTGTATAAAATCAGCAGAATCCAAGATCTTGTGAAAGGAATTTCCGAAAGTCGAGGTGTGAAGGGCGCATGTAGAGCAAACGTGAGTGAGTCAGTTC
This sequence comes from Zhengitettix transpicula, assembly GCA_037074705.1. Classification (NCBI taxonomy): domain Eukaryota; kingdom Metazoa; phylum Arthropoda; class Insecta; order Orthoptera; family Tetrigidae; genus Zhengitettix; species Zhengitettix transpicula. The sequence continues at coordinate 91,526,898 of CM073590.1, forward strand.
TGAGATGATATAAAAATAGTTTTGGAGCGGGGGTTGGTTGAATTTGGGGTGGTTATGAATAAGTTAGTTCTTGAATATTAAAATATAGTTTTTAGATTTAGAGTGTGGAAGACAGTACGTTTTGTGATGTTATAAATTAATTTTGGGGAAGTTATGAATAAGGTGGGATTTGGGGAGAAAATTACTTTTCTAGTTTCGGTGAGAGAGTTTTGGAGGTGAGGACATTTGAAATGTCCTGCTGACGAGAACCTGTAGGCTGGCTGGGCGACCATTTCCAGGAAATACGGGGGATTGCCGCCTGAGCCACCTGAGGAGTCTACTGACCTGCCAGAACTCCAAGTGCTAATGTACCAGAAGATAATCCCATCAAAGTCGATTCACTAAAGCCATATGGCAACCGTATGACGGCCACACAAATCTCTATCAGAAATTGTCTGTTGTTTTTTTTGTTTACGTTCGTAAAATAGCCGTGGGTATTTCAAGAAGAAAATAAGACCAGGAACTTAATGTATTTTTTATTGTGTTAATAAATTATTGATTATTAGTTATTGTTATTAATTTCACCCTTCCAAACAATTTAATATTTTCAGAGTTAACAACTATTAAATAAAATTTAAAATTCTTAAAAATAACTACGTAGAAACCTATAATTAATATAAAACATTACAAGATCAATTTGTGATTCCAGCAATACTAGATTAAATAGCTAGTAAAATTTATTAAAACTACAACTATGTTATTCGAAGGAACATTAAAACGACGATAAGGTTCATAACCTAAATTGAGTGTACGGATGTAATTTAACGTATATAAAGAATAACGTTTTGCAGTCACAATAGTTTTTATTTTCAATCTACACAGTCTGTTGCTTTCAACCTCTCACCAAGCCATATTCATCATGCTATATCTTAGACTGTATAGAATTAAAATAAATATTATAGTAACTGTAAAATATTTTTTCTGTACGTCAACAATATGGTTATCCAACAGAACAGAAAGGAACAACAAGTGCAACTTTTTGATATTTGTGTTTTAGACATAAAAAATTAGTGAACTATATTTGGGATACAACTACACTTTGTTTCAGCTATGTCGATTTATGAAATTTTTTTACGTAAACTGGTAATAGTAAAATAATAAGTGTCAGCACCTGTAAAATAAATGTACTGAGTTGTAAAATAATCTGCGTTATACATATTAATGCTATCCTATTTCTATAAAATCATTGGGTACTCGAATTTCCCTGGGATTTTACATTTTAAAACTCCTTTAGAATTCAGCGAAGAGTATAAACGCGTTTTATCTGTGGACAGAGGCTTGTCACGCAATGCGATGACACAGTCCGATAGCCGCCTTGAAATATGCCCGCCAGAGTTGCGGTCTATGATCTTCGATAAATAGCTGCTCGTCCCTCGCTATCTGCTAGCAGCCATGCCAGATAATCGTACGTCACTTGTTTCGTATCCCATAGCTGTTTTATGACTCGCCTATGTCCACGCTACGATTATTATCTGGGCGCTTCAAGTGCAGATTAGGTCCACAACACGTTAAAGAGAACAAATAGAGCGACTGCTTTCCCGCTGTAATGTTAACCAGATACAACACTGAAACATAGAGGAGAAGTTGTATTACCCATATGCATTAAATATGAATACCCACTTTTCAATAACGTGACTTTCGACTACAGCCTTCAGACGTTTTTATTTCATTTTTAATCACCGTAAGTGTAATAAACTAATCTAATCTACGCCTTTATGCCTCATATCTAATATATAAAATAGACTGTTTCTTTTATGTTTATTTGAGTGTTTCTGTGTGTGAATGTTCCTTATACCAATCTACTCCCCTGCAAAAAAATTGACCAAATTTTGCGAAACGGAAACACCGTGAGGGTGCAGGTGGCTGGAAGGTGATTTTTCAAACATCCTCAAACGGTCGGTATTGGTGTCGGATAAATATTTTTCGTGGTGAATTATATTGACAGTGTTCGCTGCGTTTAATTATGAAATTCAACTTGCCGTTTAACCCCCAGTTGTCGGAGATGGAAATTTAAGTATCAGAATATACATACTTTTATAAAAAAAATATTTTTCATAATATTTTTAATATTTTATAATTGAGTGTTAATAATAGGTGGGTCCTGTTCCAAGAGCTATGAAAAAGTGTAATGTCTTGTAATTGAATGCAAATAATTTTAAGGCAGCGAAAAATTGAAGTGAGCGAAGTAAGTGTTCCCACAAGCAGAAGCACCTCGGCGTGTTTTGAGAGGTGTATGTTCCTGGGTCGCAGACCTTGGGCATACGGTAAGAGTTGTACGCTATTCCCATCGGAATAGTCGGCCAGGTGCTTCTTAAACTTGTCGAGGCACAGAGAAGGGAATGCTGCGTCCCCACAGTAAAACTCTCTCCCGCCATCGGAAGGGCGTGGAACCTACCTGATACAGGTTTTGTAGGGTTTGTACTACATCACTTTTAGGGTAGGATCGTTACGCTACAACCCGTGGGCCCTAGGTAACCCTTGGCTACCTTCCTCTACCCTTTCATTCCCCCTTTAAAATCCCTTCCTATGCTTTTAAAGGGGAGTTGCCACTAAGTGGATTACCCTCATGTAGCCTGTTTCTCTAGAAAAAATTAATTAAAAAGCAAAGTAACTCGGACATGTAGAACCTTAAAAATATCTTCTTCACCTATTGACTTTAGGTTAAGGTTCCCATAAGCTGAGACAGCCAGGTAAATTTTGAGGCGTCTGTAAACTCCGGGGCACACGGGAAGAGTCATCCTCTGTTCCCAATGGAACATTTAGTCGCATGGAGACGACAATGCTGGGACCCCGCAGAAAACCCCACTCGCGGGACAAGTATCGAAAGCACCTGATGCAAGGTTTTCCCTGCATCAAATTTAGGCGAATGCGGGGCAAGAACCTTAAACTGTTGCCCGGGGATCCTAATTAACCATTGTCTAACTTGCTCTTCCTTCCGCATCCCCAATCTCTATCACTTCCTGTGCCGTTAAAGGGGAGATGCCAGCGGCGTGGATGACCCCCATGTAGCGTATCACTATTAAAAACGGAAGAGCAGCAGTTAATAAAGACGTGAGTTTTTTTCACAATAGAATAGTTATACGGCGTAACCATTCTTTTGTCCCAACTTAGATCGGACACATATTCTGTCGTGGAATAGTAATAATGCTTGTATACTTTACCACGAAAGTATTTTACAAGTTATAAGAGGTCACCAGAGATTTAATTAATCTTGGAAATGAAAACGTAATTACACCTTACCCTCCAGATATAACAGAAATTTTTAAAATATGCATCGTATGAATTAAAAACAAAAACGTTCAGTACTGAACGTCTTTGAAATTAATATTTTCCTCGTCTCAAATATACAAGTATACTAAAGCACTTACATGTATACGATTTCATGTAAGGTTTTACATGTGGATTATGAAAAATCTTAATTTTTTGTGTGTAAATTCCGAACTATAAAAAGAGATGTAATTAGATTTCCATTTTCCCCATTTTAAAATTAATAATAATAATTTATTACCGTATTTTGCGGACTATAAGACGCACTTTTTTTTTAAATAATTGCCTCCAAAATTCAGGTGTGCCTTATACTCGAAATTAATGTCCAGTATTTGATTTAAAATTCCCGCCAATCTTAAAAATGGTAATATATTCAATGTTGAGAAATCTATCTCTTTTTGGATTAAACTGGCAGCAGCAGTTCACTAAGGGTTGGATGGACGAGGCTGGTATTAAAATATGGATTAACAGAGTGTGGGAGAGAATAAGGTGCTTTATTGATGCAGAGTTCTCTTATGCTAGATCAGTTTCGTAGTCATTTGAAAAATTCTGTGTAAGAGAAATTGAGGCAGGGAAATACAGACCTTGCTGGACTTACTTCACAATTGCAACCTCTTGGTGTCTCGATAAATAAACCATTTAAAGTGTATATGAGAGAGGAATGAAAAAATGGATTAAACCCAACATGAATTCAAGCCGAATGGAGCTTGAAAACGACCTACAATCAAACAAGTGTCAGTGGATAAAACAGTCGTGGTCCAGAGGGAGAGAAGTTATTATTGTTAAATTTTTCAAGATGTGCGGAATAAGTAACGTTCTTGATGGCAGTGAAGACCGTGACGATAAAGAGGAAGAAGACGAAGAAAGTTGAGATGACGATTTTCAGGAATTTTAAAGGTCAGTTCGGTTTTGTAAGCTAAGAATTTTTTAATCTGGCTTTGCAATCTAATAATAATGGTGGTAAAAATGTTATTTATTTAAACAAATTACTTAAAAATTAAGGTGCGCCTTATAGTCCGTAAAATACGATTTATGTGGAGTTAGCATCATGCACTTATACTGCGAGCACTGCGGGAAGATAATCGACGGGGGTGAGAATGAAGAAAATTGCTTTATCGCTCAAAAAATATTATAATTATTTTCTTAGTATATTAAATTATTAACTATCTGTTTTATATGATACATTAAAAATTGTAATTATAAATAACGAAGTAATGATCGGCGCAAATGAATTGTGGCGGTAGTGATTTATAACTTCTATTTTTGCGAAGATACGGAGCTGACGCATGTACCCAGTCTTAGAATTTTATTTTTATAGCTGCCTAAGTCCCAGCAAGAACAAATAATATGATTGTTGGTGCATTTTTGTAGACGCAAGTTCGTTAAAGAGCTCATAAATATTACTCAACGCTCTTACATTAAAGACCTATTTTTAATATAGAGCGGCATCCATAAAGGCTTGTAGACATATAAAGGAGCCAATATCACTTCCACACCTATACGATAGTGAAGCTGATAATAGAGGTTTTGTTTCTAAGCCAATGGCTAACCACGGTGGATTATTTCCGGCGTGGGTGGAGCCCAGACAGCGCTGACTACGTAGAATTGGCCTGCGGAGGTGTTAGTGGGGTCGAAGTGGTGAACGCTGGTTATATATTTTGTCTTGAGCAGGGCCGGACCCTTGAGGTGATGGCTGCGACAATTTCCTACGGGCAGTGATATCACGCGAAAGAAAGACTGTGAGACGACTGTATTATTAGATGTCTCTATTTAATTGATTTATTAATTAAATTTATTTCTTAGTAAACAGTGGCCTATCCTACCATTTGAGTAAAATAATATAGAATTGATATATTCTGTATTAAAGACTCCGGATGGAAAAATATCAACCGGACCGGAAGTCGAACCAAGCACCACAACTTGGTACGTGGTGCTCTTCCCATCGCGCAGACCGACTCTCTGCCGAACTCGAGCTTTCTCCATCCATAGTATTCGCAGCAATATTTTAGGACATCAATGAAGAATCGATACTGTTTGAAAATTGATCGTCGGTACAATGATTAAATTAAGGAACAGAGGAGAAAATTATAATCGAAGCTGAGTACTGTAGGCTAAGAAACTGAATTAAAGAATCAGGATGGGAAAATCTCGATCGGACCTGGTATCGAAACCTGGACCTCCAGTTGGAATTTTCCAGTCTGAATCTTAAAGTTAATTTTTAGTCTATTTTCATAGCCTGATCTTCGGTACCAAACTTTTCTTCTGTTCTTAAATGTATATTCTGTGTTCAATAAAACTCTTCCTATGTACAATTTTTGAAAAGGTTTATGTGCTGTCCATTCCTAGTTACAAAATTGAAAACAACTAGACAAAGCGAAATTAAATTTACATAACACAGAAATTAAATTTTCATTTTTAGAATCCAATTTACGAGATTCTTGTTCATTACCGTTTCGTAATTTTAATTTACGAAGTAAACGCAAGTAAAAGCAATTCAATATTATTTTTTAATGAGATACCTATTTGAAGGTGAGTTACTAATTTCCTTATTAAATGTTATTCGAGTGAGACGACTTTTAATTATGTACGTGGAAATTTTACATGCAATTCAGCGAAATGGCAGCATCCATTCATCTGATTTCGATTTGTGACAATTTACGCGTAGCGGACAGCCTGTGAGATAATCTCATTCAGCTTTTGCCCAGCAATTAATATAATGGAGATTATGATTTAAAGTTTGTTATCATGACCGGTGGAAGAATCGTTCCAACTTTACGGATTCAATAACACAAACACTGGGAAGGCTGCAGGGCAGATTAGGTCTGTGTGTATGTGGGATGATTATTTTCGTGTGAAATATTAATCCTGGGAAATGCTCGGCTTGCAAATCTGAATTAAGTGATAATGCCATCGTTCAGCGTAATCACTTGTATAAATTGGGAATCGCGATATTCACGAATATATTTGAGAAATTATTCAGTATCTTATCCGACTATTGACTTCATTTTATAAACTTGTGAAGATAATGAGTGTAATTGGTTCATTTCAATTTTTTCACACAATACTTAGTTTTCATTATAATCTTTATAAAAAAAATATCATTCATAGCACCTGATAAATTCGTTTAATAAACAATAAATATTACTAACCACTTTATAACTAAACAAATAATATAAAAATTAAGGCTAATAGTAACCTAAACTTCATTATCTAATATATAATTTTTCGAATAATCAAATTGACTGATTGTATGTATATCTGTATATTTGTGTGTTTCTTCCGTATAGAAATCTACACCCGGTGGAGCAAATTTGACCAAATTTCTACACGTCTTCCTTTTGAACCATAACAAAACCTGTGGGGGGTAATACACTACTACGTTCCGAAAGACAGGGTGGACGGGAATGTGCAAATTTTCAAACATGTAAAAACGGACATGGAGTCGAATAAATATTTTTAGGGATTGATGAGATTGATATTGTTTCGACCTATGTTGTTAGTGTGTAATTTCTACCTCTTTCTGTAATAGATGTTAGCGCTCTTAGGGGTGGGGGTGGGGATGGAGGGGCGTTACATAAGAAGAACGCAAAAGCAGCCGAGATTGGACTAAAGTACAGGGTTACCGATGTTGCTGAGTTTAGTTACGAGAATCCCAGCTATTGCGTAAATAAAACTGAATCAATATTTACCCGGTCCGAGAGATCTCAAAATTTATTTAAAAGATAATAAGTCAAAAAGTAATCGCTTCTTTCCTCGTTTACTTTTTTAAAATTAGATTTAAGATATATTCCACTTATAACTGTAAGTAATATTTAGTGTATAACAAGTATAATGACGATTGAGGAACATAAAAGTTAAAGTTGATTTAGTGTATAAGCGTATGTGTTAAAATTTAATGTTGGTTTAATTTTAAATAATAATACTGCCAAAAAGCAGACCAAAAATGGTGTCAATAATCGAAAACACTACGAATTTTTCGGCTATTTTGTTATAAGTAATATAAGTCAGGGATTTTGAATAAGCTACGGTGTAGTAAAGCGATATAATGAGAAGCAAATAAATTAACATAATAGCAAAGCTTTATGTCAAATGATTTCTATCTGTCTTAGAAGAAGAGTGAATTAATGTTTGTTAATAATGATGTTAGTAAACTGATTTTGTTCAAGAGATTTTTTCTTTAGGTATCACGAAACTAAAAATTAGTAAAACGTAAATAAGTGCTTCTATTTCGCGTCAAATAATGCTGACAAGCAGATTCAGTCGTGACTTTGAAAACAGAAAACAATATTTTTGAGAGCAAGTCGACATTCGATTCTCTACTAGCAAAATTCAGCAGACACGAAATAGTATTTACAGAGAGAACTTAGAGAAAGCAAAAGGCATTCATCTACGAGTCCACAGAAGGGGATACCGTCGATGCTGCAGTCTTGCCATAATAATTCTATGACATTTAAAAACATTTCTAAAATAATCCGTACAGCGTTCTTAGTAGTAACAAAAAATATTACTTGCTTTTACTGATTTATTTTACATATATGCACTCGTTCAAGTGGATCAATACAAGTTTCTATTTTGGTTAAATATAGTTTGAAATATAATTAAAAATCACTACCAAGTACAGAATTTTTTAATTAAATTTTGTCCTGATGAGTAGAATCTTAGCTTAAGGCTCTTTGTTTGATGGAAAGACATTGATTTTCTCTTTGGGAGAAGTTAAAAGTTTGCCCACAAAACTGAAAAGAAAGTTTAAGTTTATATGCTTTGCTTCCTTGAGGTGGAACAGAAGTGACAGTTGCAGAACTGATTTCTTCGGAAGTGAGACTGACAACGAAAGGCTTGGCGTGTGACAAGTGCCTTTTGTGGGTTGGTAATGTCAAAGTTGGGAAAGGGAACGGAGACCTGGAACGGAGATTATCTTCCAAGTTTGCGATTGTGCGGCTAGTATCTGTGAGATCGAGTGCTCTGAGGTTGGGAGGGAGAGAAAGGTCATCATCCCCCTGCAGAGCAGGTCCCAGGAAAGCAGGAGAGCTCCAGAGCGAGACAGAGCACTTTGGACTCTTGCCAATGTAGGTGTTTGCCTCCTTTCACCATAAGTTCGATTCAGCGTTAGAGAAGCGGCGCGGTATTTTGCTAAGTGCGCAGGCCACCGGCTACTATGCAGATAAGTGGAGCAGATTTTTGGTTGAACTACACATTTCAAGCTACCTTACAAAATGGTCTGTTTTATCCCCAATTCACCTACATAAGCAACTATCAAATAGAAGAAAAGTAACCTTGTTTAATTTTTAACTTTTATAATTCAATTTTTCAATTGATATATATATATATATATATATATATATATATATATATATATATATATAAATCTGCTAATATACTTAAAGAATACATTTGTTTACAATTTTTCTCAAAAGATCCTTACTCTTTTTGTGTTGAGTGATTTGAGGTGTATGAAATTTACTCTATTTACAGTTTTCGTATTTACAACTTACAATGTCTCTATCTCCATCTTATATTAAATACTTAATATTGTAACTTCAAAAATTTAATCCTAATCAAATGTGGATTATCAGAATTTTATCATCTTAAAATGTCTCCGTTATTCCTACTTCTGTTTAATTGAAAATACTTTTTATAATAGCTTTCTTTTAATTCTAAAACATATAATGAACGAATAGTCCGTGATTTAATATTGTAATACTTACTTTTAGCATAGGACTCTATTTTCCATTCAGTCGTAATTATTTCAAAACCCTAAGTTCTCAGGTATTTCGTCGATAGGATGATGTAATGTAAAGGTATGTTTGTTCTTTATTATTTTAGCCTTTAATAACTTTTAATTATTACAATAATCCATTAGATTTAAATGAATTCACATTTCATACATTTTTAATTAATCAGAATGCTGCGTGATAGAATACTACTAAGGGGAAACATTGTATTAAGAAGTTTCAGTATAAATTACATTTACTGCATTTCCTTTTAATTAATTAAAACAGCTTGATACATTTTAACCATTAATGTACAGTGCTCTTAAAATCCATGTCGTGGAATAGTAAGTAACATAGATTACGAGAATCAAATTTGTAATATATTAGCACATCTAACTCCGCACAAAGGCAACATGTCGTCCATCTGTTGGACGTTCAGAATTTCGCAATCTGTGATTTAATTGAATATGTAATGCCAAGACCATGCTTTGACTCTTTGACGCAGAAGAGACGGCTTACGAGTATATAGGAGGGATTAAATGGAGACAAAACTCATCGACATCTGTGATATTATTCGAATGAAATGCATGTGACAAAATTCAGCATTAAGAAGGGCTCTTTCAATAATTATGAACCCGCTGGATTCATCGGGAAAGTAGTTACATAATATATAACCGTATAATGATTAGAAAATACAATTCTAAAAAATAAATATACTGTATTTTTAGCACATTTCTTAAAAAAATAATTATTGTTTTATATAATGCTAGCTGTTTACCCACCGGGTTGCCATAAATAAACTCAGCGACATCCATAACCCCGGATTTGACTCCGGTCTCGGTTGTTTCTGCGTTATATTTGCGGAACGTCACTCTACCTCATCCCTAAAGGTGCTCCCCTCTCATTTCGAAAGGGGTTGAAATTATATACAGAAATCATCGGGAAAAACACTATTAATCTCATTGATCCCAGAATAATATTTTTCACAAATATCGACCGTTTTAGAGTGTTTGAAAATTTCCATCCCCGTCCATCTCCGCCACTGAAGATGGTAGACATGTCTTACCCCTACAGTGTTTGTTTATTGTTCAAAAGGAACACGTGTACGAAATTTGGTCAAATTTTCCCCACCAGTGTAGATTTGTATGCGGGACATACACACAAACAGTCCATTTTATTTATTACATATATTTTATGACAAACATAGTGTTAACAATCATTTAAGTGAAAGGAGGACCCCGTTTACAGTAAAATTATAAAACAAGACTCCACAGACTTAATTATTATGTGAAGAAACTGAGCGGACGAAAATAACCTAGCTACAAATTTCAAATATTGCTAAATAATACCATATTTTGAAATCTGTATTGTAATAAAAAATATAAGTCGGGAAGGGGAACAAATATTAATTACTAAATAAATATTTTTAACAAAAATTGAAAACAAAATTCTACAAATTGTTTTCTATCTAGAGATTTATACTGACAGAGAAGATGACCTTTGAGTGAAACAAATTGTATTATTGAAAACCAAATATTGTAATGGAAATGATCAAAAAGTTGGGATGTTTAATAATGTATTCAATGTTTAATCATATTTTGAGTAATGAGAACGCGCATAATACCGAATTATGTTCTGAGGAGGATCAGAATGTAATTAGGGTAATGAGAAATATATATAAAAATGTTGTCTGCAAGTAAAGGTTTCTTGGGAATAACCATTCAAAAACAAATTTTAAACTCAGAACAAAGGAAATAATGTAGTATTGGAGAGTTGAAATAAAAATGGCATGACGACAAAGCATTCTGAATAGGGGAATGTGACACTGATAAATAAAGTATAATAGGAGCTAATATTTGAGTTAATATATGGTCTGAGGAGTTAACAATTATTATGGATACTATGAACACATAGACATAATGAAGTTAACCACTATCGGTAATTAGACAAGCAACAAGAGATCATTTGCAATATAAATAATCGACAAGTTAAACGATCATAATAGCGAGCAAAAATGACAGGAAACACATGAGAACATATTTTCAAGACAAGAACACACTACGCCACACGCAGAATTAATTAAATTCGAATGTTTACGTGAGTGATGCAACACAAACAGTTGTCTGACTAAAATTAATTATATGCCATTTAATTGACGTCGTTTTCTCGCATCAGGTTGTGTACGTATTTCTATATCCCACTCATCAGAAAAAAACTATAACCCTGAGAATATAAAATAAATAGATTCATATTAATGAATGTCAATTTGTAAATTAAATAATAACAGCAGGCTTTAAGTCATAAATTAATTTTTAATATTCCAATTTTAAACACGACGTTTAGTCCCTGCTTGGGACCTCTTTAGGTGTATGGATGTTAGAATTATACAAATAATTAAGTTGCCAAAATTTTCTAACCTACGGATTGTCTTGACGTTGCGGCCGATATTAATTAAAATCTGAAATCGAATAGTTATTATTGTTAAATAATTAGATATTGTAATATTGTTCAAAGAAGGTTTTTCGAGGCGTTAAAACGCATAAAATTTACTGACTCTATAGAACTTTTATATTTATATGTGTAAATGGAAACTGATTATATTTTTTATAGAAAATTATTTTATTACTGATATATGTGAACTACGTGGATGAAGTATATAATGATAATTATAATCATTCATTATTATGAAACTTTATAAAAATGTCCTAGGTATGACTTCAAATGATAATGAGAAATATTGCCAAATACTGACAAAATAAGTAATAATATAAATATCACACAAGTTTCTCGGATCCTTCTCCCTTTTTTCAGGTGCCAAGAAGAGCCTAGAGCGACACAACTGCACTCGTGGTTGAAAAAACTCAAAAGCTTTTTATTTTAGTTTTGTCAATGGACGAGTGCAGTTGTGTCGCTCTAGGATCTTCTTAGCGCCTAAAGAAACATTGTGTGGTATTTATATTAACACTTATTTTGTCTGTATTTGACTATCTGTCTTATTATTTATTTTCAATCAGAGTTGAATTTTTTCATATGACTTTAATTGTTTTAGTGAATGGTATTACTTTGTTTATTCAGAAATTAAATGTTAGTGAATAAGTTAACGAAAACGTAAACCGATGTTATAAAATCAAATATCCCAAATTGAATATTTAGGTATTTCATCCGGATGAATATAGGCCTAATGCTGCACGAAACTTTTACAAATGTAAGTTATGGATTTAAATTGTTAAGTACCCTTACGGTTCCCACCGATATTTTCTGCAGATGGAAGACACGCTACTCCTGAGAATTTTTATACAATATTTCATGCTCCTCTTATGCGGTTAATGCATGACGCGAAATACGCTACTTCAATTTTATTTATATAGATTTACATAAACTCAACTCTGTGAAATGGGTCTAAGTGCTTTTAATGTGTAAATTAGAACAATGTTTTATTCATGGAACGGTTCAAGCAGATGAAACCCATTAGCTTCGTCCAGAGATGTCTACATTGCTCACCTTTAGATTGTCATTAGTTTAAAAACTTGCGTAATTGATTAAAATATTAGATCGTTATCAGAACATGGAAACATATTATTATTATTTTGAACAACAAAATATTTATAATTCTATACTCAGGAGTTGAAGACTCTAGTTTCATAATTTTTCTGACGTTTTTAGAAAATCACTTTAATCAGTATGTGCTCGCAAAACACCAGAACAGGTGTGCCATATGCAAAAAAAATATTTTAAATTAATGGTAAAATGTAATAAATATGTACGATTTTATTCGTATTTTAACAGGGCAATAGTCTAAAACCATGGAATGACCGGTATTTCAGCTACGATTGATTCCTCGCCACTTATTATTCATTTGGTGCACTAACCTATGACGGTCAAGTTGACTTTGCTGTTTCTTGTCTGCGCTACCTTGAAGTCTACCCTGCAACGGTAGACGCCTTCATCTTTTGTGTTGACATTTTCTACAGCAAGGGCAGAAGGATTCTTGTCTGCGAGGAAGTAAGCTCGGCTGCCGAACACTGTGTCGTCGGACCAACGTTCAGCTTGCGTAAAGTCTCGTTCGCGGCCGTCCATGCTAAACAGAAACAGTAAATCTCTGTACGTGCAAAACAGAAAAATACATAAAACATGTCAGGATTATTGCATCAATAACTGTAAATGTTAATCAGTGAATTGATTCTAGTAACTATACCTACGAGAACGGTTTTAAAAAGACCCAACTGACAGTGCAGTGAAAATAATTTTTTACGACTGACATTTTAATAGAATAAGCGTGCTCTTCACTATAATAGTATATGATACAATCAATGAAATTTCTCAGAATGTCAATCGTAAGGATTAAATTCACATAGTTTTCCAAAATATTCTTTCTTCACATAAGAAAACTTTGGCAACTGGAACGCTGAAGTCTATCAGTTACTACAAAGATATAAATCTCCCCGAGTCATTTATACCGATGGGTCCAAAAATTTAAATGGAGTTGGGTGCGCAATAGTTACGACAGGCAAAGAAAAATCTATCGCTATAAACCATAATGGGTCGATAATTTCAGCAGAATTATACGCCATCTTCATGGCCACGGAACTGTGTCTGGAAACACCGGAGGCCAACAATATCATCTTAACAGATTCCAAGGACGCAATATACAGAATAACCAGTACAGCGTACAGAAATGGTTGCATAAATCGAATTAGAGAGAATATATTGAAAATACAAGAAAAAGGAAACCGGATCACTATAGCCTGGCTACCGGCGCATAAGGACATAGTAGGGCACGACAGGGCAGATGTCCTAGCGAAGATGGAAGCTGGTCATCAAGGAAGATCCAGGGACTGCAAAGTAGGGCTCTACAAGGAACTGGAGGAAAAGTGGAGTAGACCTGTGAAACCAGAGGAATGCGGAGTCATCCTCAGAAATGTCAGCAGCATCAGAGAAATATCGCACCCGAAAGAACTATCTCGAAGGCAACAGGTTGTTGTAGCCAGAATAAGAACATTGCACTCCAGTTTCACTCACTCATTCTTGATTTCCAGATCTCCGCAGCCGGTATGCAGCTCATCCAAGGAGCCCACAACAATTCCTCATGTCCTCTTTGACTGCCCCAAATATAGCGAGATAAGAAGATCAACCATAGCCGCCCATTCAATGATGGAGATTGCAAATCATCAGCAGCAATAAACAACCTCATAGACTTTACGATGAAAACTGTGATGTTTAAAGTAATTTAAATGCTATACAATTGTAGAACTTAACAGATGTAAGTCGGTAATGACCAAAAGGTTAATGCGACATTAAACTGTAATTAAAAAAAAACTTTGCCGATCTTGTACCCTGCGTTCCCACGTCTCTTCTTGCAATCATACTGTTGGTTCACACGTTTATTAGTCTCCGTTTAAGTACTAGTCATTGAGTGCTTCCACAACTGTTGTTTTCCAAATTTGGTAAAATATAGTCAAAATTTATAATATTTTGACATTTTAATTTCTCCTCATGAACCTTGATAACTGCCGTCCAAATTTTAGCGAATACGGAATCCTTAATGTATCCTTACTTGGCTTAAACCTTCAAATTGTGTATTGTATAGGCTTCTGATCTCTATTTATACTAATGCTATTAAAATATTCATTTCTAATATTAAAACAAAACTTCTTCCATTTCCGTCAGCAAACGACTGATTAAGCATAATTTCTCGGTGTTCAAGTTGACGGAAAGTTACGAACAAATGAAGGTACTCTCAAGTAAACGTAGTTCCGTCTGTCAGACCCCCTGAATACGGATGCAACAAATAGTTTCTTTAAAGGAAAAACTATACATTATGCGTGTTACTGTTCTACCATGTTTTATGAAATTACGAGCTCGGGACCTTTCTTCTCGTTTTGCGGAAATTTTTGAACTACAGAAACGTGCAAGCCGTTTACTTTGTGGAATAAATTAGGGAGAAAGTTGTAGACCTCTCTTCAAACGTCTTGGAGTTTTAACGTTACCTAGTCATTACATATTGGAAACTCGAAAATTCGTAAAACGATTGTAATATATTCGTTACGAACGGGGAATTCCAATATGAAATTACCAGAAACAGCGCGAATTTACATACAGACAAATATTATCAGCCACTTTTCGAAAAAAGTATTCATTATTCAGGAATAAAATTGTCTTCCTCTTAGCATAAAAAGTGTAAGCAGTTACAACGTATTTATTTAAAAATAAGAAACTCTGCTATTATTTTGTTAATGAATTTGTTAATCGGCCTGAGCCTAACTCACGTTAGTGCCCTAGAAATTACTGGTTTATTTATGGAATACTAATATAAATCGCTATTGTTTGTATGTGCAACTGATACTTCACAATGGTTTATTTCATGTCGATTGCATGACGTTTACAGTCGCTGAGAAGAGAGATGGTTAAATTCTTCCGGTGGCGACATTTATCATAGTGTACTGTTATTTTTGCAGTTGGGAAATACTAATGGTGAAGTGAATTTTATACTACAATAAATCATTCTCATCCTTCTCTCTTATATAGAATTCTTCCTATTTAATGTATTTTCAATTTTTTACTTCCGCAATTCTTCATATTTACTATTTATATATAGTCATAAATATGTATTGTATAAATGTATAACTTATTATCGTATTATTTGTAATCAATATCAAATTTACGTGTCCTATTTCGTCAGCAGAGGAATAACCGAACTAATAAATCTAATATAATTATTACGAATTATTATTATTCTGAGAAATTGTGCGTTTCTCTACCAGCTTCATTTTACTATACACTTACTGCACAATTAATTGCAAATTTAACAGTTGTGCAGGGGCGAATTTCACTTTTCTGTTTACTATTCTGGGAAATTTAGTTAATTAATCCTAATATATATATATTCATTTTTTTCAACCGTTTCTCTACAGCAACTTTAGAAAATATTTATGTTGAGACGTCACGGTTATATTTACATTACGCTGTTAAGCGTTTATATACTAATCATCAGATCACTTTACCTTTGTGATTAACAAGATCTTCTTTTATTCTTTGTAACAAATTGTATTACACTACGTACATATTCTCTTTGATATACATTGCGTTCCACTCCTTTTATTACTCTCATTACAGTTATTGTGATTTGCTTTATTAAACATTTACTTTGCTGTGTGTCTTACATTATCTTTCGGTCACTACGTGCTTCGTTCTTTTACATCTCTGCTCGCAGAAGTCAGCCATCTTTGTTGGCTTAAAATCCATCTATTGCTGAACTAAGGTTCCCACAAGCCGAGGCACCTCGGCCTGTTTTGAGAGGTGTATGTTCCGGGGTCGCAGACCTTGGGCATACGGTAAGAGTTGTTCCCTATTCCCATTGGAATAGTCGGCCAGCTGCCTCCTAAACTGGTCGAGGCACGGAGAAGGGAATGCTGCGTCTCCACAGCAAACTCCTCTCCCGCTATCGGAAGGGCGTGGGACAAGTACCCAATGCCCGACCTACCCAATTCAGATTTTACTAGGGTTTTCCCTGCATTTCTTTAGGCGAATTCCGGGTAGGATCCTTAAAATATAGCCCGGTGGCCCTAGTAACCCTTGACTACCTTCCTCTACCCTTCAGAATCCACCCTTTCAAATCCCTTCCTATGCTATTAAAATGGAGTTGCCCAATGTGGATCACCCTCATGTAGCCTGTTGCCCTAAAAAAAACCTTTCAAATTCCTTTCTTTGGGTTGTTGCTATAATGTGAATTATTCTCATGTATCCTGTAACTCTAAAAAAATCTCTTGGAAGCCTGTGAGAACTGTTCTGAAGAAACGGAGAGGGCTACATTTGGGGATGCCTTTTTCTCTCTTTGTTTTTAAACTAAGGTTTTCACAACCTGTCCCCATTGGAACAGTTGGCCAGCTGCCTCCTAACCTGGTCGGGAAACGGAGAAGGGAATGCTGCGTCCTCACAGCAAACTCGCCTCCCGCGATCGGAGGGCCAAGTACCAAATGCCCAGTTTACCTGATGCAGGTTTTCAGTGTTTGTCATGCATCACTTTTAGGCAAATGCCGGGTAGGATCCTTAAACCATAACCCTCGGGCTTGGTTAATCCTTGGCGACTTTGCCCTACCCTTTCCGCATCCTTACTTACTTAAAATATAATCCTCTCCTATTAAACGGGACTTGTTACCCTCAAAAAATAAATATTTATCGATTGTAATTTTTCAGGATTGAGAAATATACGTATTTTAACAATTACTTATATTATGATTGTTTGTTTTCGTTATCAACAGGAGGCTTTATTTTGTCGAATTCGTAAATGGTTGAAATTATTCGAGACCATTTACATCGTTATACGCATTAATATTACTTTTAAATGAAGCGTTGTAAAATAAGAAACTTCTTCACTGTCAGCATGTTCTGCGGGAAAACTTGCTCGTTTATGGGTATCACAAAAATCCACTTGCCCCATTTCTTAAGATATATTGTTTCTCTTGTGTTAAGTATCACAGATACAGGAGGAATCAAACATCGTATGAAAACGTGAACAATATCAATATATTGCAGGCATATATTATGTTAAAAACGGAATCGCAACGTTTCTGTTTGTCTTAATATATACTGTACTTGTTAAATTATGTTAACAATTCATCATTAATATTATGTTTGATTCAATATTATTTAATGTATAATCATAATAAATAATTTAACATATATATAACAATCCACAAAATTAATTCCAAAAGTTATCGGTCAATATTTTATTGCTAACATATTGTAAAAATATATAAAGTTATATATTTATATATAATTATATCATACCATTCTACTACTATCTCAACAGACAAATAAACACTTCGCAATTTTTAACTGGTTAAGTATTTAGCTATATATTCACAGTTCCAAGAAAAGATGTTCGAATAATTGCAAAATATTCATATATATTTCATTAAAATAATTAGTTGTATTATAAGAAAATATTCTTTCAAATTTATATATCTCTTAGTATTTACAATAAAAAATTTAACGAGCATATTTTGAAGCATTATGTGGCGCTAGAAACGAAAAGAATATTTTATGTTCCCAGAAAGCGTTTCAAAAAATTATTGCACACCAAACTGTATCAGTAAAAGCTGAAATAAGAAAACATCAAGTGACATATCGATTTGAAAATGACAGGGAACAGTATCACATATTTGAACACATGAAAGTAAATTTATCAATAATTTTTGTCATGAAATATTAATTAAAAATGTGTACACTTTCATTCAAAAGTGTTAAAAATGCTTTCTTTATGTTCAATTTTCAATTCGTTTGCGTTCAGGGCAGTATGCAATGGTTTTCGAATTCCGTTTCACTGTTTTTCCAAAGAATCAATTTGATAACATCATTAATTTATTGGTGAATACTGAGTACTGGTTAAGAGACCATACAAAATTCGCAAGGAAATCAACTAAGAAAATTGGCCTACAGGTGAGTTTGAACCTAGGTCATAAGAGAGTTCGACTCTATAATAGGCAGATACACAGGTATATTAAATTTGGAGTTATTCTTTGTAACGTAATACAAATGGAAGAGGTGACGCCATGGAATCGTGAAGAACTTTATCAAAATGCTAAACCTTATGAAAAGTGCTACAGTGACAATAAAAATATTTTAATATCACTATTTAAATGGTCTTCGGTTGACATCCTGTGGTGTCTCTTCCTCGCATCACAGAGGTCCCGGGTTTAATTCCGGCAAGAGCACATGGGTGTTCTGTGTGCGAGAAATCCCCACACTTTAGTTCCCTGTCTAAGTGAAATATAACAGTGTAGAAAGTTGGTAATAACCTTAGCAGTTGATGCGAGTATATTTTAAACAGTCTTCATTCCTTTTCATTAATGTCAGGTAATTTAATATTGTTTTACTATTGTTATACGCTTGAATATGAGTTAAATTAAAAAATGTAGCTTTTAAAACCTCTTCAGTAGATGTAAACGGAAAGTTGACAGATACACTGGATATAATGTGTTAGTTGCGAGAAAAGTAGTTTGTCAGAACAAAACGGATCATATTCAATGAAGCAGAGTCTGTGTTTAACTTCAGTTAATAAGGTGATAGTAACTGGAAATATTTTTCTTGGGGAACTACACCGAAGCGTATTGAAGCATATTGAAAAAAAGAAATCTATATTTTAATTTTACCTTAGTTATACTTCTATATTATATATAGAATTATAACAAATATCGACTACTTTTAGATTGATTTTCATTTCTATATCACGGTTAGTGAATATTGTTTCCATTCAGAACGTTCCAGGAGACTATAAAATAAATTTATTTATGAATTACAATAATTAATTCTTGTTCTAATTCCTGGAAATTATTTCGTTGCAAAAATTGTAATATTTTTTATAATAATATTATTTAAGAAAAAATCGAACCACTTATTATTACAAGTTTAGTTGATTATATATTCACGTGTAATGCAAAGCTAGAATTGCAGAATGACGTATAATGTGGTGTGTAATATTGTTATTAAATGAAATTTGTTTGGTGTCAAAGCCAAGACAAAAAATAAAAAAAAAGTAATATAAATGTCTCCTATCTATTTTATTCATTTCCTTAACTTTCAGGTTTTATTCAAAAGCAATGTCTGAGAATATACTGCCGACTAAAGTTCCAATTAAACTGTATGAATTGGATTAGTCTTCAATTTTTACTGAATAATTCATCTTCATTCTTGGAAAAAAAAATCCGATGCATAGTGATTGGACTTACCTGTAGACGGGAGTGCCTAGATCCTCCCGATACCACAATACCAAAAGCACTGAATCTGCAGTGTCGCCAGTGGAAATATCGCAGGGCAAACGCGCGGCCTCCCCAGACACCACTTTCACGTGGAACAGCGGAACTGGAAATGAAGAAGAAAATCTTATTACATTCGGAAAACTTGAACCCTATAACAAATCCACAAAAGTTTGGAATTTTCTAACTACGCCGATTTAGGAAATTATCCTATGCAAATTGCATCTAGAAATATCGTTGTATTTATGTAATAATATAATTAAATGAAAAAAATAACTGAGTAAATTATAGGCCAGTATAGAAACAAACACAAATAGATCAATTTTATTTATTAACGAATTGACGTTACATAGTTTTTCATTCCATAATTGGAGTTCTTATATCTTCTAATAAATAAAACATTTTGTCTGTTTGTATGTATGTAGGTTCCGCATACCAATCAACACCCGTGGAGAAAAGTTCACCAGATTTCGTACACGTGTTCTGTGCCACTACGAAAGAAACACTATCAGGATGAGGGGGGTGGAATAATCAAACATGCTAAAACAGCCGATATTTAAGTCGGATAAATATTTTTAGACGTCAAAGATATTGACAATGTTTCTAACGTCGTTATCTATGCATCATATCTACCCCTTACAGTATTAGAAAAGAGCACACTTAAGGAAGGGTTTGGAAGGGCGTTAAAAGAAAATAACGCAATACAAACGAGATTGGAGTCAAATTCAAGGTTATCGATGTCGCAGACATTCAACGTGCGATTGAATCCCCTGGGTTGGGAGTGGTCGGGGTGGAAAAACACGCGATATTTGCATAACTATTTCTCATCATTTATTAGATTGATGATGTTTGTGTATAATTTCCACCTATTTCTGCATGGGAGGTTGGCACGTTTATGGGTGGGGGTGGAGGATCGTTACATAAAAATAACGCAAAAAACATTCGAGATTCGAGTCAAATCGAGGTTATGGATGTCGATGAGTTAATTTAAAACCTTGGCAACGGGCGGGGTCGTGAGGGATTGGGCGGAAGTGGGCGGGAGTAATAATTTTCAATCAATGTAACGGGACGGTTTTTACATCGATTAAATACTTTTTTTAACATACTGGACGGGGGGGGGGGACTGGAAATTTTCAAACATGTTAAAATATATATTCGCCGATAAAAACTTTTTCGGGGCAAATGATTGAACCCCTTTCGCCATGGGAGGTGGTGCACATTTAGAGATGGCTGCGAGGTGCATTACATAAAAATAACACAAAACCATCCGAGATTGGAGTAAAAATGGAGGTTATGGTTTTATGACAAGCCCATCAACTCTGGCACCCAGCTAGTCAAATAAATATAAATAATAATATATAATATAATTTTAAAGTGAATGTATGAAGTAAATATAATATAATAAAATAAACAGATCAGTCCCAAAAATAATCTAGAGAGACATTAAAATTTTTGTTATTATAGCATGTTCTATTAATTAATAGGCATTTACTTAACATAATGGCGTGTGTAATCAAGAGAATTGTATGTACTGGTATCACTCGGAAATTACACCACCAGCGATAAATATTTTTATTGTCCTTAGCGCCAGATCATACGTTTGGTGAAACTAAGGAATTTTTGTACCAGGCTGACCTCCCACCAACAAGGGGGTGGTGATATGCTAACGAACGAGCAGCCGATAATGACGATTTCATACCAATCTATACTTGTGATTTGTTCTCAAATTCAAAAGAAGCACCAATAGAAAGACAGATGAACCCTCTAGTCACTTGAGTTTGTTGCCGGGGGTGTTCCCAAAAAGCCACAGTAAACGTGACTTTGTAACGGTCAGTAACCACGGTCGGGAAAGTATTAGGCAACTGCCTACGAGCACCTGAAATTGCTCCAAGGCAAAAATGATCTGGTGTTACCAGAAATGCCATTTCGGGTCTGTTAAAACTCTAAAAATGTCGTCAGGTCCAGTTTGGTGGTAAAACAAATTAGATGGCGTTGCAAGTGACTGTTAGTTTCGTAGTTGAAGACTATAAAGGCTATTGTCTGTTCACGTATTGGACATCTAGTTAACCCTTGGCTACCTTCCTCTACCCTTCCGCATCCCCCCTTTCAAATCCCTTCCTATGCTATTAAAGGGGAGTTGCCCTAAGTGGATTACCCTCATGTAGCCTATTGCCCTAAAAAAAAAAAAACGTATTGGACAGACGGAGCGGGCTACCATTGGGGATGCAGTTTCCTCTATCCGGTTTTTGAACAAAGGTTCCCACAAGCCAAGGTACCTCGGCCTGTTTTGAGAGGTGTATGTTCCGAGGTCTCATACTTTGGGAATACGGTAATAGTTGTCAGCTGTTCCTCTTGGAACAGTCAGCCAGCTGTTCAAGGCATGACTCCAGTCATCGAAAGGATAATTTCATATCGTTGCAATCTTTTCATTATATAAATTATGAATCAATCAAAAAACTTCCAAAATTGCAGAGGTCCTAATCCAAGGACGAAGCGTCTTAATAAATTATCTTTTCATAAATTACTATTTCATAAATCAATGTTTCCTTAATAATTGTCTAATTAATTTCATCAATTTTATTTGACTTAATGGCCACCAAGTTTTATTAACTTTTTTATAATCATAGTTCTGTGTCGTAACACTGCCAACTACTAGGGCTATTGCAGTCAAAATTAATTCCTAGTACACGTTGATATTATATTTTCCTTCTCGATAAGAACCACCAGGTTCGATTTGACATCTATAGCAAACATTGTATAGTTTACAAAATATCTTGCTCTGATTGTAATTCCTGCTATATAGGGCAAACAAAACGTTCACTTAATAACCCATCTTATGTTCAACATCAAATTTCCCAAATATAAACAATATGTAGTCTACAAACATTGTGTGGTATTTATACCATCACATTTTGTGGTGTCATTTGTCAATGAAATCTTATTATTATAGTTCAAACAGATGTATTATATTTTCATTTGTATATTTAGTCATATTTTTAACATAATGTCTTTATTCGAGAGTGACGGTAGTTCGCAGATTAATAATGTTATTCTTAAAAGAGTGCATTAAATTAACCCATTCATGGAATGAATCAATATTAACTGCATCAATCTTTATTCACGTTACCAATTTCATTGGTATGAACTGCATGTAAATTGCTTACATTACTACAGAAGTGTCTTACTACGTGGATTTGGGTTTGTTGATTTAACAAAGGGTATTGTTGAAGCGAAGTCAGCTACTATCATCATAAGCGCTATTCATACGGGCTAATTCTGTTATCGAGAAGCAGCTTCAGTTTCAGTAAAGGGTTATTATAGCCACAAAGTCGCGGTCCTTCTTTCAACATTGCCTATAATTTTCTGGAACTAAGTCCCTTCTCCTCGGCTCTCAGCCCGTTTCCTTATAATTGTTACGGAGAAGCAGGAGCGAATTCGTTCGCGCGAGTTCTCATTTTACAACGCTCTACTGGCACAATAGAGCTTTAATATGGCGTAAAATGTTACGATGGCGCATCACTTACTCCGCTGCCGTCATCCAAAAGTTTTCTTTGCAAGCTGTCTGTTTAATCATCTTTCCAAACCTTGGCGTGCTTTGTAACTTGTGAATAAATTTGCGTATAATTTACCGAACCGTTTTAATTGGTAAATAACGATTTCAAATAGGATTTTTACAAAATTTTTATTGATATACACGTTTTTATAGTTACTATAAAGTACGGCAAAGAGAAAAATAGCGTCATAATTCTCGAATTATTTTGAACGCTTCAATAGTGCAAAGGAAACGCCTTCTTGATTTTAACAACAATTAATTACTATAGAATTTGTACATCATCTCAGAAATACAGTAGACGAATATAAAAGTTTGGACTAGTTACATTCAATATTTTGAAGGTTTCATAAAATTATTTAAATAAAATTCTAATAATAAAAAAGTTCTTGAAACAAAAACATCAAAATGTTCTCTATCAATTCTTATATTTATCACGTCCATTGCAGTTACTAAAGTTTTATTCTGGAGGAAACGGAACATAGTCAATATTCTGAGTAACAAAGCATTATGTTCAACCACACGCATCAAAAAGTTTAAAAAATATCAAGATACCAAAAAAAAACGTTTTTATTTTCATTTTCTTAAAATTCTTTTAAACATTCTGTTCGGGAAACCTTAAATTTTGGTGGTTTAAGATAGAAACTGAAGCATCCTTATACATTTATTCAGTAAATAAGAAATTCATTTTATGACTAACAGATATATTAATAATTGAAAGGGTATAACGTTCGGTGTAATTAACGATAAATTTTCCAGGCGAACAACCACAGTCTTCTGTGCATCTCATACATTAATTTAACTAGACTTTTGTGCGGATTCGTCGGCTGGAGAAGCCCTCGATTTCAGAACTAACTTCTGAAGTCAACTTTGGTTTAGAAACGTACGAAAGATAAACATTTAATTTTGCAGGTTGGTGCAGCCGAAATGAGAATAATTTTTTTTCGAAATCTTCCTTAATTGGAACATTGCAAAATAAATTCACATTTTTTAATAGAATAAAGTGATACGAATGAATAAAAGCATTGACAGTCTTATATTTAAAATGAAAAAAAGAAGTCTTAATATTTGGTTTTGGATATTGATGTCTGTACAGTACACATTTGTCTAAATACATGAGTATATATATCTCAGTCAATTTTCCATTCCTCCTCAATTTATCAGACAACAGTAAAACCAGTATCTCCGTGCGTGTTTTTGTAAATAATATTTTTTATCTCTTTTAATTTAAAGGTTTTGCGTTTAGTGTGTGTTATTGATCAACTATAGGAGGAAATTGCGCTGGGAGATTAATGCCCTTCCCTTTACTATCTTCGTTAATGCAGTAAACACTGTTTAATATTTCTCTCAGTAGTGCTCACTTCGTCAAGACGGCAAAGAAGCAATAACCAACAATTCAAGTGTTCAGTACTTTGAGTATCTGATCAGTCAAATACATTTTTCAATCTACTCTCCCTGGCCAAATTATTATGACTACGCCATCACTATGTCTGCGGTTCAACTTTTGCCCTTTAATATTGAGGCCTTTCTTAATGGTATTGGCTTTACAGGTGATGCGAGGAATTTGTCACCATGCATGATTAAGAGCGTTGTCCAGTCGTGCAGGATTAGATGATTGTGGATTCAGCTGAGTTCGTTGAGCTTAGCCCCTCAGAAGCTTAATTGTATTGAGATTTGGATCAGGAGATTGTCGTGGCCACCTCCTGGTCTTTGCCCCCAAATATTCATTTCTGTATTGGTGTTTACTTGACAAAGGAGGCGAAAATGAATATATATATATATATATATATACATATATATATATATACATATATATATATATATATACACATATATATATACATATATATATATATATATATATATATATATATATATATATATATATATATATATTGTAATAACCAGTAAAGAAGGACATGAATTCTGTTCTTATTTTTATCAGATTTGTTTACCAACTCAGACTGGGGATCCTTGAGTGGTTTGTATATATAAAAGATAATGATAAAATGAGGGATAAGTGGCTCTTAGAGAA
Source organism: Zhengitettix transpicula (assembly GCA_037074705.1). Taxonomy (NCBI): domain Eukaryota; kingdom Metazoa; phylum Arthropoda; class Insecta; order Orthoptera; family Tetrigidae; genus Zhengitettix; species Zhengitettix transpicula. Next base: position 91,552,254 of record CM073590.1, read on the forward strand.
GGGGAGGACTATAATTGAGCATTTTTGCGACTCTTAGGGCTAAATGGTTGTGACCGAAATCTTGACGACGGAACCCTGAAAGTCATTATAACATTTAGACAGGAGACCTCAGACGAGTTAGACGTGAGAGTTGTAAGGTGATGGACGTGGAGTGTAGTAGCAGAATCAGTACGAGAAAGTCCTCGAGTCAGCAGACGTAAGGAGAGATCATCGGATGGTAGGCCAAGCTAGGTGGCCGAGAGTAATCAATTGGACATCAATCATCAGAAGTCGGTAGGAGTTCGTCGTGGAAATCTGTCTGCCAGCAGAGTTGGTTGAATTCGTCGTGATGGTAACGTCATCAAGAGGTGGCGGTGAAAGCAGAGTGTGAGCGCAACCTGGTGCCTTTTAAGCCTGTATGAAGGGAGTGTGTGCCGGTATGCAAGAGATTTTCTGTATTCTGTATTCATAATTGTAAATTGTTAAATAAGGATAAAAAGTCAAATTTAGTTTCAATCATTTAATTTCGTTTTTCATTTATTTTAACTGTTTTGTTTTATTGTAAAATTTGTGTTCTGTTTCCTTATCAACCCAGTAAAGACCCTGGGGTACCGAGTCTAATTTATCAAATGTATTCAAGATAAATAAAATTGTTTTGATTTTATAAAATTTCATTAGATTTGTGTAATTGTAAATTTGTGTCTTAATAAATAATAATTATTTGTTTAAATTGGTAGTTTTATTTCATTTGAGGTATTAATATATATATATATATATGAGTGTGGGTGTGTATTGAGTTGAATTCATTTGCTGCTATAGATAGTATTTTGTAATGAACGAAGCACGCGTATTGTTGATAAATTAAATTGAGCGAATATGTGAAATAAAGAGACAGTTTATATTATTATTATTATTCTGTACCTACATTATTTATTTAAATAATATTTTTTTGTAATGACCAGTCATTGTTACACTGTTTTTACAATCAATATAATATTCTCTTAACAAACCTCTAATAGACTCAATGAAACTATGCTGTCATGGTTGGAATCCATGTAGCTGTTTCGAATACCATAGGTAGGATTGGATCTTTTGAAAACTGTTTGAGAAGGATCAATGTCATCTTCCTCAAGTGCAAACAGTTCTCTCTTAATTTCTGACATGCTACCCTCTTTTTCCCTAATCATGTTGTGAAGAACGCAACAGGCAAGAATGATTATTTTTGCTTTTTCTGGATTTACCAGCATCGCATTTTCGAGAACCCGGAATTTCTTTGTTAGCATCCCAACACCAAAGTGTCGGCAATATAGTCGAGGAAGAAGACGTGCCTGCAGCTGTAGCTAGTAGTACAGAACACACAATCATCAAGTTCTCTTGATTCCAGACCCCCAACTAAAGGAAGAAAAAAAACTGCAGCAGACATGTTGGCAGTGCCAATGCAAAAGTTCCTAGAATCTAGGTGCACTGAACCTGATTCACCTATGATGCATTTTTTTAAAGGGCTGCTGCCGGACATTGAAAAACTCTCAATACGACGGCAAAGAACTTTTGAAGTAAAATTATTAGTATTAGTTAACAATCTTGCAGAAGTTACAGAACTCATAGTATTCCCGCAATAGAATAAGTTAAAATAACACTGTATGTATGTATGTAATATTACATAACCTACGAAAAATAGTGTCTTGCTTTCTTATATTTTCACCAATGAAATCAAAAAGAAAACCGAAACTTTTGGAGCTCATCCTTGTGAAATTGAAAAATTTGTTTTCGTCCACTCATAATTCATTAGAAAACCGTTTATATTTCTTTTAGTATTAATTGGGTGTAAATCTCGACAACTTTTGTCTGCTTCCAACAACATATAACAATAAATAATAACAGCTAATTAGTCGTCACGCTCCATCTTCACTGATATTATAAGTTATATTTGGTTGCTAGACACAGCTCTAAACGAGCCTGAAACCGTCTCAGACAGCTTGAAACATTTTGTAGGTGACGATTTGCCTCGAGTCACTTTGCTTCCGACGTTTTGACTCGAGTCATTTTGCTTCAGATAAGCTTGCGACGTCTTGACTCGAGGCAAATCGTCGCCGACAGTTTCGTCGCTTCCAGTGTGCGGCCTGACTAAGAAAGGTAAAGTCTCCCTCGTGTTCCTCAAACCACTTCTGTACTACGTGAGTTGCGTGGCATTGCTCATGGAAGTAAGCAACTCCATTAAGGAGCGCAGACAATATGATAGGATGAACTTGATCTGCAACTATGAGTAGGTAGGTTATGCAATTAACCGTTGTTCCACACGACTCAGTCTACACGAGGACAATAGAAACGTGATTCATCTGACCACATGATTTTTTGCTAATAACTGTCGAAATCTGTGCTAATTGGAGATGATCGCTTTTGTTAACTGCAGACAAAAAAGATTTTGAACAGCTTCATGTGCCATAATATCCTGTGCTACGGTGAACAATGCGTTTAAGGAACATTTTAGAGTATTTCTGATTAAGATCTGGGTTGAAGTTGGTAGGTTCGAAAAATAATTAAAAAATGAGCGATATTAATGTTGAACTCATAATTTTCTAGATCGCTGAGTCTTGGTGACACTTCTAATGCTTTTTAAGTCCAATTTCAATCCAAATCCTTATGAGAGGGGATATGCTGGTATTAATAATAAAATATCCAAAAAGAGATTGGTGTCAATTCCATAGGATTTCTAAGGTCGCAGTTGCGATGACATTTAAACTCATGATTAGTTATAAAAATGAAATCCGTAGAACACTCCAGAATACTACGTAAATATTATTTATGATTATGTAATGTAAGCCAGTATATTAAAAGGAAATGGAGATGATGAAATACTTTTTAGCACACGAATATTCCGTCGAATCTTATTAGATCACCAAGTTCCTCTTATGGATATCTTTATTTTGTTCGATAAAGATCGAGTTCAACCCACAATATACTTTCTTTTCTTCTGGAAAAACTACTGTTTATAAATAGGTTTGACGTGCTTTTCTATAATCAGATTCAATTAAATCCTTTTGGATTATTAAATATTCCTATAACAACGGAAAAATTTTAGTACTTTATTAAACATATTGAGATTATTAATATGATACCTCAATTAATTCAAGCAACTAAAATAGAAACTGGCTATATTATACACTTATTTAAATAATTGTTCATTAAATATGTTAATTACCATGAATAATATTATTAATTTACTTACATTTTCTCACAAAGGTTCATATTTTTAGAATCTTCTATATGAATACAAGAGTTATAGACACGATAAAAATGATGTTGACAATCTTTAAATGGAAGGAAGGTAGATGCAAAGTTTGAGGATGTATACACTTGTCATACGATTCAAATTCGTAAGAATGACAGTACTTGAGTACTTGTGAATAAAAGGAAAGAAGTTTTGAGAATCCTACCCGGAAATTCGCCTAAAAGGGATGCAGAGAAAACCATAGAAAATCCTGCATCAGGTAGCACAGGCATTTGGTACTTCCGACGGCGGGAGCGCGGGAGAGGGATTGTTGTGGGGACGCAGTATTCCATTCTCAATTCCTCGACCAGTGGGAACCTTAGTTCTTTTTTTTTCTAGGGTAACAGGCTACAAGAGGGAAATCCACATGGTGGCAACTCCCCTTTAATAGCATAGGAAGGGATTTGAAAGAGGGGATGCGAAATGGTAGAGGAACGGAGCCAAGGGTTAACTAGGGCCCCCGGGCTATGGTTTAAGGATCCTACCCGGCAATTCGCCTAAAAGTGATGCAGGGAAAACCCTAGAAAAAACTGCAACAGGTAGGTCGGGCATTAGGTACATGTCCCACTCCCTTCCGATGGCGGGAGAGGAGTTTGCTGTGGAGTCGCAGCTTTCCCCTCTCCGTAAGTCGACCAGTTTAGGAGGCAGCTGGCCGACTATTCCAATAGGAATAGCAGACAACTCTTACCGTATGCCCAAGGTCTGCGACCCCGGAACATACACTTCTCAAAACAGTCCACGGTGCCTCGGCAAGTGGGAACCTTACTTCAAAAAACCAGAGAGATGTGAAGGAATCCCCAAAGGTACCCTCCGCCGGAGCTCTCTGAGTAGGTTCACCTGCGAGAGATTTCTCTCGCACTCAACCCGGAACGTTAGTTAATTTTTTTTAGGGTAACAGGCTACTTGAGGGCAATCCAAATGGTGGCAACTCCCCTTTAATAGAATAGGAAGGGACTTGAAAGAGGGGATGCGGATTAGTAGAAGAAGGTAGCCAAGGATTAACTAGGGCCCCCGGGCTATATTTTAAGGATCCTACCCGGCATTCGCCTAAAAGTAATGCAGGGAAAACCCTAGAAAAACCTGCATCAGGTAGGTCGGGCATTGGGTACTGTCCCACGCCCTTCCGATAGCGGGAGAAGAGTTAGCTGTGGGGACGCAGCATTCTCTTCTCAGTACCTCGACCAGTTTAGGAGGCAGCTGGCCGACTATTCCAATTGGAATAGAAAACTTCTTTTACCGTATATCCCATGTCTGTGATCCCGGAACATACACAGGCCGAGGTGCCTATGCTTGTGGGAACTTTAGTTCAAAAACGGAGAGAGGAAAAGGCATCCCCAAAGGTAGCCCCTAAACCTTAGGTCAAATACCACAGAGAGGAGATAGATTTATTCGACTATATAACTGAGAGAAAAGAAGATTTTCTGATGAATATAAATTTTAAATTTTGAGTAACTATATCAAAAATGCGAAGAACAGTATAAAATTGATTATTGGCTGTTAATAAACGAAAGTGCGCATATTCATCCATAATTGTAAAATACGGTATTACGGAGAAAGTTTGGATAAAAGAAGAGAAACGAATGTTATGGTTTTGAAAATACTACGGTCGGTTTCAGTGGCATAGAAAAAGGTTGGGTTCACAATTGTGGTTTAAGATCAATTAATAAAACTGATAATCTTCATAGTCAATACTGGCCTAAGGGAAAATATATTAAAATAAATATCATAACATACAGAATGTATTGAGAGCATTTTTCGATATATAATGTTTCAACGATTTACATTAGTGGAGACCGTCATGAAGAAATTGGTGGTATTATGGAGATTTTCATTGAGAAGTATATTTTAAAATAATTACATTGAAATGAGATTTACATTTCGTCACTAGGTGATTTAAAGACTTAACTTGAGTATAGTTTGAAATGTGTAATGTATTCGAAAATTAAAGTTAGTCATTTCGTTGCTAACAATGTCGGATTCGCTAGTCTTCGGCGATATTCGATGAACAAAGGAATTACCGTCTAAAATTAAAAGTTGACCAAACTGATTACATCAACGCTTTTCAATTTAACGGTCGTTCATTCATCAATTTGTCTTGTAGAACGTAAAAGCTGTGGGCGTCGTGTTGGCAAGTAAAATGATGTTGTACATCTAATTTTGACATGGTCCCTCCTACTCGCCGTATTCCATACCCTTGATGCTCATTGTCACAAGTGCCACCACCCTCATCCCATTTCAGTTGGGACATCGCCGTGTGCTTGTTCAGGGTCCAAATTTACGCACATGTCAACACACAAGCTGGAAATTTGACGACGCTCCACGCCCAGAAAACATCAACATGGCAAAAGCTTGTTGTTCACTTTGCGCTAGTCATTTTCAGGTCACCGTAGCGTGGAAATAATCGAGAGGCGAGCGGGGTTGATTCCACAATAAAAGTGCACCCTAGCTAACATTCGAGGGCATTTGAGTTAGTTTGCAGTGGTGACGTCTCCATCACGTTTCCTTAGGCTCGGGTTCAAAGTGAAGGCCACTTCAAATCCCATCTACCTTTCTGCTATACAAAGTGTGAATGGAATCAACCAAAGGACCAGGAATCTCAGCCGCGGCACTCGACCTGTATGCAGGCCTATCAATGTTGGCGGTCTTAAGATAACACCAACATTGGAACTGTTGCTGCTGCTATCTTTGCTGAACCAGATGTATACAGCGCACAGAGGGATGGGGAGCTTTGCTCAGCTGACTCGGGGCTATGTGTATCGGGACTGACCCCATCAGATTTGAGCCACGCTCAATAGCCACTGCTTGTCGCCTCAGGCCGAATTTTCTAAATAACTTAAATCGCTGATCAAACATGCACTGTTTAAGGTATAATATTACCATGTCAGCATAATTACAAAATTTAGTGATTGGGTTGTTTAAAATATGTAAGATTTGAACTGTCTAATCGTCTGTATTGAATATGACATGTATATTTTTCACGTTGAAAGCCTCTGAAATTATTAAAAATGAAATTCCAATATGAGCTTTCACCAGTCAATATGAGTTACGGTCAGTTTGGAAACGAATTTCAACCATCGTCGTGAAAATTTATATAAGATAATTTTATTTCGTTTATTAAACATGATTTTAAAACTCATACATTCACCATTCACAACTTAATTACAACAAGAACAGAAAGTCTAGTGCAATTATTATACTTATTTGTATTCAATTTCCTTATTTGTTTTTTCTTATAATTCAAATTTATAAGTTTCTAACACTATTCAACGATTGATACCACCTGATTATGTTTACAGATGAAATAAATTATGCTAATACCCTTTATATTACTTTGACTTGAGACTTTTAACGATATTGATACAATGATGATTTTGTAAAGTCGACAAGTGGCGGGGATGAATAGGGACCAATGACGTCCCCATGGTGAAATTAGGAGTGGTCAATTATTACCAGAAAACAAATTTTAGAAATACCCATTATTATTTCATAAATCGAGTTTGATTAATTTAATTTATATTGAATTCGGGATTATTATTCTTAATTAAATGCGAGAAATAAGTCTGAAGACTAATCCGATAAAATGTGGGAACTAAAGCGAATAATGAGTAAGGACTTCATATTTATAGGATCACTGTAAGTCAAAATGAAAAAATTTACGTCTGATGGAAAATAATGATTTAGAAAGTTAGCCAATTCAGACACACAAGGTTTCTGGGATCCTTGTCCCTTTCCAACTTTTGAGTTTTGTCAACTGACATGTGCAGTTGTGTTTCTCTAGGCTCTTCTTCGCACCTGAGGAAAGGTACAAAGATCCCAGAAACCTTGTGTGTTATTTATATAATCATTTTTTTTGTCTGAAATGGCTAACTTTCTTATTCATTGTAAGTCAGTTAAATGTAAACAGCAGCAATCAGTATATAAGTTTTGGTATACGCATCGAGATATATTTGTAATATAAGCAGTGAGTAGAAAGGAACTAACCTAAAAGTGGCTGAGTTCAACACATTTTTAATCCATAAGCAGAAGCACACCGTAAAAAACGAACCGTAAAACGCGATCCACGACACCGCACGCATAATTTATCACTTACAAAGGTTTACGCGAGAGGAATATTTCGTATCATTGTGTATGATTCGAAATTTTATTTGGATATTTTTATTCAGAATTTTTTTATATATATTTTTGTTTCATTGTTATATCTCAACATTTTGAACCAGGACCCACCTCACTAATCTTCAGATAATGAGTTAAAATTTAGATATTTGAATCGCACAAAATTTTATAACCCTTTATAAATATTTATTTATTGTTAATAGATTAAAAAACAAATGTTTTATTCATAACACGTAATATTTCATCTTTTATTTATTATAGCAAATTATACGTCGTTTAATAATGTAAAAAATAATATCTTAACTACAGTATTTAACAAAGAGATTGTACAGAATCAAAAGACATCTATTTTTAAGATGAGGCAGGACCTGCTTGAAAAGATTGAAAAATATATTTATCCAATTACTATTTTAAGTACGAATTTATTTATAGGTAGAGGAAATATAATTTGAAATAAATGACTAATACGTATAATGTTTACCATAAAAAATTATTAATATAATTACAGACCACGCACGTTCTACAGATAAATAATATTAAGTTGAATGAGTTTGTTTCATAATTTAACAGTAGTTAATTTTTTTACCAAAGGTTCTTTTAAGGAAATGTTTGGATTTAAATTTATTTACCTCAATTTAATAAGATTCTACATAGCGTTCTTAAATTTTATCATTCGGTATCGTATTTATAATTAGTATGTGATGTTTAAATTTGAGTTAACCTTTTTGAATATTCAAATTTTAAATTATTACTTAATATTATTTAAAATCTGAATTATTAATCTGTTCTGTACGTTTTTATATTTTCTGATTCTATTTTGTTCCCGTGACAGTAAATATATAGATCAAATATGGCATTTTAAAAACTGTAGGAAGTCATGAAAACCAAATAAACATATATTAGGGATCTGTTCCTGAAAGACTGAACCTTAAAAAAATTTAATTTCTAATTATATTCATAGACAGAAATAATTTCAAACTCTATTAATTATACTGTTAGACTATACAGGAAAAACATCAATTTAATACAGAAGTTGCGAACTTCTTGTGTAAAATTTTTTTTCACGTATTTACATGAAATTATGTGGTGTTGTATTTTTCAAGAAATAAACCCATATAGGTCGAACACATATAAATTTCTGTAAAAAATAATAGTTTTAGATACAAAATATTATTATTAAAATTATAAATTATTAATAATTGTAAAGCTTATATGCTATAAATTGACTTGAAAAATGAATTTCAACGTTCCCTACGTTTAGATGTAGTTCGTGTAAGAAAAATTATAATTTATGTGGACGATAATTAATAAAACCAAAGTTTCTAAGTTAGATTGTTGGTTTTTCAGTATTTGGAAGTGTTTTTAAAGCAGTTGTGTAACTTCCTTTATATTGTTCCGCTACTTTAGTAGTTACTAGACATTTAATTATTAATGCAGAATATTTTACTTATAAATCATTATTTTCATTCAAATCTAAAGATGAATCCTGCATCGTGATTCTCAAGAGGTTAATTATGTACTCTGAAATTATTTAGACATTAACCGAATACTCGTTCTTCACTACAGCGTTTCATAAAATCCTTACGTCACTGAGTTGAGTTCGCACTTTGATAATCTCGCTTCCATACCGTCGACACTCACCAGTACTATGTTTTATTTTGTATATTTTTCCTATAAATAACTGTAAAATATGTAGAAGTTAAAACATAATTTGAATTGAATTGAAGATCGATATAATCGACTGCAAATCTGAGTATGAATAATCTGAATGCATTATTCCAATGAGAGAATTTTTTTTTTTTTACTGCCGCTTAGAGAGGCAATTTTTTATTTTAGGCAGAAAAAGTTTGGGTAATACTGGCACTGCTGAGAGGTTATAAATGTGTGGAAATAATTAAACCAAAATATATAAAATAGAATGTCGTATTGCTTTAGTTACTGCCGCAGCCAGTTTGATGTTGCGAAAGTAAGTCTGATCGTGTGATTTATTTATTTTTAGATTATTTGCAGGGAATAATAGCGTTCATCCCTTCTAATGTGTCATACTTGACGAAGATAATCGCCGATTACAGTCGTAGTAAATCAAGAAATATTTTTCTGCTGACGCAAGTTGATTATTTCTTGATCGTTCCCCTAATAATTAATATTTTTTTGTTACTACTGCAAAAGTGTTAAATGTGTTGCTCTTTAAACTAATAATTTCATAACTTGCTTACTCTCAGTTGATCTCTTTCTTTCTCTTTTCTTTGTTTGTTTTATGTACAGCCTGGAGTTTCTACGAAAGGGCAGATTCCTCGTCGTTCACTTTCCTGATTGACTTGTCCGCCGTTTGTGATTGAGCTTCTTCATAGTGTTGTGTTTGTCAGAATGTGTGTATATTCTCGTGTGAGGTTTAATTCCATATTTTATGATAATTTATTCTCTAAATATTTAGTTTTTCCTAGTGTGTACTTAATTAGTCTGAAAACTGTAATTATTATATTACACCCTTAGTCACGTTAAGATTTATTATTATTATTACTATATAGTACTGTTAGCTATATTGGACAGGAACATTTTTGTTCCCCATTTTTAGACATTTGCAACTTGAATTATAATTGTTATTAAATGTAGTTTCTAATAATTATATTATAATTTTATGTAATGGCGTATCCTATAACTTCATTCGAGGACTAATGGAATAAATAAATAAAATAAAATAATTGACAGTGATACTTATAGAAAAGCTGGGTCAGAAACACAGGTAAAATATACATATAGTTATGCGGATTAATACTATTTAAAAAAGCTATTTGTGTTTTAGACTAGAAGAAGTAATATATCGGGTTCTAAAAATAATATTCTTACTGTATACCTTGTTACGATATATGGAATTAAAAATTTTATTTGTCTTAAGACTAGGTAGACAGTATATTATAAATAAGGTATATAAACAAATGGTGTGTATTATGACAAATTATACGAAGTACAGTAATTTTTTCCATTGACTTAAATTCTATTATTATAAAACCTTTCCGATGGTTATGTTATGAAGTCTATTGAAAAGTTGCAAGTGTAAATAACTTATTATCCGTAATAAGCCACGATAAGTTCCGTGAACACCTTTAACTAAATGAAATAAAGATTAATTTACCTATAAATAACTGCATAATTGTTAGAAGAAAAAACTGTTGTTTCCTCATTATTTTATATTACATTTTATACTCCACTCAAGCCACTGTCATGAGGCAAGCGTTGTGTTTACATGACGAGCCCCAAATGTAACCTTTATCACCAGCCATATACTGGGCTATGGACGCTCTGGGCGTCCCATTAAAAGTGCAGATTGGTTAATCAGGCAGCCATTATCGAGTTACATGGCTAGTCATTGCTTATAGTGGAACGAGTGAATAGCGTTTTCGCTCTTTACCTTAACTGCTATAGGCTACTGTCATTTTCACACCTAATTTGTCACAAAGCAGAAACAGAGCCGTCACGAAAAAAATATGTTACTCTGTACATAAATCATTTAAATCCTTCAATTATGAGTACGAAATATTTTTGCTGGACAAGAAACACTTTATTATGCGAAGTACTTAAGATCATATATGTTTTTTTTAAAAAATACTGAATATGTTTTTACCACTCGTATTGGTTTTATGAAAAAACAAATATTAATTTATGTTCAATACAAATTAAACTCGAGGTAAGAGATCACTTTTTTAGCAAAAGCAAATAAAAGTAATTACATTTGAGATAAATTATAAATAAAAAACAACCTTTTGACGTCAGAAGAATACATTTAATAGAAATGACACAACGTTTCGTCGATAATTGTCGACCTCTTCACGTATAACGCTTAACTAAATTTTGATAGTTAGTGTCATTCTCCGCTGACTGCTGTGGACGAAAAATCTTATGTTTAAAAGTAAACTTCTCGTCAGAAAAATTGAGCGCCACTTCTTGATTGAGACAAGCAATCATTTTGTTCGGACCGGACTCATACAATATTATTGAACAAAATACTTCCGTCTACTACAAGATGTCTATTTTTCTTTTGGAAAAATTTCAAAACTTGAATATTTACTTGCCTTTCGTGTTTTTTTTAAAGATATGCACCATAAATAGCGAAAATACCAAAAGAGTTTGCCAGAAGAAACACCGACTTGCGAATCTAAAAGTAGAGAATCTATAAAATTATAACAATTAAATACTCAACCAACTGATTGTTGCTATTACTGCATTGATTAAGGCAAGTAAGAAACATCAATAGTCCAGTAAAAACGGGAAATTAATTTGTTTCGAATTGCAATACATTTAGATAACGTTTTGTTTTTTTTAAAAAAAGTCTCACATTAATGAACAATATGAAAGGAAAATATTTTGGAGACCCCTTTGTTTATATAAACGAACACCAAATAATAAATAGTACGTTGGGACATGTACTATGAGATATGCACACTCTCTACGGACCAGATTATTATGAACACCTGACGTTTTTGGGAAATTAGCGATGATATCGGATTGAAGTTACTAGAGAAGCAGACCGATTAAAAAAAGCAAATTGTTTACCACTAAAGTAGAAGTAATTAGTTTATGAAAATGAGGGTGAACGACGTGATTTACCAGCATTTGAACGTTGGATGATTGTTGGCGCCCAAGTCATGAAGCGATTGTCAGCGAAACAGCTGCATTGACAAATCTAAGCTCGTAACGTTTACTATGAGTAGAGATAATTACCCGCAAGTGCATCTAAAATGGCAAAAACAGCTAGTACAATTAGACACTGCCAAACATCTCAGTTACACCTATGCAGTATAACTGACAAAGCGAAAACATGTATTTAGGAAACTGAAACAGCTTGAAATGAAATTAAGACAAGTATATTGGATGATCGGCAGGCAATCGCAGTTAAAGCTAACAAATAAACTGTTAATATATAAGGTCGTGGCACGGAAAGGGCTATATTTGGGGATACCTTCTCCTCTCTCCCATAAACCGAAGCATCTCGGTCTGTTTTGAGAGGTGTATGTTCCCGGGTTGCTGACCTCCGGCACGCGGTAAGAGATGCCCGCTGTTTCATTGGAACAGTCGGCCAGCTGCCGGTCGAGGCACTGAGAATGGAATGCTTCATCCCCACAGCAAACCATTCTCCCGCCATCGGAAGGGCAAGAGACATGTATCTACTGCTCTACCTTCTTGATGCAGGTTTTCTAGGGTTTGTCCTGCATCACTTTTAGACGAATTACCGGGTAGTATCCTTAAACTTTAGCCCAGAGGCACTAGTTAACCCCTTGGCTACCTTCCTCTCCCTTCCGCACCTCCACTTTCAAATCCCTTCCTATTCTATTATAGTGGAATTGCCACCACGTGGATTACCCTCATATAACCTGTTACTATAAAAAAATATATGAACTTACGGAATCCAGCTTTGGGGTAATGCAAGTATCAGAAATATTAAAGTCATACAAAGATTTCAAGACAAAGTATTGCTGTTTATAGTGAATTCACCGTGCCAGGTTCCATACCAACCGTTAAGGAAGAAATATTTAAATTCAAACTGAAATATAGTGACACAGCACAACACACCCAAATTGTGAACAATTAATGAACCCAACAGAACAATTAAGACTTTTAAAAAGATTCAAACCAACAGATTTTCCGGAAAGGTTCAACTAAAGTTTTGTTTATATATATATAAATATAAATATATATATATATATATTGTAACGCATGTATTTTGATTTTAATTTGCTTTGTCTTCGGAAGTGTTGTCTGCTGTAGTTTGGAGAATTCGAAATCGTGCATTGGCGGAGTAATTTTTGTGTCCTGTCTCGATTGTTGGCCTCAACATGGCTGATTTGTTGGCCATTGTTGACTACAGAACTGCAGCTTCGTATTATAACTCTTGTAACAATGGAAGAATCAGTGAAACAATGACATTTTCGACCAAGTTTTCTAATAATAAAAAAAGTAAAAAGAATGAGAGGCTATAATGGAGGGAACTAAGTATGGAAACTAAATGAGTTGAAGTGTATTCACGATGTTTATGAGCAAGATATGGGAAGCTTCTTCAAGTACGACGGCAGAGATTTGCAATATGGCCTACCTTTGAATTTAACGGACCTGAACCGCTCGTAATAACATGAAGCAGTCTGGTTGATGCGCTACTGAGGGACAGTTGTTAGTGATGAGCTCCGCTCAGGTTGCAGTTGCATAATGCAAAAAGGTCACGAAGCACAAACGCTGTGAGGAGCGAGAATTACGTGCCACGTCTTCCAGTACACAAATGGGCAGCACGTGTACGTTGCAATAAAATCCCGGAGGCCGACGCCTTAGCCAGTGGTTAACCCCTGAGTCGACTCCATGCAGTGATCCTGACTAGATCTCGCTGCAGTTAACCCGTTCTGCCAGCTGCGAGATTCGGAGGCGTCAGTACGTTGGTAACGAGAGAAACAGCAGACGAACAGAACACAGAAATAGCAGTACGTATTTGATAATGGGCAGCTAATCTCTTCTACGCAATCCACAGGTGCCTGAGATAAGAGTCTTTCATGCTTAACTGAAATAAACTTATATAAAATTTCTTTAATGGTCAATTTTTTTTGATTTAACGTAAAAACCCAGCCCAATAAAATAATTATTTACAATATATATAAATGTATATATATATAAGTTGTGTGTAATGTAAAGTTTAATAATTAATTAAGCTAAGAAGAACAGGTGGACATTCACATTAAATTTCCCTAGAAACCACTGTAAACAAAAATAAAGCGAAATTTTTGTCTGATTTCAGATAGATTGTTCAATAAATGGAGTAATAATAATAAAAACAATATTCAAGGTCATTAAATAAATGCCTGTCAGACGGAAAATGAGACGCGTTTAGTCAATACTCGGGAATAACAGTGAATCGAATGGAATTTGGAAGCCGAAGACCTGTTCTAACACATTTCCTACCTGCAGTTCACATGAGAAATCTTTCCAATTTGCACTGGAACACAAAGATTTGGCAGTTGAGCATTGGGTAAACAATCATGTAGTCTGATGAATCACGTTACCAGTTCCATCATGCAGTCGGATGAGTGAAATAGCATTGACCCCTACATACGTGGGTACAAACCATCAAGTCATTCTGGGAAGATTCTTTCATGACGTGACTTTGTCACTTTTTAGTCGTGTGGAATGACGTATTAATAGCACAACATAATCGTCCGGATTATGTTTTTTCTACCTACTTTTTTCTGCATAGCCTAACAAAACGGTCAATGCGCCACTACACGGCTCTCTTATTGTAAAGGAGTGATTTCAGAATAATGATGTAGACTTAGCTTGCTGAAATGACCATCACTATCATTAGATCGTAATGCAATAGAGAATTTGTGGGACGAAGTTGTGAGGGCCACCCGGCAGTGGATGAACTACCATCAGATGTCACACAATTGTAAAATACTATTCATCAGATTCCTGATGGCAAGAATTGAATGCTGTGTAGAAGACAAATTATGGCTCACCTACAGATGGGTCAATTATCAGGTCAGTCACTGTTTATGACAAATCTTACGTTTTTCAGGGCAAAGAACAGTATTTTATACCTTCCGAACCCAAGATGTATTGCTTGTTGCATTGAGGAAGTAGCGCCCAGTTCTTCTGACGAGGAATTTTAGGTGCAATCGTCCTTTTTGATGTATAGATTCTTATAAGAATAAATAGTGACTCATTTATTAAATATTCTAATTTAGGGAGACTTTTGAGTTAAAAATTTGAGTCTGGGACGCGAAATTAAGTTTTAGCTTTACTGACACGTTAATAAAACTACTGAAATTTTTTGAGGAAATAAAAATGCAGAGGCTTATATTAAGTATTTGAAAGTTTCATTTAAATCTGTAAATATTTATCTCTTTTACGGTAAATATATTGGACGTGACTGAACAAACTTGCTAAATCAATTAACAATTATTTGTCGTTTACTTAACAATTATAATTGTATGCTAATATTTGCACTAAATATGTATCAATAATTCGATTTTCATGGAACTGGACGACAATTTGTATATCACAGCACATTGAATATTTTTTGAACTTGTTCTCTTAGAGGTTCCTAATAATTCACGTTAATAAGAGAGCTTTTCAAGGTTTTTTTAGAATATAAGATATATTTAACGACCATTTAGAAGCCATTAACATTTTATAAAAAAAAATTATTAATCAAAAAATCTTTTATTAACGACAAAACAACGTTTCTGTACATGTAATTTAAAACTCTTCGGGCTGTCTTTTGAAAAGAAAGCTTTGTTTTGATTTTTAAACGTTTCTTCAGTCGGGTTAAGCATATTACTGTACATTTATAAACATAAGAATATTACTTACAAGGAACTGTAACGAATAAATAATTAGAATAAATTCGTCAACGCACATAAAATGGTTTCAGCAAAACTAAACGCTTCAATATGTAAATATACGTTAAAAGTTTACGGGAAAATAATAAGTTAATAACTTTAACATGTTCTAGAATTAATTTACTAAGTCAAAGAACATTAATTTATAAGAATCAAATAACATAGGCTTTCCCTCTGCATTGATTTCATAAAATATTCTCGGAGTTGAACTTCGCAGAAACTTTGTGTTTTAATTAACAAATTACCCCTTTGATTAACCGAGAAATTTTTATTAAAATCATTTGATAAGAGAAATATAAAAATTAATTAAACAAATTACCTTAAAATTTTGTATGAAAACATTGTGTTCTCTTACTAGTCATAATTAACGAGCGACACGAGACTGAAAATTAAAAATGATTCAATGTTTTTATATGTAAATTTTTATTTTATTTAACCATACGAAACACAAAAGTTGTAATTGTCCTAAATGTTACAGATAATAATGTTCCTCGGGTTTTAGCTTAACGCAAATGAGTACCACAATTATAAAATAATTACATGTTTCTGCAACCTAATAGTCATTAGGACAAAATTGGATGAATAATCCTTCCGAGCCTTCTGTTATAGCTAAACGAATAATATAATTTCTCTTTCGTCATTTGGCAGTCTGTTACAATAAATTCTCTTGCTTGAATTATGGTATCTTCAGCGTTACTCGGAAAATTTTAATCTCATACAAAAAATTAAAAAAAAATAGACGACGAAACGAAAGATGAATATTTTAATATTTGTGTGATTTCGTTGTTTAAAACGCGTAAATAATCTTTTTAGTTAAACTTCTAAAGCAACTCTTGACGTTATAATCAGATAATTTAATAAAGAAAAGTCTTTCTTAGGCAAAGTCCATTACCAGAAATTATTTGAAGTTTCCGGTCTCACTGAAATATTAGTATTGTTGAAATTTCAGGTACATGCTGCCAGGTTGGGCTTTAAAGTTATGATTTATAATACAAGAAACGTCAATAACTTTTCTAGTATGATGAACTGTTCAATAAATTTATTAATAAACCTTTTTAAAAATACTCGGAAACGTTAGCAAGTAGTTAAACTTCTATTGCTGAACCTATTGTACTGTTTTTCATTCTATAATACGTATTTACTTTAAATTTTAATCAAAACCGAATATAAACAGTACATACGAGTAGAGTATCTATTTTATTTTTATGTATATATTAATTTGCCCTTTATATATAAGTTATAAGTATATTTATCACATAAATGTGTTGAGCTCAATGTGAAGTTTAAATCAGGGAACATTCCAAGTACTCTTACAATGAGATTGAGGACTTTTCAGGTGTTAATTATCAATAAGGAATTCAGTTTCTAACCGGGTTAAATATTTATTGATTCACATCGTGCTCTACCATTTTTGGTCAGGAGGATTTTACTTACAATTATTTTCAGTTAATTATTATGTGCCTAAACTCACAGAGAATGTGTACCTGTATACATATATTTGTAAATATACAGCTTCTCGGCGTCTTTATTCACTAATAATATGGTCCAGTAAAGGCGTTCAAATCTTTTGATAGGAAAACATGAATGAAATTAATTAAACGTAATTGGAAGAACATTTACTGAAATAAAATACGTTAAGTGTTTGTCTGAAGGCAGCGTTCTACGTGTGAATTTTGTAGCGTTTAAGACTATCACTATATCTCCATATATAAAATTATAGATTATAGTTTCCACGGGGAAGGGAGGGGGGTACTAGAGATGGAATTCTGTTCAATGTCATGGATGTGACAGTTTAATTCCAAAAAACGTTCTTGTTGGCAGATGCGCGGAAGGGTAGAGGTCATTTGGTATTGTATCTGTAATAAGAGTAAAGTGGGATGTCGTTGGCTTCGTTGTAGTCTTACGATATGAGTGGTGTTGATGATATACCGTGACTATCCTGAGGTCGTTGTTATGGATAGTATTTTGTTTGTTGAGTGTGGTTTTTGATGCCGTGCCGTAGATGTGGGCCATAGTCAATAATTTTTTATTTTAATTAGTCTGGAAGGATAATTTCCTTTTGTATACCCATCATTTTCATATATTTTGATACAACTGCAACGTCATACTTCATTCGTCAATACTATTAATAAATAAGGAAACGGTTGACAACTGACTCCAAATCGAATATTTGTCTCTAAAACCATCACTCCCGACTTTGAGTATCCATCCGATGCTGTTCAATTATCTGTTATTCTACCACGAACTTTACGCATTAAATATGTTAGACAGAACCGTATTTCATGTTTATAAACCAAAGATTTAATTAACGGCATACAGAGGTAAAGCCTCAAAATCTGACCTACTTTCCTTAAGTACTCTCTGATCCTACGGATTGTAAACAAGTCAAAGATACATACTTTTACAAATTTATTTCAAATATTTTTATATACAAGTTAACTTCCCTCCTTTGTAATTTTTAGCTAAACCTTCTGACCTACAAACTGTATTGGAAACATATTTGCATTTAATTTATTTTAGTATTGTCATGTTTACCACTAATCAGTTACCGGAAAATTGTAGTTAATGGAATGCAAATATTTTAACATGACAAAACTGTGCGATTATTTAGCAAAAATTGAAATACATTTGCTCTTAAATACAAATATTGAATGGGCGGGAAACGCTTCAATATATAAAACGGATTGGATTATAAATTGGCATGAAAACTATAGCCAGTTGGTTAAAAATCATTATTTTGCCGTTTTAATATCAAAAAACGTGAAAAAGAATGTATTTGGAGAGAATTAAAACTTGTCATCTGAAGTTATATTCCTTAGATTTTCAAGGCAACGAACTAAACCATAACGATAAGATAATTCGTTGAAAAATAGATAAATATAGCAATCTGGATAATTAAAATAGTTGGGAAGTTTGATTGTTCAGTAAAATGGTACGTTTATTGTATTAGTAAGTTAAAGCGAAACAGAAAAATATTGCTATTTACTGTTACATTTTGGCGAGATCTGCAATTAATTCCAAAAAATATATTTTCTCTGTAATCTGTTCCCTGTTTATTTTTATCGTATTACGATTCACGAATGGAGCAAGTCAAAGAACTATGTACGTATATAATAAGATTCAGCTATGAAAACAACTATGTACTAAAATAAATAATCAAATAAAAATGGAAATAAGAAAATACTTAGTTAAAAAGTGATAATACATTAACATCGTTTCATAAATGGTATTAAGTTAAACAATAAACAAATAAATGAAAAAATAAAAATTGTAGAAAATTAAAAATTTCAGACTAGTTAATGTAAATTGTTACTATTACTCTTATAATTAATTAACTGATTACAAACAGACACATGTAAGTTATAATAACTAACTCATAGTCACAAAATGGGTAATTCACTGTTTACTCCGTAGTATAGTGATGACTTCTTGAGAGGAGGAAAAATATAAAAATAAAATGCAAATATTTAGTAAGTATTTTAATTTATACTAATATACCTAATTCCGGTGCTTTAGTACGGAATACTATACTAAATCAACTGTTTACGGACCAATTAACAAATTTATTATTTGAGTAAAACGCACCACACATTTTTTATGTAAATATTCCAATATTATCACTGGCTCTTAAATACGTCGGTAGTCCTGAATAGCTAATCCCAAAATAATGGTTTACAATACTTTAACCTGATTCTAGGAATCAACCGATTTCTCGTGTCAAATTCAAGGCATTTACCAAAAACAAGTTGTCAGTCCGTTTCATAATTTGTAGATTTTTCCAAATGTTTGGATTATTGAAAAATCAATTAATTAATTAAATGAGTGATAGTAACAATTTAACTTAACTGTTCAGAATTTTTTAAATTTACTACATTTTTTCTGTTTTCATTTATGAGTTTATTGTTTAAATTAATACCACTTATTAAACGAAGTTCTACTTCTAGTTCACGTATTATCACTTTTAAACTATATATTTTCTTATTTCCATTTTTATCTATTTTACAAATATTCTGATTATTTATTTTGATCAATAGATGTTTTCATCTTATTTTATGCGTATGCAATGGTGATTTGACTTGTTCCATTCGTAGATCAAATACAATAAAAATAAACAGGGAAAAGATTACAAATAATATGTAAACATTTAAATTAATCGCAGATCTCGTGAAAATTAAACAAGTAAATGGAAATATATTTTCTGTTTCACTTTATCTTCAAAGTTTTAAAAATCGGTTTACAAGGTGTTAGACAGCTCTTCCGGGTTCATATTCAAAATCCTATTTTTTCTATCATGAAAGCTTCTAAATTACGAGAGGAATGACAAATATTGTAATAATTTCTTAGCCCATAATATCCCATATTGGTAGTGATTTTATGCAAGAAAACAGCTTTAGTGAATACCAGGAAGATCCTAACATACAAGCAACTAATTTAATCTGATAATACCATTTTTAACACTCACCAGATTTATGACTAAGAACAGTTATCGATTTCTACTAAATAATGTCCCCTTGACTGTTAAAAAAAATTGGAACAATTTAGTGTTTTGCAGTTCATGGTTAACTTACTTGCTTTGAAATTAAGCATTTAAATTATAACAACAGTGTATTATGACGTTCCTTATTTTATGTAACTGAATTAATTATACTTAAACTTAATTAAACCTTTGAAATTGTTTCACATTGTGTTTTGTCAGGTGGTCCAGGCATTCGGTCGCCGAAGGGCTGTCTCGGAAAACGTGGCAGGTCCCGCGGCCAACGTTCCCTCAGGAATACCAATGAGAACCCCTTCCTCTCTGACATCCTTACAAATCTATCACAACCAAAACACGTGCGGCGTTGGCACTAAATTAAATTAAGTTCCTCTTGCTCCTCCCACTCGCGCAAACTATTTACTTTCCAGTTCCACGGCTGCTCTAAGGAAACATAAAAAAAGAGGTGGAAGTCCTGGCGAATTTGAAAGTTTTGTTGCGGAGTTTTGGGTCCATAGTAGACGAGTTGAGACGTATAGTCCAGAAAGTCCTTGAAAGTCAACACTTTTTCCCGACAAAATAATTGTGATAAGGGAAAATATTAAAGTGATTAAATTATTGAACACACTTATGCTGAAAAGGAACATCCGTTAAGAATTCAATTGTTTTTTCAGCTATTAATAAATTAATCGAAAGTGTAATTTGTCGACCATACGTCCACATATAGTAAAAACTGATGAAACATCATTATTTATATTTTATTATTAATTAAAGAAATCAAATATATATATATATATATATATATATATATTGCAGTAAATTTTCGAAATAGAAAAAATTGAGGATTACAAAATCATTAGTACATTTTGAGAATTTATGAAATAAAATTGTAATGTGTACTTTAAATTTTGCGTATTTAAAAAATGAGCAATATAACTCAGTTATCTTCGCTCTTCATTGTATAATCACTTTAGAAGTGCTTCTAGAATTAAATAGCATTTACGATTAAAAGGCACTTTATTTATCAACGAATAACGATTATTAATGATTAAAACGTTCTCAAAGATCTCTCTCTATTTGAGTTTGATTCCTTTTCCTTACTTCCCTTTCACGAAAACATTTCTTTCTCCTATTCGTACAAATTATTACTCATTTTGTTCCTTAACATCAGTAAATTAATATAGATTTGAAATAGATTTGCATATTGACGTAAGACATTCTATGTGCAAAGAAACTAATGTAAGTTATTATTACAACCAAAACGAATCTGTCTAATAAATGAATCTTGATTTATTCATCACCGGGAAAGCCTGCGATCGTTAGTAACATAAATCATTGAGATAATGTTTTATGTCCTTCAAAATGTCTACTACTGTTGAATGAGATTTTCAATTAACTTCAATTTGAGAACAAGACGTCAGACAATTACAGTTCTGGAATTTTATAAAAATAGCCTTACATACAGAAATTAACTTACTTGAAAAAAAATTAATAATCAAATTCCTGAATCGATTACAATCTTTGACAATCACGTAAACCGTCTAATATTTTTCTCGACCAACAAATTCGCAATTTCAAATCGTTCTAAATTACTTGACAAAAAATTAGCTTATTTTTCAAGGAAATTATTACGAAGGTTCCATTAGTTTCACGGTTTTAATTTTAAAGTGTTTAATTGCAACTGAATTTTAAACATATGTATTTTTAATAAATACTCTTCATTCAATTTTTTTCATAAATTATAAGCAGGAAATAAAAATGAAAATTACGTTGACGTGGGATAATAAAAACTTACAGACCTTACAGAAATTAAATTCAAATTATGTTTATATTTGCACCGTACATAAACTAGATTTAACTATTCATTTGTTCAAACTTATATTATATTGAAATTTAAGGGTTTAAAAACATTGAAACCTTTATAGGGGATGTTGTCTGGAACTGAAACTACAAATATATTGACGGAACTTTGAATGAATAAATAAAATAAATAATTAAGAGTAACCACTTTATTTGCAGCCATTGACGAAGTTTCAGGATTTAAATTCTAAATACGTTTAAAAAATTGTTGTTGAAAATGTAACAGTAAAATATTGAGTACGATTCATATTGATTTTATTCGCTGTGTTTGTTTTGTTAGTATCTTTTGTAACACGTACTTCCTCTTAAATTCTTATTAATCTGAAAACAAAGATTTTAACTGTTAATAAATACATTAGGTTATGAGTGCTTTAAGGGTCATAAATATTGTACGTTAAAATTTTTAATTTCATGATTCTAAATTATTACTCGACATTATAATTTTCCGATATACTTGCCCTGTTGATCTCCAGTATAGACTTCCTTGAATTGATCTTCATATGTAGTTAAGACGACACATTCGTTACCTAAAACTTAATATGTGTAATTCTAGACGAAAGCTAATTATTTACAGAGAAGGATTCATACAAGGGCCTATGAGGATGCAGTGCTTTAGTTATCACTACTTTCTATACAGCGCAGACGATTCTAGGGGCATTTAACCTAGATGCTTCGTAATGGTAAAATGGCCGTCTCATTTCAGGGGTAATTTGCCAGGCCAGCAACATTCCTTGCTCGAACATAAAGCCCTGGCTGTCACCGCATAAACGTTAACTCGGAGCCACGAGCTGGCCGTAATCTGCAACAGAATTATTTATATTATCCTCGTTATGGTTGCGGATAAATATCTTTAGAGTGCATTCAGGTCGCTTCAAGTTATCCTCTGGAGAGTGTTTTCATCGTTATTTAATTCGTGCTTAGCTCGGAATTCAAGTATAGAAGATACCAATAACAAAATGTTATAAAATAAGTTTCAGACCTTATCTGAGTAAAACACACTTCAGCAACATTCAATTAAAATAACTTGAATATAAACTTGTTTAATGTAAAGTAAGATTTTTACACCACGTAATTTCATTTTACCCTGGAAATAATTATGATTTAATAAATGTACATCTCTTTCTCTATAGAATAAAGGGATAAATAATGATTGAAGTGAGTGTACTACTTCAATAAATTGTTTGTACAAATAAATAATGTTCAATTGCAGTTAATTTTCCTTTACTTCACTATGGGACACATCGTAAAGATATTTAAAAATTATATTTTCAGAAAAAATTATGAATATTTCAACTCCATTTGCTCTGAAAATAATAAATTGATAATAGTAAATGGTAGTAAATTGCATTCCACTTAATTTGAACCAGTGTTCACCCATATCATGAATAACGACGTATGTAATAATGATATTACAATACCCTTCTATAAATTTTCTAGTGCTTAGTATGATGAAATTTTATTTGATCCAAATTTATAAATAATCAACCTGTTCTTTACTTCTAGAAGTATTTAAGTAATCTCAACGTAGATTGACGTTTAAAACTACTGCTTTTGATGTAAATACGAACACATTTTGATTCATCCTTATATTTCATTAGATCAGCTAAAAACCGAGAAATGACAATATAAATTAAAACGAATATCTTTCGCAGGTACTAATAAAATTTTATGAAAAATTATTCTTTAGAAATGTCATATAAAACATGCAAAAATTTGACGATGAATATACAGAAACTATGTCTTAAAATTGGAGGAATGTATACAGGAAATTTACTGGCACAAAACAAACCTTCGGATATAGTTACGTCAACAATGTTTTCAAGTACAATTGTACTTGCAACGAAATGCCTTTGATCTCAGACCTATCAACGGATCAGCTTTATGAACCAACAAAGTCAGTTAAGTGATGACAAAAATGAAACAAAAACGAACGATTCGTGTTAAGGATATACAAAAAATAAGTTATCATACTAGCAGGAAAATAGAGTGTGGAGAGTCAACTTAAAGAGTATTCAGAATACCTAAAAGAAGCAAATATTACATGCAATTGTTTTGGAATATTATATAAATTTTATATTCATCTCTAGACACATAGAACATTTGTAACAAGAAGAGGACTGGAGTGGCAAACCAGACAGTTAGTTACCAAAATATTTCCCTTAATTATCCTTCCTCAATTTTTACACCGCACTTTCCATTTACAAACAAAAATTATTTCGCCATCTTCCTGTTGAATAGTCAGACGTCTCAGGATTGAATCCCGGTGAGGGCATGGATGTTGCGTATGTATTTGCATATGAGAACACTCCCTCTTATTAGTTCCCCGGCAAGCTAAATTCAATCACTTTACAAAGCCGCTAATGACCTTAGCAGTTGATGTGACTATAAATAAAACAAACAAAAAATAATTATTTAATATGAAAAAGAAAAGATTTTTTGAGGTAAGAACTTGTCTTAAACTACGCAGATATGTGGATAAACGATTAGTTAAAACATAAGTAGTTAGTACTGCAATTTGTCTAATTATGAACTAGCATATCTCTGTTTTGTATGTTATGTCGTATATCTTTAAAATACGAACAATAGAATATTATAAATGAGAAACTATAGAAAATGACATTCCTCGTTAAATAGGTGAGATATTTAGTATCGAACAGACATAATGATGTTAAATGTGTGCTGCGTGTTGCATTCAGGCAAGGCCGCTCTAACTTTTTGATAAGTTATCATAGTTATTCTGAAGCATAAGTTACTTTAACCCTATCTTAAGGTACAGTGAAAACGATCTTCATGTAGCACTGTAAATTAAAAAAATGTAATTTTACTGTAATTAAAAGATGAAATCCATATGTAATACGGATTAAATGTGTTCCTCGTTTCACTTTCTTACTATGTAAACTTTATCTCGTATGAAAGTGTTTAATTCCGATAAAACGCCTAATCTAATCTGTAGCCTCAATACATGCAATTCTCGCGTCTACTCTAACCAGTGTAAATGTTACACTTGAAAACGTAATTGATGTGGGTCATATATGAAATTACAAATACCTCTAAAATAAATCAAATATATTCGCACTAAAGTAACCGAAATAAAGTAATTACTTAAATTTTTGAAATATAAACATCAAAACAAATAAAGGTATATTTTCTAAATTATACTTTACAACGTAAGAGGATTAAAAATCCCTACAAATATCTGAGATATATCCCGTGTACATCATCAAGTAAAAAAACTACATTTTATTTCAATTATAGAAATAGAATTCTAGGAATTTTTTAGCTGATTACTGGAAGAAGAAAAATTTAAATTGCTCCAATTCCATTGAAATATAATCTAATTAGAATAAAATAAGCTGCTCATTAAAAATAAAAAGATTATTGTGTAAAATAATATAAAATGAACGGAATTGCTGTTATATCAGGAGGTGGTTGGTATACACGAAAATAGCCAAAAAACAGTCCTCAGAAATTGCACAAGATTATTTATTTTTGTACATAATGATAAAATTAACAACTATGTTTACGCGTCACATGTAGTCTAGATATTGTAAATTTCTAAAACAAAATGCAAGTTGTTTTAAAGTATGAAAATGTTATTGAAATTGTAGTAATATTTCCTTTCATTCTTGTTTCGTATGGGATATATTGTATTTATTATCCAGCTGAACAGGGCTGTTTTGAGACATAAAGCTAATGTTTTTAATTATGAATGTTACTTTCAAGAATAAATAATCTAGTAAGTTTTCTGTGTTTTTGGCTATTTGGTGTTTACCTACCTCTTTGTGAAAGAGGATTGTGTATAAAAAATTATATTCAAAAAAGTCCCGTGAGAGTTAATATTTAATAATATAATCTATTTTCTGTATTAATTTTAATTTTACACACTGTTTGCACAGGTTTACAACCGGTAAGAATTAGTATCGAAGAAAAACTCTTAATTTTGTGGTCACGAACTGCTTTCGTGTATATGTAATTGATATTAAGGAATGAGTTACTGACTCTAGGATCATTAATTCATTGTATATAAATAATTTTGTAAAGAAAAGTGCCGTTTTTAAATTTTCGGATATATTTGTCTTCTACAAAATCATTTTAAGTTAATTGTTTCTATATATGATACCTGGATATTCCATAATTTGAGTTTTAGAGGTATGGAACCCTTTATGGTAAAACTTACCAAATAATTATTTTATAGGTTATGCTGTAATTTTAGAGAGACCCCAGTTTTTAATTGATCCATAAATAACAACTATTGGTTAACAATTATTGTAACATAATGGAACAACAAGTGAATCATAAATAGAAAACTTCATTCCTTAATATTTACAATTTCACTGTTCGGTACAAAAAATTAACAATAACCCTTGTATTAAATTAAAAGTTATATCTCTCAACGGTTCTGGCCCTTGTAGCAGAAACAAGTACAGTATCTAATTCGGAAGATAAATATTACCGTTCGACAGCGACTATGAATTGGTCGTGGATATTTCTTTTATCAACTCCAGTCGACGAAGCTGGTTGATTGAAATGTCGCATACGACTCTGATTATATATTGAAATAATTTTTTTTTACAGTATCAATTGATTTTATTTTTCTTAACATGCATAGGCCCATTTAATCAAAAAATCTCTCCACTCTCCTTGCCTTAAAGATATCCCCAAACCATCGAAACTTTCTGACTATCACCACCGATACATACAAGTCACTCAGACATATTTCTGGGTAGCTCCAGCGTACAAAAAATATGCATTACACATCAATTATCCTATTAATTAGTTAGTTAAAGTTGTACTTCTTCCAACCAACGAAGTTTTATGTGTAAAAGTCTTAATCTCAAACTTAAACTTTAGTTATCTTATTGTTTTTTTATATTTCTTTGATTCTATGCAAATGTACAGAACTTTATTTGCTGCTTGGAATTATTCTATGCCCTAAAGAGAAATGTTGTCATGAACTTGAAGCTCACAGGACGATAATTAATGAATGGAACGCTTTCGTTAATTTGTCGCAATTAATTTAACGCTGTGGGGATAATCGCAGTTAGCCCGCTTTTATAATGGAGTAATAGATGCGATGGTCGATAAGAAACTCTGTTTTCCGGAGCGGCATTAGTTATCCTATGACGGGACAACAGGTGGGCTTCGGCGTCCGTGTGACTGGCAGTGCGTCATTGCAGGCGACATGGTCGTGAATGATGACCTTGGAGACGATCGTAAATCAGTACATTACTTCGCAATGTCGTCCCCGGAGACCATACCGGACTGTTTGATGAATAGACAAGCCCATTGAATGTGGCATAGCCAACAAGATGAGTCTCGTTTACACGAGTGGAATTCGCTACAACGCTTTGCAATCCGGATCGGCGAAATATTGTTCTGAACTTCAGATTAACCAAAATAGGTACAACAGTAAATTTCTGTTATAAATAGGCTAGCTGTATACAGTTAAGCGAGAAATTTTATCAAAAGGGTATTACAAATACTAACAGGTTAAACGAAGATAACTACAATAATAATATTTATTTAACGAACATTAATTTATAATTCAAGAAAATATTATTAGTCATGAGTTCTAATTTAAGAGCACAACAGTATTTCAGTTAGATTACAATTTTAAGATTTGTTTTGAATATTTAGAAATTCTGTCAATTGACTTGGCAATTAAGCTAGCAAAATATAGGTTATTAAACAAATTTTTACATGAAAACGAATATTGAACTATTTCAGTTCTATTCAAACTAATTACATGAAATCTAAAGAAATTTTCAATATTAAAAAATAATAGTTCTTTCACATTGAAATAATAGTACATAAAATAAAACAGTAATATTCCCTCGTAATTATTTAGTTTAATCATGGCACATGACTTGCGGCACTTTAAAAACCATTATTTTTATAGTCCCCTGAATTTTCGCCACGAATTTATACTACCCGCTTAAATACATTGTGCCAGTACACGATATAGGGCCCAGATTTCTGTGGTATTCTTATGGGATTTCCCCTGTTGACTGATAATGAACAAAATATTTTTGTGCATAAAAATGACTAACTTGAATAATTATAACAGAAATTGGTTCATTTAAAACAAAATGTTGAATAGTCGAATATAGACCGAAATAAATTGAGCCCTTTATTTTATGTCGTTAGTGAATGACATGGAGTATTTTATGAGAACGTAATGAAATGGGCAATTTAGACACAGTGTACAATTGAAAGAACACAACGTTTCCCCCATCAAGTGCAGAAGTATAAAGATACTGAGTAAAGTTAATCTAGGGTCCCACGTATTCAATTTAAAATAAGTTGACAGAAAGACATCACTTACTGAGAAAAAGTTAATAAATTTTACTAAGAGATCTAGTATGCCTCTGGACATTAATAGAATTGTTCTTATTAATTCTAATATTGCTCATTTCAGTTATCTGACTGGAAACATAGTTTCAACATGAAGGATCCTGACATCAGTCCAGTTGAAGATATGATTATTTAAATAAATATGTTCTGAAATAACTGAGTGCTTATTGATGTGTAATTTATAATTTATTCGGTGTCCCTTTATTCTACAAACCAATATGGTTTATGCCTTCCAGATATTTGGAATTTCATTTTACTTGGAGAAAAACAACCTTCAATCACAATATTTGGGAACTCCCATCACTTCCTTCCTCCAAAGTCACGTCACTCAGATCGATCTCATGGAACCATACTACGCAATATGAAAATATTATTTTAACTTCGTGACGTCTGAAAAAAAAAGTCTTTAATTTTACTGATAAAAACGTTAGTTCTGTTCTTCGTCTTTTTTACTTTACTGATTTATGTACTCTAATATTACGCATTTTAAAAACAAATTCCAATTTTTGATGGTTGATCTCTTGAATTATGTCATGAATCATCCAAATCTGTACTGGGCTAAGATTTATTTGCTTAACCAATTGTATGATCAATTGTTTAGGTCTGTAAGAAACTTTCTTGCGGTAAATACATATGGTTTACGATTTGCACAGTTATAGTATTCCTGGATTTGGTAACGGATCATCATATAAAAATTCTGGAAATAAAACCAAGCCGCACAATTTGGAATATAAAGACAACTGCAAGAAACGTAAAAGTCTCTGGTATATTATTTTAATAATGAAATTGTTACCTTTTTGCAATTTACTTTCTTAAAAAGGAAACGGGATTTTATACGTTAAATGAATTACATAATTAATTATAATTCGTATTTTTTAGAAATAAAGATAAAAATATATAAATTCATACTAATGTGACCTTTGTATTTCCTATAAATTATTTTGATTGAAATAATGTGTCGTATTTCACTAACATTATTACTTTACAGTGTAATGTCACGCACAAGGCCAAATTTGAAACTTTACCGCTATAATAACTCACAATTATTTGTCAGTAGTTCATATTACCTGCGTTAATAAATAACACGCTTCGTTAAAATTGAATAAGCATTAATTAGTGGATTAATAAAGTTGGATGACTCTCGAAATATAATATGTTAAAAATATTAATTACATGGTTTTGTGATTTCACTTTAAATAAATGCCACAAAATGTCATTTTTAGTAATTGATACCTGTTTCGATGCAGCAAACTGTATTAATTTTTGCTGATAAATGTGAAATCAGTTCAGAGATTGGAAACATTTAAATATAAATAAGTTGTACTGATCTTACAGAAAATTGTTCCAATACTCATATACTACTCAACTAATCCTGGATTGTCATCAAGGGCTTTATTACACAACTATTATATAAGATTTCGGAAATGAATAGTGTTGAACAACCAACGAAAATGAAAAATTGTTATTGGTTTCCAATTTTCGGTCAATATATAATTTGAATAATATTGGGATCGGTAAGTGTGTTTGTCCACGAAATGTATTACAAGTTCCTGTTTTCTAGCACACAATGACCTCTGTATTTTCGGATCATTCCACAGTCTACAACGTTTATTTTTTAAGAGTAACGAAGGAAAAAGACATTTATACGAAGGAAAAAGGCATTTATTCAGTAAAAATGCAAATCACTAGGAATAAAAAATTGTTCATATTTGACTACTGTTGTCACTATGTAATTTAACGAATACAAATACGTCTTCATATTGAACTGCCCAACTCGAAACACTAAAATGTAAGTAATTTATTAATCTTAGTTTCATTAATTAAGATATTCTAATCGATCGAAGGCTTTCCCGGTGTATGTGATTTACAAACTGTTCTCGGTATTCGAAGCAGATGAAAAAATTCTTCCACAACGCTTCGACGCCGACCACTGCCACCATCTTCAACTTCACTAGAAGTTGATGGCAGCGAATTTTGAATTGACTAAATGTTCTAGTTTGCTATTAGAATGTATTTTTTTCTTGAAAAATTTATCTTCTTGTAGGCCGTGATTGTCTTTCTTATATTTCAAATGTGACCATCTTGCTTTCCCTTAATTACTTTTCGAATAAAACTTAATCTGTAAGGACAAATATATTTTTAACATTCATTGTTTATATTTCTGTTGTTTTTTTTGCATTAAAATCTCAACTGAGGTTCTGAGTATCGAGGCACTCCTGTAAATCATTGCAGGGAAGTATTTGTAGCTCATGCCTATAAGAAAATCCTTAAATTCGATCCCGCATGAAGTCCAAGAAAGTAAACGTTTCACCTGTTTGCTAAAGGTGGTGTGCGGGTTGCATACATCTCCCAGCTTTGAGTACGTAACCCTTTTCTTCCCCTGAATGTAACCCGCATACGTTTCGCAATAAAGATGACAATATCATGCAAACATGTGATAATGTAACTGTTTATAACCGAAAATCTAGCCCTTATTACAGGGACGATGTTTGAAAAGACAAAATGTTCGCGATGAGGAATGCTATTTTTATTCAGCAGCTACTTTTTTCGGACGTTATTTTCCTTGGAAATATTTTAGTGGGTTACATGAGAATTATTTATTTATAATATGACAGTAAATAAGTCTCTTCTTGAATATTTCTGTGTATGTTCTAACACATGCATAAAATTTGAGTGTGTTTCTTAAATGATTTGATAGCCAAGAAAAATATATCCTCTGTATTTCAACCATATTATTTTGTATTTTATAAATTTTATTACACAGCGTCAGCCACTGTCTAAAGATTGTCTAAATAATGGTTTAAAAGATTATGAAAGTAAAATTTTAAAAATTCGTATTTATTTTTCCTTGTGTTTCGTTCTGAGGAAACTTAATACAACGAACAATTAGTTTTAACATCCTGGGGTTCCACGCAACGACAAATTATTGATCCTTTACGATTTTACAAATTACTTATTTCTTGGAAATATTTATATTGAATTTTTATTCATAAAACATCAAAATAGTCTTTCAGTGGCAGATTGATTTATTATATTTCTTACTAGCTGGGTAGTCAACGTTGCCCGGGTTGTCATAATTAAACTCAGCGTCATCCAAAAACCCAGGATATTACTCCAGTCTCCGTTCTTTTTGTGTTATTTTTATGTTAAGTCCCCTCCACCCCCATTTCTGACAGTGCTATCGTCCCATGCTGCAAAGGGGATGAAATTATACACAAAAATAACTATCTATCTCAATGACGCTGAAAAACTGTCGATCAACGAATGTATCGGCCGTTTTAACGTGTTTGAAAATTTCCACTCCCACTCCTATGGATTAAACGGCAAGTTGAATGTCATAATTATAAACAGCGTCATGCATAATCTCGATTTAGGCTCCAACCTTGGTTGTTTTTGCGTTATTTTCTTGTAACGCCACATCAGCCCCTCCCCTAAGACTGCTCCCCTCCCACGACTAAGGGGCTTGAAATTATACTCGATCTACATTGAGAGAAACTCTCTCATTCTCATTGATTCTAAAATATGACAAAAGTTTCGGCTATTTTGGGATGTTTTAAAAATATCTACTCCCGTACACCTTTTACCCTGAGGGTGGTTGTCGTTTCTTACTCCAACAGTGTTTGTTTCCGGTTTGTAAGGAACACGGGGTCGAAATTCGAAGAAATTTGATTCAAGAGTGTATATTTGTATGAGGAATATAAATACAAACGTACATATACACAAACTTACAGTATTTTTTAATAATTAGAAGAAGATAAATTATGTTCTTGGAATTATATAACAAGAACAGTTTTAAAGATTTCTGTTCATATGAGTTAATTAGATGAACAATCATACGCATAAATAAATGAAATTTTATAACCACTTTTCATATATTAGATAGAAATGTTTGCCTGGTGTACGATATAGAGAATTTGGCTAGTTGGAGGTCTTCTTCACTTAGCTGTATATTGAAGCAACTGGTCAGTTTTGTGATTGTCCTTAAATTGCTAGGATGGTAGTTTCGAGTGTACGCACTCAAGTCACGTACGGGGGAAGAGCCTTGGGCATCTCCGGAATCTCACGCTACAGCCTCTCTGCTCAGTGCACGAACCGTTTATAGCTAAGCGTGTCTCCCGAAGACGCCTGTTGATAGAGATGCAAGTTGCGTTCTAATGTATGTTGTTACAGATAACGTCGTAAAACCCTTTCCAACTTTTCATTGCAAACTTCTCTAGTAGCGGATTCAAAACTTAACGAAATTTTTGTTTCAGTCATGTCAGTACAGTTTAATATTAGGTCTATTGCTTCTGCTCCCCTATAAGCAGCGTCTATATTTCATTAAATTAATTTAATTTGAGATCCACACCACTGCTTGCTGTAAACTTTAAATTGTCTCTTAAAAACTGGGATACAAGAAATAAAATGTATTATACGAAAGAAAATAGATAATCTCTAGTAACTATGGAACAGCGACCCTTTGTATGACGAAAAAACTAGACAAATTCGTGAACTGAAGAGATGAATGTAAAAGAAACTTTCAAGAAATTTAGCTGGAACTAAACAAGGATAATTTTTAATCTGTAAAAAGGACATATATATAACAGAGCACCATTTTTTGTTAAAAATCTTAAGATCTGCTAACATAAAATGTTTATAGAGAAGAAGTAGTAAGTTATAACAATTCTTATTATAAATTATAACAATACTTCCATTCTCACTAATTGATACTAAAAACCTACATACTCAGGACCTATTCTCCATTTTCTTTTGTAACATCCTCCTAACCAAAAGAAAGTTATAGTATATAATCTTGTAAACAGAGCGATACTAATTTCTAACTCCAAGTTTCTTCAAAACAACATAAATATTGTGTGTAACATTTTAATTTCATATGAGTAACCTTCAAATGTTATTAATTTACACATAAACATTAGATTGAAAAAATCCAATATCCTACTTCCATTCGTCCCCAAATCACCTCAATCCAATATTTTTCTCGTTCTCCCTTATTAAAAATTTGTATATCACAAATTTTTAAAGATTATAAAATATTCATCATTTACATATATACTAATACTGTTTCTTTCTTGATTAAAAACCACAAGGACCCACTTAACACCTATAGAAAACATTGAGAAGTTAACAAAATCTCTTGATCTAATCTCCTGATACATAGGGCAAACAAAACGTTCCCTTAATATCCGTATCAAGTATATTTCTAATATAAAACTTCCGATCGATAAACAATCTGTGGTCTCCAAAAATATAAATTTGAAACACTCAAAATGCTAATATTTTAGTCGTTGACACCAGGTTCCATTCCAGACTTAAATCGGAGAAATTAATTTACATAGGTACTATGAAATTCAACAATTGCTACGATCCATTAATTTTTACGCATAAGTCTTTTTCTTTTCCCATTGTCGTTGCGTTTTCTTCGCCTTTCAGTTTTTCAACTGTATTGTTGGGATGTGTCGCTTTTGGTTCTTGTGGTTTTGGTTTCTTAGCACCCGAAGAAAGAAAAAAAGGGGATGAAACGTTTTATGATGTTTATATAATCACTTATTTTGTCTGTATTTGGCTGATTTATATTATTATTAAATTATAACAATTATTGAAAGTTTAACAAATATTAATCATCATCATATTTATTTTCTCGTAATTCAGTTGACGTTGTTTTATTATAAGTGCACTTCGTGAACGTCTGTAACATTTATTGTACAAATTACAGTTTCACGAAACATATTGAGTTATAGGTTTGTAAAAACAGTCCAAGTTCATTACTGTACTATCTTGCTGAAACTCAAAATTCTACGCTGAACGAGCCCCAATAAGATGACCACGATAGGTAATCACATACCAGCAGCGAAGCGTTCACGGCGCCACACATCACCGCCTCCCTCGAATCTGAATTACACAGAAAGAGGTTTGTAATATTCAGTGGTTGTCGGAAAAGCGCGGGTGGCACCGACGACATGGACAGAAGCCAAAAAAGAGAGATGTGTTTTACTTAAAAGCACTGCCGCTGAATTTTGAAGCACTTGCTGGTTTGGAGGGAACAGTGAACACTTCGCAAAATTGAACTTAACGAGCGTTTATTTTACAACATGAAGTGCGTTTCGTGGAAAACATAAATAATTTTTTTTTTAGAGAATGGCTACATTAAATGCT
Source organism: Zhengitettix transpicula (assembly GCA_037074705.1). Classification (NCBI taxonomy): domain Eukaryota; kingdom Metazoa; phylum Arthropoda; class Insecta; order Orthoptera; family Tetrigidae; genus Zhengitettix; species Zhengitettix transpicula. The sequence continues at coordinate 91,586,830 of CM073590.1, forward strand.
CTGTTTTTGAAGCTGAGATTACGGCTTTGCTTCACGTTAAAATCCACTCACGAAAACGTCTTTTTCAAACAAGTTAATATAATCTAAATTCATTATTTATTATACAAGTATTATTTTAATACATTTATGCCTATATTAGAAATACCGAAGTGGTAAGACTTGACAAGTTGATTTTACATATATATTAATTAGTTTTTCAATACTATTTCAACAATCACGAATTTAAAATGAGACAACAATTTCAAAGTGTCTATCGTCAGAAAGATTAAATATTTCCTTAGAATATCTTTGATTATTTACACTCTGATAGCCTAATAAAGTATCATGTATGTGCAATCCGATTATATTTATCACCTACTTGCCTTAGATGATAAATGTAATAAGATTTCAGAACTAAATAGAATTAACACAAATTAAGAAATTGTCATCCCACGGGTGTAGCTGAAATTATGTATTGGATTAATTCTAAATGTTTTGGAATCAACAATGAACTTCATATATTAAATATTATTTGTCTTCGTTGATCAATTTAGCAAAGCTACGCTGAAAATAATTGACATGATATTTATTATAGTACAAATGCTCATTTTCTTATTGCATATTCTAGTTTGGTTGATGATCTCATTACTTAAATAAATGTATAATGTGACGTTTGTGAATACTGCATATCATTTTATCTTCCATCATCAAGATAAGTGAATATTATATATGCAATAGTCACTCAACAGTGTATTTAAATTTAATAAGATCTCCTATATATATTTATAATGTTATTAAATTATATTAACGAGGATTGTTTCAAAGATAAAATCTCCTCTATATATATATAATTATATATATATATATATAATGTAATAAATGATATTAACGAGGATATTATTTCGAAGACTACGTAGTTTTTTTGTTGACGCAGGATGCCTCGTCCCTTAGGTTCGATGGACACTGAGCATTGTCCTTAAATACCTTCAGAAGCGTATGTTTCGGAACCTTGAGGAATCACCCCTGTCATAGAACATATTAGGCAGAACGATTTAAGTGTCCCGGAAGCGTCGCTTATGAAGACAAGTATGTAAAATTGGAAACATATGGCAAAGAAAATAAAGTTTGTTGAGCAGTTTGTAGATTATTTCATCGATTGACCGTTTTTGAATTGGTGGCCGAATTTTGGAATTTATGGGGGTGAAACTGGAGGAAGATATGAAAATAATGACAATCTGGTCTAATTCGTTACCGTGGGCACTATCATCTTTTAAATTATGGAGATAGTCTCGTTGAGAGACTTCAGTTAAGAAGGGTAAATGGAGTCCAGACTCTGACACGATGACGCCTGCTACTGATGTCTTGAGCGGCCGCCACCTAACGACGCTCCTGTGACCGACGCCGCCTGAAACGTAGTCCTGAGTCAACACAATACCGGGCAAACATCAGAGTGACATCCGCCTTCTCGGTACCGTTCAAATTTTTTTTTAAAAATAGTATGACACTGCCAGATTCCTAAATGTTCAGGGTAGTATTGATTTAACGAAGCGTCATTGTGGTTCATCCGCCAATGACTATTAGCTTAGGTCAAATAATTTTTTGTCTGTGAATGTCCTGCTATAAAGTGATTATTTATATATACATATTAAATTTAACATTTAATGTTGTTTGTTATCAAAAAATATATTAAAAAAATGAAATTTACTTTATGTTTTTTAATTTAAAGGAAATAAATGAGAATTCTCACATATGAGTGGCTATAAATATTACAATGTATTGAAAATTAATCTTTTAATTCTCAGTCATTAAGTAGGCTGTATATAAAAAATGCGTAATATTTTGAATTAATGGATTGTCCAAAAGAATAAGCTGTAACGTCTTCCTAAATATTAATAATTGAATTTATTTCGAAGCGATGAGATGGTTAACAAATGTGGTGTCATGCAAATTAGCTTCTGTCACCTGATCGGAAACGCAAATGAGAATTGATTGCCTCCGGTGGCGTACTAATGTCCCCCTTGTGGTTCGGCATTGCTAAGGTATTTAGTCAAAGTTCGAAGTAAAACATCGTATTACAAACGGGAAAAAACTCATAAATTGATCAAACGTCATTTGTACACTTGTCGCAAGCATATCGTTAAAAATTATGATGATTGTTGCTTTAATTATAAAGGAATGAAAACTAGTCTAAGAACAATCCTGAATTAACTGTCGTACAAGCAGCTGGTTATAGCTTATTACAAACTCTGTTTTACATATTGTATACAGTACTTACAGAAAGTTTCGCAAATAAACGCAGCGTGATTTAATGGGTACCTTTAATACAATTTTTTACTCTAGACAAATAACACACTCCAGAGTTTTAAAGTATATATTTTTTAGAGTTTGTTCAGCCGTGATAATAATATTGAATCTGATCCCATAACGTACCTTATATTGTAAAAGCCAATTTTTCAGTGCATGTACCGTGTTATGATTAAAATAAATATTACAAAAATTTTATTTTAATCTTTTTTCCTTAAACAATAACCACTTTTCTAATCACGCATACCACGTAACTGATTTTTATAATGTTGGAAATAAACTCACAAATTGAGTATATTATGGGGCAGCTAATATATTTTATTAGCTGCCCTATAATATAAGTTAATTTCAGTGAACCTATTTCGTTCTTAAAAATTCTAGAAAATACTTTGTTTGGAAAATATGTAGAATACAAAAGAAAAAATAATAAGATATTTACTAATATAGCATTGTACAGTATAAGTAATTAGGAATGCAAATCAGATCGTTTTATTCTATATAATTCGTACGGACGAAGTTAATAAATCAGTGAAAACATATTGATTATGATACTAAGCCGTTCAACTTTCCTAAGTTACAGTATTTAAAGCAGTTAACTCTAGAAATAATCGTTGAAAGTTTTGCAAACAGAGAGCACCAAGTGATAATTTCCATAATATGTAAAAAAATGACATTTTGAAATATTAATTCATTGTTTAATTTAAAATTAAGAAATTCTTATAGCAATGTTGTCACATCAAATTGTATTTTTATACTCCTATTTCATTCGTATTATTAATATAATGGTACACTATTACAGTATTGTTTTATGAGAATCAGTAGAGATAAAAATTTAGTTTACATATAAATGTAATATAAAATAATTTATCCATTTGTTTTATAATTAATTTTTTCCTTTTTATAAATTCTTACGATTACATAAAAAAGTTGCATATAATTAATATATATATATGTGTGTGTGTGTGTGTGTGTGTGTGTGCGTATGTTGTATGTATGAATATTGTGACTAACTGGTTACAGGCGCACAGGCTTAGTCTCAGATAGGTGAATTTTTATTTGTTCATACAAAATTAAAATATACTATACATTACAATTGCTGAATTTGTGACATTCTGCATAAGCAAATTATTAAAATAATTATTGTCAAGAAAACTTTGTTTTTTATGCATATTATATTTTAGAATCTATACTTATATCAAGACGTAATTATATATCGTTATTTCGTAGACGTTGAAGTAGAAGTATCTTCCTTTATGTTGTTGTTTTCATGGACGAAGAAGCTGGAACACTATGTTTTCATTTATCTCATTCATACCACATCCTGTTGTCCACAGAAACGTGCTCCTGAATTAATTAGCAACTATTAAAAAAGAAGAAACGCTCGCTCTATGCGTGGTAGCCTCGTTTAGTAACGTAAATATTGTTAGAAACAAGAGAGAAAATTAATGTCTGTACGTAATACGTAAAAGCTTCTCATTAGGGCGGAATGTGATGAAGCACATTCAGTGGTTGGGTATTCACAAATTCAAGAGTTTTGTCGACAATTTCCCCCTATACAACACTTCCGCCTTGACCGTCCGTCACTTCCCTCTTGTACCACCGGGATTCACATCCGCATGCACGCAAATGCTGATTTGCAAGCCAAGAGCAGACAGGAACATTTTAATATGGTACTATTCATGAAAATTAAATAAAACAATGCTCACTAATGAATTTAAGCCGATTATGTAAAATATAAGTTTTGAATTGTTAATTATGGAAACTGTAATTAGTGTCTATTTTGATACACGTCACTGCACGATTAATGTACAATTTCTTTAAAATTGCTGGGTAACGTTTTTACCTGAGTTATTCTGTATATATTTTTGTAAAACGTACTTTAAAAATTACTTGAGTAACTTTTGTAAAGTTTTATTTTGTGTAAAGTTGATATTATGCAAATTTCCTGAAAATAGACATAGAAATGAAATTACGTTCCTTCAACTAGAAGATGCGTACAATACATCAAATTCTATGGATAATTATAAAAAATACGATTTCTTCAAAAAGGTCAGACATGCTTTCTAAATAAAGATATAGTCTCATATGTTTCAGTTATTCAGTTATAATCTTGATACAATATTGCACGTTTGCGGAGTTTCTGAGATTAAGCCCGAGACGGTGTCGGCTAAGACCGAGTTTAGGCCCCTTCATAATTGTGGAGAGATGTAAGTTGGCTAATTATAAAATGTGAAATGGTGTCGATTTCTTTAATTTGGTGGAAGCTAAGATTGGTAACACTACCGAAGATACTGATGTTAAATATCATAGCTTTCCGTGGAGGAGAGGAGGAATGCTAACACAATATTTTGTGGGAAAATACCGAAAGTGTAGAAATAATAGTAACTATCGCCAAGTTGAATTGTGAGATTCATCATAACAGTTAACAGTTAAGTCCAATCGTCATGAGGTGGGTATGAGAAAGGATCAATAATAAAATATTAATACGTGCCGTAATTGGTGTCGAATTCGTAGTATTGGGGCTCGCCGAGTTAAATATTACCATTCACAATGCCGCTTAAGTTAATGCCCGTGCACCTTCGGTATAGAGGTGGACGGTTGAAGAGGAGTGAAAATGTATTCATTTTTTTTATTAGCGTTAAACACATATTTTTCGATGAAAAATCCCTATGCCGGTTCAGCTCCCGTCGTTATGCGACGGGTTGAGAAGGGGTTAATTATTAAACCATCAAAATGACAAAGCAATTAGAGTCAAATTCATTTATTTTCCGGGGTAATATAAGATTTTGATAAATGAATACTAGGAAAACGTTTGGAAATCAATTATGGGATAATACACGATCTTTTTGTAAAGTGTACATCTAGAATATTTGACATTATTTTAAATTCCTGGTCACTTCCCGCCATTTTTATATCACAAAAAAATTATTTTCCAGTATATATGGTTTCGGTAATCATGATCTATAGCATCAGATACGCAGAAAGGAGCGGACGTTTAGTGCGAATATAGCAAGTAAGCTAAAATGTACATTTCATACCGAGAAATTTTAAGTATCTTCTGTAAATATACGAAACTATCTCCAGCAGTTCCTATTAAAATAATGGTTATGATTTTTATTGCCAAGAAATCTCAAGGAATATAATCCAAGCTCATAATTTTACTATCAATGCACTTCAACCAATAATCAGTTAGTGTAGTGTGATTTGGTCAAAATTTACAGTTATTTGTATATATCTTTCCGTTAACAGGTCGTAGCGTATTTTAGAATTTACTAAAATTTGGAATTGAGAAATAACGGCAATAACCATTGGCACAACACCAGTAAAATGTACTTCCTCAAACCAAGACAATTATTTATGAGCTAGTTTAAACTTCTAGTGCCTGTAGTTCAGTCTCTAGAGGCTGCTGTCTAAATAACGAGCTGCGGAAATAATAAAAAAACGTGAAAGTGCAAAGTTGAAAACGTTTGAGAGCCTAATCTTCGTTTCAGCTGCTCCTATTGTAACAAAATTGCGGAGTTATGACTCATAACGTTTGAAGATATCTATTTTGCAGTAGTATGGTATTGATTTAATTCATATGCTTCATTTGTTATTGACGAATATTTTAAAAAATATTATTCTGATCTCAAAATCTGAAATTTATATTCCATTCTTCATTTCTACCTATTTTTAAAATTCTAGAACAACTTTCATGTATTATAAACACAAAAGTTCCAGTAATCCTTGAGCACTAGCATCACTAACGCAAATATGAAACTGAATATAAACCGTTGTTAGGCAAATGAAAAATATTAATTCTTCATTTACCTTATAACGTGTAAAGAGAAAGATAACATGTACATTTCATATAATAATTTTGTAAATCCTTTGTAAATTTACGAAATTGCCTCCAGCAGTAAGGCCCGAGCTGTAAACGACTGCTCAAAGAGCAACTACAGATATATGTGCTCCAGTATTTTTTGTGCATAATTATTCTTCCTTTCAATCTAAAAAATTATGTATAGGCATTACGTTCACAAAAAGTTCCGTTTTGCAGTAATAAAGCCAAACTAGAAATTTCAAAGTCCTGATTTTTTAAGTAACATTATAATAGGAATATTTCAAGACCACACTCGCAATTTTAATCACCTCGGCCAATTTTGCTCGAGTTCACGCTCTCCGGAAAGATCGTAAGAAAGACATTCCACTTTGATTGATTGCCAGTTCGATAGGCAGTCCTCTGCATGGATTTTAATCCTTTTTACATAAAATCTTTTCCTTAGATCTGCATAAAGAAACTCATTTTTATGTTAAGACTTCCTTGAATTTCATTACCAAAATTAAAGACGTCATTTTCTATTTCTATTTCCCGTCATAAACATATTATAAATGTTAATAGGTAAAATTAAACCAACTTTGTAAGTCATGTTCTGAACTGTTTACTTGATCATCATATTACTCAAAAACTAACAATAATATAGAATTAAGTATGCAAATGTAATAATTATTTGGCAATGTCTATCATCTTTAAAATCATGTTATTTTCGAGGATCACAATTATCCCATTGACTTTACATATAAATATATAAACAATAGGTGATCTAAGATTAATCTCAGTGCGAACCACAACAATGTTATAAATAATCATACAATAAATAATTTTATTTTGTATCCGAATTGTGGTGCTTTCCTTCAAATGTAACACATATATTTGAAAGGTTTCTTTTTTCAGTTATTTATAAGATTATATCTTCGTTTTCTGGTTTTATTAAATGAAGTAAAGATCCTACAAATGTTTTCACCACAAAAAGAGTATTTTATAAAATTCTTATTGATGTTACATCGGACAAACCAAAAGGGCATTTATTTCGAGGATTAAAGAGCCTAAATCTAATTTTAAAGGAAACTCATTATGATAGAAGAATAACTTCAATAATGTTTTTGTTTAATAAGAATTTATTACATTATGTTTCAATATTGTGCAGTCGCTATTGCACAGACGCGACTTTAAACCATCCAATAAAAATAAAGATTGAAACACTGACAATATTAAACTTGAAACCGAAAATGTTAACAAATCAATTTGTATTTTATTTTAACTTCTTTGGTTTTTTTAATTGGTTAAAATATCCGAATGACAGACATAATTATGAAATGATATAAATACTACATAAAGTTTATGGAAATATTGTATCTTTTGTTATGTGATGAAAAAAACAAGATGCACAATCCAGTTGACAAACTCAAAAACGATAAATGCTTTGGTATATCTGTATATACTTTCCGTTTAAGATCGTTGGTTTACTTATACTACGTTAAAATGTGTTTAGAGACAGAAAAAAAAGTAGCGTCGAAACGTCCAGTTATGTTCAAATTACTTCCTGTGCTCGTACTGGACTTCCTCAAAGTAAGAAACTTGTACGATAAAATCTGAAGTTATGCTCTCATATACGATCCCTATTCCGGACGGACACACACACGCAATATATGTTGTATATATATATGTTCTTAATATATATGTATATATATGTTGTTAAAAGATTATTGTAGTTTTCTATAAGTAATGCATCTCGTTCATCAGAAAACCCAAGGATGTCATTATACGACCCTGGTTGTCCGTGCGACGAAAAGGAAATAAATACTTCTTGTGAAATTGTTTCTCGTGATTAACTTTTGTGGAAAGTAAGGTTGTAATAATTTTTATTAATTAAATACGCAAACTGTAACGAATTAAAGTACTTTAAACACAATTTCCACGTTTTTTGAGCTCTACATTTGCGAGATTCGTAAGTATATTTTGCCGTCTAGTGTACAGTATCATATCACCGTAGACCGAGCATATTGTACTGATGTGTCACTTAATACATTCGCCGGAAACACAAAGGTCTTTACGCGAAATCCAGTTAAGCATGACCGTTTGTGTTGTGATTCATCATGACCAGCTCTCGCTGATTTTGGATTAGCCACTAAATTATGGGCCACTATGGAGACGACACCAAAAGCTCAGTCAGTACACGGCTGTAACCGAACAAGTAAGAGTAATTGCGGACTGTGGGAAGGGAACTGGAAATTAGTAAAACGAACACTGAAGCACGGCCCTATGTCATGCCTGGATTTTCAATGGTATTGCGTGATTGGGAACGATTTCAATTGGTGAACCCACCCTGAACTTAAAAATGAGGATATCGACGCTGAGGAACAAATTTAGTATCATGATAAATCTGCTTGTTAACATTGATGTAGTCGCCTAATTAAAATTAAAAACATTATTTATTTAAAAATAATTATTAATGGCGTCTCAAAATACTTAGATGAGAACATGCAGTTAGTCCGTCTACAGTTGTATGCTGATTTTATTTCGCCGTTCAATTTATGAAATAAAAATATTTCTTAAAAATTGGAGAATTTTTCAACTTATTAAAATTTTCTTCCACCGATACTTTTATAAAAGTAATTCTTATATAATTGTGGTGACATTTCTATCTCAGCTACTTTTTGACACAATTTATCTATAACAAAACAATGAAAGTCTAAACGAGCGCCGCTGTTTTTAGACTTCATGCAACGCATAACGCTTTATGTTACAAAATATGTTCGTCCCAGATTCATATTCAAATTATGTTGATAATTACAGATAATTTTTTGTAGGGTCTGAATCCAGAAAATTGTATTTTTCGCTATAATACGAGAATGCAAGGATTCATAAAATAATGTTTAACATTATGCCAAACTATTTGATTGTATTCTGTGAATAATCTTGTAAAATTTTTTTAGAAACATCTAGTACTAGTAGTCTTATCAATATTCAAGGTGTCAGGAGTTGATAACAAGCTCTGATAATATACCTTTATTACATAATAAATCTGGAATTTAAAACTTTGAGCATATATTCACTTTGAGCCCGGAGGTGTTATAAGCTACTTTTCACCAGTCACAATATTTATGTGACAGCGACCTTTAATTTCAATGGAAAACAAAATTATTCAATACGAAAATTATATATTCTATAGTAATGTAAATGGGACATCAGACACGAGAAGTCTCAATCAGTTAGAAAAATTTGTTTTAAAAAAGGGTTTTTTAGACTAGTGCAATGACATTAGAGGATACAAATATCACAGGTATGAGGCCTCGTGGAGTTATTTAAGCTGTAAGGCACTACTAATACAATTAGATGCTAAAATCATAAACATCAATATCGTCATAATAAATTGTCTTGGAATCCGGACAAGACGTCATACAGAGAAAAATAATAAATATGGATTAAGGAGGAAAGTGATACTATTAATGCATCACCATAGCTCAATTGATTCATTATCAAATAATTTCGAAAAAATAAATTTTATTAAATTATGAATAACGGTCGATACTATATAAAATATATGAATTCTTATCTACCTTTCACATTTTCGTTTTCTGCAATTTTGTATCATAACTTTCACACCAGCTAATGAGTTATATGTTGTCTTCTTAATACTTGAAAATATTTAACTTCACTTCGCAGTCTATAAGAAATTATACGTTGATTATTCCAATATGACCTATTCATCACTCCGCCCATAAGGATCGCATCATCAGCCCGAACTCGTGACCTTGAATTTAGAATACCAATCAGTAAACTAATGACATCTGACGGGATGAAGCTGAACTGCAGCCGAACTGCCTTTTTTAGAAACTAACTTTTTTCAGTTCTTTCGAATATAGAACTGCAGGGCAGAAAACCAATTTAATTTATTCAATTCTTAAGTACAAATATTTTATTTATCAAGTATTTCGAATAAAATTTAATAAAATGAACATTCAACTACAAGAAAGCGAAATAAAATGTAATTTTACTAAATAGATTAACAGAAAAATAATAGTTAATAAGACGACAATATCCCCAAGTACTCTAATTTACACTGAAACAGTAGATTTTTTTCTAGGTTAGAAAACAATCATTAAACGTCACTGCACTTCTTTCTTAATACATTCATTAAATTTTTGACGCGGTCCGGTGTAGTCTCAAATACATTTGCATATTTATCTTTTATCTAATTAATATTCTATTCTTTTTTTCAAGTGAATAGATAATGTTTCACTTAGTATAATTATAAAGGTGAATTGTATAAAACTGAATAAATAAAATTAAATTTTTGGTTATCAGTTTTAGCTATACTTGCCAAATAGGAAAAAAATATAATCATATAATTTTATAATATCATTAAATAATTAGTTATCTTGGTTTACAATCTACTCTATATTATTTTAATATAATTTTTATTTATTTAATATTATATTCTTTGATAATTATGTTTGATTTTAAAACGGTGTAGATTAATGCCCGAACTGTTGTGAAGTGGTTAGAGTCATGACCTCGCTTGTCAGAGATCCCGGGCTCTATTCCCGGCACGACCGTAGATATATTTGTCTTTTTCACTTTCAGCATCATAATCAAACCCATTCAGGAACTTCCGTTGCCACAGCGCACACTCATAAACCGCATTGGGCCTATCTTTAATCAAACCGGGGGTAGGCAACTGGAGATACCGCCGTAATAATTCTTTAGAAATGAGAGAGGCTCAAGTATTTCTTACCTACCAGAGTCAGCATTGCTTATTAAACACAATTATGGAAAAATTCATAGAAGGTGGTGTCGACTACCATTTAAATTAGGACCAGGTTGCCTCGGAATAAAAACTCGCCCATTCCTTTGTATCAGTGAGAAAGAGTCATCTTCTGCTCGTCACATTTCTTATTAACATTGAAAAAATTTTCTTTATTTAGTGAAACGCATGTAAAAATATGCATACTATATAGTATAGCTACCGTTTTGAAACACAGCAGTTTCATTTTAAGAATTGAAGGCGTAACCAGAGGCCCGAACTGTCTGAGGAATACTAGGCTGACTGCGGATACGGAAGTGTTTTTTTCTTCAGATATAAAGTGTAGTTTTTGAAAAAAACGGCAGGAAAAGTGACTGTAAATATTTTTTATCGTTAAGCAGAATAATCTCTGTACTTACTATCCTTCGCAGCTCTGGATGCGACACCCAGCATCAGCAGCAGGACCAACCGGCACACGAGAGCCACTCGCCGCATCGCCACTAGTAAAGTTCTCGTAACATCTACCAGCACCTGTCACAGAACACTCCTGGGAGACGGGGACACACTCGCGAGAACATCACTGACGACAGGGAGCCTGGTCCAGGGGGAGATGTCGAGATCGGGCGCTCTCTCAGAACTGACGCGGTCGACCGTCGCCGGGGAGCGTCCACTGCGCGTGCGTGATCGGCGCCCCTGCGTCACGGCGCATGCTTCGCGTGCGTGCGTGTCATGGCGCAAACAGCACACATCTCTCGCCCTCCCCACATTCAGGCCGCTGTTGCTTCGGGGACCTGTTAGTGGAACACTGTAATTTCAAGTCAATGAGGCGTCCCGCGTCTAGGAAATGTAATAACAAGGGAACGCCCGAATTACGAATCTTAAATCGGCGAAATTTCTCTATGAAGACGGACGTGGAGAAGCTGAGAGGGAGAGACAAAGGACCTTCCTTTGGAGGGAGGGTGTGCGTATGTGATCTAAGCGGGGGTGACGTCGTATTCAATTAGCCGTGAGTTCGACAGGCACTGGTCTCGCCAACCTAATTTCGACACACTTCCACAAATTGCTGTTACGCAGTGAAGTGGAGGTTGCCTTCCTATGAGCGGGATAACCATATACTTTAATCAACGAACCGCTATAACAAAAAAAAGTTACAAAAAATATCGTACAACGATTTACTATCAAGTAAACATCAGCTGTTTTGGACGGTAATAAAATATTTCTGTCCATAAAATTGTATACAGATGTGCGATGTAAAAATTATTATGTAATTGATTATCTAAATAAAAAATTTCGTATGAAAAAACACATTTTTTGCCAATTGACAAATATAACGTTGAATGATTTTTTCACACCAAATTTTTGTCTATAATTGGCAAGATTATACGTGTTAAATAACAAATGATTATATCTTTGTTATGAAAAGGTAATCGTAAAAGATATCAGATGCTCATAAAGATGTCTGTCAATTTTTCTCCAATGAAAAAAGTTGAGAATAAAAGTGAAGTCCGAATGATGACCAAAATGTGTATAAATATTCATAATTGAATACTTGCAAAACACTATATTGAATCAGTTACATATCAAAAATTTTCTGATACTATAATGATCCCAATACTGAACTTTATAAAATTTAAAATGCAAAAGCTGGATATGTGGTGTGATTACTCCAAGCATTCTAATGAATAACAGGAAATTTGAGTTTGAGAACGATTATTTCCAACTGGTGAGACTGAATGCTATTTAAAAAAATTAGACAGAAATTAAATAATTAGGCAAATTTTAGGAGATCAGCAGAGGAAAGAACAATCGAGAAATTAATGTGTGTCATTTGTATTTTTATGTAATAATTATATTTTATCTGTTGACTTAATTGGAACAATAACCGGATAAACCTTATTTTAATTATCGTACTGAACTATACAAAACTTCCGTGGAAAAGAACATGGATTGATGTCAACATTTTGCATCAAAACAATAAACATGCACACCAATGCTTTTCTGGATCAAAAATTTAAATTATATAATTATAAATAAACAACAGCGTATTTGAAGTCAGAAAAATACATTCAAGAGAATTTACACTATCCCGGCCACAGCAGTTAGCTGAGAAAGACCCTATCAAAATTTTGTAAATCGTCATACTTAATGACATCGAAAATTAGCGACGAAACGTATTTGAATTTCTATTAAATATATTTTTCTGTCTTCAAAAAATTTGTTGTTTATTTATAATTTGACTTAAATGGAGAGAATATATATATAATTTATGAATTATTTAGTCTTCCGACACTTTCCTCATATTTTATCCCTGGACATTTTTAATTTCAAATCTGTCCATGACTGTTTGAAGGTAGGATATTGCCCAAAATAATTTTAATAGTGGGTAATTATTTTACGTAAAGAGGAAAATAAAATCATACATTAATTTGCTTATTATTAAACTCAGATCAATCAACATTGCTTAATATTATCAATTGATTATTTCATTAGTGAATTTATCGTTTTAATAATTTATAAGAAATAATGTATTTTTGATATTGTATTATACAATTATGTCCCATAACAAATGGAAAAATTTATAAATTACCAATTATTTCCTTTAGTCAACTATACTACATAAACCAGACTTTTAAATGTACGCAATAAGTAAATTAATAAATTTTATATGCAAACCTTTTGGAAAATGCTTTTTAATATTTCTAGAGCACACAGATTAATGTATAGGAATACATAAAACTGTATTGCTCGTTATATTGAATTTATTTCTCTTTCATCCTCAGAAGACTTTTCAAAAAAAAGGTTAAGTACCGTTAATGTTTAACTCAAAATTACATAAAAAATAATTGAATGTTTCATATTAACAACAATATATGCAAATATTTTTCAATTTGTTTGATTAAAACTTTAATAATGTGTGCCTATATATTGGTTAATAATATTAAATTTATTGGAGAAACTTTAAAATATATACTCACATCCATTAATAGATATGAGGAAATTATTATAATTTGCCTAACTTTTCAGGAATTTAGTACCTTTTTTTTCTGGAAAGGCCAATATTTCCAGGTAAAGATTGAATAAAACCTTCGGGAAAATTGGATTCTGCTTCTCATACTGAGAAATGTATAAATAATCGAAATTCGATTTTCCGCAGGTCAGACTTCTGCTTCACATGGTCTTTGGAGGAGGGCCAACTCTGCGATGGGCAATTGGCTTGCTCTTTTCAATAGGAACCCCTCTCCAAACTGCAGCATTCGTGAAATATTTGTTATTAACCTCTCAGTCAAAGGAATTCAGAAGTTGATTCGAGAGGTCATGAAAATACAGTAAATATCACACTCGAATATAAAATTTAACTGGGCACATAAAATTATTTTACTTTATATCTAGTATACATTTTCATTTAAGAAATTACCAAGCAATTTACATTAACCTGTGTTTTGGTAACTTATAATATGGCATCTAAAGGCAATGCCAGTGCCACAAAAAATAATAGTTCTTTATTCACAAATAGGTATAGTTGACATGTTATTACTTTTTCTAAATTTCAGGAGTAAATATGGAATACATTATACTTTTTTCAATCGTTTAAAATATTTTATAAATGTTAAAAAAATTAAAATTTAATATACCAGATAAAATTTCAATTGTATCTAAAAATTTACCATCCGTTCTAAGAGATGGGTACAATGACAATCTTATAGGTTATACGTGTCACTTTGTATTAGATAATAGTCTAGTAAATAACTCAACCGACCATTAACATAATAAAATATCCTTCAGCAGATATTTTTTTTCTTGACACTACTACAAATACTAAAATTTCAGTTCAGGTTTTCGAACGAAAGATTCCTTGTGTATAAACAACTTTTTTTAGAGTTTTTTCACAAATATTCACGCTACAATACAAATACTGCATTAGGTATTACTACTTAGAAACGGATGTTCCCTCCGTGCCATAATTTACCTCAAGTTCTGAATCATATTTTATTTCTTGTTTAAAAATTTTGTTCTTTCCTGTTCATTTAATTATATAATGATTAATTACGAAGCCAACAAATTGATAATTTTATTTTCAGCGAACGCACGTTAAAATAATAGTAGACGTTATTCCTACGTTTCCTCATTTTTCTGACGCCTAAAATAATTATACATGTATCTAAAACTTAACTACAACGTAATTGTCATAAAATATAAAATTATTTTAAGAGACTTGGCTATGTTTTTTGCTATGCATACTGCAGTACCAAAATGTGCCAACACGTTTTAAAATGACATTCTGGTTAATTTTTATTTAATTATACGTTTTATTTATTAAAATTGCCTACGATGGAGAGTGAGGAATTATAAACTTTAAAAGGTTCATTTATGCATTATAAAATAGATATATTGAATCCGTATAATGAGATGGTAATTTATGAAGAAAGGAAGTCCTTACTTACTATTCATAAGCGATATAAAGCTTCAACTGATATAATATTTGCTCCATTAATTATTTAGATTACAGATTTAATTAAATTTGTAGAGTACACAAAAAAATTAGATTTATATAACTCTTATTACATTCAGGGGTTTTAATGGATACATGCCCAATAATGAATGAGAATTTGTCACACACGCTCTGGTAAAATAATGTTGCGTCTGGACCAAATTTTGATTATATATCCTATAGACTAAAACTTTGATAAAGCACAGCGATTATTCGAGCCATGAAGGAAAAGTGATGCTGAAACTGATTAAAATTGTTAGTTAGCCGTATAATTTTTTTAGAAGTGTACGGTCCAGTAACGAATTTAAATACTTACAAGAAAACCGGAACTACCTAACTAAAAGTATGTCGGAATATCTGTTAAGCGGCTTAATCAATTAAGATTAATGTGACATGTGATAACTGAACAAACAAAAACATTTCAAGTAAAAAAGTGTTATTATTCTCATTATCCATAGTTACATGTTGAAATAAATTCTGAATTAGGACAGAACCACAATGATATGTGTCATCGTTTGATCGTTCTTCCACTTCTTTGTCATCCATCTTATTTTCACTTTTCTGTTTTTCTCCGTGAATATTTATCTTCGAAATAAGCGTTTAAAGGCTAGCTTTAGCTTGATGATTTCTTATTCAAGAAGCGTATCTGGGTTGATCTCTTTTAAACTTTATGCAATAGCTCTTCTATATATATTCGTCTGTAGCACCTAATTCGAATGATTAGATCTGACACATGTAGTAATTTGCCTGTGTCATCGTTTCAATACCCAACTGTATTATATTCCCATGTTTTCTGTTGCTTATGTGATCCATGGCTTGAAAACTTTGGGAATTCCTTCATTATTGCCATCGTACACCAACTATTTCTTTTTATTTTAAACTCTGTTGTTTCGCCGCGCCTAATATAATTTTTGTTTTTCTATTAATAAATTAATTAATATATTAATAAATTAATTAATGTTCGCCGAATTTCGATACTAAATTATTTATTAAATGAGATCAGAACATGCAATAAACGATTTTGATGTCTGTCTTAATTGGCGTCTTAAAACTTAAAACGAATTACATAAAATTACAAGCGGAAACTCATAATGTGTATACATAAAGCTATAAGCTTTTTATATAAATGATATTTAATTAAATTTATCGAAATTTAAATAATTATAAGTTTTTATCTTTCACATAGGAAACGGAAAAGTCCGCCTTTTTAGTTCAAAACGAGTTAATTATGGGCGCCATAACCCAACTACAATTTCTATAATTTTAAGCAACTACTCATTTAAGTTTTTTGTGTTTAAGAAAGATAGCCAATTCAGACAAAAAGGATAATATAAATACCACACAACGTTTCTGACGTTTCTTGGCTTTTGAGTGTTGTCAATTGACAAGTTCAGTTGTGTTTCTCTGGTTCTTCTTAGCACCTGACGAAAGGAACAAGGATCACAGAAACGTTGTGTGGTATTTACATTACCTTTTTGTCTGCATTGGCTACCTTTTTTATTCATTATTTTCAATCAGACGTAATTTATTTATTATTTATTCACATCATAATCATTTGTTCCACTATGGCCATAATTCCTACTAGGAAACTAACCGTACGACCTAATTATTGAGCTCTTCAGACGTACGTTTTAAATTATTATACAGCGAGTGAATTAGCTCTTAAACTTTGATACATTCAGCATCAGATCGGATATTCAATAGAAGAAATAAAATAAATTAATTTAAGAACTTGATTTCTGTGTGGTACTATCGTCAACGAAAAGTAGAGACTGAAATTAAAAATCTGATACAAAGTGCTTAACATGTTATATATTCCAAATATTTAAAAATAATTGATTTAATATGTGGCAAAGTTATATTTATATTTATACAATATGAATGAATATAATGAAAAATAAATGCCTAAGTTCATACGAAACTAAAAAATACATAAATTAAATTTATAAAATTTTATATTGTAGTGAATGTTCATGTGTCCATGTAAATTTAATTAATTTTTAATTAAGCATTTACTGGCTATAATAGGTTAAAACTTCCTAATATTAGGAATTGTGCGCAGTAGATGGATTATTAGCGCCATATTGATTGATGAAAGTTTGTAGAAGAGGTTGCGAGCGCTCTATGTATTAAGTGATTTGATTGGCAACGAGTTCAGAGTTTTCGGCTGTATTCGACTTCCTGATTGGCTGAAGCATCAATTGACCGGGTATGGACTGAAGAAGCTTCGGGGACTGCTAGTCTGGGGGAAGAAAACAACGATGACGGGAAGAGAACGTAGATGAGAACCCGCCGACAGGTACTCTGAAGCATTGCCCGTGCCATGAACGTGTCCCACACGAGCGTCTGGCGTGTTTTACGTGACCATTTTGTTTGCGTGCCGTGAAGCGGGACATTTGAACTCGATTCGATCTTCAAACTTATTTTGCATCCCTTTATAGGAATTGTGAAACACCCTGTACACAAAATCTTCTAACATTGTAGTTTGTCAGTATGAACTATATTATTACATTTAAATTCAAGTATAGCGAGAAAAAATTCACATAGTGACCATTAAATTAATTTGAATTTAAGTATTGGGATGACAAAATATCGACCCAACCAGGAATCGAAGCCGGGACGGATTAATCGGTGGAAACTCTACCAACAGAGCTAGCCAATGTGACTCCCACTTCAAATTAATTGCATGGCCTGTATGGCTTGAACTTGTGAAAGGTTTTCTCTCTATCCTTGAATTGAAAGTTCTAAAGCCCTTGATTAATTTACGTATAAAATCCGTTATTCATTTTAGATCCGTAAATTTAGGTTAATAAATAATTAAAATAAGAATTGTGATTAGTATATATCGTAGGTAAGCCTGCATCTAGTCCAGTTGATGTAGGAATTCGCATCGGATGATGTGGAGTCGACATAGCCCAGTTGGTAGCGCTCCATCTGCCAGGGTCAATCTCTGGTCCGGTCGAAATGTTTACATACTGGTACTATAATTCATATTATATTTTATAAACTGTAGTTAAAAATAATTAATAAATGCATTAAGCTTAAAATTAAATATAAATCTTGTGAGCTTCACAAGGGCTTCTATGAATCATGATCAGCTAACTTAAGCTGCAAACAATACTTTTCTGTTCTTCAGAAAGATATATTCGAAGGTTGTTGGAGTTAGTCAGCTGACTCGCAGGAATAATGTATAATCTTACTATCTGACACTCCCGTATCCGCAGCAGTGACTAGATTCTGCTTTCGATGGTCATAATTACTGGTGTGCGCACTGTAGGATGCTTACCTGCCGGGCTTCCTGGTCAGGCAAGAGTAACTAATGGAAAAGCACGAGGCGTTCTCTAACCCAATTCTGGCAAATAATTGCACCATACATCACAGCAGCTGCGAGCATCCCTACCCCGTCGTTGTTCAATCATTCTCCAGGCTGACTCAAAGTCTTGTATCCTTATCCGATGCACGCAAGCATTGCTTGGTGTCGTATGAAAGAGAGGCCGGATCGCAGACATCCAGAACTAAATTCTTTTACGAAGTTAATTTGAAAATATTCTTCCATAAAATTTTAATTACCAGAAAATACACCGGGAAAATTTTAGATGTTTGATAAAAGCAAGATCAGTCATAATGGGAGGTATCCGGGGGCTAAAACTGCCCTCTTTCCCTTTCCTCCTGAAATAGTCCTTTCAATTGGAATTTTCAGTATACCTTTTATGTACAGTATTTTACAGAATTTTATTTGATTGCACTGGGACTTAAATGCCATCGTGACTTCATCAATCAGCGTAACGATTCGATATTAAACTCGTTTTATTTTGGACGTTTCACTATCAACCCATTATGCTTTCCCCTGCTGACATTGTGGCTGAAGTTGGACTTAAAAAACGTCGGATCTATCATCAATCAGCGTAGGAACACCGCGGATTTAACAAAAATCTCACAGTTATTTGTGATATTTTATTATTCTCCTCTTATTATTACGACCTTTTCCGATATGGGTTTGATAACAAAATTACTGCATAAGCGGTCTCACTAATAATTTCAATAAAATCGGAATTTATGTATAAAACACTGATATTGTTTTTTTAGCATTATTTTTATATCTCACTACCTTATAAGTGCAAAACGTGTCTTACTGCACATTACCAAGTATATAAATCATTTGTTTACAAAGTTCGATTGAAATTGCTCCATGCGTTTAAAAGTGTATATGGAACCTATAATACATACACACATACATTTATATATTATTTATAAGTGGATGTATTTGCTGAGGAGCAGGTTAAATCCTCCAAAAATTTTAAGGAATGCAGTGTCCTGAATCGCGACGACAAACCCCAATTTCAGTTAATGTAAGTCTCTCATTTTCTCTATTTCCGTAACAGACCTTTTATTTTAATTATTTTTACAATGTCACATTCTTACTCCGTATAAAAGAATAATTTTTTGTTCTTTTAGAATTATATAAGCGAATAATTGTCTTTTGCTTGTAAGCACGGAATTCTCTGCCTTTAGTCGTAAATTAGAATGTAATGACACATAATAATTACTTCAATAATGATGTTTTTAATAATGAAGTGATTATCCAGGAAAAATTCTTATATTTTTTATTAATTGTTTAGACGTTCGCATCAACATAGCACTGACATTATCGACCTCTATGAGGTAGTCCTTATACGTGCACTCCTGGTTTCCGGATTCATAGCAGGTCGTTTAACTTCGCTGATATTGTTTTACGAGTGTCTTGGGACTTCTTTCATCACAATTGTTTTTTAATCCTGTTTTTATTGTAAATAAATATAAAAGAAAACGAAAATAGCTGAGGAAAGGTTAAAATATAAAAGTCTCTTTTTTTCTTTTCTTTATCACGTCCAGGTGCGCTATCCTGACGATTGCCAGACTGCCATTTTCATGACACATTATGGATATTTTGGAACGTGGTCAGCGTAGCGATTCTTTTTCAGTTTTTGACCCCTGTTTTCCTGACCATAATGAGCAAAAATATCCATACCCGAGACGCGATTCGAACTCAGAACCGTTGACCACTACACAACAGATTCAAATATTTGAACATCTCTCATACAGTGTAGGAAATAAATGAAATACAACTTTTTACAACAAATATTCTAATAAAGGGTTAAACGAGAAGTACAAAATACTGTCATCCAACTGAAAGAAAATTTATTGAAAATACGTACAAACTGTTAGCATTATTTGGAGTCACATTCACGGTATTCTACAGAAATTTATTAATAATTGTTTTCTCCTTAAAAGTGAATAGGTTTTAATCGTGAATGTATGAAATAAAGGTAAAAGAATTGGAAAGGCGGATCGTAACTGAAACATTGTTGTCAATCAAGCGAGTTTGAAAAAGTGAACGTTTTTTGTATCGCTTTTCCCGATTTTCAGATATATCACGAATTTCGCGCTATTGTGTGAAAAGTGACGCCGAACCGGGCTTGTTGCATGTGTAGGGTTTGATCGAGACTATAAAGCTTTTTTTTTTTTCAGTGTGCAAGACTACGCACAATGCGAAGCCTCCGGCTAGAGCCCATGTGCAACAGACACGTGCTTTAAAAAGAATGATGATTCGATTTCAATAAATATACGCTTATCGAATCACAAAACTGGTGCACCAGTAATTGCGAAAAAATATTTTCCGCGGTTTGAATTTCAGTAGTTCAGGTAGAATTTTGTTTGGTGAATTCGGTGAAGGTAAATTTATACTGCCAATGGTTTTGTGTCATTAGAATATTGAGTATTGTTATCTGTCAATAATTATTAGTCTCATTAAAATATTATTTTGGTTCGTGAAAGTTCAATTTTTTCTGTTAAAGGGTTTGAAAAATAACGTTATTTCGTGTACATTTATTTAATTAAACAAGAATTACATGGCTTTAATATCTTCCTTTATATCGTTTTCATAAATATCTGAGTTGTTAATTTTTTTAACCGTTTTGCTACACTTTGTGTGTGACTAAAATTATTCAAACATAAGGCGGATAAAAATAAATTTCTTTCATATCTGCTCACATATGTAAACCTACATTTTCTTTTATATACTGATGTTATAAAAGTTTGCAAAAGAATATGCATATTATTAATTAACTGATTCATTTTTTATAAATAATTTTCAGATATACATATTATGGTTAAATGGGAACACTTTCAAATAATTTTAAATTAATTATCTCCAAAGAAATTTATAAAAATTAAACCATACAAAAAAATAAGAAATTTTTAGCCTGTTAAATAATACTGAGGTTTCGTAATTCAAAAAAGTAATTTAAATAGATGATTTATAAAAGAATTGTAAACTTTCATCATAGAATTTCCCACCTTTATGTGGGCACCTACTATTTATACATGTGGATGGCCGAGATTGGTAAAGGAAATAGAAGATACATAATACAGGAAGAAACAAATGAAAAGTGTCTAGTGTGTAACTTATATTTGCTTAAAAATTTCAAAACTATTAGAAATAACATGTAGCTTAATATTTTAATAATATATTTTATTCCGTTTAATCTTATTAGAAATACGCAAGTTTTGAGAACTTGGCAAGTTAAAACTCGCTCAGCGCCAGTTTTTCGGGGGGTTAATTCCTGGAGTCTGGGTATAAGCACGTAGCAGATGAACACCTGGTTTTACGTGAGGTGTGTATCTGTGGGAAATGTAAATTTTTACAGATTATCTGATTGCCTGGACTAACTATATTTCATAGTCCAGGAATATCGACCAGAGGTTCGGTAAGACCAATAAATATGCGCACACCCAAGGTCACCAAAAAGATAATTATTATTAAATTTGTCGTCATGAGACACAAACGTTACTCCTTGAGCAGAGAAGACGGCGAGGGTGGCCGACGCGGACTAGTGAGCGCGACGATGTGGTGAAAAATAACGCATAGCAACAATTACTGATTAATTTTCCGCTCCAAATTTGCCCTGCGGATGCTGTGATCAAATACTCAATATTGAGAATTCAATTTAACAAAAACTGTAAGCTGCGAAATTTACAACCAAAATTTTTATGTGAAAAACCTTAATAAATCTCGATTTATTCGGTAAGATCTAAAATTTACTTTTTTGAATTGTCAAATATCGATGTGGGAGATGTCTCTTAAATTTTATTACTAAATTCAACGGCATATAAATATCAGTAAATTCGTCTAAATTGATATAATAACTGTCATGGTGACATAAATTTGTTTGAAGATATGTTCGGTACAACAGCGTGGAATAAAATTGTTTTACATATTGAAATATTATGTTCAAATTTATTATTCCGTTTTTTGAGTGTTAAAAAACTTTGCTTATGAATCTTTGAGCAGCTGATAGTGTTGTGAAACAGATGACGTTGAAGTTTTATCACTAAAATTGTATTATTATTACAAATATATAACATGTATTATGATTACAAATAAGGCTTTCTCCGGTTAATTTGTTATTGGAAGAGTTCTAGGGTTTCCAACCAGGTGACGTTGTAAATACACGAAATTTGTACGACAATTGCTGTCTACATATTTACCTGGAAGATTTCGACGGGGATTGTCGATGAAACGTCGGGTATGTACGTCGCCACTGGATTGGAAATCTTAGACCTTTTCCAAGTTTTTTATCTGGTTTATTACTATATATATTTCTATTATCTATATCTCTATTTTACTATGTAGATACATAATCGTATGTATACTCTCTGAATTTCATGGTACTAATGCAGCTTAAATTGGTACGTTTAAGCGATGAGAAAACGACCGATATTAGTGACGAATCCTCATGCATATTGATTTCTGAAATAATGAAAACTGCTAAATAGTTTAAAACTAACACCTAACGGAAAAGGGTTGACTAAAATATTTAAATGACTGATATCGGTAACAAAATCATTCTTTTGATGGACGCTTTGTTGATGGATAGGACTCTCAACGTCAGTAAACGTCAGGATCTTCCTCTGCCAGCTTTAATTGAAAAGGGTTGAATCATAAAATAATTAAATATCCAAAATTATTTATCTCAAAGAGGATTGAGAACTGAACTTTCCAAAAGAATACCCATTGTTTTACTCTTTTAACCACAGCTTCATTCTAGAGTAGTGGTAGGTTTAGTAAATGATAAAGTAAAGGGATATTTTCCAGGTTTTATTAGTCATTTAACTAAACATGGACAATTAAAATTCAAATTAAGAGTGTTCAGTTAGCCGGGAAAAATAACCTGATCCATTAACCCCAAGTTAAACCATGGTTTACGGTAATTGCCCCAGGCGCGTCAAGGATTGATACACTTGGCAGTTACCTCGCGTTGATCTCTGGCCGTGATCATGTGGCACCCTCGTTCTCTCCGAGTCCTCTGGAAAACTGCAAGTTTGGAGCTGTACGTGCGTCCCTGGCGACGGTTCGTCGAGGAGTCTTCTCTACACTTTCTTTACAGCCCCTTCGCTCCATGTAAAATATCGATCGTCTCGATCATCTTTGGATCGATCTTTCCTGAACCAAGAAATGTGATTGGTTCAGAACGTGTTAATTTAAATTCTGAGGTTTTTTGAGAGACTTTACGCACGGTGTGACAGTCCAGGTATCTTCCGAGAGTCAACAACCTACGTGCCTAACTCCAGACCGAACGGATTATCTATCCGCCACGGCGGCGCCTGGTCAAATTTTAACTTGCCAAGCTCTCAATTCAATATCTAATTACATTAAAATAATATATATATAGATATATATATAATTATAAAACTATCGCGCTATATAAATTCCCCCTATAAAATTGATTTACGGAGAAACTCCTTAAGGCTGATGAGGTCTTCAATGTTGGAGGAAACGTCGTGAGTTCTAGAATTATTTCCTTATTTTCTGTTAGATGACCAGAATTTCAGCACCATGGTAATTAAACAGTCATAAAATATCCATCTCTATAATGATCTCTAAAATCATACAAAAACAGTTATTTTACAAAAGTTTCATCCAAAAGTAAGAACTTGTATTTTACTTACTGTTTGTAGGAATTCTGCCTTCGGCGAGATTCCTGATTGATTTATACCGCTGTTTTGTTTTCATCTTTCAATGGCTGCCTCAATCAACGCAAAAATCATGCCGCAGATATTTAAATTTTTTATGGTCAATTACACTCACGTGGTGTTCTATATTAAGTTGCCAGTATTATAAATTCATTGGGACATAGAAGTTATAATATAAATTTAAGGTGTGCGTATAATTTTGCTTAAACCAACAGGGAGAACTAAACAAGAATTATACCACTCGTTTTGAAGGGTTTTTAATTTAGCTTGTGTTGTCGATCGCAATAAACACATCACAAAGGCAGTTTTGATGGACTAGTTCATAGATAAACTGTATATCAGATCCCTGAATATTTATTTATCTTAACATTGATGTATAATTACATAATTATTTATAATTATGAAAGATATGCCTATATTAAAGCATCATAAATAAATTAGCTTTAGTCAGAAAAGCAATTATAAAATACACGACATTTCACTCTCTTCTAGGACCTCATCAGGTATGAAAATTTTTATAGTTTTGAATATAATCCAAGACTGAAATTTATAAACTATATAAGTATATATTATAGCTGTTGTAAAAAAATTAAGTGTCTTAAACTAGTTTGGAGCGATTGTGGGTACAATTAATTCATTTTTGTATATAATATAAG
This sequence comes from Zhengitettix transpicula, assembly GCA_037074705.1. Taxonomy (NCBI): domain Eukaryota; kingdom Metazoa; phylum Arthropoda; class Insecta; order Orthoptera; family Tetrigidae; genus Zhengitettix; species Zhengitettix transpicula. The sequence continues at coordinate 91,611,837 of CM073590.1, forward strand.
GTTGAGTATAAATTAATTCCAGGGAAACATCGGAAATCAGATAATAGTAATATAAAAAACAGACGACCCAGGAATATTTTTACGGAAAAATTTAACCTCATCTTCCATTGTTCTATAAGGCCCTTTAATGTTCATTACACATGCTCCATCTTTTTCTCCGAACTTATATCGCTGGAGGGCTCGCTTCCCAAAGTTCGCTCTTGAAGCAGAACTGCCGGGAAAGACAGTGAAACTTTTAGTCATTTATTTCATAACATTTGCTGCCTGAATTACTAAAGTCAAGAAAGTGATCAATTATGCATATAATTTCAGTTTGATTCGTTATGCCTAGATATTTTTCCGACACGATATTTCAATTTTAATATATTCATGTAGTTGTTATTTATCATGGATAATTTTACGCAAATATTTGGACTGTGTCTATTCGCTGGACTCGTAACGGAAATGAGAACTGTGGTTCGATTCCTTGCTAAATCCAACATCTGTGACGATATCCTAATATTCAGCCATACATTTATACCAAATTTCTCTAAAACGGCCAAACTTTGGTATAGGACTTGAAGAACCAATTTCCACTCATGTTTCGTCAAATAAACGATGTTTAAGGTATGTCGGTTTATCCCCCATGAAATGAATACAACACAGTTACAAATTTGTAATTGTAATTAGTATGTTAACTGCAAGCACATTAATGTTTTAATAACAGAAATATTTGTAATTTTTAATATAACTTTTTCAGATTGTGTCTCAAATCAGACAAATGATTCATTGGTTCTATCGTCTTGTAAGGAAATTGTGACTTCATTTAAAGGATATAAACTTCTTTATTAGTAAGAATGAAGGTACAAATTGTAATATTTGGGCTGCAATACGAAAAATATTAATAGAAATTAACATTAATTCGATAACAACTATAATTCTTCTCCATATTCTCGCTTCACGATTCTAAAATTGCAATTAAAGTATCAAAATAATACTTCTTATTTATTGTCGAGACCAATTGTAATGAATATGTATTGTAAAATAAGCCACTAAACTGAAATAAATTCATTTTATTATACGTATTTTACAATAATCTTGTAAATTAAGTTCTGTATATTTTGTTTAACGTCATGTTTTCCATTACTATTTCGCAGATAAAATTCATTCTTCAGTTTCTTTATTATGATATTTTGTTTATTATATTTAATAAATATGAAAGTAGGGAATATCGTACATTTATTCAATATGCGATAGTTCTAGTTTATACTAAATGTGTTAAAATTGGTTTAGCTAGTTAAATGATGATTGCCTTAATTCTGTAAATATCATGCTAAACTTATATATGATTTATTCATTTATCCTAAATTTACTTTAGTGATCCTCCGTGCTTTTGAAATGCAAAATTAAAATGCCTAAACAAAATGCTGGAGAACTAGTGAAAAAATTATATAAAGCAGAATGAGGGAATTTTTACAAGGGCAATTCAGCTATGAAGATTAAATTAAAACTCATAATGTGAAGAGATTAAAGTGCTTTACATTGCACAGACTAAAACAAGAAAATGGGCCGCATTCCAATTGTTGTTCAAACACAGCAATAAGGTACGTAGACGAACCTATACATATGTGTTTATGGTTATCTTGCCACAATTATAGCATACATTAACCAAGTGGATAATTTATTGAACCAAACTGTTTAATATATTTTAAATTAATTATTTTAAAAAGTATTATTTCACTAGTAAACATTAAAAAGGCGATTAAATTACTTAGAATTGAGTATTTTAACTTTACTTCTTATAATATTTATTTACATTATTAATGACAAAAATGAAAAATAATTAACAAACGAATTAAAAATTCAGAATGTATGATATAATACATTTAAATGCAAGAAAAAGGTAACTTTAATAATACCAATACAGTCTTCAAATATTTTATTGCACAAACAAATTATATCAGTAGCTTTGGGCACCAGGCCATAATCATCTGTAATGGAAAACAAGAATATATAAATACAAAATCCCAATTTATAAAGCTTTACTGCAAGTGTAATTGCCTTTAACAAATATATTAATCTTATAACTTTCAAACTCGTCATATTATTGTTACGTATAAAGATCTACAGCAGCTCTGACCAGCGCACTCGAAACTAAATAACCAGTCATCGGTCCTGGCGGCTGAAGTGCAAGCTATCTACATGGCCACTCAACTCTGCATAAACATCCCGGATAACAATAATCTCATTATCAATCAAAGATATCATAAACCCCCAAAAAAGGAACAAAACATTGAACCTCATTAGGGACAATATCACGAAGATAAGGAATAGGAATCAAAACATCTGTCTAGCATGGATCCCTGCGCACAGAGGAATTCCTGGAAACCTCAGGGCCGACAAGTTGGCAAATGTCACATCAAGAACCATACACAACGGAGAAAACGACTTCCAGTGCAACAGCAAGGAAACGTGGAAGTTCTGTAAAGAAAAACTCGAAAACAGGTGGAACGAAAAAAAAGAGAAGGACTAACAACGGAATAATTCACAGTGAACTAGTACACTACAAAGATATAACATTTCCCAAAACTATATACAGAAGAAAACAGGTGATGCTATCTAGAGTAAGAACCCTCCACTCAGTTGTACTCATGTGTTTCTATTTTCCAGATCTAACCAACCAACCTGTGAAGAATGCAGCCAATCACTAACTATTCCCCATATACTATTCTATTGCAGCAGGTACAACATCAGAAGAAATACAATCGCAAAACACCACATCGCAGACCTCTGTACTTCAACGACAGCTGCCTTGGACATCATCAAATTTATCGAGGAAGCAAACATAAGTGAACGAATATAGAAACCCGATTGCAATAATCTTAAGAATGTATGTAAACAGTAAGACTATGCAATCTATGGAAAATAACATATGGGTCGCAAATGACCACGATGTCGACGCGACCGTTATAAACTTTTATTAAAAAAAAAAATAATAAATAAAGTTTACATACATCATTATCAAAAATAAAAACTTTAAATATAAATATTTATTTCTGAAACCGTACGATTCTGTCTCAGATTATTTGATTAGTTTATTTTACTTGGAAAAATGTCGCTCTTTAACTGTTACAATTACAATTGTTAATATGTAGTCTATTTAGCAAATCTGTTTCACAGATCGATTTGCTAGATTCTACTCTAACCATTTCATAAAACACGATCTCCTTTAAAAGACGCAATTTTCTCCAACCCGTGAACGTTAATTTATTTGAAGTAAAAGATTTATAATTATAAATAGATGATTTCCAGGTATGCAATCAGCTGGTTGATCAACTTAACAGGTGACTGACGCTGGGAGGAAGTGACGTATTACACCCTTCTCAATCACTGCGTAAATCCAGCTTCAACTGGAACAAATCTTTAATGAAGCTGTCAATTGCGACACGGACTGAGCCGTGTGTCATTACTGCTTGCTATGTTTTTTGTATGAACTTTCAACTGCCGGGACAAGAGCTTTATTAAGACTTTTTACACTTCATTCTCCGACGTGCATTACGTTGATTGGCAGGAAAGGAATTATTAACCAGTACGAACATTTTCTGGTGAAATATACTTTTTTTACTCATTTTACATGCGTATTGATATCAACCGAAACTGGAATTATTTACTAAAATATTACTTATTTGAAATGACAGAAATTTTGACTGTTTAACACATAATGTTTCGCCATTTGTGAGTCGAATCATCTGATATTCAACCGTGGTTTCGTCCTGGTCACGGCGATTGGTTTCCATACCTACCGACGGTATAAGTATTTTTTTTTACATTACTGGTCGCGTCAGTAAACATTGGTGACCTGTCACCCCAAAGTGTTAGGTCACAAACATTGCATGAGATGTATCTTTGTGCGCTTAAAGCGATCTGAGAAGAATGTTTGTCGCTCGTGTAAATATTGACGCTGGAAGGGAAGAAGGGTGCTTCTCTGTAGCCATGTGTGGACCACCCGGCCCTTTCACACCAGAAGCACGAGACGCCTCAAGATATTTACCTTGGTTTCTTCTGTAAAAGCTAGTTACCGCTCATATGAGTCCGTTTAAATATGCATAAGTAACTGTTCCGCGATAATACCAAATTTATATTAGTGAAAATTATTGCTGTCTAACGCTACGAGTATAAACTCATAAACCACTTCCTGTCGAATCATATCAAAACACCCCCGTTTTTTTAAAAAATGCATATAAATGGTTCGCGATTTATACAAGATAATTATGACTACTGAACAAAATTAATAATTAATATTTATGAATGGTTCAATTGAAATTAATTTTCTCTCTCTCTCGGTTCGTCTTTCTCAGTCACGCACTTTTTTACACACATAATTATATAAAAACATAGCTATTTTGACACAAAGCCTTCTTTCGTCCTGTTTTCACCTTAATTAAATATTGTCGACTCATTTTCCACTTTACATTTTTCTTAGCAGTTGTGGTATAAGTAATTAATTTTTGTTCCACATTCTGTTAAACATCCTGGATCGTTATGATTCACAGTTTTCTGAATATGTACCACGATTCAAAACACTTAAACATTTAAGTACTTTCATTGCAATCGTGTTTCTTGCTTATCATGGCTTGGTCTTTGAACAAAAAAGTATTTACTACGCAACTGTGCAATTAATCTTTCTACAACATTATGACCCCAAAGCTTAAACTTGCAATTCACAGCTGTCTTCGATCCCAATGCAATAATAGATTTAAAATCTAGTGAAACTTTACTCACAGTATTCCATTTACGTATTGATACAACTTCTCTATTATCATCCATTTCAACACGCAACATATAGTAGAGATTTTCAATGTGTAATGTAGTGTTTTATTTAACTGTTTCTTTAATTATTATCGGCGTAACTTTGAGGCTCAGGTTTTTAAATAACAGCATTGTTTGGCGCGCGAATACAGAGACTATAATGGTTGCTACGAATTTTTGTCGAAAAAGCGTATATAAGACGCTCAGAGTTTTGGCAGAAACAGTCAGAGAGAGTCAGTCAGAGAGTATGTTGTGAAAGACGGACAATCAGTGAGTTTGGAGGGCCTGACCCGTTTGGTAGTCATGGCGAGAGTCAATGATGGCTAAATACAGTAAAGGATAAGCTGAATATATCAGCTTCTGTATTAAAGGGATTTTCCACAGCAAAAACAAGTGTGATGATACGTACGACAGTAACGTAGAAATGCACCGATAATGTTGCAAAGTGGTATGACGAAGAGTAAACAGGTTTAAAATCAGTGATGTCAATAAAAATATTGTTCTACAAAAATTGTAAAAGTGAATACCACATAATTTGAATGTCCTAACGTGTTGGCTTATTTCTTAAATAGTTTTTTTAATACCACAATATATTTATTTATAATTATGTAGTCACTTACAAAATGTTTCGTTACCACTATTCAGTTAGCTCACCTGCCACCCAACAACATTCGGAATAAAGTAGCGTTCATGGTTTATCATAAATACCAATCTCAAGAAAAGCAGAAGGTTCTAGTTCTTTGAAATTAAAATAATTTGAAATAATCTGAATTAATTTATAAAACACATTGGAAGGGTGCTGATAAAGAAAATAAATACTGTGGGTTGCATAGAAGGTTCTGAAAAAACAATGGAACTGCTTAGAAGAATACTGAAAAAAAATGAATGTAACGGTAAAATATATTATAAAACATAAAATTTAGACAGAACAATAATGAAAGATATCACAGGAAATTAACGACCAGTACAAGAGCCAAAAAACATGAAATTCATTTTGAAAAGTATAATTTAAAAAATATATAGACGTTTCTATCAACTGTTGTGATCTTTTTAAATACTAGAGCCAGGCTGGAGTGATATAGCCAAAGTTACAACGCATTACAAAGAGTATGAATTCAAGGTATAAATTAACAAATATTATTTAAACAGCCGCCATAAATACAGTTTAAGTGAAAAGTGTCGTCTTGAACATTTAAAGAAAATCTCAGAAATGTTAAATATTAAGTCAAACAAATTTTCTTTAAATGATAATCCACATATTTGTTAAGTATATACTCGTAGTTTCTGTTTTTTGTCAGTTATACGGGTCGTTTATATCTTTTGTTATATATAGTCTTACAGACGTAAATTTTGATTCTCAATAATTAAATATGTCTAAAGTAGTCTGTAGCGTAGAATAGATAATTTAATAAATAATTAAAAAATAGTTTAATAAATAATTAAGCAGTAGTCACATAATGACAGCTTTTGTTACATTAGAACGCAAATAAAAAATAAAATTACGGAAAAATAAAATTAATGAAAATGTAGAAGCGCTAAAGATAATTGCCTACAAAGTTAGAATACTGGATCTAATAATTATTTGTGTGTTGTAGAAACTGTAATTTAATAGTTTGGAAAGAGTCTTTTATAACACGGAAAGTATTGATTGAATTACTTCTAGTTCTGATCTAAGAAACAAGCAATATAATTTGTACATAATATAAGGAGAGGGAGTGGCGTTTGAGATGTTGCTAAGAGCTACATTATGTATTATACTCGATTAGTTCGTATCTGTTCCAGTGAAGTTACTTATTCAGCATCAACAACATAATTATCGACTTTGTTGTACAATACGTCAACAGGTACTTAAACAATGGATGAACTAATCAGTTCGTATGAAATTATACTTAAATGTTGGCAGTGAAACAATTTTATAGTTTTATTGTTTAATTTAGTCGACGAAGAGTAATGAATTGGAATAATTTTTATTTTAAGGTTACTGCGTTAACTACAAATCAGAAAACATATGGTAAGTTAACTTCTGCATATATTTCCGGTTACGCTAATAATTTTTTTTATTCCAAATAATTTGGTATAACCATGACATTGAATGAATGTTATTTCTTTTCGAAAATTTCACAATGTGTAATTAATTTATTTCAGTTATATAATGAAATTTCAGGTGGACGTTTCACCTCAGTTTTTGTATTAAGTTTCACTTAACTTCTGCATACTTCTGTGGGCTAATAATTCAAGTTTAGTGTTTAATGTAAACATTTACATACATAGTCTAAACGTTTATCCTTGAATTGAACAGAATTCACCTGTAAAACATTTTACTCCTTTTTCCTTCGTGCACTTTCCCTTTCCTGTGTAATTATTTGGAGTTTTAATCAGATTCCGCCCGTAATAAGTTTGGCACTCGCCACTAACTGGATTTCTACAGAAGTCTGTTACGGGTTACAGGATTACCAAGAGAGGAAGCGTCTATTTAGAGAAACTGCAGAGTCTGCTCTAAACAAAGGCACAACAATGCATCCTCTTGAATAATTTTCTTGCTTCGTTGTATTTGTAGGCTAAACAACTGGGAACAGCAAATGTAATTCAACGTAGCTTAAAGTTTAATACGTCCTCTAAATTTATCACACATATTAAATTTGTAAACTTCATTGTATATTTAGGTTTCTGTACATTTTAATCATTAGCGAAGTGTTATCGTTGGCGCTGGACGATTGATAATATAGATGATTATATCTACTTACCCTTCGCCAAAGAAGATATAGGTAATAACATATAATTCATTTTTATAGTAATTTTAACATCGAAACTACGAAAAAATAAAATAAGGAAGACAGACTTTGATCGAACCATCCATATTTTCGTCGAAGGAAATTAATAGCAAAGCACACAAATTATGTGAAAAAAACGAAAATGGTTACTTTCAACTATTTAAAATTAAAATAAATACTTTGTAAAGCTTATTGTTGGAATATTTACCAACAGTTAATGAATTTAAATACATTGTTCAATTTTTCCACAAACATTCCGGTGTCCTGAGAAGAACAGATTTTCGGTTGAACAGCAACCCACATTTACACTGCTTCCATCAACCATTGATCAAACTACTGATTATTTAGGAAGCAGAACTATGACTAATGTGCATACGGAGTAAATATTCACCCTTGTGTTAATCAGGATCAACATACCGACTTGCTCATTGTTGCCATCAGCAGTGGAAGTGGCTGGATGTCCTACTGTCACGGCCTAATCGCTCGGTCAGTTAATTTATTGTGCGGGAAGCCTGGTACAGCTATAATCGTTTTACATGTCTTCAGATTAAAACCAAGCACAATTCTTCTGCGGAGCAAATAAACAGTGCCTCAATAATGTTTACTTCGTAACAACACAAATCTAACTGACGTGGTATCGCTGTAACCTGAAAATAGCGAATAAAATGGTTCCATTTATCGGCTTACCAATGCAGAAAGACGGTTTCAAACCTTCGAATGTCTTTTTAATTGCAATTATTAATAATGGAGTGTACTTTTTAATCTCTCTCTACCTACATCTCTTTTAATGAAACTTCTCTTCATTTAATATCTATACGTTCCAAATAGATTAAGTGTGTTCATAAGTAAGTGTAGGTAAAAAATTTAGTCACCACGAAAAATTTTGGGTTGAAATACTGCCAACTACTATATTTAATAATTTGTAATATTTTGCATCATTTATATTTATAATATAATTTATAATTCTGAACTGAAAGATACCCTAGGTTCACTTATTATAACCAATATCCGAACACATGAGTAAGAAATGCTATTAAAGAAAATAGCGTTTCATCATCTTGTAACCTAAATCAATTTTTGGAACTTATTAGTATTAACTCATGTTTGTGGAAGAGTTTAAATTATTTACAGTCATTCAATTCTGTCAAACATTAGATCACATATGGAACGAATTTCGCAATTTGTAAATATAATATAGGAAATCAGCATTCGAATAGACAGGCGATATACCTCGGAGGTAAAACACATCATCTTGTAACCTAAATCAATTTTTGGAACTTATTAGTATTAACTCATGTTTGTGGAAGAGTTTAAATTATTTACAGTCATTCAATTCTGTCAAACATTAGATCACATATGGAACGAATTTCGCAATTTGTAAATATAATATAGGAAATCAGCATTCGAATAGACAGGCGATATACCTCGGAGGTAAAACACCAGTGTAAACAGACATGTGGCTAATAATGCACTGGAATTAATTTGAGATGGAAATACATTTGCAATGTAATTTGACTATGTTTAACTGTGGGATAAATATTATGTGTGCGTTGTTCAGGAGCTCTTGGAATATTTATTAAGCACATAATCTGCGTGGTGAAGCAAATGTTCAATACGACTCAGTACTGTTATATATTTAACAATAACATTATATACCTGTTTATGTGCTTAGTATTGATGTGAACGCGGGACTATATTTATCTGTTGTGAATTGAATGCCATTTATTGTATGTTAACTACTACTAAAGTGAATCACACTGACGAAAAAAACCTACAACAGATGTATTTATTAGAATATTGAACATGTACACCAATATCAACAAATGCAGCTCTACAGTAATTTATTTTTATAGTAGTTTCTTCCTTTTTAATTACCTGTTTTTATTCATTTTCTGTTCGTGCATGATAAATATACTAGAAAAGCACATATTATTGGTACATATTTCTTGTGTTGAACAGAAATAGAAATTGTATATCTTGAGCGGAAAATTATGCAGATATTTTGTTTCTAATTTCCAGCATATCTAAAATCAAGTTTCATATAGCCTGTGAAGCAACAAGGCAAAGGGAAACACACAGCTTTAATTTCTGTCAAACATAAACTGTTGTAACTTGATTTATAATTCTTCTATATACTGTTCTAACATATTTACGCCATGTACAGTGATGGTGTTATATTTAAGAATATCACTTGACCTATTCACAGTTATTTATAAATATTAAAAATTTCTTTATATTATTGTAGTGGGATACTGTCGTTATTGTTTGATTAAATGTTTTAAACTGATTTAACGGATTAGGATAACAAAATATTTATCGAACCAGGAATCGAACCCAGAAACTGCGCCAAGTTCGCGGTTTGTGTTCAGGTCGATACGACGGAAAGAGAAAGCTTAGTGTTAAGAACGTTCGACTAATTAGGACAAGGACTACATTCATGGTATTGAAGTGATTTTTCTACCTTAATCCACAAATTCAGCTTCATATCCTTTGATTGATAGCATTTATTCTAAAAACTTATAACTACCCATTTGCATGACGACAGGTATATTGACAATGCAGTATTAGCACGACGGTAGTCCCAGAAGTACCAAAACTAACAAAGAAAATAAAAATGTTGAGAAAAAATATATTTATTCATCAACAAACCCTACTTTTAGCTAGATGAAGTTTTTATAGCAACGTGTAACAGCGATGAAACTCTATTTAAAGCAAGAACCGTCAAGTTCACCAAAATGGGCAAAAACCTTGACACCACTTCTTAACTTTTTTACCACTGCCCATTTTTTCGAGAGTGGAAAGAGAAAATAGTCCGAGAGAGATAAATATGGCGAAGAGGGTGCGTGAGGAAGCAATTCGAACTTTAACTCATTGACCGTCAACATAATAGATGACTGAAATGTTGCATTGTCATAATGAAACAACGTATAGATAACAAAATATATCCACACCACTGAAACTCCTAACAAGAATCCTCGCCAAGAGAGTGGCAGAGAAGCTAAAACCCCTTTTACCAGAGGAAAAATTTGGTTTTAGAAAGGGAAGGTCCACGACCCTTGCAGTAGAAAACCTGTTTGGACACATAAAACAGACGATAGAAAGACCAAAAGGAAAACTATATGTGGTTTTTGTTGACTACTCAAATGCATTCGATCTGATTAACAGAAGAGTATTAATAGACAAACTGGAGGAAGTAATTGGAACAACGAGCACAACGATCCTGATATCAAATATACCTGCAGAAAACCATTACAGATAAATGATGGAATAGGCGTATCCAACTGGCTGTCACAGACGAACGGTGTCCTCCAAGACGACCCACTCAGCCCTATCCTTAACGTTCTCACGAACGATGTCACCAAAGGAATGGCAGAAACAAGCACGTACATATACGCTGATATGTCCATCGTAGCGACAGATATCAACAAACTGCAAGAATCGCTAAACACACTAAATGAATGGGCGGAGAGAAATGATATACAGATAAATGAAGAGAAGACGGAGTTGGTAGTGTTCAGGAAAGGAGGAAGACTCACTGAAGTAGACAACGTCAAATGCAATGGTAAACTACTCCAAGAGGGCTAACAACTTTAAATATCTAGGCATCACAATCCAAACAACGGGAAGGAGTTTCAGACTGCATATAACATCTAGAGCAGTGGCGGCCACTAGAACTATGAATCAGCACAGAGATGGACCTGTTTAGGCTAAAGATACTACCTGTTCTGACGTAGGGCCTAGAATTAGTAGGAGAATACCTCACGTACAGACAACTGGAAGAACTGGAGCGAGTAAAGGCTAGATACCTGAAAAGAATTTTAGGAGTTCCACAAAATTCAAGATCGAGGCCAGTTTACGAGCTTACCAGGGAGACCTTCCTAATAGAGGATCTAAGATGCGAGCTCATACTACCAGCTAGTTCCAGCTTCAAACAGCTTATAGAAGTTCTATATGAGAATAAAAAGAACATACCGGAGGACTTGTATGCAACATCTGCTATGCAAGACAGGGCATGGATGGAAGCTAATCATGAACTACGTCACATGAAGACGAGTCTGGCGATCCATGGCTTTCACTATAAAGTGTGCTGCAACAAATTATTTCACGAGCCAAATGACGAATGTTTGGGTTAGTTGTGTTTGGAAATTTGTCATAGATACCATATTATAAAATGTAGGAATAGACGTAAATCTATCGTAGCTTATGGCAAAGAAAAATTGTAATGTCATGTAATTTGCACGGCATGAGTGCGCTTACAAAATATTATTATATATAATGAAACAAAAGTTTATTTTTCTCCAAAGGCGCCCGTTTTCTCTTGACAGCAATCCCTATTGATTGATTTTCATTTTCAAAGATAATCATTGAAAATTATTCCACCTGCATCCCAAAAAGAAGGTATGACTTTGCCATCAGAGCTATCTTCCCCTTTTTTGAAGTCAATTCAGCTCTTTCAGTCAATGGTTTGGACTATTCCTTAGTCTCAGATTGGAAATCGGCTACTATATTGCGGTTAAATATACTCGATTGAATGATCCTCATGACACCGTTTTTGTTCCATTGTAAGAAAACGCGGCACACTGCTTGCCCACTGCTTTCTCATGCCCTATTTTTCGGTCTATATGCAATGTACATTACTTTTTTAGATTCTGTTAGCTCGCTTACTTTCAGTATTCGGTCATCCAAAATGGCTTCCGGATTTTCGTCGCAATTTCAAGTGTGTTCACATCATTTGGTCGAATAATGCAGTATTCATCTTGGAAGCTCCTTCGGCCTCGTTTACACTCTAGCTCCCAATATTTTATTGTTGTGAAGGAAAGAAAAGATTCCCCAAAGTATAATCTAGCTCGACTTTGATATCGGTTGGACTGAGACCATTAAAATGAAAGTATTGTTACGCATAATGATGATTAATGTTTACAAATTCTCTAAGAGAACTATAGCTGGTTGTCAATCAAACAATTATCAATATAGCGTTTTCAAACTTAGGCTTTATAAAGTTGGTACTTTAAACATATTTTGTTTTTCAAACAACAACGCGCTATCTATACGTCACGTCGGGTACTTCTGGGACTACCCTCGTACGCTCGTAAATAAGTAAGAATAACGAAAAATAGATTTATACCACGGTTTTTCATTCGTAGTAAGTAGTTATTTTCATTTATTCTAGAAACAAATTTGTAACTATATTTTAAATTAGGTCATAACCTTGTATGTAATAACTTCTAATAATACCAGAACTAAGTCGTTTAGAATTCTATGAAAAAAGTAAGAAAGAAACTATTTTTGTCCAGGCATGTAATAATTTAGATCTTTTTATTTTAATAAATCGTATACTTAAAAACTTTCACTAAATTTTGTCGGTTTGAAAACGCCTTGTTTTTTTTCTTGTTTTTTTCTTTGGGTGTAGACAGGCTATATCTTATAGCATAGGAAAGGGATTTGAAAGGGGGGATGCGGAACGTAGAGGAAGGTAGCCAAGGGTTAACTAGGGCCCCCCGGCTATGGTTTAAGGATCCTACCCGGCAATTCGCCTAAAAGTGATGCAGGGAAAACCCTAGAAAAACCTGCATCAGGTAGGTCGGGCATTTGGTACTTGTCCCACGCCCTTCCGATGGCGGGAGAGGGGTTATCTGTGGGGTCGCAGCTTTCCCCTCGCCGTGCCTTGACCAATTTCAGAGACAGCTGGCCGACTATTCCAATAGGAATGGCGGACAACTCTTACCGTATGCCCAAGGTCTGCGACCCCGACAAACACCTCACAAAACAGGCTGAGGTGTCTCGGCATATGGGAACCTTAATTTAAAAAAACAGAGAGATGTGAAAGCATCCCCAAAGGTAGCCTCCGCCAGATCTCTCTGGGAAGGTTCACCTGCGAGAGAATTCTTCTGTCGGAAAACGTCTTTTTTTTTGGGTGTAGACAGGCTATGTATAGGGTTTTTTTTAGGGCAACAGGCTACATGAGGGTAATTTACGTTGGACAAATCCTTCCTTTAATAGCATAGGAAGGGATTCGAAAGGGGGAATGCGGAAGGGTAGAGGAAGGTAGCCAAGGGTTAACTAGGGATCCCGGGCTATATTTTAAGGATCCTACCCGGCATTCGCCTAAAGAAATGGAGGTAAAACTCGAGGTGCCTCGGCTTGTGGGAACCTTAGCTCAAAAACGGAGAGATGTATAGGGTTGGAAAGCGGATCAATTAAATATCTATCGGTTTGTTTGTCACCTGCAAGTCCCAGGTATAGTAATTGTCTAATACTTCGGATAAGTAGTTATTGGTATATATGATGACGATGGCAGAGATTTCCGTCAAAACGTCGTTATTCAACGAACAAATGGCCCAGGTTGAGACCCGAGAATTTTATCTAGAACAGATTCACCGGGAAAGCCGTCGCGCTCTAATAGTTATTGGTGTTCCAACCAGGCCAAAGTGCTCTGTAACCATAATGAATCAATGGCGGACTCTGCCCCCTTTCCCGAATGGAAAGAGTCCGTCATGTTTCTCATTTGAGAAAGATGGAAGAGTTCGCCATGAAACGTGGAGGCTTATGCTTATTTTGACTCGCTAACTACTTATAATATAAAATTTAATTTTATATTCTCGAGAATATTTCAGTATTTGAAATAAAAATAAATTTAGCATTATTAGCGAATAAAATTACCACTTAATGACAAAGAACAATGAATTATTTTGAAAGAAGTATTGTAATTCAATATCTGCAGTTAAAATTTTTTTTCATAGAATACTTATTATTGTGATGAAATAATAATGGCCTAAATGCAATTATTTTAGTATTATGGAGTAATTAATTGTATTAATTAAAATAATGCATTAATTCGCAAATGAGCTGTTAATTATTCAATCTTGTCCGAGCACGGAATTACAATTCCTATTGATTGACAGAAGTCAATACCCAGGTTTTGCTTAAAAATTTGTATAGCGTAACGCTTTGTAGTCTAATTTGGGTCAAAGATATTATATATAAATTTAACAATTCAATGTAGTGGCAATTATAATTTTTTTTTGGCTTTGTTATTACGACTCACTTAATCTTGGCGTTGACAGGCGAGCGTTGTGCAGAACTAGCTGATCACTTGGCAGACTGCAGACAGTAAGTGCTGGTTGAACATTCAATCTTTCAAAGTTGTACTTCATTCACTTTTATTTTGAGAGTCACTGTGTCGCACTGTCTTATGTCTGCGCTAGACAGGCTACAAAATCAACTTATCCGTACCATGTCACCACCAAAGCAAAATTTGTCTCTACATGAAAATTCCTGACGTGTTTCCTATGCCTTCGGGTGGGTTCAAAGAAGTTTTGTTTTCAGATGTCTCGTATCAGTCATTTGGGAACGATATTTCGGCTCCTAGTGCATACTTAACAAAGTATGCAGGAATTTCCCAGGATTTCCCTTCCGACAAATATTTTTCCAAACCGTCAGTATATAAAATATATCCTTCAATGAAACTAATTTAATCATTACAGTAACTTAACAATCAGTTCATTTTGATGAACGCTTGACTATTATGCATGCAGTTTTAGAGCGACAGCACAAAGTACTTAGTTTTACAAGATTTTTTTAAATATAGATTAAACCTATATACGTCATTGAACACCACTTTAGCAAATTTACAGGACATTCATTGCTAAGTAACATATATTGAATGAAGCATAAAATAAACTATTACATTAAACAGAATATTAGTTATAAATTGTAAGAAACGACACTGTAATTTTAATTTACCCTATTTATTAAGAACTGGCTAATTAATATAATTAAAATTTATAATTTTCCCCGCTCCTATTTACACATTTGTCTATAAGCAATATTATAACTCGTTCATAGTATGAACCTTTGAAATATTTATTCAGGAATTTGCTATTATTTCAACTTAATTTTTTTTCTTAATGAGTTTCTTAGGATGTCACAAAGCTCATATTAATTCAATTTTAGTTACACGCATTTGATAAACTTTACCATATAACGTATTTAAAACTAGTCTGATTTCAGAAACAAATGGATTCTTTAGGATACACTTTTCAGTTTCAGACTGTATTAAAACAAACAAAATCACGTCGATCTTTCTTCGTTCACAAGCCAAACAATATCAGTCTTTACACACTTCTATTTATAGTCCTATCTTTTAACTCCTTGTGACAGGAAACGGTCCACATAAATATCCTTTCTTTGAGAATGTGAGGTTTACTTGAAAATGTTTATTATTGTTAATCTCTTCAATACAGCAGATCTCGTAGTGATGCAATGTTAGTTGTAATTCTGCAATCCAACAATTATGCATTTTGTGTAATATCAAATCCTTATCAGGCCAGTGCGCGTATTACTGTCTATTTTTAAGGCGGCGAATCTATTCCTTTTTATAATTTGTTAATCATTTACTCGAAGAGTAGACGGTATTTGTTGATTAAAGAATTATAATTTAGTAAAGAATTTTAATGCTACTTCAAATATCTTCAAACTTTTTTATATCATTGACAGGTGTTTGCTAGTAATATAACGTTAACAAATATTTTAACTATGAAAGGAATGAAGTCTTTATGAAGCAGTTTCCTTACTGGATTACATTTAAATGAATAATTAAATCTGAGTATATTGAGCCTATGTGTATTGGTTTACGTAACCACTGTATAATATTTTTGTATAATTTTATTTACCAAAGAGTTTTATACGTAACCACTGTATAATATTTTTGTATAATTTTATTTACCAAAGAGTTTTATATTTGTATTTTGTTTAAATGCCTTTGGTAATTTTAGGAATAAAGTATTATTTGGCTGCTAGTTGTTTGAATAAATGATAGCTAGACTAAGGGATAGTTCGCATCTATATGGAGTGCATTTCATTGTGGAAACCAAATGTTGGCTGCATTCTGTGGCTGTGAATATGCAATCTCGGAAAGAAAAGCTTGATCGGTATGTTAACACAATGACGCCTCCATTTTACATGAAAAATATCAGAGAATGGTGTGGCACTTTTTTGACAATTTTTGAATGCGTTGGGAGGAGAGAGAGGGAGAATAAAAATAGTTGCATTCTTTTAGGTAACAGGCTACATGAGGGTAATCCACATGGTGGCAACTCCACTTTAATAGCATAGGAACGGATTTGAAAGGGGGGATACAGAAAGGTAGAGGAGGGTAGACAAGGGTTAACTAGGGCCCCCGGGCTATAGTTTAAGGATCCTACCCGGCATTCGCCTAAAAGTAATGCAGGACAAACCTTAGAAAAACCTGCATCAGGTAGGTCGGGCATTTTGTACTTGTCCCACGCCCTTCCGATGGCGGGAGAGGGGTTCTCTGTGGGGTCGCAGCTTTCCCCTCGCCGTGCCTTGACCGGTTTAGGAGGCAGCTGGCCGACTATTCCAATAGGAATAGCGGACACCTCTTACTGTATGCCCAAGGTCTGCGACCCCGCAACATACACCTCTCAAGACAGGCCGAGGTGCCTCGGCATGTGGTATGCTTAGTTCAAAAAACCAGAGAGATGTGAAGGAATCCCAAAAGATATCCAGTATATTTTGATATTTTACGAGTTTTCTAACAGCTAGAGAAGATATTTAAGAGTAACCTAGCAGTGAGAAGAATTTTGCGATATATACCTATTAACGTTAGATTTCAACCCTTCAGAAAACGCAAAAATTCCGCAGCAAAAATAGTAAGACCAGACGTATATAAGCGTATTCTTCGTCACCTTCCACCACCCTTCAGCTTCCGCTCTTTCTAATCACTTAAAGTGGCTTTGCCACCATGTGGATTACCCTCATGTAGCCTGTTACTCTAAAAAGAAGTCAGAGTTCGTTGGTAATAAAGATTAAATTTAGTTATTTGTACATATATATTCAAGTCAGATTAAATTACCGTTATTTATTTTAGGTCATGCCAATTATTTCGTTCATATCAGGTTCTTGATTCCTAGACGAACTTAAAAATAGGAATCTTAGTGCTAACTAATTGCGGCAAAATAGGCGAATATTTTAAACATGTTATATTTTGATTTGAACAGGTGTATATAATAATTTAATGTCAAATATATATGTATAAGGCAATAAAAATACCTCCACCACAATACATGTTTCCCTTTTCCCCTTTCCTGAGTGAATCTAATCTTCTATTAAATAAAAATCCCTGTATGTGTGTATGTATGTTCCGCATACAAATCTACACAAATTTCACCCAATTTTTTACAAGTGCTTTTAGCGTCCAGGAAACAAACACTGTGAGGGTGAGACACGTTTAACACCTCCAAAATCGGGGATGGACAGGAAAGAAATATTTCAAACATGCTAAAACGGCCAACATATGAGTTGGGAAAATATTTTTTTGGGTAAACAAAAATGTCTGTGATTCTATCGATGTTATCTGTGTATAATTTCAACCCCTTACGGCATAGGAAGGAACCACCCTTATGGGTAGGGGTGAAGGGGTGTTACAATAAATTAACGCGAATATTATATGTTTTGGAGTAAAATCCGGTATGGATGTCGCTGAGTTTAATTATGACAATTAACTTGACGTTTAACCCCGGTCGATATTTTTCGGGGTCAAAGGTATTGATAGTATTTCTACTGATGTTCTTTGTTTATAATTTCAACCCCTTTAGGCATAGAAGGCGAACACCCTTCGGGTTGGAAGTGGTGGGATTTTACATAAAAATAAGGCAAAAACAACCGAGATTTAAGTCAAATTCATGTCTATGAAAGTCGCTGACTTTAATTAAAACATTCATCTCACCGTTTAACCCTCATGGAAGGGTTTTCAAAAGTGATAAAATGGCTCATATTTGAGTCGGATAAATATATTTCGGAGTCAATCACGTTAGTATAAATATAACTATTATTATTACGAGGTCCAAATTTTCATCTTAATATGTGCTCACATATGATTCGTGATAAATTATTTCATAGCACCTTTAATGATAAATTAGTTTTTCGTAGAATATATGACGTAAAACAACAAATTAAATTAAAATATTAAGTAGTTATTCGTGTAAATGGAAAATTAATACATACTCGATAATATTTCCTGATGTGTTCTATGAAGCCTCTAGATTTATGATTCTTTAGACAGATTTTAGAGAGAATAAGAAGGTTATATCGAACTCAGGACAATAGCTTGAAATTGTTCTTGAGCTCTGAGTCTACTAGCAACTACGGTCTTCTGAAGCCTCCCAGTGCAGCCAGATTCCCGAGACTTCAAAGGCGCTTGGGCCACACACATGCACATACATTCATATACACAGTGGGCAGCCGAGGGCGGCTTATGCGTATTGTGGTTCGAGTGTGCGTGCGCAAAGTGGACGCCTGAGAGCCTCCGGACAATGGTTGGTGTTGACTGAAGAGCGTGCAGCCCCACAACAATGGAGGAGCTGTCTTGCGGGGAAGTCTCCACTTACGCCTGTCATACGCGGAGTAGACTGCTCCCATATGCTTAGAAAGAAAATATAGAAAGAAAATTAAGGCTATAAGACTCAGTTAAATTAGCTGTCCGGTTTATCGACGTCGATGCCGTTTTTACTCAATTCAAACTTTCCGACGCACACGTTTAGTCCGAACAACCGCGCACACCTTCCATTCTTCTTCATTCTTAGGATATATCACAAAAAATTATAATTTATTTAAGATATTTCAACGTTTTATTTTTAGACTCCGATAAAATAGGTTCAACAAATAAATATATGTAATTAAATTTATTTTGAGTGTGATGCAAAAACTTTAACAAATGTGGCATACAAATAATTAAACAAGGTATTTATCTAAGAAAGAATAATAAAGTCAAAAACTTTTATTCAAACACGTTTCCCGTTCAGTTACCGAGCAATTAGAAATAGTCTTATGATGCAACAACATTTTAATGACAACTAATAGAGAATACAGTTTCAGAACATAGATTAATCGGAGTTTCAAAAGTTGAATAATCACTGTGAAACTGCGCAACGAGTAACCGAAATAAAGTTGCAAAACTTATTGAAATACCAGTCCAAAGAACTTGATAATTGTACTGGTATTAAACTTGTTCACGGATTAAATAAAATTCTTCATATATGAAAAATTTATGCACAAACATTAAATGGTTTCTAGTTCTTTTTTTATTCGTTTTCCATCTCTATTTAAGCAATGTGATATACCATCATAATAGTCCGATTAAAATAAGATGGTCCTTCGCTGCTATTTTCCGCTACGTGTGTGACATTGAATCCTAGAATCAGAACGCTTAAAATGAAGGGGGTGGGTGGACCAGCAACGTTGACAAACAATCGCAGTCCACACGAAGTGCGCAAATTTGAGCAGTGTGGTCGTGTTCTATCGCATTCCGCAAACACGAACTGAAGTTAGTTCCTGTTTGCGCGTCGTTTCCACGAAAGTCGGTATTTCAAAGGATGTTCGTCGTTGTTGAGCGTTCGTGGATGCTCTTGTAATAATATCGTCCTTTTGGATTCGTTGAAAGTTAATGAAGTTAAATTAAGCAATGGAAACATACACACAAGTGTTGCTAATTATTAATGGGGTCCACAATCAATTATTTAATTTAGTCAGTTTACGAAATGAAGAATCATTATTTAATTTGTATTAGTTGTTTCCTTCATCTTAGTCAAAAGTACAGGAAATTTCGGCCTCCAGTTTGATTTTTATCTGAAAATTACATTGTTGCATTACATAAAAATTATCAAATTGATAAACTATTACATAAAATTTTTCTGTATCTGTTCCTACTGCGGACGCAAGAACGGACGGTGAAATTAATATTAACTTTCTTCTTTATATTTATATCAAATAACATTTACAATTTTTTATTTTCTTCGTTAGTTTAAAAATATTCCAAGTGCTTTGAAATAGATGTGGTTATTTTTCGTGAAATTGTATGAACATCACAATGCCCTAAATAAAGTAACAAAATTTTACGTAACAATCGCAACAAATACTGAACACTCATGAAATTATTGTTGAAGATAAAGAATGTGGCGAAATCGTAATGTACGGGGCATGATTATTACCAACAGTTAATAGAAATTTGAGGGAAATCAAGTATTTTAGTATAATATTACAAAACTGACTGGACTTATTTAAAGGTATTCAAAATTTATAGCATATTGTATTTAATAAAATATATTCTTTGAAAAGATGCATGAACCACTATATCACATCTCACGGAATTTTTTAATATATAATTCATATTTTTTTGTGTCACCAAAGATTACTGTATTGAAGTTCCGATTCTAGTAAATTAACATTAATACTGATATACTCTAATTTATATGTTTGACACAAAAGGTACAATAAGATCTTCGATTTATAAAAACCAGTGACCTCACTGTTTATGCTACCCTTGTTTGAACGAAAATACTGCATATACGGACGAGTCAACATTTATGAGATTCAAATAGATGATGAAGTAGTTCATAAAAAAACAAAATTAAGGGGTAAAAAAACAATAATGATTGCAGAAACGTTATGCGGTATTTGTTTATCACTTTTTTTGGTTTATTAGGTACGTCATTGACTATTTGTTTATTAAAATATGAGGATGGATAAATGTCGACCGGACTAGGTAACGAACGCAGGACCTCAAGCTTACCGAGTGAGAGGGGTCCCGTGTTCGATTCCTGGTCTGGTCGACATTTTTCCATCCTCATACTTTAATTCAAATTAACCATGGCCTTTACAGCCTGATGCTTGTAAAAAAATTCAAGGCTGTTTTACATTTTATCCAGGCGTTTTTATATTTTTAATGCTTTTCGTTGATGTGATCAAAATTCTTTATATGTCGACTATATGGTGAATTCGTTAAAAATTCAATATTCAGTAGTAAATCACTATGACAAGATAATTCATGCAACATGGGTTTATCCCATCAACTCAGTTTTGCTGTCCCTTTATAAATTTACCTCATAGTTTTCAGAAGAGTTTTAAAATCATGTTATCTATAAAAATAGGTTTTACAAGTTTTTGATATTACTTCTCTCATGAAAATAGGGACCCGGAAGCATAGCTACATCAATTACAGAGTGTATTCGTTTATAATTTACTTCAAAAATAAAATATACCGTGTCGATAGATGCGCAGAGCGTTTTAATTGGCTGGCCTTGACCCATTACCGTGGTGTTTCACGATATTAATCGCGTACAACAATGAGCTGTAATACTGAGTGAACGAGCCTCAACGAAGAATTACATGCACCACAACGCGCCATGAAATAGTTGCACCTAAAGCGTCATTGTTGTTCACCAGTCGAGGGTAATTAGACCTACGTCATTAGTGCTCACCTGGAACGTACGCACACCGCTCATTAGCGCCTCGCGCGCACACACATACACATGTCAGGTCTAGACCCCTGCTAGCATGCCTGGGATTGTCGAATACGTCAATAGACAGTTTTCGGTAACTGCATTAATAAGTGACTGGTTCAATATCAACGAATAATCGTACTGTAAATTTTGGCTTCGGTTCATATTTTGGAAACAGTCAGAATGGGAATTTCGCACAGTGTGAACTTACACAATGTTTAATCTAAGAGTAAGAGAAAATCAATAACCCTGCAGAAAGTTAAAGGTTCTTTTTTTTCTTTTTTTTTAGGGTAACAGGCTACATAAGGGTAATCCACATGGTGGCAACTCCGCTTTAATAGCATAGGAAGGGATTTGAAAGGGGGGATTCGGAATGTAGAGGAAGGTAGCCAAGGGTTAACTAGGGCCCCCGGGCTATAGGTTAAGGATCCTACCCGGCATTCGTCTTAAAGTAATGCAGGGAAAACCCTAGAAAAACCTGCATCAGGTAGGTCGGGCATTTGGTACTTGTCCCACAGCTTTCCGACAGCGGGAGAGGAGTTTGCTGTGGGGACGCAGCATTCCCTTTTCCGTGCCTCGACCAGTTTAGGAGGCAGCTAGCCAACTGTTCCAATGGGAACAGAGAACAACTTTTTTTTGGGCAACAGGCTACATAAGGGTGATCCACATTGGGCAACTCCCCTTTAATAGCATAGGAAGGGATTTGAAAGGGGGAATGCGAAAGGGTAGAGGAAGGTAGCCAAGGGTTACTAGGGCCTCCGGGCTATGGTTTAAGGATATTACCCGGCATTCGCCTAAAGAAATTCAGGGAAAACCCTAGAAAAACCTGCATCAGGTAGGTCGGGCATTGGATACTTGTCCCACGCCCTTCCGATAGCGGGAGAGGAGTTTTCTGTGGGGACGCAGCATTCCCTTCTAGGCACCTCGACCAGTTTAGGAGCTAGCTGGCGGACAACACTTACCGTCTGCCCAAGGTCTGTGACCCCGGAACATACACCTCTCAGAACAGGTCGAGGAGCCTCGGCTTGTGGGAACCTTAGTTCAAAAACGGAAAGGAAAAGGCATCCCCAAAGGTAGCCCCTTCGTATCTCTACAACTTTATTATTTAGATTACATGTTATTAATTAGAAACGGCGATCAGACATAGAGTCGTATCTCTTACGTATTGTCGAGAATCTAATATATTATACAATTAATTCCGGCTGCGTACTATTGCTGTGTTATATATAAAGCGTAACTTTATGAGGTAAAGCAGTATATTAGGAACTAAAACAATTACATGATTTTATATTTAAAAGGCAGTTATTCTATTTTATAAATCCTAAAAATATTTAATTGAAATCATGTGCCAATTTTATTAGTATCGTTTAACATATTTCTATTACAATATCGGAGTTCATTAAGAACCAAAAACTGCCTTTATTTTAGTTTGTAATTTCCAATATAACGCACTATTTCTAGCCATTGTATTTTAAAATTTCGGTACTGAACCAAACAGAAACATAATCATCTATAGCACGCATCAAAGATTTATATACACAGTTTAAAGCATCCACTTTTTAAAATAATGTTTGCAACAACATGATGCACCCCACAGAATTGAATGAAACTTAATGTACATATATTCGACACATATAATAATTTGTATTTCTTAACTTGAAATTTAATGTGGCACGGTTAAAAATAATATACAATTTATTAGCTTGAAATCAGCTTGCAAACCGTCACAACAATGCCGGTTGCGATTCCGTTTATTTAAGTCCAAAGAGTTGAGGACACATAGACACTTTTACACAATTCAAAATCTCCCGCAGTCGTATGTCGCTGTTATGTGGTCACGATGACGTCAGAACTACGCGGACACAAACGACCAGTTTTCAAAAAAACAAGCAATTAACATTACAAAGGAGTAAAAAAATATTAATGAATAAGAAAGATAGTCAATTAGACAAAATGGTAATATAGTACCACACAACGTTTCTGGGATCCTTGTTCCCTTCGTCAGGTGCTAAGAGCCTAGAGAAACAAAACTGCACTTGATGACGAAAGGGACAAGGATCCAAGAAACGTTGTGCTCCTTTTTGTCTGAATTGTCTGTCTTTCTTATTCATTATTTTCAATCAGACGTAATTTTTTTCATTTGAAAACAATATTACATAAGTGGTGCTACACGGCGTCGCATGGAATCAGAAAGAATGTTTGCCTTAGAAAGAACATTGCTCTACGTCGAATAACGGCCACATTACAGCAAGTTACGGAGTTTGAACAGGGAAGAATCATCGGTCTTCATGAGTGAGGGTTTTGTGTCAGCCAATAGTAGCTCGTATGGGGCGTATCAGCAGTTCAGTGATGCGAGTTTGGAAGTAGTGGGTTCATGAGAAACCGTAAACACAGAAATCCGGAAAAGGGCGACGAAAGGAGACGTCACCACTGGATGATAGACGTATGGTCAGCATGGCGGTGATGGGCTCCACAGTTGGCAGAAAGTTTCTCCACTGTTACAGATGTGTCACTGTATGCTTCAACAATGCGTCGACGCCTTCTGCGCCATGGACTTCGTGCAAGAGTTCTTTAATACAGAATTCCCCTGGCACAAAATCATCAGAGCTTGCGGCTACTATGGCCTTATGGAGATAGAGACTGGTGTGCAAATTGACAAGTGGTTTTGTCTAATCAATCTCGCTTTATTTTGGGGGAAAATTTTAGACGCTATGCCGCTTAACTCCACCTTCCGGAGTGTGTTGTCCATCGTCATAGTGGATGAACCCCCAGCTCTATGGTCTAGGGTGTAATTGCGTATCTTTGACGATCTCAACTGCTACGAATTGTTGGTAATCTTACCAGAAACCGGTACAACAGTGAAGTATTTGAGCCCGAAGTCGTTGCCTTTCTTCAAGGTATTCCAGGAGCTGTATTACAACATGACAATGCCCGCCTACATACTGCTATGAATGTTCAAGACTTTACAGCACAACAGAAACAGCTTCTTTCTTGGCCTACCAGAATAAGTATATGATTCAACAAATATCGGATTTGTTAGTTGACGTCTCGCACATTATATTCTATGATGAACTGTGGGTTGTAATGCTTTTATGTATTTTTTCAATTAATTACATACAATAATAAAATTTCACTTCTAAATGTTATTATTTTACTCTCATATATTCTTACTAAAGAAATAGCAAACCTGAAAAAATTTATTTGAGGGACTGGTGAGCCAAAATACATTTAAAATATTTCTGTCTACAGCGAATTACATAAACGAATACATTTCCCTTCAGATATATTTTTTTTCCTCAAATCTATTTTCTTACACTCCAGACAACATTTAGCTCATATATTCCACACTCTTTCGTCAATGAAGCATGCGAAGACTATTCTCTCGCAGGTGAACTTTCCCAGGGAGTCCTGGAGGAGGCTACATTTCTGGATGCCTTCTCCTATCTCTGGTCTTTGAATTAAGATTTCCATAAGCCGAGGCACCTCGACCTGTTTTGAGAGGTTATGTTCCGAGGTCGCAGATCTTGGGCATACGTTAGGAGCTGTTCGCTAATCCTTTTGGAATAGTCGGCCAGCTGCCTCATCAATTCGTTAAGGCACTGAGAGGGGAATGCTGTGCCTTCACAGGAAGCCACTTTTCCGCCTTAGGAAGGACGTGGGACAAGTGCCAAATACCCGACCTACCTGATGAAGGATTTTCTAGGGTTTTCCTGCATCAGTTGCTGGGTAGTATCTTTAAACTAAAGCTCTGGGGTGCTAGTTAATCCTCGGCGACCTTGATCTACCTTTCTGCGTACCCCCTTTCAATCCCTTTCCTATGCTATAAGAGGGGAGTTGCCAGTATATGGATTACCCTATTTACAGCCTACACTTTCTTCTTCTTCTTTCTTCCGTACTCTCTCGCATATTAACGGATATTACACTCCCAATATTGTTGTACTCAACAATTGCCCCTTGTGATCGAAGTTCGTATTTCGCATTATGAAGTAATTGCGGAATGCAGAATCTCGATTTTAACAATAACAGGATCTGCGAAACTGTTTTTCTACCAAATTACAATTGGGCCATAGAACTATCGACTACTCTCAATTACCGTAATAATTTGAAACATTGTTTTAGAACAGAATTTTTAAACAAACCAAGTTACAAGAAACTAACAAACAAAGAAACAAAACAAATACTTTTCTTAAGCTAGCGTAACTGAAAACACTAAGAATGATTTTCGTCTGAATACGAATACTGTTTACATGCATGATAAATGAATATTTAAAATAACTGATCTTGTCCCACAAGTGAAATCAGTTATAAATGAAAATTGAAAATTATATACATAACCAATTTCCAATGTCCCTTTAGGGACAAAATATTTGCAACCATTTCTTTAAAAACATCATTAACAATTTCTGTGGTTCATAGATGGGAATTGTTTATTCCTACACACGACACATTGCATTCTCTTTATTTTTCACAATATTTTTTAAAAATAAACGAGTTTTACTGTATTTTCAGATATTACACAGAGAATTACCATCACACGGCACTGCTTTTTAAGTTCATCATAGCTGGTGTCTGGGGTAAAATGGAGTTAAATTTTGTAACAATAAAAGGTTTTTTTTTGGTCACATTTAATCAAAGAACGCCTGAAAAACCTTTTTCACATACGACTCACTTTACAAAGGAAAGTTGTTTTGTCTTCTTTTTAAACTTTACCTTTTTCTTCCTTTTGTAAAGGTTCTCTTTCGTCTGCATTTTCTTTCTCATTGTTATTAATTTTTAACATTTTTCAATTACAAGTTACTGAGATCTGTTGACTGCCGTCATCACCTGGTAGTAATTCGTATATATAACCCATCAAAGCTGTTAAAACAATCCTTAGCTATTTAGATTACTTATTTGATTTGTACTTGTATTGTCATTTCTGTTGAACCAATAATTTGAGTTTTTAGTCCCATTACAACTTGGTTTATCTGCGCATCGTTTGGATCCAAATCCTTTCTATTTCTCTGATTAACCATTTTTATAGAAAGTGAATTTTTATCCTCGTATATATAACTTGACTATCATTCTTCATAAATATCATCAATGTCAATAGATTTTGAGACTTGTGACTTGTAAATTAATCCTTGGTAGTATGGTAAACTTATGTCCTCTTCTTCTACTATTTCTCCTGATATTCCATCTTGATTATCGTGCAGTACTTCCGTAATTTCTGATTTTCCCTGTATTTCTTTTTTTGTGCCTTCGTGCGTCGTTTCATTAATAACCCGAGTATGTTCACAGACATGTTTAAAACAACCCTCGATTTTGCCTTCTGATGCCCCGTTCTCCTAATTATTTCTGTCACCTAATCCATTCCTCATAATTCTCAAGTTAACTTGATGCTTAGTTCGCATCTCTTCCTTAATCTGCGTAAACTCTGCCTTCATTTTGCCAGAATTTTGTGCAGAGTCTAATAAGCATTACCTTTAATTTTGCGTTAGAGTTATTAACAACTTTCGCCATGTTGTTCGCTACAGGTACCATTTCAATAACGTTTGCAGCATTACACAAATTATTCTCTATATCATCTCCCGCGGCCTTCCTCGTGACACCAAAGGCAAATTTACATCGAACATTAAGGCATACGTCACATTTATCAACTTTATATGAACACATAAAAGTTTACAACACATAGGAAGATAAATAAAACACTGAATATTCATTCGATCTCTTTTGCCACATTTTCAGAACACGAAGTATTTTTATATCCTGCCAATTTTGTAATATTTTTATCCAATTTTTTCAATGAATTACATACAATAATTACATTTTACTGCAAAACATTATTATTTTACTCTAATCTATTCTTACCGTCGAAATACCAAACCTGAGACAATTTCTATGTGGGGCTTGTGATCCAAAATACGTTTAAGATACTTCTGACTACAATAAATTACAGGCTTTTACCTCCAGATATTATTTTTTTACTCTTATTTTCTAACACACCAGACATTACATTTCACTCAGCTATTGTTGTACACTACATGGTTCCCTTTCCATCAATCTGAAATGCTCCTCCTCAAACACACACTCAAAATCTGTATTATGCCATCCCACGCCATTTTTCTTTTTTGTAATTTTAATTATTTATTTGTATTAACTCTCACCGTTAGAACATTAAATTTTATTTAATTCAGAGGATTCCTTCATGGTGATGGCATTTTTACAAACATGGGTTTAGTATTGCAACAACGTAAAGTTTCGTGAATTAAAAACAATCAAATAACAGTATTTATTACCAAAATAATCTTATATTTGTATTTATGTGGATTTATACTTACCTGAAAAAATTGTAGATCTGATAATCTCAGTTATAAATCACGCGGACTTTATTCTTAATCAAGTTGTGACTTGGTAGTTTAATATCATGTAAAAATTGCTCTTCTAGGTTTATCCTCGTTTTCGACTGGCATACTCTTCTGTAATTATCCTGGTGGCGTTCTCACTCGTTAGACGATAGCGAGATGCTTAACTTCTATTTCCGTTTTCAGAAACAGTCCTCTCCCCGGCAGATATTGACGTTCCGCTTTCGTCACTCCATCAATTTCGCTGCATGATGCTCACAATTCCCTCCGCAACTGTTCCCCCCAAAAGGAAACAAAAGTCCTCCAAATCCGAAACATGCACAAGTCACATGCCATAGCAAAACCTGGAAAACCGATTACGGAAGTCGCATCATACAGACCAATAAGTCTTTTGCCGATCCTATCTAAGGTCTTTGAAAATATAATATTACAGCAACTCAATCCATTAATAAGTGATATAATTTCAGTGTTCCAATATGGATTTTGGAAAGGTCATTCAACGATAGATCAGACCCACAGAATAGTAAACATAATATCTCAAAGCCTTGAACAAAATAAATAATGCTCTGCCGCTTTCTTGGTCGTGCAACAAGCATTCGACAGGGTTTGGCACGAAGGCTTACTATACAAAATCAAACTACTACTTCCGCACCCATATTATCCCTTCTTTCAATCATACCTAAGCAATCGCTCTCTTCAAATCAGGTACCAAAATATATTTTGAATTCAGTCCAATGATGGCAGGTGTTCCACAAGGGAGAATCCTTGGACCAGACTGCACGTATTATACTCTTTTGACATACCAACTACACAACACCCCACAATAGCCACATTTGCCGACGATACAGCTATTGTATCTGACGACGAAGACCCAAATTAAGCTTCGAAACACTTGCAAGTGTGAACCTGGACAAGATAGAAGATTTGGCAGAAAAATGGAGAGTGTCTATAAACACGACAACGTCTCAAAATATTACTTTTTCACTTCAAAAAGACCTATGCCCGAAAGTGAAACTAAGTTCGACAGAACTCCCGGAAACAACACTAGTAAGATATCTCGGTTATAGCGCGTTATTTAGGATAGGCGTCTTTTCATTGATTATACTAATATTTTAGTCAGTTTGTTTAAACGCGTGAGCAACCATGTTTATCGAACGTCAGCAAAAAGTACCATTTGGTGCCAGTCAGGCTGGGGATAGTAACTGTACCTCCGGGGCTTTCCCGTAAACAAACAACAGTTGCAGAGGGTTTCGTGGTTGGAATGCTCTACGACGGATCGTCTAAGACCTGTGATTGGTCCATAATAAATTAAATGGACCAATAGAAAAGCAGTTGGTCTCACAGGTCGGGAGAAAGGGATGCCTGGAGAGGACTCTCAGTGGAGAAGTCACAGCGAGCGGTTGCTCTTGAGAAGTTGAGATATTTACCAGCGAGACTCCACGAGAAAGACTTCGAGGGCAAAATTTTAATTGTAAATATCTATAATAAATTTAATAAATTAGCTTAGCATGGAAAGGACTGTTGTTTTGCAAAAGTTACTTCCTCCTACCGCAGGTAGGCCGTTCTAGGAATTGGACGGTCGGAGACATCCTACGGCTGGTAGCGAAGGAGTGCCACACGGTCTACATTCAGATAGCCGCGTAGCCTGGAAACCACATATCGAAATAAAAAGGAAAGATCATAAATCAAAGTAATTCAATTATCATGGCTGGTAAGTAAAAGGTCTAAGCTTTCCTTAAACAACAACACTACTGTACAAATCAAAAATCAAGCCAACATGGACATACGGTACAGAACTATGGGGCACAGCCAGCAAGTCCAACCTGGAGAATCTAAGAAGATTCAAAAACGTTAAGATACGTATGCAACGCGCAGTAGTTCGTATCAAATAAAACTCTATACGAAGATTTGGAAATGTCAAGTACAACAGATGTTATCACCGAACGAAGCAACAGGCACCAGAAGAGATTGATCAACCATTTTAATCAACAATAAGTGAACATGATGGACAATAGTGAACATGTGTGTAGACTAAAGCGACACCATGTATTAGAGTTACCCTTTAGATTGCTGTGACTCATACCTTGTATATCATATACTAATAGTTCCAACTGAACAGATTGCAAATTAACAGCAATTAAAAAAATCAAAAATTGCTCTAGTCACCCATCCGTTCTCAAAACAACCTCTGTATTTCTTATGTGTGCATACATATATATTCCGGAAGGTAAATTCTCCTCAAGTTTATAATAGACTCATGGTTGAGACTTGAAACAAATTACGAATCTATAAGAAAGACCCGGTGTAAATAATAAAACTTTGTTTAGTTGACAGCCGAGTTAATATTTATTAAAACGAATCGTTCCAATGGCGTGCTCTGCCACCGTCGTCATGTGTAGTGTGGTTTCAGAAACGACTCTGCGTCAACACGCTGAACTCGCAACAAAAAATCTAATAGACTTGCTAAATTACCGCTGGAAAAAAAACCTACGTGTTTTAATTAACGATAATATCATTCTATAATTCCTCAGGGCCACGAGATATAACTAGGATGAAATGAACGTGTAAGTTTGTTTTTGTTATGGAACCGTACCACACCTAAAAATGATGACTCACAATTGAAACGCTGTGTTTTAATAATTGCTTAACCCACATAGAAATGGGAGAATATTTTAGTTATGACAAACATAGTTTTATCTTTTGTACGTTCGTTCCAATGTGAAAAATATCGGCCGTATTAAAATTAAGTTTAATAATTTTGTTGACGAATAGCTATTATAATTTAAATAATGTTTTACCTAAAAACACGCGATTTTAATACCATAATATTTTAATGATAAACTTCAACAGTTTAATGTACGATTAGAACAACATATATATATATATATATATATATATATATATATATATATATATTGTAATAAGTAAAAGTATATAATCGCCAATTAAAACGGCCCCACGTTGAAGTCCCATTAATGTAATAAGTAAAATAATAATAATTGAAACACGTTAAGGCGTCAAAATGTCGTATTCAATAATGAAAATAATTAATAAAATTGAACTAATAATTGAATATTATCTAATGCAAGGAACATGAAATAATAACTTTTATTTAATTTAATTAAACAATTAGTTTATTATACACAGCTACATGACCTTATAAAACAAATTACTTACTGAACTTTACAACAATTTTATACAAAATGTCCTTTTCTCTTACCTCAGGGTCTTTATTGGGCCTTTTAAATAAATAACAATTAATTTTACAATTTACTATTGACAAATATTTTTAATAAACTCTCGAAATGTAATCGAATAAAAATGAAATAAAACGAAATTAAATCGAAACCTGACGATATTGTACCTTTTATTAACGTTTAAAATTTTAATTTTAAATGATTATTTTTTACTGACTGTTTGTACTGGTACCAGGGCATTTGTAAAGTTTCTGCAACGCAGTTTCACTTCGAACACTTATAATAAGGCCATGTAACACTGAATTTACACTTTTTTCAATTGTTGGACTCTACTATTGGCGGAACCTCACGGAACTCCTCCTCGTCGATCTCAAGAAAAATTTTCGTAGCACTCACAGACCTTTCTGAGTTACTGGATTGACGCTCTCGTGTCCCACTGCTGTTTAATGCCTTAATATCCTCTCGACCACTTCCATACAAAATCACTTTTGACCGCCGACTGCTAACACAACTCAATGCTCTCGCCTCTGATTTCCAACTCCATTAGTTTTAGTTCCGTCCTCGACTGAAATCCTTCGCCAACTGCTAAATCTAATTATACTGTACTGCACAATGTGTCGTAGCTGACTGACAAATTTTAATTCATTCCGTACTCAGCAATGTCTCGTGGCTGACTGCCCACTCCATCAACCTACGCGCGCTAAGTCCAAACATTACCTTGCCTGTTCAATATTCTTGACCATTATTGTATATCTGAGTGTTCGCCGGTAACAATTAAGTTCAATAGTTTGTAATTCTTAAATCTTAATTGCCCATTTATCATTATAATATACATTAACATATATATATATATTGTGGTATATATGAATAAAAATACAATTAAATAAACAATATGCAATATTCACGTTGCTGCGTCAATTAAAATTATTTTAACTTTTAAATGAATAGGATGTTAATAAATAAGATTTTTAGTTAATTAAACTACACATTAATTTATTATATGCAAAATAATTCAAGCTACAAAATAGATATTTATTGAATTTAACAATATTTATTACGTACAATCCAAAAATTTTTCTCTTTCTCTCAGGGTCTTTATCTGGGCCTTTAAATAAAGAAACGTATTACTCTTTTTAAACAATCAAATCACTGTAAAGTTATGCTAATACACATATATTTACAATATTCAAAAATCCGAATTCTGACGATTTTATCTTTAACTTAAGGTTTACAATTAATAATTGAATGAATTTATGACTTACAGTTTCTGTCTTTCTCCCGTTCAGACACTTTCACACACTTTAGTTTTAAAATCAGGCCTTGGTTTTTACTGATTCTATACTTCACTTTAAGATTTGGCAAGATTGGCTGTATTTTGATGACTGCTCCGCTCCACAATAATTTACCAATGTTATCCTGGAACAATTTCTCCGCGAAGATTTTAGAAAGTTCTATTCTGACGAAACTGCTCTTTACTTTCCAATATTTACGATGCAAAACTTCCGTGAATATTTTACTTTGTATTAATTCACAAATTTATTTGGTAATACATTAACGACGTCTAGTCTCTGCTGAAGATTTATTTGTTCCGTCCACTGAAATGTTTCGCCGCCAACTGCTTTATATGTTCCCTTCAGCGCGCTAACAGTCATAAAATACCTTAGGCCTCTTCCATTATTGTCCATTGTTGTGTGTGACTTGTGTCTGTTTGCCGAAAACAATCCAAATCCACAATTTCTTTTAATTATTTATTATTAATTGCTTTTAAGTTACTACAATATATACTGTCTATATACCGATTGTGTCCTATTATTATGAATGTCATGCATCTTATTCTTTTTCTTACACGAGATTTTAACATCACGGTAGACATATGCGCAAAACTTTCTTAAAATTTTTGATTTGTAAGAATACTATGAATTGTCTTGTTTCACGTATAAGGTCATTTACTTGCACTTTTCATAAATTACGCTGTAAATATAAAACATGTCACTCTTCATCCATTAATTGGATTCAGTTTCCTATCTCTCAATGACATTCCCAGTTTCTTTGTAATACCGTTTTATATTGAGTACAAAAAACCGTGAAGGTGGCATCTACGTATTTTATATTATATATTCTTGCTTTATATTTGCATTTACGAGGGCACGGGACGGTGCGTAATGTATTCCTGAAGCACTTTATGGAAGAATATTACTAATTCCTACATAATAGGATATGTATGAATTCATAACGTCTGTTTTAAGTAAAAAAAATACGACACACAAAAGTTATCGTTAATGCATCTTTAAACCAAATGACATTTAGAGAATGTATAATTCTGTGAATTAAGATAGTCTATCAATTGCAGACATTTATAAAAAAAACTCAGCAACGGTTGTCTATAATTTGTTGACAAAAATTTCTCCAAAAATTTTATAACTAATATAATTTAATCGGCTGTACGTTGTTGAGCGCCAATTTTGTAATCAATAATTATTTAGGGCCTATTTTTTGTTGCCAATTTTTAATGATATTTCTACTCAATTTTGACACCAAATTTTGAATTGATCTTTTGTGATCTCTTAAAAATGTGTACGGTAAATTTGTACTTAATTATTTTAAATTGGTTTTTTCATGTATCAATGTTTAGGTAAACAATTTAATATTCATCTTTCTGAGGGTATTGGTGAGCCATCCTCGGGAAGCTCCCGCTAAACTCAAAAATCTCTGTAGTGACAAATATGATTAAACTGATATGAAGTGAATTTTATTTTCCTTTCAATATGGAGATACTTACGATGAAGCCAAAACAAATATACTTAGTTATCATAATAAAGAACCAGCGAATCTCTCTTCCATCTAAGATATTACAAGCCTTTTTTAAAACTTTTACAAATATAAATAATTTCCACACTGCATCAAAGCCTAAACGATTTCCTCGCAGATGACCCTTGCTGAACAGAAGGAGGAGATGCCTACTCCTCTCTCTGTTTCTGAAATAAGGTTCCCACATGCCGACGCACCTCGGTGTATTTTGAGGTGTATGTTCCGGGGTCACGGACCTAGGACATAGAGTAAGAGTTGTTCTGTTCCCATTGGAACAGTCGGTCAGCTGCCTCCTAAACTGGTCGAGGCACGGAGAAGGGAATTCTGCGTCACCACAAAAAAACTTCTCTGCCGGCATCGGAAGATCGTGGGACTAGTACCCAATGCCCGACCTACCTGATGCAGATTTTCTAGGGTTTGTCCTGCATTACCTTTAGGCGAATGCTGGGTAGGATCGTTAAATCATAGCTCGGGGGCCCTAGTTAACCCTTGGCTACCTTCCTCTACCTTTCCGCATCCCCCTTTCAAATCCCGTCCGATTATATTAATGGGGAGTTGCCACCATGTCGATTACCGTCATGTAGCCTGTTACTCTAGAAAAAAAATTATAATTCACAAACTTAATTACTTTATTAAACTTTTGAAACTATTGAACATTATCCGCCTTTTATTAACTATCTTTAGTTAAAATTGTTCAAAAATCAGAATTTATTTATAAACATTAAAATCTACAATTAACTAAAATAATAACGCGTCATGTCTTTGTTTAGGGACCTCTTCAGATGTAGGTTATTGTAACGTCTTAAAACATAAGGATTTATTTTAATTGTTTTAGAATTAATGTAATTTAATTTAATTGGGCGCCACTAATTGATATAAAGTTTCTGTTTGAACTTTAATTTATTCACAAAATAAATTTTAATTTAAAAAATATTAATATTATACAAAATTAATGTTTTTAGGGCAACAGGCTACATGAGGGTAATCCACGTTTGGCAACTCCCTTTTAATAGCATAGGAAAGGATTTGAAAGGGGGGATGCGGAAGGATAAAGGAAGGTACCCAACGGTTAACTAGGGCCCCTGGGCTATGGTTTAAGGATCTTACCCGGCATTCGCTTAAAGAAATTCAGGGAAACCCCTAGAAAAACCTGCATCAGGTAGGTCGGGCATTGGGTACTTGTCCCACGCCCTTCCGATAGCGGGAGAGGAGTTTTCTGTGGGGACGCAGCATTCCCTTCTCCGCGCCTCGACCAGTTTAGGAGGCAGCTGGCCGACTATTCCAATGGAAATAGCGGACAACACTTACCGTATGCCCAAGGTCTGTGACCCCGGAACATACGCCTCTCAAAACAGGCCGAGGTGCCACGGCTTGTGGGAACCTTAGTTCAAAAACGGAGAGGAAAAGGCATCCCCAAAAGTAGCCACTTCGTATCTCTCCTAGAAGGTTCTGCCTGCGAGAATAGCCCTAGCAGACGCCCCTATACAAAATTAATTTACTTTACTACTATTATATTTATCAAATAAGAACATGAAACTGAGCGAATTAAATTCCTTCAACTAGGGATCCTTCGTGTTTATCGCTTACTAGAGACAGGCGACAACAGTGTTTACATACTTCGATTTTGTGTATGAAAACGAGCGGTTCTCAATTCCTCCTTGCTACGGCTGCCTCCGATTCCACTTTGTCTTCCGTCCTTCCTTCCTTCTGGAGTTCTGGCAGACCCACGCGGAGTCTTTGATTTTTGCGACCACGTACTTGGTCCTTGTCCTCCCTGTCGATGCTGATTCCTGCTAAGCTACTTGTCCTATATTCTTCGGCTGTAGGTACAAAAACTCTTCTGTCATCTCCGACTGCTGGCTACTAACTCTTCTTCCAACGCCCCGTAGCCCCGGATAGGTGAACATGCATTGCCTTCCATTTATCAGACGAAATTGATCACAATCGCTTTAGCATTTTCTCCCGCGTTTCTCTATTGTCATGAAATGGGAAGGGGTAGAAAGGACGCAAATTCTGGAATATTCCAAAACTCCAAGTGCAGGTTATTGCCCAACATATTCAATAAAACAAAATACGCGTCACATTATTTTTTAAAATACAATGAAAATATTGTAATATTGAAATAGTGGTCTTTAATTAAATGAAAGAATTTAACAATTACAAATTTAAATATATCTCAGTCTCTTAGGGCCACAACTGGGTTTGATAGTGGCGAATCATTTTATTTATAATCGTATCAACAAATTACAATTAAAGGAAAAGAAAAGTACTTGTCAATTAAATCAGAATGAAATTTATTTGTGAACGAAGTTAACCTAAAAGATTGACTCTAATTAACAATTTTTAATCAAAAGAAGAGAACGAAATCTGACGGCTATCTTTTAATCAGGTTTAAATACTTAGTTGTTTGTAAATTGTACTCACGTCTGCCCAGCATTCCAGGATACCTTTAATTGTCGAAACATTATGGCGGGTTTTACACTGCTTCTACTCACAGATTTTGCACTGATTCCAACTCAATATTTTATACTTAGCCAGGAACCTTGATGATCGTCCTCTGGGTAGACCGCTTGCATTGGGTGATTTCTGCTAACTCTGGCCGGCTATGTGCGCAAAAACTGCTTTTTTTACTTAGCAGGTTTTGTCGTTAATGCTCTTGTGAATGTTTACTATGTCCTGATAAAAATGTTCAGGGACCAATCAACTCTGTTGAATGCTAATTCTCAATATTTCTCTGCAAACTGTATTTCACCAAATCATAATGCAAACTGACTCCTCAATATCTTAATGCAACCTGTATCCGACCAAACCTTCCTGCCAACTGAACTCCCGTCTCGCAATTTTGAGCGCGCATACCTCTTCCGACAAAGAACCTGTGCTTGGATTTTTTATTGTTGCTATGTTCTGTACCGCCGTAAGAATAGATTTCTCAAACAATTTAGATTTTCAATTTCACAATTAATGTCTTAATTGTTTACAATATGTAAATTTCAATATAAATTTAACAGAAAAATTTGGACTAACTCCATCTGTAAAAAATTGTTGCTGTCTGATAAAGGTCAATTCTTTATTATAGCACATCGTTTCATCCAAATTAATTTCCGCCGTCGTTAGGTGGCTTGAGGCTATGCGGAGATAAATTTCTGAGTCACGAGATGTATTTCGCTGAAACGATGTGTTACAATGAAGAATCCTAGAATCTCTTAGTAAATCTATACACCAGAAATATAGCGTTATTTGATACCTCCAACTTCCAAGGCCGAAAATTGGTCGTAGAAGATACAGTTAACCTATATTTATAGGGGTAAATTGTTTCATTCAAATTGAATGATTTCTGTAATAAAAATATCCGAAGAGATCCCTAAACAAAGGGATGAATCGTTATGTATCTTAGTTAATTGTAAATTTTAATTTTAATAAATGAACATTATTATTTGTTCTTTAAACTTTTACTATCAAAATTATAAGTAAATTTTTATATATATATATATACGTGTTTACATAATCACTTAAAATTTCTGAACTGTTTCTTCCCTGATAATTTAGTTTTTCATTCGTAAAGCCCTCGTTTTTCAATTTTTGCGGTTTGAATATACAAGAATTTCTCAGGTAAACAAGAACAGAGTTAGTTTTACAAGGGTTCTACGTTTCAATTTTTAAATATTTTCATTAAAGATGAAGACAGGGGTGGGGTTCAATACAATAAATTCTATGTAAATTAATTTTGATTAAGTCATAGACATTTATTACATTGAGAAAGTTCTATAAATTAACTAAAAACGTTGCTAAATTTACCATTATATTTATTTTTCAATATTTTTCATGTTAAACATAAAATTAATATAATTAATAAGACTACTAAAACAAAAAATATACTATAAACTAACCATAATAAAATATTGCGATCGTTAGCATTACTACAGATTTTAATTTTTTTCGTAATTGTTTTAAGGCTAAATTGTTTGCTGAAACTCGTTTCTCCTACGTGAAATTATTCGTTGAGCGCGACTCATGATTCTTTCAAAAGCAGAGAAATGAAGCACTTCCTACTCCCGCTTATTCTTTCGCCTCCTTTATCTTCAACCGAGTCACCTCGATTTGAAAATTTTACATTTCCCCTTCTCGCCACAACTTGCATTTAATCTTAAGTCTTGAGATCCTGGCAGGCACGAGGGACTTGAAGGAGGCGATGAGAAGTCTTTTTATCTTGTTTCCGTTAGCTCGAGGACGCTTAAAATTGCAGCAGCGGCATGTAATTTCCGGCAGTTGGCAAGTCTGCTGTGCGATATGGCTGCTTTCTGTCGCTCCAAGAGGCAGGTAAGAGGGGCCCTAAGGTGTGAAAAATTTAGTGCAAGCGAAAACTTACAATGACTGACAGCTTCGGGGTTGCTCGTGGGTTTGTTTTGAAATGTTTGGAGTAGCTCAGAGGCTTTAATCTTATATTTAGTAAAGTGATATATGAAGTATTTATATTTAGTGAAAAATTCTTTGTCTTTGATATTTAAAGCAGAAATTATTTAGTACGTTCTGCTAAACACATGCGTAAATTTAAGGTACATGTAAGTTAGTGTACACATTCATTAAAAGACGTGTTAATCAGTAGTTAATTTTAAAAAATATATAATTGTAACTAAACGCGAAAAAACCGGCAAAAAGTGAGTTTAAAGGCTATTTGTATAAATAATCAATGTCAATATATTATTGTATGATACTTAAATTATTACACAGTTGAACGCGTAGTACAATGATAAAATTATTATATTAAAAGAATTGAGTTGATCCAGAGAATTACTACCCATTACTTACCTTCTGTGTATGTGTTGCGTTCACTGGACCACTTAAAATATCCTTATGTAAATTATTTAATTATTTATTTATTATCTAATTTAAAATAAAAGTTTATAAAATGTTATTTTTTGTTTAGTTTTTAATTAACAGCGTGGATCTAAGAATAAATATATTCTGAATATTACAGATAACTGTAAAGTTTATGCTACAGAATTCTTCTTTGTCTCACAGACTGTCGCCTACTTCGTTCCGTGGTTTCTGGACTGCGTTCGCTGGCTGCTGCTCGTTGTTTCACATCGTACTGGAAGGTCCATTGCTGGAACACTGCAAACCATCTACTAACTTCTCCTCGCCACAATAGCTAACAATTTTACACTATTCTGAAACGATTAATTTCCGTCTTCCCGATCTTCTGCTTTCTCTAAATTCCTCCCAATTTTTAATTCTCTATCAACTTCTCATCAAAGTGATAACTCTTGATTGCTATGTACTATTAGCTTCTTCAAACAGTCTCCTTCTCACAGCTATTTAGCAAGTAGCTCTCAGAAATATCTAAAAATCAAATTTTTATCTTCAGATTTATTACGGTCGCGTTGAAATGCGAGGTCATTAACGTTCAATATATAATTTAATATCGCTTACATACACTGCTTATTTACATGCATTGATATTTAAAGTTGGGTTTCTATTGAGGTGACCACCAATACATGTAATAAAATTATTTTATAAATTATTTAATATTTGTATTGTCAGTGTAACAATTTGGCCCAGGTATCGTAGGCAACAGTCAGCGTTGCGTAAGAATCTTGAGTTTTCAGACGTTATTATTATCGGCAATGTGTAATGTTGAAAGCGGTGAAGGAAAAACACATTGAGTCTGCGATATGAACTGAAACAGTGAAGGTCGGTCTGAATCTCTGATATAGGTGGATCGGAAAGAAGTTATTGTATGTGGAAATTAGAACCTGAGGACTGTTTGTTAGAATTGTTTAAAAACCAAGTTAATGAGTCTGCAAGTAAGAGTCGACGAATGCAAAGACAAAAAATTAAGATTATTGGCATTAAAAATTTATGGAGACACGTGTAATGGTAGGGAAAGTTGTACTGATATCATTGGTAGAATTCGGAATCGGTTGAATCGAACTGTTATTTGGAAAGGGAAAAACCAATTTCCTTGCCGTCAACATTTTTACTGTTTGCCAAAACATTTGCATACCAACAGAAGTTTGTCTGCGGAGTGTTAGGCATTCAATTGCATATGCTGACTTAGGTTGTGTAGAAAGTGTGATACCATGGCCTATTTAATTAAAACCCTTTAAATAATTTGAGAAAAGATAAATAATTGGTGAAGTGTACGATTAGTGAGATACGAGAGTTGCTCCGATGTGTGGTATGTACCAAAATCTATTCGTAAACTTGGAATAATATTCCGTACCGTCATATTCTACAGACTGCTTATGTTAGTAATGTTCAAGTAAATTCAGTTCAGTAATTTGTAATTTTTTTGAAGAAAAAGTTCTCGGGTTTCCACCTGGGTAACAATGCTTTTCAATCGCATTGTTACCCAGCTGGAAACTCGAGAACTTTTTCTTCAATAAATACACCGGGAAAGCCTTCGTTCTTTGTAATTTTTTTGTTTTCTAAATTTGATTATGTCATAGCGGGTTACTATTACTGTTAAGAGTACCGATAAACCACCCAGAAGGTTTAAAGATTCTCGTTAAAGACGTGGCATTTATATAAAAAGTTTTGTGTATAAAATCCAATTAAATATAAATTATAATAAATGTTTCTGTATTTAAAATTTCATTGGTTAAATCATCAATAGTTAAAATAATTATATTCTCATAAATAATTTACCACCGTAATTATCACCACATCGTGGGTTTTGGTTTTCTATTAATGTGCTTACTTCACAATATTTAACTCTTAGGTTTACTTCCTTGACAAATTTTCATAACGACAAATGCGGCTCTCGTTGATTTTGGACCTACTTGTTTCATCCCAGTCCTAGAGAGAAAGCTATCTCGGCTTTCTGCAGATCAAAGTTTAAGCAAGAATGTACGGACTCTCATGCATATGCAGTGAATATATTTCTCCCATGAAGACGAACAGAGTTTCATTACTCTTCGAAACAATGGTTGTCTTAATTCTCTTTACTATTCGTTCTTTGTTTCACATTTCCTGTTTTTCTATTCCTCATATTTCTCTTCTTTCGCATTTCGTCTTGCGTATATCTTCGTCTTTAACCTACCACATTCATCTCAGCTGTTCCACTATTCTCAGCTTTCTCTTCGCAAAAAATACCACCTAGGGAATGGATCATTCCATGCCAAGTGACCAAATTTTCAAATAAAATTTTTAGTCACCATATCCAATCTTGCTGAAATTTTGTGTAGGGACAGATATGTGCCTGAGACAATTATGTGTAAAATTTCACCTTTATAAGTAGTATAGAGGGGGCGCCAGGGTCTCTTGAAAAAAAGATACCTGTGCAATTCAACGATGCGCGTGAATAGATAGTGAAGTTTGAAGTACTACTGTTGTGGAACTGTAGCAGCTAGCTTCCTGAAAAATGGCAACCAGAGAGAACTATTTATGCTGTACACGATGGTTGCAGTTCCAAGGTTTAAAAAGTTTTAGTTTTATTCTGTTATCTAACAAAGTTGTTCAAAAAACCGTCACTTCAATTTAAGGCCGATGTTTCGGGCTTATAACTTTGAAACAGGACGTTCTACAAACTTATGCTTTGGTAAGATAACTAAACCCATTACTTATTTTAAGCTGCCAAAGTATCAGCTTTCAAGCTCTCTTCTTTCTCAAGATATATTTCAGTTAATATGAGGTTCAAATTTTAAGTGTCAAATTTTGTGAATTTTCAAACCCAAATTAAGAAAAAACATTTCCTACAATCAAGTTCATTTTTTACCATTGAAAAGAGAAGACATTTTTCATTAATAGTCATCTAATTTCATTTTAAAGACTCATCATTTAAGGTCTCCAGCACAAAGGTCACTCATGAGCCACTTATGCACGTTCTAACAAATTGCCAAGTTCCAAGTACTACTGTTGTGGAACTGTAGCTGCTAGCTTCCTGGAAAATGGCATCCAGAGTCAACTATTTATGCTGTGCACGATGGTTGCAGTTCCAAGGTTTAAAAAGTTTTAATTTTATTATAGTTATCTCACAAATTTGCGCAAATAATCTGTCTCATCAATTTGGAGCATATTTTTCATTGCATTAATATTTGTATTGCATACTTTTTTCAGGAGGCCCTGGTGCCCCCTCTATACTACTAGTGAATCTTAGATTTTGCACAACTTCACTTGAAGCTTTATTCAACACTATCACCAAATTTCATCAAAATCCAAGGTGCTACCCAAAAGGCGTTTCGGTCACTTGGCATGGAATGACCCGAATGGAAAACCCGACAACATCTACAGATA
This sequence comes from Zhengitettix transpicula, assembly GCA_037074705.1. Taxonomy (NCBI): domain Eukaryota; kingdom Metazoa; phylum Arthropoda; class Insecta; order Orthoptera; family Tetrigidae; genus Zhengitettix; species Zhengitettix transpicula. Next base: position 91,654,277 of record CM073590.1, read on the forward strand.
CGAAAACAGTATTCTAGTTTCTGATATAAACAAATCAAGTACAGAGCAATGAGAAACAGAAGTGTGTCTATATAATATAATAAAATTCTGTAAATGACAAGTATAAAGAATAAATTACCGGTTAACGGTTTTTTTTCCGGGGAGTAGTCAAATATAGCAATAATAATAATTTATCCTAATTAGATATATAAATTATAGAAATACAATAACAGACAAATTGAAGTGATAATATAAATTCCACACAACATTTATGCAACAATTTTTGCTTTCGTCAGGTGTTTAACAAACAACAACGTGAGAACGACACAACCGCACAAACTCAAAAGCTTCAAATTAAATGATAATAAATCCAAAAAATTAACTTTTAAACTAAACGAGAGTGTACTGTATGGATACTTCTAACTATCTTTAGTTTTCAATTTGATGTCCGCTCAAGAAGTCTGTTTCTGTATACATTTTGCTGCTGAATTGGTCACCACAGTTTATAATTAATTTTTCACTCTCTAATTTGCGATATTATACTCAAACGCCTCGCCGCGTTTATGTTACGTCATATCCTGTAATTGAGAACGCCCAGACTCGTACCGAAAAAAAAACCCTGATAAATATTACATTTAAATATAAGAGTAAATACGATCTACTGATGCTAGTACATATTCACATGATTCATAAAATATTTTAAAATGGTGTGTCGAAATGCAAAGGTCCGTTTATCGTTAACAAAAATATTTTCATAGTGCTGGAAAATTAACGGACGTGTTAATGTAATGACCCAATTTACAAGTCGCACATGGCATTGAATTTGAAGAAAATAAGATTAATTTTACGTATCGGAATAATTTTCAAGGAAAATATCAGAGCTTAACGTAAAAACCAAATATTATTGTGGAAACAACAGAGAAAAATTACGAAAGTTTGGCATCAGCGTACGAGTAATATTTATATAATTGAAATGTACAAATATTGATTCACCGAACACCTCCTCAATTGTAATGAAATATACCAGAAAGAACAAAAATTAAGGAGCTCAGTTGTTTAGTAGCAACTTAATAACGGAAGCCTTTACTTCGGTATGAATGTTAAGAGTACCACGGGATTCTGGACGAAATGAGTTTGCCGTAACTCGTGCGTCACGTTTTCCCCAGAGTACGTGGACGTCTGTTCCTACGTTTCGCACACACATGCTAACTGATGTCAGTTTTTTTCTACGAAGTTTAAAACTGTGAAACTAGCAAGACCAGTCTCGATGAAACAGTACTCTTTGTATGATAGAGCCCTGGTAGAAAATATACCAAACTTTAAATAATAATTTATAACTGTGATGTCTTGAATTAGACGTAATTTGATGAGCATATATGACGAAATATGTACTAATGAAACATTTTTAGAAATACTGACCGGAAATTGTGGTCTTTTTACATAATGTGCTCTGTTATGTATGTATGATTCGTATTAAGCTATTTTAAATATAAATATGATTATTAAGGTAATATTACACATTATTATTTTTGTATTATTGATAAATGTTTCGTGTAAGTCGGAAGCAACTACCACTACTTTAAGGAACGCACGAATGAAATATCAGCCTTATCCAAATAATTTATATTCCAATTTAAACGTATATTTTACTTTTACACCATTTATTTAAAGACTAATTATCAGACTTTTATTGTTCAATTTGATAATGATAAATATTTTTAATAGCAAAAAGTGTGTTAATTGGTCGTTAAATGTATATATTACGTAAATTTATTAATGTATTGGTGTTATACGCAAGGTACGAATATTTTCCAACCCTTAAGCGATATAATTAATGACGATCCCCATAGCTATGTTACTTTACGGAATTCCATGTTATTCATTCATATTTACTTCATAAAAGGTGTGCACTTGACCTGAAAGAGAAAGATATGTTATTGTACTTCAGTTTATTTTAAATTTATGGTAAATGAATGCTGAATACTGAAAGAATAATTATAAATATCATATCATTTTAACTGTTGCATTTATAATTAAAATGTCACTGTCTGAACTCAACTCTATTATAAAACTATTTTTCCCTTAACTTTAGTTCACGTTATATTGAATAATGATAAAACCTGATTTGAAATTAGAATAATTAAACAAAGCTGTTTATTGAATGAAAATGTTAAACTAAGAACTAGACATATATAAATCAATATCAACGGTTGACAATAAAGCGTGGATAAATGTGTGTATTTGTTATTGTATTAATATGTGTTTCGGTTAGCGAACGTGACAGAAAATTTATTCGTCTGTGATTCTACGTAATACTCAATTAACGTATTAGTATTTATCTATAAACTATCAATTGACTTTCAGTGGTTTATGAATTATTATAATTAATTTGTCATAAATAACTGAAATTCATTGCATTGTTAATAGATAAATACTATTACGTAATTAGGTTTATCAAAACCTAGTTGAAATGAAACAAAAAATTAATTATTCTTAAGAGATTGCAAATAGTTCTTATTTCTTTCATAAAATCAGCAAGTACAGTACTTCGCTGAAGAGAATAAATATACAAAAAAATTGTCTTTATATGTGTCCTGAAGGGTTCAGAAATCCTGAGATGAAAGGTATTTGATTAAGCCTTAACGTTTTTCTAGATAATTGAAAGAATTGTATTACATTTTCCGTGTCTATTGTGGTAATTTATTTTACTATTGTCACAAAACAGTTGATAACTTAATTATTTATTGATAGCAACCAATGAATTATAGACTTTGATATTTAATTAAAATAGGAAATGGTGTTACCCGCGTGTGTGTGTGCTGTGGGTTTTTACTTTATCATCATGACAAGTAATCTGATAAATTAATTATTTATTGATAGCAATCAATGAATAAAGCATTTAATTGTAGTTAAAAATGGAAATAGTGTATTGTTAAAAATGTAAAATGTAGCCGTTTTATAAAGACTTAATACTTAGTCTAGGTACTAAAAGACATTGTATAATTATAACTATCTACGTGATACTAAACTCATTAATTATTAGACACAACTGTGCAACCAATTTTAAAGAAACTGCAGTAAGTAAACATTAATAAAACTGCAGTTAAATTTATCGTGGTGGACATATGATTTTCGTAACAGCTATACATTGCCGCCGTCCATTCAATGTAACTGAAAAATAGTTACACTAATAAATGTTGAAATCATCTTTTTTGTTGTCAATAGAAAAAATTTCGCTCTTCTTAATGTGCCGGAGATAAGCGTTTTTCATCAGAGGAAGAAACGCAGTATATAATAATCCTTAATCAATTTCAATATTACAGGAAATTCATTCAGTAATTTTATTCCAGATTTATGTATGGTGGCCTAAAACTCCTTTAATACTATTGTAATACTAGTATCAAAGACTGTTCATAATAGTTTCCACAAACAGGAAGAAATGTTTATTTCTAAAAGAGGAAAAAGAAAACTTGAATATGTCAACTAAACTTGGTTTACGTATAAAATGAAATGAATTGAGATGTTCCAGATGTTGAAGGAATCCCCGCTGAAGCACTTTACAACCAGAAGCAGGAACAAGTGGGAGTCTGGAAGGGAGGGAGAGAGAAAAAAAATGTTTACCTATTAAATTTTTAGTAGCTGCAGCATCTGCTTTCCAGAATTGTATTGCCCTTACTAACGACCCCACTTGCTGCATTAACAATTTCATTTTGAGCAGAGTATACCCCAGCTCCTAAGCGCCACCGCAGTCGCCGTCGCGGTCTGTGTGGGAGGAAGTCGTAAACAGCGGCGAGACTAAACCACTCGCACAATAGACGCACCACCTAACATCCAATACTTCTAATTCACAGCTCCGTACTTTTCAGTGACAATTTATATTACAAGTAACATATGATTACGTAAGTAGTGATTATGCAAGTCTGATTGTCCTTGTAATTGTTAATATAATTATGATTAATACACACCAACAGATCTTTGAAAATATGAGTCAAAAATAAACATAATCGGATAGTTTTATAAAAACGAAGCGTATGTGTATTACTTTCATCATATTTGGACTCTTTGATGATGATGAAGATGGTTGGTCAATAACGACCTCAGTCTTGCTGTTATAGCGCTAGTGGTCCTATCACCATTTTGAACTGTTTCCTACGTGTTCAATGAGCATGCATATTTCTTACAGCTTACCAACAGAAAGACTGAGATAGTACTGTACTATATGTTAACTAGGTTTAGTATAAAATAGGGGGCGTCTGAGAAAGGGAGGTCAAATAATGGTGATCATTGAAATAATATATGTTTCAAAGGTCATGTAACATAGAAAAACACACACACTCATATATATATATATATATATATATATATATATATTGTAATAAACGACACGATGGCTTTAATTAATAGGAATTAAATAAAAAAAGTAATTAATATTTAAAAATTTTATTCTTCAAAGTACACATTATAAGCCCTGCTTTACACGCCGAATTCCATCAATTTAACAAACAAATATTACAATTTTATTTTATTATTTCGTGGCGTTCAATGAAAATACAACTTTATATATTTTTACAATCAACCACGTTGAATTTCTCTTTATCTCAGGGTCATCACTGGAATTGATAGTAAGAACAAATACAATCGAATGAACTAAAACATTAACAATCCAAACTCATTGAAGTTAACGGAATACAATATTAAATACAAGAAATAAAAGAAAAAGAATGAAAAGAAAAACGCGAACTAAATCTGACTTTACCCTTTAATTATCATTTACAGTTATTAATAATTGTTTTGTATTCACGACAGAGTTACTGGTACCAGTTCGGACTCTTGAATCTTGAAGTCAACACCCACTAAAGAGGCTATTATACACTGATTCTACACTTTAGATTTTGAACACACGCGGTTGTTACTCTCGATCTCTGCTATCCTGGAACCTGGATTAGCCGCCCCTCAGTCAGCCCTCGGACGTAGATCTCCTTGAAGTCTCCCTATGCGAAAATTAGTTCAGTTTTTGAAGCAAAACTTCTGCTTCTAAATTGCGATTTTATGAGTCTCTCCGTCAAAACTGTTTACTTGCGTTTTATGTAAACCATTATATCTCACCGTTGGACTTCCTGGATAGTTATATTCATGCTTTTAGATTAGCAAACTTCACTGTGTTGTATCTCTCGCAAACTATTTTATGTATCCTTTCTCGACCAAACCTCGACGTAGACTCCACGCAGAATGAGTTCTCTAAGCGCGCGGTCTCCAGTCTCCATTGGTAACAAATAAAGACCCGCTGCGATTGTCGTATTTAAGCACCCGTACCGCCAAGAATTCAATTATATTAAAAATTTAATAACCTGTTTAATTGGTATTACATAATATACAGTGGAATACAAATTAAAGATATTACAAAGGCACCACGTTGTAGATTTAATTAATGTGATATAAAATTTAGTAGAAACAAATAATCACACGATTTGGTCAATTAATGTGATAAATTATGATTTTTACATGAAATTATTAAAAAATTTACATTCAGTTGGATTTTGTACTAAACTTTTATATAGATGCCACAGCTTTATTGAAATCGTTTTGTATTTAAAATGTAAATAATTTCATGCCCGACCTACCCGATGCAGGTTTTTCTAAGGTTTTCCCTGCATTCCTTTAGGCGAATGCCGGGTAGGATCCTTAAAATAAAGCCCGGGGGCCCTAGTTAAACCTTGGCTACCTTCCTCTACCCTTCCGCATCCCCCCTTTCAAATCCCTTCCTATGCTATTAAAGGGGAGTTGCCCTAAGTGGATTACCCTCATGTAGCCTATTGCCCTAAAAAAAATTGAAATTCTTCCTATGCTATTAAAGGGGAGTTGCCCGATGTGGATCACCCTCATGTAGCCTGTTGCCCTAAAAAAAAATTGAAATTCTTAAAATCTTCAGGCCCGCTTGTTGAGCCTCTAACAGTTGGAATAACTGGCAATTATAACCGGATTAAAGAATGTTACAAAATATTAAATCAAATTAACACGAGAAATATTAACATAGGAAAAATCTATAGAATCTGAAGATAGTTTATGAAATCTTAAGGAATCTGACGATACGAAATTTTTATGCTAGCTTTACAGTGGAAATATTGTAAATACGAATCATCGGAGCACCTCTCATAAAACACTATTCACTTCACCAATAATTTTAAAATGTTTTAATTAACACTGTTCCCAGCCCACGTCAGCACAACAAACCAAAATTCCACATTACCACAGACAATGAAGTCATACACATCTTGCAACGACTATACCGATCAGTTTTAATCACCACTCTCTCAGCAAATTATAACCACTGTTCCCAACCATATTCAATAACTTTACTTTTACTTTGTCATGTTTTTAGTAATATTGACTACCAGACACGACTCAAATGTTCCTTCTACAAACTTTTCGTTCAAGATCTATCAGCCAAGTCTTGGAGTCTAAACTCTGCCTAGTTTGATGTCCACATCGAAAAACTATTGACCGTTCTCGGTCAATACCCAGACTGAACTTAACTGTCCTAGTTCATATCGCAGATTTCACTTTACTGTTTCAGTTTCTATCGTCGAATGAACTGTTCTCTCGTCATAGTTTTCCGCTTCAAACATTGCCGACAATAATACGTCTGACACGTGACAAGTCCACATTCTTATGCAACGCCGACTGTTACCAACAATACCTGGGCCATATACTACGCTGGCAATACCAATATAAAATAATTTACAAAAAATCATTTTATTTTACACATGGGTGATATATATATACATATATATAGTAATTAAGTGAATTCGATTTAATTATTGGGTTTGTGTAGTTTTAATATTGTTAAATATACAAGTATGAAGGAAGGCATTTTCAAACACTTCTATTATGGACGTATTAACTCCTTCAGCATATATATATATATATATATATATAGCAATTAACGGCTGATTAATTCTATTTATAATTGAAAATTGTCTATTTTGCATAACTTATATTTGTTACTGTTAAATTTATTGAAATAAAAAATTCTAGTTAATGATCGGAAGCGACAATCCAGTGAATTGGAGCGTAAATTTTAGTTGTCAAGTTCTAAGTGAAGCCCCAAAATACGCTATTCCGTGAGAATACCTAATCAGCTGTGGAGATCCCACCTGATTGCTGTTCGAAAATAGAGAAGATCAAACGTAAGCATGTGCCAATTTACTTTATAAACCGTATGAGGTCAAATAACGAGGTTTTTATTGCGTTAGAGTTCGGCCTGAAATTTCTTGAGATATTTACAGTACCCATACTAACTCCCTGATGAAACAGTGTTTTCATGTCTACCGAATTTAACTAAACTAGAACCTTCTGCAATTTTGCCGGTAATTAACTTCCCAATTTTGAACAATAATAACATCTGTAATTTTAAATGTAGTGATAAGAAATGCGTTGCTTTGAAATTATGAATTTAAAGGATCCGAGACAATTAATTTTAAATAGTAAATGCAATGAAATAAAAATTATAATAAAATTTTATAATATATTCAAATGATTTATAAATATGAATGAAAAGAGTTATTATAATATAATAATAAGTCATTTACAGAAACGTTAAACGTATATCACTAACACACGATCTCATCTTCAACAACATTGGTTTACATTTAGAGTTCGCAAGGAAAAGCAATACTCAGTACAAGAAGTTCGTAAAATGCACACTAAAAGCTGTCAGAAACAATATAAAAGGAAATAATCGCTTCATAATAATTGTAATATTTATTTTATCATTCAAGAAGTTCGAGAAGTTCATTAACTTGAAAATATAAATTACCAATGTTCTCCGAAACTTAAAGTTTTTAGGTTTAGCTCAATATTTTAGCCCGTCATTTTTACTTGAGACAGTTCAATTTTACCAGTACGTTGTAAATTATCTGCCTCCGTTAGATACAACACTGTGAATCATTCGAGTTCTTCCCTCGATTTATTCTATATGGGACCCTTGAAAATATTCTGAACCACGTCACAAGACAAACAGACCGCAACAGCAACCAGGCACTTCCCTTGCAACGTCACACACCTCTCGTAACTGCGAAGCCTGAAAGTTTATCCAGGACACCATGCACAGTGAAGCGTGCTGTGAGGGGAGGTTTCAGACTTCACTCTTCTTCCTACTTTTTCGTTGTTACATTTGCAAGAGTTAGTATTGATCGTCCCAAGACCCACACTTACACTTACTTGAAGTAATTTAAATTTGTTTTCCAGTTCGAACATAAATACAGAAGTTGTAAAAATATAATGATTTTCATTATCCTTTATAATATTATAATATATATATATATATATATAGATATATTATAATAGCAGGTATAAAAAGTCCTGAAACTGATATATAAATTATATACAAGCTGTAATTATTTTATGTTTCTAACATTAGCAAATAGTGTAATGCATTGATTACGAACCCCAATAATTTTATAAGCTTTGTTAGGATGACTGACGCTTTACCGGGCTGGTCGGATGAGTCAGACAAGTAGCGGTGTCAAAATGGACTGGAAGAGCGCAGGACTGGCAAAAAATGTATGAGCATAGAAAACCGGGAAAAGCTACTCGTTACAGGACACAAGCTGCAATGGTTAATAAAGAAGGGACCATGGGTTTTGTTTTGCCTTTTGTACAGTTTTCACCAGTTTGGATAGCAACCAAAACGCGTGGCCTAATTCCTCCTCTTTTGAGAAACAGAAGCTTGGGGTTGAGAGGCGTAAGAGGCTTTTGATGCAGTTATGGTGGAAAGAAGTGTATGAAAGTTCTCATTGAAGCGAACGATTCCCAGGTTGCAATTTGAAGCACATAGAGGAATAAACTCCATGTAGCGAGAAGAATCGTTGCCTGTGGAAATCGATGGTCCATCCTGCAAGATCCAGAATTGATGCCTGCCTGTTCCAAAACTTTTGAGTGGCGGTTCCACTATGATGCGTTCCGTAAAAATTGAAATAACCAAGAAAAATGCAAAGGTAATCTTCTATTTATTTATGGTCTATATCGTTATAAGTGTTCCGAGTCAGACCTATAAAATGATCATGAGTTTCAGCGTCAAATTTACATTTGTAGAAATATGCTCAGCAGTCAGAATATTTATTTGAAAACATTAAAAGTTACTTATAATACATAATTTAAAATACAATGTAGCGTTTATTCCCTTTGTTTATGTTGTGTGAAATTATTTGAAAAATATATTGAAAATATAATATCAAGATTGCAAAAAACCAAAGTATAATATGATACGGTTACGTTCAATATTAATGAAACAATTTAAATATGTTTCAGATGTTTACATTTGAATAAAAATATTAAGTAAAATAATTGAGAACTCCTCTATCAACTTCCGCGGCCAAAATAAGAGTAAAAAATTCCAATCATACACTTCACGGAGTTTATATTGCTGTAACTGAATATTTTTTACACCAGAATTAAATATTTTTTAACATAATTATAAATTGAATTTAAAATTATGTGTACACTTTTTACGTTAATTATATTATTGTCAAACACAATATGTAGCATTTCCCTCATCAAGCGTGGAAAATAATTTCTCTCTTTATCTAACATCTTTTCTCAACCATATTCACCTTTGCTTTAATCCAATACATTTTATGGTTATATAAGTTTTTTTGTCAAAACCGATTGTTTACCTGGTGGTTGTTTCAAATTAGCAATTTTTCTGTTTTTAATTCGAAGCTTTCGTTTCGTTTGAGCAATATAACAGGCACTACAAACTAAACATTCAATTTTGTAATACACATTGTATTTCGCCAAATTTTGTAAAACATCTGCTGTTAATTACTTATTGTAATCACGCCTTTATATATTTGTGTAGGGTAGCGCCTCTGTGGTACAAGGAGGTATTCTTTGGAAAGTAGTTATGCCTTTGTGTCTGTCTATGTTTGTTTTTTATATTGTCATTGCATTTATAACAGTCAAAAAATAACATTGAAATACCACACACGCAAGTTTCATTTTTTGTAAAACCCAATTGCAAATATAGTCCTAATATACAATATAAATATCTGTGTAATTGTTAACAAATTTTAAATTATTAAATAATTTATTCATTATCTTGTCCCCTATAATTCTCAAACAGGTATGTTTATGGAACCAATAAGTAAAATCTTTTTGGTAATGACGATAGATAGAAACTTCAAGAGAATTAATAGAATTCTTATGTTCTGATTCAAAAGTGAATTTTAAATCAGGATGAAAGTTCCGATAAATATTAATAATTTTATTGAATTAAATTTGGGAATAATGCAAAAAATATTACCCTCCCCTCTTGCATTACAAAGGGGTCCGTGTCAAGTGTTGTATCTATGGCTACCAGAAAACTAATAAATTATTTTATATGTTCCATTCCCTGTTCATTTTTTTATTAAATTTAGATATCAATTAATTAAATCCATTAAATTTTTTGTTATAAAATTGACCCCTATAGTAAATTTCTCTCCCATAAAACAATTATAAATATTACAATAGTATTAACCATGAAAATATACTTAGAAATAATGAAAATTTACGTAATATGCCCTGGAATATCTGAAAAGTATTTTTAATGAATATACGTAATTCCTTGATAATAATGCGCAAAAGACCCTCATTAATTTTAAAATACTTTCAACAGTAATGAGCATCTATGAATTCAAGATTTTTTTAAGTTCCGTCTTAAGCTTTATTGTCGAAATAAAGAACTCAATATTGCTATGCTAACCAATAAGTTTCAAAGAAATTCTACACTCTAATCAGCTTAATAAAAACGGAAGATTCCAAGGTGTGTAAGCAGCGGGGGATTTATTCTCTAAAATTGAACACTTTAAGAAATGGGAATAAAATTTCATTGTTTGGAAACGTATATTTTGGATGAAATAAACTCTTCAGATCTCCTCTAAATGGTCAATGAGAGATTGCGTATGACGTCATTGAGACATCAAAACGAAACACTACTGCCAATCATTGCGCGTTTCCGTCACGAAACAGTTTCCAACTTCAGAGACATCAAAAAGATGAAATCGTTGACGTCACTCACAAAACGATGTGTCGATTCCTCGGGTTCCTTGTCATACTGAACAAATCGTTGAGGAAGCGTGTGATGGAAAAATTACACGTTAAACACGAACTTTTATTCACTTTTTTTTTTCAACCAGGTATTGCTGTGTAAATCTTAACACAGTAATCGCAAAACTTTTAGCGTCGTGAAATACAATTTTGATGAAAACAACAATAATGTGTTTTCTCTTAAATTAATTTCGAACTCTCGCTTATTTGAAGTAATTAATTTTTACTCCTCACTCGATCACCCAGATGTAATAACTTCATTTTCTCTGAAGGAAACAATAAAATTTTCTGCAAACGGACTGTCTTGAAACTCTGAATTTCAATAATATGAAACAAAACACTTGCTAACTTTGTAATCTATGCGAATGACCACTGAGCAGATTGATCATAGCCCAAATTTGCACACCAACCACTACTTACTTCAGTAAAAAATTAATTAAATTAACGGAGCATATTCTAAACTTAATTTTACGTAAAACAATGTTGCAGTTTGAGTGAAAAGATTTAATATATGTTAATCACTTTATTTTCACAAAATTATTTTATTTTTTCCTCCTTGAAACTTTCTAACTTTATGAGACCTCTTCTTCATACCGGGGTTTG